>CM048660.1:15852617-17172617 GCA_026401315.1 Dysphania ambrosioides | reverse complement strand
GGTAACTACGTCGAATCGGGTTAGGAATTATCCTTCAGGGAACATTGTTTTCCTGCCATCCCTTCGTACAATGAAGTATTGCGCTCAAATAAAGCTGAAAGATCCAATATAGTGAGTTCCCCTAAAACAATGCTTTTCTCTCAATCACTTAACCATTTTCAACATATTCGAAGTCTCCTTTCTAGATTTGATCATACCTAAAATGCATACGAACTCAAAGCTAAAAAATACAAAAACTGCAAATAATTGTAAGAAAATGTCTCAAAGAACCAAGGAGATTCTTTGAGACCTATGAAAACAAAATAAAAAAAAATAATTCAAATTTGACTACTAGAATTAACAATTGCTTCCCCAGCAGCGGTGCAAAAATTTGAACAAGCTGTCATACACCTCTAAAAAATAAGTTGATAACACCAACTAATATAGCTAGGAAAGTAGAAATCATATCCTCAGGGAAGTGATGCAATTCTATTAGTTCTTAAAAGTTTAAAATGTATAAAAGGAACATGGTTGGAAGTATAGTTAACTAAGAAACTATCATGAAAATTTAGTGAAGACTTGATCCAAATTAGCTAAAGCCTAGGGGAAATGGCTCATCATGAACAAACAAATCAATTGAGAAATGATAAATAACAGGTTTTATGAATTCATCAAACTAGGGCTTACTAATTCTCTCGTAGTTAGACTCCCTCAAGACTCTTCTAGCGGCTCTCGCTCTTGCCTAGATTTTTCAAGCATATTATTCTATGTTGTTATTATGGTATTTTTACCTCTCCACATAAAATTCGATAATTACCCAACATACAATTAAGCATGGCTATAATTCAATTGTTAACAGTGATAAATCAATAACAGGAATTCAATTATAAACTTCAAATCAATTAATTAGCATAAAACTATTTCATTAAAGTGTACATGGATTCCCAAAACCCAAGAAAGAAATCTACTCAATATTCATGATTAAATTGATTTAAATAGTGACATTCATAAACCTGAAATTTATGAATGAGAAATAAAGAAGGTCATATTAATAATAAGTGATAATAGAAGTCAAAGAAATAAACAAAATAAATAGAGAAGAAAGCAATGAAAAGAACCTCTATAATTCTTGATTAATGGAGAAAATAAAAACTAGGGTTTTTTCATCAATTGACGATGAGAGGAAAAATAAGGGGATGCATTTTTTTAGAGGAGAACAAAACCTAAAGAAAATAAAGCATGAGAGAGAATAAAAATATATCCCATAAGCATTTTTATTTTTCTAAACTATTTTAAAACATAAAGATAAGATAGAGGGGACAAAACTAGGTATTATGGATGAATTAATGGTTTAATCCGATTATAAATCGGATCCGCAGCTCTGGTCACGGTAGGTTTTTAGGGTCAACTTTATAAGGCTGTAACTTTTTTATATAAACTTCTACAGAGCTTATGACCTGCTGTTGTGAACCTCTTTAAGTCTAATTTACAAAGAAATTAGAATAACATAAATTCAATATGTAGAACTTGAGTTATAATCAAAAGAGTGAACATGTATAAGATTTGTTCCTCTTCCACTCTTATATTTCCTTATTTTCCACTCAAATTGTCCTTGCCGACTATTTTTTTTACCATTGTGGAAATTAATATAACTTTGTATGAATAAAAAAATTAATGAAATCATCCACATCCATCAATCGAAATCCTTAATTCATCAATTATCTTTGCGCAACTTTCCAACTCATTTAATATCGCTTTAAAAGCATTCAAATAGATATAAAACTACCTGAAATATTAAGAAAACCATAAACAAAACGTAATATAGCACAAAAATGGATTTTCTATGCAAATGATACCTAAAATCCAGCTATATGAACTAATATGCTCTAATAATACAACCTTAAAAAGCCTAAAAACTCTATAAAATTGTGTTTCAACAAATCATTAGCAACAATTGGTATGTCCACATTGGTAAGCACACAATAACTTCTTTTATTAGCTTCCTGATCTGCCAGCTCCTCTTCTTCTGATATCTCCTCATTCATATATGCATTAGAGCACCTTCTTCACTTGTGTTGGTTTATTCAGTTCAAAAATTGACCTTGTTGGTGCTAGTTCAATCTCTCTAGCAGCTTGCATGGGTTGTAGGCTTCATGTGGGTTGTGTTGGCTTGCTCTTAGATGCTCTATCAGCCACATTGTGTATTGACATGATGTGACTTAGAGTTTTCCAACAAATCCCATAGAGGAGTCCCAAACCCCTAGGTAAAAGAACTCACCCGATGATGAAGCAACCCATGCAAAGCTAAGGGTGATACTGACTCTTTGTGTTTTGTCCTTCTACTGGTCCTATTCTCCACTTCCTCTTTATGCTTTGTCCTTATGCTGGTCCTATCCTTCATGCTTTGTCCTTCTACTGGTCTTATTCTCCACTGCATCTTTGTGTTATCCCTTTGTTGGTACTCAAATGCAATGACTATGTTCATTGGCTTTTATCTTTAGATGGACGTGTGTAATAATTGTAGGAATTTATAGAGGGAATGTATAACAATTGAGCTTGTATTCATAGAGGATAGTAATGTTGTTTTTTCCAAATTTTTGATGTAATGATGTTTGTTCCAAATTTTTAGAGCCAAAATTATGAACTTTTCAAATTGTAATCATATGGTTCTAAAGAGGTCAGAACAAAATCTTTTGGAGCCAAAAAGTACTCTAGCTTATGTGTAACAAGAAAAAATGGAGTCAAAATCCAGAATTTTGGACTAAAATTTTTCCCTCCAAAATCTTTCAATCTCTAATTGCTTTTGAATTACTATTCTGTTTTATACTAATAAAATATAGTTCATCACCACTCAATTACATACATTAAAATCGGAGAAATATGCTTTGTAGCACAAAATTTGGGATGGGGGAGTATTATATATAGATATAAATGGCCGGCCATACGATGAATTAATAAAAACTCGCAGGTGTAGCCGTATAGGCAATAGTTAACTAAGTATTTTAGTATTATATTTGCTGAAAAAATAAATTATTACAAAGTATAACATTTGCCTCTTTTTGGTGCCTAATTAGGGCTGGTAAAAATTGGTCCGACCCGAAAATCCGATTCAAACCCTACCCGAAAATAGCGGGTTAGGGTTGAGATTTTTGACAAGAAAACTTACATGGGTTAACACGAACCAGAATCAAAATTCAATGGGTTAGGTTAAGGTTGAAAATTCCAACTCAAAAATGACCCACTTAACACGAAATTATTTTCGGGTCAAAGTCAAATCTGATTAACCGAAACCCAGCCTTAAAACCAAATTGTATTAAGACAATTAAGTAGATTAAAAAAATAAAATCAGTCAGGCCAACTGCCCAAGCCCAAGCCTAAGGTTAAAAGTCTTGAAATAGTATAAACCCTAAAAGACTTAAGAGGAAACCTAAAACAATCCCTCACTTAGCCGTCATATATAACTTGAAACTCTCATTATATTTTTCTCGTTTTCCCCCTTTTCATCCTTTATCCTAATTTCTCAATATCTCATTTTGCTTCTTCTGGTTTGACCGGGTCATTTTCTTATGGTCATAAGCTCTAAGAATGACCTTCACCAAAAATTTTGTCTTTGTTTTACATCTCTTATTAAGGGAAAGCCAAAGTTAGGGAAGTATCTTATCTCACCCCTTCTCTTTTACTTGTATACCAATTGTGGGTTTTAATGAAATGAAGAAGATTTTGGCAATATTGTTGTTGTCGTCATTGTGTTATTCCTCATTAATTGGTTTGGGCTGATATGTTACCTATATATTCTTTGAAATATTTGCGGTTGTGTAAAGTTTGTAGGTGCTGCTATGCATCCTTTGTTCTTGCGATGAATGTCCACTTAGTTTAATCTTAAATATTTGTGCATCATCAAATATTTTAGTTTGAATTGGCAATTGTTGTGCCAGATCAATGGATCTCTTGCAAGGTGGGCCATTAGGAAACTTGGGTCAAGGGGTGTTATCAAGATGGTTACCCATCACTCCAGTTTGCAGATTTACAGGTTGAATCGGGTCTCTTTTGGGTTAACACGAACCTGAAAATACAAGGTTCAGGTTTAGGGTTTCAACTTGAAAACTTAAATTGATCAGGTTCGGATTGGAGGGTGACTAACCCGAAAATAGTCAACCCCAATACGAACTCGACCCGACCTGATCCGTTTGCCACCCCTATGCCTAGTTACCCCAACTTTTATCAATTTTATTTTTTCTAATTATCTAGTGGGTCGCAACTAATTAGTATGCGAGCCGCAAATTGGACTAGTGTGTATTTTTTTACTACTTCTTTCATCTATTTATTTTTGCCCATTTTTTATAGAGTTAAATCAAAGTTTAAAAAATTTAATCATAAATTCTCATCAAGTAATAAGTAATAGTATATTCAAGTGGCATTTTGTTAAATGTATCACAGTGTAAATTTTTAAAATATCAAGTTTTTATAATTTATTTCTTTTGTATTTGTAAATAAAGTCTTTTAAATCGTATCTTAAATACCATGAAAAATCTAGGCAAAAGTTTAGGAAAAGAGGGAGTAGAGCCTACGAAGAGTTGAGAATATATTCAGGTGAATCAAATGTTGCATGCATGTACCGCTTTATATCTACTGTCCTTCACTGAAGACTTCTACATTGATTTCATCTTTTAAGCATTGACTAATTGTCTAACTTTGTTTAGCATTAATTAATTTATGATTGTTGAAGACTGAAAGTGCTAATTTAATTAATGTACAGAATTAAAAATGTTATTATATGAGTATATATCACTTTCCATAGAATCGGATCTTGAACTCACATGATATTTTGGACCATGTACAATTAATCAAATCAAATTAGGAGGATAAACTATATCATAAGCTAACAAAGCAGAAGCTTTGCTCTCGTAATGTTATATTATCAATTAAGCCCACTTTTTTTTTCACATTCTTTTATTAGAATTTTTTTACAGTTCTAGGAGTACATAGAGAAAGGTACTTCTGGATAAAAAAATGAGAAATTTTGAGATAAAATGAGTAATTTTGAGTCAAATAATTAAATTTATAGAAAATAAATAATTATAAAATTAATTAGGTATTTGAGCATTTGAAATTATTTTAGAAAAAGTATGAATTTATAATATATTTGTATTATTGCTAATTTAAATCGTCTAAATTTAGTAATAATCCTTATATACTTGAGATTATTTGAACATTTGAAGTAAAAAACTTATGTGGTTAAGAAAATAATTTTAAATATCAAATGAATCTCATATCGACAATGATATAATTAACCTGAATAAAGTTATAAATTTTTACTCATAATTATTCACTTGAATTCATTCATTTTTTTTCAAAAATTGCTCATTTTCTCTTAAAATTGCTCATTTTATCCTAGAAGCACCTTCCTCGTCTATATACTTTGTTCTCTGGATGTAAGGTAGACTTGTTGTTCCTTTAGAAATAAGCGACAAATACACAATCAAGCCCCCTTGAAAATTATCTATCATAGGAAAGCTATGGAATTAGCCTTTGCAAAAAATTCTTGTTTAGAAAACGTACTATCGGCTTATCAAGCATGGACGTTGATGGAAGGGATTGAAAGAACAGGCGCGAACAAGAAAGTCAAGTGTTGAATGTAGAAGCCCTACAAAATAAATATATTTTATTTACTGATATATTTTACATAGATAATAAACAAATTTTACTCTCTTTCTTAACATGATTGACTACATTACATGTTTTTATTCGAATTGCTATGGAGGCTAATTGAATTCGACTAATTGCATGAAACCTTTATAGATTCCTCTAATATATGACGTACTATATTATTCTTGTCAACTTTATTGCAAATAACATAATTTAACTATTAAGGCTTTCATAATTCATATTTGATAGATATTGTTATACTAGATATAAATATTATTATATCAAATATAAGTATTTTTATATCAGATATAAATATACAGAAAATATAAAAATATAGAAAAACGTATATCAAATATGAATATTATATGATCTTATAAATAAAAACTAAATTCCGAAAATACTCCCTTATATATTTCCATTTGAGTAGAAACCAATTTATGACAGAATCTGATACGCATGCAAATTGCAGGCAACCATTAGTTATTTCCCACCACATTTTCAGCAGCTTATGCAACTTGAAAATGTTAACCAATGTTTGCTTCTCGAAACTGCAATGCCTTGGGCTCCATCAAATTTATATGCAAAAAAGGTTGCATTGAAATATACAAGTTAAAACGTATTCACGTGGGATCTTATTAAAGTTGTCTCGAATTATAATTTTTTAATATGTAAATTATATATTTTTTATAATATGTATTTATAAATTTATAACTATAATATGTGTTCTAAAAATTGTACAAAAAAGAAAATTTGGCAAATAAAAGGGTACGGAGAGAGTATAACATTTTACATCATACTTATCCTAACAATAATTTCAAATCTTGCCTAGAAGAATATTAAGAATAATAATTAATAAACACAGTGCAAAATGATCATCAAACACAGGAATGGACTAAATCCAACAAAACTTATAACGTTGATATGAACTGAAAGCATATGAAACAAAATACAACAAGATGACACTATATATAGTCAAAAATCTTTGACTAGGTTATACCCTATTATGACATATATACTCTATACTATTTTGTTTATATTCGAAGCAATTCATATAAGATGGCGTGATTTAGTTCGCGTCTGTTTAAATTGTTGAGTAAACTTAGTATGTACCAACAAAATTAAATTAGAGGTTTTCCTAATTTAAGATTGACAGGACCACATCAATCCACATGCATAATTTGAAATCTAATTAAAGAACACATTCAGAATATACCAAACAAAAATCTTTCCTAAGCTACAAGTGTAGTTGCCTAATGTACACGGAGGTTAGAACTCGGCGAATAATCTTAAAAAATAAATTGAAATCCAAGAAGTTTCTATTATTGTAAGAGTTATGACAACGCAATCTCATTATAATCTCACGTAGCACTCCCTCCGTCGTCCCTAATTATGTGCTACAATTTCTATTTTAGTACGTCCCAATTTATTTGCTACATACCCGAAATAGTAATGTATAATTTACTAATCTACCCTTAGTTTTGTCTCTATCCCACTCATATCCTAGACTAACCCGCCCAAAAAAAAAACCCTAACCACCCCGAAAAGGACCCTAATCCTAGTTTACCCACATTCCCTTGTATCCTCTGCCTCTCTTTGTCTCCCTTGCTTTCCCTCTGAAAATCGTCCTCTCCCACTCTTTGTTTTCCCTAATCCCTCTATTTTCCACTAGATTAATATCATGTGTATCTTGATGTTCCTTTTGATAACTGAATCTCGTGTTTTCATTCCTACCCAAATTATAGGGTTTCTAGAATTAGGGTTAAAGGTTTGAATCCACAGAGAAAGGTAGTGGATCTAGTAAACCTAGGCCAACTTCGATTTTGAAGAGGATCCCTTCCCACCAAGTGAGATGCGTCGTCTCCAACAAATTCTCTGCAAATTGGCTGCAGAATCCACTAACAAAGTTGTTGCTAAGGCTGCAGAATCCTCTTGATCTGCTCCTGCTAAGAACCCATGTGTGTCGCCTCCTAACACCACTCCGGAACCACCACCCCCTAGGCTTTGCTACTTGGTCGGCGTGCTCTTACTTGTTCTCCAATAAAATGAGTAACCTCTTCACCCCCTTATTTGTATTTTAGGGTTATTCTGTGATGTGTTGTGCTTCATATCCATTTCAGCTTGGGATGAATTTTTGTTTGTTTGAGCGTTTTACATCCTTTATCTTCCAGCTTTTTTCTTGACATGTTTTGTATGTGGATTTGTCTTGTTAGGATAATTTAACTATTTCTTGTGTTTGGTGGTTGTTTCTTGACGTTATTGGTCTGTACAAGGATATGTTTATTACTCTTTATGTTTTGCTTAGTTTATTCACGTCTCTTGTTATTTAAGGCTTTGTTTGTGGCTTTTTTTTATTGCAATGTTGCTCTGTTTTTTGTTATGTTTATGGTTGTTGGTACTTTAATTGTGGTTGTTAGTGCTAAGTTAGTGGATGAGGTTCCTTAGTTGTTGGTACTCTATTTGTGTCTGTTGGTGCTCTAATTATAGCTTTATTGGTGGTCTGTTTGTGGTGGTTTGCGGCTGATTGAGGCTTCTTTAGCCTAGGATAATGTTTGAGGCTTATTTAGCCTAGGCTGTTGCTAAGGCTTCTCCAGGCTAGGCTGATTTGAGGCTTCTCTAGCTTAGTATAATTTTTGAGGCTTCTTCAACTTAGGCTGATATTTGAGGCTTTTGTTGCTTAGGCTGATTACTAAGACTAACTCACCTATTTTATGCATTTATGTCATGATACTTACCAGAAAATGATGTTGTGCTGTATAAGATTAGTTACAAAAAAACTAAGCCAAAATATGATAGTTACCCAAAGTGTGGTGAAGAATCAATAGGAGAAGAATATAGGATCGAATATACTCTAGAAGGGGGAGTTGAATAGAGTATGGCCGTTTTTCGCAATTAGGATTTCAAAGCATTCAGATGACTTTCAAGGGTGGAATTGATACTTTGAGAACAACTGAATATCAAGGCCTTGAAATATGTTTCAAAGGCTGTTGCTAGACTTTGACTTTGCTGTAGCTATTTTATCATTTTAATAAAATAAATAAAATGTAAGTATGAAAAAACAAATAAATAAGAGAGATAAGGCACGAGAATTTGTTACGAAATTTGGCAATTTGCCTACGTCTCTGCCTAGGATGTCCAACCAGTAGGATTTAACTTCTTTTATTTCCTTCTTTAGAGACCTAAAGCAACCTTAGAAGATCTCACACTTATCTTCTACTTCGTAGCCTCCCTTGCTACCCCTTAGCGTCTCAGATCTTAGAAATAAAAGATATCTCCCTTTTTTTGAACTTTTGAGTATTATAAGTACTACTCAAAGTATATCACTCTATCTTTTTATCGCATATTTCTAAATACTCGATATACTTTTCTTATGATTTCTCTCAATCTAAAAATAAAATAAAGATTAAAGAGCTAGAGCGAAACGTATTTTTGTTG
Organism: Dysphania ambrosioides; assembly: GCA_026401315.1. Taxonomy (NCBI): domain Eukaryota; kingdom Viridiplantae; phylum Streptophyta; class Magnoliopsida; order Caryophyllales; family Amaranthaceae; genus Dysphania; species Dysphania ambrosioides. The sequence goes on along the minus strand of CM048660.1, from coordinate 17,163,560 downwards.
TTGTAGCTTGACAGAATTTCCACGTAGGCTTGTGTGTAAAATTTGTTGTAGCTTCAACTAGTATTTATAGGAGAGAGCTAATGCATAAATGAATGAACTTGGACACATAGGTAGCTGTTTGAAATGATGTGGAAGCTTCTAAAGTTTGTTACTGAATAGCTGACCAATTCAAAAAAAAATTGCAACAGAAAAATAATCTTCCAGTAAGCCCAAGTCTTCATATAAACATCCATTCCCACGAAATAAGGAGCAGCAATCTTTCACTTTGTCAGCAAGGAATAGTGAGTTGATGGCTTCCAAAAGTCATTCCATGAATCAAGCAAGTTGTTGGGCACATGCTTTTATCCAACAAACATTTGAATATAATATTGGACTTGGTCTTCTCTATTTTAGTCCATAATTTTAGGAACCAACTTTCTATGCAACAATACTCCACGTGAGAAGGTAGCATCAGTAGAGAAATTTTGCGTTGCTTTGGTTTTAGTCCATGCAACCCATGCAATATTAGTTGGGCACAAATAAAATATATTCTTGCTTTATTTTATCCAACTTGACCATGCACTTGATATGGGCTAATAATTTTGACCTCCATCATAAATAAACTACATTATTAACAACATCAAGATGAAGTCATCAATCTCCCCCTTGATGGAAGTCAAAACAAATGCCCACGATATAAATTAAGTAAAATGAAATAACAAAATAACAAACATGCAATGCATATGATCGTTCTCCCCCTTTTTGATTTCTAGTCAAGGTGGAGAAGGTTTAAAAAGTTAGGATCAAACACCAAAACAAGAAAAATAGGAGATAGATTTAAGATACAACCAAAGTATAGAAGTAAATAAAGTTTAACGCACTTTTTAAAATAAATAAAGGGTAGTAAAATCTAGAAGAAATTACGACCCAAATAAAAATTTTACAGAAATTTATTTTGCAAAAAGATAGTTAGCAATTATCTAAGCAGATAATAGCAAAAATTAGTAATCCAAATTAATATTTTAGCAAAGTCTAATAGTTAAGGTAGTGAAATATAATTCAAGAGCTTGACATGCATATATTATAAATTTATGCAAGTACGTAAACTAAAATAAAATATTAAATGCTTACGTACCATTGCTCCCCCTACGAAGATGCTTCTTTGTACAACATGCCAAGCTTAAGTCGTATAATATTAAATCATTCTTCACTTAACGGCTTAGTAAAAATGCCAGAAAGTTAGAAATCAATAGAAATAAAAGTGATAGTTACATCACTTTTCTCCACATTATCCTTGCTCTTGGCGATTTTCTACAAAATAGCAAAACATTAAACCTTTCTAGACCAAATTGTAAATTTGGTTTCATAATCAGGATGAACCATGTTGGGTGGTCTAGTCCCTTTTTGAACCCACACTTTCTTTACTTGGTCTTAGAAAATAATTATTAAGAACTTGAGAATCGTTCCATCGAAAAGGACAAGCTTTGGTATGACCCTTTTTGCAACAATAAAAACATGTAGCTATTCTTCAAGTATCCTTGGCTTTGACAAATGTGGGCAAGGTTTTATTTGGAAAATTTTTGTTATATCCAAGACTACTCTTATTCAAAGATGGTTGGTGTTCACCTAAAATTTTATTCAAAGTAGATTTGGATTGAGTAAATCTAACCAAGGTATTGTGCTACTCTCTACACTTCCCAGTCAGAAGCTTATTTTTCTTCTCTAAGTTATCATTACAATAACTCAAAGAGGTGATCTTACATTTTAAAATAGTGTTTTCAATTATCAAGGCCTTAACCTAGGAGTGAAAAGATGACTCCGAAGTTTTGACCCTGAGTTCAAAAGCTAATAGAATTGCTTTGAGATTAGTTATTTCTTTAGATAGACTCTCAGAGATACTCACCTGCTCGCATAGCTTTTCCTTGAGAATCTTGGATTTAAGAATCAAACTTTATTCATTTATAATTATGTTTTGCAAGAATTCAAATAGAACATTAGTAGGACTTGAAATCAAAATTTTCACCATTGCCTCAAGATGTTCCTCTTTTGCATCGTCATAATCGACCATTAGACACAAATTCACATGTTGTTCTTCTAAATCACTACAGTCTGAGTCAACCATTGACTTCTTCTTATAGTCCTTTTTTTGGGTATGAATTCTTCTTTCGTTAAGGGCAATCTTTCACTAGATGGTCTATTTCACCACACTCATAGCAAGTTAGCATATTAACTTTATTCACTAAGTTAGAAGACTTACCTTTGTATTTGTTTGGATGGTAGTTGTCTCTGCCTCTTGAGAAGTTTTTCTTCATCTTCAAGATCTTGGCGAGACTTCTAGCAATGAGAGTAAATAGATCTTCTTGTTCATCATCATCATCATCATCATCATCGTCGTTATCATCATCTTCACTAGTAACTTCATCTTTCTTTTCTTTGAGAGCTAGATTATTTGTAGATTGATGTGCTCGTTTAAGAGCACGTTTACAACCCCGTTGTAGTGACGAGTCTTGCGGTTTTAGATTAATTTTATACACATTACACTTGATTTTACCTTAATCTTGTCCTCGAGCTGTTTTAAGGTCATTTTAGGTATTTCGGATGATTTCAAGGTAAAATGCAATGTGTTCGAGGCTTTGACACTCTTATCAAGAGGTTAGACGCGGGTATCAAAGCTTAGGCACGCAGTCTAAGTCACTCTCGAAGATTCCACGAAGTTTCAGAAGCCATTAGACACTTCGAAGAAGCTGTTTAGCAAGATTCAGGCTTAGATTCGACCGAATCTAAGAACTATTCGGTCGAATGGATGACAGGAACTCAAGCATATGATTCAAGCTCTCTGATATGGCCAAATCAAATCCCATTCGGCCAGATCATGGTCCATTTGGCCGAATCAAAGCCTCCTTCGGTCAAATGGTGGACAGACTTATGTTACTCTACTCGAACTCTCTATTTTGGGCGAATCAGACCACCATTCAGCCGAATCACCATCCATTCGGCCGAATCCCTTGTACATTCGGTCAAATGGCCTCCTTTTCTCACAAAAATTATTCCTTTGCAAGCCGGCCCTCGAGGGTTCTTCTAGGGTTTTACCCCTTTATGTCCTTAGGGTATAAATACCCCTTTTCTCTGTGTAAAACCCTTATGCCTATTTTGAGAGCTCTTGTGCCTCAACTTGGAACATCATTTTATTGCTTTTCATTTCATTCATGCCTTATTTTAGATTCAAAGCTTTCATTGCTCTCCTTTTTAAGTATTGTATTTTGGATTCAGAATTTCTTTCATTCAAGCAATTTCATTCACGTAAGTTATCGTTTCCTTTATTACTCTATTTTGTTTAATTCTTTCACTTATTGCTTTTGTTGATTTCATTACTCTTGCTGTTATTATGTCTCTATTTATGCCTATGAGTGAGTAGTTCTCTTAGGGATTTGATTGGTGAAACCCTAGGTTTGGCTTGTCCTTCATGCGTAGAGTTAGGGTTTGAGATTATCGATGATTGTTTGATTAACATTCGATGTGAATCTTGTCCTGCCACTTCTTATGAGACATAGGGCAATTATAGGTTCTTCGGGTGATTTATAGGGTCGCAAACTTCCTCTCGTTATCTAAAGTGTCTTGATTGATTGTTGATCGATTTCGCCTAACCTAGTTTATCTACTAGTTTTATTGTCCTGCCTAGGGTGGAGCTAATCTATCCCCGTTTTTCTTTCATTGCCTATTATCGTTTTTATTCTCGCTTACTTTCTTGTCATTAGTATAGTTTAAACAACCCGCATCCCGAATAAACTCTCTACATCGAGTCTAGAAACTAGCATCCCTTGTCCTTGAGGTTTGACCCCCGACTTACCATTACACTAGTTGTAGTTGTATTAGAGTGATTATAAGTATGGTTTGTGTAACTAGTCTTTTAGTAAACGACGCTAAAAGATGGTTATCATGGATGAAGCCGGTTCACCATCTTCTTCATTGAGAGCTAACCAATTCAACAAAATTTGCAACAGAGAAATATTCTTATAGTAAGCCCAAGTCTTCATATAAACATCCATTCCCATGAAATAAGGAGCAACAATCTTTCACTTTGTCAGCAAGGAATAGTGAGTTGATGGCTTCCAAAAATCATTCCATGAATCTAGGAAGTTGTTAGGCAAATGCTTTTATCCAACAAACATTTGAATATAATATTGGACTTGGTCTTCACTACGTTAGTCCATAATTTCAGGAACCAACTTTCCATGCAACAATACTCCACGTGAGCCACGTGAGAAGGTAGCATCAGTAGAGAAATTTTACATTGCTTTGGTTTTAGTCCATGCAGCCCATGCAATATTAGTTGGGCACAAATAAAATATATTCTTGCTTTATTTTCTCTTACTTGACCATGCACTTGATATGGGTCAATAATTTTGACTTCCATCATAAATAAAACACATTAATAACAACATCAAGGTGGAGTCATCATATGGATAGTCATAAAATATGCTACTATGAAGTTGAAGCTTAGTTACAAAAACTTACAAACTTTAACTATACTTCTTGGTGTGTTTTTACACAAAATATAATTGTGCTTCTACATATGTTGCTGCATGTATGTTACTATTGAGCATGTTGCGATACGTCTCCATCATCTGTCTCTAATTTAACACCATTGTCAATGACTGGTTGTTCTACCATTTCTTGTATGTGCCCTTTCAACCATTGTTGACATTCTTGAGCAAGGTCCTTAGAGACATGTATTGCAATAGGTAGCTCACCTCTTTTCTCTAATGACTGCTTGTTTATATGTGGGATATGGTAGTTGTTGTTGCCTGTGTGTTATTGATTTATTGATTCCAAGTGTATCAGCAGCTGCTCTAATGCATGTTTTTTTTCTTAATGAAAATTGTTTGATGTCATCTGGGTTGAATGATACTCTCTTTCTGCCTACTCTCCCTATTGTCATGTTTAGCATTTATTTGATTCATTCGATGTGATTTGTGATATCACTCTATGCTACATCCGACTGATTGTCCACCTTGAGACATTGTACTATGCAGTTTTTTTATACACTCTACTAGTAGCTTCTTGTGATTTGTGTGTGGCATGTCATTAATTTCACAAAGCTCTAGTAACTTATCAGCAATAATTGATTTGTCCACATTGGTAAACATATAGTAGCTTATTTTCTTGTAATCCTCATCTGCCACCTCCTCTTCTTCTAATACTAACTCATTCATCTCTGCAATTGAGTGATGACTAAAGAAGTATTCCCCTTCTTCACACTATGGTGGTTCATTTAGGTTAAAGAATGACCTTATTGGTGCTGGTTCACTCTCTACAATAGCTTGAATGTGTTGTAGGCTTGATGAGGAAGATGTTGGCTTAATCTTAGATGCTTTGTCAGCCACATTGTGTGTTGACAAGATTTGACAAGTTTTCCGACAAATTCCTCAGAGGAGTCCCAAATCCCAGGGTAAGAACTCACTTGATGATGAAACAATTTAAGCTATGCTAAGGGTGATATTATGTTGTCCCTCCTGCTGGTCCTTGCCTTCCATGGCTGATTGAGATACTATCATTCCTTTGCTTTAATGAGTGCTTCAATGGCTATTTGGAAGTTTTTTTTTTTTTTAAATTGTGTTCTAGGTTTTCAGTTTTATTACATGTGGGAATGAATTAGTTATCACCATAAATAAGATTGTATTTATAAAGGGTTATAATTATTCAAGTAAGTTGTAAAGTATTAGAGCCAAATTTAGGCTATATTTGATTTTTTTTGCTGCTGAGCCTCTCCTTTAAATTTCACTTGTGACTAGTTTTGTTGGAGACAAGTGGCCAAAATTTGGGGCCAAAATCTTTTCCTCCAAAATAATTCAATTGATAATTGCTTTAATTTACAATTACTATTCTTTGTATTAATCAAATATGGTCCCCCAGGCCACCACATCATTGAAACGGGAAATGTAACACATAATTTGGGACATCATTGAAACAGGGAATGTAATACATAATTTGGGACGGAGAGAGTAATTTGTTAGGAAATAGGAATTACTATCGTTCATTTATTTTTTGGAAAAAAACTCACCAATTATCTAAAGAATAGGGATATATGCTTGGAGGATCAGAGGATGTAAATGACAGCTTATGAAATTACATGCGACAAGATAGATGAGCAACAATGGCCCATATTTCACATATGTTTATCGGACATATTCTCTTTACATTTTTGAAGTTGATTGATTTTAGTTGTCTCTATTTATGAAGCTACCTACATAGCTTCTTATTCTGACGGAAAGTAATTGGAAACTACACATCTTCACTCACTCTCTAAGCCCTTGAATTTGGAGAATTATTGAATTATACGCCTCGGTATATTCTACAAGTGGACATTATCTTACTTTTTTCATAATGTCACGTCAATTTTAATGTATGGAAATGACCTTTTTCTTCAATTCACCAAATATCTCATATAAAAAGCCATTGCCTGTCTTGAATAAAATTTTTATTTTCCCATTAGGCATTCACTAATATATATTGGATTCTTATTTAGATGCTATTTTTATATGTGGAGTAACGGTTAGAATATATGTTTGCTCGGAAGAATATCACCTATTTTTACCGCTCCTTTCTTCATTAATTTCTACCTCTTACTCGAAAAACTTGAAAAAGAAATTAAAGAAACATTGAAAAAGTTAGAGAAACTTATATATATATATATATATATATATATATATATATATATATATATATATATATATATATATATATATATATATATATATATATATAGGGGAGGGATCCAATGAGAAGGATGTTTAAAATAATAAGAATAAAAAGAGATCTTAGCCATATAAATAGTAAGATCCAACATTAGAGATTTCACATAAAAAAATATAGTTACTATAAAAATAAAAATAGTCACTATAATAACAAAAAAAGTCACTATAATAATAAAAAGAGTAATTATAAGTAAAAAAAAATTATTTGGTCACTATGAACTAAAAAAGGGTCACTATAAGTACGTAAAATATCATCCGTTGAATGTAAAAGATGAAGAGTAAAAATGTCTTCTCATCCTTCTCATTTTAAATATTCTTCTTATTTTAACTTATATATATATATATATATATATATATATATATATATATATATATATATATATATATATATATATATATATATATATATATATATATATATATATATATATATATATATTCGCTTATGAAAGCATAACAGGAACTTTACCATATCATCCATGTAAAAATTAAAAAGTTAACTGATGATTAGTCATGCTACGAAGTTGAGGAATATATATTTCTTCCGACAGGTGGAACAATTGTTGCTTCAAGTTAATTGAGAAATATTTATGTTCCATAAGTTAGTTCTACCTTTCAAGTGGAGGATAATTCATCCCATGATATTCATGCATTATAACTTTACGAGTAAGCTTCTATTTGAAGAAACATAGAGTAGTAGACGGCAACGTTTTTTTTTATTTTTTATTTTATTAATATTTTTACTTAGATAACACTGCTCTAAAGAAAAGTTACCTTTGCGATAAATTTCAGAATTTACTTTGTGTTACACAAGTTTGCCTTTTAAAAAGTCAGAAGGTCGTGTGTTGTTGCTTTTGTACGTAAATTTGTATTTAGTAATTAACTAATTCTTCGCAAAATAATCACAACTGCGTAATGAACTTTTTCAATTTTTTTTTTTGTGTGACTTTTAATATGATTCTAACGTATTACTGTCGTCCATATAAAAAATAATTCATTAGTATTATTATCACTCAAGAATTTAATGAATTAATAACATTTAAATAAAATTGACCATATAAATCCTAAAGATTTAGCTATTATTGGATTGTTTAGGTGAAGTAATTTATCAACTTCTCATATACGGAGCATATATGAACCGATAATGTAAGTCATGAAAATTTAAAATTGTCTTCATTATATTGCAATATTCCTTGGCTCAATGGCATTAGGCCGTTTTGACTATATATTGTTCTTACAATATTGTGAATTGTATGTCACAACATATACTATTATTAGAAAACACGAGTGGAGATTGGAGGGTATACATTATCAGAAAACACGAATGGAAATTGGAGGGTATACAGGTAGATAGTTGGAAAATGACAAAGAAATTTTTTTCCATTGAATTACTCCCGCCAAACAAATTATGATTACAAAACTTATAAATACATTGACAAGCAGTAGGAGAGTTGGAGAAGTCGAGAGCTTTGCTAATAAAAATTATAATTTAAAGATTAGAGGCAAAATCATTTTCCTTCGGCATAAGAGCAGGAAGGTCATTTGTAGGCACACTGTTGACCTTACTGGGCTCTCTGGTAACCACAATCACTTCTTGAAGGCCCAATTCAACTTTCTCAAGGTCTACCACTTTTCTGGCAGCAGTTTGTTGCTTAGTGGACTTGTAATATGCTGTATAAAGTAACAATTGGGCTAGCCCAAAAAAACACCCGATTCCATTTGGAGCCTGAAATCAGAAAACAATAACAATAATATCATGAGCCTAATTATTAAGAAGATAATCACCAAATTAATGAGATTGTGGATCATTACATAAGAGCAACAGTTTCTTGTCTTTACCACTTTTACTTTTGAAAAATCTTTAGAATTTTTAATTAATCAATGAAAGTAGTAGGTCCAAAACATTGCCATTTTGGTCCACGTCAGCATTGGGTGGGGGAGATCCCATACATGAAGTGGGCCATGTTTAATTTAAGGTTAGGTACAAATGTACAATAATAGAGACTCATCCCATACTTGTGGAATTCTATATAACTTAGTAAAATAACACACCACTACTTCCACCTCGAGTCTTTGAGGTTGAAAATGACCTTTTGTACTCTGTAGCATTCTAGTACTTGCTAGTTAACTTGGTCCAATGAGATCTGTACATTTAGTGTGATTTTTTTTTTTTTTTGTAAACAATTCCCAAAGTGTCATTTCTCAAACTGTTTTTGTTTTTAATCTATCTAGTTAATCCATAAGTTTTAATATTAATACTATATAGGGTCATATTAAAAATTGTGTATATAGATATACCTGGAATTTTAATGATACCCCTCCCTCAATCCCTCATATTCTAAAAGGTTGATTCTCATATTTCTTAATTGGAGGTGGGTGGATTCACGTCATCTTTCGACTCACAAGAATCGGTCTGAAATAACTTAATATTTACCTTTTTTTACAATAAGTTTCTTTTTTTTAAAAAAAAAAAATCTAGGCATGCCTTAGATTCTTGCTAAGGGATAAAATACTAATTGACTAATTACTAAGTAAAATATAATCTTATTCTATATAAATATAACAAAGTAAACATTCATCTGTTTTTACTATCTTAATACCATTTTACATTTTCATCAAATTTTGTTGGCAAATCCACACAACCAAGTTAAGTGTTGTATATCTTCTTAATTATAAAAGAAAAATCATTTTGTTGAAAATAATTAGTTAATATGGAGCAAATAGTTGTTAGAAAAGATTATGTGGCTAATTCAATAACCATGGGTTTAAATTATCTGATACATGCATGTACATACATGCTAGAGAAATTAAAGAGGGAATATAGAAGAGATAGAGTTTACATACAACAACAAAGGGATCGAATGGGCGGATTGCATATAGAGTCCAGATAACAGCACTGGCAAAGCAAGTCACCGAGATAGCCAACGGCATAAATTCCACACTTTTCGTTTTGATCACTTGTTTCTGCGCAATTTTAACCCAAAAAAACAAATCATTAGTACCACTAATTTACTATTTACTATGGTAATTAGTTTTTTTTTTACGCTTGAGTTCCCTTCCAGAGGAGAATCTTTATCTTTTTATTTTTTCTTGAAAAAAACGTAGTGTAGTTCATGCACGAAAACTTAATTGTGTACCATCCATTAACTTTTACGAGTATCTAAAAAAAAAAAGTAGCATACGCATTAAGCATAATCTTACTAACCATGACGACTAATGGAGAGGCATACATGAAAACACTGCTAACATCACCAAGTAACCCAAAAATGAGAGTCCGGCTTTTGATGGTGTGTGTGAAGGTAAGAACCACGGCCAAGATGGTACCGACGGCGAGTATGGCACCAAGCACAAGAAGGATCAAGGCTATCTTTTTCTTCTTGTTCTCAGTGTTAATGATGAAGAGCGTCAAGTAAATGAACTCAATCACGCAGCCACAAGCAGATATTGTGGAGAGCAAAATGTTGTTAGGTTGGATAAATGGCATGCCATAAATTGTCCATAACATGCAGTTTAAGAAGGTGAGTAAGTATGGAGTCGCCGAGTACTGTTCAACTGACCCCTTCTTGCATATCCGAAAGAATGTTGGCCTGAAAATTATCAAAGCCAAAACCCCATGAAAAGAATTATTAGTTAATAAGTTTACATCATATGATCAGTAATAACTACTTCAACAGTATGATTTATAAGTGATATAGTATAGTCCTTAAATATTTATGATATAATCCCTCGGGTCCCACTTGGAAAAATGCTAAATACACCTCTAAGCATGCATGAAGCATGAGTGAGTTACGTGTGTGGGAAAAAAAAATTAAAAAAAAAAAAAAAAGCTGGTTAGTGTGTCAACAACTTACATGGGAGATAAGTAGAGGGAGAAAGAGATGATATTTCCTGGAATCACAGTAAAATGACCTCATGTCAAATTGATACATCGCAGTGAAAAATGCAGGAACATGCAACATATATGTGGTAAAATCAATTCACCATCTTCTTCTTACAAAAACTTTATTCTTCATTTCAGCACACAATGATACAAAAAATCAGTAATACCTAAGATACCGACAGCGAATCGAGCAGCAGCAGGAGAAACCATGGCGGATATGATCAGCTGAAATTGACCACAAGAAGAAAGGGAATGGATAATAATGAAGACTAAAGTTAATGTTCTAAGGCTAGGTTAAATTTAAGAGCTAATAAAAAGAATGGCAAAAAGAAGAGAGCTGAGGTTTAAGAAGTTCTAAGGTTAGGTGTTACTTGAAAATGCAGAGAGTAACGTAAGAAGAGATGCATATATATAGGGAAATCCGACGAGGACAGCTTTAGGGTTGTATTAGCTAGTAGGCAAAAAAGGGGCCCCTGAATATTATTTGAGAGAAAGGAAAAGAAAATAAGCAGTAAGATAGTAGTGAATACTATTCAGCAAATTGTTAGTGCTCAAGCTCTTTCAAAGTATGTAGTATGTGCTGTCTCCATATATGTTATTAATAAAATCTGGTTATAAGATTAGATGCTTGATTTCCTTCGTAATCTCTATACTTGTGATTTTGTATCTCCACCTTTCATTTAATCCTTTTGTTGATTTTATAGGACCATTTTTGGGGAAGCTAGGCAATATATTCTCGAATGCTAACTTTTTTTTTTCCCCCTCTTGTTTAGATTTACTTGTTTGATGTTTTCGTCCAAATATTAATGTCTTCTAAAGTTACATAAACAGAATAAAGAGGGTTAGTTAGCCATTATTAATTCCATGGCTCCTTAAGCTTCTTTCATTTGAAAGAATTGTCACTATAAATGTACCTACAATAAATAGTAGCTATCAATACAATCAGGAATGACAATGGATCAGAGTTGGAGCGGATCCATCAATTTTGGATCCGAATCCGACTCTAAATCTGCAAACTCTGACTTCGACCCAATTAGGGATTTTGGACCTCCGAATCAATCCAATACGTCAGACCTCCGAATATTGTATATTTTGCACTTTTCTTACCTTTTTTTTTGTTAATTTCATTACTAATACTATAATTCATTTATAATATATAAAGTAAATTTAAAAATTATACAAGACAAGCAAATACCATGGTTTTTTTTTTGGGTTATTATATTTGGATTTTTTAATACTAGTCTTGATATTACTCATTCGGATTGAACTATCGGACTCGAATCACAATCGGGTCGAATATAATACAATATCCAAATCCGTCCCATCTACTATTCAAAGTCGCAATTTTTTTTTCAGATTCGGAGTTTTTTAATCAAGTTTGGATCAGACTTTTTCCATCGGGTAGGATCGGACTCGGTTCGGATTCGGATTGAATTTTCATCCCTTAATACAATGTATTGAATTCTAATAAGGTAGCTAGGGACTAGCCTTGCAAGGTGAAATTAATTGTACTCTGACTTATCTATATACTTATTGAACGGACATATGTGTAGTATAACATCTCTTGTTCTAAAATTCCATCTCACTAGCTAAGAATGTCGTATTGTCGTTTCCTCCTCTTAACATATATATATAATATCATTTATATCAACTCTTATCAAGAATTGAATAAAATATATTGGAATTACATAAGAAAAGACATGAAGATTTGGCAAGAAAAACGAGTTTGATATCAATTTTTGTACTTGTATGTCATTGTGAAAAACTATCTAACAACATTTATTTTCGTACACTCCATTAAAATTCTAAAGAAAACATAGAGATATTGTTGTACAACTCCATTTATTAAAGATTTCTCCATAAAAAAATACAATTTATTAAGAGGAAAAGAAAAAATTGGGGGCAAATGAGTTTATAAAAGATAAAATTAATAGAATTAAAGTTATATTTATGAGAATAAAGCAGTGATTTTTATGACTAATTTTTTAATATGAGGCAATATACAATGGGACATCTAAATAAAAGTACGACAAAATTTAAGGAATAGAGATAGTAGCTATTAAAATGGGCGGTAAGAGAGTAGATAGTGCTAGTAATTTTGTATGGGATCCAAGTCAGAATAATTTGAATTTTCCTTTCCTGTTTATTACAAAGTTTTAAGCTATGAATACAATCCTTTGATGCTATACTATAAATATATTCAATATCCAACTCCTAGCATTATATTGTAGCCGCATCATATAAAAACTAATCAAAAAAAGAAAAACAAAATTATCGGTAGCAAGTAAAAGTTGGGCTGTTTTCATGTTTTTTTTGTCTCCTAGTTGTTTTCAAGTAGTTAATCAGTGTCCTACTCCTAGCATTATATCGTAGCCGCATGCATCATATACAAAAAAAAAAAAAAAAGTAGTAAACTTCTTCCCTCTTTTTAACAGCTTTTTTCATTCCCTACCTTTGAACTTTTTTCAGCTGAAGTTTCCGCGTTTGGATACAGCTTACAGGTACCCAATGTATGTGACACGACCTTAGAATATATAAGAAGTATTTTTCCTAAGAAAAAAAAAATTTCAAAACATTACAATAAACATGAATTATATATGGTACGACAGCTTGTTATTCAATAGCTTTGGGCCAAGAATTTCCCAAAATTGTAAGTGGTATTGGAAGCCAATGGGAACCATATATGGTGCATGTACATACGGGGCCTAGTCAATGCCATTTCATGGGGAAAAAAGATTATCTTTTTTTGTTTTGTATTTATTCAATAATTTTCTTCTACAGGCTACTATCGGATTGTTTTTCCTAAAAGAGTTTGGGATATTCTCACAATTTATGACATAAGAAGTTTCTATTATTCAAATAACCTACATATGAAAATAAATATATGATCTAATAAATATGGACTTATCATCTTTTATCAATATAAAAAGAAAGAAAATAAGATGATTTAAGCCATGGAGTATAAGATAAATGTATTAAAGTGTACATTGCTTATTAGCGTCATTATATTAATTATTTTTGTTCAATTATTAACATATATTCTTTGTTTACGAAAAATATAAAGTTAACAAACAACATACATCTTATAACACTCTCGTACACGATAAATATAGTGCACTCTTACCTATGTACACCTTCCTATACTTTCTATTCAACAATCGATTTGTATTTATCTTACAAAACCTTGTGGTAAAAACCAAACAATTCAATCCTCAAATCAATATATGAGATGAGACATGTTTTCGATTAGAACATTACCTTAATCCGATTCTCACTAGGGTTTGGTTCGTTTAACGAAGACCGAGTATTAAATCTTGTAGTCGTCATTATTATTCTCTTTAACTAACTTGATTACATGTGGCCAGGACAATAAATAGAATCACCCCCTCCCGCTCTTAGTTGGATCGTGTAATATCTCCTATCTCTATGTTATAGTTCAAGTTAGTAGATTGAATAAATCTCCTGTATATCCTTAAGTTTATTTGAATTACTTGCTAAATTTTATTCATTTGTCTATTTGAATATTAGCCTCATACTCTTACAATGTCTTTTATATATATATATATATATATATATATATATATATATATTATTTTGACATATGTTTTGAATGACTCTTACAATGTCGTTTTTTTATATATATTTCTTTTATTTTGACATATGTCGTTTTGAATGGTAGAGAATCGCTAATATAAAATGTAAACCAAGAATTAGCATCAACACTGGTCGATTATTCCCAACTTTGGCGTGTATAATCTGAGGAATAATTCCATATTCAAGATCTTGGGACGTTATATATTCCTCTTCTGGAAACAAACACTGTGATAATGTATCATGTGGTAGTGAGACCAAAGTTGTTACTTTGTTACAGTGATGTAGAACTTACATTCCCTCTTATTTCCCATTCATTGGTTGACAAAATTACCGAATTTGATCTCATTGATACGTAACACATGCATGGCTCTGGTTTATTTATTAAGAATCTGTTTACGATCTTTAAGTTCATCTCTAGCCTCAAAATAAGAATACTCCAAGTTAGTTACTTACCTTTCGGTAAGTGATTCATTTATCATCCAATCATATAAATTTATTTGATTAGCCCCTCTGTCGGAAGTTATTCTATGAACCTGAATCCCCAAACTTAACTTTAATTTTTATAAATATAGGTGAAAACTTTATGTTGGACAAATCAGGTAATTTTCGAGCTTAACAATAAATTTCACTGAAAGTGTGTTAGTTACGATTTTTCAAGTTCGCTTTGTTTGGCTTGTAAACGTGGTAACTATTGTTTCAATGGGAGATTTAACTAATATTACGTGTGTTCGTGGAAGCGAAAGACTATGAATAAACATTAGATTATATGAGTAAATGAAGAAGCAAAAATAAAAGACAATGACCAAACGATATTTTACATGAAAGACCCTCATGAATTGGTAGAGAAAAAAATCACGAATGACTCTTTTGTAAACACTCTCTCCGGAGTTGTGATTTTCCATCATCATACTAATGATACGAAAGATGAATGCCTGTGAGCCTTTATATAATATGTGAGAAATTCCAATATATATATATATATATATATCATAATTTTTTTTTCATTTCTTAAAAGTACAACTTTTTATTCTATAAGTATATTTTTATTTGCAAATAATAGAACTTTTATTTTTAAAAGTATATATAACTTTAACAAATAAAATGAACGTAAAACAACGGAACAACACGAAAATGATAAAACAATATAAAACTTTATTTTCTAGTAGTATAACTTTATATTATATAAGTACATTTTTATTTGCAAATAGTACAACTTAAACATAAAAATACAACTTCAAAAACAAAGGGTGAAACAAGGGGTTCACGCTAAAATGGTGAAAATATGTACAACTTTATATTCTATGAGTATATTTTATTTACAAATAATGCAATTTTAATTTTCAAAATTATAGCTTAAAAAAAATTTACCATTTTACCTTTCGATATATGCATTGATGTATATATCGGGTATAGATTAAGACAAGCTATGTAATATATGGACTATTACCCCTTTTCCAAGTCAAATAGAGTCTAAACTCTAAGCTAGATCTAAAATACAGGATAATACGAACCAAGCTATGGAAACCAAGTCAATTTAGGAATGTAAATAATAAAGAATCCTAAACCAACCAAGCTATGGAAACTAAGTACCGCACAAACAAAAAATTATCCACCAGATTGTCTCCACCACTTTGAGATGCTCGCAGGTAGGCCACGGGCGGGCTGTGGCATGCCTCAATAGGCCACAGGCAGGCTGTGGACTAGGCTGCCTCCCTCTTGATGATGCTCTCATTGCTCGCCTACAACACTCCTTCGTGACCAAAACTCAAAACCCAAAACCCAAAACCCAAAACCCAAAACGTGCCTTCGAATCTCACTAACCGTGTTGGACTTTATACTTGCAATTCCTTACATCGTGAACGTACATAATTATTTTGTCTACAAATTTGTTGAATTATCGAAAGTGTTATAACTTATTTGACCAAACTAATCTAGCCTAGATTTGTATGAACTTAAATAGTAAAAATAAGTCCGAACATTAGAACAAGTCCATGGGTTTTAAACAGCCATAAAACCTTTATTTTTTAGCAATACAAAAAAAAATATATAAATGAAAAGTGTGAACATATTTGAGTCACAAGAAAATTTCATCACAGAGGAACTTTTAAGTCTAGTACCCCTTTTTTTTTGGGTCTGCCTTGGGCAAAAGTTGAGCAGAAGTGATGGGTGAAGTGAGTTTTGCACAAAATCTTAATTCGGGTCATTAAAATTCAAGACTAATTAAAAAATTTCATTGCATAGGATATATGTTTTCAGCCCGTTATTCCTCTACTTAAAAATAAAAAAATACTATATACATTAAGTTAAGTAGTATATAATTATTTTGATAGTTTGAAGTAGATATACGAATTAAAGTGTGAAGTTTAATTGAGTTTGAATTGAATCTAAACAATAAAATATGGTTAAAGCCCCACAAGGAGGGAGAAGTTAATATGACAAACAAAGTTAGGAATATGAAAAAAGTTTGATCAATAATCTTATTCTAAAATAACTCTCTAATAATAATTAAAGTAAATAATTACGCAGAATTTTTATAATAAAAGCTGAGAAAAATTTATTAGAGATGATATCCGTTTCCGACTTACCGTAAAGTGTAATGCTCTTTTAATTTGTATTACTTGCAAAATTTCTTTCAGAACATGCATGCCTAAAATTTTTTGTCAAGAATCAAGAACCATCAGTGACACGTGTGAAAATCGCTTACGAATAATTTTTTGACTCTCTTTCTCTAATTATGAGAGCTACCTAATCATATCCCTAAAGATTCAAATAATTATCTTAATATAAATTTACCAAATATACTAAGAACATTTGTGATAATTATCATATCAATGACCTTTGATTTTTGTCTTCATCAATAATCAAAACTAAATAAACAACATTTTATTGTAATCAAGTTCACCAATTCAATTATGTTGTCAAGTTTATTTATTTTATTTTTTTTGGCAATATAATTTTTTTTTTTTTGGTGTTATGGACTTACAGTATAAAGTTTTTCTCGCTTGTACTATTCAGTATTGTCTTAATACTAGTCTAGAAGCTTTCATTATCGTCAAGAGCAAGTCTGATCTCGTGAAAAGATTGAGCATGAGCATAGAATAAGGGTTGAGCCACCATTGATTTGATACGATGTATGCACTTATGTCTAGAAATGATTTGTTGGTCGAATGACTGATAACTGATATGGGAATTTAGCCTCAGGTTCTCCTTAATTGGAGAAGGATCAAGTGTTGTATTTCTTCAAGTTGGTAGTAGCCCAATGATCTAATCATAAATTGGGAAAATTCTCCACCCAAAAAAAAATTATAACTTCTAATTAAGGATTAGTAAATCTACTAATCTGAATGTTTTCTGAGATTAACATATGCCAATCTATGATGATTTCAAAATCTATCACCAGAGTTAAAAAAAGGGTAGTGGCTACCTTTATGGAAAGGCTACGTTCGACTAATATAATTTGATTATAACGAGTAACGAGTATTTGCTGTTTCTGCCAAAAATTGTGATTTAGTGAAATTTAATGTTAGAATGTTTGACAACTATTTTAACTACGCTTAGATAATAATATAAAAGATAAAAGGGAAAAAATGTAAATAAAAGAATAGAATTTGGTGACGCAGAATATTCAAATTTGGGAAAAACAGTGCGGGGATCTAATACTCTAATAGGCCGTTCTTCTAATGTGTAAAGGATAAGTACTTGTAATGACCTTATATGCAAAAATGAAAATAGGTACAAATGAATAGGAACGTACAACCAATGAATAGGCCGCTTATGAGAGATATGATGAATTGAATTTCATAATGATCTTTCGAATGAGTGAAGTGGAGGGTTTTCTCCTCTTGACTTGCTTTCCTTTTACAGTTGCTCTCACTGGATTTCACTGGCATTAACGGCTTTCCCGTTGAGAATTCAGCTTCCTTACACTGTTGACATGTTCGCTAGGCTCATAGGGCTTCTATCGAGTGTAATTCTTGTTATGTGTGTAGGAGCAATGGTTGTTGTTAGACCTGTGCATTGGGGCGGGTCAAGATCGGGATGGATAACAAGCAAAACGGGTCGGGCCAGGGCTGCAAAATGGGTCAGGTCGAGCCAGAGGAGATATATAACGAGCCGAGTTGGGCCGGGCCGTCCAAAGAGAGTATAATTTTTATCTATTGAGAGAGTAGTTTATGTGTATCACCTCCAATTTTTGGTAGTGGATCATCGGCAAGTAAGTGAAAATAATTTGTTACCTTATAGTGTTTAAAGTTTTTGAAAACTATAGGATCATTATTGACCCGACTTGACCCATTAAAAATGCAATAAAACATGATCCTTTATGAGACCGACCCATTAAGCTCATTATTGATTAGATCTTTTTACAAACGGGTTAGTTAAGGGCCCTTAACGGGCCCCCACCCATTTAAACAAGTCTAGTTGTATTATCTTTAATGTCCTGATAACTTGACTAGGATAATCCTCTAGAGGCTTTGTTATCCCCTAGCCCCACGCCCCCACATATGCTAATGATCGGTTCTTAACGTCCTTAAAATGTAGCATATGGGTATTTGGTTAACTCTATGTAAGTCAAAAACTGGGATCAAGTCACTTTTAAATGCTTTTGTGGCGGTCTTTGGATAACATTTCTTGATGCTGATAATCTTGTTGTTGAACCTGATGAAGTAGCCTCATCCCAAATCACCTTACTTTTGCATAATGTGGTGTAAGTCATTTGTCTGCTTCCCTTATTGCCTACAAGACTAGCAAACTAGCTATAGAATTTGTTGACTAAAATATGAAAACTATTAATAAAAAAAAAGGTTTCAAACATGTCAACCAAGATAAGGCAGGTTTGATGAGCGTGCTAGGGAACGATTTGCACAATAGAACATATCAGTACTCCTTTGGATAACACATATTGGTGACGTAGGCCTTTTAGGCTTCCACATTGGAAAATATTGGTATATAGTTATATTGTAGAGTGGGGTCCATGGAAAAAACACTAGTCTTTCAACGATGATCAAATCTTCAATCTCCAGAATGAACACCGACACCTTGTAGCTGTTTGCTTTATCGTATCTACTTGTGCAGGATGTTTAGCACTCTCCAGAGAATCTTTAGGATTCAAGCATTTTGTTCTTCAACGTCTTTACCTTCTACTCTGTGATGCTCCAGTTGCATCTATTATGTCTGGCATCTGGAACTTCTTGCTCTTCTGCTTCTTTGGTGCTGGAGTCGTCAAGATAAGGGATCGTAGAACCCTTTTGATTGGCTTCCGTTTCAAGCTGCTCTTAATCGATTCCAGCTCTTTATGCATGGTCTCTATCGAATTTTTGGTAGAAGTGTGCTCTTAGATCATCTCCTCTAGGGAGGTGTGACAAAATCATCATGTGACATGTCTAGCTACAAGGTTCAATTCATGTGCCATGGGGATGGTTGGAAAAGTTTGCGATGTCAAGGCCTTTCGGATTGTTTAGCAAAAATTAGTTGTAGCTTTGCGATGGGTGCCAATCGCCAAAATAGTGAGCTAGTGACAATTTAAGGTTGGAATTTTAAATAACAAGTTAATGACGGGTAGAAAATAATAGATAGAATAAAGTACGAAAATAATACAAGTGATAAAACAAATTAATGATGCAGAAGATCCAAAATATAGGAAAACCGCATAGGCTTGTCAGGTCGGCGTTCTGCTAGACGAGAATACAATTATATACTCATGTTATGTAAAATAAAAAATGAGTACAGTATTGCAATTTTTAACTTAAGAGTAGGAATTGATTAGAGATTGATGAGTAGTAGAGAATTGAATACATAAGTTGATGTATTTTACTTTTCAAGCATTGCTTTCCTTTCACAGATCCAACTTGTCAGAATGTTGGTAACTTTGGCCTAAGAGTCATATCTCCTTGCACGTAGGAGTATCAAAATTAAGGTGAACGGTTAGAGCCTCCTTAATACATGTGTTCAAAGTTACTCAAACGGCTTACCATGATCATATATATCCTTGCTTTGACCCATTTAAACCTAGTCTCCTAGTCGTTATGGATTAGATCCTCTCCTCTATGTCGGCATTGAATAAGTCTTTCTCGTAATGGCCAATGCGTATTCCTCAGGGAATATTTCCGACCTTTTGTCAGCTAACTCTAGGATTCTCAACTAACTTCCTCGTTGTTGTTGACCGATCCTTGATGCTTAACCATGACACTTATTCAGATGTTGCTTAGTCGTGATGAGTAGATTTTAGCCGAACATTTGTTTTACCATGTTATGTCCTTGTGCACTAGTAATTTTTTGCTTGACTCTCCGCTCTACAAATAAAATGCCTTCATTTTAGCCAAGTAGATTTAGGGTCCTCCTTGAAAGCCAATTCGATTTTTTCAACCAATCTTTCTACTACATCCTTGACATCAGCTCCTATAGACTCCATTTAATCATCTTCTCCTTGGCTTTTCTTTTCCACTTATGGCTTGATTTGATACGAATATCCTAGACTAGTAGTCTATGTTGTTTGATGATACTCTCTTCTAGAATAACCTTATAATTCAAACAACTACTCTAATCCATCCTGTTTTACAATGTCTATTTGAATTGTCTCTGCCTGACTCTAAAAAGTCACTAGATGGTTATCTTGCTTCATGAACCAAACCATAAGCAGGTTAGAAAAATGTGCAAAGTTTAAGATGATTTCTTCTCTTTCAGTTTTGACTCCATAGTCGTAACTTCCATAAATAATTTCATACCCCTAGCAGCTCATCTATTCCTACATGACTATTCAAGTCTCCTAAAAAAGGTTTTTTTTATTAGAGAGAACCTTAAACCATCTCAAATACATCCTTCCAAAATTAACGTATAATAGTTTTCTTAACACTGACTTAAAGTGCGTATGCACTCATGATGAAAATATCTTACATGCTATACGTTTTACACGCTACGATAATAGTAATAAATATGGTCAAAATTTGTGAAATTGCCCTCCTAAAAAAAAAGCCAATGCTTGAATGCCCCACTAATTTGGGGCGAGGATACGTAGTTAGATGAGTATACAGATATCTTATTAGCATAATTGATAATTCCCCCATGCCAACCAACAAACTAAGATTACAATCTACTCACAGACCACCAATAAAACCATCCCTACCAAAATATTCATTTGGCATATTAATTCTTTCAGGCTGTGGATTGCCAATGAACAGATCATGATCAAAGTAATACAAGGGGCCCAACTCTGTTGTTTTATTTGGGGGGGTTTGATTAAGCACAAATGCAGAATCTATATGATATTGCCACACAAAATTGTAGAAAATGTTTGTACCTTTTACCCTCCTTTTGTTCAATAATTATAATAATATGCAGAAATTTGGCAGCAACTAAAATCTTCCTCAACTTACTATTTAAGATTATGCGTTCCACCTCCAATAGACATCAGATGGACAAATAATTTGCGCAAAGATAATTATTCTAATGTTTATTCATAAGTTCAGTGTTGGACATGTATACTCTATGTGGCAATTAAAGCAAATGCATGAGATTTTTTCTGTGTACTGATCATGAGCATGATGTATTGGGTGCTCCTTGAGCCAATCAGAAAGTAGCATAAACTTTAACTATATAATACTCTATTTATAACTTCAATTATGGCTTGTTTTTTTGACTTTTTAAGAAGTTTTATGGACCAACCTCAACAAAACACCCCACTAATTTTTACTGTATGGCCGCCGAGGTTTTTAACTCTAGAATCCTGATTCGATGCGTCGGATCCACCTTGATTTTCTGACATGTCATTCATGAGCTAATTCCAACGCCCCCCACTTAATCTTGTCAGTTGTCAAGAAGCTTGGCGATGAAGGAGACATTTCTTTTCCTCTTTTTACGTAAATAATTTGCATTATTATAATAGTAGAGAAATGTCTAAATGATGCGGTTATTTAACCTTATTTGCTGCGCTTATTTATATAAAACACATATAGCCGAAGCACATGGAAAATCCACAAATACTACGGTTTTTTAGACGCAGCAATAAATACATGCTGCGGTTATTTATAAATAACCGCAGCACTTATAAGACTTATTTGCTGCGATTTTCCTAAATTACAGCAACATTTATTCTTTAAAAATAAAAAAATTAAATTTAAATTATTATTTGCTGCGATTTTTAATTATAACCGCAACATTTATAAGACTTATTTGCTGCGGTTTTCCTTAATAACCGCATCATTTATTCCTTAAAAATTAAAAAAAATTAAATTTAAATTATTATTTGCTACGGTTTTATATTATAACCGCAACGATTATTATTAAAAAATATAAAAAATATTTTAAATTAATATTTGCTGCGGTTTTTTAGTTTAACCGCAGCAAATAGTGCCTATGTGCTGCGGTTTATTATAATAACCACAGCAAATACTTTCTTTTTTTTCCTGCTTACCCACTCTTTCTAAAAATCAGGGAATGCCAATTGTTGTCATATATATATGGAAATGTGCTTATAAAATATTTATTTGAATCATCACAAAAAAAAATTGTTATTAAACAAATCTAATACAAGCAAGTTGATCGAATTGATCTTATAAACTAAATTTACTTCTATAAGAATAAGACTAACTTAACCCAATGATATAATATATACAGAAAATAATGGCCTAAGCTAATGTTATATATAAAAAAGAATGGCTTAATCTAATGCTATATTCTGTGATTTAACCCTAATGTATTTATGTAAAAACAAAAGCGAAGATTGAGCTAGCTACCTAATTATACATATTGTCCGGCCCCAATGAAGTATTCCGCCCATATTTCCTTAATCTCCATCAGCTTTTCAGGTGAGTATGGCTTTGTTCTTTGAATTGCCTGAAAGGGTAAGAAAATACATAATTCCAAGCGTAAATTTCGGAGTTGAAACAATTTGCTATATAACAATTACTAGCATAACGAGTTATCAAGATTGACACTATCTTGGTAATTTTGGATCTTTTGTGAAAAATGATAATTATGGATCGATTTAAGAAGAAGGGTATATATTGAGAGTTGCCCATAACAGTTATATCTTATACTTTTTGTGTTCTAGTTTAATTGTCATATTCCCATTTTTTGGAGTTTAAGTTTAAAAATTTTAATAATAAATTCTAATTATATCATAATCAATAATACATTCAAGTGATATCTAGTTGGATGCATTTTGATGTAAATTTTTAAAATATCAAGTTCATTTTTATAATTTTTGTCTTACAAATTTAGAGAAAGATATTTTAGTTTGTATTTTGAAAATCATAAAAACTCAAAAATAGCACATAAATTGATACGGACGGAGTATGATTATTGTTCTAGTAGTGGTTGCCATACATGTAACAGAAAAATTGTCAAAAGATTAATCTAATGTTTGGAGATTCCGCCCATATTATTGCAAAGATTAGTTTATTTAAAAATAATCTCGGAGTTTTATAGTGTTCTTCTCAAATAAATCCCATAGACTTGCTAGAGTTGCTACCGGGGCAAAGTGAGTCCCATAAGCTTCCTCCGCTTCTTTCTATTAACTAACGCTGCAGCCAAACTTCACGGCTTCATGGGGAGGGATCCAATGAGAAGGATGCTTAAAATAAGAAGAATAAGAAGAGATCTTAGCCATTCAAATGATAAGATCCAACGCTCGAGATGTCATGTAAAAAAAAATTACTATAACAATTAAAATTGATCATTATAATAATAAAAAGAGTAACTATAATAATAAAAAGAGACACTATAAGTGAAAAAAATTATTTGGTCACTATGAGTTAAAAAAGGGTTACTATGAGTATATAAAACATCATCCGTTGGATTTAGGAGATGAAGAGCCAAGATATCTTCTCATCCTTCTCATTTTAAATATCCTTCTTATTTTAACTTTTACCTATATATATATATATATATATATATATATATATATATATATATATATATATATATATATAAAAGTGTGATATCAACGGTGGGCAAGAGTGTAGGACTATTGGTGGAGATGTGAGGTGAACTAAAGTTACCAATTAAAATGAAATGGCAGGGGAAATGGAAGCTACAATTCTAGCAAAATAATGGGTAGCTAGGACCATAGGAGACAAGTATCCTCGACACAAATGTATCACAGTTGGTGAAGAGGGAAAGGGAGGAAGAAGTAGGGAAATCTTTTTGTTTTTACCTAAAAATTAAATTAATTATTCAAGACAAATAAAAATATGACACACGTTCTTTTTAACCAGTTTAATAGGTTAGAAAAAGGTTATATTCGATAGGGTTCAATTTGGGAAAGTATCATTACACTTGAGATTATATGAGCAAAGATCACTCAAATTTAGGATTAATTTCGACAATATTTCCAATTAGTATTTTGGAGTTGGGCGTCTTTGTTTTGTCAGTTTTCTGGCAAGTTATCAATCACCGTATGTGGCTTATGATTGATAATTTTTTGTTCACCAAGTATTGTATACACGGGATACAATCAAGTTATTATGTCCCTATTAAAAGTGACTCCTTGATATAACAAAAGTTACCCATTAAAGTTGATAAAAATTGACATATGTTGTATTGAAGGGTAACTTTTGTTATATTACGAGGTCACTTTTACAAGAAACACATGTGTACAAAATACTTTTTGTTTTTATTTTGATGAGAGTTTGGATAAAGAACGAGAGAAGAGAATAGATGTGGAAAGAGTTTATAGAAACGTATTTGGTTGTGTGGAGGTGTTGTATATGTACTCTATTTATGGACTTGACCAAAAGTGAGTCAAAATATTATAAGGGTATGGTTAGAGGTAGCCACTAGGTCGGTTAAGCCCGACCTAGTCCCAACCCATCCCGCCTTTGGCCCGGTCAAGACCGGCCCACTGAGGGACCGGGCCAAGCCCGGTTCATTAGTGAGCTGAATACGAATCTTGAATTTCCATCCCTGACCCTAATCAATTGGGTTCATGAAAAAATCCGATTCGGCCCACAATTCGAACTGGATCGGCCCACTCATTCGAACTGCCCCTGCCCTGTCACCCAGCCCGGCCTAGACCAGTGAATTTGTTAATTACAAGGCTATATAAACCAAGAAAATCGGTTTGCATTCCTCAAAAAAATCGTTAAACTAGCCGTTAATGTAGTCGTTGATTGCAAGGCTATATAAACCAAGCAATTTGGTTTTCATTCCTCACAAAAACCACTCTCAATTCTCAATCTCTCAATTGCTACTTAATACAATTAGCTTACTTATTACTACTAATCTTTTTTTTAATTACTCTCTTGATCTTCATTAGTTATCTTAATGAGTTGGTTTCTTATTCTTAATTTACTTGTTTACTACTACATTCATAAAAGAAATGGCTTCAAGAGTTAGACTCAACATTAGCAGCTCGTACGATAATACCGCGAATTTTGCTCAAGACTTAGAGTAACAACTTTTCGGCACTCCTTCTGATCAAGTTCCTCAAACTCCAACTTCGGAGATGCGTCCGCCTCCTTCTACTGGTCAAGGTAACTCTTAAACTTCTATTTAATTAATGTTAATATGAAAACTAGTTAGTTTAATTAGATATATTAATTAAGTTTATAATGTTTAATTACTTGATAATGTTAGATTAGTTGATGATAATATGTAGATTAGGTTAATATGTTGATTATGTAATTATGTTTAATTATGTAGATTATGTTAGTGATGATAATTAAGTAGATTTAGTTAAATTAGTTCAATTTGTTTAATTAAATTTATTATCTTAGATATTTTAATTAGTTGATTATGGTAATTAGGTAAATTATGTTGATATTGTTGAATTAGTTGAATAGTTGATGATGTTAGTTTAGGCACATTAGGTTGATGATGATAAAACTTGATTTATTTAGATTGGTTTAATTAGTTTAAGTAAATTGATTGATTTAGTTAAATTGATTAATTTAGTTTGATTAGTTTAATTAATTTAAATTGGTTATGTTATATTAAGTTGACAATGTTAGTTTAAGTAAATTGATTAGTGTAATTAGTTTATTTAGTTTGATTAGTTTAATTAATTTAAGTAAATTCATTTAAGTTAATTGATTAATTTGGTTATAGTAGTTTAAGTAAATTGATTTAAGTTAAGTGGATTAGTTTAGTTAGATTAGTTTAATTAGTTTAAATTGATTGAAATTGATTATGTAATATTAAGTTGATGATGTTAGATTTAGTAAATTGATTAGTTTAATTTGTATATTTAATTAGATTAGTTTAATTAGATGATAATAAATTGATTTAAGTAAAATGATTAATTTTATTTGATTAGTTTAAGTAAATTTATTTAAGTTCGATTGATTAGTCTAGTTAGATTAGTTGATTTAGTTTTAATCGATTAGTTATGTTAGATTAGTTGATTATGTTATGTGAAGATTAGATAAATTAATTAGTTATGTTTGATTAGTTGATTATGTTATGTTAAGATTAGTTAAATTGATTAGTTATGTTAGATTACTTAATTATGTTATGTTAAGATTATTTAAATTAATTAGTTATGTTAGATTACTTGATTATGTTATGTTAAGATTATTTAAATTGATTAGTTATGTTAGATTACTTGATTATGTTATGTTAAGATTATTTAAATTGATTAGTTCTGTTAGATTACTTGATTATATTATATTAAGATTAGTTAAATTATTAGTTATGTTATATTACTTGATTATATTATATTTAAGTTTTTGATGTTTAATTAGTTAATAATGTCGAAGTTAAAGTGATTAGGTTAGTTAGATTAGTTGATTATGTTATGTTAAGATTAGTTATGTTAGATTAGTTGATAATGTTTAAGTTAAATTGACTAGTTGTGTTATATTAGTTACATTATTTGATTATGTTATTTTAGGTTGATTTTGTTAATTAGTTAGTTAATGAACTATTAATGTTAGTTTTTGGCTTAATTTTATATGAAATGAAGGTGAAGATGATGGTGAAGGTGGAGTACCCGAGTTTACTCACTTTAGAAAGAAATCTTTACCTATATGACTATATTTCGAGAAGGTTTCAATGACCAATGCTACTTCCAAAGGAAAGAAATTCATGTGCTATTTCTTGATATGCAAGCAACAAGGGAAGAAGCTAATAGCTTCGTATTCATGGAAAACCGGTTATGGGATAGGGACATTATTCCGTCACTTAATCGGAGTACACAAAATCAACCTAGAAGCAGTTAAATTTGCAGGCGCAGCAGAATCGTCAAGTCAGACACAATTACATGGGTATATGGGTTCCATGCCCGGAGGAGGTAAGAATTTTATGTATAACAGAGATAGGATGATTGACGAATTAGCTAACTTTGTAATTGCAGACGAATAACCGTTTAGCCATGTTGAGAGTCTGAACTTCGAACATTTTGCTAGAACCTCTTTACAACCCACTTATAGATGTGTCCCTAGGAACACACTTAAACGCCATACCTAAACTGCTTTTTAAAAATATAGAAAGAGTTTAGTAGAAATGTTTCGCACTTTTAACAGTCGTATTAGCCTTACTAGTTATACATGGATCTCTTATTTTGGTGAACCTTTTCTTTGTGTAATCACCCATTGGATAGATGATGAATGATACATTGAAAAAACGTATAATTTTTCTTTGAGGCTATAGAGGAGAGACATACTGGTTACAACCTTAAGGTAAGAATAATAGAATGCCTCAAGACCTTTCACTTGCATGATAAAAGTTTTTTCCTTTTTCCTTAGATAATGCTTCAGCAAACACAAAATGTATAGATTATTTAATACCTGAACCTAGCTTAAAATTGTTGAACAATGGAGAGCTTTTACATGTTCATTGTTGAGCTCATATTATGAACCTCTCAAATCAAGAAGGTCTAGCTGAGTTAAGAGACTTGCTTAACCCCATTAGGAGTGTAATCAAATACCGTATTAGTTAGAAGAAAGTATATGGCATTATGTAAGGAAAGAGGCCTTAAGAAGAGACAATGAAGTCTCGATACACCGACCCGTTAGAACTCAACATATAGATTATTAAATGATACCATTAACTACCGTGAGGTTTTGACCATTCTTTATAACGAAACTCGAGCGACTCTTGATGAACTTATTTGTGATTTCCATTGGACTACCGCTATTTTCATTTGTGATATTTTAGCAGCATTTAACCATGCATCCAAAATTTTCTCATATATTTACGACCCTAACATTTATTTAGTTATATTATAGTGTGTTAGTGTAGTTACCACTCTTAGCGAGCATTTCAACATCACCCAAATTAGTGATGTACTTCCTAGTATGATAAGTAATTGATACTCTTACTTTAGTGAATTCCCGTCATATACAGTATAGCTGCTATTCTTGATCCCGGGGTTAAGGCTTTGGTTTAGAAAATGTGTTAGAATTTTACTATAACACTCTAGGTTTACAATACGACATTAATCCTGATAACCGGCTTTTAGCGTCGTTTACTAAAAGATTAGTTATGCAAACAATACTTATAATCACCCTAATACTACTACAACTAGTGTAATGGTAAGTCGGGGGTCGAACCACGAGGACAAAGGATATCAAGACACTTTAATTCTTAACACAACTGAACTTTTTGGATTGAAAACAACTAAAACTAATAACAAAAATATAGATCACGTTGAATTAAGAGGGAAATCAAATGGAGAAAAACGGGGACGAGATTAGATTCACCCTAGGAATGATGCTTTCAAAACAGAACATGATAGGTTAGAGAAAATCAAACAATAACTAGCATAGACACCCAAGCATGCGAGAGGAAGTTGGTGATTCCACAAATCACATCGAACGACCTATAATCGCCCTATGTCTCCAAGGGAGTTGCAAGACAAGATTCGCATCGGATTCCGAGAACTACTTGTTATCATTATTCCTACAACCTTAGACAATAAAGAACATAGCTTTTCCTAGGGTTTCACTAATCAAACCCCTGAGAGAACTACTCATACATATTCAAGATAAACGACATGATGATATTCAATAAAGCAAACGCAACGATCATGAAAAGAAATTAACTAGAATAAAAGTAAATCAGAAACTATTCTAGATGAACGATAAACATTAGACTAAACATGGAATGAAATATAACGAACGAATTCAAAAGTAAAGAATAGATTGATACTCACAAAAGCTTCAATGCAATATCCACGATCAGAATTCAAACTCTAAAATCCAAAACAGGAAGTACATATGTTGAGAAAACCAAAAACGAAAAACTAGAACTAAGAGAATTTTGGAGGCTAAACAAAGTTAAAGCTAATAAAACTCATAAAACCTAGTTGTTCTCCCTCTCATCAGAAAGAGGGGTCTTTATAACAAAGCATAAAATAAGTTCAAAAACCCTAAAATGCCTTTGGCCGGCCCTAAGAAGAAGTAAAATTTCCGGAGAAAACACTGTCATTCGACCGAATGCAAGGCCCATTCGGCCGAATGCTTCATCATTCGCCCGAATTCTCTTCCATTCCCCCATTCCAACAGCTCAGGTGAATTCCTCTATGTACATGATTCTCCCGAATGGAGACCATCATTCGGCCGAATGGAAGCTCATTCGCCCGAATGAGTGCCATTTGGCCTTCTTAGTGACCATGGAACAAAAGATCTCATGACTGACTACCATTCGACCGAATCACTCTCAAATTTGGTCGAATCTGAA
Organism: Dysphania ambrosioides; assembly: GCA_026401315.1. Classification (NCBI taxonomy): domain Eukaryota; kingdom Viridiplantae; phylum Streptophyta; class Magnoliopsida; order Caryophyllales; family Amaranthaceae; genus Dysphania; species Dysphania ambrosioides. The sequence goes on along the minus strand of CM048660.1, from coordinate 17,133,737 downwards.
TCCTTGCACTCCTCTTTTCAGCTTTTGATGCTTTCTAAACTCCGTGGGAGCTTCATGAGTGACTTGAAATGTTTGCCCAAGCTATGATACGCGTGTCTAAGAGTGTCAAAGACTCGAATACGTCGTATTTCATCCTCGAAATCATCAAAGACACCTGAAATGACCTTAAGACAACTTGAAGACAAGATCAAGGTGAAATCAAGTGTAATATGTATAAAATCAATATAAAACCACGAGACTTGACACTAAAACAGGATAGTAAACGTGCTCTAAAACGAGCACATCAACTTCCCCCAAGCTAAACCTTTTCTAGTCCCTAGCAAATGAAATAAGAAGGTAAAGTAAAAGCTTAGGGAAAACAGTTATAGAAGTGATTAAAGAACAAGGAGAGTGAAAATCAAGACAATGCAAGCCGTGCATGTGCAAAACTCTTCCCTAGCCATAGGCGTGCAAGTACAATGGGATTAGAAGAGCATAACAATGTTTTACACATACTCGGGATCACCATCAAGCTACATCATAGTTCATTCCGCCCACTACCTAATGAGGTCACAAGTCTACGCTCCCGAGGTTATTTCCCAAGAGATGTGGGAAATTTCTAATACGCTCATGTGTTTATAGGGTATGTGTTTCGCTCAAAATCATCCAAACAAAGATGAGTAAGGAATTAAACACCTAAACAGGGAGAAATCTCAGGGATTGTGTCTTATCTACTCTCCAGCATAACTCTTACTAATCAGGGTAAGTCGAATAGGTTTGGAAAGGGTTGCAATGTAGGCTAGGATCAAGGTAGGGTAAAATTTGGGGATGTAGAGTTAAAATAGAGGATAGTAAGTGATCCAAGGCAATAAAACCGAGGACGACTATGCCTTCCGACAACTATGCCACTCCCAAAATCCGCAATAATGAACTCCAATACATTATGTCAACCTTATTCTCAAATTTTTCATTTTTTTTCTTTTTTTCTTTTTTTCTTTTTCTCTTTTTTTTTTCTTTTTCTCTCTTTTTTTTTCGTGCTTTTCAAGCTTTTTTTTTGAACTTTTCATGTAAATAATTTTGAAATACACTAAGAGTAATGTATATAGTCATATCATCCAATAATCACTTTTCAAACCAAAATCCTACATCACAATGCAATGAGCACCAACTTCACTATGATCACGTGACTATCCTCTAGGTAAAAAGAGGGGACATTTGGCTCATGTGGAGTTAATTAGTGTGGCTACAAAGAAGAAGGTAAATGCACAACTTGGCTTAACCTAAAGTAAATTCATATTCATGGTAGGCAGTTTGGCTATCTAGCTTTTACTATAAACGTGTTATCATCCCAAACCTTTAGAAAAGCAGACTATGCTGGAGGAGAACAGACACAATTCTTAAGATTCCCTGACTAACACTCAATAATATAGGACTCATAATAAAGTCCTAGAAGGCTCAATCCTCACTAGGCTAGTCGAAATGCACCTCAATAGGTAGTCATCCAAACCACATACCAAGAAAGCTCAGATCCCTCAAGTTAAGTGGAAAACAGTCGATAAACTCAGACCCAAAACAAGCACAGGGAATAAATAGCATATGATGGAAAAAAGGTTTTATAGCATATGATGGAAAAAAAGAATTAGAGCATATGATGGAAAAAAGGGTGAAGCATATGATGGAAAAAAGGGAAAGCAAACAAAAATATAAATAAATAAAATAACTTTGGATTTTCTAGCGAAAGCAATCGTACCAGTACGTAGGTGAAGCAGCACATGGGACTTATTACAAGCACCTGAAAACAACACCAAAAAGCAAAACACAAAACAAAATAACACTAAGAAACAAAACACAAAACACAAAATAATGCACAACCACACAACAATAAAACCACCAGCCAGACAGGGAAAAAGACAAAAAGACACGCTACAAAATGATGAGTAGTGAATAAGGGATATCCCCCTCAAGCTAGGCTGAAGCTGTCCTCGGTGCTAAGGGAGGCCTTTAGGCCTAAAACTACTCATCCCCAATAAAACCCTCATCCCCTTGGTCATCCTCCTCATTATCCTCCTCCTCCCCACCCGTATAGTCCATCCCATAATCATCTGAGGCTCTTCTAGGAGCCGGTGGGGTGAAGCTGTTAAACCTATGCCTACCCACCCGTAATCGGTCAAACCCATGACTTAATGATATTTCGTTATAGTTGTCATGGGAGCGGTAGGCCATGTCATACCATGGGTAGGTTGCCCGCTCGAAGTTTTGCTCAAGGTGATCAAGGCGAGCGGTGTGATGGGCATGGGTGGTAAGGACCTGGTCAAGCCTAGCCTCTATGCGACCTAGGGAGGACATAATATTAGATTCATCATCTGAATCGCCATGGTCCGGTAGAATTGAAGTACAAGCCCTAGGTCGGTCACGCATGGATAGGGTGTAAGGACAAGGAAGGGGTATAAGTGGGGGCTCGACAACGTATCTCGACACATCACCATCTAAGAGGTATGATTCCCCAAATTGCAAGAGGGGAGGAAAATGAGGATAGGGAAGGGGAATGTCGTGGTCTTTAAGGTACCGCCATCGCATAGGGTTAGTGAAGATAAAGCCGGCCCTAACGAGACACTGCTCATGGAGGGTGGTCGTAGAGGTAAATCTATCACTAAATTCTATAGGATTCATAACATTAAGGAACTCAGCAATGTGGTACACATGCCCCTAACACATAGGTTAGTTTTTACATATAGGGTGGCTGTGGTGTTTAAAAATTTCCAAAAGTGTCATTGGAATACTTATTGCTGTGTCGTTGTGCGGTGCAATGTATTGGTGCAGTATATGCACTTCAGGTGTTCTAACTAGGTGAGGGCTAGGGGAAGGGAACAAAGTCTCCCTAGAAAATTTGAAAAACATACGAAGAATAGGATGCTGTACATCAGATACATATATATTCCTATTCGGATAAATAAGTCGACCCACAATTTTAGGCCATAATTCAGAAACTCGAGAGTTATCCGGTTGTTTATCTGGAATAGGTTCATTAGTAAAACCAAAAACGGCACAAAAGGCAGCATAATCAAGAAAATAGGTTGCGTTCCGTAACCAAAAAGATAAATGCAACCTATTTTCACGTTGACATGGGCTTAAAGAACTAAGAAATTCATAAGTTAATAGCTTATGAGTTGGGTGCCATATGTTAATCCAGTTATTAAGGCCACATGTCATCAACAATGCAACAAATCGATCATAAATACCCATACATTGTATAATAGAAAGATCTAAATAACGGGTAGAGTTTATTTTTCGTACCTTAAGCCGTTGGAATCGTTCGAATTGCTCCAACGATACGAACACCACTGTTGGATGCTCTTCATCAAACCATAATTCTTGGTCAGGAAGACGTTGTTGATGCTCCGGTTGTGGTTGAGAATCGGTTTGTTGTTCTTCCCAAGCCGCACCTAAAGAAGATCCTTCACCATGTTTCTTGGATCTTTTGAAAGGATTTCTCAAGCTCTTTCTTGGTCCCATGATGATTGATTGAAGTTTTGGAGCAAAATGAGGAGTTTTAGGGAGAATGAGTGAGTGAGGGAGAGAAGGGAAGGTTGGGCATATGTTAGGGTATGAGTGAATTGTGAGAAAAACCCATGGAAATGAAGGGGTATATATAGAACTGGCCTTCCATTCGCCTGAATGGAGCATTCATTTGGCCGAATGGACCTCCATTTGCCCGAATGGAAGGCCCTGTTCAGTCGAATTTCGAAGAACTTCGAAGAATTCTTTGCTGCCATTCAACCGAATCACTTATGTATTCGGTCGAATGGACCTCCATTCGCACAAATGGAGTGTCCATTCGGTGTTCTCAGGAGCACTCCTTCAATTTCGTCTGAGATCTATTCGACCGAATGGGGCATCCATTCAGTCGAATGAATCCCCTTCGCCCGAATATTTTACTCATTTGCCATTCTTATAAACTCCTCAAATCTCATGTTTGAGGTCATAGTCCGAGTCCATTCGGCCGAATGGATCTCTAATTCGGCCGAATAGAGTGCTTTTTCAAATTTTTTAAGTCCGGAATAATCAAATGACTTGTACTATGCCAACCCAAAAATGGTATAATGATTATTTAGCAAGAAAATCCAAATAAAACCGGGTTACCTCCTGTAAATGCTTTGTTTAACATCGTTTAGCTCGACGTAGCTAGGGTAATCAATAAAAAATAACACGAAACAAAAACCGGAGTTAAACTAACTACTCAAAACTTAACAAAACTCAAAAGAATGATTATTCAAAGTTTAGATACTCGTTATATGCTAATGATTATACCAATCATTCAACTTCGACATCATCTAACCTTATTCGCTCGACGGTGTTGACTTCGTGAAGGCTACTCTCATGGAAGAGTTTTAATTGATGTCCATTCACAATGAAACTACCTCCATGATAATCTTTCAATTCTACCGTTCCATAAGGAAATACTTGCAAAATATCGAATGGTCTAGACCACCTCGATTTCAATTTCCCAGGGAATAACTTTGCTCTTAAACTGAAGAGCAGCACTTAGTCGTGCCAACGCTTAGTTCGTTCCTTGTAGATATGCATGTTATGGAATGCGTCGAGCCTTAGTTCTTCAAATTCGCTTAATTGGGCGGCTCGCTTCTCGTAGAATAAATTAAGGTCCAAATTAAGTGTTTAGATCGCCTACTAAGACCTACATTCCAATTCCACCGGTAAATGACAAGATTTTCCATACAACAACCGAATGGGGTGGTGCCAATTGGGGTTTTGTAACATGTACGGTGGGCCCAAAGAGTGTCGTCTAACTTGAGAGACCAATCTTTCTTGTTTGGGTTAACCACCTTTTCTAGTATTCACTTTATTTCCCTGTTGGCTACTTCCACCTGTCCTTGAGTTTGGGGATGGTAGGGTGAACTGACTTTGTACACGACTCCATATTTCTTTAACAATTTGTTCAGTTCATTTTTCGCAAAGTGGGAACCCCCATCACTTATTACTATTTTGGGAACTCCAAATCGAGGGAAGATTATGCTTTTAAAAAGCTTTATAACTACTTTGTGATCATTTGTAGGCGAGGCGATGGCCTCCACCCACTTATACACATAATCGATCCCTACCAAAATATATTGGTTCCCATGAGATGACATAAAGGGGCCCATGAAGTCAATACCCTAACAATAAAAAACTTCACACTCAAGGATGTAATTTTGAGGCATCTCATTCCTCATTGAGATATTGCTAACTTTTTGGCATCTCTCATAGCTCTTCACGAATGTCTCAACATCTTTGTGCAAGGTTGGCTAATAAAAACCCGCGGTGGAGACCTTAGCAGCAGCGTTCATTATACCATGGTGGCCGCCACATGCGTAAGAGTGACAGTGAGTTAGGATCTTGGGGACCTCCTCTTCAGTGATATACGGCGGATTATGCCATCGGCGCAGGCATGAAATAAATAGGGGTCATCAAAAAGAAATTTTCGACTTTCCCAAAAAAAGCCTTTTTCATTGCCCTTGATTCAAACTCTGGAAGTTCTCTATAAGCTAAATAATTCTCAATATCTGCGAACCAAGGGGCTTTCCCAACAACTATCTCTGTCATCAAGGTTTTTTCAACCATTTCATTTTTGATAGGTAAGGAGTTATAATTAAGCTCAGGTAACCTAGACATATGGTCAGCTACCATATTTTCACTTCCTTTCCTATCTTTCAATTCAAAATCAAACTCCTGGAATAGGAGCACCCAACAGATCAACCTAGGCTTTGCATCTCTCTTCTTCATTAAGAATTTAAGGGCCGAGTGATCCGTGAAAATTACAACCTTTGAACATATAAGATACTAGCACAGTCTCTTACAAGCATAGACTACCGCTAGCATTTCTTTAGTAGTTGGTTGTGCTGGATCTAGTGTTTTACTAATATAGCATATAACGTGGTGCTTTCCTTCCTTTTTCTATCCAAGGACAGCACCTATAGAGATATCACTGGCGTTGCACATCAATTTAAATGGCATACTCCAATCACAAGCTTGCACAATAGGCGCAAATATTAGAGCTTTCTTTAGACGGTTGAATGCATTGAGGTATCTCTCATCAAAGTTAAATTCGACATCCTTCTGCTTCATTCAAAGGTTTAGCTAAAGTTGAAAATCCTAATATGAGACGCCTATAGAACCCTGCATGTCCAAAAAAGGATCGTACTCCTGTAATCGATGTAGGTACAGGAAGGTTCCTTATCACATCTATCTTAGCAGGATCTACCTATATGCCTTTGAAAGACACTTTATGGCCTAGGATAATGCCTTCTTAGACTTAAAAGTGATACTTCTCCCAATTAAGCACAAGATTTGTTTCTTGACACCTTAATAAAACTTTCTCGAGATGTGTCAAGCAAGTGTCAAAAGAAGAACCTCAAATAGAAAAATCATCCATTAACACTTCCATAAAGTCCTCCAACATATCAGCAAATATAGATGGCATGCATCTTTGGAAAGTGGATGGAGCATTGCATAAACCAAAGGGAATTCTCCTATAGGCAAAAGTCCCAAAAGGACAAGTAAATGCTGTCTGTTGATCTTCGGGGTTGGAATTTGAAAGAATCTCGAGTAACCATCCCGAAAACAATAGTACTTGTGTCTTGCTAATCTTTCAAGCATCTCGTCGATGAAGGGTAAAGGGAAGTGATCCTTTCTTGTATCCTTGTTGAGTTTGCGATAATCAATGCAAACTAGCCATCCTTTAGTGGCTCTAGTAGGGATCATTTCACCCTTGTCATTCTTGACAATGGTCATTCCTCTCTTTTTCGGAACAACATGAACAGGGCTAACCCACCTACTATCTGAAATTGAGTAGATGATGCTGGCCTTGAGGAGTTTGAGGATTTCATCCTTGACTACCTCTTTCATGTTAGGATTTAGCCTTCTTTATGGTTCAATTGAGCAGAAATGCTCATCGTCAAGGTGAATTCGGTGCATAACAAGTGTTGGAATAATTCCTTTTAAATCACCAAGTGAGTACCCGATGACATCTCGATATTTCCTTAATAAAACAAGTAATTTTTCCAACGAGATGTCATCTAGCTCATAATTCACTATGACTAGACTACCCTCATCATCGTCAAGATAGGCATATTTAAGGCTAGGAGGTATAGGTTTCAAACTTACTTGGGGAGAAGGTTTAGGATTCTCCCCCTTATAGACAACACCTTCCTCAACCTCACACAGTTGCTCATATTCTGCTTCTTCGCTCTTATATTCTTGAGCCCTATCTAATCGGGTATCCTCATCATTCATTGAATACCCAACCTCTATTTCTCTCTCCTTTTGACAATCCTCCATTTCCCTATCATCCACTTTAAGGCGACAGACTTGTTCAACCATAGGTTTCTTTAAAAGTGGGGAAATTTTGAAGACTACCTTCACTTAGGCTACTTCTACCGTTATGGTGTCATCACGGCAATTAATAACTGCCCGGAGTGTTTTTAGAATGGCTCTTCTATTTCCATCACTATAAAATCGCAAGGGACCACTAGTTCTCCCACTTGGATAGGTATATCATCAAGTTTTCCACATGGAACTTTAATACTCCTATCTGCCAGCTGGATCGTTTTCCTTAAAGGTCTACGGCTAAAGGGTAGCTTCTTGGCGATTAATAGAGGCATAAGACTAATCGAAGCCCCTAGATCGGTGAGCGCCCCTTTGGGATCAAGACTTCCCAACTTTATTGGGAGGTTAAATGGATCAGGATCTCGCTCGTTTCTAGGCATTTTCCCTTGTAAAATGAAGCTAACTTGATGGGGAAGACTAATTACTTCTTCCTCAAGCTTTTTCTTGTTGGACAATAAGTCCTTCAAGAACTTAGCATACTTTGGTATCTGTGCCATTGCATCAAGGAATGAAATATTCATCTCTATCTTTTGTAAGTGTTCTGGAAACTTCTTGAACTTATCATCAAGTTGCTTCTTGACTTTCCTATAAGGAAAAGGAAGTGGGGGTGCATATAAGCGATCTAACCTCTTTCTTTCCTCAATCCTCTTCTTCCCCTGAACTTTTAATCACCCTAAACTTATCATACAACTAGTACTTATAATCACCCTAATACTACTACAACTAGTGTAATGATAAGTCAGGGGTCGAACCACGAGGATAAAGGATATCAAGACAATTCAATTCTTAACACAACTAGCTTTTTTGGATTGAAAACAACTAAACCTAATAACGAAAATATAGATCACGTTGAATTAAGAGGGAAATCAATTAGAGAAAAATGTAGATGAGATTAGATTCACCCTAGGAATGATGCTTTTAAAACAGAACATGATAGGTTAGAGAAAATCAAACAATAACTTGCATGGACACCCAAGCATGTGAGACGAAGTTGGTGATTCCACAAATCACATCGAACGACCTATAATCGCCTTATGTCTCCAAGAGAGTTGTAGGACAAGATTCGCATCGGATTCTGAGAACCACTTATTGTCATCATTCCTACAACCTTAGATAATAAAGAACATAGCTTTTCCTAGGGTTTCACTAATCAAACCCCTGAGAGAACTACAGACACATATTCAAGATAAACGACATGATGATATTCAATAAAGTAAACGCAACGATCATGAAAAGAAATAAACTAGAGTAAAAGTATAAAATAAGTCCGAAAACCTAGTTAATAAAACTCATAAAACCTAGTTGTTCTCCCTCTCATCAGAAAGAGGGGTATTTATAACAAAGCATAAAATAAGTCCGAAAACCCTAAAATGCCTTTGGGCCGGCCCTAAGAAGAAGTAAAATTTCCAGAGAAAACACTGTCATTCGACCGAATGCAAGGCCCATTCGGCTGAATGCTTCATCATTCGCCCGAATTCTCTTCCATTCGCCCATTCTAGCAGCTCTGGTGAATTCCTCTCTGTACATGATTCGCCCGAATGGAGACCATCATTTGGCCAAATGGAAGCTGATTTGCCCGAATAAAGTCCATTAGGCCTTCCTAGTGACCATGGAACACATGCTCTCATGGCTGATTACCATTCGACCGAATCACTCTCAGACTCGGTCGAATCTGAATCCTTGCACTCCTCTTTTCAACTTCTGATGCTTTGTAAACACCGTGGGATCTTCATGAGTGACTTGAAATGTTTGCCCAAGCTTTGATATGCGTGTCTAAGAGTGTCAAAGACTCGAATACGTCGCATTTCACCTCGAAATCATCAAAAACACCTGAAATGACCTTAAGACAACTCGAAGACAAGATCAAGGTGAAATCAAGTGTAATATGTATAAAATCAATATAAAACCACGAGACTTGACACTAAAACGGGATAGTAAACGAGCTCTAAAATGAGCACATCAAATGCCTATATAGAAAAATGTAAAAATGTTTTATCTAGTTATATGATTATTATGCTTCTATTTATGCACCTTCCCAACATTTATCGTCGTCTAGTGGATGTTCTGATATGCGATTCGTGCCCGCACTTAGTAGAATTTTAAAAAAATCAAAAACATCAACTTTTTATTTTTCTTCATCTTCTTCAATTTATATTATTAACGGATATCTTTCTTATCAACATAAAACTGATGAAAAAATTTCAATTATTAAGTGGTAGTGTGATCACAAACGACAATTTCCCATTCTTGCGAGAATTGCAATGGATATCATTGCAATTTTTGCCTCCTTTATTTCTTTCAAGTATGCTTTTAGTGCAGGTATAAGAGTACTGGATAAGAAGAGATCCTGCTTATCTCCGGAGAGCATAAGAATATGCACATGTAAGAAAGATTGGGATCAGACGGAGCGTAGGAGCCAAGGATTGAGGGAGGACGACCACGACGAAGACGATCCTTGGATGATGATGGACATGAGCGAATCAAGTGACAACCCAGCAAGTGAAGGAGGTTCGGGGACTAACCCTAGCTAGGGTAGGCACCCTTCGAGATATGTAACAGAACTATGTGGGCTTTGATTCCTTTGGGATACGTAGGCAACTTAATTTTTAAAATTAATATTTAATTATTTAATTAAATTTTGATTGATTTCCTAAATTAAGTGCAAGCCCTTTCTTCTTTCCCAACCCCCAACACATGTTTAATTAAAATAAAGTAATATGATAATGGATTATAAGTAAATATGTAATTAGCTAAATACGTTAATGATGTGCTCGTTTTAGAGCATGTTTATAACCCTATTTTAGTGTCGAGTCTCACGATTTTATATTAGTTTTATGCACATTACATTTAATTTTACCTTGATCTTGTCCTCGAGTTGTTTTTAGGTTATTTTAGGTACTTTCGATGATTTCGAGGTAAAATGAGACGTGTTTGAGGCTTTGACACTCTTATCAAGAGTTTAGATGCGCGTATCATAGCTTGGGCATGCGTTCCAAGTCACTCTCGAAGATTCCATAAACTCCAGAAGCCATTAGATACTTCAAGGAGCTGTTCAGCAAGGTTCAGGTTCAAATTCGACCGAATCTAACATCCATTCGGTCGAATGGAAGACAGGGATTCAAGCACATGACTCAAGCTCTCGGGAATAGCCAAATGAACTCCCATTTAGCTGAATCAAGGCCCATTTGGCCGAATAGGTGTTCTCCTTCGGTCGAATGGTGGATAGGGTGCAAAAACGTCAAGCTTCTGATATAGGCAAATGAGGCTACCATTCGGCCGAATGGTATCTCATTCGGCCGAATATCCCTTCCATTCGGTTGAACCTACACTACATTCGGTGAATGGACCCTATTTTCGAAGTTCTTAGTTCTTTCTTAGGCCGACTCTCGAGGGTTTTTTCTAGGGTTTTACCCCTTATGTCCATAGGGTATAAATACCCTCTTGCTCTGTAAATAACCCTCATGCCTACTTTGAGAGCTCTTGTGCCTCAACCTAGAACATCACTTTATAGCTTTTCATTTCCTTCATGCATTAGTTTAGATTGACAGCTTTCGTTGCACTTCCTTTCAAGCTTTGTATTTCGGATTCAGAATTACTTTTGTTCACGCAATTTCATTTATGCAAGGTATCGATTCTTTTTTGTTCTATTTCGTTTAATGCTTTCATTTATTGCTTTTGGTAATTTCATTGCTCTTGCTATTATCGTTGCTTTGTTTACGGTTTTGATAGAGTAGTTGTCGTTCTTTTGTTTACGTACATTCAAATCATTCATGCTTTCAATCATGTCCTTTATCATTATGTATGCCCTAGTCTTTATTACTATGTGTGAGTAGTTTCCCTAGGGGTTTGATTAGTGAAACCCTAGGTTGGCTTGTTCTTCATGCGTAGAGTTAGGGTTTGAGATTGTTGATGATTAATTGATTGCTATTCGATGCGAATCTTGTCCTGTCACTCCTTTGGAGACATAGGGCGATTATAGGTTGTTCATGTGATTTATAGGGTCACAAACTTCCTCTCGTCATCTTGAGTGTCATGATTTATTGTTGACTGATTTCTCCTAATTTATCATTTTGATAGTTCGATTATCCTTCCTTAGGTGGAACTGATCTGTCCCCGTTTGCCTTTCATAGCATATCATCGTTTTAATTCTTGCTCTATTTTTTTGTCATTAGATTCATTTAATCAAATCCCAAATAAACCCCTTTGCATCAAGTCTAGAGACTATCACCCCTTATTCTTGTGGTTCGATCCCCGACCTACCACTACACTAGTTGTAGTAGTATTAGGGTGTTTACAAATATTGTTTGCATAACTATTCTTTTAGTTAAACGACCTAAAAGACGGTTATCAGTTAATTATTTTAATAATACATAATTTGTTTAATATTAGGTTAATTAGTTTATTTGATTTAATAATACAAATATGAAATTAGGTGAATATACATAATTAGTTTAATAATACATAATTATCAAGGAAAAAAATAAAAATGCGATCTTATTTAAAAGTTTACATAAATGTCATTATGAGTGCATTATAAACGTTTAATTACTTTCGAAACAGTTTCTTTATTCTAATTTGTAAATGTGTTTATATGTAATTCATTTTGATTCATTTCAATTCGATTCGTGAATTCGTTTCGATTCGATTCCAAATTCGTTTCGATTTGATTCGTCGATTCGATTCAATTCGCTAATTCGGTTCGATTCAGCTCGTGATTCGATTCGTGTTTTGATTTTTGATTCGGTACGAATCATATCCCCCAAGCCCAGCCCAGAACCGGACCGGCCCGCTCCAAGCACCGATTCGACCCCGGTCCCTATTTCCCCAGCCCGGCCTGTTGGTTGGCCTGGCCTAGGCCTTCTGGACTTGCCCGGTGGCCACCACTAGGTATGGTACTCTTAAAACTTCAAAGATATTTCCTCCAAATAGTTATTCAATAATCTATGACTCAAAGTTGGATTATATTATAATTATATACATATAATTTTGACTTTCTTTTGTCTTAATTTAGGGTGCTTAATCATCGAGCCGAGCCCAAGTAATGATAGGCTTGACTCGAGCTCTAAGCTTAACAAACCTTAAACTTTAGGCTCAACTCGAGCTCATAACCAAAATATCAAGCTCGACTTGAGCTCAAGGCTCGATAAGCTTAATTATACAATTATATATTTAAATTTTTGTTCAAGATAAAATTTGATTTAAAAAGGTCCAAAATAAATCCAACTTTAACTTAAATTAAAGACCATGTTAAACCCATAAATTAAAACCAAACTTGCATATTATTTGCAATCAGTTTAGTCTATTGTGTTGTGAACTTAATTAAAACCTAACTATGCTTCTAATTTATATATACACTCCTGTTACATTCTATTCTTGCCCAATGTGGGACAATTCATGCCTTTGCTTGTACATTACTGAACATTTGCCATACATTTCAAGTTATAAGAAGTATAATACATTTCTACAGGCATAAATAAATGGGAGGTGAAGACACTAATATGCAACTCTTATATTTCTTTAAGTCAAAATTTTCTCTTGACCAAACTTTTTGATATAAAGAGAGCCGCAAATAGAAAAGTAACAACTGATGTAGACGAGATTCAATCACAATTCTTTGATGCCACATTTCCAAACTTTAACTAATTAAGCTAGTTGTTATCCACTTCTCCTATACTAATGTCTATTGTCCTAATAAAAAGTGCTAGTGTGCTGGTACGTATTTTATGTACGATATCGCATGTACGACTAGTGAAGTAGTGAATTTAAAAGAAAGGGAATAAAAATAAGAAGAGAAAAACTAAGGTGAATAAGATCAACAACAAGGATCTATGTTTAATGATTACTGTCTTCAGTTCGCAATATGAAAAGGACCAACATTTGTAGCAAAGGCAGTCTTTTCGATCTTCACTATGGTTGTCCCCCTTTTTTTGCTACCATTTTCCGTCGTAGCCCTTTTACGCGTTAACTCTCGAATAATGAGTTGGATAACCTTTTTAGGCTTTACCATATTGTCATTTGTAGGCACTATCTATCACTCTATCAATTGCTACATTTTTGTATTCTGCCATGTCCTCTGTTTGGTAGAGACGTTCTTACTTTTTTTTTTAGTCAGCGGGCATTGGTGGCCATGCTTATTAGACAGGCTGTTTGCCTAGTCTATTAAAGATTAGAGAGTTACAGCACTATTATAATAATAGCAATCACGTACTTAAGTCTGAGAGTGTTAATGATATATATGAGTCACATCTATCGACGACCTAATAGTGGTACTTAGTAATGTTGACATATGTTTGGTGATCAAGTGACCTCCATATCCAACATGATATATACCTGGAACTGTACATGTTAGATATCACTTGCGCACTGTTATAAAATAGTTTAAGGGTCAGAGTGACGTCTTATTTGTGGCTGCCTTGGAAATGAAAGAGTTTAAGAAATCACCTTCCTTGATAATGGATCACAAGCTAATCCACTTGGTTGCCAAGGGGTGTTTGACAAGGCTATATGAGGAGTATGGGAACCCTAAGGGCTCCCTTGTGTGCATTTCTTAGATTGCTTTAGATGGTGGGATGGAAGAAGCATAGTTTTGAGGAATTTCAAGAAGTGGAGCTACTCGGTGAAGCATTTTGATGACCTAGCTACTTGGAAGAGCAATTTGTTGGGATTCAAGATGGAGCATGAACTTGATCTACTTGGGAAGAATAAAAATATGATCTTCTTCAAAGATCATATGATAGGGCGTGTGTGGTCCCCTATTATGTTCCCTTTCTTAAGTCAAGGGATTTAGCTAGAACGTGTATTTTGACTAAGGCTATATTTGGTAGGGTGTAAAACATTTTCCTTAAAAACTATTTTCCTATTTTATATTGTTTAGTTTGGTGTAAAATAAAGAATGTAAAACTTAGAGTGTAAATTCATTTTACACCCTATTGAAAACATTTTCCTTTGAAATTGAGAGTAAAACAATTTTACATCCATTCACTCCAAAAAAAAAAATACCAACTAACAAACAACTCACACATTACCAACTCATACATAGAGGTAGGCATGAGTTGTGTCGTGATCGTTATGGACAGTGGCAGCTTGTGTTTGACCTCTTGTTGTGTCGTTTTGTGCCTAATTATAGTCGTGACACGCTGTGTCATGCTACCTTTCCCTAAAACTCGGTCAATGGCTTAGCACGGCCCACATGATTGGCATGTCGTGTCTTGCCTTGTGTTGGCCTAAATTTTTTAACAAAAAAATAAAAATAGAGTATAAATAGAATTAGAAAAAAATAATTTTAGATAATATAAATTATATTATAAGAATATAATAATATTAAAAATAATAGTATTATTAATTGTTCTAAATAATAGCGTGATTCGGGTCATGCCTCGTGCCAAATTGACGTGCCGCTTGCGTGCTAGTGCTTAAATTTCTTTGTTGTCTGCGGTCTGGCCTGTGGCCCACTCCATGGATAGTGTATCGTGTTGTACGATGACTTTGCTTATGTCATACTGTGCCAAAAGCGTGCCTACTCAGTTCAGCCCATGCCCAGCTCTACTCAAGCATTTTTCATTTCTCATCTTCTCGGTAGCTTCTCTCTCTACTCCATACTTTCTTTCTCTTAAAAATTGGGGAAAGTCCATAATTTCTTTTCATCTTCTTCAAATATCATCAATTTAGTACGTTTTCTTTGAATCGCGTGTTTTGATTATTAAATTATTGAACTATATCATGAATTTGAACTATTTTTATCCATTTTCGTCAAAAATAAAAAAAACCCTAGATTTCCCCCCGATTCGATTGAATCGTGTAAATTTCTCATAAAATGTGGGCAATCAATAGTTTCTTTAAAATTAGAGTACGTAGAAATTTTCTTTCTATTAGAATTTAAAATGTAAAAGTACAAACTATTACATTACAACTAATTAATTGGTTTGCCTATTTAATGGGGTTTCTTATTCGATTGCGACTACTCTTTTATAGTTAGCTTAAGGTCTTTTATTATGTTGAACCAATTTTTTTAGAATTATCTGGTTTTTTGGCGATATTCTTTATAACATAATATGTTATTAATAGATCAGAGAAATGTATTGTAGATTTTATAAAAAAAAAATATTTATTATAGCATAACAAATTTAGCTAATGACAAACAACTAGAAAATATAACAAAAAAAGAGTTAAAATGACAAGAGAATACAAGTAGAAAAGTTAATAGGAGTAATTGGTTTTCAATTCAACCAAACAACAGAAAATATTTAAATGTAAAACCATTTTCCATTCAACCAAACAATGAAAAAGTTCCATGAAAATAGGTTTTCCACCGTAAAAGGTTTTCCATGGAAAACTATTTTCAGTTGAAAACGTTTTACACCCTACTAAAAGGAGCCTAAGTCTCTAGGGATTAGCAGTGCTTTTTAGGAGTTTTATGCTTTCTTGTTTCTGTTTGCTTAGTTGGTAATAGCTTTCTTAAGTGCAACACCAACTAGATCCTAGGTGGTTAATATTTTGTAAAGCTAACCCTAATTCTTTATATGGGAATAGCAGCCAGCCGTGTTTGATAATTGAAGAATTGATAACGTGCCGGTGTGAGATCATTAAGTTCCATTGCTAATCAAATAATGGCGAATTGGAGGGTGTTCTTGAATCCTTATTATATTAGATAGTGAATCTGTATCATAATACTTATAGGGTTCCCAAAGAACACTAGTAGATTAATACCTATTTGCGGCAGTGTAAATAAAATTATATACGGCGTAAAATTGCGAGATTTTTGAAATGCGAGCAGCAAATGGGTCTTTTCTAAAATCGCCGCAAATTAATCCTAGTTCGTTAATTGATTTGCGACAGTTTTGGTGAATACCCGCCGTATATTAATTGTTATTTGTTTAGCTATATATTTCCCTACTAATTCAACATGTTATAAATATATTTACATTGAAATTTATAACCTGTTATACAATTCAATTAAAAGGTATATAATTCGATGTTTAAAATTCATATATACACTAATTGGCTCATAAATCATCCGAGGGAACTCAAAGTTACATCAAAGAAATAAGTGATATAATTATTACCCAATCAAAAAATTGTCCAAAAATATACAATATTATCGTCTTGATACTGCAAAAGGTAAATTAATCTAAAAAATTGTCAGTGAAATACGAAGCCAATTTGTTCCAGACTACATCAATTTTTTCAATAGAGAAGGGCTACTCTTTAAATCCTTTGCATACCTAAGATCGATGAACATAACTAAAGTAACATATAATATAATGTATTTCAAGAGTAAGTAAATTTATGTATTTGAAGTGTTTGGGGTATGTTTTAGATGAAGTATGCCATTTTGTACCCAAAATATAATTTCATACCCAAAATCCTTTGTATTTGACCTATTTGGCTCAAATTGATGTATTTGAAGTATTTGGGGCATGTTTTAGATGTAACATGACATTTTCTACCCAATATCTAGTTTCTTACCCAACTATTTGACATATTTTGACTCAAATCAATGTATTTGAAGTGTTTAGGGAATATTCTAGGTGAAACATACCATTTTCTACCCAAAATCTAGTTTCTTACCTAAAACCCTTCCTATTTGACCTATTTTGACTTAAATCAATGTATTTGAAGTGTTTAGGGATGTTCTAGGTGAAACATGACATTTTCTACCCAAAACCCTTTGTATTCGACCTATTTTGACTCAAATCGATTTTTGTCTCAAAATAATGTAATCATGGCCACAAGTCCTAACCTCTAACAAGGGCATTCTAGAACTACACTCAGAGAGAATCTCAAGTATAAATTAAATAATGAAGTAGTCACACTCCATTTCGCCATGTTGTTGGGCACACTATTAAATATAAAATAGTAGTGTAAGTCTTATGACAACATTATTTTACCAAAATTAGCAAAGCTATTCACCTTCACATCTATCCATGTCCCTGTTGGCTTTCTAGTTCGATCTCTTTGTAATGTAAGACTTTTGATAACACTGGAGAAAGATATTATTTAGTTTCACTACAAATTTTCACCGAAAAAGGAATATATATATATATATATATATATATATATATATATATATATATATATATATATATATATATAACGAGTGCTAATTAATAGTTGTTCTTAGTTTAATGACACATTAAGCGGGCTGAATTGAAGAAGTATATCTTTCCACTGCCCACATATATGATTAGAAGCATCTAGTGAGCACTACATATTAAGCATTAAGTAATGAGAATTATGTTTAGATAGTCAAATATATAGGCCTAGATATATGCATTGATTTAATGAGCTATATACATACCTTTGGAAAATAAGGGCAAATATGAACTTGTAACCACCTTCTCAATAGAATGTCAATATGCTAGGTCATTAGTACTTGAAACATTAGTTATTCAACATAAAGGTGAAAAAAGATCATTTAACACACCTGTAGTTGGGGAGTTGACACATGTGCGATGTAGGAGGCTAAACGCTAGGCACTAAAACCAAAGTCTTAGAGTAGGGAAAACAGCTTGTCCTTTATGGAGGCTTTAAACTCTTGTCAAAGTTTTTGTATTTGAGCCTTTGAAGTCGATCTCCCAATATTTTATTGAAACTTTGCTTTGATTTGGTAGGTTTAATTTCAATGGAGGAGATCCAAAAGTTTTTTGTACCCAAAATTGGTCCCTTTTTGTCCATAGCAACGTCCGAGGTGATCTGACTTCCCAATGGTTATAGCCAATGCATCTTGGTTCCTGACAGGAACAAATTCCCCTAAAATTTTCTTATCTTGGAACTCTAAATAAAAAGAAAAATTAAAGATAAAAAATGAATGTCAAAAATCAAAAGTACTTATAACTTTAGTGATTTGTAGAAAGAATTCTTATGTATTCTTTAGCCACATCCTATGTTTCTTTTCTTTGAATAACTCTCTCTCTCTATTTTTCTTATCCTTCTTAAGCCTTAAAAAATAATATTTATTTCCACGGTTTATCTCCATACTACTCCAGGCAAGGGGCTTGATTCCGTGGAAGAAGTTCCCGCGTAATTGGGATAAAAACCCTATGCTATCCAATGATGTCTTGCGTCGTTATAGCTGTATTGTATGGGGATGAATGTTCATCCATACACTCTTGCTTGCCTTTTCATGTTTGGTATGCCAATGTAAGTACGGTTAAGTATCTTACAATTATTTTTTAAAACAGATACATAAAAGTATTTATCATACCACTGCAGCTTCTGACATCTTATTCTTGACAAAGATCACCCAATCTTCATCCTTAATATGTTTTCATATTTCATAAGGGAGTCTATTTTCTTCTTTCTTGGATACTCTTCTCTTCTTTGTAATCCAAAAAATCACCAACTTAGATTTGAAATCCATAAATCTATCTACGACTATCGACAAAATAGCTTCTTCATCTATGGGATCGTCAGGAATGTGGAACAAAGCCTAAAATGAAATTAAGAAATTTTAGTTAGTAAGGTAGATTAAAAAATATTTAATTAAGTAAGATTAAGTTAGGAATATGTACCATTTTGTCTGTCCACAACGTCTGTCAAAGACCCTCACTCACTCCCAACCACTCCCAGTTAATGTTGAATTTTCAAATAAGTAGGACAATATGTTAACCATACTTGAAACGCCACCTACCAACGGGCCGGAGCAAAGAATCAAACTCTAAGTACATGGGCTCTTACAGTCTAAGGCTCATAGTCGGACCTCTGGTCGACCTAAGCCAAGAGCATCACCCTTCCCCTTTCCTCTCCCTGTAGTCGAGCATGAGGGAATCTCAACATTCATGGATGACTCATCACCCCTTAAGCACGCTTTGTCAACCATCCTCTCATCTTCTTTGTACATTTTGTCGAGTCTATGAGCTTCTAACTCAGCAACTATGTCTTCTGGATTACCTTGGTCAACCTCCATATGGACATTGTAATCAACTTCATCGCCATCAAAACTCAAATCTTCGTCATTACCCATGATATACGACCAAAACTACATCAAAGATAAAGAAAACAATGCAAACTGAGTGAGTGATTTGTCCAATATCGAAAAAGAAAATAAAGCTAACATTAAATTAACTACAAAATAAAATGAACTTGATCATCATCATCATAATAATAATAATAATAATAATAATAATATGTATTACTTATATGTAATACCTAGAAGTAAGTATTATTCGTGTATAATAACTCCTTCATGGTGATCCATCCTCATATAATTTTTTTCCATTTTAGGTCCATCAATATCATCATTACATGGCATCGAGAATGGTGGGAGGTCATCAAAGTCATCATACTCTTCCTCATCTATAACATCACAAATTTCAAGGATCTATCATTTACCAGGGACAACAACAACCCATCAAGGGTCAATAAACGGTTCCTCCATATCATGCATACGACTCATGTTGACTAACGTACAATTTGATTCATCTTTCTTCACCAAACCACATTAAATGATATCTTCCCACTTGCATTGAAAAAGGGGAACCTTAAAGCTATAGTATTCAAATTCCCATATCTCTTGAATTATCCAATAGTAAGACAAGGTCGCATCAACTAGCGCTTTAATTTTTGAGCTAGCATATTCTCGAGAAGAAACCTCTATTGAAACACCACTATTTTGAACAAATTTTAATTTCTTATCCTTGACGTTCAGTGTAAAAGGTACATCCATTGATATCATACCCCTCAAAAGATTGAACAGTTGTTGGAGGACCATATGCTAACCATTTGATTGTATCATAAATGTTATGGCCCATTTCAGACAATTCATGCATGACTTGTTCATGAAACTAATAAATAAATGTGTTGTTATGTTCTTGCATCAATGCTCGTTCACCATTAGGAGGGTACTTCAACTTCCATACATTTATATGCCTTTCCAAGTAAGGATGAATCTCTATGATATGATGCAAAACAAATAAATGAACTTGTTTCTCTTTCGGTAATGGAATTAATATCTTCTTAGCACCCATAGTGTTGTTCCCTTTGAGCCTCTCTTCACATCCTAATTTTCATAACCCAATTTCTTCCTCTTTAGGTAAAAACTCACTAAGAAACTCACCTACCTCCTTCATGGTTATACATTGAATTATACTACCTTTAGGGTAAGTTGGGCTTCTTACCGTCTTCTTTAAAGTACCTATGTATCTCTCAAAAGGATACGTATATCTTAGAAATAATAGACCACACAACTTGATATCTCAAACCTAATGGATAAGTAGATGTACCATAATATCAAAGAACGAAGGTGGAAAATACATCTTTAGTTGACATAAGTTCATAACAATATTAGCATATAACTCATCCAAATTTGTTGGATCAATCTCCTTACTGCATATTCTATTAAAAAAAAGAACAAATTCTAGTGATAAAATTCCTAACATACTTGAGCAAATTATGGCGAATGGCAATAGGTATAAATTCTTGCATCATAACATGACAATCATAAGACTTCATACCCACTAATTTCAAATCTTTCATGGACACAAAGCTCTTCAAATTTGAGGAGTATCTACTAGGAACCTTAATCCTATACTAACACTCACAAAATATTATCTTCTCTACTTAGGAAAAACTATAGCAAACCGGAGGAAAGTACATGGATTTACCTTTTCTATTCCTAGGCATTCTATCTTCTAGCCACAACTAGGATCGAATCAGCATTGTTTGCATATCTCTCCTAAAATTAGGACCATCCTTAGTCTTACCAATTATATTCAACAATGTCTCTAAGATGGCATCACAAATATTCTTTTCAATATGCATGACGTCAAGACGATGTTTAATGGGGAAATACTTCTAATATTCAAGTTTCCAAAAGACTGATTGTTTCTTCCATAACCCCTCAGCATCTCTAGGTTTCATAGTTTTCCCAAGCACATTATTAATTCTTTTCATAAGGTCATAAACCTCACTGTCAGTCAATGGTATAGGAGCTCTATTTTGCTCACTTTTACCATCAAATAAGGTATTTCTCTTACGATAAGGATGAAACCTATTCCAGAACATTCGATGCATGAGATACACTTATTTCTCACAATATGGAAAGTATGTTGAGTCCATATCATCCACATAAATCGGTCAGGATTCTTTCCCTTCACCTTATACCTCGATAAGTTTCCATACGCTAGGAAGTCATTAATGGTACACAAAACATGGCATGGAGTGTAAAAGTCTCTTCAACATATGAATCATACACAGATATACCTTCATCCTATAACAAATGAAAATCTTAAATGAGGGGATCAAGATAAACTTCAATGTCATTCCCAAGTTCCTTGGGCCCTAATATTAGAAGCAATAACAAAACATACTTACGCTTCATGCCCAACCAAAGAGGCTAATTAAATATCACTAAGGAAAATAACCATGTGCTATGTTGACTGCTTAAGGTACCAAAAGGATTCATTCTATCTGTGTATAGACTAAGTTTTAGGTTTCTGTCTTACTTGCCAAAATCCTTGAAAGCTTCATGAATTGTTTCATGTTGGAGGAATCAGTAGGATGTTAACTCATCCCATCTTTCTTCCTCTTTTCTGTATGCCATCTCAAATTCTTTGCATCGGTCTTAATAAAAAAATAAGTGCTTGAACCTTGGTATTATGAGAAGGTACCATAACACCGTTGCCTAGGGACCTTTAATCCCCACTTTAGGCTCAACCCCATGTGGCAGTTTGTACCGTGACTGCCCACATCTAGGACATTGAATGAAGTCAATATACTCATTTTGATAAAGTATGTAATCATTTGGATAGGCATCAATCTTCTTATACTCTAAACCTAAGGGATTAGCTTCTTTTCATAGTATGTGGATATAAGTAAATAATTTCCTTTATAAAGCATGTCCCCTAATACTTTCAAAAAGCCTGTGAAACTTAAATCAGTCCAACCATATTTCATTTTTAAGTTAATTAACGTTGATATGGCGGATAACTTGGTGTATTTGATACATCCAGGATACAATGGTTTCTTAGCAGCCTCCCACAAAAGCTCAAAAGTACAAGATTAACTACCAAATTAATCCTTGACCCCTTTAAGCATTTCATCTATTCGATCTTCCTCGAGGTCATTATCATCAAACTCATCCTCTCCATCAGCTTTGTGCTCAGCCTCAACTTCTTCCTTTTCATCAGACTCTAATTGGTCATGATGCTCTAACTTAACATGGTGAATAGGAATTTTGTGAACGGGAATTTTTTAAAATTTTTGTAAATTACGCTTAAAATTAATAAATATATTTTTTCAACATAATTTTTTATTTGACTTTTCAATACAATTAAAATACCTAATTAATTATGTTTTAACTATAATTTAACAATATTACAAAAATAAAAAATTATAGATTCTACGAAAGACACTTTTTTACTTAAACGTCTAATTAGAATCACATTTTTGAAATAAACACATACATTATTCACTAAAAACACAGGTACACAAATATATCAGATCTTAAATAGCGGTACGATTACAAAATAGATAAAAGTGGTTTTACCTAAAATAAAACATAGACAAGAGTACTAAAACTTAAATAACGATACAATTACAAACTACAAATTTATTTATTCGGCCATATTATGATGAACGTTCTGCTATATGTGCTCTACTAAATCATGTTTGAGAGATGAATGAATTTCTTTATCACAAAGGGCAATCCTCCTCTGAAAATACGCATTGAAATCAATGTTGGTTGGCCGCCTGACATTGAATTCAAATGACTCGATGTTGTTCACCATGGCACTTGTACTCGATCCCGCCTGCTCTGCTATACGTTATGGTCGATCTTCTTCGTAATATCGTCCCAAAACTTCTGCACGTGTGTAGTGTATTGTTCATCCTTGAAAATCATGTTGTGCATTATTATACAGGCTTTCATAATGTCACAAAAACTATCTTCATCGAATGCAAGTGCTAGTTGTCGTAGTATAGCGAACCTAGCTTCTAAAAGTCCAAAAACCCGTTCAACGTCTTTCCGAACGGTTGCTTGTTGATCAGTAAACAATTTGTATTTCTAAACCTGAGGATGTGTTATAACTTATATAAAAGTTGGCCATTTTGTTTAAATTCCATTGGCCAAGTAGTAGCCCAACTCATAATGATGTCCATTCACCTCAAAATTCATGGGTGGTGCACGACCTTGAAGAACATCATCAAACACCGGTGATCAGTATAAGACATTAAGATCATACATGATCCAGGAATTCCAAAGAACGCATTCCAAATCCATAAATCTTGATCAGTAACGGCTTCAAGAATAAGGGTTGCACTCTTCCTACAACTAGTATATTGTGCTTTCTAAGCCGTAGGCAATTCTTCCACTACCAATGCATACAGTCTAATGCACGCAAATCATTTTTATTAAGGATTCTCCTTAAATCTTCATATGTAGGTTTTCTTAGATATTCACTTTCAAATTGTTAAATAACACCTTGAAAAAATTATTGCAATGCTCTCCTTGAGGTTGTTTGGTCGATACATAAATATCCATCCACATCATCTAAGGCTACGCCATATGCTAACATTCTTATTACAGTGGTGCATATTTGCAATGGTGATAAACCAAGATTTCCAGCTGCATTCCGACGTTGCTAGAAGAATTGATCCCCTTCAAACACCTTTTTCATAATGCGACAGAACAAAAACTGTGGCATACAAAATCTATAGTGCAATTGGTAGTCGTTATACACTACATTATTTGCAAGATAATCGTTATATAGTTGCATATGCCCTTTTTCTCTTTCCTTATCCCTTTTAGGCATCGAGACACTTTCAATATCATTATTAATTTGGGATTCTTGTGGTAAATGTTGGGGAATTAAAATATGAGGTAGGTGGTTTGCTACAAAATCATCAACTAAGCGATCAAATTCAACATTATTTGCGAAATAAAAAGAACTTGAGCTTGAGGTGGAGGAAATGAAAAACATATTTTTTTGTTATGGTTTGATAGTTGGTGTGTTTGGTGTGTTTAGAGTGTTTGTTTACATTCAATATTACACATGTATATATAGCACAAGTGACTACCAATGCATGTGAGTTGCTCTGATCTTTCATGTGAGTAACTCTGAATTGAAATTGATTTATCAAAACATGTGATATGGGATACTTCAATGCATAGCTCTAAATTACAATTGACTTATTGATGCATGTAAAGTTGATATGAATCTTCAATGAATTGCTCTAAAACTGCTTTATTGATGCATGTGAAGATTGTACAGATGATATGCATTATCAACGCATGTGATAAGTTGAAATGGCTCTTCATCATAAAGCTATGAAGATTTTATTGAGATTTACATGTAAATAGTTTTATTAGATTTCTGATTTACCAATCCATGTGAATATTATTAAAAACAAATTTGATAAATTAAATAAGTAAAGCATTATTATTATTATTATTATTATTATTATTATTATTATTATTATTATATAAAACATAATTCATTTAACATTACTTTAAATAAAAGGATTTTATCTAACATTAATTTAAATAAAAAGGATTACATTGAACATTACTTAAAAATAAAAAGGATTACTTTAACTAAATAAAACATAGATTTAATATTTACTAAATAAAACATAAGCAACCACATTAAGATAATCATAAAACATATGCAATTACAATAATTACATGTTCATTCTACCATAGAGTAGTGCACATAATTCTTCCTTATAGGTCTCTTCATCAGGAGTTAGGTCTGTACCTTTTTCAATTAGACCTTGCAGCATTTCAAATATGAGCGTTCTCTCTTGTATGTCAACTTGTTTTTGGTGCATTTTGACTTGTTATTTTTTCCTCCTTTCCCTTTCCATGTCAAAATCCAACTTATTCAAATGTATTTGTGCCTCAATTTCCCTACTTCCATTATTCAACTTTATTTGCTCACGATTGGTTGAAACTTCAGAACCCACCTCTTTACCCTTATTATGCTTGGCCTTTACCTTTTTAACATCATCAGGTCAAAGAAGACCTCTAGAAGAGAAATCGGTGTAGGGAACGTGACCTTCATCTTCATTTCTACACCTCTTATCACTTTCACTACTATAATCTTCAACAGCATCAGCACAAGCTATGTTCATCTCTTAACAACCCCCATCTCAGTTTTGTCCTCCACTTAGGTCAATTTTAACCATTTTCCAACCAAGGTGACAATTAAAATTATGTGGAGTAGGCTTGGAGGAAATGTAAAGTAACTTACTTGCATTATTAATTCAGTCCACTTCATTGTTACCACTTCATTTTGCCCTTCTAGCTTCGTCATAACAACTACTCCATTATATTAAATCAGTTGTCATCCTTATTCAACGACTTTCCAAACTCCTCAAAAATCTTTGTGGTAGGATGTGGGGATTCTCAACCTGCGCTTGATCATTCCGCAAAAAATATTTTTACCAAAGAACAACTACTTTTTGGTTTGTACCAACAATTCCATCTTCACTAAATCACAAATACAGACCAATTAGAGCTTCATCCTCCGCAACAGACCACATTCGATTTCCTTTTGCAAGTGGTTTGTTTTGATTGACTGACATTCTTAGAGGAGATGGAGGGTATTGTGGTGTTTCTAAAACAGTTTCTTCCAGTTCATTATCATATTGAGAATTGATTCCTTGATAAACAGGAGGTTAATATGATTCATATGTATTGTTTTCGAGATGAATTTCAAGAGGTATTTATTATGGTGAATTTTGCAAATAAGTGTTTCCTAATCTTTATAAGAAAAGCTAAAATCGAGGATTAGTGACAAAGTCATCACCTAAATCAAAAAAATGACTGGAAAAATTAGGGTTGTTAGGATCCAAAAGTTTATAAAGTAGTAAAATAATAAAGCTTTTAACAATAAAAAGTGAAGAATCAAATAATAAATAAGAACAATAATTACTTAAAATAACCATAATTAAATTAAATTTTCACAAAATAAAAACAACAATAATAATAATTAGTATTTTTTATTTATTATCATTATTATTATAATAATAACAGTAATATTAAAATTATTATTATTAGTAGTAGTAATAATAATATAATACAATAATGACTGTAAATAATAATAATAATAATATAAGAAATTGAGAAATTTGTGAATATAGGAGATTTATAGAGAAATGGATGTTTATTTATAGAGAAAAAAATTTATGGCCGTTGGTGAATTTTTTTTATAATTTAAACAGTAATATTATCGTTTTAGATAATATTATCATTGTAAAATTTTGATTAGGCAGAGCACGGACACGTATCGAGCCACTACTCGCCCCACTGACGCGCAGAGGAACCTCAGCAGGCTCGCCCGAGTGTCGCCCCATGGTTGGTCCATTTGACCAGGAGCTCAGCCAAAAAAAAGAGTAATGCAGTAGTGGGGCCCACCGCTTAAATCATCCAGAAAAAGAACATCCACGCGTGTAAGAGTGGGGCCCACCAATGAGTTCAGCAAGAAAAACCTCCATGTGTGTAGTAGTGGGGCCCACTTCATGCCATTGTTCACCATTGTATTCCTCTCAAGTCATGCGTGAGTTTCTTGTTCCTCAACCATGGTTTTTTTTCCTCACTGTTGTGAAGCTCAGGTATTTATTTTTACACCTTTACTTTCACTCGTGAGGGGTTTTTCCCACACTAGTAGGAGTGGTATAAAGTATCCAAGTAACACAATAGATTCAAAACATCAACCAATAGCTTAAAAGTCAACAACATTTAACACTGAATCATTACCTAAATCATCATTTCTCAATGTCTTTGACCTAAGAACCCAAATGGAAGAAACTTTATGGCCAATCTAGGCTCCAACCAAAACCTGACATCAAAGCACACATTATTCATCAAGAAAACAACACCAAACTTTAAACATCGTCCATGCTCAGGATCGGGTTTTCCCCCTATCCTCTAACCAATCTAACTACTCATGACTAATACTAGAAAACATTGCAAAATTAAATATACTAGACATAATACCAAATTCACAAATAACGATTAACTAAACTATGCAAAAAACCAAATATAATCAAGCATAAACTAACAAAAATAGAGAATAAATGAAACTATGGAAGATAAAGCAAGAGAAAGTAATGGAAATACTGATATATTACTAAAGAATCGATGTTTTACAATAGTTGATCACAAATCCGTTGAAAGTAGAAAATCAATACCAAATATACCAATAATCTAAGAGTTTGGTGAAGAGAAATAATAAACCCTAAGCTATGCTCTCTAAGTCTAAAACTATGCTATATTTTCTATATCCAATGCTTCCTGCCCTTGTGTCTTTTGTTGCTGCACTTTTTTCCCATAGAAGAGTTTCAAAAAAAATATGGTAGCCGCCAAAATAGAACTGAGCGGGCGCTCAATTCAAGGGCAAGCGCCCGCTCATAAGGCAAAAATCTTGAATTCCAATGAATTGAGTAGCCGCTCAGTTCAACCATGAGCGCCCACTTAGGCCTTAAAGCGACCTCTAGGAAACCGCTTAACGCCCGCTCGTAATTCTCTCTCTGTGAACTTCCATTGAACTAAGCGGCCGCTTGGGATTCTTTTGAGCGACCACTCAGACCTTTTTCTCTCAAGAGGCCTCTTTGTTCAATTCTTGAGCGACCTTTTGGCTTCTCTTCACGGCTTTTCTACTATGCATCTCTATTCCTCGATTCTCATATTCAAGCTCACTAGATACCTACATCAAGCCATAAAAACATGCATAAAATTAGAAAAGATAACGTGAAATGAAGGAAAATAGGTCAAAAACACAAAGAATGCTCCTAAGCCTAGACCATGCAAAAAGTGATGCAAAATAGAACAAAACGGGATGAACTCAGGCCAAAAAGAGTGCAAAAATCTACTAGGAAGATGCAATTGAGTGACATTAATGTCACTCATCATGTTTTGGGTTAGTTCTTTGATTGAGGCTCAGCTTTTACTACTTAGAGTTTGGACAGTTTTGGTGAATTTGAACTTAAGGGATAGGGTTTGCAAAATTAGTATGTAATAGAGTAGTGTGGGTTGATGTGGCAGATTCTTCGTGAAGGGCAGATAAGTCATGTGAATAAGATGTTGCATTGGCTTAATTTGTTGGAGATGAGTTTATCTATTCAAATGACAAGTGTACTTATTCCTTCAAGGTATTTAATCTAAGGCCACTTCTTATTAGTGTCCTAACTTGCTTATCTTGTGATCCCCTTAACGGAGCTGTCGCGACCCTATCAAAAATACCTAGCTTCCTAAACTAATGGAATTTAAAATCCAGTAGGTACATAGCTCATATAACATCCATTCAGAGTAAGACACGTATTAATTATCATCATCCTAAAATGATAAACAAATTATAAACATCCATCAAATCGCAGTATAAAACATCCAAATAATAAACAAACCTCATTAATCATCATCCTAAAATTAAATATAAGACATGCATACCGCCGGTCTTTTAGTAGACCAAACCTGTTTGCATAACCTTACAGTTGAAACCGGCACAGATTCCAGCAATTTATCATTCATGGAGTGAGGGCACACCTTCAAAACCCCTTACTCCTAAGTCCTAACACAAGTCAGCACATAACATAAAAAAGGAAAAAGAATGAGAGAGGACAAGAGGTTAAAGTCATAGCCTCCCGTCATTCCCTATCCCAATCCAATGACTTTTATCTACCCCATCCCTCCCTTAATTTATTACTTGAATATATATATAATCAATCAAAACACACATATAGACAATAAAAAAAAGTAATAGCACCATAGTAGATGATAAGGCTTTAGGCCTCACAGCTCTGCACCTGGGCAGATTTTAGAGGAGAAGAGAAGAGAAGCTAGGGAGGGAAAGACAGCAGAGAAAAGACAAAAGATTTCAAAATTTTTGTCTATATCTAGCGTATTACTCTGCTTGCTTTATATACACCATTGCTAACTGAATTGATTCTAACAAACCCACACGCTCACTCTAACAAACCCACACACTCACTCTAACAAACCCACACGCTCACTCCTCACAACTATTTATTACTATTTGTTACAGTTTTATTTATTTTCTATTTTACCCCCTTTTATATACTACATCATTGCCCTCCTCTTCAACATGACTTGTCCTCAAGGCTCAAGGTAAAAAACCAGGGAATTGTGCCTGAAGTTCATCTTTCGAGACCCATGTAGCTTTATGTGTCGGTTTATTCAGCTAGTGTACTAAAACCAGCTCCTTGTGTGTCCCCTGAGTGTTCTCCGTTTGAGTGTCTAGAATAGCCGCAGGCTGCAGAGTTGAAGCAAGAGAGGACTCAATCCATTCAGGCATGGTTACAGTTGGGGGAAGCTATCCAAAGAAACGCTTCAGCACTGAAACATGAAACACATTATGTATCTTAGCCTGAACTAGTAACAGGAGTTTGTATGCCAATTTTTCAACCTTAGCAATAATCCTAAAGGGGTCATAGTACTTAGGTGACAGCTTATTATTGCCTTGATGTTGAACAAATTGTTGCCTGTAGTTCCTTAACTTTAGCCAAACCCACTCTTCAATCTCAAAAGATCTTTCAGACCTTCTCCTGTCTGCCTGAACTTTCATCCTATTCTAAGCTTGCTTTAAATTTTTCTTCAAGATAACTAGCATCTCTTCCCTTTTACGCATACTTTTGTCAACTAATTCAATGTTGGATTCTCCCGGTAAGTATGGTAAATGGATGGGTGGAGGTTGATTGTACACCACCTCATAAGGAGTCATGCCAATAGCTGTATGATAATGTGTATTGTACCACCATTTGGCCATTGGCAAGAACTTACACCACTCCTTAGGCTTATCACTAGTCATGCACCACAAATAGGTTTCCAAACACCTATTTACCACCTCGGTTTGCCTGTTTGTCTCTGGATGATATGTTGTAGACAGTAAGAACTCTGTACCATGAAGAGAAAACAAACCTTTCTAAAAATAACTTAGGAATATAGTATCTCTATCACTCACAATGCTTCTCGGCCACCCATGCAACTTGAATACATTATCCAAGTATGCTTGAGCTACTTTCACAGCGGAATAAGGGTGTCTAAGGGCCATAAAGTGACTGTAATTACTCAACCTATCCACTAAAACAAAAATTACATTTCTCCCCATGGATAATGGTAACCCTGTAATAAAGTCCATAGAGATATCTGTCCACACTTGTTCTGGGATAGGCAAGGGCTGCAACTTTCTAGGTTTGGCAATCGTGTCATATTTAGAAGATTGGCAGATCTTGCATTTCCTCACAAATTGACTCACATCTCTAGTTAGTCCTTTCTAGTAAAAGAGCACCTTCATTCTCTGCCAAGTCTGCTCCCTTCCTGAATGTCCAGCTTCAAGTGAGGCATGCTGCCAATTTATCAACTTCTTCCATAAGTTATCATCAGGTCCAACAACAATTTTTCCTCTTTTCCTCAACATACCATCCTATATATTGAACCTAGGACTAACCTCCCTCCTAGTCTCCAACTTCTGATAGATACTCTGCAAATTAGTGTCCATATCACAGTTGTGCTTGATAGCTGTTGCCAAATCAGAGTCTATTACTGTCTAGGCCATCAGTATTAGCTAAGTACCCGGTATTCTAGAGAGTGCATCCGAAGCTACATTCTCCTTACCAGCTCTATATTATATCTCATAGTCAAAGCCCATCAACTTAGATAACTAAAATTGTTGAAAAGGTGTTGAAACCTTCTATTGCACAACCATTTGAGGCTCTTTTGATCTGTCTTCACCACAAAATGAGCTCCTGTCAAGTACTGCTCCCATTTGTGAACTGCAAAAACCATGGCTAGGAGCTCTTTCTCATACATAGAGAGTTTTTGCCATTTCGGCCCTAAAGTCTTGCTGATGAAAGTAAGTGGATGATTATCTTGCATCAAGACAGCACCTATCCCGGCTTTGGAAGCATCTGTCTCTACAATAAATGATTTGTTGAAGTCGGGTAAGGACAAAACTGGTTCCCTGGTTAAAGCGCCTTTCAAAGCTTTGAATGCAATCTGAGCCTCGGTAGACCAAGTAAACCCCCCCTTCTTGAGAAGATCAGTTAAAGGTTTGCTAATTGTTGCATAGCCCCTCACAAAACGTTTGTAGTAACCAGGTAGCCCCAAGAATCCTCTCAACTCCTTTATAGTAGCAGGAATTGGCCACGAATTAAGTGCATCCACTTTTTTCGGGTCAGTTTCCACCCCTTGCCCAGATATAAAGTATCCTAAATAAGCTACTCTCCGTGTCACAAAGGAACATTTGCTAGCCTTGGCATATAAGGAATTTTGCTGCATTAATAAAAAACACGGGCTCCAAATGCTTCCAATGATCCTCTAAGCTTTGGCTGTATACCAAGATATCATCAAAAAATACCAATACAAACCGCCTAAGCACTGACTTAAACACCATGTTCATCCAACTCTGGAAAAAAGAGGGTGCATTAGTCAAGCTAAAAGGCATGACTAGAAACTCTTAATGGCCCCCATGAGTTCTAAATACCGTCTTAAAAACATCATTAGGGTGTATGCGCAACTGATGATAACCTTCTCTTAGGTCAAGTTTGTTGAACACTACTGAGCCAGCTAGTTCATCAATGAGCTCCTCCAAAACTGGTATAGGGAACTTATTTTTTATAGTCTTCCTATTGAGTGTCCTATAATCTATGCAAAGCCTCCATATTCCATCTTTTTTCCCAACCAAGACAACAGGTGAGGCAAAAGGGCTTGTAATGTCCCTTATGATTCCCCATTCTAGCATTTCTTGGACTAGTTGCTCAATCACATTCTTTTGCTTCAAGGGATACCGATAAGGCCTGATGTTCATAGCACCACTTCCCGATTCCAAGTAAATTCTGTGATCAAATTTCCCCCTGCTAGGTGGCAATTCAGATGGCTCATCAAACACACTGGCATATTTACTCTTCAACGTCTATAATTTTGCTTGTTCCTCCATCTCCCCGTGTAATTGCACCAGTCTAGTAGGATCACTTCCATCCACCTCCCTAATCTGCATCAAGCATACTTGAGCATCCCCTTGCATCCACTTATAAGATTGCTCTTTTTCACAAACTTTCAATTTCTTATTTGGTAACCCTTTCAACTCAACCCACAATAATAAAATTTCATTGTAAGGTATTTGAAGTCTCATGAAATCGACCCCAACGTGCTTAGCCATTGCACTCCTAATACCATATCATACCCCTCTAGAGGAATTAACATTACATCCGACTTGAATGTACATCCTTCCAATACCCATATAAAATTCTTGCACATTGAGTTGTATAACAAGTGATTCCCATCAGCCACTTGTACTGACTGCCCGACAATCGATTCCACCTTGCAACCCAGTTCCTCAGCTAAATGCTTATCCATGAAATTGTGTGTACTCCCTGAATCCACCAATATTTGCAACATTTTCCCCCTAGTCGTGGCCTATACTCACACAGTATGAAATGTCTGACTCCCTGACAGTGCACTCAAAGAGATATGCGGTTCTTGTACAACTAACTCTTTAGTCTCCTCCAATACTATGGATGTATCATCTCCATCATCCCACCCTGGTATCTTTACTGTAAATAATTGAGGCTGTTTAAATTGGCACTGATGACTCCTACTATATTGGGAGTCGCAATAATAACATAGCCCTTTGGCTATCTTCTCAGCCCTTACATCGGCGGGTATGTACTTGGGTTTTTGGAAAGGCTTTATGGTGGAATGGGTAGAAGGTAACAGTTTGGTGGAGGTTGGGAGGGGTAACAGGGGTGGCTTATTGTAATTGTTTTGAGATGGTAGTTGGAAGTGTTTAGTTGTCATGTGTTTTGTGTAATTGGGTTTATTCAAGGCTAGAGATTCCTCTTGTAATCTGGCATACTCAACTGCCACGGGAATTGTTTGAGGTTTAAAGGCTTTTACAAATGGTCTAATTCTAGGTTTCAACCCCCCAACAAAACTCTCCAATAGGTATTGCTTTAGGAGCCTATAACCCCTTTATGACATGACTGCCCTTAGGTTCTCAAAATCATCTATATAAGCCTCAATGCTGCCACCTGTTCCAACCTATTAAACTCTTCTACCACACTTGCATTACTCTCATCCCTAAATCTCCCTGTCACATCCATTACAAAATCATTCCAATCCATCTCCACCCTTCCTGCTATGTAACTCGTCACCCATATTTCAGCCTTGCCCACCATATTAAGGGATGTCAAATCTACATGTTGCTCATCTGGTATCTTACACAATGAAAAGTATTTGCAACACTTCTTAATCCACAGTCTAGTATTAGTTCCATCATACTTAGGGAATTCAAGTTTAGGGAGATACCTGAATTTTGGTTGAGTCCCTTGATCTTCGGGTCTGGCATTCCCCATGTTATCTCGCATTTCTTGCATCATCTTCATTAACTCCTCGATTCTCTGGGAAGAGCTAATCAATTGCGCCTCCAGTTTTTCCTCCAATGAAGTCATTTGTTCCTCCATTTTACTCACCCGGTTAGACACGGTCGGTGCCAGACTTTAGTATATGTCAGAGATGGAGTAGTGTGGCTCTAATACCAATGATAAGGCTTCGAGCCTCACAGCTCTGCACCTGGGAATATTCTAGAGGAGAAGAGAAAAGAAGATAGGGAGGGAAAGATAGCAGAGAAAAGACAGAAGATTTCAGAATTTTTGTCTATATCTTGCATATTACTCTGCGTGCTTTATATACACCATTGCTAACTGAATTGATTCTAACAAACCCACACACTCACTCTAACAAACCCACACGCTCACTCCCTACAAGTGTTTGTTACAGTTTTATTTATTTTCTATTTTACCCCCTTTTATATCCTATATCAGCAGACCAATAGAGTACGAGGCTTGAAGCCTTGAACATTGACGGGGATATGGGAGACTTGAAGCCTTGAACATTTGACAAATCGGCAGTACAATGTTTGAATCGACAGTTTGAGACTTTGAGTGTTTGAATTGGGAGAAAATGTGAGACTAGATTCGCCACAGAGTTAACATTAGGTTTTAGGCTTTTTAGCTTTTAGGTTTAACCGTAACAAAAATTTTATTACCATAATCATTAATCGTTAACTGTTAATCATTAACCGTTAATGTTAATGGTTCGATAACCGTATCCGTTAATTATTAACGGTTCGGTAATTTAACTATTAACATGACCCGATTATTCACGATTAACTGCTATCGTTTTTTTGCACACCCCTAGTTTGGGTAAGTGGGTCGAGATCCCAAGAGACTATCAGATGACTACGTTACCTTTGGTTTTTATCTCAATTAGGTAAGGTCAGAAATGAGATGAATACTAAACTAAACAAAGCTATGTAACGAATAAGACTAAAACTCCAATCAATATATTGAAAACACTTAGGATAAAGAATCCCCATTAATATAGATAGACATAGATTACACATCTGACCCAACAATTCCTATGACGAATGCGACCTAAATATTACTAGAGATCTCTTTCAGGTATCAATAACTTCCCTCTAACGCAATTAAGCTTACTTTTTTGGAATCACACAACAGAAAGACATTAAACACGCTTCCATTGGTCTTAAATCTTATGACATCTACTTTCGTGATTGACACTAACATCTTTTACCTATGATTCTAATTTAAATTATGGAGCGATTTTCGCTGTTGAATAGAATCAGTGTCATTAATCAACTACGTCTAGTCTTTTAATGATATTAAAAATAATCATAGATTAAAAGAATTAAATCGTTAATTGAGATTTTGAGTTTCGGGGTTCATATATACCTAACCCATATTAGGGTTCATCAAAATCCTTAATTAGGAAAGCTTTTCACTCATAATTAACACATAAACAAAGAAAATAATCAAGGAAGACATGATTAATAACAAAAAAATAAAATAAGGAACAAAGAGAAAATAAGTACTAGACTTAAATAGAAAAAAAAAACCGAGAATTCTCGAATTACAAAGACTAAGAATGCTTGACACTTCAAAGTGCTTGAAAGGAAAATCTAAAATTATGAAAATCTACTGTAAACTAATGTGTCTCCATCCTCCCTACACCTAGAAAAGCATGCTAATATATATACAATTACATCAGGCTCAAATAAGGAAAATGCTAAAAATTGGACCAAGAAAATAGACTCGGACGAGTGCTCTACACACTCGTTGAGTGCCCTCTCTTTTGGTCAGAATTGAGGAAATAGAAAATTTGGCATTTCTAGCATGGACTCAAGCAAGTGCTCTGCACACTCGACCGAGTCCCTCTTGTTTGTTCACTTTTTCATATGAGGGCTTGGTTCTGCCAAATTGTGCACTTGTACTCGGACGAGTCCCCGACAATACTTGTCTGAATCTCCTTGTTTTAGGCTCCATGTAGGTCCCTACTTCAATCATTTTCTCCAGTGATGATGAGGTCATTGATCAACAAATTCTCATAGCCTTGTGTTGCGCCATAGTGACTCTCAAGACTTTATTGAATCCCTCCATTAGATCTTGAACTCATCTCACACATCGAGATCTTAGTAGTCCTAAAAATGATCAAAAACACTACGAACCCGCAAACGCATCATATGAAAGCAAATGAGATAAATTTAAGTAAAGCTAACCTAAAATGCATCTAAACTACATGCAAATGATCCTAAAACACCCTAAATTATATACTTAAATAGGACTTATTGAATTCCCCCAAGCTAAATGAATGCTTGTCCCTAAGAACTCAAAAGCAAGAAGAATGGGAGAGATAAGATAACATCTCATGTGACACACATGCCTTGATTTTAAAAAAGTCAAAACATATTTCAAAACAAAATTAGCACATAAAAGAGTTATATAAAATCCATGAACCTTTGATTATTGAGAAAAATAACTATGTACTCCCCCAAATTAGTCTCATCCATATAATATAGACTTCTCACTTTAGGTGTGCATAAGGAAATAAGCCACTCATGTTTTTATGTGGTTAGAAATGCTCTCAACCTAAGAATGTGCATTAACTATGTAAGATCGTCCTCTTTAGGCTTGTTTTTCATCTTTCTCCACTACTAAGTATGATACTATCTCAATAAGGTCATAACTCTCTAGATCTAGTAGGCTTAGTTAAATAAGATAGGGAAATGTTATTAAGGAAGATGGTGCTCAAAAACCTAAATAAAAACTTCACTACAAATGTAATGTACGGGTTCAAACTATCCTTATAGCCTCCTAATCAACCAAATTCAACCTCTTTTTCTCAAAACTTTGATTCTTGCTTTCCTCTTGGCTCAAATCATGTATATTCACTTCATTTGCTCATTTAAGGGTGATCAAAATCTCTTTTTTAAAGCTTTTCCAACAAACTTTTATTTTCTTTCCTTTTTCATTCTTTTACTCTTTTCTTTTTTTCTTCTTTGTATTGCTTTCGAATCAAACGTAAGAGTTAAGGATGAATGAATGATTTTAAAAGGCATTGTACCATTGTATATCACTCCTTCAAAATAAACCTAGAGAAAAGGCTCTAAGGCTTTTTAATGTTATGCATCAAGAAAGGGGAAATAAAAGCTCAAAGGTTTCATCCTAAGAGAAATGAAAAAGAAAAATAACTTGTGATGAAATATCCTAAGTAATGAGATAAATTGCTCTAAATTCTAAAGGAGAGTTAAACCATTCCAATAAGTTACACCAAAGGGTCTTGAAAAGCCAATAAGCAAACCCAAGATTTGGATCTCACAGAGGACGAAATCTAACACACATGAAAAAGAAAGAGACCGAAATAATTCCATCGGTCCAAGGCTCATGTCCTCATAGATAATCATAAGTCTAAAGTATTGGGTGAGACATAAATTCAATATGAAGAGAAATAGTGTAAATCTAAACAATCATTAGAGTCATGATTTTTAAAACCCAATAAGTTATAGCATATGAAAAAAAATTAAAATGCACATATGTATCTATATATCCTCAGTAAAGACTTATCCCAAGAGTAAATGAAATAAGGGATGTAATGTGATGCTCTAAACTAAACAATATATATACAACTAGAAAAAGAAAAAATGAAACTAGGTATGAAACTATGTATGTATGCTCATGAATAAGTATATTAAATAACCTCTCCCCCCTACGACAAACCTTGCAATGTCCTTAGTGCAAGCACAAGACATTTGAGGTAGGTCGGGAGAGAAAGGATGAAGGAAGCTACTATTGATCAGAAGGAGGGGGGATCATACCTGGGGGAAGAACTAGGTCTACCCTAAAGTACCCGTACATCTCCTTACTCATCACATGGAAGCTCTTTTTCATGGTTCTGTAGTCAGTCCTCATGCTCTCATAAGCTGCTGACATGGCTCAATGGGACTCCTGTATCGCGTAGTAATGAGTCCTCATGTCATAGAACAATGTGTTTATCAACTCATGGACTAATGCGATGCACGAATCTTGGCGTATGCATCTTGCATATGCCCAAAGTCTGTCTGTAAAAGACCAAAATCGTGCTAGAGAGCCACCATATAAGCCTTCAAGGAGCAGGACTGACTACTCGAGGCAATGTTCTCTATAGAGTTATGGTCGTCCTCTTCCATATGAGTAGTGGCCTCTCGATCATCATCACATTCCTCAATAGGAAGTGGAACACCTTCTGTCATCGGGGGAGGCCACTGAATATCTGTGTTGAGTATCCAAGTTTGTGCTCCCTCTAAGGGTGGGAGCTGCGCTCAAGGTAGAAAAGCATAGGGGGACGAGTTATTCAAGAGATGCCGACCCACTAGCTATTCATACCCTTGTTTTAGAGCACAACGAGGTCAAATCCACCATATGGACTGCATATAGCGCAAAGTGATGTGTGTAAGTCCTGGCACCTTATAGGGTTCGCAACTTGAAACGTCAATATCATGAGAAAGCACAAGTAAGGTTACTAGACCCCCTACAACCAAAATTTAATGGGGTTGTTGTTACCATATTAAAAATACCTAGCTTCCTTAACTAATGTAGTTTGGGTAATTAGGGTTAAGATTCCAAGAGATTATCGAATGAATAATTACCTACAATTTTTATCTTTATTAGGTAAGGCTGGAAATGAGATTATTACTAAACTTAACTAAGCTAGGAAATAAATTAAGACTAAGATTGTGATCAATATATTAAAAACACTTAGAATAACGAATCCCCACTAATATGGATAGACATAGATTACACATCCGACCCCTCGAATTCAATTCATAGAATAGTTCCTAAGACGAATGCACCCTAAACAATACTAAAGATCTCTTTCGAGTATCAATAGGTTCCCTCTAATGCAATTCAACCTATTTTTGTGGAATCATGCAATAAAAAGACATTAAACACAACATTTTATTGGTCTTAATACTTATAACATCTACTTTTGTGATTGACACTCACATCTTAACCTATGATTCTAATTTAGATTACGGACCAATTTTCGCCGTTGAACTTAATCTATGACATTAATCAACTACGTCTAGTATTTTAATGATATTAAAATCAATCATAGATTTAAGGAATTAAATTATAAATTGAGATTTTGATTTTTGAGGTTCATATATGCCTAAACCATATTACAGTTTATCGAAATCCTAGATTAGGGAAACTACTCATGCATAATTAACATAGAAACACAACAAACAATCAAAGAAGACATGATTAAAAACTAGAAAATAAAATAAGAAACATAGAGGAAAGAATTACTAGAATTGAATAGAAAAACAAACCGAGAATTTGTGAATTACAAAGACAGAATGCTTAAAACTTCAAAGTGGTAGAAAGGAAAATCTAAAACTATGAAAAAATGATGAAAACTAATGTGTTTCCGTCCTCCCTTAACCTAGAAAAGCATGCTAATATATATGCAATTACATCAGGCTTAAATAAGGAAAGCGCTAAAAACCGACTAAAGAAAATAGACTCGAGTGAGTGCTCTACACACTCGTTTGAGTCCCCTCTCTTTTCGTTAGATTTGAGGAAAAAGAAAAATTAGCGTTTCTAGCATGGACTTCAGCGAGTGCTCTGCACACTTGACTGAGTCCCTCTTCTTTCTTCACTTTTTCATCTGAGGGATTGGTCTTGCCAAATTGTGCACTTGCACTATGACGAGTCCTCTACAATACTCGTCCGAGTCTTCATGCTTTAGGTTCCATGCAATTCACTACTTTAACTCCTTTCCTCCATTGATGATTAGGTCATTGATCAACAACTTCTTATAGTATTTCATTACTCCATAATGACTCTCAAGACTTCATTGAATCCCTCCATTAGATCATGAACTCGTCTCACACCTTAGGATCTTAGTAGTCCTAAAAAGATAAAAAAAAAACACTACAAACACCCGTGAACGTACCGTATGAAAGCAAGTGAGATAAATTTAAGTAAAACTAATATAAAATGCATCTAAACTACATGCAAATGATCCTAAAACATCCCTAATTCATAGAATTAAATGGGACTTATCACCCTTTGTAGGTATCAAATTTTTATGTTAGCGTTTAAGTATTACAATTGGGGACATGTGGGAATGGCTTGGTGGTTATTCTAGTACATTGGGTTGATTTATTTCTTTCTATGTAGAGTGTTCTTGGCTTGTTGGAGGTTCTTTGCTTGGCGGTTGTTCTTATATTTGTGTGGCAGCAAAGGCGGTACAAAGTACCCTTCGCAAAGCTTCTAATTTTTTTGGTCAATTGGAAGAACCTCAAGAGAACACATAAAGGTAAATAGTTCTAGCCTTGATTACAAGTTCTCCCTTCTACAAAACCTCCTTATTACTAAAAATCCTATTCAACCCATTATTCAATCTTGTTCTAACTAGAACTAGGTAATACATACACTCTATTATATTATAACCCTCGCAATTTTTGGCAAAATCATCAAGGTAAAACTAGAATAATTCATCTGGATCAACACCAAAACTCCTAACTTCACCACCCACTTAATCTAGCACCCATTTCCCCTCTTTGAATAACCCACCATGAAAGAACCTCAAAGTTACACTAAAAACAGAAGTCATAGTCAATCTAACATTCACCTATACACAACACCTAATAAACGCTCAATTAAATTAAGGAAATAAGAATACACTATAGCTCATAAATTGCTCAGCACATTCAACAAGAATTATCTCAAAATGAACTATGTCGAATTATCTCAAAATGTAGTGTAGTGTAATGTATGTCGAATTAAGCAAAATTACATGAAAAGGTGCAGCAGTACATCAAACTTCTTATCCAATTATTGAATGTCACATCAATTAGAGTCATAAAATTATTTTGGGGCTAGTGACTAATGAATAGGGGTCGTTTGGTTACAATTTTGGTGGGAGTGGAGGTTACAATTTTGGTCTATCTGAGGATGATGAAGAAATTGAAAATAAGTAACCACTAGCAGGTAATCAGTCAGAAAGCTCTTTAAAATACAAAAAACATGCAAAGGTTGTAGTTTTCCAAAAAAAAAAGTGAAAGTTGACCTTTATCAACAATATGGGTCAGAGGTAGAATTTTCATTTTTAATTTTTTCTTCCCAAAAATTTTAAAGTTAGTAAAATCTACCCCTAAAATCCTACATTTACCTAGCATAATCCCAACTTTATGTCTGAACACCACAAAAATCCTCATTTGAAAAATCCCTTAAATTTCCCTTTAATGTCTAATCCTAGAAAAACTTCTGACATTTCCCCTTCTCAAAATTCTTGATATTAGAAAAACCTACTTGCTCAATGTTCCTTATAATCAGTAATAGCTTTGAACAGAATAAGTAGAATTGACTCATACATTACTATATTTAAAACTCTTTTGTAAAAAGTTCCTCGCATAATTATAAGAGGCCAACATTCGAGTAGGAAAACTTGGTCAAGTATATGTAAACAATTAATTCTACTCATGTTGTACCCTTTTTTGGCCCAAGTACAAAAATCAATTTTTTTAAAGATACAATGGAAAGTCTTTAGGGGGACAACCCAAAATGGAAAATATTTAAGAAAATAGGGCAATTTTAAGAGATATACCAAAATGAAAAATAGGGCATAAAAAAGGAAAATAGTGAGGATAAATAACAAATTCTCTAATTAAAGCAACAAAAATAATTGTGCAAATAGACTAATGGAGGCTTTGTTTTTAAGGAGACCATTACAGCACCCCAAAAATAATTGTGCAAACAAACTAATGGATCTAAGGGTTTTCAACCTTGCTCTTCTAGCCACACCAAGAAAGGGTGGAGGTTAATCCAAGATCCGAGGTCCTTACTAGGTTTAATGTTAAAGGCTAAGTATTACAAGAACTCTGATTTTGAAGAAGCAAGGAGGGGTTTTAATCATAGCTACTCTTGGATAAGCATTTAGGGTACGAAATGCCTGCTACTAGAGGGATTGAGATGAAGAATTGGCAACGATCGGAGGGTTAGGGTTTGGAATGACATATGGCTACCTATGGAATGTGATAGGTAGGTCCCTAGGCAAAGGGCCTTGGTAGATGAGTCTATGAGAGTAGGAGATTTGATTGATTTCAATAGTGGTGGATGGGATAGAGAGAAATTAAGGGCTATGATGGAGGAGGATGATGTTAGATGGGTACGTGTTGAATGTGTCGTTACTGTCTTCCTTTCTAGATGATACTAGGTATTGGGGACCGAATGCTGATGGGAGGTATAATGTTAAGTCAGCTTATTGGCTTGGGAAGAGCCACATTGTAAGATGGAGGCTGCTCCATGAGGAGAAGCAGCAGAAGTTTTGGAAGGGTATTTGTAATATGGGTGGTTTGCCAAAGCTTAGTCAGTTTTCCTAGCATGTTAGTTTGAAGACAATCGCGGTGAAAGAAAACTCGTTTAAGAGAAGGGTTTGTGATAATAGCAGGTGCCCGAGATGTGATGAGGGGCTGGAGAGTATGGCTCATGCAATAGTCACGTGCCCCTAGTAGAGGAGAATATGGGCTGAGTCAGACTTCTCGAGTGTTATCGATTATGCTCAATCGGAGTCTTTCTAAAAAACTGTTAGGGATATAGCACAAATACTGTCTAAGAGTGAGTTGTGTAATTTCTTTATGCTAGCAAAGGGAGAGTGGACTGTTAGAAATAAGTGTGTGTTCGAGAACCAAAGTAGGGATGGAGTGGATGTTGTGAAGGGTCTGGTGAAACTGGTAGAGGATTACAAAGTGTATGCGATGAAAGTTTATAGCCAAAGTGAGAGGAGGAGTGTTTCGCCAAGTATCTCATGGAATAGGCCTCCCAATGGGATGATCAAGATTAATTTAGATGTTCCTACATTTGGTGCTCAAGGTGTAGGGCTTGGTGCGGTAATTAGAGACGAAGAGGGGTCTATTTTGGCGGTAGAAAGCAGGAGGGTAATGGCTCAATGGGGGTGGAAATGGCTGAGGCTGCGGTAGTGTGTATGGGAGTGAAGCTTGCAAAGAGGATGGGAGTTTCACATGTGTTGTTGGAGTGTGATGCAGGGGCAGTAGTCACGAAGATAAATGAGGAGCATAATTTTTTAGCCCAATTTTTCTGTTTGTGGATGAGATCAGATCTATGGGTGAAAGTTTTAACTTGTTTAATTAGAAGAGAGAGAAATGTTGTCGCCCACTCCGTTGCTAGATTAGCCTGTCCCAACAAGGATGATGTAGTATTTTTCTTAAACTTCCCGCAGAGCATTGTCATAATGGCGGAGATTGATATGTTATAATAAAGTTATTCACAAGTTTCAAAAAAATGGAAGCTTTGTTTATCCGGGGACCAAGTGCATAACGCTCATGCTAATGACTAGTTAGTTAAAAAAAAATGACATCTAAAATACCCTACAATATTGACAAGTGTTCAGTAACTTTTGATTGTCAAGAGCAACCTTTTTTATTTAATCTTTTTCAAAAAAATTCTAAAAATCTCCATCTAAAATTATTTCGAAAAGTGACCCTTTGACTAGGTTTGGGCATAACACTGGTTACTTTGGCCCAATTCCAAACAACAACCTACAAGTCCAGAAATAACTAAAGTATACTTCTAACAAGAATCAAACTCTTGACCTCTAAGTCATTTTTGATATTTAACACCTTAACCACTATGCCAACTCAACTTTTTTGTATAATACTCAACTTTTTATATATAAACCCTTCAAATTCATCTAAGGTATATTTGAAACTAAAAAATGACATACTTTGTAACATACAAATTCACTAAAATCATATGGGCACTCCTTTTCTCAAGGAAAATCACAA
Organism: Dysphania ambrosioides; assembly: GCA_026401315.1. Taxonomy (NCBI): domain Eukaryota; kingdom Viridiplantae; phylum Streptophyta; class Magnoliopsida; order Caryophyllales; family Amaranthaceae; genus Dysphania; species Dysphania ambrosioides. The sequence goes on along the minus strand of CM048660.1, from coordinate 17,090,277 downwards.
TTTATAAAATGGCACACTAAAAAAAGGTGATATTAGTTTTACTTGATATCAGGGAAATCTCGAAGGTTACGATAAACTTGGAATGATATATCTCCTCACCCAAGAGTTTGATTGATGAGAATATTTTTAAGCTCCATATTTTTAGACAAGGTGTAACTTTATCTCTGGGAACTCGAACAAGGCCATATATTTTTTTTTAAAAAAAGTGTATTTTTAAGTGTATATTTTTCTAAGACCCATATTTTGGGTATTTCCATACATATAAATCTTTTAAAAAAATTAATATTTTAAAAAATACACAGTTTTTAAAAAAATTACCCCGTTTGATTTTCCAAAGATAAAGTTACATTTTATTGAAAAATTTTCTCAAAATTCTTATATCTGTAAACATAAAAACTTAGAAAGTGACACAACTGTATAGTGCCCTAATAGTAAGGAGTTAAAAAAAAATTGTGTCAATTGGACTCTCGGGTGACGAGATACCTCATTTCGAATTTATCGTAACCTTTGGGAAACACCTGATATCAAAGTAAAAATAATGTCATCAGTTTTAAGCGTACCATTTTATAAATCGTGATTTTCCATGATAAAAAGAGTGCTCACATGTTCTTAGTAGATTTGACTACTACAAATTATTTCATTTTTGAGTTGCGTTTTAAATATAAATATTTTAGTTGATTTTGAAGTATTTATACATAACACGTTGAGTATTATACAAAGAAATTGAATTGGTCCAATAGTCAAGGTAAAAAGGTTAAATAAAAAAGTCTTCCAAAACACCCAAAATTATGGAATATATATTTCGCAGCTCAAAAGAAAGGAAAACAAATATACTAAATTACGCACAATGGACGGAGTATAATCTTCCAAAAACTTTAGCAAGCTTCGAGGAAAATGCAGAATGCGCTCATATTGTTCGTCTGATATTTCGCTTCTAAAATTGAAGGATCTTCATTCTAAAGCTTACCCAACAAAATTCATTGGCAGCTAGCTGTTACCAAGATCACACTTTTTTTGGTTAAAAAAAGTGTGACCTACCTCCTACGAATCTGCAGCCACTTCAAACAATTTGCTTCGCTTTCCCCTCTCCTCTTTTACTTGCTTACTTATGCAAGCTGACTCTTGTCTGTGTCCTCTTCGGTGGCTTAATTATTGACTTATTGTTATATCCTTCTGTGCGAAATGGGTTAAACTTTGCTACTAATAGTATTATATGAACTTATATCAATCATTTTAATGTTTTGCTACGATTATAAATTTATAAAAATAATTTTTTCTAACTCAGTTTGACCTCTGATAAATCTAGTACGAGTACGAATGCAGTAGCTACTCTTAGTATGAAGAGTTGGTGATGCCTTCGATCAGATTAATTCTGCTCCGGAAATGTGCAGAAGTTAATGTCATAAGATTTTTGTGTATTTTTTATCACATGATTCCATCAAAACAGCATACGTGGCTTCTTGTTCTAAAGTTCTAATGAACTGACAAACAACCGCGACGTTTTTGCTCAGGCAGTGAGGCATACAAGTTTAGCCTTAGCTTTTGCATCTTACATTCCATGTGATGAGAAGCCAGTGTGTGTGGTTCAACTATGATGAGATCAGGAGATCATACGACATGCATAGATGATACATCGTCGTCTCACACTAATGAGATAGTACTAACACTTAGCTTATACCATGTAATGCACCAAAGAAAAGCATAGTATGTTTTTTCACATGAGGCTTTCCAAATTCATGTCTAATATAAATTAAATCAGAATACTGAGATATCATATATAGATATTCTTATATCAGATATAATAATTGTTATAGCAAATATAAATATTGTTATATTAGATATAGAAATATAAAATATATAAAAACACAGAAAAACACATATTAGGTATAGACATTATTATCTCAGATATAAAAATAAATTTAAGAAAATACCTCCAAATATATTTATATCAAGTATAAATTATGAAATTTTCTTTTCGATATTCATAAATTAACATTTAGATTACTACAAGCTAGTCTGGGAACTGAACCAAATGGACCCAACTCAAACCTCTATTTTTTTTGGGTTCCATAGTTATTATACTCTCTTTATAATGATATCATGTTGATGATGTATATGTAATCCAATCACGTAGATGCTTTGGGTTCCATAGTCTTGATAATCATAGGGTTTTGATGCATGATGTATACATATTTCGATCCTCTCGTAGCTCATTCAATTCATGTATGCCAATCAAAGAGTACAAAACCTTAGGAAAGTCGATAGTAGTTGCTATAGTAGCTTGCTATAATAGGAGACCCATAAAAAACTCCTGGTGAATGATGATGTAAAAAAAAAAATTCAAAGGATGTCAACGGATCAGAGAAAAACAGAAGTCGAGGTATATGGTTGAGTATCCCACTCAAAGTTATAATCATGGCGCTTTCAGAAATGGTCGTGCTCGATTGGCTACCTTGTAGAATTAACTTTTACTTTACAGCAATGATCCTCGTAGGCAAGAGATAAGCAAAACTCTAAAGTATCCCAAGTTTCGTCCATTCCAACTAGTTGTCTTATATATATGAGCATGCTACTCAATTTCTTTAGGAAAATTTTTGCTTAGTAAATTATATACTTTTGCTACGTATATGAGATAATACTACGTTTTGGAGTACAGATATCCTGAAAATAGTTTACTAAGATACCTCCAATTATATGAAAGTGATAGAACTTATGAAAGTTTAGCAAAAGTCAAAGGCGATCGATATGGTGTTACAGTTTAATAATTAGGTCCGTCAATAGCTTATTTAGTTATCAAAGTAGTCCTTTAATCTAGTGGCAAGAGTTTTGCTTTGTAATTGAGATCGAGATCATGAGATTTGTTGGCTCTTACGTACTTAGGACTCTTGAGATTGACTGGTGAAATTCCCTATCCTTCCTGATTAGGGATCCCGTCCCATCATTGGGATAACTTGGATACGAGTTTGATGGTTGTTGGACGGAAATTGGGACAAAAATCATATTCATAATAGGTTATGGGGTACATAGGTGATACATTTTATGTCTAACCCGCCCCATATACCCCACCCTGCTTCAACCTACCAAGCCTCAGCTCATACTCGTAAAACCCGTTGATAAACATATATACTAGATTTTTAGCCCACATAAATTTCAAGGTTTATCCAACTTCATCGCTACAATCCTAATTAGAGATGGAAATCAATGAATATGACGAATATGGACAAGAGTAGATGTGGACTAGTTTTGAATTATTTGACTTGTGATTTAATTGATGTATTGCCTTGATTTGAAACTTTATGTATTCTGATTTATTTTATGTATTAATAATAGTATGAATTTAAGTATTATTAACTTTTATAGTATTATGGTGGCTTAAATTACTCATGCATAGGGATGATTTATATTTTTTTCTTTATTTTGGTGGCGGATACAAAGCGGAATGCGAGTATAGGCAGCTGCAAGTTGGTGGTACGGGTTTATATTTGTACTCACAGTGGTATGGAGTTTGTACCCGTGGCGTGTGATGAGTCGATAAATTTTTACAAGTACGGGCCGGTTATGAGAGAGGCAAAAATCAACCCATTGTCATTCCTATTCCTGACCCAACCGACACCCAAGCCCTCAAGAGTTTAGACTAAACTGGCCGGCTTGAGGAGGCTTAACACAGCTACCTCAACAAATTGGTTGTAATATATGCAAATGGTTAAGATTGATCACACCATAGCACTCCAAACTTATTTTTAGCTTTTGAAGGTGCCAATGATAATTGATGTCACTTTAATCAGGCTTATTTTTACTAGCTAGATGCAGATCAAGATCCTTGGATTTGATGTCATCCGCGTACAATTTACACCCATCAATCAAGGGTACGTCTTTTAGTGTAATATAGCCGAATGAATACAAAGGTCAATAACCTGATGACCAATAAGTAACTTCAGTTTGTCTTCTCTCATCTGATATCGACCTTTTAACCAGGATAGTTAGAAAGCTAGTGATATCATTGTCTTAATGCCTGATGAATAGAATTTGATGGTGCTGTGTGCGTGTCCTTTTAAAGAAACGAATTATGAAAGCATTAGAGAACTTTAACTTCATAATAACCACAACGTCATAGATTATCGACCTTTTATGGTTATCAGAACTTGTGAACACATTTTAGACACGTATGTATAAGTTGTGTTATACAAGTAGAATTCATATAAATATGCAGTAAACGAGAGAAGTATGTACAAAAAGACAACCTCACTTGTTAACTTATATTGACTGCATGCCTACTTGCCTTGAGACGTGAGGATTACGATGTTTTTCTAATTTATATCATTTATATATGATATAAATTATATTTAGAATATTAAAATTTCTTATATAAATATTGTAATATTAAATATAGGTATTGTTATATTAGATATAGAAATACTAAAGATAATAAGATATAAAAAAATTCATATTAGATATATACATTATGATATCAAATTTAAAAATAAAATTATGAAAATACCTTTAATATATTTATATCATATATAAATTAGAAATTTATACGAGGATTACCTTTAGAAAAGTTCTAAAATCAACATTTATGAGGTTTTAGTTAGTCCATCAGTAGAAATTGAATAGGAATTTTTTTTATTTTTAAGCCATTTTTGTAAAAAAATTTGAAAAATAAGCTCCTGTAAAAACTATTTTAAAAAATAAGCCGAATTTAGGGTCGGATTAAAAACGCTGCCTCGGGCAGCATTATACCTAATAAAAAAACGCTATCCAAGGCAGTGTTTTGCATGGGGCTGGATGTGGGGGGAAATTCTGGGTCGTGGAAAAACGCTGCCCTGGACAAATTTTTAAGTCATAAAAGCGTTTTTCTTTAGAATATTTTCAGAGTCAGTGCAGCGTTGCAGGGGAATCTGGGCAGTCAAAATTGTTGCCTCGGGCAGCGTTTTCTGTATCAAATGAAACGCTGCCTTGGCAGCATTTTGCCCAGGGCCCGGTTTTTTTTCTTTTTCTCCCTTCTTCCTCCTCATTTCTTCTTCCTCCATTCCAACACTTCGAAGGCCATTTTCATCCTTTGCCCTCTTCCTTCCTTACACACAATTTCCACTCAATTTTCATCCCAAATCCTTCAATTTTCTTCCATTGACGTTTTTAATTTTAAATTATTTTAAGTTTTTTTCATGTATTTTTTGAAGAAATTTCATTTTTTTTTTAATTTCATGTTAAGTTAGTTAAGTTTTTTTCATGTTAACTTATGAATTATTAGTTATGTTATGTTTCGTTTTTTTTTTGTAAATTCTGTGAATTATAAGTTAATTGAATTTCATTTTTTTAATTTGGTGTTATGTTAGTTATTTGTTATTTTTGTTAATTATAAGTATTTTTTATTTTTTGTTATTATTTATTATTAATATTTTTGTAGTTTATATGTTGTTAATTATTTTAGTTTAGGTTAGTATATGGATTTAGTTAAGTGAACTTTAATTTAGGTTAGTTAACCATAAAATAGATTAGTATATAAATTTAGGTTAGTTAATGATTTGAGGTTAGTTTATTAGTTTAGGTTAGTGTATTAACTTATGGTAGTTTATTAATTTAGGTTAGGTGATGATTTTAGAGTAGTTTATTATTTTAGGTTAGTTTATAAAATGAATTTAGTGTATAAAATTAGTTTACTAATTTAGGATAGTTTATTAGATGAGTTTATTAATTAAGGTTAGTTTATTAGATTTGTTTAGTATTTAGGTTAGTTAATTAATATAGGTTGTTTTCTTAATTTTGTTTAGTTTATTAAAATAGGTTAGTTTATTAGATTAGTTTAGTTAATTATTTTAGGGTAGTCAATTAATTTAGGTAATTAATTAATTAAGGTTATATTATGTGATTAGTATTTTAAATTAGGTTATTTTATTAATGTAGGTTAGTTAATTAATTAAGGTTAGTTTACTAGATTATTTGAGGTTATTTTATCAATATATGTTAGTTAATTAATTAAGGTTAGTTTACTAGATTAGTTTATTAGGTAAGGTTAATTTATTGGATTAGTATATTAATTAAGGTTATTTTACTAGATTTAGGTTATGAATTTAGATTAGTTTAGGTTATATGTTTAGGTTATGAGTTTAGGTTAGTTTATTGTATATTATATTCTTGAATATCATTGAATAGTTTTCGTTGTTTTAGGCATCATGAATACCAATGTATATCCATTGTTATGTCGATGGGGTCGAATATTGATAGAACAAGATAACACAATTGGGTATGATGGTGGACAATATAGACCTATTGTGATTAGTGTTGACAACAGTTTCTCCGATATTGTTGACATGGTATTCAATTTGTGTGGGTTTGATAGACGGTTGGTGGAACAGAAATTGAGAATGAAATACCCTACTGATCCGTTGACATGTATGGCATTGCCATTCATGGATGACTATTCCGCTAAATTATTATGGGTGTGCATTCAAAATTATCCACAATCTGGCATTAAAATATATGTCGAGCAAGTACCTTTACCTTCTTCATATACTGGATTAATGGACATCTTATCTCAATATTAGCCCTTTTCAATCATTCCATCCACAAGTCAAATACATCACGATGATAACTCAGAACTAGCTACTTCTAGTGTGACTCCATTAAACAGTACGCTTCTCAGAGATGGGTTTGGGAATTATCTTTATGGAGAAAAGACTGGGCAATCTAAGGAAGGGGTAGAGGAAGAGGAAGTGGATGAGGAAGCGGAGGGGGAAGAAGATGTGGAAGACGGAGAGCCCGTTGACCAAGATGAAGAGGACGATGGTCTTTTGAACCTAGAGCTAGAAGTCGGGACTGGTTCGGAGGCCAACGAGCTTGAAGTTGAATCTAACATTCCATATTATAATGATATGTTAGAGTATGAAGAGGGTGACAGTTGGACGATGTGGGGCCCAACATGCAGTGTTGATAATGAATTCGTCAAGGGGTTACGTTGTTGGACGCTAACACAGACCGAGGAGTCACATGCAGTGTTTGTCACGTTGCTGGACATAATAGAAGAAGTTATCCCCAGAGTCGAGCAGTAGTATAGAATTTTAGGGTTTTTATTATGTACTCTTTAGCCCAAATGTACTAGAGTTTATGTTATGCACATTTACTCTCATTTTTTATTGCATTTATGTAAAGAAATTAATTTCTAATTTTATTTTCTTATTATATTTATGAAAATATATATATTGTTTTTTCCGATGCTTATTTGGACGAACAGGATATGGAACCAAGACCAATAGACACTTCTGTTCTTAGCCTGCAACAAATGCATCGTTCCTAAGCGCTATGGACTGGAACGTTAGATAGTGTGTCTACTCTTTACACTCGCTACCACTCATTTGAGTGGCCCGTCGATGACAGAGTTCTCTGGTACGTTCGATGAGCTGGGCTTTACGAGATTCATCGGTTGCGGTCATTGCGCATCGATCGTGGGCTCGTGACAGCCTTAATTGAGAGGTGGAGATAGGAGACACACATCTTCCACCTACTTGTTGCGGAGGCCATGATCACCTTACGTGATGTGTGTATCCTGACACGACTACCAATGAAAGGTAGGGTAGTGTCTAGACCTAGCCTCGCACCATTTCCTTAGACGATCCTCAGATTGTTTGGAGTTTCCCCACCTGAGGGTGCCATGGGGGGGTCCACTGTGAGATTTAGTTGGCTGCATGTTACTTTTGCCCATCTCCCGCCTATGGACGCCACTGGTATGGATATTCTGATGTACGCGCGGATGTACAGTTGGGTCCTCGTTTCTTGTGTACTCTTCGCAGATAAGTCGGGGAACAAGGTGCAGCTTATGTACTTGAACCTGTTTGATTGACCCTAGGATAGTGTAGCTAATTATATTTAGGGCAGCGCAACTCTATCCTACCTGTATCAAATGATGTGCCATGCTTCTCGAGTTAGACTGGGTCGGGCAACAGTTAAAATAGCTGGGCCACTATACAACTAACTCATGCTTTCATGCTTTCATTCATGTTAAACTAACAAACTATACAACTAACTCAATCCATTAATTTCACTTACACAGCTTTGGGCATGGGAGCATCTCACCGTCTGTCATTCAGCCATACCTACACGACGTAGATGAGCTCAAGAGAGAGCTCAGGAGGTCCACATTTTCATCGAACCGGGCCGCGCTAGAGATGAAGAGCCTTACAAATCCAGATGGTTGGTCGACTATCTTACTCGCGTTCACCTAGCAACTGGGGTGAACTCTCTGCGAGATTTACTAGATAGGATGACGGATAAGCAGGTACTATTCCAACTCATTAGTAATCCGGACATGTGTTTTACATAGAGTTAGTTTCAATATATAATGTTTAACTGTCATTTATAAATAGATGGTATGGGATCCGTATCCCGAGGATGAGGGTGAGGAAGACGAGTGTCGTGTCGTTTTTCCGCTCGTATGTTTTGAGTGCGTTGAGTTCCATTTGCAGACATGAGTGATGCGGCAGTACGGATCACGTCAGGTCATACCCCCACCTGTTCACACGAGCGAGGATTTACACAAGGTGGACCAACGTGGGAAGGTTGGAGTCGTTTGGATGGACCAGCACCGACAGTTTATTGACGCGTGGGATAGGCGTCTATAGTCTGTAGTCCAAGTTAATCTGTTCGAGGGAGTTATGGACTATTTTGATCCATACTTTGTATGGTATTGACGTATCATTAGGCGGTTCATCAGCCCTTTCTTCCGGCCGCCTGTGCCACATTTGTCCCCTGCAGCAGTGCCGTTACACATCGTGGTGAGATTTCTAGCCAATTTACTTGTTCATTAATATATAGTACACAACTAACGTCATTTGTATTTCTTCTTTTGTCATGTAGACTGAGGAGCTGCTGCATATTCGTGACTACGTTCATGACTCCCGAGCCATGTGTCCTCCCATGGCGGATAACGTGTATGGTCTCGTCCAAGAGAGCATGGAGAGGATACGGCAGCCTTACCGACTTTGATCGTATCCATTACAGACGAATTACGACGCATCCACCCCCTCCACACCCTTCACTATGCCAGAGACCCTTGCTATCGAGATGTTCAATTAGCATTACACTCAAGGTTAGTCTTCATCATCGACTTACACATCTCCAGAGGCCCCATTTGCACACCATCCAAGATGAACCCAACAAACTCAAACTCAGAGTTCGTATCCTCATTTGGACATCATTTTCGAGGAGCAAACTCTGGGTCCAGACTCTTAGAGCTTATTTCGTTTTTCATTACGTTAATTTATATTATAATTTGTTATGTATAACTAAAACTTACTTTGAACATTATACATTTTGAATTTCAAACATCATATTTTGTTATAGCCTTCTTTCTAGTTTGTGTTTATTTCGATACTTATTATTTGAATTTGTCTTCAAAAATTCACATTTTGATTAATACGTATTTTAATATTGATGGGAAGTTATATACTGTATTTAATATGTATTAGTTTACGGCGTGTAGGAAAAAAATTTCTTTAAGTAAAACGCTGCCCAGGGCAGGATTTTAGTTCAGCCTATAAACGCTGCCCTGGGCTGCATTTTTACCTAAACGAAAACACTGCCCAGGGCAGCAATTCTTTCTAGCCCAGATTCCCCCCTCCCCCCCCCAAAAAAAAAAAAAACCCACCTCCATGCAAAACACTACCCTGGGTAGCATTTTTGCATTAGGTAAAACACTGCCTTGGGTAGCATTTTTATACCGAACCTAAATTAGCGTATTTTTTGAAATAGTTTTAACATGAGCTTATTTTTCAAATTTTTTTTAAAAATGTCTTAAAAAACATGCTTTACTAATTAAGGTAGCTTGCAACATCTATGAAAGTTGGTTGATTGTACATGTTCCATCAATCACGGAGTAAAATAACTGATGTCGCTTCCCACAATGGATTGAGTCTTACTATTAAAACACATTCTAGTCCATCTTGGAAAACACAAATTTGAAGGTGTACCTGGGTGCACTATGCTCATGGTACACCCGCTCTAATAAATGTACATTACGTACATGTAAAACATACATTACGTATATGAAAAATATACAAAGTACACATGTGAGTTATGTGGAATGTCATCACGTACATGAAAAATGTACATCACGTACATGAAAAATGTACATAGTACACCTGTGAGCTATGTGGAATTTACATTCCACATAACTCACATGTGTACTATATGCAATTTTCATGTACGTGATGTACATTTTTTTGGAGCGGGTGCACTGTCCACCCATTGCTTAGAAAATGCCTAGTATAAAACCGCAAATTCGAAGATGCTCCCGGGTGTATGGGATGCATCGTGCACTTTTCCTACTTGAAAAGGTGTTATATGCAACTGAGAGAAGTGGCATGGGAAAGTGAAAATGTTGAGACAAATGAGAGAAAAAAAATAGAAATATATGGCAGTGGGATCATATCTTGCTGGGATTTTATTTTCACATGCAACCCAAGTAATGATTACAAATATTTTTGAATTTGAATCAAAACTTTCATATATTTGAATAGATGTAGTATTGAATGTACATGGGGCATAATGTTTATGTACATTATATATTAGAAAAATGTGCATTATGTGATTTGTGTTGTATAGTTTGCAATTGCAATGTTGGTATAATTTTGTGGGTGATGAAGTTTTGGAAGTGATATTGGGTGGTGGTTTAGTTGGGTTTTGATCGAGTGGAGGAGAGTGAGGAGCCACATCAGTGTTTCCCTAAGATTTTGAGGAATCACTTGCATGTCCCCTTCCCTTGCCTTTTTTGGCTAAGGTTGCGCTTGATTTCCTACCCATGGAGATTATGCAATTGAAGATCAAAGATTGAAGACGACGCTGATGAACAGTAACCATTGTGAACAGTGAATTTTGAATAGAGCACAAGAAAGAGAGAGAATTTCGAATGATGATGTGAGTTGTGAGCTGCACAAAGGGTTATAGATCATATATTTATAGCACCAAAAGAGGAGAGAAGAAAAGAGAATAAAGAAGGAGAAAAAATAAGTTGGTTAAGTCAAAGAAAAAGCAATGGCACAAATTCAAAAATTGAAATCAATTTTGGCAATGATTCTTTGCCTTAAATATCTCAACCGCCCTAAAAATTAGGCATGTGATATATTGCCTTGATCAATAAGTCAAATAACTGAAATAAGATTATTTCCTTCCAAAAGGAAAATATCTTATAGTAATCTTCCAAAAAATATAAATGTATTAATCGGATGACATATCTGAGCTGATCTGCTGTTTCCCTTTGCTGGTACCTACACAGAACCACGTCACCCTGTTTTTGGCAACTTAGCCTGATTTTACCTGTTTCTTACACCAATGATTCTCAATCCTTTTGGGATCTTGAACCATTTACACAAAACTTGAAGGATTTCGACATAGGTATATACACATACTATACAAAAGAATACCATTCTAACCAATCATTGAGGGAAGTAATTGAAGCCAAAGACCTAAAAACTAACTAGACCTAATAAGACTCTTAAATTACAAAAAGACTCTCGACACAAAGGTTTTGTGAAGATATCGGCGATCTGATCTTCACTTTTACAAAACAATAACTCCACCAAACCTTTCTCCACATTGTCTCTCAAGAAGTGATGTCTTATCTCAATGTGTTTGGTTTTGGAATGTTGGACAGGATTCTTTGAATTATTAATTTTACTAGTGTTGTCACAAAAGATAAGAACACTATCATAAACAACACCAAAATCCTTCAGCTGGTTCCTTATCCATAGTAACTGGGAACAGCATGAGGCTGCAGTAATATACTCTAATTATGCTATGGATAAAGCCACTGAATTTTGCCTTTTAGAACCCCAAGAAATTAGGCAAGAGCCAAGAAAGTGTGTCATACCTGAAGTGATCTTCCTATCAACAAGAAAGCCAGCATAATCTGTATCTGTGTACCCAATAAGATCAATTGAACTACCTTTGGGGTACCTTGTGTGCCTTGTCGTATGCTACCAAACAAACTCAAAACTTATCTAACTACAAATGAATGTAGCTAGGGAAGTCAAGTTCGTATCCACGGAGAAGAGATACTTAATAACTGAAAATCTATGTAAAATTATCTTAGCAAAACAATAAACTAAATAAAGATGGGGGTTTGCAATAGCAAGATGCATTAATAACCTAAAGTCACTACTTTGGTAAGATTAAATAGATGCAAGCGAATCCAAATAACCAAACCTAGTATTTGATTCAAGCAAATCATGAAATAACACAAGAGAATAGTAAACATTCAATATATATTAATAGAAGAGAAATCTCATAACTTACAGTCAAAAGCTTCAATCTTTAACCAAGAATATGTAGATTAAGCTTCCATAGAGTTCTTCTCCACCAAAGAGCAAAGAAGAAATTCAAACCTAAGCTTTTTCTCCAATCTCCAAGTACTCCTAAAACCCTAGATTACAATCATTATTTATAGGTACCTCCCTTAACTAACCTAAACTATAGATACCTAACCTAAGACGGCCCAAAACAAGAGTTTACTTAATGAGAATGCCGCTGGAAAACACTAAAGTTGCGAAATTCTGGAAGACCCACTGCCAGCTGCTATTTAGCCACTGGCAGCGGCTAAGGCAGCATTCTCCTTCTCTTGCTTGTTGTAGGTGCCACTGCTAGCTGCCCTTTTGCCTCTGGTAGCTGCTCTGGCATCTTGTGTTGATATTCATCATCTAAAAGCTTTCTCGCTCCAAGGTAGATCGTTCTTCATCATTCCTCCAAGTTCAACATGTTGTTTCAACTCCATAATCTCCCTTAGTTGCACACAAGTGAGTTGAAAGGGCTAAGACTTATAAAAACCAATAAAACTTCATGAAGAACATCAAAAACCATCCTAAAAAACCTCTATCAACACATTAAAAGAAGACTTATCAGTACCACAAGCACAGATCTATTGTTCCCATAAGATATCTAAGTATTCTTCTAAAGGTCTTCAAATGAGACTCTTTTAGATTGCTTTGAAACCTGGCACATAATCCAACAGAGAACACAATGTCAGGCCTACTTGTTGTTAGATAAAGGAGGGAGCCAATCATCCCTCTATATAGTGAGGCTTTAACATCTTTCCCTTTTAGATCAGAATCTAATTTAGTGGATGTGGGAACATGTGTATCATAAGCCTTGCTGTTCTCCATGCCAAATTTCTTCAGCAACTCTTTCAAGTACTTTTGCTGATGAATCATGATTCCATTTTCCATTTGCTTAATCTGCAATCCTAGGAAGAATCCTAATTCTCCCATCATGCTCATCTCAAACTCACTCTGCATAAGATTAGCAAACTCATCACATAGTACCTGATTAGTAGCACCAAATAAAATATCATCAACATAAATTTGTACTATAATCAAGTGGTTCCCTCTGGTTTTGATGAATAATGTTTTATCCATTGTTCCCCTCTTATAATCATTCTCCATCAAAAATGTAGACAATCTTTCATACCAAGCTCTTGGAGCTTATTTCAATCCATATAACGCTTTGTCCAGCTTGTAAACATGATGAGGAAGCTTGTCCTCAAAACCAGGTGGCTGCTCTACATATACCTCTTCCTTCAAGTAGCCATTCAGGAAGGCAGTCTTTACATCCGTCTGAATCAATTTCATATTCATATGAGCAGTATAAGCAATTAAAATTATAATGGCCTCTAGTCTAGCTACAGGTGCAAAAGTTTCATCATAGTCAATTCCTTCTTGTTGATTGTAACCTTGCACCACTAGCCTTGCTTTGTTTCTGACTATTGTACCTAGGTCATCCAATTTGTTTCTGAAGACCCATTTTGTACCAATGACTGACCTGTCCTTTGGTCTAGGTACAAGATGCCAAACTTGGTTCCTATGGAACTGATTTAATTCATCTTGCATTGCTAGAACCCAATCAGGATCGGTCAAAGCCATTTTGTAGTCAGTTGGCTCTACACTAGACAGGAAATAATAAAACGCAAAAAAGTTATGAAAAACATTTATTCTCGTTTGAATTCCCTTGTTAATGTTACTAATGATCTAATCTAGGGGATGAGAGGATAGGTATTTATAACCTTTGAAAGTAAAATCATTTTGTGCTTCTTCATTAGGTTGGGAACCAACATGATCGTGAATCACTTCTTTTGTAGAACCAGAAGAGTTGATGTTCACACTGTTTCCATTAACATCACTTACCTCAGGTTCAGGGGAGGCCTCTTCATCCATTCCCCTTGAACTTCTTACCTGTATGTCACTTGGAAAGCCATTAGGTCTTGGTTCCCCCTCTGAATTCTCGTTGTTCTCATTTTCTTCTCTAGGCTCTTCACCATCATCATCTGGTGAAGCATTAGGAGAGCCTAGATCTGCTTGTACTTCACTTAGGGAACCAGCATCATGGTTCCTGGTTCCCCGAAAACTCCATCAGTCCAATCATTTCATCAAGTTGTACCTGCGTAGTGACATGTTAAATTCATCAAAAATGACATGGACACTCTCCTCAATACACAAAGTCCTCTTATTAAAGACTCTATATGCTTTTCTTTGAGTGAATATCCAAGAAATATTCCTTCATCACTCCTAGGATCAAATTTATCTAGCTGGTTCTTCCCATTGTTATGTACATAGCATTTGCATCCAAAGACACGAAAGTATGCAATATTAGGCTTTCAACCTTTAAGGAGTTCATAGGGAGTCTTACTTAACTTTGATCTAATGAGACCTCTATTCAGTATATAGCAAGCAGTGCCAACAACTTTACCCCAGAAACTCTTAGGAAGACCACTCTCAATGAGCATTGTCCTCGCCATTTCCTCAAGAGTTCTATTCTTTCTTTCAAAAACACCATTTTGTTGTGGTGTTTTGGGGGCTGAGAAGTTGTGACTAACTCCTTGTTCCCTGCAATAATCAACAAAGTTAGCATTATCAAATTTAGTACCATGGTCTGATCTTACCGAGACCAGCTTGTGAGAAAGCTGGTTCTCAACCTGCTTCACCAATGCTACCCACTCGTCAAATGTTTCATCTTTTGAATGTAGCATTATCACCCAAGTGTACCTAGAATAATCATCAACCATAACACAAACATATCTATGACCTCTTCGACTTTGTACTCTCATGGGACCACATAAATCAATGTGTACAAGTTCAAAGGGTCTGCTGGTACTCAAAACTGTTTTAGGCTTAAAAGAGATCTTAACCTGTTTCCCCTTGACACATTCTGAGCAAACTTTATCTGCCTCGTACGTGATGTTAGGGAGTCCTACCACCAAGTCACGAGACTTTAGTTTATTCAAGAGTGTCAAGCTAGCATGTCCAAATCTCTTATGCCAAATCCATTGGTTATTGTCAAACATAGCTCTCAAACAAACAGACTTGTCTTGAGGAATTTTATCTAGAAATGTAATGTAAACATCATGTTTCCTGATTCCCTCACACACAAGCTCGCCTGTTAGAGAGTTAACTATGTGACAAAGATTGGCTTGGTACTCAACTCTATTACCTTTGTCACATAATTGAGAAATGCTCAAAAGATTATGTTGTAAGCCCTCAACATAATAAACATCATCAATTGCATTTGAAAGTGTCTTACCTACTTTACCTAAACCAGTGATGGTTCCCTTATTTTTATCTCCAAAGGTGAAACTTCCACCATCAAAGGCTACTAGTAAAAGGAATTGCTTCTTATCCCCTGACATGTGTCTTGAGCACCCACTGTCCAAATATCAATAGGTACTTCCCTTCACTTTAACTTGTAAGGAAAAATCAAACATTAGATTTAGGAACCCAAACATCCTTGGGTCCCTTTTCAACAACATTAGGCTCTTGTTGGTCTTTTCTTCTCCAAACTAACTTCATACGTTTATTTTTCTTATTCACATTGTTCCTCCTAGCTGAACATTCATGAATTTTATGTCCATTCATACCACAATGATAGCAAACATACATCTCTTTAGTCATAACATACTTACCTCTTTTGAATTCTTTAATCATGTGGTTTCTTTGGGGGACCAGTTAGTCTTGGTTCTCTGTCTGGTATATCCAAGACCAACCTTCCCTTTGTTACCTTTCGATGAGGTTAAAAAACTCAATGTTTCCTGTGCAGTCAATAATTTTTCAACATGTCTATGACTATCATGAAGTTCCTTTTCTCTGGTTTCAAGAGTCTTGTCAACAGCTTGTTTTTCTCTTGTAGAAAATCAAAATTACTTTTTAAGGCTTTAAGTTGTACATTATGCTTTAAAACCATAGAATCAATAGTCATGTCAACAACTACTGGCTGCTTGCCCTTTTTCAATTGATAGATTTCAGCATGCAATTCACAAATAGTATTTTCATATTTATCTATCACATCACTAATTTCTACGCTAGTACTTGAAGGGAAGACAGTGAACTGAGCAGCTTTAAGTGAAGTAATTTCCTTGTGAGAATTTTCCAGATTACGAGCTAATATCTCAAAGGCTTTCAACAAAGAAGTTCTACTACAGGAATTTACTTTACCTCTAGCTGCTGAAAAATCAAGAAATTCACTAGTCGTTGACAAGTCTCTAGGGAACCAGGAGGTCAGATCTTCTTCACCATCACTAGGATAGTTAGGTTTAGAGGATCTTGCTTTTTCCAGTTCCAGTTTACACTTCTCCAATTCAACTTCTAGCTCTGCCACTTGATTTTTCAGTTCATGGCAAACTTCTTCTAGGTAGTCACAACTAGCAACAGCAATTTCACATTCAACACGTTTTTCTTTAAGCTCTCTTTTGCCAGTAATGTAAGTTTCACCCAATTTATAGCATTCATCTAATAAAGAGTCAATACAAGCAATCATATTATCTCTATCATATTCATGCATATCTTCTCTAACTTGTTCTAAGTTTACCTTGTGTTCATGTAGTACATCCTTCTTTGCCATCAAGCATTTTTTGAATGTACTGGTTCCCCCTTTGGTTCCTGGATTAGTGTTGTTTCCCTTAATGTTTGCAAAGGTGGTCAAGCAAACATCAGAGTTAGGTGATTCTTCATCCTCATCAGACCCTGAATTAGAATCACCCCACATGGATGCTATCATAGCATTCTTGAAGGCTTGTTTATCTCCAAATTGGGACTGTTTGTCCTTCCACCTAGGACAATCTCGAATAAGATGTCCCTTATCGCCACACTTGAAACAACTTGCAGAAGAGAAGTTAGACTTCTTAAAATTCTTACCTTTGAAGTTCTTCCTCTGGTCTTGAAGTGATCTCTCAAATCTTTTAGCAATCATGCCAATCTCATCTTCTTCCTCTTCTACTGTTCCCTTAAGAGCCATGCCTTTGGCTGGTTCTTTCTCAGACTTAGAGTCAATCAACATCTCATGAGTCATGAGGGAGCCAATCAGTTGTTCCAAAGACAAGGTGGATAGATCTTTTACTTCATAGACTGTTGTTACTTTGGCTGTCCATGCATATGTCAAGCTGCGCAAAACTTTTCTCACAAGATCCTCATCAGAAAAGTTCTTACCAAGAGATCTAAGAGCATTGATAATTTTCATAAATCTACAAAAACAATCATTAATCTTTTCATTTTTATTCATAGCAAACAGCTCATACTTAGACATAATTAAATCAATTTTGGACCTTTTTACCTCGTTGGTTCCCTCAAAAGCAAGTTCGAGGGTATCCCAAATCTCTTTTGCATTGCTACAACCTGAGATCTGGTTTGTTTCATTCTCACCTATAGCTTGTTATAGAATTGACATTGCTTTGGCATTCTTCTCTAGCAGTTTGTAATTAGCAGATACTAATTCACTGTCTTTCTTGGGAACCAGGTTTCCCTCGGCATCTGTCTTGAGGGTGATGTTGGGACCATTCTTGACAACTAGACAACATTCATAATTAATTCCCATGATTACATTCTTGATCCTATTCTTCCACCAAGCATAGTTATTTCCGTTGAACTTTGGTGTCTTGTTGTCATAGCCTATAGCATTTAGATCTTGAATACTCATGCTTGACTCCTCTAGATGTTACTCTTGTGAGAAACCTTGCTCTGATACCAATTGAAGGTTTTAGAGCCCTCAAGAGGGGGGGGGGGGTGAATTGAGTGTTAAGTAGCCTTGGACTATTTTTCTTTCTTTTCGATCTATGAGAGGAACCAGTTGGGCTGGTTCCTGTAAGCAGCGGAATGTAAGAAAAGCAATAAAGAAAACACAAGATTTAAAGAGGTTCAGCCAACTATGGCCTACGTCCTCCTACCCTATGCTCTTTTATTAATCTACTCTGAAAAATAAAGAATACAGACACTCTACTATTTCCCTACTCCGGGAACCAGTGTACCCCACACTCTACTCCGAATGTGCGCTCAACTTCCACTAGTAAGCCCCTTGTGTTTGAACTCACAAACACTAACCCAGCCTTTCAACCCCTCTGTTGAAGGCTTTGATAGAATCAAATGTTCTATTTTAATCTCACTTCTAAAAGCTAATTAAGAGAAAATATTTAAGCTCTAAGATTGCTCTTGTATATGACTCGATGAATAGGCTTTTGTGCTTAAGTGTATATGGCTCTCAAAATTTACTCCTTTTTAATTCCAGAGAGACTTACCAGAATATGAGAGACTAGATGAGTTTATATACTTGGATACAAAAACCCTAGTTTCCTTAAATCACATAATGTTGATGAACAAGCAATAATGTGATTTTAGGAAAGTATTTATCTTATTTGATTTAATCATAAAGATAAAATCAATTAAGATAGATACTCCTAGTTTTTAGATAACCACAATATTCTCATCTAATTTCCAGCTGCTTAGGATATTTTCAGAATAATTCTTTGAAAAATTATATTTACAAAATCGTTTATTTTTCTCAAAATACGCAGCTCGGATATTCCGTACAGTGAACCTGGTTCCTCAACCTGGTTCCCTGAATTGAGTAAGTTATGAATTCTGTTCCAGCTTTGTACCAGAATTCATAATATGACTCAATACACTTATAAGCACTTATTTTACCCAAACATGCAAGTCATACTACGGAGCATATTACATGATAAAACTTGATTAAGCATTAAAGTACAAATCTTCTTTTCTTCATGTAATCTTCAAGACTTGAATCTTCCTTGAATAATTCCATTATAAGCAATGTATCTTTCTTCGAATGTCTTCGAAAGGCCTCCGTGCTCCAAGTCTTGGAATCAACTCAACTACTTCACATGTAACATGGTTAATGTACAATAAAGAGTATGTGACTGCTTTTCAGCATAGCAGTCGAGGAAACAGTTTCTACTGGTTTCCCACTAGTACATGGAACAATTTACATCCAACCATTTTCTACATATAGACAAGTTAGTTAAATAAATAACGTAAATAAGTAATAACTTGTCTGGGAAAATAGTGTTCAATTCCAACTGGTTTCCAGCCAATTATTCGCAATACTTATTGTAACCTGTTTCCTGTAACCGTTTGTCATCACTCAAAACCTAAGGGACTCAACATGTACATTTTATAACTAATACATGTACATTTCATGGCTCATAGATTTACATTTCATGAATGACACATGTACATTTCACTATTGAGATATGTATATTTTATGACTTGTACATGTACATTTAACGATTGATACATATACATTTCACTATTGAGATATGTACATTTTATAACTTGTACATGTACATTTCATATGTGTAATGCATTTTATATGTGGAATACATTACTATAGTTATATGTACATTTCATATGTGGAATGGTAAAGGCGAAATTCCAAATTAAAAAAATTTAGAAATACATACTTCATCTTAGACTAGCCCATAATTGTCATAGGGTAATTGAAGAAGTAAAATCAGATTTGGAGAAAAATGGATGACTTCATTGGAGTTCGGGTGGAATGTTTTGGTTGTGGTTCTTTTTTTTTTGGTTTGAAGTTTGAGAAAGAAAAGATTTAGTGTTTTAAAAATGGGAAATGGGAAAGTCTATTAGTAGGGTTATTATAACTTCCTTTTCCCGTAAAAGTAGGGTGGCAGTTGCAGAAGTATAGACTGACAGGCGATGAGTTGAGTCCCCAATGACCTCACTTGCATCTGGCTTCATGTTATAAGTTGACATTTACCATGTACATTTCCAATGCACTTCATGTACATTTTGGTTTGTGTTTTATTCATTGCAGCTTGCGTTTTGGGCTGAGTGTACCATGCGCATGGTACACTCGGATGCACTGTCCATACATTGGTATAAAATATCATGTGTACGTATATGTGTATTTGTGTTCCTAATAAACACAGTGGTCGCCATTTCTAAAATGTGGAGTAGAGTGCTCCTAATTAATACAATGCTAGATAATAAGAAAACTTTGTACATAAACACCCAAGATCGAAAAGGGGATATTACCATTAGCAAGGGGGCCATAGCAGTAGACTTGTTCAAATAAGAGGGGCCTGTTAAGGGCCTATGACCGGCCCGTTTATAAAAGTTTCTAATTAATAATAAGTCTAATGAGCCACTCTTTTAAAAGGTCATGTTTTATTGGATCTTTGACTGGTCAAATAGTGTCAATAACGTGCCAATAATTTTCAAGACTTTTAAACACTATTAGGTAATGAATTATTTTTACTTACTTGTTGATGGTCTACTACCAAATATTGGAGGTCATACATGTAAATTGTCACCCTTTATAGATAAAAATTATAATATTTTTTGACGGGGCGATTCGACCCGTTATGTATCTCTTTTGACCCGACCCGATTCGACCCATTTTGCATTTGTTTTAACCGACTTGATCTATTTTGCATGTGACTCATCCCCGTTCCTAATTCAACTCAATGCACATGTCTGTATAGTAGGGAAAACAAAGACAGGCTTCGCGGTTAGCGATGCGCCACCGGCCAGCCTTTGACCTTTGTAGAAAGCGGTCTTGTTTATCTTACAAGCAAGACAATTTACTGTTGGCAACAACACGAGGACCACATCAAAATTAATAATATATATTCCAGCCTTTTTAGTTTATCAAATGTACGTTGACCACATCATATATAACGAGTCACGTTTTGTCGCCCATTAAATTTACAAAAACTAGATGCTCTTCAGTATAATTAGTGTATAAACACCAAGGTTTTATTCAAGTTTTATTAAAACATCAGAATATGCCGATTCACTTATCTATGAACTCACCGCATTTAAATCTTTTTTTCCCTTTGAAGAACATGTTCTTGGAGCAATTTCATAGATCATTTATGGTTGTTATTGGTTTATGATACCGGCTTAGGATAGTTCCAACTGAAATGTTACTCCCTTATACATTATGATATTGTTGATAAAACTAAGGGGGTTTGTTAAACATCGCCCTGAAATTTTCAGCTATCTCCCGTATTTCATATGTAATATTAATTAATCATATCATTAATCATTTATCTCAATTTAACGATTTAACTACGATTAGGGTTCAAAAGACTAAATTAATTTAACAAAAAGATTCTACCAAGAAGAACCATTCAAATTGGACGGTTTCACCATGTTTAAATCGTGTAATTTACACGGTTTTTCTATATTTTTTTTTTTAAAAGTTCAAGCAATCCATCTTTCTAACTTAGATCTGGAAACCGGAACAACATACAAAATTCAACACATAATCTTTATAATTAAATATTAAAATATAAAATATAAATCCATATAAATTAACTTTAAACTATTTAGAAATCAAAATAAATTTTAAATTATTTGTTTTTTGTAAGTTGTTATACATTGATGTAAAGACGAAAAATCCCTTTGTGTTTAGATTTGCATGTTACATGTTATGTAAATTAACCCTTAAAAAACAAATTTCAAGAATTATATGTCGTTAGAGGATTTTTTGGAGAAAATAAGTGGACAAATCCTCCATTCAGAGTCTCATATAAGATGCCATCAAGGCCACTAAGGAGAAATATGGTTGTGTAGTACCTTCAAAAATAGGGGGTTTCAAAAAAAATTACGTCGTTCGGACTATTAGGCTAAGAGATATGCATCTCCGAATTTTTCAAAACCTTGGAATGCACCCAAAATCTATGAAGCATTAATTATTTGATTGAGTGTAAAATCTCGTAGATCGCGATTTTGCGTACCAAAATGAGTGGTCATAATAGAATATTGGATTTATATGTTTTACGGTTGATCATTTCTTAATTTTTCACATCTTTTAGGACACATTACTTCTAATAAATTATGCAAGATCTTCTTAGCTTAGATTAGATTAGTTTCTAGATTAGATAAGTACATTACTAAATTAGATTTGCGAATAGGTGACTTAAAAAAAGAGTGAAATTAGGTTAGTAAATGAAAATATTAGCTAATTAATAAATTAGGTTATTAAATTGGTTAAATTAGGTTAGTAAATTAAAATGTTAGATAATTAGTAAATTAGGTTACTAAATAAATGTTAGATAATTAGTAAATTAGGTTAGTAAATGAAAATGTTAGATAATTAGTAAATTAGGTTAGTAAATAAAAATGTTAGATAATTAGTATATTAGATTGGTAAATGGGTTAAATTAGGTTAGTAAATTAAAACGTTAGATAATTAGTAAATTAGAGTAAATTAAGTTATTAAATACAAATATTAGATAAATATATATAAGAGCAAAATCGTAAAGAAAGTGTGAAATACATATAAAACACGGGCGATGTTTAGCGTTCCACGAACTAATTACTAATATGTTACTTACACGAGTGTATAGATAATATGCATTCCTTCTACAAATTGTTTCAAAAGTTTGAATAGTAATTGTCTGACACTGTATGCAGCATTTGAAAGGGGGAACAAAGAGTATTTCTTTTCAACGAATGCTTCACATTTTAAAATGCCCCATCTATCGCTACTCACTAGTTGCATATCAGCTAAGGGATCCAAATTGAAGCAACTTGCACCAAAATAAACGTGATATTTTCGATGGGAGTCGGGAGATCGGAACCTTTGTGAGTGACAAAATTAACTATAACTGCTAATTTGGTAAAAGTTGTGAAGTTAAATTATTTAAAATTGGAAAAGATAGTCAAAAGTAGAGTTCGAAAAGGTACTCTTACGAAGTGGATGATTTTGAATAGCCCACAAATGACCTAAAATGAACTAAAATTGTCTAATTGATAGGCTAGTTGGAATGATACTTTGACGCAAATGTAGCAGAGGCAGTGTCCCTTCCAGCGAAATGTGCCCAGAGTCGACACTAGCCAACTAGGTTTTTAGCTGAAGATGCTTCGTCATACACCAAACTTATCTGAAACCATGAGCGAACCACTAGAAAAACCAATAATCACCACCACAAAGCAACGGGTGACTATGAGTCAACTATTGAAATAGATAAACACCAACAGATGATATGATAGAGGATGCCAAATTCGAAGGATTGGTTGAAGCTTTAAAGAAGAATGCTACCATGGGAGAGTTATTGGCTTATGGAGACACGAATCTTCTAGGTGCATCAAAGGAGAACATTTGCATGTGCATGATAACATGCAAATGTAAATGAGGATTGGTGGACATGGGGAATAAGTTGGTTTTGCCTATGAGTTTTCTCCCATTTCATTTGATAGGGTTTTTCTCATTTTAGGCATAGGTGTGTTTTTGAACTTTCCATTTTCAGGTTTTATGATTCTATAATGTGTGGAAGCCATGGAGGTGATGATTGATGGAAGGCCTTGATCAAAAGCTAAAATCTTGGAGTAATTTTCAAAGATTGAAAATTTTGACCAAGGAGGAAAATTTTAAGACAAGGGGAGGTGCTTGTTACATTGAGATGTGCATATTACATCTTATCGGTGCTTTATTACGACTTAAGTGACATGGCAAGTGACATGGCATGGGTATGGACGTGGCTACACACATGGGATTGGATATTTAGTGTTTTACTTTAAATAAAATAGGATTAGAGTAGTTAATTTGTAATATTATCTTTTTAGGTAGGATAAGATTCTAATTAAGATAAGATAGTGTTAGAGTTTTAGTAGGATTATGTAATAAATAGGTGGCATTATCCTATTGGTTATTAGGAGTCCTTTTAGAAGTAGGAGGCCTAGTCATAATATGATTGAAACTCTCAAGCTATGGGTATAAATAGATGTGCACCCAAGCTTGGAAAAATCAGATTTGGAGATTCTTTTCTATATATTCTTCAATAAACTTAGAGAGTTTGTTGTTTTTCTTTGTGTGTAACAAAGAGTTGTGAATTGGTGCTTAAAGCTTTAGATTCACGTGAGGAAGTGTAGGAATTGAGGGTGCTTTGCTTTAATCAATTCTTAAACTTTCGCCCTAGATTTTAAACCTTTGGTGCGTAGCTTTAGAGGGTTTTATATCTAGTTCTATCCCTTTTGTGTGGATTAAGGTTTCAATACCTAGATTCACATCAACTTTTGGTGCTTTCATTGAGAGGATTCGAAGAATACTCAAGCAATATGGATTCCAGTGGTGATGATGAACACGAGATGCCACCAGGCTTCAAAAAAGGTTTAACCTTACAAGAAGCCAAAGCCTTGTGCATGGAACGCGAGTTGAAGGAACTGAAGGAACGTATGAATGAGCTGTTGCAAATCGTGGGGAAGAAGGAAAAGTCCTCAAGCAAAGGTAAACTCTCTTCTCATGAATCTAACTCTAGCGAAAGTGATGGTGAATCCAGTGTTAGAAGCTCAAGGAGGCCTAGCAAGAGGGACCCATCCTCTTCAGGTGATGATGAGGAATCATATAAAGGGCGTAGGAGAAAGAGTTTAAGGGGGAAAGAGGATCAAAGCTTGAGACTTGAAATCCCTGAGTTCAATGGCAGTTTGGACCCAGACAAATTCCTAGATTGGATCCGTAGAGTTGAATGAATTTTCAGATATAAGGACTATGATGATCATAGATCCTTTAAGGTTGCTGAACTCAAACTCACTTCTTATGCAAGTTTGTGGCTTGAAGGTTTGCAAAAGAAGAGGAGAAAGGAGGGGCGTTCCAAGATCTCATCTTGGACAAAACTAAAGAAGTACATGCAAAAAAGGTTTGTTCCTCAAGACTTTGAACAAAACAATTTTATAAAAATGCATACTTTGAAGCAAGAAAGGAGGTCTGTGGAGGAATACTTGATGGAATTCGAAAATCTAGCCATGGTGTGTGGGCTAGAGGAGAAAGAAGACCACAAGGTGGCTCGTTTTGTGGCTGGGTTAAATGACCCAATCAAGGAAAAGGTGGAATTACAACCCTATTGGAGCTTTGATGAGGTGTGTACAATAGCAACTAGGGTTGAAAGGCAAACACGTAAACCTAGAGGGATCTTTCGATCATTTGAAGCTAAAGGGGTGCGTGAGATGTCTAATGTGAAGCCTAATCTCGAGAATTCCATAAAGCCACAATCTTTTGGGAGAGATAAGGGAGGAAGTTCGAGGCCCCCTATGGGAGATCAACGAACTTGCTTCAAATGTAAGGGACAAGGCCATATCCAACGGGATTGTCCCCATGCTAGGATTGCTACTACTCGGACTTGGGAGGAAGATGAAACCTTTGAAGAAGAGGAGCATGAGCTTGAAGAGGAAGAAGGTAGCACATCTTTTGAAGTCCTAGAGGAGGATGTGGAGGAGGTGATGCCAGAAACTAGGGGATCTAGCCTAGTATTGCGAAGGGCATTGCAATCCAAGTCCTTACCATTAGAGGAGAGCCAAAGGGAGAAAATCTTCCTCACAAGATGCAATGTCCAAGGAAGACTATGTGATGTGATTATAGATTCGGGGAGTTGCACTAACGTGGTTTCTACACTCTTGGTGGACAAGTTGGAGGTGCCCACTCAAATCCATCCTCAACCATATAAGCTCCATTGGCTTAGCAATTCAAGTGATGTAAAGGTTAGTGAACAAGCATTGATTTCGTTCAAAATTGGCAATTATGAAGATCAAGTGCTTTGTGATGTTTGTCCCATGGATGCGTGTCATATTCTCTTGGGAAGACCTTGGCAATATGACAGATTTGTGAAGTTTGATGGAAGGACAAACATATATGTTGTGAGGAAGAATGCACAAGCCAAAGCATTTGCTTTGAAGCCTTTTATGGCTCTAAAAACTCATTCTAACAAAGATAATGGCAAGGGAGTGTTATTGGTGGATGGAAGGGAATTAGAGAAGGATGCGAAGGCCAAGGTTGACTATATGCAAAAGCTTCACACCCAAGTGAGAGCAAGAATTGAGAAGGTCAATGATATCTATAAGGCTAGAGCTAACAAACACAAGACTCAACATACTTACAAGGAGGGAGACTTGGTTTGGTTACACTTGAGGAAGGAAAGATTTCCTAATCGACGTAAGAACAAGCTTATGCCTAGGTGTGATGGTCCATTCAAAATCATCAGTAA
This sequence comes from Dysphania ambrosioides, assembly GCA_026401315.1. NCBI lineage: Eukaryota > Viridiplantae > Streptophyta > Magnoliopsida > Caryophyllales > Amaranthaceae > Dysphania > Dysphania ambrosioides. The sequence continues at coordinate 17,064,008 of CM048660.1, read as the reverse complement.
GGTGGGTGATTATGCATATAAGCTTCAGTTGCCTGGAGACTATGGAGTTCATGACACATTCAATATAGGCGACTTAGCACCTTATGTGCCTGATGATCAACTTCGAAGTTTGAGGACAAACTCTTTTGAAGAAGAGGAGGATGATATGATAGAGGATGCCAAATTCGAAGGATTGGTTGAAGCTTTAAAGAAGAATGCTACCATGGGAGAGTTATTGGCTTATGGAGACACGAATCTTCTAGGTGCATCAAAGGAGAACATTTGCATGTGCATGATAACATGCAAATGTAAATGAGGATTGGTGGACATGGGGAATAAGTTGGTTTTGCCTATGAGTTTTCTCCCATTTCATTTGATAGGGTTTTTCTCATTTTAGGCATAGGTGTGTTTTTGAACTTTCCATTTTCAGGTTTTATGATTCTATAATGTGTGGAAGCCATGGAGGTGATGATTGATGGAAGGCCTTGATCAAAAGCTAAAATCTTGGAGTAATTTTCAAAGATTGAAAATTTTGACCAAGGAGGAAAATTTTAAGACAAGGGGAGGTGCTTGTTACATTGAGATGTGCATATTACATCTTATCGGTGCTTTATTACGACTTAAGTGACATGGCAAGTGACATGGCATGGGTATGGACGTGGCTACACACATGGGATTGGATATTTAGTGTTTTACTTTAAATAAAATAGGATTAGAGTAGTTAATTTGTAATATTATCTTTTTAGGTAGGATAAGATTCTAATTAAGATAAGATAGTGTTAGAGTTTTAGTAGGATTATGTAATAAATAGGTGGCATTATCCTATTGGTTATTAGGAGTCCTTTTAGAAGTAGGAGGCCTAGTCATAATATGATTGAAACTCTCAAGCTATGGGTATAAATAGATGTGCACCCAAGCTTGGAAAAATCAGATTTGGAGATTCTTTTCTATATATTCTTCAATAAACTTAGAGAGTTTGTTGTTTTTCTTTGTGTGTAACAAAGAATTGTGAATTGGTGCTTAAAGCTTTAGATTCACGTGAGGAAGTGTAGGAATTGAGGGTGCTTTGCTTTAATCAATTCTTAAACTTTCGCCCTAGATTTTAAACCTTTGGTGCGTAGCTTTAGAGGGTTTTATATCTAGTTCTATCCCTTTTGTGTGGATTAAGGTTTCAATACCTAGATTCACATCAACAAGTCAAATCGAAATCACCACAATGCCTTCATAAATATTTCCAATGAGTTGCGCATGGCTCAATTACGCCGAGTCTAAATCTAAATAGGCCCGCCATGGTCAATGAAAATCTCATGATGCTAGACGCGTTCAATTACTTTCTTAGACTTCCATCATTGTTATATTCCTCCCTGTTCATACTATTATGAATTTTTTAGCTCTTACTTAGACTTAGGCCGATTCAAATGGAAAGGATCTCATTAAGTACCCTTTAACAACCCATTTGTAAATGTTTTATTGGGGTCTTAATAGGTCAATTTAGGTTAAAAATAATTTTCAAAACTTGCTAAAAATTAAAGGTGATACAGACACTCTATCACTCTCCATAGATAAAACTATAAAATTTTTTGACCAATCTAGCCCAACTCAACTCGTTTTGTATCTTTTTGACCCAGCCTAACTCAACCAATTTTGCATCTTCTTTAACACAATCCAACTTAGCCCAAACCATTTTACATGTAACTCATCCCAACCCTAATCCAACCTAATACACAAGTCTACTTAAACTATCATATTATTCCCATTTCAAAACTTGTTAATTCATTATATATATGAATTGAATTTATAAAAAATATCGTCTTAATAGAAAAGTCAACAAGAACAATAAACAAACTGCGGAATGACATGCGCAAAAAAGCCATCTATCTAACAACACACACACACAAAGAGGTCCAAGACCAAGCAAATCAAATCAAGAATCATATAGGCTCATTTCACTATCAATTAAATGAATCAACCAGAGTTTTTCCTAAGACAACTTTCCTTTCATAGGCATACAATAACTTACAGAATTACAGTTTACAGTGGCAAATACTATCAAGAAAAATCTGAAGATAGAAAGGTAATGGTATAGAGAGCTCATCCATAAAAGAGCTCATCCATATAGGCAATTAAGATCAAGTGACGTCAATTTCTTCCCATGAGAGCTCCAGGTTGGGCGAAAGAAGTAAAATTCACTTTCAGCAAACATTTTAAAATAAATGAAACCAAGGACAGAAATCAAGTCCTCGTAAAAGGACCACACAAACTTACATCTTGGAACCTATACACTATATGTTACACAAGAGAGCAGTTGCAAATCAGCAATGTGGAATGTACTGCTCCCTCAAATCCTGAAACCCAACCCTCCCCACCTCTTTGCTGCGGTCTCTTTCTTCGTTCTCTTTGAATTTGGATCAATGAGGTTCTCCAGCGATTTTGCTTTTCTATTTCTGCTCTTGCCAGCTTCTTTCAACAGCTCGGCAAGCCTGTTCTTCTCATCGTCAAAGTCAGGATTTGCTGTACCTAGCTTCTCTTCCCTCAACTTGACGACATACTCTAAGATCTCAATAGAATCTTCTACTCTGTAAGAACATGGCCAACAAATCATTATCTATCTTCCTTCGACAGTTGACAATATCATAGTAGATTTTCAATAACAGGCTAGCATTTACTTTGTCTAGATCAGCACCATTCCCCACCCAATTAAAAATAGATGAATAAAGCAATATACATAGTGGAAAAGCCTAACATGGAAGTTTCAAAAGATGGAATAAAACTTTGCTTTTTCATGACCAGTTCAAAAGGAAGGAGTAAAACGTTTCTGTCAAACAGAAACACTCATCCCTTAGCTATCTAATGTAAATAATATAAAGAATCATACCTTAGGAAATTTTCAAAAGAGTTTAACTTGAACTGAAGCAACTTCTAACACCCTCAGACCCACGCATCAAAAAGGGGTAAAGAAAGTGGCTTCAAGTTTCAAAAGATGGAATAAAACTTTGCTTTTTCATGACCAGTTCAAAAGGAAGGAGTAAAACGTTTCTGTCAAACAGAAACACTCATCCCTTAGCTATCTAATGTAAATAATATAAAGAATCATACCTTAGGAAATTTTCAAAAGAGTTTAACTTGAACTGAAGCAACTTCTAACACCCTCAGACCCACGCATCAAAAAGGGGTAAAGAAAGTGGCAACCCCCCCCCCCCCCCCCCCCCCCCCCCCCACACACACACACACACACATCAAGAGAGTGTAGTAAGTGTAGAGCGCAAAAATAAAAACATCCACAAGTATTTTTTTTTTTCACTCTTAACCCACCAGGCAATTTGGTGGAAAGTAATATAGTGGATGTAAACAAGGAATGAAATAAATCCAATCAACTTTCAACATGCCCTTCTTACTCATCGGTCTTACATAAAGCTCCCCTATAAACCATCAGTAGAAAATCTAGTCCAAGAACCTTTTAGATCAGACACCTTTTCTTTACTTCCTCAGGATGCAGAGGGTGAGCTGAACTAGTACCTAATTTCTTAAGCTGAAACTCTGATAGAAATTGGTTCTAACTTCTGAGCAAACTACTATCATCTCCACAAACTTAAAACCAAAGAGCTCTGTTCCCATAAATGATCTTTCCCCTCTAGAGTTCAGGAGACACTGAAATCTCAGATAATTACAGTAGTATATAGGAAATGCAGCAAAAGCCAACCAAGATTTTGAATAAACATAGAATATCAACAATGGAACATCAACCAATGAAACAAGAGTCCGAGCTAAAATAAAGAATACTAATACCTTCCCAAAGCATCATACGTAGCTGCAAGGTTGCTATATACTCCAAGTGTATCTTGATGACAAGGGCCACATTCTTGCTCCAAGACTGCTCTAGCCTCTTCGAACAAGTCGGCGGCCTGATCTATCTTAAACAACTGTACACACGCTAATCCCATCTGATTTAACAATACTCCAAAGAAAGCAGACTTCCTTTCTCCACTGGCCCTAAGCTTAGCAACTGCACTTACAAAAAAGTTCAAAGCTTCACCATATTTACCAAGCATGTAATACATCACACCCATTCGTGCTTCTAACCCTGCTATAGTATTCTGCTGACCAGCCTTATCATCCAATAATGTCATTGCCCTCTCCAAGAGCTTTAATGCTTCCTCAGGCTCATTAACAGATTCATACACAGCTGCAATGTCACTCAATCCACTGGCAATCTCCTCTTGTGAGGTTCCAGGAACAGGTTTATTGTATATCCTTAGTGCGTTCTCACAGTAAGACTTTGACTCCCTAAGTTTTCCCGTCTTAAAGTACAGGTCAGCAAGGCGAACAAACACAGATGCAACAGAAGGGTGGTTCTCACCCTTGGATGATTTGAACACAGTCAGGGCCTTCTGATAGGAGAAAACAGCCTCATCAAAACGGCATAAAGACTGGTATATGTTGCCGATGCTGACATCAATAGAAGCAACCTCGATATCTTGTCCATTAGCAATCATTGCCATGCTGGCAAGAACAAGGTGCTCAAGAGCTGACTCATAATCCGCCTTTGCTTCCAATATGAGAGCCATCAAGCGGCGGTCAGCTGCCTCTTCAAGAGAGGCAGGAGCACTATGAGCACGGTGGATTTCTAGGGTTTGCTTACACAACTTTTCAGCTTCATCAAACTGCATTGTCTGGACATGAGCTTCAGCCAAGTACCTGGCAATACAATCCCAAACCATTCAGATTTCAGATCCAGACTTCAAAAGAAAAAAAGGAAAACAAAAGGAGGTCTACCTAACTGTAATAATGATGTGAAAACCTAAACTTGTTTATCCAAAGTGACAAACTTCTCATAATTTAAATCATAACCATAAACAGCAACTCATCCAGGTTAAAATCCTCATAAAGCCATCAACCTAAGATCAACCAGCAGTAATTTGTCAATTTACTTCCGAATTTAGTTCAGTAATCTGATCAAATTACTCATATACTAAGATCCTAATTTGAGGTTTGCTCAGATAAACCTAAAAAAGATTCTTTCACTAATTAACATAAAACAATACACCAGAAGCACAACTACTTCACACATATATCATCATACAAACCAAAAATTAGACATATTAAAAACACTGCATAATCATTTCAACCTTAAACAGAACAACTAGAAATCTCATCTTTATCAACAAAATCATACAAACAACATCATATCCAAACTACCCACAAATTAAATCGTTACATTATTATTTAAACCATTTAATAAACGGAATTTGATCTCAAGTCCATCATATCACCGCCGCCATAAATAAGAATCTCACCAACTAAGCTATAGCTGTAAATCTGCATAACTGAAATTCAATGAATAAAATAGAAGAAACTAACCTACAAGTTTCGGCAACTCGGGGATCAGACTCACCCAGCGTCTGAATCTGGATCTTCAAACCATCTTTATAACACTGAATAGACTTATCAAGCTGACCCAACATAGAATGAGTATCACCCAACTGCATAAACCCAGAAAAGGCAGCCAAAGCATGATCAGCCCCTCTCTCAACATCCGGCACCTCAATGGCCCGTTCAAGAATAGGTATCGCCTCGTCAAACCGGCCCAAACTGCAGTATATCGCAGCCACAACATGTAGACTCATAGCCAAGTCCAAGCTGGGTTCCCCCACAACCGCGCATCTCTCAAACGACTTGGACGCTCGGATGGCGAAGTCTAGGGCCTTAATCGGGCCGTCACCCGAAGCGATTGTGTCGCGGGCTAATTTAAGGAGGAACGGGCCTAGATCCGGGTTATCGAGGGAGGATTCGTCTATCTTGAGGGGGATTTTCTGCGGGTCGGGTTTTTTCTTCCCAGAGGACCGATCAGGGGAGGGTTTGGCCCGGGAGGTAGATGGGGATGGGGAGGGGGTGCGTTTGGGGGCGGGAGACGGGGAGTTGAGGCGGGACCCAGTTGAGGGGCGGATCTGGGAGGTGGTATCTGTGGTGGAGAGAGAAAGTGTAGGGGGTGGGGTTTTGGCGGAGACTAAGCCAGGCATTTTTGAGAGTAGTGAAGTGAAGGGATGAATGAAGGAGTGAAGAAATGGGGTTGAGACGTTGAGTACGGTTGTTGTGGTTGTTGTGGCCGTTGTCGTTGTTGTTGATGATGTGAAATGGGGCGAATGACGGGCGTGAGTTAGGAACTTAGGATGACGGAATAAGAACGTATGAAGGAGAAAGGTAGGGCAGCCAATTATGGGAAGTTATTATTTTTTGCTCCATGGATTATAGTTTTTGGGACAATATACCACAGAATACGCTGCTCTTTGCCAAAATTAATTTGAAAATGGATTTTAATATACATAATCGAGGAAATATGTTGTATTCAATTAATGATTATGAGTTTCATATTTTTATAGTGTGACGTTGTTTCACTTGTTTGTATTTTTATTTGAAAAACAAATAAAGACGGAAGTTGGAGGGATATTTGGGGATTTTGGTTTAGGTTTGACAAGTCATAGATTGAAAATAACAGCTATTAGAATTTCGGTAGGTGTTGGAAAATAATTAGTTTTGTTACGGATGAAACTATGAAACTGACCGATTCGGATGAGTGGGTTTAGTTTTAAAAAAATATAATGAGTATTTGACAAAAAAAGATGTTGAAGGCTGGCAATACCCAAAAGAAATGTATTTTCTTTATTTTATTAAAGTTTCTCAGTGAAAAGTGTAGTATCTATCATGTGAGTTTGGGCTATTGGACTTTGGGCCAGTTTGCTAAAGTGGAAAAGCTTACACCATAAGTTTAGTGCTTTAGTCCAAATCATACTGTTCATGGAATACGCTAAACAATGATGACTAAAGCTTTTTTAAGTTAAAGAAATCAGAGTTTTAATATTCGAGAAAACATTCTTCGTAAAATATGGTAAACTGCTACCAACAATTTTAGATTGGTATAACTACCAACTAACTGCGTTGCCTGTCAGAAAAAAAAAAAAAAAAAAAACTAAAGCTTCGCATCGCAATGGTGTAAGTAAAGTTGGGCGCATGTTAGATGTTAGTCCATTATTCGCCTTTATGTTAGGTATGAACATGAATAAAACCAATTATGGACAATTTTAATTCAATTCGTCTAACAAAGTTACCATAGTGACATATATTGTTTAGGGGGTGTAAATCGGTATACAGTTCGGTTTTGAATTATCGGTTTTCGGTTATTAACAGGTCGGTTGTTAACGCTTTATCGTTTTTAGCGGTTCGATTCGGGTCGGTTTTAAAACTTATCTAGTCGGTTCGATTTGTTTTTTATTGCAGTTTCTATTTGGTTCGTATCCTAATCGGTTCGAGTCATTATCGGTTCGGGTTGTAAGTGGTCAGTTTGGAAACGGGATGTGCCGGTTTAAAATGGTTTTCGGGTCAAAACAGTTTGGATACTAGACAGTTCGAGTCATAATTGGTTCGGGTCATGATCGATTCGGGTATTATTCGGGTTGGGTTGTAATCGGTTTGGGTTGATATCTCTCGGTTTGAAAAAGAGTTTTGGTTCAAAAAAATTGGTAAAATTAGTTCAAGTCATAATCGATTTAGGTTGAATTAGACAGGTTTGAAAATAGACCTGGTGTAAATGTGTTTCCGAAGTAGCGAGTAAGATTTATGCGCCAAGATACACTCCAAGTGGAACTCTTTATGAATTACAAAATTAGTAAATTATACATTACTCATATAGTTGTATGACTCGTATAAGTCGTATCATATAAGAGTTAGGACTAATAAGTAATAAGAGTGTAAAACAATATTACAATGTTATATTAGAAACATTTTTTGAATGATTTGAACAATTGAACTTGATAGTTGATAGCTTGAGACAAACAATAACTATATATAACTAATCAATATTTTTGTGGATCTGATTTTTGTGAGTATTAGTAAAACAAGTTATAGTTTTGGCTTTATCTATCAGTGGAATGTAATGTTCCAAATCTGATGTACTAATTTAGCGCCTTTTAGGTACTTCGAATCCCTATGAAAATGAAAACCATGCTAGTATTTGTATATATAAAATATAGAGCATCAGGGAAAACAGTAAACATGTAGGATATGTTGAGAATTTCTAATTGTTTCCAAAAGTACCAATAAATCAGGCAATCAATTGTTGCATTCAGCCAGATTCCCATTGTGACGCTAAAAAAAATTTCAAAATTGATTGGAGCAAACTTTGTGGGAATTCGAGAAAGGTCATGGGAAGATCCCAAATCACCCAAGATTGTGATAACATTTAGAAGCAACACCTCAAACAGGTTATAGCTTATTAGCCGTCTTCTAGAACATGTAACTGCAATAGGTGAATCTGTGAATAAATACAACTTGAATGATACAAGTATGAGAAACAGCTACATCAATCTCCAAATGCAATACATGTATCTCAATCTCACCAATTTATTGACACTTTTTACAGCCCATCTTGCCCCATTTTATACAGAAAGGGAACCTAACCTATTCGTTTCTACCATTTGTTCCTTAGAACACCAATAAATCAGGTGTCTGAGTCTGGTGGATGAATTATGACAAAATTCTCGGGGACTTGTGATGAGTAGGTTAAAACAAGGTAATTTAGTACCGAAAAAACAAAAGGATGTACCAGGTGAAAATGGAAATCTAAAATTATGACACTAATGCAATAGAAACTATCGTTGTTAAAGCATTTTTTAACTACAATCCCACGTTAGGGTTTCCAGATCCAACAGCTGCAACTCCCATGCCACCAACATAATCTGATCCAGAATTTGATTCATTTTTGTCATCGGATCCTAGAAGAAGAGCCTTGTCACCATTAATCTCCTTAACAAGCTCATCAATTTTGCGGAATTGAAATGGCCATCTTGAGTTGTACAAGAACTGACGCAAATCAAACCTGTTGTCCTCTGGTGAATAGCTCTGCAAAAAGCAATAATTTCCTAAGGACTTACAATCAACAACACAACCGTTGTGCAGAAAACAGTGTTCTACAGAAAAGATACCTCAGCATGGTAGGAAGGTGTAAGTACAGTCATCTTGTGGCGATTGATGGAGTAGTACTTGAAGAAGTACTTCACCTTTTCAGCAATTTCTGATGGTGTCAATTTTGAACCCCATCTAAAGCAAAGATCCTACCAGAAGTTGAAAATATAGTAGTTAGCAAAAGACATCACTTTCTTATTTATCAATGACAAGGATTTCGATTTGAGGCTCCCCAATCCCCCACCCTTCTTCCTCCTCTCTCTCCATCGGATACCTCCAATCATCCAAGGAAGTAGAGTTTCCATTGGCACTTGACCAAAGGATATTACTAGCTAAAACAAATGTAAGCACTGTCCCTGAAATTCTACTCCAAAAAAACCACAATTTTAAGAGTTCCAATACATTATAGTTTAACCAGACAAATCATATTACTCGGATTCAGGTACAGGTGTCAAACATAGGTACATGTCCAAGTTTTCCATAATTCTAGACCAAAATGAAGTTTTTGTACCCATGTCGGATTGTAGGGAATCCGACACGGGTACTTGAGGTCAAATGAAGAGTCCGGGTAACATAGCAGACAATTGTAACGTATATCATTTTGGTAATATTGGGTCATGAAAGCAAAAAGCAAAAGACAGTTTTGCTTTTAGCTATGCATGTTGCAAAACCATCCCATACTTTTAACTTTTTCGTGCTCTTAGCTTAATTGCTTGGAGATGATACGTGATAGCTGAAAATTTGAACTATGTTCTTCAATGTGGAACAAAATGGTACATACCGTAAACATGGATACTGGACCGCGACGGTAAATCTTACGCAGTTGTCCATAAACTGACAGGTCCTCATATGTCATTCCCATGTCCACTTCATCGAGCTGTGAACAAAACATAACATGAAGAAATTAAGAATTAATTTTCTACCCTAAACAGCAAATATTATTCTTCAAAATTTCAGAGAGAGAGGTGGGGAAGGGGAATGTTTGCAGATACATCTGCTAAAGTGTCACCTGGGTGTAATTTGAGCGAATTGGCTCCAGTTCAGCTGTTGGAGGAGCAGCTTCAACCTCTGCCAAAGAAGAGTAGCCAAGATGGACAGCGGCCCACCGCAAAAATGCACGAAGATCGGTCTTACTAATACTTCCAATAGGATTTATGTCTGCTGAGCTACAATCATACTAAGAAACATAGGCAAAGCATTAGTAACACAATTAATGGTTGAACTACAATTGCTAAAATATCCACAACATCACCAACAATCTGCAAAAATACTCTAATATAATGTCTTAATAACCATCAATAATTGTTGATTCTGCCAGGATGGATGACAATTAAGGTACTTGAACTATACACAAAAGATTTAAGTTCGGACTAGAAAAAAATTACCTTTGTCAAGTAACCACGCAATGCTTCATCAACATTGGAGCTACCAAGGACAAGATAAAACCCTGATTTACTATGAACCCAAGGTAGAAGAGATGCCAACATGAAAGCCAAAACCATTCTAATACGAGCTTGGATGTTCTGCAGCCCTAAGTTTTCGGCATTCGATCCTCCATCAACCTGAATAACCAAGAACATAAAATGTCAAAGATCTTCACCGTGCACAAGGCAGAGAATCACTAAACAGATTATAGTAGTATCAGATCAGGGAAGAAATCCCAAATCAACTACACAATTCATTATCAACACGAGTCAGCTCTTGTAGTTTCTTTTCATTCAGAGAGGGGATGAGCGATCACCTTATAGCGTGGCCGTTTTCCTGTTACTGACTGAAACAAAGTTAGTAGTGCTGAAATAACACCATCTATATTAACATCAAGATGCCAGGACCCTATCTCATTTGCAAGCCCTTTAGCACGTGATCTTGTTGCTTCAGAACTACAAAACAACAGCTTCAAAAAATCAGTTTTGAATTACAGAAACTAAGTAGTAACAACCTCCCAATTAAATTTCTGGACAGGGTATGCACATAGCCTAGCCCCTTAACTTTTGACATGTTATTAAGTTGTTTCTTCGAACAACAATAGTAAATGATGAAATGATTGCCACCTCTGTAAAATGGAATACACACCATTCCCATCCGCTTTTGAAATCTTAATCATCACAAAAGGTATAAGCATTGTTAATGCCTTTGTTTAATTTGAAAATATTGACTACATTCAATATACTATTGAACTTTACTCTTCAGTGAAACAACCCTTAAACAATGGGAAAACATCATCACATATTTGTGACCAATGTGCTAACTGAGTAGTAAGCACACATGTTGGCAATTGTAAGATACAAAAAATGATTGATCTGTGCTATAGAAAAACAGTTTGTACCTATTTTCAGTTCCCATGAACACTGTGTAAAATATGCGTTTCGCAAATTCTTTGCTATCAGATGGAAACTTGCCATCAGAATACTGGCCAATCCTTATTGCATCAGCTTTTACTTGCTCATCCCCATTATGAATTTCTGTACACCAATCAGCGTAACTTTTTTTTAATGAGCCAATTCACACAAAAATACACGCATGAACACACACACACACTTACATTGTGGCATGTTCAAGAATTCAATGTGCATGCCACACTGAACTAATAGTGTAACATCACTCAGAATACTCAAAAATAAACCTAAAGCATGACAAATTGAAAATATTCCTTTGTGATAAAAACTCTGCAAAACTTGATCCAGAAAAAAGCGATAAATCAAATGATAGGCAGGTTTATCATGAAATTCACCTTTAATGACAAGCTGACACATGCAGCCAACAATTGCAGCAACCGAGGAGCTATCGGCACCTCCAGAGAGAGGAAGCAGGAATCCGGAAGCTCCACTTCTTCTTAAATAGTCCCATAGCCAACAAGCAGGTCCCAGAGCTATCTCTTCTTCAGCTTTATGTTCACGGTATTTAGTCTACAAGTGACCATTGCATCTCCATAAGACAAATATATCATACATGTGCACAGATTATAAATAGGTTAATTGGTTGAAGGGAAAAGGATGCACCCATGTTAAGCAATCTGGAAACAGATTTTAATCAAAACAATATTTGGTCTAAGAAAGACTGGGATTAACATTTAAACAAAATGTTCTTAATTTCTAAATTTATTAAAGTAGTGAGCTACTCAACTACCTTTTGAATCAATAATTTATTGGAAATTGCCTCTTCACAGCAGAAGAATAGGTGACTAAATGTTGGGGTGCACCTTAAATATTGTGTTAAGGTATTGGTCTAGGTACCAATGAAATGATGCTTTTTATCTTATTGGCTAGGTTTTACTTTAAGGAGTCTTTTGTATTTCTATTGAGCTGCAAACCACATTTTATTTGGTTAGCTTAATAGACAATGTAACTCTATTCATAGAGCAACTTTCTTCTTTGAAAATATAGATATGTTGAATACTAAAATGAATCAATTTGAGAGATATTTTCTTTCAACATTATTAAAAATTGCATAATCAAATTAAGTGGAGGTTTGTATGATTCATTCACCAATTCGTATATTCAGGTGTGATGTCTTTGCTTCCAAGAATTTGACCCAACGAGTTAATTGTCTAGTGAGCTATTTATTCCACTTCAGGAAGTTAATCAAGTTCCTGAGTTCACCTGGGGTGTCATATCTAAAAGTGAAATTAGGGTCAGGGTCCATAACACGTCTATAACAGCTAATAACGGTTTCGTCGAAAAATTCATCTTACAATCTTACATTGAGTCCTAAAAAGTTGTACCGTAGATCAATAACATATAACCATAAGTGTTATATGTGGGCAGACAAGTCAATAGTCAATATCAACGAACCCCATTGGGCTTGAAATGGGCTCGAGCTGAACATGGGCTTGGACCGAACTTGGTCTTGCATGGGCTTGGGCTGGATGTGGCTTGCATGGACATGCGCTTGGGCTTTCTTGGAATTGGATTGGACATGGGAAGATCATTTAATGGTGGGCTAAAGAGCCGTATGGAAGGCTGACGGACTAGGTGTGGAATTGAAGACTTGAGCTTTGAAGACTAAGGATGTCATGATACTTGAAGACTCCGAGCTTGCTAGGATTGTGAAGAGTTCAAGATTCATCCAACTCTTGGGAGTCCATGTGCATTGCAATTCCTTTGTTTTCGAATCTGACTTTTTTGATGCTTTAATAAGAGTTGTAATCTTACTCAAAGTCCTTATAATGGGAGTGCATTAGGAGTCCACTAGCTGAGTTTATCTTTATGTTTTTTTCACAGATTTCTTTGAATATAATTTAGTTAGTTAGGACTTCTTCTTTAGGCGTGTGTTTTAAGTATATTTGCTGAACTTTAATTCGTGGCATTGGGGATGCAATTAGGGTTTCTTGTTAGATGCATACTTAAGTATTTCAGTGTGTATTAAACTTTAGTAAGGATGACTTATTTAAGAGAACAGCCGAAATCAATAATAACAAGTTTGAAGTTTATGAAAAGTTTCTTTGTATTTTACACGTGAGAGTGTGAGAATTAGTGTTACTTGCTATTCCAATCGTGGCACATTGGGAGGTGATCTTGGAAGCCTTTTAATGCTTCGAGTTATGAATTTCTTTAGCTCAAAGTTGATAAAAGGAAAGCCCAAAGGTAACATTTTCTAGGTAATATTCTGTAGAGTATTTGTGACCTTTGCCTATATTAGTTTCCTTTAGTTTGGTGCATTGGCTGTATGTTGGTTTGCTGAATTGTTCCAAAAGTCACGTAACTTTGAGCCATTCATATGTCAATGAAATTGCATGAATCTAGTTGATTCTTGGCTTAAAATTCGTGGATTAAAATCTTGTAAATATTGGTGATAATTCCTAATCACTTCCGAAACAAGTGTGATACGTGTTGCTTGGTGTTGCGCGGATTTGTAGGAATTCCTTGCTGCTGGGTTTATGATAATTCATGCATATTAGCATTAATATCGCTTTAGAATTCATGGGAAATCCCCTAGAATTAATCGCCTTGATCAAAGTAACAACAAAGCTAGTAATCAGTCAAATTGTGCATTTGTTCAGTTTGGGACAGTTTTTTTGTTGTTTGCATGTTTGGCCTTGTTTGAAGCATCAATAGGTAGAGTGGACTTACACCACCTTAAATTTGGCTTTAATTAGTAGTGAGTGAAAGGAATAGAGGTGAGAGGAGCAGAAAAGTGGTGCGTGATTTGTTCCTTGATTGCATGTGATTCATATACTTCTAGGCCTTTAATCCTTGATCCGAAAGAACCCCAATACTAGGAATAACCACCGCGAACATTCTCCTAACAATAAGTAAACTAGTGAGAAAAGTGAAGCCTTATACTATTATCCAGTAAAACAGTTCGATGTCTAACAGATAAAGCTTAAGTATTGACAACCAGTACAAGAACCCAAGAAAGAATTCCATTTATCTTCTTGTATTTATAAAAAAAATTTAAAACTATACGTCAAGCAAAAAACCTACGGTTGAGCAAGAAGAGTCCTCCTACAATAAGCATATATTAAAGCAAACTTAAATACATGATAGAAGTGATAAATTTCTATGCATTTTACTTAAATAAGTGATGCACTAACCTTAAGTGGACAGGATAGAGGATCTCGAACGTGAAACGATTGGCAAAGCTTGTAAGGTGCTACAACATATGGGACTGCTTCTTTGTTACTTGCTTGCTGTTGAAAACAACTTGAGGAGAGCCTAAGGCTAGAAACCTGTGATAAAGAATAAACAATGATCAAATAAATCAATCAAGCAAATAAAAAGATTGCTAGACAAAAAATACATCTACCAAGGTACTCAAATGAACGAAACGAAAGAGTTATTTTTGGGTCATTCCACAATAGGCAGGAAGTATTAACCTATATTACTTGAGATTCCAAAGGCAAACGTATGCCCAGATACTCAATAATAAGAGCCTGATAATAATTTTATAAAAGAATGAGAGAAAGAGATAGATGAAAATCAAGCACTCCAACATACTGCATCAAGGTCCACATGAGCAACGACAACTTCCACATCCTTCAATGAAAATTGTGAGCCTTGAGCAATCACATCTCCATTCACAACAACGCAGGAACATCCATCTGCCACATCCATATAAGGGGTAAGAAATAGATCGGTGAATTATGTCACTACATATGCATAATAACAAGATCTCCAATTCATCGTATTGATTGAGTTTAGGTATTATAAAAACCAAGGAAGAACAAAAATAAAATAAAAGTGATACCGTAATATAAACGTCCACCATCACAACCCTGCTGATTACTGTACATGTAAAGTCCTCCACGAGTATGTGTAGCACCTATAAAAGCACGCATCCGAGTGTTAAGCTTCCTAAGTTGATGGTGACTTCCACTAGCATTCATGAACACTTCAACACCCTTTAATGCAAGCTCAGAATGAAGGGGTTCTGGAGAAAATAACTCCTCGCAAATTTCAGCAGCAACAGCTCTGTTAAGGAAATAAATGTATGAGCAATTGTTAAATTCAAATGAAAACAGTAGGAGAGTTTAAAAACAAAGACAAAAAAACATGTTTGTAATAGGCCTCATCTCAAGAATATGAAAGCATGCACCACGGAAATGGTTGACAAGGGTTATGTACAACAAAATGGTAAACATATAATTATGTAACATACGTGTCCAAGAACTTAATGAATCCATAACCAAAGGGAACTGTTGATTGAGATATGGCATCTGCAATATCAGCAGGAATCAAAAACTCTTCCATCTTATCTCTCTGCTTCCATGCAGTGAACCAACGAAGCTCTCTGTAATTACCATCATTGGCAAGCAACATCTTGGGCCGTATCATGATGATCTTCCTATTCATACAAAGAACTTGGCAATTGTAACGCTCCGACCTGTAAATAACAGGCATCCCAAAGCTACATAGTATGTCGTCTGTCCAATCCTCCACCAAAAGTTCCTTCAAACACTCCCATCTGCAATTTCATCACCAATCATTACAATCAGTATCTCCTCATAACTCTCACAAACATATCACAAAAAGAAGCCAGAGAGTAAATAAGTAAAAGAGCTTTGCGTCACCAGCTAATTCACTCAAGACACAAATATCATACAAAAAGACAGGTCCATGAAATGTAGTATAGATATATTATATCATTCTAACTAAATTTAGTCCTACATAAGAAAATGTTAAATGCTCCCTCTTGGCAGGGACTTGCTATTGCTACAACAACATCAAAGCCTTAAAACCAATAGGACAGAATCAGCCGCATAATCCAGGCGATTATATGTCCGTGGAATGCCAGAGCTATTTAATGATTATTGATTACAGTAAGGTATATCTCCCTAATTCAATCATGTAACCTAACAGACCAAATATTACAAATTAAGCCAAATAATCTAAATAATCAATAATAAATCACAATTGAAATTAAAGTCAACATTCAAAATAATTGGAATCGAGATTGTAGAAAGTTACGCATGATTGACAGTATCAATCTCCAGGAAGTGATCTTCGCAGCCGTAACCAGTGATTTCGAGCTCAGGACCCAAGCGAATCGAAGCGTGAGCATCTTTAGCCCTCGAAATTGATTTCTTGATGTTCTTCAAGTTGCAATCAAAATCCATGGCCCATTGATTCAAATTGCATGTTGCAACCTTAATCAACCTCATCTTTGATCGAACGGCTTCAATTAAACACCTTAACCTTTTTGGTGTTTAAAACTAGTGGACTATCTTCTATCTGAAGATAAGCAGGAACTGTTGAGGCTGTTACTGCTCCTAATTGTTTTCCAATGAACGCCTTTGAAAAGATTTGCGAATTCCTAAGATATAACAGCGATATGTCTCTTATCTCGTGGCCAAAGCTGTAAACACAACAAAGTTCTGAATTTAAAAAAAAAAAGATAAATCAAAAGAGGAGAAAACGTCGGGGAAAACGGGGTTAACGTCTTCGGATGGGGATTGACTAACAGATAACAACGAAACATACATCAAAGTCGTTAGGGTAGAACAAGTCACTTTCCAATTTTTATAACAAGAGTATGTCCGATTTCCTTATTATAATCAGACTCCAATGTCACTTCATATCATAGAACATTTATCTATCATCTCAACTCCATAAGTAATAGATTCAAAGCCAGCTTTATATGAATAAGGAAAGCTAAATACAGAGTCTCAAATGCAGCAATCAAATTATAAGAACAGCAAGTACGACAATCTGCAAGTTTTAACAGCTTCAATTTAGTGATATGACATGTCATCATCAGTAAGGTCCTCATGGATTTTACACTCATTTGCTAGATAAATTTAAACAAACAAAGCTTGCAAAAATTTGGCCAAAGAAAATAAGACATGCTTTTAACAAAGATTTCAAAATTCCCTTTTTTAACAATCACAAAAAGAAAATTTGACAAGTCCAGTCCACATATTAGTTAAGTCCCTCTAATTTAACACTTTCTGATGTGTATTCAATAAATAAATTTTTCGGTCTAGCATGTCATTATACTAGGCTGGATGGATCTTTTGTAACTGGCCTATTCTTCCTTCTATTTCATAATGTAGAGTTGTAGACAGCAGGGGTTTTGTTCAGTGTAGCACTATTCTTCCCAAGTTATTTTTACTATGAACAGTTAACTTGGTATCAAAGGTAAGCATGGTTAGGCTTCATGGGGTACATCGAAGGGTAATTAGAATGCCCAAAAAAAAGATGAACTCTAACATTTGTTGTTTAGCTTTAAAACTCATTGTTCCATCTAAGAACCTGAATTTTTTACCTTGGTATATGAACTGTGAACCATGCAGTCAGATGTTACAGGCTTCAGTTCATCGCGTCTCCTATAAATGCAGAACACATAGCTAGTAAGCGAATATATAAAGTATAAACTACAGATTAAAGACCAAGCTATTTTTTTGATGATCACAAATATAGATTATTTATAAGAACTGATATGCAGAACCTTGAAAGGAAAGTCAATGACTATAAATAGGTATTGGCATACGATGTACAAGATAACAGGTGTTTAATGAAAGATACACCATTGAAAGCACAAACAGCAGCTAAATTGGATTACAAGAGCCAATATGGGCTGTAATCCAAATATATTACATTCATACTGGATCAGATAAAAGAAAAATAAACATTAGAGAATTGACCCTTTTACCCATCTCACAAGGGACAGATATGCCAAAAATGATCTAGCCACTGTCACTTATATCGTATTTGTTACACCCTTATGTTAGGAAAGTTCAAATCAGATTAGAAAGTGTTGAATGGGATTGTAAAATTTAACCACACAAAAAAAATTCTTCACATCACAGAAAATTTTAGATCAATATTATCTTATCATATAGCATGAGAAATAATCTTATTACATCAGGTAACTTCAGATGAATAAAATAAGGCTTAAAAGTCATGTTTCTTCACAAAGGTTGCAAGCTTGCAACGGACACAGCAAAGTGCATGTTTAAATATTAAGATTGCATACCCAGTATAGCTGGTTCTTCTAGTATTATTTTCCAAACAACCATTGGCACCATGGAGCACTAAATAGAATACGTATATAAACACATACTATGACTTCTGTCAATTATCCTTGAACTCCATCTACATGCTCTAGCAGACCAAGAGAGCATAAAGATCAAGAAGCCATGATGCTCACAGTTCACAATCACTCAAATGAATTCCCTTAAAACTCTTTTGATAATTTTTTAAAACCCATCAGATAGAAGTCTAAATAACTCAACCTGGAAACTGATTAAAGGCTCCCCGTGATCACCCTTAAAAGCAACAAACTTCATTACTCCCGTACAATCGCACCAAAACACTCATTACAGGATAATTCTAGTGGTAAGCCCAAAATTTTCTAGCTTATAACCCTTTCACTAACATTCAACAAGATCTTCCATACTTAAGCCATTTCGTCTATATTCAAAACTAGTCACTACTACGATGTCAAATTCCAATGATCAGTAGCACTGAAGTAATAAATAGGTCATCAACACTTGAACAAGGAGTTATAACTGCAGTTAAAATTAACACTATGTAATAGACAGAACTTTCAAATGTAGCAGCAAAATCAGAGCTATCAATTAGGTTAGAATTATACTGCCCACATTTTGCCTCCGTTAGGTTTCTTATCTCAAAGCCCACATTATCAGCTTAGTTGATGATTTCAATATGTATGAAGAATATGAATTAAACAAATCAACTCAAACTTTGATATAATTTGCATAAATTGAACATCAATTGTAAACAAATATAATTGTAATAAAGAAAAATACAAGCAGATTCACTTAGAGGAGAGAATCACCAATAAATCAGTGGCGATTTGAATGGAGGACAGAGCAAAATAACAAAATTGCGATTAATAATTATGGAGGGGAGAGAGAATTACAAATGTCGGATAAACACAGAGAACAACTTCAATTGGTGTTGTGATATTGTTACGGAATCTGAAAAGCGGGTTTGCAGAATTCAACTAGGGTTTGGGAATATCTCCTCAAGAAATTCAGTGAGAGTTTGTGAAGCAAGTGCTTCTGAGGGTTTAGAGTTGAAACTGTGAGCAAAGACGTGGGAAGTTTGTGAGTTTCTTTTGTGCGTTTGTGAGGAAAAGGCTGATTGTAAGCCAACATAGAAGACCTTCACCAGCTTAATATCAATAATTGCCTTTAATTAAAGCTAGAGATACAATAATTAGATACTGATATTGAAAGATGATATAAAAGGGAGCCTTGAGCTAATAAAGTAGTCTGAAGTAAAACAGTTAAGACATCAACTATCTAATGAGATATATGCAGGCACACCAGAGAGAGTATGCTTGCAGCACCGTCAAATTTGTTGAGGCAAGAGAGTAAATGGTCAATTACATTGCCATGATACTGCTAAGTGTCCAGGCACAGAATCTTTTAAAAACAATTAGAGCTCCCGTCAGTGGTATTAATACCCCTGTTTTGTGTACCTATCACACCCCCTCCACCTTATCCACCGCCCCTGAACCGTCCCCTTCTTTTCCAATTACTGAAATATTGATTATTGAATTGTCTCTAGTGGTTTCAAGTTCATCCATATCAACATTTTACTATATTCCAATTAATCCCACATCTTTGCATACATTTACATGTATTTTGGAGCAATTTTTACTTTAAACACTAGAATATGCCCATTTAAGTGCACAATATACATCTAGATTGTTATGAACAAAATGGCATGTATAAGCATTTTAGCCAAATATGGAACTGACATTAATTTTTATTGTCTTAAATCCATAATGTTACTACTTTCTACCAATAAATCCATAATGTTAATAAAACAATGTTAACATAAATTCATATTATATAACACCCATTTAGGAGACAAACTAGTATACTACAAATCACACAAAGGGAGGAAAAATTACTACATTTAGGTCTAATAGAGAATATGTATTATATATAATCTAAGTTACAAAAAACTAAAATGTAGGCGGGTTGGGCTCTAGGAAAATCCTCATAAAGAAGTTCTCCTTGATGTATATGCATAAGTTATATATAATGAGCAAAACTTTAAAACAAAATATTTCTTTCCAAAACAAAAGTATACAAATTACTTGCAAGTATCAAATCTTGATCAGCGTAGACTTACAGTTTTCGAAACTATTATCAATTGGCTCCAACTATCCAATTTTAGGAAAGAAATTAACAGTTCATTAAGAATAAATCACCTCCTCCACAGGACCATCTTTCAGCCACCTTCAAATCCTCTTCTTATTAATTCAAAAGGTAAATAATATGTCTTCCAACATTTGTTGAACTAAAGTTAAGATGGTGCATTACAAATACGATATAACATAAAGAACATAATTGCTAATACACCCAATTAAATTAAAATGTTGCATTACACCATAAATATTAAAAAAAACTTAATTAAAAATGAGATCATTCTTCATTTGCACTAATTTTTCCAAGGACATTTGACGTTGAGCAAATGTTGATAGGTTCCAAAATTTCTCTTAATTTTAAGATATAAAATATTTCTAATCGAATAAAACTCAAACTCGAATGTTGATACAGAAACCTATAGGCAATGTTGCATGTTGATGATCTATATGTTTCTACTATATTGACGTAAAAGTTAAAGGGAAGTAAAAAAAAAATAGAAATCAGATTTTGAATGCATACCTCAATCCAAAATTCTACTCTATTTGCCGTATGCTGTTTGATTTGCTTGATTTGGCTACCACGCAATGCAGCGGAAATTAGGGGACAATGGTTTTTGGTTTAATATAATCCGCAAGCCCCAATTCGACCTCTGTTTGATTTCAACTGGCAGTTATACCCCAATTCAGGTAATCTGATTTCCCGCAAACACACTCGTTTAGTTTTGATCAGCAATGATTCAGAAGTAGTAGTGTTTTTACAGATTTCCAAAGGAGGTGAAGAAAAACAAGACGGAGTTGGCTCGGTTTTAGAGTGTGGACTGAAGAAGAAGATGAGGAGATATATTCGCGTCTCTAAGAAGAATCTGCTATCTTGGTAAAATAATAATAATAATAATAATAATAATAATGATAATAATAATAATAATAATAATAATAATAATAATAATAATAATAATAATAATCTAGTTGATCATGCGGTCATATTACGTGAAGTTCATCGTCGTTGTATGGGCCTTTCGTGATGGGTTGAATTCTGCTACTCTAATTCAGCTAGATTATATTATGGAGACCACACCTTATGGTCGTCTCAAGGGTGAAGCAGGGTGATCCCCTTGGTCCTTTGCTTTTTGCTTAGGTTTTACAACCCTTGGTGTGTAAAATCAGAGACACTTTTGAATTATGTTTTCAGGCTTGGTATTTGATGACGACACTATTATTGATGACACATTAGTGGTGGGGAAGGGTCTGCAGTTGATTATGGAGGAAGGGCCCCGTTTTGGGTTACATTTTAACGTGGAAAAAACTGAAGTTTTCTGACCTTCAGAAGACCCTCGAAGCAGGCTTGTGGGTGTCTTTCCAACTAATATTGCTCGACCCTTGCGTGGTGTTAAGTTGCTTGGTGGTCCCGCTAGTTCCGATTCCGATTTTGGAGGTGAGCTTGTGATGCAGAGGGTGACCAAGACTATTGCGCTTATAGATAGGTTGCTAAGCTTGATGATCCTCAGTGCGGGCTAATGTTGCTTAGGGCTTGTACAGGAGTTTCCAAACTCTACTTTTCTTTGCGTACTTGTCCCCCTAGTACTTTTGAGGTGGCTCAGCGCACATTCGACGAGGCACTTTAATTTTCCTTGGAGCGTATCGTTGCTGCTTCAGGGCCTGAGTTTGGCGATTGACAGTGGCGGCTTTCCACCTTGCCTTTTGCGTATGGCGGACTTGGTGTTTATTACGCAGGTGATGTTCGTCATTATGCTTTTCTTGCTTCGTGTTTACAGTCTGTTGGGTTGCAGAGAAGGTTTCTACGACATACTAGCGTTGTTGGCCTTGGTTGAGCCTTTGAGGATGCGTTAAGCTTGTTCAATAGAATGGTGGAGTATGACTTTTTGAGTAATCCTAATGAGGTCGCTGCCCCTAAACTCATGAAGAAATTGGCAGATATATATTTCACAAAGGTTCTCGATTCTGCAGAATCCACCTTCTCTTTATCTCCTCGTCAATCAACATTGTGGAAATCGCAGCAGGGAGATCACACCTCTGCTTGGCTTCGGGAGGTTCTATTTCAAGGTTGGGTCAGACGATGAATGCAAAGACTTATCAATGTATTTTGCGCTATCGCTTAGGTGTTCCATTGTTTTTGTCTCGACGCCGTGCTCTGCTTGTTCAAGGGTTTTTACGGGGGATTTTTTCGGTGATCACGTGGTGTCATGTGCTGGTATAGTGGGTATTAATCATCCGCATAATGTTGTGCGAGATACCCTTGTTGATGTTTGTTATCGATATGCGATTTTAGCTAGAAAGGAGGTTGTCATTGGGTTGTCTAGAGGGAACGACGGGGCCCTCAAACTTGCAGATATGCTACTTTATTCTTGGGATTGTGGTCGCAATATCTGCGTTCACTAATAGAGAAATGTCTGTATGCTGCGGTTTTCTAGCTTTAAATGTTGCGGTTATTGATACAAAGCACATATAGGCGGAGTACATGGAAAAACAACAAATGCTGCGGTTTTTTAGACGCAGTAATAAAACAACAAATGATGCGGTTTTTTGAAAAAACCGCAACGTATATAGCTAATAAATGTTGCGGTTTTCCCAAAAAACCACACCTTTTAGTTTTTTAAAAATAAAAAATAATTTTTTTATCATTATATGTTGCGGTTTTTCTAAAAACTGCAGCATATAATGGGTTTTTGATTTTTTTTTAATTCTGAAATTTATATGTGCTGCGGTTTCCTAGTATAATCGCAACACATATAAATTAAATGCTACGGTTATATTAGAAAATCGCAGCAATTGATGATTTTCATATCAAAAAATAATTAATAGGTCATTTTAATTACATATAAAAGTATATTATTAATAATTAATATCTCTCAAAATTGTTATATTTGCAAATCTAATTGTTATATACTATCACACCACATTCAATCAAGAACATAATATAATCTCTAAGAATATCATGCATAATGTGTTAGAAATAATATGTCATAAAAGATAAGAAAGTTAAGAAATGATCAACCGTGAAGCATATTCTAAAATTCTATTATGATCACTCGTTGTGGCACGCAAAATTGCGATCTACAAGATTTTACACTCAATTCATTCTTCATAGATTTCGGGTGTATTCCGAGGTTTCGAAAACTTTGGAGAGGCATATCTCTTAGCCTGGTAGTCCGAACAGCGTAATTTTTTTTAAAACCCCCTATTTTTAGAGGTACTACACAACCATGTTGTCCTTTAGTGGCTTCGGTGACGTCTTATTTGAGATATTAAAAAAAAAATTGACAAACCATAAAAATAGCTACGGGACTCCGAATGGGGTTTATAATATGTCTAAACTGGGTATTTTTTTTGAGATTTGAAGAGCGCAAATCCTCTTTAAGGGGATTCGTTCACTTATTTTCCCCAAAAAATGCCTCTAACACCATATAATCTATGAAATTTGATTTTTAAGGGTTATTCCTTCATAAACACAACATATAACATGCATATTTGAACACACAAGAGTTTTTCAACTTTACATTTATATTTTAACAAATTATGAAAAAAATAAAAAATTATATACTAGGGTTCAAGGCATATACGAACTTTTAGATTTTAAAGTTTAGAGTATGTAGACTTCTTCAAAATGAGAGAGATGAGTAAGCTTCAACACGCTTCACTATGACATATCCATGGAGGCACGAGTGGGAGAGAGGAATAAGTTTCAAATTGCATGAGGAAGAATGAATGGGGACTTTATAAAGAAGTTAGGGTCATATATAGGTAGGAAATACGAGGGATTAGGAGTGGGAGATCTAAGTGTTTTGTGTATTTTGTGTTTGAAATGATACTGAAAGCGCTGGAAAAGAGTATATATAGTGAGTTACAAGTGCTGCAGTTTTTTAAATATCCACAACACTTGTAACTCAAAAGTGTTGCGGTTTTTTAAATAACCGCAACACTTGAAACCACAAATGCTGCGTTTATTTAAAAAACCGCAGCATTTGGTACTGATGTTGCAGTTTTTCAAATAACCACAACATTTGTGGTTTCAAGTGCTGCGACTATTTAAAAAACCACAACACTTGGTATTAAGGTATATTTCAAACCATTAAGTGCTTCGAATTGTAAATAACCGCAACATTTGTACCGAAGGAAATAAATGATTTTCTACTAGTGGTTGACTTCATAGGGTCTTTTTCTTTGACATAATATGGGTTATCTGACTTTGTTCCAAGATGGGTTGTGACTGAGGCAGCTCAACGAAAATGAGTCAAGCACGAATCCCGTTGTCAGGTAATTGGATATGGTTTCCTTCCTTTCTCTTTCTCTACACTTGAGGAATTAGAGAAGGAGGCAGTTGCATTGCTGAAGTGGATCCTCAAGTTCTCAAAAACTCAAGACATTGGGGCACGTGCTGCTTCTCATATCTTCAATATAATAGGATTTGCTATAGCTAGAGGAGTGGGTGCCTAGATTATATCTCAGCTTTCCCCTAATTTTATATAAGTTGTCTGACTTTGTCTTTTTTGAGATTATTATTATTATTATTATTATTATTATAATAATAATAATAATAATAATAATAATAATAATAATAAATGCAACGAATCAACAACACAAGGAAAGAAACTAATGTGAGATGTTATAATAGTAAGCATACATTATAAAAATATATATACTTAAATTATTCAAATGGGTAACACATTAGAATAAACATAATATCATTCATTAGGATCACATAAAAAAACTATTGAATTGAAACAAATCAACCATGAAGAATCAATTAATTCACATGGTTTTACATTCTAATAAAATAATATATGTAGTAAAAATAGTAGTAGTAAGCTATTATTATAGGCAACATATCAATAAATCTTTTCATTGCAACAAAAATGCTATATGATAATATAATATCACCATTGTATGCTTGATTTAGGTGTCAAAAACTCTAAATTGTGATGAAACCCTCTTCTCGTGTGTTTTGTAATAAAAGGATGAGAATTTTATTGTGAGACTTGAGAAATAACTTCTAATAGTTGGATGATTAGATATATGCGCTAGTCTAGTGTTTATGAAAAGAGCACATATATCAGTTTTCTATAATAATGACATTTATGAAATAGGGTATTCTTATTTAAATCCACTCTTAAGTACAAAACTTATAGGAGCTTATCTTAGATAAAGAAGACATAATTTTTTTGTATAACTAGATTAGGTGCACATGTCTTACAAAATACACTTGTTAATTAGTTCAACAATTAATTTTTTTAGTAAGAGAAATTCTAATGATATGTGGACTTAAGAATATTAGTTATTATCAAAGTTATTAAAGTTAAAGAAATAAATTCTAAATATCTCTTTGATGTCACTAATTATTTGAATGTTAACAAGCCTCTTTGCATGTCTTATCCAGAAAATGGATGACCCAATGCTTATTCGTTTGTCGAAATCAAACCAAAAGTAAAGATTTTAGAAGATAAGGATCCCATAAAAAACTCGTTTAAGGAATGAGCATGTCCCATTCATTTTTCAAGAACAATAGTTAAGGGCCCTGAAACTACTACATGGATACGAAACCTAAATGTTGATACTTGTGATTTCGATAACCATACCAGCGATTTGGAAGAAATCTCCAAAAAAAATTTAGCACCCATTTCGGGCAACACTCCATCATCTTTCTTTTGTTGAATGGTATGTATTTTCATGATGCTCATTTTCCAATAAGAAGCATGTCTAAGTGACCCTACTCATATTAGACCTAGTGCCCAAGTAGTTCAATTGATAATAGGCCAAGATATATTGAATGGTGATGTAGGGGATGATCTTACAGGAATACAAATAATCTCTATTTTTTCTCCAGATTTGGCAAGCATCTGACAAGTGAATTACAACTTCACTGTACATTTGTACCACAATTGGTGCAATGGTACTTGTAGCATTAATGCTGGTTGGTTCCTTTATCACAAAGCTATTCCATAATTTGTTTGGTTCCAAGATGTGGTATCTATGTCGAATCACCAATTCGCTAGCTAGACTACTAGCCCTTTGGTTTCTTTCTTTAGCATGGCATCAAATCCATATATCTTTACTAATTAACCAATTTCTAAATGTTGGGAATTTGGGATAGATCCTAAAGTGATATCATTTCCTCATGAATTAATTTTCAATCGGGATCTTTTAGCTTAACTTAATCCCAATTTATCCAAAGGAGCAAACTTGGTTGGTCAAAATATTTTGAATTTTTGACTTTTTGACTTTTTAAGGAGGATTAGACCTAGTAATTTGGGTTTATGACTAATGATGTTACACTAGCATTTAGCTATTGGAATACTTTTCTTGAAAATGGGTCACATATATAGAACAAATGGGGCATTGGTCATGGTCTAAGAGATATTTTAGTAGCTCAAAAAGGTTCGTTTATAGGCCAAGAACATGAAGACTTATAAGACACTTAATCAAAAGATGATGAAACCAAAATTTTAAAGGATACATTTATAAAAGACAACAAAAAATTTATAGGAAATAGAAAAAAAAGAAATGTAGAATTTTTTTTGAGGGAATAAGAAATAAATTCTATAAAAGGAAAGATAATTTTCTAAATACATGTGATACAATCCAAAATTGATTGGAGAATATTTTTAATAGATTAGAAAAAAAGGAAATACTTTTTGAAGGGAAACTTTTTGATTGCTATAATTATTTTTTTACTTTTACGAAAAACTGTAATTGTTTATTGAGTACTTTACACATTTGGAAGCATACTTTGCTTATTTTTAAAAAGTTTACAACTCTAACACCTTAAAGTGCACAAGACTTGATCCAACAACCTCAAAGCCTTAAAGTTATGAGGAAGTTGTTCTAATAAATCGATATAAAGGGTGATAGTTTGGTGCTATACTAGACAATGCCCTATACATCAATATACATGTTTCTATAAATTAAACCAATAGGTTGGGTAGGGAGTTCTATAGCATCTTGCATATGCCACCTTTTAGAGACCCAAAAGTTTTGAATGTATAATTCATTTAATGTAAAAAAGTGAACTTAAAGTTCTTTTCTTTAGCATAATAACTGTACTTTGTTGCATGAATTAATTTCTTTTTCGAACTAATCATATTTCTTTCAAATTGAATAAATGACTATTTTCTTTATCTCTTTTTATTAAAAATTTTCTTTTGCTCATATGTAAGCCTAAATTTTATAATTACGTACAAGTCTCCATAATTGTAAAATAACCCTTGTCGTAAATAACTTACCTTAAAAATTAAAATTAGATGATAAAACCAGGAATAGTTTTACTTAGTTAATTTCTTCTTTCACTTAGCCTTCTTTAGTGTACAGGGAAAAGGTAATAGCATATTATCTTGCAAATTGAGATTTCAATTAAGTACATAGACTCCTATTGCTTAGGATAAATTTTTACTGCCATATGTTTAGATTCAATTTTAATAGAAGAATGGTTCTACTACACTTACTTTATAATAATGATAAGACACTATAATAACTTAAATAAACAACTAATTAGTAAAAAAGAGTAATTTCAACACAAAAACAGTATAAAATAAATAAATACTAAAATTAATAAAAATAAATTTGAATTTAGTAAAATTATGGAGTGGCAAGTTAGTAGAATAAAAAGATTGTATTCATGTGTGCTTATTGAGTTGTAATACATACGAGCTACTCGAACTCAACTCAAATGAATTCAGTCAAAGGTCGAATTTATTGGACTTGACTCGAGATCTAACTCAACTCGATAAGTTAACAAGTCAAGTTGAGATAATCAAAACCCGACTCAAAAGCTCATGAAAAGCTTGAATTTTTATTTTTAGTATATATTTATATAATAATGTACTTATGATATAGGATTAAAATAAAATAAAAGATGGTTTGATATATAAACCAAAAGTCTTACATTGGAATAAAATGAAACATGGTTATAGAGTATTATATATATAAACCCAAAGTCTCACATTGATGAAAATGATAGATGGTTTGAGACAATTGATATATATAAACTTAATAGTGACTCTAAAGCAAATCAAGTTTATTGGGTTAAAATTTAGGCATTTACTGGTCAAATTTGGGCATAAATAATATGACTTAATGGACTTTTAAACAAATTGAAAATAAGTTTAAGTTTGAATTTGAAGCAAGTTTAAGTCGAGTTGAGTTGAGCTAAAGCCATGGCTGTCAATTTTAGTGTTGTGTAGTTTTGCGTTGTTTTGTGTTCTTGTGTTCTATTTCTTAGTGTTGTTTTGTGTTTTACGCTTTGCTTTTTGGTGTTGTTTTCAGGTGTTCATATAATAAGTTCCACATGCTGCTGCACCCACGTACTGGTATGATTGCTCACTTGAAAATCAAAATTTATGTATTTAGTTATATTTGTATTTGTTTTCCCCTTCTTTACATCATGTGCCCCCCTTTTCCATCATATGTTCCAAACAAACATGTAAGCTTTTGTTGTGCACTTTACATTGATTTTATGCAAACTCATATTCCCCTAGCCCCGTGCCTGTTTTGGGTCTGAGTTTATCAACTGTTTTTTACTTAGCTTGGGGGATCTGAGCTTGTTTGGTATGTGGTTTGGATGACTACCTATTGAGGCGCATTTCGATTAACCTAGTGAGGATTGAGCCTTTTAGGACTTTATTACGAGTCCTGCATTGTTGAGTGTTAGTCAAGGAATCTTAAAAATTGTGTATGTTCTCCTCCAGCATAGTCTACTTTTCTAAAGGTTAGGGATGATAACACGTTTGTAGTTGAAGCTACATAGCCAAAGTGCCTACCATAAAAATCAATTTACTCTAGGTTGAGCCAAATTTGTGCCTTTACGTTTTTTTGTAGCCACGCTATCTAACTCCACAAGAACCAAATGCTCCCTCTTTTTACCTAGAGGATAGTCATGTGATCATAGTAAAGTTGATATTTGTAGCATTATAATATAGGATTTCGGTTTGGGAAGATGATTATTGGGTAATTTGACTATATACACTAGTCTTAGTGCATTTCAAAGAAGTATGCACATAGAAAGTTCAGAAAAAGCTTAAAAAGCACAAAATGCCAAAAAAGAAAAAGAAAAAAAAAGAAGAAGAGAAAATGAAAAGAAAACGAAGAAAAAGAAATTAGAGAAAAAGGTTAAGAATAAAGTTGACATAGTGTATTAGAGTCTATTATTGGGAATTTTGGGATTGGCATGGTTGTAGGAAGGCGTAGTCTTCCTCGGTTTTACTTCCTTGGATCACTCACTATCCTCTATTTTAACTCCACATTCCCAAATTCTACCATACCTCGATCCGAACCTACATTACAACCCTTTCCAAACATGTTCGACTTAACCTGAATAGTAAGATTAGTGCTAGAGAGTAGATAAGACACGATTTACGAGATTTCTCCCTATTTAGGTGTTTAATTCCCGACTCATCTTCAGTTGGATGATTTCGAGCGAAACACATACCCTATAAACACATGAGCGCAATGGAAATTTCCCATACCTTTGGGAAATAACCTTGGGAGCGTAGACTTGCGACCTCGGTAGGTAGTGGGCGGAATGAAATGATGTAGCTTGCTTGGTGATCTCGAGTAGGTGTAAAAAGTTGATTATGCTTTCTAAATCCCATTGTACTTGCACACCCATGGCTAGGGAAGAGTTTTGCACGTGCACGACTTGCATTGTCTTGATTTCCACTTCTCATGATCTTCATTTGTCTCTTCATTCATTTCTTCATTCATTTTGCCCTAAGCTATCACTTTACCTTCCTATTTCGTTTGCTAGGGACTAGCAACAGTTTAGCTTGGGGGAAGTTGATGTGCTCGTTTTAGAGCACGTTTATTACCTCGTTTTAGTGTCAAGTCTCGTAGTTTTGTATTGGTTTTATGCATATTATGCTTGATTTTACCTTGATCTTGTTTTCGAGTTGTCTTAAGTCCATTTCAGGTACTTTTGATGATTTAAGGTGAAATGCGATGCATTCGAGCCTTTGAAACGCATATCATAGCTTGGGCAAATGTTTCAAGTCACTCATGAAGATTCCATGGAGTGAAGAATAGGAAAGAAGTGAAAAGAGGAATGCAGGGTCTCAGATTCGACCGAATCTGAGACACATTCGACCGAATGGTTGCAGATTTGACCGAATCTGAGACACATTCGGTCGAATGAGTGACAGACCATAGAACATTTGACCCTTATCACTGGGAATGCCGAATGGAACTCATTCGGGCAAATGAGCTTACATTCGGTCGAATCAACATCCTAATTTGGGCGAATGCTGGACAGAGATCGATTCTTCGGATCCTCTGGAATGGGCGAATGGAAGACCATTTGGGTGAATGGGATTGTATTTGGCCGAATGAGACTTACATTCGGGCGAATGACAGTGTTTTCCTCTAGATCAACTATTTCTTTTTAGGGCCAGCTCATATACATTTTAGGGTTTTCGTAGGTTTTTCTTGTTTTGTTATAAATACCGCTTCCTCTAATGAGAGGAGGGGGGAGCTAGGTTTTATACTTTTATGCACTTTTAGTTTTTTTTAGCCTCCAAATTCTTTTAGTTTTAGCTTTCGGTTTTCAGTTTTCTCAATACTTTGTCGTTCGAATTCTGATCGTGGATAATATATTGAAGCTTTTGTAAGTTTTAATTTATTCCTTTGCTATTAATTCATTCGTTTATTTCGTTGCATGCTTAGTTTTATGTTTAACGTTTATTAGCATAATTTCTGATTTTGCTTTCATTCTCGTGATTTCATTCCATGTTCGTTTCTTTGGCATCGTTAAATATTTATGTTTTTAAGCATGAATATGTGTGAGTAATTCTTTTAGGGGTTTTGATTAGTGAAACCTTAGGAAAGCTATGATCTTTATTGCTTAAGGTTGTAGAAACGATGATAATAAATAGTTTTGGAGTCCGATGCGAATCTTGTCCTGCCACTCCTTTGGAGACATAGGGCGATTATAGGTCGTTCGTTGTGATTTGTGGAATCACCAACTTTCTCTCGTATTTTTGGATGTCCATGCTAGTTATTATCAGATTTTCTCTAACCTATCATGTTCGGTTTTTAAAGCTTCATTCCTAGGGTGAATCCAATCTTGTCCCCGTTTTTCTCTATTTGACTTACCGTTTAATTCGTCGTGATTTACATTCTCGTTGTTAGCTTAGTTGATTTTCTAAATCCAAATATTCTGGTTGTGTTAAGAGTTAGAGTCGTAATATACTTTGTCCTCGTGGTTCGACCCCCTACTCCACTATACTCGTATAGTTCGTAGGTTGGAATAAATTGTGTTTGCATAACTTGTCTTTTAGATAACGACCTAAAATACCGGTTATGATAAAACCAGGAATAGTTTTACTTAGTTAATTTCTTCTTTCACTTAGCCTTCTTTAGTGTACAGGGAAAAGGTAATAGCATATTATCTTGCAAATTGAGATTTCAATTAAGTACATAGACTCCTATTGCTTAGGATAAATTTTTACTGCCATATGTTTAGATTCAATTTTAATAGAAGAATGGTTCTACTACACTTACTTTATAATTATGATACGACACTATAATCACTTAAATAAATAACTAATTAGTAAAAAAGAGTAATTTCAACACAAAAACAGTATAAAATAAATAAATACTAAAATTAATAAAAATAAAATTTGAATTTAGTAAAATTATGGAGTGGCAAGTTAGTAGAATAAAAAGATTGTATTCATGTGTGCTTATTGAGTTGTAATACTTACAAGCTACTCGAACTCAACTCAAATGAATTCAGTCAAAGGTCGAATCTATTGGACTTGACTCGAGATCTAACTCAACTCGATAAGTTAACAAGTCAAGTTGAGATAATCAAAACCCGACTCAAAAGCTCATGAAACGCTTGAATTTTTATTTTTAGTATATATTTATATAATAATGTACTTATGATATAGGATTAAAATAAAATAAAAGATGGTTTGATATATAAACCAAAAGTCTTACATTGGAATAAAATGAAACATGGTTATAGAGTATTATATATATAAATCCAAAGTCTCACATTGATGAAAATGATAGATGGTTTGAGACAATTGATATATATAAACTTAATAGTGACTCCAAAGCAAATCAAGTTTATTGGTTAAAATTTAGGCATTTACAAGTCAAATTTGGGCATAAATAATATAACTTAATGGACTTTTAAACAAATTGAAAATAAGTTTAAGTTTGAACTTGAAGCAAGTTTAAGTCGAGTTGAGTTGAGCTAAACTTGAGCTTGACCATAATCACTCTAGTTGTAACGGTGTTGAAGGTTCAATGGGCACTCAAGGGGGGGGGGGGGGGGGGGGGGGGGGGGGGGGGGTGGGGGGTGAATTGAGTGTTAAGTAATCTTTAGCAATTTTTGCTTCTTTTCGAATTATGTGTAAGGAACCAGTTGTGCTGGTTCCCTTATGCAGCGGAATAAAACAAAGCAATAAAGAACACCACAGATTTAACGAGATTCAGCCAACTCTGGCCTACGTCCTCCTATCCTAAGTCCTTTATTAATCTACTCCGAAAATTAAAGACAAAGAACACTCTACTGTTTCCCTACTCCGGGAACCAGTAAACCCCACACTCTACTCCGAATGTGCTCTAAACTTACCCTCGTAAGTTCCTAGTGTGTTTGAACTCACAAACACTCACCAAGTCTTCAACCCCTCTGTCAAAGACTTAATACAAGATCAAGAACTCTCTAATGATCTAACTCTCAAAAGTCAAATAGAGAAAAACGTTAAAACACTATTATGCTCTTGTGTATCACTTAATAATTGAATTAGCGCTTTTAGCTCTCAAAGATCGATCTCTATTAAAAATGCGTGAGAGCTGTATTTCTTGATTATTCAAAGTAAGATGTATTTATAGGTTGGTTGGCTAAACCCTAAAATCATGCATATAAGATATATGCGATTTTATGATAAGTATTTATCCTAATTTATTTGATCACAAGATAAGATCAATTTAGGATAAGATACTTCCTAGTTTTTAGCTAACCAAAAATATCATCTTATCTTTAGCTGCTTGGATATATTTTAAATCAATATTTTTCGAAAAATATCCTTTTTGTAAAATCTTTGTAAAAACAGCAGCTTAAATAATCTGTTCACTTAACCAGGTTCCCTGACCTGGTTCCCTGAACTGAATATGTTATGAAATTTGTTCCAAACCTTGTACCAAGTTTCATAACGATATTTAATATACTAAAAGCACTTTATATACTCAATTATATAAGTTATACTACGGAGCATTTACATGAAGTTCCTAAATAACTCTTTGAGTGTAGTCTTCCTTCATGCATTCGTTAAGTCTTGAAAGCTTCCATGAATGAACTCAATTATTGACCAAAGGACCTTCCTTTAAGTTGATCGAAAATCCTTTCAAGCTTCCAATCTTAGAAATCAACTTAGATACTGCACATTTAACAAAGTTAATGTACAATACTAAATAAGTAACTGCCTTTCATAAAAGCAGTTTGAGAGAACAGTTTATACTGGTTCCCTACCAGTGCATAGCTCATTTATCATCTAACTGTTCCCTGTATAAAGATAAGTTAGTTCAACAAATATCTCATATAAGTAATAACTTATCTAGGAAAACAGTGTTCTATTTTAGCTGGTTCCCCCAACTGTATTGAACACTTTCAAAGACCTGTTTCCCTTAGCTGTTTGTCATCATTCAAAACTATCAATCAAAACCTAAGGGACTCAACAAATTCCCCCTTTTTGATGATGACAAACATTTAAAGAATCTGCACCTGTGAACATACTCAAAAGAAGGTAGTCAAAAACTTCAAGAACTCAAGACTCAATGGAACAAGTCAGTTAAGCCAACTGGTTCCCTAAACAAAAACAAAAAATAAAATAAAGTCAAAGTAAAAGTAAAAAGACTCAAAAACGACTCAATCTAAACTAGTAAAGACTCTAGGCTTTAACTTCAACTATTTTCCCCCTTTTGGCATCATTAAAAAGATATGCAAAAGTAGCATCTTATGCATAAAGTAACGTGCTAAACCATCCAATGGCATCAACCATTATACAAATAAAGTGCTGCAAAAGAAGGTCAGAATAGTCAAAATTAAGCCATGCCATCAATAAAGATCATAGTTTAATACAAACCAACAAAAGTGAACGATAGAGCCCAAATCCATATCAAAACAAGTTCATGGATTGGGAGGAATAAAAACAGTCCAACAAAATCAGTTATTCAGAATATAATATAATAAAGGTAGGCTAAATGAAAAAGAGAACAGATTCAATCATCATCATCATTTTCATCATCTCCTTCCTCTTCTTCAGTGTCAGCCTCCTCAGCTGTTTCTTCCTGGTTCTCCTCCTCTTCATTGTTATCTTCCTGCTGGTCTTCTTGCTGGTCCTCCTTAACTTGTTCCTTCTCAATTCCAGAACTACCAGCAACCTGTTTCTCTAACTTGCTCATCCTCATAATAAGCGAAGTAGATAGACCTTCCACTAAGGTCACTAACTTGCTGAGCTGATCCCCTACAGCACTTATCTTCTCTTCCTAACTGTCCAGCCTCTTAAGAATAACCTTCTGACCTGCAGGTTCCTCTGCCTTCTATTTCTTCTTGGCAGGCTTAGGAGTCTCTACTGGTTCCTCCTCCCTAAACTTCAACACCCCAACACTTATGATCAACCCTTTTTGTTTCAGAATACCTTTCGTAAACACTATTACAGGAGCAGTTGATCCACTAAGAGAAACATTATTCTCTTTAAGAAGCTTAGTTATGTAAGAACCATAAGGAAGAGAGTGGTGGGATGAATTATAGCAATTCATCATATGGTTTATCATTAGGGAAGGAAGATTTATCTTAATCTTTTTCATCAGCAAATATATAAGCACCATTTCCATGATGCGCACAAAACCCCTACTTTGTGCTCGAGGGATAATCATCTTGTTACACACAGAGTGAAGGACCAGCATCACTGGTTCCTTCAAGCTACCAGTTTTAAACGTTCCAGCTTTCTTTGGAACTTTCCCTCCAAACACAAAGTCATGCACTTCATCTGGACTGACCCCTATAAGTGTGGGCCATCCATCTCCAGAATACTCATCAAAACCATCTCTGGGTATATTCAACAACCCAGCCAAACTTGCAACAGACACATTCACTTCAACATCATTCACAACTGAGCTTAACGACCTATCCAACATTTGTTTCAAATTCACATAAAACCTTCTAACACCATCAATATTAGCATCACAGACATCAAACAAGGGCATCCAACCCTGATATTCTAACAACTCTTTCACATCACTTAAGGCAACTTCATCAAAATAACCAACTTCTGTTTTACACCCAGATAACACAACCCTAGAACCTAAATCAGTCATACCAACAGATGGAGATTCTACTGACATACCTCTTGTAGACTTCCGTGCTGTTCTCTTTCGTTTGGAACCAGCAGAGTCCATCGACTGTTCCTCTACTACTACTACTTCGCCAATCTTTTTCAAGAAAGACCTAGTCACTCTGCTGCGAACCAAGGGTTCTATAATCCCCTTTTTCTGCCCAATAATCTGTAGATCCTCTTCTTCACTTCTAACTTCCTCCTCTTCCCTTTCTCCAACAGTATTGAAGAATTCTTCAGCGCTTTTGGGCTGGTCCCCCTGAGATGAGGCAGGTTCTTTGATGATGGAATCATCAGCCTCAGGGGTTTTGGGTAAAGGTGCATTTTTGGGAGGTGGAGGTGAGGGAGATTTAGAAGATGGAGACGGAGTTGGTGATGGGTTCTTTGTGGTGGTAGGAGGTGAGTTGCTCGATGAAGTCGGAGCAGGGGTAATTTCAGTGATGGAGGTCTCCTTCAATTGAGTGGACTCACTTGCTTGAGTCTTCTCCTTCCTTTTCTTAGCTGGAGCCTTGGTTGTTTTCCTTCCCATTGTAGCAAATACGCTTCACAGCTTAGTAGGAATTTGAGGGAGATGAAAACGGAGTGAACAGTGATCAGGGTACCACTTTTGAACGAGAGAGAGGATGAATAGAACGATGATGTGATATGAAGCTGCATCAATGTGTTGATGTGTATTTATATCAATTGCACAGACATAGGAATTCCAAGAATTAGCCGGTTGAGAATCAAAATAAACGGAAGAGATAATTTCAAAAATTGAAAATTTAAAAATTGTAGTTATCTTTTTACAAGAAAGTCAACCAACTATAAATTAGGCAATTAAATATATTTGCCTCTTTATAGGATAGGAATAACTGAAATAAGATAATTCTTTCCAAAAGGAAATTATCTTATAGTAATCTTCCAAAAGTAAGATATTTTCGGATGACATATCAGAGCTGAACTGCTGTTTCCTCTTGCTGGTACCTGTACTGAACTAGTCATTCTATTTTCAGCATGTTTCAAAATAACTTCTCCTGTTTCTATGCAACAATAATCCACTTAGGTTATTTACACAGTATTTGTAAGTAAACAACGTAGTTATATACATAATCAATACAAAAGCATACTTATTCTAACCAATCATTGAAGGAAATAATTGAAGCCAACGCCTAAAATCTAACTAGACCTAAAAGGACTCTTAACCTACAAAAAGACTCTCTACATAAAGGCTTTGTGAAGATATCAGCTATTTGATCTTCACTTTTACAAAACAACATCTCCACCAATCCTTTTTCCACATTGTCTCTTAGAAAATGGTGTCTTATCTCAATGTGTTTGGTCTTGGAGTGTTGCACGGGGTTCTTTGAAATATTGATTGCACTAGTGTTATCACAAAAGATAGGAACACTTTTATAAATAACACCAAAATCTTTCAGCTGGTTCCTTATCCACAGTAGCTGGGAATAGCATGAAGCTGCAGCTATATATTCTGACTCTGCTGTGGATAGGGCCACTGAATTTTGCTTTTTAGAGCCCCATGATATAAGACAAGAGCCAAGGAAGTGTGCCATACCTGATGTGCTCTTTCTATCAACTAGGAAACCAGCATAATCTGCATCTGTATATCTAATGAGATCGATGGTACTGCCTTTGGGGTACCACAAAAACAGATCTGCTGTTCCCACAAGATACCTAAGTATCCTTCTAACAGCCTTCAAGTGAGATTCCTTTGGATTGCTTTGAAACCTAGCACACAGACCAACAGAAAACACAATGTCAGGTCTACTAGCTGTTAGGTAAAGTAGAGAACCAATCATTCCTCTATAAAGCATAGCTTTAACGTTTTTTCCCTTAAGATCAGCATCCAACTTTGTGGATGTGGGAACAAGTGTATCATAAGCTTTGCTGTTCTCCATGCCAAACTTTTTTAGCAGCTCTTTTAAGTACTTTTGTTGATGGATCATTATACCATCATTTGTTTGCTTAATCTGCAGCCCTAGGAAGAACCCTAGTTCTCCCATCATACTCATTTCAACTTCACTCTGCATAAGATTTGCAAATTCATCACACAAAGTTTGATTAGTAGCACCAAATAAAATATCATCAACATAAATTTGTACTACAATCAAGTGTTTCCCCTTGGTTCTTGTGAACAAGGTCTTGTCTACTGTTCCCCTCTTGTAATCATTAGCCATCAAGAAATTGGACAGTCTTTCATACCAAGCCCTTGGAGCTTGTTTCAAGCCATATAATGCTTTATCCAAATTATATACATGCTGGGGAAACAGTGTATCTTCAAAACCAGGTGGCTGCTCCACATATACTTCTTCCTTCAAATAGCCATTAAGGAAGGCAGTCTTCACATCCATCTGAAACAGTTTAAAATTCATGTGAGCAGCATAAGCAATTAAAATCCTAATAGCCTCTAGCCTAGCTACTGGTGCAAACGTCTCATCATAGTCAATTCCTTCTTGTTGATTGTACCCTTGCACCACTAGCCTTGCTTTGTTTCTGACTATAGTACCGAGGTCATCTAACTTGTTTCTAAAGACCCATCTAGTACCAATGACTGATCTTTCCTTTGGACGGGGAACCAGGTGCCAAACCTGGTTCCTCTGAAACTGATTTAACTCATCTTGCATAGCTAGTACCCAATCAGGATCAGTCAATGCCATTTTATAGACAGTAGGCTCTACATTAGACAGGAAAGAATAGAAGGCGCAAAAGTTTTGAAAGACACTTCTTCTCGTTTGAATCCCCTTATTTATATCACTAATTATTTGATTAGTGGGATGAAAAGATTGATATCTAAAACTTTTGAAATTAATACTGTTTTGTGCTTCCTCATTAAGTTGGGAACTAGCATGTTCATGAATCTCTTCTCCTTCTGAAGAACCAAGAGGATTCACATTCATGCTGTTTCCTCTATCATTACTTACCTCAGGTTCAGGGGTGGTACCTTCTTCTGTTCCCCCTGAACTCATTACCTGTCTATTATATGAGGAACCATCAGGACTTGGTTCCCCTTCAGAATCCTCATTATCTCCATTTTCTTCTCTAGGCACTTCATCATTATCATCTAGTGAAGTATTTGGTAGGCCTAGCTCTTCTTGCACTTCATCTGAGGGACCAGTATACTGGTTCCCCGTGAAATCCATCAATCCAATCACTTCATCAGGTTGTACCTGCGCAATCTCAGAAGACATGTTAAATTCATCAAAAATGACATGGACACTCTCCTCAACACAGAGAGTCCTTTTATTGAAGACTCTATATGCTTTGCTGTGAGAGGAGTATCCAAGAAAGGTTCCCTCATCACTTCTAGGATCAAATTTATCAAGCTGGTCCTTCCCATTATTATGCACATAACATTTACATCCAAAGACACGAAAGTATGTGATGTTGGGCTTTCGACCTTTAAGAAGTTCATAGGGAGTCTTATTTAACTTTGGTCTAATGAGACCTCTATTCAATATATAGCAAGCAGTGTCAACAGCTTCACCCCAAAAACTCTTTGGGAGACCACTCTCAATGAGCATTGTCCTCGCCATCTCCTCAAGAGTTCTGTTCTTCCTTTCTACAACACCATTTTGTTGAGGTGTTTTAGGGGCTGAGAAGTTGTGATTAACTCCATGTTCCCTACAATAATCAATAAAGTTAGCATTATCAAATTCAGTACCATGGTCTGATCTTATCGAGACCAGCTTATGGGTGAGCTGGTTCTCCACTTGTTTCACCAATGTTACCCATTCTTCAAACGTTTCATCCTTTGTGTGTAACATCATTACCCAAGTGTACCTGGAATAATCATCAACCATAACACAGACATATCTATGACCTCTTCAACTTTGTACTCTCATGGGACCACACAAGTCAATGTGGACAAGTTCGAAGGGTCTGCTGGTACTCAAAACAATTTTAGGCTTAAAAGAGATTTTGACCTGTTTTCCCCTTACACATTCAAAACAAACTTTATCAGCTTCGTACTTAATGTTAGGAAGACCTACCACTAAGTCACGTGCTTTAAGTTTGTTTAGAAGTGTTAGGCTAGCATGTCCAAACCTCTTATGCCAAATCCATTGATTATTTTCAGAAACAGCTCTCAAACAGATGGACTTGTCTTGAGGGATTTTATCTAAGAAGGTGATGTAGACATCATGCTTCCTGGTTCCCTCACATATAAGTTCTCCTGTTTGTGAGTTAACTATGTGACATAGGTTGGCTTGAAACTCAACTCTATTACCTTTGTCACATAATTGAGAAATACTCAAGAGATTGTGTTGCAAGCCTTCAACATAATAAACATCATCTATTGCGTTAGAAAGTGTCTTACCAACCTTACCTAAACCAGTGATGGTTCCCTTGCTGTTATCCCCAAAGGTGACACTTCCTTCATCAAAGGCATCTAGTGAAAGGAATTGATCTTTATCCCCGGACATGTGTCTTGAGCAACCACTGTCCAAATACCAATAGGTGTCTCCCTTCACTCTAGCCTGCAAGAGTAAATCAAACATTAGTTTTAGGAACCCAAACACAATTGGGTCCCTTTTCAACAAAATTAATATCTTGTTGATCCTTTCTTCTCCACACATACATTACACTCTTCCTGTTCTTATTAGCACTAATTTTCTTAGCTGGACATTCATGTATCTTATGTCCATTCTTACCACAATGAAAACACACTTGCATCTCTTTAGTTATGACATACTTACCTCGCTGATATTCTGTGATCCAGGTGGTTTCTCTAGGAGACCAGTTAGTCCTGGTTCTCTGTCTAGTATAACCAAGACCAAATTTTCCTTTGTTTCCTCCTGACGAAGTCAGATGGTTCAAAGTTCTTTGTGCATTCAGTAGCTTATCCGCATGTCTATGACTGTCATGCAATTCCCTTTCTTTTGTTTCAAGTGTCTTAACTAACAACTCGTTTTTCTCTTTCAAAAACTCAAAGTTACTTTTTAAAGTTGCAAGTTGTAAGTTAAGATCTAAAACCATAGGGTCATTAGACATGTCAATAACTTCTGATTGCTTTTCACTTTTTAGTTGATTAAATTCAGCATGTAACTTACAGATAGTACTTTCATATTCATTAATCATACTGCTGACTTCAACGCTGGTTCTAGTAGGAGAACCAGGGGACTGAACAACTTTAAGTGAAGCAATTTCTTTGTGAGAATTTTCTAAGTTGAAAGCCAATGTTTCAAAGGCCTTCAACAGAGAAGTTCTATTGCAAGAATTTGCTTTACTTATGACTGTTGAAAAATCAAGGACTTCACTAGTAGTTGATAAGTCTCTGGGGAACCAGGAGATCAGATCTTCTTCACCATCACTCGGATAGTCAAGTTCAGAAGATCTTGCCCTTTCTAGTTCTACCTTGCACTTGTCCAATTCAACTTCTAGTTCAGCAACTTGATTTTTCAAGTTATGGCAAACCATCTCTAGGTGATCACAACTAGCAATAGCAATTTCACATTCATTACGTTTTTCTTTTAATTCTCTTTTGCCAGTTATATAAGTTTCACCTAGTTTATAACATTCATCTAATAAAGAATCTATACAAGCAAGCATATTTTCTCTATCATATTCATGCATATCTATTCTAATTTGTTCAAGGTTTACCTTATGTCTTTGTAGTACATCCTTCTTAGCCATCAAGCATTTCTTGAATGTACTGGTTCCCCCTCTGGTTCCCGGACCAGTGCTGTTCTCCTTGATGTTTGTGAAAGCAGTTAAGCAAACATCAGAACTAGGTGTATCTTCTTCTTCATCAGATCCTGAGTCAGATTCTCCCCACATAGATGCTATCATGGCATTCTTGAAAGCCCTTTTATCTCCAGATTGAGATTGCTTGTCCTTCCATTTTGGACAATCACGAATGATGTGTCCTTTCTCACCACACTTGAAGCAACCTGAAGATGAAGACGAGTTAGATTTTTTAGTATTTTTGAAATTCCTACCTTTGAAATTCCTCTTTTGATCACGAAGAGATCTTTCAAATCTTTTTGCGATCAAGCTGATCTCATCTTCTTCTTCTTCTACTGTTCCCTTCAGTGCCATGCCTCTGGCTGGTTCCTTCTCAGACTTAGAGTCAATCAGCATCTCATGAGTCATAAGGGAACCAATCAGTTGTTCCAAAGACAAGGTAGACAGATCCTTTGCTTCATATACTGCTGTTACCTTAGCTATCCATGTATCTGTTAAACTACGCAAAATTTTTCTCACAAGATCCTTATCAGAAAATTTTTTACCAAGTGATCTAAGATCATTAACAATAGTCATAAACCTACGAAAGCAATCATTGATTTTTTCATTTTTATTCATGGCAAACAATTCGTATTTAGACATGATTAAATCAATTTTAGACTGTTTTACCTCACTGGTTCCCTCAAACGCAAGTTCAAGGGTGTCCCATATCTCCTTAGCACTACTGCAACCAGAGATACGATTTGTTTCGGTCTCACCTATTGCTTGTTGTAGAATTGACATTGCCTTAGCATTTTTCTCCAGCAACTTGTAATCAGCAGTGACCAATTCGCTATCCTTCTTGGGAACCTGTTTCCCATCAGCTTCTGTCTTGAGAATGATATTAGGACCATTTTTAACTACGAGCCACCATTCATAATCAATACCCATGATAACATTCTGGATCCTGTTCTTCCACCAGGCATAATTATTTCCATTAAACTTTGGTGTCTTGTTGTCATAACCGATTGCACTTAATTCTTGAGTACTCATTCTTAACTCCTCTAGATGTTACACTTTCGAGAAGCTTAGGCTCTGATACCAATTGAAGGTTCAATGGGCACTCAAGAGGGGGGGGGGGGGGGGGGTGAATTGAGTGTTAAGTAATCTTTAGCAATTTTTGCTTCTTTTCGAATTATGTGTAAGGAACCAGTTGTGCTGGTTCCCTTATGCAGCGGAATAAAACAAAGCAATAAAGAACACCACAGATTTAACGAGGTTCAGCCAACTCTGGCCTACGTCCTCCTATCCTAAGTCCTTTATTAATCTACTCCGAAAATTAAAGACAAAGAACACTCTACTGTTTCCCTACTCCGGGAACCAGTAAACCCCACACTCTACTCCGAATGTGCTCTAAACTACCCTCGTAAGTTCCTAGTGTGTTTGAACTCACAAACACTCACCAAGTCTTCAACCCCTCTATCAAAGACTTAATACAAGATCAAGAACTCTCTAATGATCTAACTCTCAAAAGTAAAATAGAGAAAAACGTTAAAACACTATTATGCTCTTGTGTATCACTTAATAATTGAATTAGCGCTTTTAGCTCTCAAAGATCGATCTCTATTAAAAATGCGTGAGAGCTGTATTTCTTGATTATTCAGAGTAAGATGTATTTATAGGTTGGTTGGCTAAACCCTAAAATCATGCATATAAGATATATGCGATTTTATGATAAGTATTTATCCTAATTTATTTGATCACAAGATAAGATCAATTTAGGATAAGATACTTCCTAGTTTTTAGCTAACCAAAAATATCATCTTATCTTTAGCTGCTTGGATATATTTTAAATCAATATTTTTCAGAAAATATCCTTTTTGTAAAATCTTTGTAAAAACAGCAGCTTAAATAATCTGTTCACTTAACCAGGTTCCCTGACCTGGTTCCCTGAACTGAATATGTTATGAAATTTGTTCCAAACCTTGTACCAAGTTTCATAACGATATTTAATATACTAAAAGCACTTTATATACTCAATTATATAAGTTATACTACGGAGCATTTACATGAAGTTCCTAAATAACTCTTTGAGTGTAGTCTTCCTTCATGCATTCGTTAAGTCTTGAAAGCTTCCATGAATGAACTCAATTATTGACCAAAGGACCTTCCTTTAAGTTGATCGAAAATCCTTTCAAGCTTCCAATCTTAGAAATCAACTTAGATACTGCACATTTAACAAAGTTAATGTACAATACTAAATAAGTAACTGCCTTTCATAAAAGCAGTTTGAGAGAACAGTTTATACTGGTTCCCTACCAGTGCATAGCTCATTTATCATCTAACTGTTCCCTGTATAAAGATAAGTTAGTTCAACAAATATCTCATATAAGTAATAACTTATCTAGGGAAACAGTGTTCTATTTTAGCTGGTTCCCCCAACTGTATTGAACACATTCAAAGACCTGTTTCCCTTATCTGTTTGTCATCATTCAAAATTATCAATCAAAACCTAAGGGACTCAACAGGTGTTTAACTCCTTAAAAGTTAAAAGGGAGAGCCACAAATATAAATGAATTCAAATCACGAAATGGAAAATTCCTCCTCCTCATCCTCACTTAATACTACAGTAGTCGATGAAATGTCAGACGTGGCTACTAGACCTGTCCAAACGTAAGGGGTCCCATTAATGGCCCTTGAATGACCTGTTTGTGAAAGGGTCTAATAAATTATGAACTTAGTTGGATTTATCTTTTAAAGGATCATGTTTTATTGGTTTTTAATGGGTCAAGTCGGGTCAATAGTTGGCCAATAATTTTCTAGGCTTTTAAACACTATCAAGTAATGAATGCTTTTCACTTACTTGCTAATGGTTTACAGCCAAAGATAAGAGGTGATACAAGTAGACTATCAACTTATATAAATATAACTATACTCTCTTTGGATGGCTCAACCCGACTCGGCCCGTTTTGCCTCTTC
Source organism: Dysphania ambrosioides (assembly GCA_026401315.1). Taxonomy (NCBI): domain Eukaryota; kingdom Viridiplantae; phylum Streptophyta; class Magnoliopsida; order Caryophyllales; family Amaranthaceae; genus Dysphania; species Dysphania ambrosioides. The sequence goes on along the minus strand of CM048660.1, from coordinate 17,019,522 downwards.
TTTTATCCAACCTGACCCGACCCATTTTGCATGTGACCTGTCCCGACCTTAACCCGACCCAATGCTTAGATTTACTTTGTCGTCATTAGATGGATGGATGGAGGCATAAAGCAGATCTTCTATCCCACCTTTTTTAGAGTTATCTCTCCCTTTCCCTTTTCCTTTCCCCTTCCCCTTTCACACACCTCCATATCAGAAATACCCTAACTATTCCTTAATTTGCAAATATTGACTTTGAATTTTATTGCATTTGTAGGTATTTTTTGGGGCGGAGTTGGGGCAATGTCAAAGTACCTTAAAGTTCATGGTCTTACTAATGTTTTAGCCACAAATACTTTTAATCTTGACATTGTTGCCATCTCTTATTGAGGTAATCCAAATTTTGTATAAAACTTTAATATTATTGATTGTATTTTTGGACTATGTATAAATAATCTCATAGTTGAAGTTACTATTTATTGTCACTTAATTGATAATGTTCTTATTCATCATGCGATTTACATAGTGTTTATCGTGGTGATTGACGTTTATGTAATTCAACCATGTATTCAAACGTGATTGTGATTTGGGAAATTTCAGAAATGATGCTAGAATTTACGACCTTAGATAGGTTGGGTAATGAGTAGACCTGTACATTAGGTCGGGTTAGGGTTGGAACGGGTCATATACAAAATGAGCCGGACCGGATCAGGCCAAAGAAGATGCAAAATGGGCCAAGCCAAGCCAACAAAGATGCAAAACGAGTCGAGTTGGGCCAGAGTATCCAAAGAGAGTATAGTTTTATCTATAAGGGTGATAGTCTATCCATAGTGGCGAATCTAGGATTTTTCGCTTGGTCAGTCACAATGACCCGACCCATAAACCCAACTTAAACCTGACTCAAAAATAGCGGATTAGAGTTGAGATTTTTGACACGAAAACTTAAATGGGTTGACACAAACCTGACCTAAAATTAAATGAGTTAGGTTAAGGTTGAAAATTCCAACCCGAAAATGACCCTTGTAACCCAAAAGTATTTACGGGTCAAAATTAGGTTGGGTCAACCCAAACCCGACCTTATAAAAAAACTATATTAGGTAGATTAAAAATTGGCCAGTCACCCACTCAGTCCAAACCTCAAGCCCAAATTAAAACCTTAAAATAAAATTAAACTATTGCTATCAACTTATTAGTTGTTTCATCTCAACCCTAAAAGTATTCTTTTTCTTTAGCCACTAGATCTATTGAATAACCACATCTTAGTGGTGGCAAAAATTGACCCAACTTGAAAACTCGATTCAAACCCGACCCAAAAATAGTGAGTTAGGAATGAGATTTTCGACACAAAAATTTAAATAGGTTGACACAAACCCGAATCAAAATTAAATAGGTGAGGTTCATGTTGGGGTTTTCAACTCAAAAACTTAAATGGATTAGGTTCGGTTTAGGGGATAGCTTACCCAAAAGTAGGTGACCCAAACACAAATTTGACCCAACATGATCCGTTTGCCACCCCTAGTTACAATCGATAATCAAACATATAATAATTTTTTACTAAAAAACCAAATAATAATACTAGAAAAGACATCCAAAATTTTTTTAGACCGAGTGGTGAGTCATTTGACTCACTAGAAATAAGGTAAGTCCGCCATTGTATATCTTGTATCATCACCAATCTTTTGGTAGTAAACCATTAGCAAGTAAATAGAAAGCATTTATTACCTAATAACATTTAAAAGCCTTGAAAACTATTTGCCCATTATTGATCCAACTTGACCCATTAAAGACCCAATAAAATATGAACTTTTAAAAGACCAACCCAATTAAGCCTATAATTGATTGACCCTTTTACAAATGGGCTAGTCAAGGGCCCTTAATTGGGCTCCTCCCATTTGAACAAGTTTAGTAACGAGTGTTTTTTAAACTTTAGACTTTCTAATACAACCAGTTTAATTTTTTCTTGAACACATGATGGATGTGTGTGTGTGTGAATGGGTAGGAGAACTTCTCTTTAAATGAGGTTTAGTTAGCTATGCAGCTATGTGATTTTCATTTTAGTCTCTAAGTGCATGATGCCACCAAATATTACTCCATTTTTCATATATTTTGTCATTTTTGCTTTACTCTTGAACAATAGTGAAGTATATGGCTAGATGTCAAGTTTTGTTCTCGATAAACTATGGATGTTCTTAGAGTTGCTTGATAGTACAAGGCTTTCAATCTTAGATTCTTAGATTGAAGAATCAATAGAGAGATAGAATATGATCAAATATACTGTAAAAGGGGATTGAATAGAGTATGCCTTGTTTTTACACTTGAATCTCAAGGTCTTGAAATTGGTTTCAAGGGCTAAACTAAAACCTTGAGATAGACTTTGATATTATATGTCAAGGCCTTGAAACCAGTTTCAAGGGCAGAGAAACATTTAGACCTTGACCTCATTGTTGCTTAAAAAAAAAAACAAATATAATTATGCTTAAGTTAATAACAGAAATTAAAAGACAGACAAAACACAGAGATTTGTTATGAAGTTCAACAAATAATTTGTCTACGTCTCCGCCTAAGGTTATACAACTAGTAGGATTTAATTCAAATTTTAATTACTTCCTTTAGAGACCTAAAACACCCCTAGAAGGGTACAATCCCTATCTTTAATATCATATCTCCCCTGCTACACTTTAGTTCTCATATCCTAGTAACAAAAAGGTTACTTTCACTATATGCTTGAGTATGATAGGTATACTCTTAATTTAGCACTCAATGAATGTTTCTTTTGAATCATTCAAGAGTTATATTATTTTCTCTCAAATAAAAATACAATTAATATTACAAAGGTAGATAAAAACACAAATGATTGAATGTTGATTTCTTTTCGTGAGATTTGTACTTATCGTCTTGAATAATTAGCACTTCAATACCTTAGTCTTATTTATAGAAGATCTTCAATAATGCTTCATAATGACTTGTTAAGTTAGCCGTTGAAGAGGGCTATTGAAGTTTAAATATTTTTAGAAAGAATCTCCCCAATTTTATTATGCTTTAAACTTCAAATGAATTGCTTCAAGATAAAAATGCTAGAAATTTGTAACTGCAAAACTTATTATGAAGCAAGTCAACTACACTTGGGAAATGTTAGGCATATATTAAAGGAGTTAAGAAGATTAAGAATGGTTGAGTTTTAGAATAGGATAACTTATCCACTCGACATGGGAACGCCTAACTCCTTGGAAGACATTGAGGAATATTGTTGCAACAAAACTTTGGTATATTTTATAACAAATAGCAAGATTAATGTAAGAGTGTTAGTAGGCAAAAGGAAATTGCATGCAACCATGTTAATCATGAGAGAAATATAAATGAGCACATTTCTTCTTTGAAAAAAAAAAAAAACTTTTGCGAATGAGTTAGCAAAAGTCCAATAAAACATTTAGCCTAAACAAAATTAAACAAAGTAAGAACATGAGCTAAGGAAAAATGTAGAGTGTTATACATGAGCCGATGTATCTGAATCATTGAAGTCCATTGGGCTTGGGCTTATATGGGTTTGGGCCAACCATGAGCTTGGGTTGCATATGGGTTTAGCTTGGGCATGCATGGGTGTAGGCTTAGATGGACATAAAATTGGGCTTTCTTGGAGATGGGTTAAACATGGGAAGCTATTAGGCTAAAGGGCGTGCATAATGGATCCAATTAGAAAGGAAAAAAGCTATTGATGGATCAAGAGATGGCATGAAGATTGAAGACCCAAATGGTGTGACATGCTTGGAAGAGCATAAAGATTCTTAGCCTGCTAGGAAAGTAAAGACTCTAAGAATCATCCAACTTATGAGAATCCAAATGCAACGCTAATTATTTTTTTTGTAATCTAATTTTTATTAGCTTTAATAATAGTTTTAATGTAACTCAATCCAAAGTGTTAGACGTTTAATAAGGATTGTTTTAGGCATACTTAGCTTAGTTTGCTGATTAGATTATTGTTTGAGTTTTTTAGTTCTTTAATGCTTCTTGTTTAGGCATGTTAGGCAGGTTACTTTGATTTGTTATTTGCAAGGATTTGTTAAGAATTGCTGCTAGGCTATGCTTAAATTCGTGCATAATATCACTATTATTGATTGAGAATTCGTGGAATTCATAGCCCTTAATTAGAATCACATAAAATTTGGAAATCAACCTAACTTGCACATTAAAGCAAAACTAGTCAGATTTAAGTGTCGGTGTGTTTGGCTTTGTTTGAAGCATTATTTAGGAGAGTGAAGCTACACCACCTTGGGTTAGGCTTTGTTGTGTCATGGGTGAGTAAGAAAGAGGAGAGTGGGAGCTTTTTTTGGCGTATGGAGGTGCGTGAGACTCTAAAACATTGTGTGAGTTTCTATTAGTGTTTCTAAGTGTTATAGCTTTAATCCTTGATCTAAAATAACCTTAATAGTAGGAATACCCATTTGGGAACATTCTGCTAACATAGAGTCCAAGTCTTGAACTTTAGAAATTGATATTTGTTGGTTTGGCTTCCATAATCTAAAAATAAAAAAATGTTAGATTCCCAAACAAGGTGGAGTCATTATAGATTTTATTTAATGTGTGCTATCAAAATAATGAATTATACAAATCCTTTTGGGAAAATTATTTGAATCTTTGAGATAATTTTTGACCTTAATCTTAAATCTTACTCCAGTTCATATGCTAATTTTTTATTTCTCTTTTTACTTTTGACATGGTTTGTATGATCAAGGTTATTCTAGACAAGACCTAAATCTGAAGTGTCATTTCCTCAGTCAATATCTAAACCATGAGTGTAGCATTTAATCTTGAGGCTAATCTCACTTCTACCTTAGATTCTAGGGTTAAGTCTTCACAACTCAAATGCCTTGTTTGCATTTCATCTCCTTGACCTATGATTTTTAGTGACAATTTAAGGTTAGGGACGTGTAACACCTAGCTATACTAAGTGAAGGTTGAATAAGGAAGCGATATGTAAAGAAAGAACAAGATGCAAATGACATAACAAGTTGGTGAAGCGAAAAACCCAAATTGGGAAAAATCGTGGGGGCTTGTTTAGGCCTCTGAGGGTTAAGCCTTATGTATTACAAATTATAAATTGTATATGATAAAATATGATTTGAAATATAAGCATAAACAGGAAAAATAAATGTAAATGAGCTGGTTGCCTTTTGGTGTTGAGTATTAGGATTTAGTAGTGTAGCTGAGTGTGTTTTCTTCAATTAACTACGCTCCTTTTATATTTCTTGGTCTCCTTATAATTCGTTTATCTTTAGTAAAAATGAGTAATCACTTCTTCCTATTTCCACATTGTGTTTATCCTATTTCTCCCATGCTCTTATCAAAATCCCATTAGTCATGTTTTTGCGACTGCTTCACGTTTATTGCGGGCATGTACCAACCATCTTGCAACTACTAAACTCACAACGATTTTGGAAACTTTTGCGCCCATCCCAAAAGAAAAAAACCATGACCCAACTCTGGTATTTTCAACTCTTTACTAATGGGAAATACCAAATACACTCCATTAGGATTTTTTCCCTTCTCTCACTCTTGTTCCACAAAGAACAACAAGCTCCACTCTCGCTTTCTCTCTTCTCTTTACTCCCTTTGATTTAGCTCTAAGTCACTCACTCATCTTCTCTCTTGAGTTTAACTCTAAGTTTTAAAACTCACTTTACCTATTGTATAACTCTATATAATAAACTTACACAAAGAAAATTACAATTTAACTCTAAGGCATGTAGGATGGAAGTAAATGGAACAAGCTCAGCTCAATATGACTGTTGACAACTAGAAATATTTTCGTGTAAAGCACAAAGGTTTGGTTAGTGAAGTTCATGTAAGAGGTGAGGGAGTGAGTTACTTATATACACAACTTCATAAGTACAACACTCCTATATCTTTACAAAAAATAAGGAAGATGAAGTACAAGTTAGTTACCCATTGTATTATAAGTTAGGTTGGGCTAACTACTTTGTACTTCTCCACTCCATTTGCCTTGTTGTCCAAAAGTCTTTCATTTGCATGGGAGAAAAAGGGAAAAGTAGTGGAAAACTTTATTGAATATAATCTAACTTGATAAAACCAAGGTTGTTAAGATTTTTTCTTTTCAAGCTTCCAAGATAAGAACCCTTCTGAAAACATATTTTAATGAAAGACAAATTGAGCTAATCTTGAGCCATGAATCCCATCTTACGTACTACATGAAACCTAAAGCAAACTCATGATTAGCGAACTTATTTCTCCATAGTTCTTGAGCTTTACTTGAAGTCCGGTTAACTCCTCCTGATTTGGAACCATCCTTTGTGGCAAATTGAAACTCCTCATGAAGCTTCAACAAAAGTGGTGTATAGCTCTTGCATATCGTTGAATTCTTCCTTCTCCTTATGGGTAGAGTAAGTAGAGTTGTTGTAGCTCATGATCTCTTTAATCCTACTCTAGAACACATGCAATGATATACATACATCTAGGCAAAGCACCAATTAGGAACATAGCTTTTCATTGCCAAAATACTTAATTGGATCAGCAATATTTCCCCTTTTTGGTAATGACAAACTCTTGCAAGCTATGGTAAGAAGCAATACTTATTTACTAAGAAGACGATAAAACACCAAGAGAGATTTAGAAAGAGAAAAACTAAAGATTTATAATAAAACTTACCAACTATCAAAATAAGATGGATTTAAAAAATAAAAAAGAAAACTACTAGAATTAAACTAAACCTTACCAACTATCAAAATAAGAGCTTGGTTTTAAAAGAAAGAAAAACTACTACTAAAAAATTAACTAAACCTTACTAACTATCAAAATAAGATCATTAAAAAACTAGAGTAAAAGATTTAGAACAAACTGAAATAAAACAGAGTAAAAAGGTTTAAAATACCTTACCCGTCATCAAAATAAGAGCTTGGAACAAGTAAAATTCACAAAAAGTGTATAACTTTCATTAAGAATTTTGCTTTTTCATAGGTTGCTACCTGTTTTTCCCTTTTTGGCATCAACCAAAATAATATCTAAGAGGTAAGCCAAACATAGTATTGCAGTAAGAATGCAATTAGCTAAAGCACAATACTAAGCAAAGCATAAATCATACGTAACACATGAAGACATATGAAAATACTAGTTATAATAGAGTTGTTCCAAACATCCAACCAAGAGTTTTTGTACATAAAAAAAGATAATAGTTATTCCATCATTATATAAAGCAAAATATAATAATATAGCATAGAATCACACAAAATATCAAATACAGTGGCATGTAGATGATTGGATGTGCTGGCTAAAGGAAAGAGAGATTAGTTTTGATCTAAGGGAGCTAAAGGAATATTAGGTTTAGGTGGAGCATTAGTTGGATCAGTAGAGGGGGCTTCATCTTTCTCAGTCAGTTTAAAGGCGATTTCCTTAATGCAATGGAGAATGGAATTAACATAAGTAGAGCATTCAGCTGAGTGTTCCCTCACTATTTGTTCTAGCTTTCTATTTGTTCTAGCTTTCCAACGACAAACATCAAAGCAGCCACAATCGATTGAAGATGAGCCATGTGAGAATCGAGTATTTTAACTTTGATGAACATTGAGTTCACTGTATTACTTAGGTCCTCTAATGTTTGCTCTGCCTCAGTAGGTACATTCTTGTTGAACTAAACAAATCCAATTATTCTAAAGGATGAAGGGAAAGATGTGGGTGGAGTCCAAATTGGTTAATGCTTTAGAATGTCTACTATCCTCTCAAGAACAACACCATATTCACCTTCAGTACATAAATGTCATAAGGAAGCCATACCCAACCATAAACTTAGGAATGCAGTGGTTTAGGTGTTGTATCAAAAGGGAAGGAAAATTAACTTGAATGTTGTTGGCTAGACATTAAATAATGATGATTAAGTCTAGTAAACTAGCCTCCCCATGCTTTTATGTCATAGGAATGACACCCTTTCACACTATATTAAACAATAGCTTCACCTTAGCAGAGAATTTATTCATCTTTGTGGAAGTAAAAATACTAGAGTCTCAACCAACAAACTAAACAATTTCCTATAATCCAACATCCCCAATTTCAATAATAGACTTATGCTTTGAATACTTATCATAATCTAAGTTTGGTACTTTAAAGAGTGATCCCAAGAGTTCCCATCAAATATTAACTCAACCCCATTCACAATTCTTAAACATGAACCATTTTCACACTCAAAATTCTCAATAACTTTGGTCATAGAATTAGGATAAATGGGCTTAGTTGCATGCATAGAAAACAACTTGTTCTAACCTTGAAATTTCAAAATGTCCAATAGTTTATGAGTACATACATTCTTTGCACCATTCAATGTTGATTGTGAAGGTTGGTGTCAGTTGTTTTACACGAATGTCTTCAACACTAACATGGGTGACTTATTCCCCTTAAGACTTAGATTCCATCTTTGCCTTCTTTTTTGTGGGTTTCTCTTCTGGAACTTCAATTGCCTTTCTCTTTGATCGAATCGGGAGTAGGTTCCGACATAAATATGGCCAGAGATGGTGGTGAAGAAATAGCCAAAGCTAGTGTATTTAATGGGTGATAAAATTCTTAGGGTTGAGCTTTTGAAGCATGATAGCCATTGGGAATCATTGGAGTGTTGAAACTTGTCTTAACCATTTTTTGAATTGGGATGAAAAGGAATGGGTGAGAGAAGAGGGTTTGAAGAAGCTGAAATTGTGTTGCGGTGGAAGGTAATAAGTTTGCAATAAAGTGGCATAATTAAATTGCTGAGTAAAGAGGGTAGTTGAGTATTCAAGGAGTGAAATGATTGGTTAGGTCCGTAAATTAAGATGCATAAATTAACAAAATATTAAAAAAATATTATCACACTAGTGGGACTTGCAAAGTGTACTTGCTAGTATAAACACATAATATGTAAATACTATTCAAGTTAGGTCCACTTTTTATACTTTATGAAAGAAAATATGGCCAAATATATCACAATTTGTAAGGATGAGATTTTATAATAGTACAATAAAGTACGTATTTATAAAGTTTTCCTTCGTCATTTTGGTGATGAAAAGATGACTAGAATTCAGCAAAACTTTATGATAAAGGAATAGATAACCTTATTATATTTAACTGCTAGCAACATGGATGGAACAAAGAAACATTGTTTGTAACACATCAATTACTCAAGCATTTCCACATATCAAAGCAGATATATGTATGAAGAATATTTCCTAAGCAAGATTTTAACTATGCATTTAAGCACGAAAAATTTATGAGAGGCATGCAACAAGAATATTGTTTAAGATAATACCTTGGGTGGATTTTAAGAGCAATTAAAGAATTTGCATCATCCCTAGTTCCTCATCTTTTCATATTTTTCTCTATTCAATGGTTTAGTTAAAACATCAACTATTTGGTTTTCAGTTTGGCAAAACTCTAATTTAAAAAAGCCTTTTTCAACATTATCCTTAAGAAAGTGATGCCTAATGAATATGCTTGACTCTTGAATGATACATAGGATCCTTTGATATACATATGCCACTAGTGTTATCACAATAAATAGGAACATAATTTGAAATTATACCATTGTTTTATCCACAACATTTGGGAATAATATGTTGTAGTAGCTATGTACTCAGCTTAGCTGTGGGTAAGGTAACAGTGTTTTGCTTCTTGGAACTCTAAGAAACTAAACAAGATCCAAGATATTGTAACATACCTGAAGTACTTTTCCTATTTACCAAATCACCTGCATAATCTGCATCAGCATATCCTTTGAGGTCAACATTATCACATCTAGGATAATACAAGCACAAATCATCTATTCCTTTCAAGTATCTTAAGATCCTTTTTACTACTGTTAGATGAGATTCTTTTGGTTTTGATTAGAACCTTACACAAAGACCCATACTAAAGGCAATGTCTAGCCTACTAGCGATTAAATATAATAAGGATCTAATCATTCTTTTGTACTTGGTTTGATCTATGTTGTTTCCTTTGGGATCATCATCGAGCTTAGTAGTTGTTCCCATGGGAGTGTGATTCACTTTTTCCGTTTCTAGCTCATACCTCTTCAAAAGATCTTTGATGTATTTTTATTGGTGAATGATCATTCCTTTCTCAGTTTGCTTACTTTTCAACACAAGAAAGAAGTTAAGCTCTTCCATCATACTCATTTTAAATTCGCTTTCCATGAGATCCGCAAAATACTTGCATAGAGACTCATTAGTGGCACCAAAAATAATATCTTCAACATACATTTTCACAACCAAAAGATGAGTTCCTTTTGACTTCAAAAATAGAGTTTTGCCAATCTTACCTCTTTTTTAAAATCATTTTCAAAAGAAATTTTGATGACCTTTCATATCATGTTCTAGGAGCTTGCTTTAGCCCATAAAGAGCTTTGTAGATCTTATAAACATGGTTGGGAAAATTTTGATTTTTGAAATCTGGTGGTTGTTCCATAAAAACCTCTTCATTTAAGTACCCATTAAGAACAACACAATTTACATCCATTTGATATAATTTGAAATCCATGTAAGCAGCAAATGCAACAAGAATTCTAATACCTTTAAGCCTAGCAATAGGAGCAAAAGTTTCTTTGAAGTTAATACCTTATTATTGGTTGTATCCTTTAATGAACAGTCTTACTTTGTTCCTAATGATTGTTTTGTGTTTATCTAACTTGTTTTGAAACACCCATTTGAGTCTAATCACCCTTTAATGTGCTGGTTTTGGCTCAAGATACTAAACCTTGTTTCGTTCAAACTCATTTAGCTTTTGTTGCACATCATCTTTTAAAGCTTCTAGGTGATTGTTGTGTTCCAAAGGTTATAGGAATGCGTGAAAGGCACATAAGTTCCTTAATTGTGACCTTAGCTTGTTTGTGTTCCTCTCCTTAGATCACTTATGATGAGATTTAAAGGATGAGAACTCTGATGTTTTCAAGGTTTTGGTTGGAAGTTTCTAACTAGAACTTATTGTATGTCTTCTTGACTAGAATTGGCTTCAACATATAGAACTTTAGGTTCAACTATTCCATTTACTTCATTTAATTCTGGAACATCATTAGGTGCTGGTTGTTCTGGATTTTCTCTATCTTCCCTAATTTGATGTTGCTTTCCTTGAACTTCTTTATATGGGTCTGTGGAATGCACCATTTGTATCTTAAAATAGTCTTTTTCTTGTCTAGGATTCAATAAGGAAGTTTCATAAAAAGTAATATGTATAGACTTTTCAATGCACAAAGTTCTCAAATTGTATGCCCTATAAGCTTTACTATTAGTGGCATATCCTATGAATACAGCTTCATCACTCCTCTCATCAAATTTTTCCAAATTCTTTTTATCATTGTTATGAACAAAGCATTTACATCCAAATGCCTAAAATAAAAAATATTGGGTTTTCTTCATTTTAACAGTTTATAAGGAGCTTTGTTCACAATTGGTGTAATCATCACCCTGTTGATTACATAACAAGCTATATGATTACTTTTGCCCAAAAACTTCTAGGTAGACCACTTGCATTCAACATTGTTCTTGCCATGTCTTCTAAGGTTCGATTTTTTCTCTCCCCCAATCCTATTTTGCTATGGTGTTTTGGGGCTTAGAAGTAGTGACCTATTCCATGTTCCCTGCAAAAGTCATCAAACTTGTAATTTTGGAACTCGGTTCCATGGTCAGTCCTCATGTGAACAATTTTGTTTGTTGTAGACCTTTTTATTTGATTTGCCCATGCAATGAATTTATCAAAGGTTTCATCTTTGCTATAAGGAACATTACCAAAGTAAAACGTGAGTAGTCATCAGCAATAACAAGTATAAAATGCTTTCCACTTTTACTTTGCACATGCATAGGACCACATAAATCCCTATCGATAAGTTTCAATAGCTTTGATGTGTTCACTATATTTTTTGATTTGAAAGAACTTCTGATATGCTTTCCTTTCACACATGCGTCATAAACTTAATTAATTTGGAACTTGATTGCGTGTAAAACTAGTAGAATTAAATTCATTTGCGGCTATATATTTATGGTGTAATAATCAAAAAGCCGCAATTTTAAAAAGTAGATAATAATTTGTGACTGATTGAGCCAAGAACCGCCACATATTAATGGTCTTGGTATTAATTTGCAGTGGGTTGAACTAAGAATCGCCGCAAAGTAATACTAGGACCATTCATTTAAAAAAAACATGGGCTTTGCTTCTTCATTTCTCAACCGCCTCGTCTTCTTCATTTCGCCTTCGCAACATGAAGAATCAATAGCGAGATGGAATATGATTAATTATACTCTAGAGGGGGGTGAATAGAGTATAACCGATTTTCGCGTTCAGGGTCTCAAGGTCTTGAACTGACTTTCAAAGGCGGAATATAAGCGTTAAGGCTTATCTTTGAAACTGGACGTCAAAGCCTTGAAATTGGTTTCAAAGGCTTTTGCTTAGGCTTTGACTGTTCGCTGCTTTGATTGATGAGCGAAGCAAACATAAAACGTAAGCAATGAAGACAGAAATAAGATGAGACAAAACACGGAGATTTGATACGAAGTTCGGCAACTAATTTGCCTACGTCTCCGCCTAGGGTTGTCCAACCCTTAGGATTTAACTCGCTCTTTTATTACTTCCCTTAGAGACCTAAAGCACCCTAGAAGATCTTAATCCCCATCTTCTACTCCATAGCACCCCAACTACACTTTAGCATCTCAGATCCTAGTAATAAAAAGCTCTCTCTTTTTCTATACGTTTGAGTATTTTGGGTATACTCTTAGTATAACACTCTCTCAAAATATTCTTTTAAACACTCAAGAGATTATACTTTGATTTTCTCTCAATCTAAATACAAGATAAAGTTTATGGAACTAGAGAGAAAATAATGAAGCTTTGTTGATGAGCTTGTGACTGAAATTCACGATTAAAGCTTCTGCTCTTGTCTTATTTTTTGTCTCGTTGAGTCTCACGTTGTCTCTCTACTTTTCTTCAGCTTCAAAGCTTGGAATATATACTGAACTTGATTTCAGGCCGTTGAAAGGAGGCTCAAAATAGGCTGCCAAAAATCTGATTTGCCTTCAATACTTTCAGCAATATTTCCTCCAATATGGTTGTAGAGAATAATTCATTTTAGCTGTTGAAGATTGATATTATTGAATATTTTACAGCAAGAATATTTCCACTTTATTTGCTGCACCTTGAAGCTTCAAAACAAATTTCTTTTTCCATAACCATAATGCTTGAATTTTGGTAATTACCAAAATTAACTTGAATAATCTTCAACATATATGAGCATCACTTATTTGCTGAAATTAAAAGATATCTTTGACAGTAAAATCATGTATAAATAAGTTAGATTAGAGCATAAAATAAGTGAAATAGGGAAAGGATAAAACACAAGATTTAGGCAATTAAAAAATTCTTATCCTTTGACAAAGAGTTTGAACTTTGCTGACTGTTTTGAGACGTGGCTCAAGCTTTTGAAGACGTGGCTCAAGAGTTATTCTCATCCTTTGATAGAATGCATAAAGCTTTGCATTATAGCTTCCATTACTTCCAACACATTGTCAACTCTATGTATTTTGGTTTCCATCATGTTTTCAACTCTATTTGACTTTGCATTTTTGGCTTCCATCATTAGACATAAAAACGTTAGTAATCAAGGTGGAGTCTTCAATCTCCCCCTTGATGGAAGACAAAACATTATATGCAAACGTCAAAGAATAAGATGCATGACCAAAAAATATTCTCCCCTTTAAATAAATAATACATAAATACTCTCCCCCTTTATGTCTTCCGACAAGGTGGGAAAATATAAATGTTGGATCACAAGAAGACTTGTTCAAAATAACAACAAGATATAAAACAGTAAAACTTTTAAAGACATGAAAACAAAAAGGCGTTGCTTAAAAAAAGTCAAACAATCAAGGCTTTGAAAGCTAAAAATAAAAGACGCGGAAAACTTTGAAAACAACTTCAAGGCCATGAGAATTTTTAAAACGAATGGAATGAGATTTTAAAAACATTGAAAGCAAAAGCAACAGATCCATCCGCAATTTATGTATCCAAAACATTTTAAAAATCATTTAATAAATATTTGATAATTATCTATAGGATAAGTACCAAACATTTTGATCCAATATTAATATTAAAAAGTGACAGTACGTCAAGGCAATGACAAGAGTGTCAAGACTTTGACATACACATGCAAAAAATAAACATATATAACTTACTGAAATAACTCCCCCTAAGAGGATGCTTCCCCATTTAACATTCCAAGCTCAAGACGAATAAAGTTAAATCGTTCTTCGCTCAAAGGCTTGGTGAAGATGTCAGCAAGTTGCAAATCAGTAGAAATAAAAGATATAGATACGTCTCCTTTCTCCACATGATCACGTATGAAGTGATGTCTAACATCAATATGTTTAGTGCGAGAGTGCTGAACTGGATTCTTCGTTATGGATATAGCACTCGTGTTGTCACACTTGATAGGTATGCCTTTGAACTCTAACCCAAGGTCTCTTAATTGTTGAGATATCCACAAAATTTGTGAACAAACCGGCTGTAATGTATTCGGCTTCGGCAGTAGAGAGTGCCACCGAATTTTGTTTCTTTGAATGCCAACTAATGAGAGATGATCCCAAGAATTGACAGCAACCTGAAGTACTTTTTCTATCTACTTTATAACCTGCAAAATCAGCATCTGAATATCCAACAAGTTCAAAGTTACTATTACAAGGGTACCAAAGACCGAAATCCCTTATCCCATTGAGATAGCGTAAAATCCTCTTAACTGCACTCAAATGAGATTCTTTGGGGTTAGCTTGAAAACAATCACACATACACACACTAAACATAATATTTGGCCTACTTGATGTGAGATAAAGAAGAGATCCAATCATACCTCGATATTCCTTTTGATTTACCGACTTACCATTTTTATCTTGATCTAAAAGTAATGTCGAACTCATAGGAGTCTTAGCTTCTTTAGATTGAGTCATATTGTACTTCTTAAGGAGATCTCTTGCGTATTTGCTTTGATTTATAAATATACCTCCTTTCTCTTGTTTAACTTGCAATCCAAGGAAGAAGTTCAACTCACCCATTAAACTCATCTCAAATTCCCTACACATAATCTCAGAAAATTCTTTGCAAAGGGAATCGTTAGTAGCACCGAAAAGAATATCATCAACATAAACTTGAACTATTAATAAATCTTTACCTTTGGTTTTCACAAAAATAGTTTTGTCAATCAACCCTCTTTTGAAATTATTTTCTAAAAGATATTTTGAAAGACGCTCATACCAAGCCCGTGGAGCTTGTTTCAAACCATAGAGTGCTTTGTCAAGTTTAAAAACATGATTTGGAAATTTCTCATTTTCGAAACTAGGGGGTTGAGCAACATATACTTCTTCTTGTAAATAACCATTCAAGAATGCACATTTAACATCCATTTGAAATAACTTAATTCGCATAAAGGAAGCAAAGGCAAGGAGCATTCGAATAGCCACCATTCTAGCCACGGGAGCGAATGTTTCTTCATAATCTATCCCTTCTTCTTGATTATAACCTTGGGCTACTAATCTTACTTTGTTCCTCACTATCTTTCCATTCTCATCAAGCTTATTTCTGAACACCCACCTTGTTCCAATAATTGAATGATCCTTTGGTCTTGGTGTGAGTGTCCACACTTTATTTCTTTCAAATTCATTTAGCTCACTTTGCATAGCTAAAATCCAATCGGGCTCTTGAAGTGCTTCATTGATATTCTTCGGTTCTACAAGAGAAACAAAAGCATGAAATGCACACAAATTTTTAACATTAGAGCGTGTTTGTATACCAGCTTTTGGATCCGAAATTATATTGTTTGTTGGATGAGATGAGGAGTATTTGAACTTTCGTGGCAGCATCAAAGGAGCTGATGTAGTTTCCTGAACTATCCTTTCAAGGCCTTGAGATGGGTCTGAAGGCCCTAGAGTGGCTTCTGATATAATATTGTTCATCTGTTCAAGACTTTGAGATGGAGTTTCAAGATCTTGAGACTGCTGGTTAAGGTTTTGATCTAATTCATCTGCGTCTAAAATTGGCTCTTGCATATTCTGGGCAGATTACTCCATTTCATTATCTGACGAACTTTCTTCTCCTTCTGTCTCAAATGAATATCCTTCATGCTTATTCAAGTTTAAACCTGTAAAACCATCACTCAAGATACCGTTCTCGGTTTCATCAAAGATCACATGTATACTTTCTTCAACAACTTTAGTACGCTTATTGAAAACTCTATAAGCTTTATAATTCAAGGAGTAACCTAAAAGAATTGCTTCATCACTACGTGCATCAAATTTACCAAGGTTATCTTTGCCATTATTATGAACAAAGCACATACATCCAAAAGGTTTGAAATAGGAAATATTAGGCTTTTTACCTTTAAACAATTCGTAAGGAGTTTTCTTTAAAATAGGACGAATCAAACAACGGTTTAAAATATAGTTTGCTGTATTAATAGCTTCTGCCCAAAAGTATTTTGGCAAATCATTTTCCAAAAGCATTGTCCTAGACATATCCTCAAGAGTGCGGTTCTTTCGTTCCACCACTCCATTTTGTTGAGGTGTCCTAGGAGCTGAAAAATTGTGAGAAATACCATATTTAGCACAAAAGTTATCAAACTTTAGTTGATCAAACTCTCTACCATGATCGCTTCTTACAACAGCTATGGGTAGGTTTTTTAATGTTTGTAATTCTTTGCGAATTTTTGAAAACTCTAGTAAAGCCTCCGATTTTTCACGCAAAAATGAAATCCAAGTAAAACAGGAAAAATCATCAACAACAACAAGGATGTATTATTTACCTTTATGTGATTTAACACGCATAGGACCACATAAATCTATGTGTAGAAGCTCTATTGGGCGAGAGGTACTTACAACCTTTTTGGCTTTGAAGGATCCTTTTGTTTGTTTACCTCTTGCACATGCTTTGCAAAGCTCTTTTTCTTTGAAATCTAACTTTGGTAGTCCACGTACTAAGTCTTTTGAGAAAAGCTTCTTCATGGTATGCATATTAATATGACCTAACCTTCTGTGCCAAAGCCTTGAGTCGTTGGTCAAGGCCTTAAGACATTTTAAGCTAGTACTTGCAACTTGGTTAGTAAGAAAAGCATAAACATTATTGCAACGAGGAGCAATTAAAATAATTTTACCATCCACCTTTCTTTGTACCTCGCATTTTTCTTCATCAAGGATGACTTTATTACCTTTATCGCATAATTGAGAGATGCTAAGCAAGTTGTATTTAAGACCTTCAACTAGGTACACATCATCAATGGTGTTTGATGCATTATCTCCAACTTTTCCAATACCAATTATTCTACACTTTCCTTTATCACCAAGTGTAATTGTTCCAGGAGATTCCTCTTTGATCATTGAAAATAAAGAGGACTTCCCACTCATGTGCCGTGAGCATCCACTATCTAGAATCCACTTATAATCTTTGCTCTCGGTGATTTCCTCAAGATGTTCTTTCTTTGCATCATCATTATTAGCCATAAGACATAGGTTTGCTTGTTCATCTTCTGAGTCACTAGATGAATCTGAATCACTCCATGAAGCAACCATAGCTTTCTTCTTATAATCCTTTTTGTGGAAAGGCTTCTTCTTTCGTTAAGGGCAATCTTTCACTAAGTGATCTGTTTCACCACACTCATAGCATGTTAGTGTATTAACTTTATTCATTGAGTTGGATGACTTACCTTTATATTTATTTGAATGATAGTCTCTGCCTCTTGAGAAATTCTTCTTCATTTTTAGAATCTTGGCAAGACTTCTAGCGATGAGAGCAAATGGATCTTCATCATCACTTTCATCACTATCTTCATTGTCCGTTGTAGCTTCTTCTCTCTTTGCTTTGAGTGCTAAATTTTTGGCTGAAGATGCTGGTTCACCATCTTCTTCATTAAGAGACATCTCATGTGTGATCAATTTTCCAAGAAGATCATCCAAAGGCAAGGTTCTCAAATTTCGAGCTTCTTCTATCGCGGTTACCTTCGGACCCCACTTTGATTTTGGAAGACACCGTAGAATCTTTCTCACCTTTTCTTCATTTGTGAATACCTTACCAAGAGAGTCCAGATTGTTCACTATTTGGGTAAATCTTATGAACATCTCTTTCATGGTTTCATTAGGCGTTATTTTGAACAACTCATATTGTCGAAGGAAGATGCTTATCTTGCTTTCTTTGACTTGACTCGTTCCTTCATATGTGACCACCAATTTATCCCATATCTCTTTAGAACTTTTGCATGCAGAAACTCTATTGAATTCATTTGCATCTAAACTACAGTAGAGGAGGTTCATGGCTCGATAGTTTTTAGCAACACTTTCCAAATCCGATTGAGTAAAATCATCATCTTCTTTAGGAACCATTGTGCCGCTTTCATTAGTCTTCATTGGCACCCTAGGACCTTTCTTGATAATATCCCAAAGTTCCAAATCTTGATCAATCACAAACATTTGCATCAATGAACGCCAATGGGCAAAATTATTACCACAAAATAGAGGAAGGCGATTGGTAGACCTTCCTTGACCAAAACCACCATCACATATTGAATTCATTTTTCATCATAGATGATTAAATCTTTTCCTTGTGAGTCTAGCTTTGATACCAATTGAAGAATCAATAGGGAGATGGAATATGATTAATTATACTCTAGAGGGGGGTGAATAGAGTATAACCGATTTTCACGTTCAGGGTCTCAAGGTCTTGAACTGACTTTCAAAGGCGGAATATAAGCGTTAAGGCTTATCTTTGAAACTGGACGTCAAAGCCTTGAAATTGGTTTCAAAGGCTTTTGCTTAGGCTTTGACTGTTCGCTGCTTTGATTGATGAGCGAAGCAAACATAAAACGTAAGCAATGAAGACAGAAATAAGATGAGACAAAACACGGAGATTTGATACGAAGTTCGGCAACTAATTTGCCTACGTCTTCGCCTAGGGTTGTCCAACCCTTAGGATTTAACTCGCTCTTTTATTACTTCCCTTAGAGACCTAAAGCACCCTATAAGATCTTAATCCCCATCTTCTACTCCATAGCACCCCAACTACACTTTAGCATCTCAGATCCTAGTAATAAAAAGCTCTCTCTTTTTCTATACGTTTGAGTATTTTGGGTATACTCTTAGTATAACACTCTCTCAAAATATTCTTTTAAACACTCAAGAGATTATACTTTGATTTTCTCTCAATCTAAATACAAGATAAAGTTTATGGAACTAGAGAGAAAATAATGAAGGTTTGTTGATGAGCTTGTGACTGAAATTCACGATTAAAGCTTCTGCTCTTGTCTTATTTTTTGTCTCGTTGAGTCTCACGTTGTCTCTCTACTTTTCTTCAGCTTCAAAGCTTGGAATATATACTGAACTTGATTTCAGGCCGTTGAAAGGTGGCTCAAAATAGGCTGCTGAAAATCTTATTTGCCTTCAATACTTTCAGCAATATTTCCTCCAATATGGTTGTAGAGAATAATTCATTTTGGCTGTTGAAGATTGATATCATTGAATATTTTACAGCAAGAATATTTCCACTTTATTTGCTGCACCTTGAAGCTTTAAACAGATTTCTTTTTCCATAACCACAATGCTTGAATTTTGGTAATTACCAAAATTAACTTGAATAATCTTCAACATATATGAGCATCACTTATTTGCTGAAATTAAGAGATATCTTTGACAGTAAAATCATGTATAAATAAGTTAGGTTAGAGCATAAAATAAGTGAAATAGGAAAAGGATAAAACACAAGATTTAGGCAATTAAAAAATTCTTATCCTTTGACAAAGTGTTTGAACTTTGCTGACTGTTTTGAGACGTGGCTCAAGCTTTTGAAGACGTGGCTCAAGAGTTATTCTCGTCCTTTGACAGAATGCATAAAGCTTTGTATTATAGCTTCCATTACTTCCAACACATTGTCAACTCTATGTATTTTGGTTTCCATCATGTTTTCAACTCTATTTGACTTTGCATTTTTTGCTTCCATCATTAGACATAAAAACGTTAGTAATCAAGGTGGAGTCTTCACAACATAACATCTTCAATACCCTAGCAGCCAAACCAACACCACAACCTCCTCATCTTCAATTTTCCCTCTCTTCCTCGTCGTGCCGTGCCGCCACCTCCTGCTCCTCCTCAACCAACACCACAGTCACCGCCACCTCCTCCTCTACCGAAGGATGCTTTGGAGGTGAGTATTTCAAGTTTCATGAATGTGTTTGATATGAATATTGAATTAGGTGTTTTGTACATGAGTTTGGTTTGTTTTTATGGGTAAATGGGGCTGGATTTATTTGATTTTATTTGAATGCGTGAATTCTTCAAATCTGGTTTTAGATGCCATATATAGTGAAAATTTCTACAATTCGTGTGATGAATGGTTGAAATTCATTCCATACTCCCCCATTACATCTCCTCCATCTCCAAAATCTCCCTCCTCATGTGTTTTGATTTGATCTCCAACTACTCCTAATTATCCTCCTCATCCTTCCATGGTATGATCTCTTAATATAATGCTTCTCTTTACCAATGATCGAACACCTACTCCTCATAGACCCATATGACTTTCGAAAGCGGTAGCTAAGTTAGTATAGTGTAGGTTATAGTCAATTCAAGTAAGTTCAAATCAAAACGTCCAAATTCGAACTAAAATCGAAAAAAAAATAAAAAAGGCATTAATATATGGCGGTTCTACTTTAAAATCGCCATAAATTAGTGAAATATGGACATTAGTTTGTGGTGGTTGATAACCGTTCTTTTAGGTCGTTTGACTAAAAGAATAGTTATGTAAACTAAATTTATAAACACCCTAATACTACTACAACTAGTGTAGTGGTAAGTCGGGGATCGAACCACAAAGACAAGGGGCGATAGCTTTTAGACTTGATGTAAAGGATTTAAATGGGATTTGAAAGAATTATACTAATAGCAGAAAAGTAAAGCAAGAACTAAAACAATAATATGCTATGGAAGGAAAAACGGGGACAGATCAGTTCCACCCTAGAAAGGACAATCGAACTATCCATACGCTAAATTAGGAGAAATCAGACAACAATGAATCATGACACTCAAGATGACGAGAGGAAGTTTATGACCCTATAAATCACACGAACGACCTGTAATTGCCCTATGTCTCCAAAGGAGTGGCAGGACAAGATTCGCATCGAATATCAGTCAATCAATTAACAATCTCAAATCCTAACTCTACGCATGAAGAACGAGCCAACCTAGGGTTTCACCAATCAAACCCCTAAGAAAACTACTCACACATAGTAATAAAAGACATGATTGAAAGCATGAATGGAAATGAACAAGAGAACGAAAACTAAGAACTATAACCGAACCGACAACTACTCTATCAAAACTGTAAACGAAATAACGATAATAGCTAAAGGAATGAAATTAAGAAAAACAATACTTGAAAGCATTAAACGAACTAAAACAGAAAAGAAATAATACCTTGCATAAATGAAACTGCTTGAACGAAAGAGAAACCGAATCCGAAATACAAAGCTTGAACACGAGAACAACAAAAGCTGTAAATCTAAACTAATGCATGAAAGAAATGAAAAGCTTTAAAGTGATGTTCTAGGTTGAGGCATAAGAGCTCTCAAAGTAGGCATAAGGTTATGTACAGAGAAAGAGGGTATTTATACCCAAGGGACAAAAGGAGTAAAACCCTAGGAAAAACCCTCGAGCGCCGACTAAAGAAAGAACCAAAATCTGCAGGAAAGAAGGCCATTCGGCCGAATGAAGGGAAGATTCGGCCGAATGAGTGGCCATTCGGCCGAATGGGTATGCCATTCGACTATATCAGAATCTTGGCGTTTTTGCAACCTGTCTACCATTCGGCCGAATGGGTCTTGATTCGGCCGAATGAGTCTTCATTCGGCTATTCCCGAGAGCTTGATTTATGTGCTTAAATCCCTGTCTTCCATTCGACCGAATGGATGTCAGATTCGGTCGAATCTGAACCTAAACCTTGCTAGACAGTTCCTTTGAAGTGCCTAGTGGCTTCTAGAGTTTATGGGATCTTCGAGAGTGACTTGGAACGCATGCCCAAGCTATGATACGTGCATCCAAACTCTTGATAGAAGTGTCAAAGCCTCGAACACGTCTCATTTTACCTCGAAATCATCGAGATCACCTGAAATGACCTAAAAACAGCTCGAGGACAAGATTAAGGTAAAATTGAATGTAACGTGCATAAAACCAATATAAAAGCACGAGACTCGACACTAAAATAAGGTTGTGAACGTGCTCTAAAATGAGCACATCAACTTCCCCCAAGCCAAACCTTTGCTAGTCCCTAGCAAATGAACTAGCAAGGCAGCGCCGTGAGCAAAACTCATGAAAAAGCAAGGTGAGCAGAAAACAGGACAATGCCAGCCGTGTACGCGAAAAACTCTTCCCTAGCCATGGGTGTGCAAGTACAATGGGCTCAAAAGAGCATAATACCAAGATAAACAATGTTTTCCACAGACTCGGGATCATTGGAAAAGCTACAACACTGGCCATGCCACCCACTACCTAATGAGATCACAAGTCTACGCTCCCCATGCTATTTCCCAAAAGATGTGGGAAATTTCTAGTACGCTCGTGTGTTTAATACGGTATGTGTTTCGCTCAGAATCATCCAACTTGAGATAAGTCGGGAATTAAACACTCAATCAAGGAGAAATCTTAGGGATTGTATCCTATCTACTCTCCAGCACAGAACTTGCTAATCAGGCCAAGTCGAACAGGTTTGGAAACGGTTGCAATGTAGGCTGGGATCAAGGTAGGGTGAAATTTGGGGATGTGGAGATCAAATAGAGGATAGTAAGCAATCCAAGGTAATCAAACCAAGGATGGCTACGACTTTCGAAAACCATGCCACTTCCCAAAATTCTCTGGATACGCATAAATGAGCTCATTACACCAACTTTTTTCTCGAATTTTTCTTTTTCTATTATTTTTTTCTTTTTCTTTTTCTTTCTTTTTTTTTCTTTTTTTTCTTTTTGTTTTTAAGAAAATGCTTCTGAAATAAACTAAGTGTAATGTAAAGAGTCATATCATACGACAACGATTTTTCCAACAAAAATCTTTCACCACAATGCAACGGGCACCACTTCACTGTAATCACTTGACTATCCTCTAGGTAAGAAGAGGGAATATTTGGCTCATGTGGAGTTAGGTGATGTATCTACGAAGAAAAAGTAAAGGCACAAAATTGGCTTACCCTATAGTCAATCAATATTCATGGTAGGAAATTTGGCCATGTAGCTGTAACTACAAACGTGTTATCATCCCTGGCCTTTAGAAAAGAAGACTATGCTGGAGGAGAACAGACACAATACTTAGACTCTCTAACTAGCACTTAATAACATAGGACTCATAATGGAGTCCTAGAAGGCTCAATCCTCACTAGGCTAGTCGAAATGTGCCTCAAAAGGTAGTCATCCAAGCCGCAAACCAAGCAGGACCAGATCCCCTAAGTCAGGCGGAAAACAATCAATTATTCGGTCCCAAAACAGGCACAAGGCTAGGAAAAGCATGAGTATGCATAAGACCACTATACTGTACACATCAGGAGCTAGCGTGTCAGTTTCACAACTCAAGCACATTAATCTTAACACACCTAGACATGCAAAGAAAAACTAAAATAAAAAAAAAACAAGGTAATAGTTTCAATAATGCTGATCTTTCGAAGTTTTGAAAACACAAGGACCCTCCCCCAAGCCAGCTCAAGAGCCGTCTTGGCACTTGGGAGAGAAGAAACAAAAGGGAGAAAGATCAGCATTATGGAAGCTGTTGCTATACAAATAAACAAACAAAACAAAAAAAACACACCGGGTTATCTCCCGTAAGTACTTTTGTTTAACGTCGGTAAGTTCGACACATTTAGGCACAAATTTATACAAAAAAAGGAAACAAAGAAATTATACCTGCCGTAGGAGTGGATTCACTCCTAGCATCACCATCACCTCCAGCATGGGGAGTCAAAACTCTCCACCGAGCCGCAGTGACGGAAGTAAGCAATGGAGAACCAGGGTCATCTGGAGGTGGGTTAGAATGCGGGGCTCCCCCAAGCCAGGGTGGAGCCATCAGTCTTTTTTTCCTTTTTCTAGCCCTTTTCCGTTTACGGGCTGGCTCGTCAGTTCCCTCAGATTTATAATACATCTCCGTTGGCGGAGCAATTCCATTTGCAACCCCAAAAATAAGATGTTTTTGCGCGTCCTCCTCATCCGACACCTCAACTGTCATTGGTGCAACAGAAGCACTACACCTCTCGACTTCTTTCGTAGCGTCTTTCTCGACCACCCCAAAGGAACAAATCCGCTCGACCATGGGTTCCATTGAAGACTTAGAAAAGGCAAACACGACCTTTTCTTGGGCTACCCTAACGGTTATAGTTTCTGATTCATAGTCGATCAGGGCACCTAAAGTTTTCAAAGCATCCCTCCCTAAGATGAGAGGAGTATAAGGATCCTCGGCCATATCAAGCACCACGAAGTCACATGGTACTACTATGTTCCCTACTTGGATCGGAAGGTCCTCAAACTCCCCACATGGCACTTTTATACTACGGTCGGCCAGCTGGATTGTTTTCTGTGATGGCTTGAGGTCGAAAGTGAGTTTCTTGGCGATGGACATCGGCATTAGGCTAATAGAGGCCCCAAGGTCAGTGAGTGCTCCCTTAGAATTGAGTTTTCCAAGGGTGACTGGGAGCACAAAGGGTCCTCTAGCTTTTTCTTTCTTTGCCCACGTGCCCTGAATGATGGCACTTACTTGCTCTGGCAAACTAATCACTTCGCCCTCAAGCTTTCTCTTATTCCTTAGGAGGGTTTTTAGATACGTCGCATATTGCGGCATTTGCTCCATGGCCTCTAGGAATGGTATTTTCATTTCAAGCTGCCGCATATGCTCTTGGAATTGAAGAAACTTTTCTTGAAGTTGCTTCTCTACCTTTTTGTAAGGAAAAGGTAGAGGCGGGGCATGTTGACGCTCGAGTTTCCTCCTTTCCTGTATCTCCCTCCATCTCTCATCTTCATCGTTCTTCTTCCCCTCATACCCATTGATTTTGACATTGTGCCCCTCAATTTCTTCACCACCCTCCTTTTCTCCTCTTCCCTCAAGGTTTTCCTTGTGCTCATTTTCTCTTAGACAACCACTTCCCTTCGAGGGATCTTCCCCTAAATCATCTCTATTGGCTACAGATGGAGAAGGATGTGAGGTTCCAGAACCTAGGAAGATCGCCTTACAGGTGTGATGCTTAGGGTTAGAGTCAGGAGAGTTTTGTGATAGAGGCTGGGTGGATGGGTTTTGTTGGGGGTGAGAAGGAAATGGCAATGGTGGGGGTGGACTAGCCATCTACACAAGTTGTGATTCAAACAACTTCTGCTGCGCCTGAAGTTGTTGCATTTGATTCATCAAAGTTTGGTTGATGTGCAAGAGGGTTTGGTTTTGCTGCGTAAGGGAGTTCACTTGGGTGGAAAGGAATTCATTAGTTGGAGGCAGGTTTGGTTGAGGCTGTATAGATGGATAGGGTAGGTTGGTGTTGGGTCTTGGCATTGGAGGGTATGGCCTATTCCCATTCGGCCTAGGGAAACTCCCATTCGCTTGATTGTTGGAATTATACCCTTGGGAGGAGTTTCCTTGGCTAGAATTCGGATTGAAGGTAGGTCTAAAGGGTTGGTTATTGTTAGGACCTTGCTGAGAAAACCCTTGGTTTTGACCACCATATCCCACAGCTGCCACATAGTCGGGATTGTACCCGTATCCATCATAGTTCATGATTGGGGTTCCTTCTTGGTTATACCCCCCGTAGTTAACAGCCGCTATGTGCTCAGAATTTGCACCTCCACAATATGATGTATCATGATTGGCACCCCCACAGATTCTACATGAAAAGGGCGTCTCTTTAACCGATGATACATTGGAGCTACTGTGGGCGTATTTGAACTTGGACAACTTCTTATCCATGATAGCCTCAATTTTTGAAGTAATTGTGTCCAAGTTGCTTGAATCCATCCCTCCTCTCGGTAATCCACTACCCCTTGCTCCTCCCCAAGAGCTATTTTTAGCAACCTCCTCAATCTTAGCCCTCACTTGATTGCATGGGACTTTCGAAAGTTGGCCACCAACAGCCGAGTCTAGGAGTGCTTTAGTGGAGTCATTTAGACCATCATAGAAGAATGTATTGAGATGGTTCTCTCCGTACTCATGATGGGGGCATGCTCTTATCATTCTCTTAAACCGACTCCAAGTGGCACTAAGGTTCTCATCATCCTCTTGAGTGAATGACGCAATTTTCTTACGCCAATCCTGCGTTCGAACTGTGGGATAGAACCTTTCTAGAAATGTTGTTTTTAATTGAGCCCAATTAATGATTGAGTTGGGCTCTAAGCATTTATACCAATCCCGAGCATCACCAGATAAGCTCAAGTGAAATAAATGCATCCGTACATAATCTGGGCTATTGGGGCATGGAGGTATGAGACCGCAAATATCTGAGAATGCCTCCAAGTGTTGGAGAGGGCATTCATTTCTCAAACCGCAAAAAGGGGTCTCTTTCACCATCCAGGTGAATTGAGGATGTATGTGATAAGGGTTTGGGGCTATGGGTAACAGTACACCTCCTAGAAATTCTTGGGAACCAGGCGTCCTAAATTGACCAAATAGTTGTTGGTGGTTTTCGTCCATTGGTGGTGTAGGGTGGTTTGAGGTATTTGGTTGCGATGAGCTTTGGGTTGGAATTCTCCGTTTGCTGCGTTGAACCTCAGGGTCGTATGGTTCTAGTTGTTGATTTGATTGACGTGTGCTATATGGCATGCAAACAACACTAGAGACCAAGCGTAAGTACTGACAAGCAGATTATTAGACAATAAAATAAATAAAACAAAAATGAATTACACCAAGACTATAATCTAAACACAACGCCTTGTCCCCGGCAACGGCGCCATTTTGATAACCGTTCTTTTAGGTCGTTTGACTAAAAGAATAGTTATGCAAACTAAATTTATAAACACCCTAATACTACTACAACTAGTGTAGTGGTAAGTCGGGGATCGAACCACAAGGACAAGGGGCGATAGCTTTTAGAATTGATGTAAAGGATTTAAATGGGATTTGAAAGAATTATACTAATAGCAGAAAAGTAAAGCAAGAACTAAAACAATAATATGCTATGGAAGGAAAAACGGGGACAAATCAGTTCCACCCTAGGAAGGACAATCAAACTATCCATACGCTAAATTAGGAGAAATCAGTCAACAATGAATCATGACACTCAAGATGACGAGAGAAAGTTTGTGACCCTATAAATCACACGAACGACCTGTAATCGCCCTATGTCTCCAAAGGAGTGGCAGGACAAGATTCGCATCGAATATCAGTCAATCAATCATTAACAATCTCAAATCCTAACTCTATGCATGAAGAACGAGCCAACCTAGGGTTTCACCAATTAAACCCCTAAGAAAACTACTCACACATAGTAATAAAAGACATGATTGAAAGCATGAATGGAAATGAACAAGAGAACGAAAACTAAGAACTATAACCGAACCGACAACTACTCTATCAAAACTGTAAACGAAACAACGATAATAGCTAAAGGAATGAAATTAAGAAAAACAATACTTGAAAGCATTAAACGAACTAAAACAGAAAAGAAACAATACCTTGCATAAATGAAACTGCTTGAACGAAAGAGAAACCGAATCCGAAATACAAAGCTTAAACACGAGAACAACGAAAGCTGTAAATCTAAACTAATGCATGAAAGAAATGAAAAGATTTAAAGTGATGTTCTAGGTTGAGGCACAAGAGCTCTCAAAGTAGGCATAAGGTTATGTACAGAGAAAGAGGGTATTTATACCCTAGGGACAAAAGGAGTAAAACCCTAGGAAAAACCCTCGAGCGCCGAGTAAAGAAAGAACCAAAATCTACGGGAAAGAAGGCCATTCGGCCGAATGAAGGGAAGATTCGGCCGAATGAGTGGCCATTCGGCCGAATGGGTATGCCATTCGGCTATATCAGAATCTTGGCGTTTTTGCACCCTGTCTACCATTCGGCCGAATGGGTCTTGATTCGGCCGAATGAGTCTTCATTCGGCTATTCCCGAGAGCTTGATTTATGTGCTTGAATCCCTGTCTTCCATTCGACCGAATGGATGTCAGATTCGGTCGAATCTGAACCTAAACCTTGCTAGACAGTTCCTTTGAAGTGCCTAGTGGCTTCTAGAGTTTATGGGATCTTCGAGAGTGACTTAGAACGCATGCCCAAGCTATGATACGTGCATCCAAACTCTTGATAGAAGTGTCAAAGCCTCGAACACGTCTCATTTTACCTCAAAATCATCGAGATCACCTGAAATGACCTAAAAATAGCTCGAGGACAAGATCAAGGTAAAATTGAATGTAACGTGCATAAAACCAATATAAAAGCACGAGACTCGACACTAAAATGAGGTTGTAAACGTGCTCTAAAATGAGCACATCAGTGGTTCTAACTTAAACCCGCTTTAAATTAATGTCCATATTTCACTAATTTGCAACAGAATTAGATAGAACCGCCACGTATTAATGTCTTTTTTGCGGCGTATTTTTACGCTGCAAATTAAAGTTACCTATTTTCTTCCCTCCCATTTGCTACACGCATATTAACGCCACATATAGCTCTATTTACACCGCCGTAAATAACTAATAGTCTACTAGTGATAAGCCTATAACCAAGTCTTGTTGAGGAGTGAAATGCTGGCATATCCAAATCTTATATGCCAAAGTAGTGGATCATCTTCCAAAACACTTAGACAATTCATATTGTTCCTAGGAATCTCATCTAGGTTCACGGTATATGTGTTCCCTTTACGAGTTCCATCCAAAATCATTTCTCTAGTGTCATTCTTAAAAAATAGTGCATTTTTTAGAGGTAAAACTTACCCTTTATCACAAAATTGTGATAAGCTAAGTAAATTGTGCTTTAAACCTTCTACCAAAAATACATTATCTACAAAGTGGGAACTGGACATTCCAACCTTTCCAACACCAATAATCTCGTCCTTCTTGTTGTTACCAAAGGTCAGAGTCCCACCATTGAAGGTTGCTAGTGAGAGGATTTTAGATTTGTCTCATGTCATATGCTTGGAACAATCGATCACTGTCGAGATACCACGAGTTGTTCCCCCTCAATATCACCTACAAAAAAGATTAGTTATTAGGAACAGGAACCCGGTATCCCTTGGGTTTCTTTTCTTTCTCAGTGACATAAAACTTTTTCATATATTCAACATTTTTGTTAACACAATGTTCCCTTCAACACAAGTTCCAAAAAAATGACCAGTTTGACCTCAAAGGTGCAAATTATGCTACTAGGTAAATGAATAGGTTGTCGTACACCTCTCAAAAATAAACCAACAACACCAACTAATATAGTTAGGGAAGTAGGGATCGTATCCTCAGGGAAGCATTGCAATTCTATTAGCTCTTAAAATTCTAGATTGTATAAAGGGTCTTAGTTGGAAGGGTAGCTAACTAAGGAACTAATGATAAAAAAATTTAGTGAAGACTCGATGCAAATTAGCTAAAGCCTAGGGCAATGGTTCACCATGAACAAACAAATCAATAGAGAAATGACAACTAACGAGTTTCATGAATTCAATGAACTAGGGCTCACTAATTCTCTTGAACTTAGACTCCCTCAAGACTCTTCTAGTAGCTCTTGCTCTTGGCTAGATTTGTCAAGCCTATTATTCCTTGGTCATATTATGGTATTTTTATCTCTCAACATCAAATTCAACAAATACCCAACATACAATTAAACATGGCCATAATCCAATTGTAAGCAATGATAAACCAATATTATGAATTCAATTATAAACTTGAAACCAATTAATAGCATAAAACTATTTCATTGAAGTGTTCATAGATCCCTAAAACCCTAGAAAGAGATCTACTCACAATTCATGACTAAAACAATAACAATCATAAACATGAAATTTATGAATGAGAAAGCAATGAAAAGTACCTCTATAAGTCTTGATTAATGGGGAAAATATAAAATAGGGTTTTTCACCATTGAAGAAACAAAAAAAAACTGCTTTCTTATAGAGAAGAGAAAACCTAGAACAATAAAACCTTCAGGAAAATAATAATGCATAAAAAATAGGATGACTACACTAAGTATTAGGGCCAAATTAGAGGTTTAATCCAATTATAACTAAGCATTCAAATAGCTATAAAATTACCTAAAATATTAGGAAAACCCTAAACAAAGCATAATAGAGCACAAAATGGATAATATATGCTAATGATATCTAAAATGTAACTAAATTAACTAATATGCTCTAATAATACAACCTAAAAATGCCTAAAATTCTATAGAATTGTGTTTTATCAGTAAATCTACATATTTGTTCCTTTTAACCTTCTTCTTATTGTATGTAATTCCTAGTCCCTCTATTCTTTTAACCTGAGCATTTTTAATCCATTTTGGAACTTCCACAAACTTTTTGCTTTCCCCCTGAAGTTCTTGTATTTTACAAGTCAGTTTTAAGTGTTTCAAATTATTTGTTTAAACATTCAATTGGAACTTTAGTGATGTCTAATATGAGATTAAAGCTCAAAAGTTTGTACTGAGTTAACTTAACGTCAAGCATTATATTTTTATTCCTATGTCTATCATTAGCTTCTTTCGATTTCATATTCCTATCCATTAAATCAAAAAATCACTCTTGAACATTTGTTTTATAATTTGTAAGATAGGTTATGTGGTCTTTACAAACCTGGTTTGTACAACCTTATCACTTTGATAAATCTTGAGCATGAGATTCTGGTTCCTTTCTTTTAGAGAGAGAACTAAATTAACTAACTAATTTTTTGTCATTAATACTAGAGAGTTAGAGATACCTCATCATGTGTTTCTATTAGGCATAAGTTTGCACATTCCTCTTCTTATTATTCCCCTTCTTCTTCAGAGTCAAAGTCTCCTCCAAGCAGCAATCATGACTCTTTTTTCATCAGTCTTTGAGTAGGTGTTTTTGTTAGGCTTAACTTGTTCATTTGCTTTGCCTTTATCTTTTTTAGTGTCCCACAATGGACATTCTCTAATGAAATGTTCCAAACTACCACATTTGTGATAGCCTGAATTAGTCTTAGAGGAACGATTCTTCTTACAAAAGGATTTCTTCTTGCGGTCACTAGCCTTGTTAAATCTATACATCTTTATGAATTTTCACACAAGCGTGGCCTCTTCTTCATCATACAACTTAGAACCATACTCCTCTTGAGCTTTTAGGGCAAGCCCTCGATATTTAGAACTCTCATGGTTATGTGTTCCCAAGTGGAGTTCATAAGTGACCCAAGAAGCTACTCCAAATTAAATTTTGTGAAATCCTTGGTCTCTTGAAGTGTTGTAACCTTAGATCTCCATCTTTCATCTTGATGAAGTCTTCTCAAGATTTTTCAAATCTGTTCACTAGTGGAAATACTTCTACCAAGAGAAACTAACTCATTTCTAATGTTAGTAAACCTAGTAAACATATCTTAAACAGTTTCTCTAGGCATCATTTTAAATCTTTCATATTTAGACAAAAGCAAATCAATTTTGGAAAATTTTACTTCACTTGTTCCTTCATGAGTAATTTGCAACAAATCCCATATTTGTTTAGCCGTTTTATAACCCATTACTCTATTGTGCTTATAAGGTCCTATGCCATAGTGAAGTATTATCGTCTTAGCATTTAATTTCATTTTCTCAAAATCTTCTCTATCAAATTCAAACATGGACGTTAGAACAATCTCATTGTTTTCGTCAGTTTTAGTCACTTTGAAATCTCCTACTTTTATCACACACCATACTTGGTAATTTACTGTCTTAATAAAGATTTACATTCTATTTTTCCAGTTAGTATAGAATTTACCATTGAACATTGGCGGATGTTGGGTAGAGTAACCTTCTTTAACCTTCTTATTAGTATTCATCTTTCTATAGAAAATTTGCTCTCTGAGGTGTCTTGAATTAATGAGAACCTTCTCTTATACCAATTTTTATTTAGATAGGCACTTACTTGTGGAAGTAGATGAACTGGAACATAGAAACATAAAGGAATAATAGGGTTTTTTTGCGTGAAAACTTTTGTGTCCATCCCAAGTGAAAATACCTTTATCTCACTCTTGTTCCACTCAAAACAATGATTTCCACTCAAAACAATGAGTTTCACTCTCTCTTTCTCTCTTCTCTTTACTCAATTTGACATTGCTCTAAGTCACTCACCCTTTTTCTCTCTTGAACTTAACTCTAAGTTCTACAACTCACTCCACCAATTGCATAACTCTATACAATAATCTTATAC
Source organism: Dysphania ambrosioides (assembly GCA_026401315.1). NCBI lineage: Eukaryota > Viridiplantae > Streptophyta > Magnoliopsida > Caryophyllales > Amaranthaceae > Dysphania > Dysphania ambrosioides. Next base: position 16,987,218 of record CM048660.1, on the reverse strand, counting down.
AAAGAAAATTACAATTTAATTCTAAGGCATGTAGGATGGAAGTAAATGGAACAAGCTCAACTTAAGATGACTACTAACACTTAGAAATATTTTTGTGTAAGCACAAAGGTTTGGTTAGTGAAGTTCACTTAAGAGGTGAGGGAGTGAGATACTTATATACAAGACTTCCTAAGCACAACACTCCTATATCTTTACACAAAATAAGGAAGATGAAGTACAAGTTAGTTACCCATTGTATTATAAGTACTGTTGGGCTAACTACTTTGTACTTCTTTATTCCTTTTGTCTTGTTGTCCAAAAGTCTTTTATTTGAATGGGAGAAAATAGGGAAAAGTAGTGGAAAACTTTGTTGAAAGTCTTCTAACTTGATAAAACCAAGGTTGTTAAGATTTTTGCTTTTCAAGCTTCCAAGACAAGAACCCTTTTGAAAACATATTTTGATGTAAGATAAATTAAGCTAAGCTTAAGCCATGAATCCCATCTTACATACTACATAAACCCTAAGACAAACTCATGTGCTTTGGAAACTCATTGCTCCATGAAGCTTGGGCTTCACTTATTAGAAACTAAGTTTGTCATTGCCAAAACACGTAAAAGGATCAGCAGAGGTCTTAGGACTAAGTATAAGTTGAAAAGCATTATTTGTATAGATATCTTTGTCAAAATCTTTTTAGGACTAGGATGCCTTCCTTATACTAAATTTAACCTCATGATTTCAGTCATAGAACATTAAATGAAAACCTATATTACTCGGACACTAGTTAAAAGTTAGGATGGGTATGAATCCAAGTGTTGGACTATACCAAGGGTCATAATTTTGTATGTAGGGGTCCTGATCTCATAATCGAAATAGTTGTGTCTATACTAACCATTCATGGAGTACATCTTTAGTTTTGAAAGACGTTAAATGTCAATTACATAATTAATATGTGTACAAACATTTTGGATTGATGCTTTTGCCAGCCTCTTATTAAGATTCTTTTCTCAAGCCCACTTTTGAGCATATATTGTATCACTACTTCACTTTTCTCTAGCTTACTAGTTACTATTATTTATGAATATGTAGATTAAGATGTTTGGTTGACCATAAAAGTGTCGAATAAGGTCATAAAGACTCAAGACCCTTTTAGGAGTGTCGAGTGCCTAACATGGGTACTTATGGTGAATAATGCAACATATCAAGACCAACTTAGTATGGTGTATTATTCATTGACTAAGGAACAATGTTCTTATTCTTCAATGCTCATATGCATATGGCACACTGCAAGGGTGCTACATTGCAATTTAGAACCTTTATTATACACGTATGGCATCTTTGTCATAGAGGCATGGATGAAAGTTGCTGGACTTGTTTTTTAGGAGCATAAAGTGGGAAATTGGTGTAAATATCCTTTAACCTCCAAATATAGAAACTCGCCACATAATTAGTTACTCATGTTGTTGAAGTTTAATGCTTGATATGTACGACATTATAGGAGCAAAAACTGTAAAAATAAAGGAAAAACTAGTGATTTTTAAAGAGCCTTAGCCAGGCTGAATGGCATAATAGATGTCTTATAAGTATAACTGTAATATTGAGTTCTTTTTTTTTAGAGTAGCCTCCTATAATTTTTGTCTGTAATATTTTTGGGTTAGAGGTAGGATGGGTGGAAAGGTCAATTGCATAACCTCGAGTCAGGATATATTGATACCATACTTTTTGTCCACTCTATGGCGAAGTCATCCTTCTATAAATGAACTAATCACTTATTGTCAATTTTGTGTGGACTTTTTGTCCATTGTTGTTATTACCAAGAAGTCATTCGTCTATTAATGACATCAAAGCTTAGATTGTTTTTTCCACTTGAAGCAGCCTAAAATCAAGTTACTCTATAAAATTTTAATTTTAGCATGCTCAGATACCTAAATAAGAGCTTTTTAAGCATTCTCCTTTGAGTTGTAATTTCTAAGTTTATTCCATGCATTGATTAGATACTTTTGTTTTTTTATAGCAGTTCTATAAACAAAACAGAAAAACTACTCATATTTTCTAGCTTGATACGCTAGATTATGGGCCAAGCTAACAAAATACCTAGAAACTTTAAAACAAGCACAAAAAAATAAAGAAGCGGCTTCTGATTAAATATCCATAACCAAAACTTGAAAGTCCTCATTAGATATTGAAGAATTTAGGAGTGCTTGAATAGCTTTAGAGCAGTCTAAACGAATCACTCACTACTTTCCTCTCTTGCTGGCTTCTTTGATACCCCTCCAGACTGCCAAAAGTTTCTGCATAAAGAGGACTAGAAGCTCAAACCCGTTCTCCACCTCCATATTCTTGCTGTCGCTGCTACTAATCATCCAACCTATACCCGCCTAGAAGTTTCTCTTAGTCGAACGCTTTTTGACACTATTCCAAGCCCCATCCACTTCAACAATGAGAAGAGAATTACCTTGAAGTCTTCCCTTGATCCAGCAAAGAAATAATAACTAAGGGGGAACTTGAACCTTGAACCCTTTCTCTCGTTGATTACAGACATTACCAGTTCTTAGAATCTATTCCTTAAAAAGCACAAAGACCCTACTTCGGTTAGGAAGACTCCCTTTAAAACATACTTCATTTCTATGATTTCAAACGCACCAACATAAAACACTAGTAGAAATTATTTAATTTGCGGCGGCGATTTTAGTATTATATGCAGCGTAGACCTTGAATTCGTACTCTGTACGGATCAGTTTGCATAGGCTCATGCACAGATTTACGTCTAGCAACAGATACGATGGTAGTAAATGAGTATTTTATAATTTGCAACATAAAAAATATGTCGCTAACAATTAACTAATATGTGGCAGTCCTAGGAAAATATGCCACACATTAATACTGGAGTAGGCAATTAAATGCGGCGGGTCTAGGTATAATACGCCACAAATTTTTGAATTAAAATGCGGCGAGTTATAGTTTATATGCCGCAAATCATTCATTAGGAGCAATTAAAATGCGACGGTTTAATCATAGAATCGTCGCTTATTATTAGATTTTTTATGTTTTTACCTATATTCTAGTCCCTACTACGCCATCATTACGATATTACCAAAACCCGTTATATGCAATTACCAACCATTTATACATATTACAATCAATATTGCAATAAAAGGTATACAATATGATGTCTAGAATTCATCTATATACTAATAGGATCATAATGTGTTAGAAATAATCAGTCATAAAAGATGAGAAAAGTTAAGAAATGACCAAGCGTAAAGCATATAAATCTAATATTCTATTATAACCACTAGTTTTGACACGCAAAATAGCAATCTATGAGATTTTACACTCAGAACAAACAACCAATTAATTTTTCATAGATTTTGGGTGCATTTCGAGGTTTTGGAAAATTCAGAGAGGCATTTCTCTTAGTCTGGTAGTCTTAACGGCGTAATTTTTTTTAGTAGCCCCCTATTTTTGAAGGTACTACACAATCATGTTTCCCTTTAGTGGCCTCGATGGCGTCTTATTTGAGATATTGAAAAAAAAAAGCTTTGATAAACCATAAAATTGGTTACAAGACTCCGAATGGGGGCTTATAATATGTCTAAATTGTCTCTAAAAAAAGTCTCGAACACCATATAATCTACAAAATTCAATTTTTAAGGGTTAATTCCTTCATGAACACAACATAAGCAAAGCTTAACTCATCCAACCAAGTTCTCAATCACTCCCCATTTTTTATCTTCTTAAGTAAAAACTCACTAAAAAAGTCAATTACTACATATATGCTTACATATATGCCACTACTAAAAACTCCCAATTACTTAAGTCTTATCATACTTTGACATTCCCAAATAAATGCCACTACTATGATCTATCTAAATCTTCTTAGGTTTACTTTTCTAGTTTACTTTACCAAAAGTAATTTTAGGTTTACTTTACTAATTTATCCGGGACATTTCCTAAGACACTTTATTATAATAGCAATAATATATAGTTAATATTGAACTCGTGCATGAACAATAACATAGGCAAAACCTTAAATTCAAGGTGGAAAGAGGCAAGGGGATTATGCTAAATTCTTCTAAAGTATTAAACAGGTTAGGAGAATCACTTGTTAATTTATGAAAACTCCAAATAAATAGCAGCATTAGCCAAATGCGAAGATAAACCCCATGTCTAGGTTTCAAACAAATGCCCATGTCTAGGCTTTGAACACATGAGAAGATAAACCCTAATTCAAACAACTCCACTAATTAACATATTCACAATAAACAACATCCATTCAAATACCCATATTTCAAAATGAAATAAACAATAAAAAAACAAATAAAAACATAATTTACCGATGGAGGACACAACGAATGAGGCATAGGTGGTGGTGGCATGGCATTACTAGAGGTGGTGGTGTGGCTTTACTAGAGGTGGTGGTGATGTGGCGTGGCTTTGGGTGATGGCGTAGCTTTGGGTGGAATTAAGGTAATGGTCAGATTCGAGAGCGTGCGAGAATGGCTGCGAACTAGAGTATAAGAAACTAAGGTTTGAGTTAGGTTAAAGGAAAGCCATGTTTTTTTTTATGAAGGAAGATAATATGCGGTGGGGGTGGGTAGATAACGTCGCATTTTATTAGGTGCTAGGTTAATTTGCGGCAGAGCTAAGATAATGCACCGCATTTTATTAGGGAATGGTTTAATATGCGGTGGGTCTTAATCACTAACGCCGCATATTATATACATCTATAATTAATTTGCGGCTTTTTTAATATTACGCCGCAAATCTTTAGCCGCAATTCATTATTATTTTACTAATGAAATGAGAAAGTGGGCCGCTCTTGACTGATTTTTATTATCTTCTTGGATAAGATATGTCAGCAATTCTTAACCCAATCTTTAATTCTTGAGTTTATATTAGAGATTCTAAGCCCAAAAAAGGAGCTAGCCAAATGCGCTTGGAAAACTCACAATCCCGTATCAAGTGTTTCAGAGTCTCCACGTGATGCTTGCAAATAGAAAATTCTTGCTCGAGATGGATTCCTCGCTTTTGTAATTCTGTCTTTACTAGTAAAGCTTTATTCAGCAGCTTCCAACCAAACATAAACATTCTCGGCATTACTTTAATTTTCCAGAATTTTTTCCAAAATGTCAAAGTATCTCCATCGATGAATCAGCGGGGAGCGTCCAAGATAGAGATGTTACGCAAAAATCTACAGCCAGATTTAACCATAAAGTCTCCCGATTTAGTACCTCTCTAAACGGTGGCATCCAAAATATCCCTCTGACTAATGGGGATACTCAAGATGTCAGAGGTTGTTTCTTTATTAAACAATCTCCAAACCTTCCTTGCATCTCAATTTTTTTGATGCATTAAATCTGCCACCTAGTTGGGTCTTACTTCCCCAGGGAGTAACTTTAAGCTTCTTATCATTGCTTCCCCATGAGGAAGCCATTTGTCCTACTCAATCCTAATGGCGTCTCCCCTACCTACCACTTTGCCAACACCTTCTTTCATAACATTTAAGGCTGCAACGAGACTTTTGAATGCCCATGAAGGCAATGATATTTTCAACCCCTTGCTTGCAAATGCCAAAGGAAGGGCCTTATATCTACCTTTAATGACTCGCGCACTAAGACTCTGTGGTTCCTTCTGAAATCTCCATGCTTCCTTGAAGAGCATTGAATGATTAATATGAGACATATTCTTCAACCCCATTCCTCCTTGACAGTTTGGAAGACGTAATAAATTTGTTTACCTCCAATAAATCGACATCTTGTCACTTGAAGTACTCCACCAAAATTTAATGAGCAAGGAATTGATTTTAGACAATAGTTTTTTAGGGAACTAATAGATTGTCAGGACATGGGAGGCAAGACTTACTAGAATGGATTTAATGAGTAAAGATTTCCCTACTTGATTAAGATTGCTAAACTTCCATTATGAAATTTTTTGAACAATACAGTCATGAATGAAATCAAGCTTAGAACATGACCTAACATCCACTTCAATAGGAAGTCCAAGATAAGACCCAAGGCCTTCCTTTTGCTTCACACCTAGAGGTTTATGCATGTACTTCATGAATCTTTTGGGTGTATTGGGAGAGAAGATTATGGAAGATACTTTTCGAGTTAATCATTTCCCCAGAAATATTACAAAAATCATCAAGAACATCTTTCATCAGTTTGCATGAATCAGGCGTGGCTTTGAAGATAAAGAGAGCATCATCAGCAAAGAATAGGTGATTGATTCTTGGGGCCCTTCTTCCAATTTTGAGAACTTTGATCATATTTTCCTCATCTAGGCGAGAAAACCAAGTAGAGAGAACCTTCATGCAAAGAATAAATATGCAAAGGGAAAGAGGATCGCCTTGTCTTAGTCCCCTATAAGGTGAAAACATTTCACGCAGCTCGACATTAATAAGAATGGAGTACGAAACTGAAGAGCTGCATTTAAACACCCAACTCAACCAAACATCAAGGAAGCCTATTTCCTTAAGAACCCAATCCACAAAAGCCTAGCGGAATCTGTCATATGCTTTGTTAAGGTCAACTTTAAGAACTGCCGCAAAGTTATTCCCATTTGTCTTTTCTTTAATCCAGTTCATCATTTCATGAGCAATAAGACAGTTATCAACCATTAGTCTCCCTGTCATAAAAGCATTCTGGAATTCGCTGATAATCTCTTTTATGACAGCTTTAAGTCTAAGGACCATATACTTGGAAATAATCTAGTAGATTGAATTGCACAGTAGCACAAGCCTATAGGAGGGAAATTATTAGATACTTTTGTTAGTGATATTTAGCAAGTATATTCAATGTTATATTACAGGAATGCAACTTTTATATAATATCATGCATTAAAATATCAAGTGTATATCACTCTCTCTCTCTTTCTCTCTCTATCTATCTATCTCTTTTTTAGACATAGTATAAACTTACAAGAAACACTAAAAAAAATTGCGAAAACCTAAAGAAGTAGCAGTTGTAGCACATACGTGGTCTCCTTGAACTCTTTGGTTGTTGAACTTTAAGACAATACATCTTTTAGACAAACTATTGCTAGTTTTTATTTTCTCAATTGTGTTTGCACTTGCTAGAATTTGAAAAGAGTTCTTTTATAGAGTTATGACCAGCATAAAACCCAAATAAATTGATCAGAAATTCTTTATTCTAGTGCTTTCAAATAGGCCAATGCTTTTGATTACACTATAAAAGACGCAAACCCAAGATCACTCCCTCCTTTCCTTGCCCACAGAGATAGAGAGCCAAACATGACCCATCAACCCATACCTTCTTTCCCTAATTCTCTTTCCTAAGCTTCATTGACCTAATTTATAATAAAGTCTTTCCCTAGAGTGAATTGTTTTGATTGTCTGACCGAAGCCAGACATAAAATCGGAGCAGGGAGAGAAGTGATTTACAGAGGGTGAAGAAAACTAAGAGTTTTACCCTTTTCCTCCCTAAATAGAGCTTGGTCTTCTAAATACCTAAAAATCCTACTCAAACAAATTATCACATTTGCAACTTTATTCTCAAAAACTTGTTTATTGTTGGTCGTCTAGAGTGTCCATAGTGTAGCTATAAACTATACTATTCTTAGGCTCTATATCCCATCCAAGCTATAAAAAGATGGATATTGTATGAAAGCCAATCACTTAAGGACTGACTTTTAGTATAAATTGAGTTAATAGCAAGAGATCCTCTCCTCTAAACCTACCTAACTAACAAGCAAACCTAAATACATGAGATAAATTCTTAGCATCTCTCTTAGGCCAACAACGTTTTGATTGTACATGTAATCCCTCCTTTTATAACCATTTCTTAGCAAGGCCGGGATGCTTTTATAAAAAAGTTTCCAAAGAAAATGCAACCATTGAGGTGTAAGAGGCAAACACCAAAGCAATCTGTAAAATGATTTAAGCTTATTGCTTATGAGAAAATCCTTGAAGGAGTTCCCACTATTCTAATGACTTTACCGTTAAAATACCTGATTAATGAAATATCAGTAGAGAGACGACAAAATCAACAAATTCTCTAAACTTTATAGTTTAGTAGAAAAAGAAACCAAAGATTAAAAGATAAAAGATATGAATCTTGCCATTGACCTATTTATTTGAGCAAGCCTTCACATGTTCTCCACTTCTAATCTTCCACCCACATCCTTCCAAAATCCTATTTTCTACTCTATGAAGACCCACTAGCCTTACTAAAATCCTCTTCCTCTTATGCCATTAATTTGACAAAAATGTTTACAAACTAAATTTCTCATGACCCACTAGTCATGAGAAAAGACAATGTGGAATGTGAGCCAATCTCTAGATATACTTCATAAGATACCCTTTATTCTAGTCTTGTAGATGTAGCACTCTAAACCCACTCATTCCTTTGGCAATTGTACAATATTCATAATTCGTACATGCTCTTTGCTAATGAGCCCACAAAAATTGAATGATAAAGCATCAATTTTGGAAACAATAGACAAAGGAATCTCCAAACAAGAGAAAACCATACAAGTAATTAAAACCAGTACAGAGTTATGAGAATTGACTTACATGCTTTAGATAGTAACAAAGTGCTCCAAGATGTAATCTTAGCTAGGATCTTGTCCATATATTGAAAGTGCACCTTCTTACTACCCATGGTATTAGTTAAAGCCCTAAGATGCTTGTCAAAATTTACCACATGATCCACACAAAAGGGAGGTTATTTCTCTTTTTTTTACAATACACTTTGCAATAATTTATAAATCACATTGCATGTAACACTCAGATAATTTTCCTTTTTGAAAATCAAAACCTTGAGAGAACTATCAATGTGCTACCGCCAAGTATTCAAATGTTAAGGATTTAAATTAGAATTTTGCAGTGGAAAACATAAAACTTCAAAATGTCAAACTCATTCAAACATTCATTTAGGAACCATTACGGCCCTTATTAAAAAACACCTATCAAATCAAATCCAAACTATTTTCTAAATATCTAGAATACGTTAAGTTAAATAAAGCAAGGAAAATAAAGTACACTCCACTTATCTCAGTAATGCATGCAAATCTCTGTAATACCTATCAGAAATCTACTCTCCAAAATTACAATTGTAAATATTGGTTCATTACAAGGTCATTAAAAGGCAAAGGCCATGACAAAAAGATCACACACAAAGCACGTAATCAGGAACGTTGAGTACATAAAGGTTACGAAAACAAAATAAAGCGTATTAACTCCCTTATAGTATAATGCATAGAACATTTTTTCGCATAACACAATCCTTTACTAAAATTGAATCATAATTTATTTGATTAATAAATTTTATTAAGCAATAGACAAGGTTGTCTCCCTATGTCTCAATCAAGAACATCAAAATAAATATATAAACCCCATGCTCTCCCATCAAAGGGCATCAAAAATAATATAAATTCAATGGCAATGGGCATGACTCCATTACCATGATTAGATAAGATATCAACTAACCCAATTTAAGTTTAAAACTTTATAAAAGAGATTCGTAGAACACACGACCTCCAAGAGAAGTCATGGATAATACCTCATGAAGCCTCAACGCCTGATTGTCAATGCTCTACACGTGCACTAGCCTAGAGTTTTATTGCTTATCCTTTCCACTTTACGTGATTTTCAAATTAACACTCGAGTTCCAATTCATTAAGGAACACACATGTAGAATGTCACAATTACACAATCAACCTCTTTTATATTGTAATTAATTTTTACCGTTTGATTTCCTTATTAAATTTTAACATGTAAAATAAAGTCAACTAACCTCGTTATTAAGACTTGAAAATCATCTTTGCTTAGTTCATACCATTAGTAATAAAGGATTAATGATAAACAACCTCATAGATTAGTTAGAAAATTGATTCCACTTGAATCAATCAAGATTCCTCAACTATACATAATCATTTTCTGATTAGTATTAACAAATCATCATTCAACAATACCAAATCATGTTTTTAAAATAATGAACATGAATCCTTTCAAATACATAACCAAACAATCGTATTAAAAAGTTTCCCTAAGTATGAAACTAAGTTTCCATTTTACCCTAGATCATGCTCCTAAAGGCAAGATTTTCGTAACTTGTACATACCTTGAATAGAACAATCGGGCAACCATTTTCACAATTATGAATGATCTTCTACAAATCATTTTTCTAAACCAAATATCACAACCTTAATCAATACCGAACCTTGACAAATAAGTTTACAGCAACTATACCCATTTTAAACAGGCTTCCAAAATCATGTAAATGCTTTAAACCATTGTTTTTAATACTTAAATCCTTGAAAAATAATGTACATCAGTTTTATAAATTCTGGAAAATTCCCAAATTCTTTAAAATGTTGATTATAATCTTCAAAACATGTAATATATTTATTAGGATAATATACTACACATAAAATCCTTTAAATCTTAACATAAAAATCCAAATTTCATATCCCATAAAATCTAAAAATTTATTTTGAATATAACATTATTTGATTAATCATAAAATACTCTTAGGTTCATAAAACAACCAATATTATATGATCATAAACCCTAAAACATGAAAATTAGTGCATGTAACCAATAATTCCATGTATGAAGAATCTAAAAATTTGTAAATCATATATGAATTCATAAAAATTATAATTATAAATACTTTTAACATGTACTCTCTCCGTTCTTTTTTGTTCTTCCCATTTTCTCCATCCGAAAATTTAAAAAAGTTGTTCTCACTTGGAATCCTTCTATTTTAGTTTAATATTATGATTAGTTGAAAAAGTTTGGTTATGATCACTATCCATGTGATATGTAGCCCATTTGTTGATTTTGTAATTGTTTAATGTCATAGACTTTAGAAATTCTACTACTTATTTAATGCTTAACTCTCTTGCATTATTTTTTAATGGAATCTATTCTTATTTTTATATTAATTTAAATTATTTTATAGAATTTTAATGATATTTAATATTGTCTTGATTTCTTCCCTGATTCCAAATGGGAAGGAAAAAAAAGAACGGAGGGAGTAATAAATCATTGAAAACAATCAAAATAATATTGTCAAGCTTGACATGAGTAAAGACTATGATAGAATGAAATTGGTGTTTTTGGAGAAAGTAATGAGTAAAATGGGTTTCTTGTTAAGATGGGTTGAAAGGGTGCTGAAGTGTTTAAGCAGTGTCTGTTTTTCTTTCAAGATTAATGGTGTGGTTATGGGTGAGCTCCAACCTCAAAGAGGTCTTTGGCGGGGGATCCGATTTCACCATATTTGTTTTTGTTATGCACGGAGGCTTTGTTATGCACGGAGGCTTTCTCTAGGTTTCTTTCTAAAGCCGTTAGGATAATCAAATACATGAAGCTCGGATTTGTAACGGCGCGCCGAGGATTTCTTATTTGTTATTTGCGAGAGCTACCTCCCAAAGATGCTTTAGGATTGTTGATATAATTAAGACGTATAAAGGAGCATCAGGGCAGGAAATTAATTTTGATAAGTCAAAGGTCACTTTTAGCAAACAGATTTCTTCAGGCAGTAGAGAGGAGATATGTGGAATGGTGGGGGTCACTAAGGTGGAAAAACATGAAAATTATCTTAGACTCCCTACTATAGCGAGAAGGTCTAAAAAAGATGTCTTAGAGATTATAAAGGAGCACGTCTGGAGAAAATTGATGGGGTGGAAAGAAAAGTTCTTATCTAGATCAGGAAAAGAGACGTTAATTAAAGCAGTGGTCCAGAATTATTCCTACTTATATGGTGAGTGTCTTCAGACTTCTTGATGGTTTAATTGATGAGATTTATTCAATGATTGCCAAGTTTTGGCAGGGTAATAAGGACGAGGCTAAAATTACATTGGGTGTCTTGGGAGAAGCTTTGTATGCCGAAGGCTATGGGTGGGATGGGTTTTAGGGATTTAAAATGTTTAACCTAGCGCTTTTAGCTAAGCAAGGGTGGAGACTCATCAAGGACCCTGATTCAATGCTAGCTTAGATCTTAAAGGCTAAATATTATAAGAACATTAGCATTAAGGAGGCAAGACGGGGTTTTAATACTAGCTACTCTTGGAGAAGTATCTAGGGTGCAAAAGTATACTCCTAGAAGGACTGAGATGGAGAGTGGGTAAAGGTCAAAGGATAGGGGTGTAGAGTGATGTTTGGCTCTCAATAGAGTGTGGAAAATTGGCTCCCAAGAGATGCAGAATGCATGATGAAGCCTTGAAGGTGGCAGATTTGATTGATTTTGGGAGTAGTGGTTGGGATGTGGAGAAAGTAAAGGCTATTATGGAGGAAGATGATGCAAATTGGGTCTTGAATGTTCCGTTAATGTTATTTTTCCCTTCAGGTATTAGAGCCCAAACAAGGATGGAGTTTTTAGTATGAAATCAGCTTATTTGTTGAGAAGGGTTAGCCACACTATGAGTTGGGGCGTACAACATAGGGAGGAGGAACAAAAGATTTGGAAGAACATGTGGAATTTAGGGGGGGCTCTTATGCTGAGTCATTATGTTTGGAGAGCTAGAGCAAAAGCGCTCGCGATAAAGGAAAATCTAAGTAGTAGAAGAGTGTGTAACAACAGTAGTTACCCAAGATGCGATGACTCAGTAGAGAGTATTTCTCATGTTATCTTCACATATCCTCAAGCTAGGCCAATATGGAGGACTTCATCTAGTTTTGTAAATGTTTTTGAAATTGAGCAAGGGGGTGGGTTCAATTTGATTGTGGAGGCTATGGCTATGGCTATGGCTATGGCTCGTAAGTTGACTAAGGTTTAGTTATGCATATTCTTCAAGTATGCATGGGTTGCATGGAAGCTTAGGAATAAAAGGGTGTTCGAGAATTGGAGTGGAGATGGCGTTGAGCTGGTGAAGGGCTTCGAGAGACTTGTTGTTGATTATAGGAGATATTCTTCATGGGTGTGTTCTAATGGGTTCAGACAGGCTACTTCATTGGGGCTTTATGGTCCACTCTAACTATTGGAATTATCAAAGTAAATTCAGATGCAGCGATTTTTGAAGAGCGAGGTGTAGGGTTAGGAGTAGTTGCTTGGGATGCTATGGGGAACATCATTGCGTTAGCTAGTAGAAAAGTCATGATGCATTGGAAGATAGATATGGCTGAGGTTGCAACTTCTTGTTTGGGAGTGAAGGTAGCACAACAAATAAGGTTGAGGAAGGTAATCTTAGAGAGCAATACATTAGATGTGGTTACAAAGATTCGTAGTAAGAAAAGAGGTTTTATCCCTATTTTTTGTTTTTGGATGAATTTAGAAAAGTGGGAAAAAGCTTTGATATTTTTGTTTACAATAATATTAGGAGAGAAGGGAATGTAGTTGCTCACTCCTCTGCTAGGCTAGTTCAGCGAGGTGGGGTTGATATTGTCATGTTTGCGAATTTCCCTCAAAACATTATTTCCTTGCGGAGATTGATTTGCTTTATATTATAAATTTTTCCCTTAGTTAAGAAAAGAGTCAAAACAATCATTAAAACAATTCTCCCAAATCATGAACTGTAGGGCATAAAAATAAGAAAGAAAGAAAGGGAAGGAGAAGAGAGGACCAGCAGTAGCTGGGTGGGTGGCTGACCAATGGCAGGGTGGCGGCACAATAAGGGGCAACCATCTCTCTCTCTCTATCTATTTCTATCTCTCTCTATTTTGTGGGTAAATGATGATTAGGGTTTTAAAAGGGGTATGTATATATATATATATATATATATATATATATATATATATATATATATATATATATATATATATATATATATATATATTAATGGGTAGAATAATTTGTTGGGATTTAGGGTTTATGATAAATAATCTTTTATAGGAAAAAAAAACCAACAATTATTTAAATAGACTACTAAATATTTATTTTTTTATAAAAATGATTCTTTTTTAGTTTATACTAAGAATAATGCTATTAAAATCTCATAAATTTACCCGTTCTTTGAACTCGGATTTGACCTCTCTAATAAGGATAAATATTGTATTATAGTGAGTTAACCAAAAATTTGTATTATTTTGGGTGGATCGGCTATAGGTTGCATTATTTTTATTTAGTCCTTTTTTTTTCAATTCTTGTATATTATGCAGCACGCACTATACTCGTCTTATATCCGATGTCTTGGCGCTCAAGCATTGTTAAACATCGACCATGAATCTCTACTTATCGCGCTCTATTTTGCGTATCTTTTACAAAATTTGCCCTTATTCCATACAACTTTATTTTTCTTACTCTCACTCATTTCACTCACTTTCATCCACTTTCACTCTCTGAAGGGTGTTACTCCTAGTTCGGACGTTAGATTAATGCATTTTTTAAACTCTTATTTTAGGCTCATGTATGCCCTTGTAAAGCTGTGAAATCGTTCGATTCTTGCATTAGTAGGTATATTGAACAAATTTTGAGGGGACGTAACTTTAGCTACATGACCTTGAACGACGCGAATTTTTTCAAAATTATGAATTTTTTTGAGATCTGTGATGCTTCTAATTCTGGTAGAGGAGTTGGCCTACTAATTTTGCCTAGAAAAGCCTCTATAAGAGAAATTATGAACTTTTAAATTTTACCTATTATTACTAATTTTAGAAATACTTAAATCATACTAATTAAGTGAACATGTTCATATTTATTAATTAATATTAAATACATTAACATGAATAAATTATTTTTATTTATTTATACTAATTATGTTATGATTATTTATTCCTAAACAAATAAGTATAATAATCATAATTAAACATGATCATTAATAATAATTGCAAAGTAAAAAATGTTAACATTTTTAATTCAAATACTAATTATTATTACTCATATATTAATAAGGATAAATTGTTGGGAATAATCTAACATTTGTCTGATTCGTTTTTATTAATCTAACCTATTGCTTATTTCTAAATACACCTACCTTTGACCACTCTTTGCTTTCACTAAACTACTCCCGATTGTGATATGATATTGTTGATTAAGAATAGGTAATTGAGCTACCCCTACAAAATCTAACACCCAATCAACCACTAAACACTAAAATTCATGTAACAAAACCAAATTTTGTAAGGAAAATTAGCATCTTTGAACACTTAAGACATCAAATCACACAAAAAATACAAGAAAATTATGAACCTCAAGCATCACAAAAAATGCCCTTCTCGATTGCACAAACCCAGAAAAACCCAAAATCCCAAAAATCTTAAAATCAAAAGCCATTTCAATAATTTTTTATCTCAATAATCAAAAATTTAAGAACAAAAAACCACCTAGAAGAGGAGAGACACTGAGGTTGATTATATATTGGCGCATGGGAAAGTATTGAGGTAAGCTTGCTCAAATTGAAGAGGGCGTTTAGCACGACATTGCAGAGCATAAGTGGATCTCAAAACTGCATTTTCTTCGCCTTCTTATTCTCGAATTACTCCTTTATCTACTACCTTGTAGGGATTATCTTTATGGGTTTCGGAAAATTCTGATGGCTTATCATTGTCGTTATCGAAGGTGGCGACTCCATGAAGTTATTGTGTAGATGTTCTTTCTTTGAATCTTTTAGTGACTCTGTGAGTGAAAAACAATGGCGATGAAATGGGAGGTTGATTTGGTGCTTAAAGAAGAAGCAAACGCGAAGGCAGTATGGTATGATGTTAGGGATTAAGTAATGGTCTATGCTAGGACACCATATAATCCACACTTGTTATTCATGTAACCTGTAAATTGGCTAAGTGAAAGCAAAGAATGACCAAAGGTAAGTGTATTAAAAAATAAACAAAAGGTCATATTAATAAAAATGAATCAGGCAAAGGTTAGATTATTCCCATCTATTATTCCTACTAATTATTACACAAAAGTAATTATATTTTGGAAAAATTGATGGGAATAATCTAACATTTATTCGATTTGCAGATATTGGTCCAACCTTTTGTTTATTTATGAATACACCTACATATAACAACAATTTGCTTTCACCAAGCAACCCCCAATTATGACCTATAATTGACGGTCGTGTGCAAGTAATTGATAGAATTTCCTTTTTAAATAAGGTGAAAACTCCAAGACCTTCCACACATAGTTAGTTTCCATTTGATAAAAGAAAAGAGGATCTAGAATCTAACCCACCTCTTAAAACAATATTAAATGTAGTATATAATTCCCATTAAAATTTCATCGAAATAGCAACCTACAACTAAGACAAAATCCACCGTTTGCTAGTAAACTATGTGATTCGTGATCTTGAAGAAGATAAATAGAATGGCGCATGGAAGGTTAGGGAGGGCATTAATGTGGCCTAGATTGGTGGTTGATTTGGTAGTCTACCTTATTTTTGGTTGTTGGTGTGATCAACAAGGACCCCGTTTGGGGTAGCATGGATAAAAGTCTGGTATCTTTGGTTAAGATAATTTGCCGAACATGCGGGTATCCTAGCGTTGTGAAGACAATGTTGGAGGATTTGGCTAAGTCGGCGGGGGAGGAGGCGAGGTGGGCTTCGAGAAAGGAGAGGGGCGACTTTTGAAGGAGTATAAGCATATATGGTGAGGGAGTAGCCAGTAGTAAGGAGGCCATGGCTGAGCCCATCACATTAATTGCCTATCCAGCCAATTCTGGTGGGGAGGGGGGGTGTGGATTGAGTGTTGCCATTTTAGGGGTGGGAGGAGCAATTGTTAGATCTGACAATGATGGTGATGGTTGATGATCACAATTTTAGTAACCCATCCAAAGATTGAGGTTGACTCCAACTATTCACTTGATATTCTCTTAAAATTCACAATTTACTTGCTATTCTCTCAAATAATCTAAATGAAGAAATTGCACGTCACATAAAATTCACTTACTATTTAAGTCACCAATAAACTGGCTTCGTGAAAGCAAACAGTGGCTAAAGGTAGGTGTATTCATAAATAAACAAAAGGTTAGATTAATATCCGCAAATCGAGCAAAGGTTAGATTATTCCCATCAATGTTTTCTAATATTTTTAACATAAAAAATACAAACGTATGGAATTGTATAAAGTGGAAGGTTCCTCCATAAAAGAATTGTCCAAAGTGGACGGTTCCATAGAGGAATCGTCCACTTTGGATAATTCTACGAGGGAGAAACCACAATTTTTTTCATCACTTTTTGCAAGAACAATTCCAATTAAAGACAAATAATTTGAAAAATATGTATTTTATACAAGAGATATGTAGAGATTAACAAGTGATATGTAGAAAATAAGGGGAATATTTAAAGATTCACAGGGAATACTTAGGTTATGGGTTAAATATTGCTTGTATTTAGTGTGAATTACCAAATTTGCCCTCACTATATATATACATTTTAATTAGAGTAACTAAGCATATTAATTAAAGTAACAAAGCATGAACATGATGCAAAAATTTTAAAATAATAGAAACCCCAAAATCGTGTGTAACATTTGGTTCCTCCATGGTGGAACCGTCCAAATTGGAGGATTTGTGTGTTTCACATGGATTTGCCATGGTGGAATCCTCTAATTTGGAGGATTCCACCATGGAAGAACCATGTGTTTTATACGGTTCTAGCAATCCCAATTTTTATTTTTGACAAAACCTCCCCATCTCCAACCCAAAAATGGAAATCGAGAACATAAATACAATCAACAATGGCCAAACCAACAACAACAATACTAGAAATTTTCACTAAAAAAATATAAAACTTAAATCTATCTAAATAAACTTCAAAGAATTTGAAAACTAAATTATATACATACATGAAGAACCCAACAAACCTCTCAAAGCTTTATCAGCAACCTTGCTTAGTCTTCCACCCAAACTCTAAGAAGGTTCTTAGCCCACTCATGACATGGTGAAACTGCTGAATTTTTGTTAGAAAATCTGACTTTTTAGAGAGGCTCTGTTAGTTTGAGAAGATGGATTTGAGGAGCGGTGAAATGATAGGTTTTTAGGTGATAAAAAAAAGGATTAATTGATGGGAATAATCTAACATTTGCCCGATTTGCGGATATTAATCCAACTTTTTGTTTATTTATAATTATACCTACCTTCAGCCACTATTTTCTTTCACTAAATTTGTTTACAGGTGACTTGAATAGTAAGTTAGTTTTACGTGATGTGGCAGAGGCAATTTCGTTTTCCACGCAAATTTGCTCGTGTTGTCCTAATGTTCCTAAAATTAACTCCTAAAACAATAGTGCTAAAGTTCATTAATTGAATACCCTCTCCTTTAGTGCTTAATTGATTCCATTTCAACCCCAGCCAAACTTCAGCTCCTCTAATTTTAACCTAACTTCAATTGCTGGCATGCGTGGGATTTCGTACATTGTTCGATTTTCGTTTTGGAATTGCAGGTGTGGTGTTAATTGAAGGTATGTTTGTTTTCCGTTGATGATTTCATGTTGAAGTTGATGTGTTAAGGTCGTAATTCTTATCAAAAATCATGTTAAAATTTCAAAATTTGCTTTTGAATTTAGGAGATGTGTGTACTCCTAAATTATTCAAACCTTGTTATAATCCTTCACGTTGTGCTCTTGGTGCAGTTCTCATTAAGAGTTTAGTGTGCTTGGGTTTGAATTGGGTTATTCCATGGAAAATCTAAATTCTTTGGTCCTCTTGGAAGCTCAGTTTGGTGACTTTTCCAATGGAGCACAAGTAATTTTTGACTAGTTCTTGAGCAGTGATGAAGCAAAGTGGTTGCAGCAAACAGGTCTTGTTGTGCTTCTTCCTCATGGATATGATGGCCAGGGACCTGAACATTCGTGTGCTCGATTGGAACGTTTTCCATAGGTGTCTTTTCTACACTCTTAGGTTTTATTGATAATTTTCTTGTTTAGAGAGCTGAATAAGGACTTGATGAGCTACCCTTCTGAACACATGAACTTGATGTTTCTTATTTCACAAAGGGTGGAATTGTGGAAGAGTTCTTTATTCGATCACATTTTTTTTCTTCTAGGGATAAGGGTGGATATCTCTAGGCAACTTATGTTTATATTTGTTCATTGTGTTGGGACATGGTGCAGTTGGTGGGTGTGGATGCTTGTCCAAGTTTGTCTCAAACTATAGCTTGCAATTTAGAACGTGGGAGAATGTTTTAAACATTGGATGTTGATGTGGAAACACTTGAAAAATTTAGTTATCTTGTTTGCTAATTCTTGTTTAAAACTTTTCAACCTTGCTTATTTGCCTGAGCCCATTTCCTTTCTCTTTCTAGGCAGGGTGGAGCTTTTTTTTGTAGAAATCTTACAACTTGAAGAATGGTTTCATATTCATTTTGCCACTTAGATGTAAATTGTTGTTTCAAAATACATTGGGTATGGCTACTGAACTCATCACAAATTTGTTTTGAGGAAATTTATCCAAACCTGTGATGTGATCCAGCATTGTAAAAATATACTGCCTGTCAAAGATTCATTTCAAATAAATTGAAATTGTGGAAGGGGAAGAGTGAACAGGGAAGGGGAAGCCTAACATTGAGCAACGATATTTAGCACTGAAAATTATTTAAAAATAGAAATACCTGCTCATGACCGTCAATCATAGGTCATAATTGGAGGCGGCTTAGTGAAAGCAAATAGTGGCTAAAGGTGGGTGTAATCATAAATAAACAAAATGTTGGATTAATATCCGCAAATCGAGCAAAGTTAGATTATTCCCATCAACTAATCCTAAAAAAGATAGATAAGTAAATTCAAATGGATAAAATTAGGTGAGTAAATGAAAATATTACATAAATATATATATTAAAAAAATAAGAGTAATATTCTCTAAAAAGTATAAAATACATATAAAATACGAAAAATGAGTAAATAATTACGGGCTATGTTTATTACCGTACCTCCTTACAACAGCGTGCTCCAGTCCTCCATTCCGAAGGCACCAGGATTTGCAGACTTACAGTGGGGCGAAAGGCGAGGATTTGAGGAACAGCGACCAAAGCTTATCTCTTTCCTCATTAGTGTTTGTTCGCATTTAGGAGATGACAGAGGTGGCGAGCTCGGTCGTACACGAAGTGTTGGGACGACGAGCTGACGACATTGACCAGCCTATCATCGACTACATCGTCAATGTCCTTGCAGACGAAGACTTCGATTTCGGCGCCGAAGGCGACGGCGTTTACGATGCTCTCGGCGAACTCCTCGTCGATTCTGGAGCCGTCTCCGATTTCTCTGAGTGCCGCTCTGTTCGTCTCTCTACTCACTCGCTTTATCCTTTGTTTATTGTACTGTTGATTTTGACCTAATTCGAGAACCTTCTTTGTTATAGCATGTATATTCTTTGCTTAGGGCATGGCAAATGGAAAGCAAATGGAGGTGGAAAGTATTTGAATTGTGATTTCCAAATTCCGAGACTTAGGTTCCGATTTTCGTAAATATGTGACCAATGCTTAGGGTTTTCGCTACGTTTGTATGTGAAATTGGCTTAAGATAATGCCAGGAATTTCCTAAAACACTGTCGTGAATAAAGTGTTGAAAATGGCGATTTGTTTGTTTTGCATATGAATGTTATCATTTAAGGTTTTCTGAATTTCTGGACTTGCATTTTTGACAACATTTGCTAAACGCTCTCTTTTTAGGTGAAAATCTAGGGTTAAGTGTTCTAAATGTATGTAGGGGTATCTTTTCTGTTACCTATTTCAATTGAATGATATTCATAATTCGGTATCGTTTACAGCAGAATATATGTAGATTAGAATCTGTTGCTTGGTTGGAACGTATTTGAATTGTTTGCGATTTGGCAATCTTGGCAGGTGTGTAGCATTCTATGTGATAAATTTGGGAAGCATGGATTAGTGAAGCCAAAACCGACGGTTAGAAGTCTAGCTGCGCCAGTAAGGATGTTTGATGGGATGGATGAAGAGGTGGCACCAAAGAAAAAGGTTGAGGAAATAGATGGCCCACTATTGACTGAGCGTGACAAAATGAAGATTGAGAGAAAGAAAAGGAAGGACGAGCGCCAAAGAGAGGTTGTTTGTCAGGAGTCTTTTTTTTGTATATAATATTTATTACTTGGTGATTGTTGATACATCCAAGAGGCAGTTTATATCTCTCGTGAAAACTAATTCCATTCTCTTCTTCCTGATGTTGGTTTGGAATAGACAATTGGATGCCTCTTGTGCTAGTTGTGTTTTATTTTTAGGATATATTGAGTAAAATTGTCAATGAGTTGCTTTGATTGGACATGGAGTTAGCTGACCATTTTAGGCACCGGTGAAGGCTTCACTTATATTCAGTACTAGAATATCAACGATCTGAACAAATACCTAAATCGTTTTTAACTTAATGTATGCTATGGACTAGTAGGAAATTCAGTTCTTTCCAATCTAGTATTTAATGGAAAGGAACAAGCCAGATTGAAGCTGTACATTTCTAATCCCATATACACTGCGTTATGAAAGTCCTCATAGTGCATTTTGATTGAGGTGATGCATAGAATTCCCTGGTCTTAGTCTTGCTTTCCTGATGCCTATTGATGGTCCATGTGTTTCTTGTGTGCGGTTATGTACAATTTCTAATTGCTTAAATAATGTAGGTTCAATACCAGAAGCATTTGGAAGAAATGGAAGCTGTCAGAGCAGGAATGCCTGTTGTATGTGTAAATCATGGGCAAGACTCTGGTGGACCTACTATCAGGGATATTCATTTAGATAGCTTTAACGTGTCTGTTGGAGGCCGGGATCTCATTGTTGACGGTTCAGTGACACTTTCTTTTGGGAGACACTATGGTATAAATTCCTTACGCACTGATGACCCCTACCCCACCCCAACCCGGCACCATCCAGCTTTTTCATTATCCTGGTTATAAGAAGTGGCAATAAAACTGCAGTCTTTGAAAATGAAACAAAATATTTCGGGAGACAAAACTAATGATAGTATTCTTCATTGGCAGGACTTATTGGAAGAAATGGTACAGGAAAAACTACATTCCTCAGGCACCTGGCCTTGAAGGCCATTGATGGTATCCCAAAGAATTGCCAAATACTACATGTGGAGCAAGAAGTGGTGGGTGATAGCACAACAGCTTTGCAGTGTGTCCTTAATTCAGATATTGAACGAAACCAGCTTTTGCAAGAAGAAACTCGCTTATTAGCACTGCAGGTTAAATTTATCTTGTAAACTGTAACTATTTCCATGTTGTGTACTTGTGTTTTAGGTGCATCAGTTGGTTACTGTTGCTTGAAGTATAATTGCTTTGTATTTGTCTTTTCTTTAGAGAGAACATGAACTTCAGGAAGATGGCAAAAGCAATGGTGCATTAAATGGTGATGTTGACAAAGATACAATCGTGGATAGGCTGCAAGAGATATACAAAAGACTTGAACTCATTGATGCAGATTCGGCTGAGGCACGGGCATCTTCAATCCTTGCGGTCAGTATGGGCATATTGTGTTTCCTTTTGACTGTGTTCTTGTTCAGCTTGATGGAAACTATGCATGTAGAATCTGCTTTATTGAACTTTTCTTTAAATTTTGTGGAATGCATATTTTTCCCTGTGCTGTGAGCATAAGCTGACACTCGGGCCATAGTCACTAGAAGACATTCATAGATTGCAACCTCCTGGGAGGGATCTCAGGTCCACCTAATTAATCAATAACTTGTCATAATCTAAGTCATTTGATACAGCCACTCTGATCTGTTCAGAGTCAAATTAGATATAACTATATAAGTCAAATTAGATATAAGTACAATAAAATTTATTATATTGATTTTATGTTACGGAGTACCTTGTTTATTTGTCTATAATTTTCATATTTTCCTCTTACACAAGTCGAAAATTTAATTTTTGATTCAATTAGAAATTCTTTTACTTTTCATCATTTATTTATAAATATTGTCTATGTGATTGCATGGCTTCCTAAACTAGTATATAATGAAAGTCAATAGAAGAGTGAATATTTCCTGCCAAAAACATTTTTCCTTTTTTTCCTGTTAATTTTTTGGGAAAGTTATCTAAAACTGGACTGAATTTTAATCATTCCTAATTAATTTTTTTATTCTATTTTTTGATAAGTTTAATCAACATCTTTTGAAATAATTATGTCCTAAAAGATATTAAAAAAAAACAGATATTCTCATTTTTTTTAATATTTTCAGTATGTCAATAAATTTTTTAACATTTTGATCTCTGTTAAATATTTGATTTTTAGAAGATATCATCTAGTCAACTCAATTGGTTAAGTTGGGTCAGTCAATATTGATAAAATCTGTGCTTAGAGGAGCTAACCTAGTGCTAATATATTTGCTTCTGTTAAGCTTTACTGTCGTCCTAATCTTTTCACTAAAATGAAGTTCTAAGGCATCATTAACTCATTCAACTTTATGAGTTTCCTTGTTTGTAGTGGGCTTGTTGTTCATAGTGATAGTAGATTACTAGGTTCCTGAATACATTTTACTCTTAGAAAGTAAACCATACTTTTCTTAATGTATGCCACTGAAATTGAATTACCTTTAGCTGGGGAATGGAAGATTATTAAGGGTGGCCAGGGATTGGTTCAAACCCAGTCCATCTTGGTCTGGCCTATCCCTGAATTGCCTTGCTTGGAGTTTGAGTGGGCTTTCCAAGTTGCATTCCACTAGTTTTTTGTACTGGATCTGTCCTGCCTGCTTTGTCAAATCCCTTCACTTAAAAACTTTGGAAAGTGTAAAAAATTGTCTTGTAACTGGATTGGCTGGTTTACCAGTTCATTTTAGCCCTAGTCTTGACTGCTTCACAGCATGGAATTAGTACCGCTATGCCTGCTAAGAAGCTCTTGCCCATGGTATATTTTATTTTGACTTGTCAGATCGGATATATGTAGCCACTAGCTGCACCCTTGCAAGTGAGCTGCTTGAATGGAACTATGACTGAATGATTCCCCATTTCCTTTAAGATGGTTATATGTGCAGTCCCTACAGTATGATTACAAAGGGCATATAAAACAGAATCACCAATTCACCACTAAATAGCATATGAATCTTAGGGATATCTGGAATGCCCTTGATGCTTCATGATTTCAATCTTGTCT
Organism: Dysphania ambrosioides; assembly: GCA_026401315.1. Taxonomy (NCBI): domain Eukaryota; kingdom Viridiplantae; phylum Streptophyta; class Magnoliopsida; order Caryophyllales; family Amaranthaceae; genus Dysphania; species Dysphania ambrosioides. The sequence goes on along the minus strand of CM048660.1, from coordinate 16,963,307 downwards.
TTATGGAACAGTTCACTTGCTAATGATTGTTGTCAATGTCTGTACTCGACACTGAATAATTTGTTGGCAATTGTAATGATTCCAGGGTCTTAGTTTCTCACCAGAGATGCAACATAAGGCAACAAAAACCTTTTCTGGAGGATGGCGAATGCGTATAGCTCTTGCACGTGCATTGTTTATTGAGCCTGATCTATTACTTCTTGATGAACCGACAGTAAGTATTACGCTCAGTTGATGCCTTTTTTTTATCCTATAACCGACGGTAAGTATCACACTCAGTTAATTCCTTTTTTTATCTGATTGTATAGATGTAATGGTTACCTCTGTTATTTTTGGACAGAACCATCTTGATCTACACGCTGTGCTGTGGTTGGAGTCGTACTTGCTGAAATGGCCAAAAACATTTATAGTAGTGTCTCATGCCAGAGAGTTCTTGAACACGGTATGAGTACTACTTTGAAGCTGTTGGTTGGCAAGGAGCCAAGGATGTTTTGACTAGTAGTAATACTGCAATACTGCATTCCAAATTCTTTCAAGTGTAATTTTTTTGATATCATTTCAAAATATGTTTTTCAGGTCGTCACTGATATCATATATCTACAAGGGCAGAAATTGACAACATACAAAGGAAATTATGACACATTTGAGAAGACAAGGGAGGAACAACTGAAGGTTCAACATAGAGCAGTTGAAGCTCATGAAAGATCCAGGGCGCATATGCAGGTCTTGCTGTCAAATCTTGCTGCTATCGAATTAATTTTTTTAGCTTGTTAATACTGTTTCAATGACTGCTTTCGGCACCCACTCATCAACCATTACACATATTCAAGTTGTGTCTTTCTCAACTTAACTTTTGAATGAAGCCTAACCTAGAGCTTTTCCTTTCAAGATGTCATAGTTATTTATTTGTTATTGTCTGGCCTGATCTTGTATATTAAGCTTTATTCTTCCTATGTTGCAGGCTTTTATTGATAAGTTCCGTTACAATGCAAAGCGGGCGTCTCTTGTTCAATCTAGAATCAAGGTGCTAATTGATGCTCTTCTTACTTTATTGAAAAGTTGGTTGATATTTGATGTCCTTGTTAAGTGCTGGATGATCTGGGTCCTCACTTTGCAATTGTTTTGACTCATCAGGCACTGGATCGCTTGGGTGTGGTGGATGAAATAGTAAATGATCCTGAGTACGTTGCCATGAATGCCATCTTCATAGCTTATTGCTTTGACATTTGAGGTGCCTTGGCTTTCTATGACACCATATGATTTCCTCTAGCTAATATGGAGTTTTCTTCTGTTCCAGTTACAAGTTTGAATTTCCAACACCAGATGATCGACCAGGCCCTCCTATCATAAGTTTCAGGTATGGTAATTATTCTCCTTTAATTTGTTTGCTATTGAAGTCACTCAGAAATTTGTTTCATCTTTCTGGTTACTAAAAATGTTCATTACTCCTAAGAGTATGATGATGAAGTTTATTTTTATTAGAACCTTATTCTCCTTACCTTAGTTTTAAAAGGTGTGAGGCGCTAGGGGTCCCCGGAGCCTAGGCGCTAGCCTTTGGGTACGAGGCGCTCCAATTATGCAAAAAATCAAATTTAACGCTTGTAACTTGTATTTTGTACTCAAAACAACATAATAATACTCATATAATAAATGCAAAAAATGATAAGGGGTGATGAACATGCACTTCTTCAAAGCATTCATAACTTTTGGTAGTTTTCCGATGTCCTCCGACATCAAATCCAAGCAATGTGCAGCACATGGGGTCCAATAAAGATGGGGTCTCTTAGCCTCAAGTAATTTTCCCTGGAAAATAAAAAACATGCATATTAGTTTGACTTATATAAATTATGATTAAGGAATGAAATATAATAATAAATTACATAAATACTCCCAGCCACCCAGCCCCAAATCCCGACTTCACTTCCCAAATCCCTAATTCATGCAGTAATATAGGGTCAGCTAAGCCAGGTACTACCACTTATAAATACTTATCTCTTCCCAGCCACCCAGCCCCAAATCCTGACTCACCAGCCACCCAGCCCCAAATCCCGACTTCCCAGCCACCCATCCCGACTTCCTAGCCACCCAGCCCCAAATCCCAACTTTCCAGGCCCAAATCCCGACTTCCCAGCCCTAAATAAAAAAAAAAAACCCAGAAAAGTAGAGAAGAAAAGGAAGAAGAGTAGGAGGAAGAAGAAGACTAGGAGGAAGAAAGAAATCTGATGAAGGAAGAAGATAAAAAAATTAAAAACATACCTGGAGGGTGGAGACGAAGCCTGGCTGCTGGTGGGTGTCGGGTAGCTGTCAGGTGGCTGTCGAGGCTGGGTGGCTGGTGTGTGAGTCGGCAGTGATGGTTGTCGGGGCTGGGTGGAGACGAAGCCACGAAGGCTTGCACTCCTTGCAGTCGGGTGGCTTAGGTTTAGCTTTAGCACATTCCCTTATGTTTTCCCCCGTGCTTAGATTAGGTATTAATGAGAAATTAAGGTGGAAGCCAGCTGTCCCCCAATAGAGACTCCTTTCCAGCTTTCCCCACAGCTAACCAGACACCTAAGGCGCTTCAAAGCGCCCGCATTTCGGACTCGCCATGCCTAACCTCACAGAAGCGTTCCCCATCTGCCTCGCCTCGCCTCGCCTCATCGCCTTAGGGGCGCCTAGGCGCGCTTTTTGAAACTAAGCTCCTTACAAACTTAAGTTATTTTGTTTCATCATTTTGGAAGCTTGTGGATTCTTATTCTTTAATGTTTGAGTTTGTTAGGTCTGAATTCAGTGTATGCAAATAACAGATTCTGGTTATGAAGCTATGATTGATTCCTAAATTTGTTTCAATTTATTTATTGTTGCAGTGATGCATCTTTTGCTTATCCTGGTGGCCCGATATTGTTCAAGAATTTAAATTTTGGGATTGATCTAGACAGCCGTATTGCTAGTAAGATTTTCATCTTAGATCTCTCTGCTCTTTGTCAGTGCTTAATTTTTCTCTGTGATAATATTTTTTCCATTATAAGTCTAATGAAATCTTTAATAATATTCTTCAGTGGTTGGACCTAATGGTATTGGAAAGTCCACAATACTCAATTTGATTGCTGGGGAATTGCAACCTAGCTCAGGAACTGTCTTCCGCTCAGCAAAGGTATTCAGAATGTACATTGATACACTTAGGCTATTATACCTTTATCCTTGTTTATTGTTGCCCAGAATTATTTTGTGACTGTAGTCAGCATTGGCATCTGTAGTTGTAATTAAGATTTGTAGCTATTTCATTACTTTGCTTCAACATTTTCAGGGAATTAGACTTAGAAGTCCTTTGGTATCAGGATTCTAATGTTGTCCTAGATCAATGTTTGCGGTTGCTTTTGTTTCTACTTATTATCTCTTTCAATTTATCTTTCCTTGTCACCTCTCAGCCCTGCAGGAGCTTTAGTTAAGTTGTCTACCTATGATACTTAATCTCCAGATGACTGGTAATGCTGCAGTTATATTCTTTTAATATTTTGATAGTTTAGGGTCACTTTCCTGCTCCTTTTTTACTGTATTTTTCCAGCCTAATCATGAGTTGAATTGCTTGTTTTTTATGCTATGTTGATTTCACTGTATATTTCAGTCGGGCCTTGTAATTTATACTTGATGTCATGCAGTGATTGAACTGAAAGAAGCCCATGGCTTCACCAAAAGTTTGTGAAGTTTTTTTTGGGTGCATGGCTTCTCATGTTTGTTTCAACTCCACTCAACTTCTAACCTGCTATGTTATTCATGCAGGTCCGTATTGCTGTATTTAGTCAACACCACGTTGATGGATTGGACTTGTCTTCTAATCCTCTTCTCTATATGATGCGCTGCTTCCCGGTATGTTTTTCAACATTGTTTGTCAAATCATGCTACTTAGGCTGCGACATATGATGTAACGGCTGTGAGATTCCACGTATGCAACTATACATCTGGGTTTTGATCGTGATTGCATGTGGCCGCACATATTTTTTGTTACATTGTGCACAACTGCGCATAGATATTGCATTGATGTGATGTATTATGTTTCTCTGTACTGCGACTTCAGGGTTTTTCTTGACAACTAGAGTCTGCTACTGAGACATCTTAGTTTCACTTTTGTGATATTTCATCTGCTAGCTTGTGGTTTTATTAGTGAGTCTTTTGTGCATCTACTTGTTATTCATTTCAGAATTGAGGCAGCTTTCATCTTGTGTTTGTGTTGTAATTGTTGACATTATCCAGTTTTCGGTGTCATTTTCCTGCTAGCCTCAGAAACCCACAGTGCCTTGTGTAAGAGACCTAGAAATAGTGCAATAATTATAAATAAGTCTCCCAATACTGTTTTCATAGAATTGTAAAAATAAAAAAGTGGAATAGAGAGCAAAAACACTGAACAAGCCTGAAAAGTAGACATTCTATTCTGCTTCCCTTTTCATGATCTTTCTGTACTTTGTCTAGGATATTCAAATACAGTAGGTAGTACCCATCTCTTGCTTGGATTTTAAAATTAGTGTGCAAAAAATGTTGGATAAAAAAATTGGCATCAATTAATCAAACTGTTGATACTTTCTGATGTAGTTGACCATTTATACAGTAGTATTTATTTGATAGATTTTGCATAAAGAAATTTATGGAAATGTGGTGAACCTGTTTAAGCTGGATTTTTTGAGGGGAAACCTGCTTAGTGGCTTTCGTTGTCATATATCATAAAGCTTTGATCAAAGGACTCTAAAAATTGTCTATTTTGTTATTTCAGGGTGTGCCTGAACAGAAGTTGCGAGGTCATTTGGGTTCATTTGGTATAACTGGAAATCTTGCGCTCCAGCCAATGTACACCTTATCAGGTATTTTCCTTTTAAGTTTATCAGGATGCTAATAATTCTGGTTGGCGTGGAGACTAAGTATTCCTTTAGATTGCTGGATGGATAAGGAAAAACTATATCCAGTTCTGATTCATAGCTTTTATTGAGGCTTGTTAGCCTCTTGGTGGTCCTGCAATCATGGTTGTTCACGTTATGTAACAGGTGGTCAAAAAAGCAGAGTTGCTTTTGCAAAGATTACTTTCAAGAAGCCACATTTATTGTTATTGGACGAGCCATCGAATCATCTTGTAAGTCTGTCAATTTCATTGTTGTGATTTTTAGTTCTATCAATTTCGTTGTTGTGATTTTAAGTTTTAAGAGAGTTGAAACATTGAGTGCTTTTTATTTATTTATATTTTTTTTTTGGGGGGGGGGGAGATAGTTATTTGTTATCTAGTCATACTCTGACTATTTTTGTAGCCGGTGTTAGAACCTCAGCATGACATTTTCTCTTTTCGAATTTGCAAGTGACCTAAAAAAAATTTAAAACTATATGTGAATTTCATACTGTATGTGTTAGAGGGTGATATTTGGTATGTGTATCCACTAAATAGGATGTATTTGCTTGTGCTGTATCCCAAAGAAAAGTAGTTTTGCTGTATTTGAATTTAGTTGAAGTTTTTGTTTCATTTGGATTTAGTAATGATTAGAAGTTATCGAATTCATCATATCATTTGATATTCAAAGTTTCAAGATTACGCTAATAGAAGAATATAACACTTCGAAAACCTTCCACTTGATTTTGTGGGTTAGTGGTCTTTGTAGGAAATGTCATTTCATCTAAACTTTTTTTGACATAATTGATTATCTCAATGTGAATAAACTACAGGACTTGGATGCTGTTGAAGCACTTATTCAGGGTCTTGTTATGTTCCAAGGAGGAATACTGATGGTATCATTTTTTTACCAATTGGCTATAGCTACCATTTCTCATTAAATCTTTTTACTCTTATGGCCTATTTGGCGGTAATGGTTGATGACTAATGACTAATTAGTGTTAGTAATGTATTTGTAAGGAAAGTCTCTATGACAATGCCTATGGTAATGCTTCCTCTCCTTTTAAGTATGGTGTTATTCTTCTTGCATTATTATTGCCACTCAATACTATATTACTATCTTTAATGGTAATGAGTGGTGATTTAGAAGGATATCCTCATACTTGGGGGGTTCTGGGAATAGAATTACGTTGTTATGGACACTGATATTTGACTTCCCTTCCGAACTGAAATACAAAGTCATCATCATTACCACCATTTATTAAACCACGTATCAAACCAACTGTTGGATCACAAATGCACAGCAATTTTAAGTGGATAATTGTGTTTTCGTCTATACAGGTAAGTCACGACGAACATCTAATTTCCAACAGCGTTGATGAGCTGTGGGCAGTGTCTGAGGGGATAGTTACACCTTTCCGTGGGACATTCCAAGATTACAAGAAGTTACTGCACTCATCTTGATTCGAGTCAGTCATCAGAACAGGAGTTAATACTACGGGAACGGATTATTAAAGTTTCACAGGTTATTATAGTAAACTAGCTGTCAGAAGAAGCAAATGCTAATGCAAATTTTGGTCTGTCTATAATATGAAATTGTGTTGTTATGAAAATAAAGCAACTTTCTTTACTGGAGTGAGCGGGAATGTAGGAGGATGTTTTGGATAGTTGAAAGAAAAATATTTAAAGGCCATGTTTAAACTTTGTTTTGGTGTTGCTAGACATGAAACTTCAATTTTTATCTCCTTGATCTATCTTCCAACAAACAAGCATAGCCCGATACGTCTTCGGAATATGTAAAGCTTTGATGTTGATTCTTTCAGACACAGCTTTTTGAAACGGGAAGGAAGCTCTCTCTTGTTCCATTCTACTTAGATGTTGAAGCGCTTATGCATTTCATAGTAACCCTTTTAATTTTGCTAAACTAGTTAAGTGTGAAACATGGAAGTTTTGTAATGGAATTCCTTTTCTTTTATTCTATTCTTTGATAACGAAGATGATAATCGACTGGTCACTACTTGCACAAGCGTGAAGCAAAGTATTTTAACTGTTTGTTTGACCCCACATGCTTTCTGATGCAAAATATAGGAAAGATGAGCATCTGTCGTCTTTTAGCCTTAAAAAGTCGTGTCTTTAGAATATAACTCTTGACTTATTTCATCTACCACTCTTTGGTTTCGAGCATTGCTCTGGTTTTACATGCTGCATAGATCACAGAATATTGATCAAGCACCTATGCTCCCATGCAATATTTTTCACTAATACTTTTACTTTATCCCTTAGGTTTTTGTTTGCTTGCATTCCCTGAAAAGAAATAGGGGCTTCTTATTTACCGCTCCACTTTTTATCATTTTGTCCCCCACATTTACTAAAATATCTCTCACCCTTTACATTTTCCCACCACCCTCAAATAATAATTAAGAATAATATATTTAAATAATTAAGAATAATAATGTTATAATTGGAAATTATAAATGATAATTTTCAATTATTCTAATTTTTTTTGAAAAATGGGAGTCTTCTGAAAAAATCCGGCTAGCTATAGGGCTGCTATAAAAAAAACGGCTAGCCCTAGGGTTGGCCAAAATTTTTGGACGACCCCCTTTTGGTTGGCTGAATTTTTTAAACGGCTTACTCACATACGATTTGATTTCTCGGCTTTTACATGCGACGACGATATCGACGACTCTTCCATAGCTTTGGTTATTTGTCGACGCAAATTACGATGGTGGTTTGCAGGAAACAGGCGAGGTAGTCGGCCGGTACAAGGTGGCGTAGGTAGTTGAAGGCGGGGCATGATTGTTTGCAGGGATTGACGGTAGTGCGAAGTGGAAAAATTAGAGATTAGTGTGAATAAGATTTAAAAGGTGCAAGGGCAAAACGGTAAATGCGGGGGGAAGCTGGAGTAAAAGTTGGGCGGTAAATAGCTGGAGTAAAAGTTGAGCTTAACTCAAATATTTCGTAATGATAAGCGCACTGTCACACACTAATTATTTCCCCAAGTTGTATGTATCATGGCACTAGCATGGCTAAACCTTGGGTATGTTCGGCAAAGTTAGCTACGAAAATGGCTAATAGAAAGTTTAGAGAGAGAAAATTTGTTTGGAGAATGCTTTGAGAGAGAAAGTACAAGGCTTAGATATCTTACAAAAATAAGAGTTTCCTATTATGGGCCTCTTTAGTCCTTATCCTAAGCCTAAAACTTTTTTGGTTCTAGAGTGTTCTACACTACTCTACTCTCATATGCAATCCGTACAAGTGATTCTAGAAGACTCGACACATTTATAAATACAAGATATACACAAAGAGGCTACCACATATCCCTAGAGCTTTTCAAAAGCTCAAGGCTATCCTAGGACCTTCCAAAAGGAATTAACATGTCCAACCTTCCTTAATTCATTTAGGAATATCCATATAGATATAGCTTAATCTAATATCATTTGAGCCTCCAAATCCTCCAATATTATATTTTGGCAAATCTAGTGTTTACTAAAAATCCCTGACCTTGGCTAAATAATTCTCTATAGCAGAAGGGGGCTACCTAACACCCATGAGTGCCCATAGGGCCATGTTTTGTGACATCAAACCTCGGCCACCAAAGCTCTTGATGCCCTGGTTAAGGTCGTCCATCAAAGCCTACAATGTGTCCACAATATTTCCGTAGATTCATTCCCACGATGCCTTAGAATTTGATTGGCCCTTCCAATGGACCAAGCACTCATTAGATATTGGCACACCGCACTTCCCAACCTCCCTATGATTTGTCCAATTGCTAGTACCCATTTCCCTCTAATAAATTTGATCAAAATTTTATAAATTGAATTATTTCATAAAACATTTATTCACATTTCAATTTTTTTTATTATCAAAATATTCAAGTACATGCTATGAAATTTTAATTACTTAAACAAATTTTTAAATATTAAAATTTATTTTATACAACTTTATTTATCTGTCCATAATATTCTTCTTATATTCCTCAAATTTTCCTCTTATACAATAAAAAAAATCAAGTACTATTCAATTCAAATTTTTTTTTTGTTATTTCCTAAATTATCACTGAAATTATATTAAATGAATGTGAGGATATCCGTGAGTTTTGAGAGACCCTAAAGTAATTAAAGCATATAAACCTACCCTCTCTTTTTTTGGCAACGAAACCTACCCTCTCTTTTTTTGGCAACAAAACCTACCCTCTTTGAAGAATCACACACAAAAGAAAAGAAAAAAAAAAGGGTACCCTCTTTGTCGTCAGATTTACAAGTGCTCTTTTTGTCATCAGAATTGATTGTAAATTTGTAATCAAGCATCGAATATCACAAAGTCTAAAGCTTCAAGACAAAAATATTCATTGCACTTACTATTTTGATTTGATATTAAATTATTAATTTCAGCATATTGATATAAAAATCCGACTTTTGGCTTTTCTTTTATCAAAGATTTCAGAAAATTTTCATAAATACGTTATTATTTCAGTTGAATATTTCGATTATGGAGTTTTTCACAGGATAAATCATGCTTTATTGCCAAATCCAAGAACATATTCGTTTAACAAAAATTGAGTTTTTCTTTTGCTTTTGTGTTTTTGCTAAAAAGTGGAGCACACCTTCAGATTATTCGAGCCCCTTCCCGTAATTACTATTTTCTATATTGTTTATTCTATATTGCTTATGCTCCCATCTATATCATAGTTATGTTGCGTAAATGTATCTCGTGTTTCCTACTTGAGTAGAGTGTGAACAAAGTTAGTCCCACAACAAAGGCACAAACTTTTGTTCCCTCCTCAAATAAACCAAACCCTTAAATTAATTACTTAATTACTTAATTAATGTAAGGGAATCAAACTTTTTAATTACCATTAATAAAGTTGTTAGTTCATCATCTTCCCAGCTCCAATCAAACCATTAATCTCCCATTTCCATGCTGTTTTTTAGTTGATTGTTTTTGTTGACTTTCACTCTCAATCCCCACTTTGTGTTGACTTTACTTTTGTAGTCGTCGGTTTGAAAAATCAAAATCATGTCTTGCATATCTATTTGTGTTCTTAGGCTATTATTCAATCATCCCAAAATCTCATCTTTCGCCTCCCAATATGGCCAAAGTGTTTGCTGAAGTTTGCATTTTTACTGTCTTTATTTCAGTAGTTTTGCCAATCATGTCACACCCAGAAAGCTGTAGTAATGTTGCGGATTCAGGTCCTGTAGTGTCCACAATCCCACTCATATCATTCCTAGAGCAAGTCCAAGAAACTGCCCTCAACACCTTCGGATCCGTCAACTTTGATCCTAAGCTCTACATAGATTTCTCATTGAAGTCTAACCTTTCCATCACTCAACAAGCCTTTGATAAACTGTCAAAAACACAGAGTGGTGGCGCTGCTTCGAGTGTGGAATTGCGTAGTTTCATACAGGAGTACTTTAATGGGGCTGGGGATGATTTGATATATGCTCAGCCTGCTGATTTTGTGGCTGACCCACATGGGTTTTTGCCAAAAGTTAAGAATCCTGAGGTTAGAGCTTGGGCATTGCAAATTCATGCTTTGTGGAAGAATTTGAGTAGGAAAGTTTCAGGTGCTGTGAAAGAGCATCCTGAGTTGCATACTTTGCTTCCCTTGCCTGAACCATGTGTGATTCCTGGTTCAAGGTTTAGGGAGGTTTACTACTGGGATTCATATTGGGTTATCAGGTTGGTCTTCTACACAATATACTCCCTATCCCTTAATGTTTTGCCCATTTGACTATTTTTTAGAGCTTTTTGGTCGAGGCAAACGGACAGAGTTTTGGTCAAATTGTTTTCTTGGGTTTTGGTTGGTTGCGGTTGGTTAACCTAAGATAGGAGATTATTTGTTCTTGTCCACTTGTTTGGTTTGATGTTGTTTCTTTACTGACCAGTGATCACTATTCAAACATTTTATCAGATTTTGACTGACATGTTTTAGTTTGGCGTTGAAAGTAACAAGTGCTCTTTAAATGTTAAAAAAGAAGAGAAATAATATTAGCCCTACGTGCATATGTCAAGTTTTCAAACACCTAGAAGGTTGACTATGTTTGTCATTGGTTGTTAAATTTCGTCAATTTGAAATATGATGTTGAATTAATTTATTGTTATAGTAATACGCGGAGACTTAAAACCAAATCTTTGCCATTGTTTGATATTATACTACGTATATCCTTTGAATATTCAACAAGATATATCATCTTTATAAAATGCCCATGTCAGGTTTTCTTATCTCTGCGACACGGACAGTTAAAGATAGCAGGGTGGTAGTTAAACCGCCTAATATAACATGTCCAGTTCAGCGACATGACTAATCTGATTCTGATAATTTGATACTTGCACCTGCATACTGTTTACTGTGTAGGCAGAAACTAGCTATGATTGGTGGTATCCATGGATTCTTTACCTCTGAAATGTAGAGTTACCTGAATATTCACTGTTCTGCTTGGATGTTGACCTTGTTTTCCATCCTTGAAGGATAGAGTAATCAGGACTTTATTCCATCCTTGAAGGATAGAGTAATCAGGACTTTAATTATACTCTGCATGTGGTGTTAATGAAAGACCTATGCTCTAGATCTCCACTTCTCATTGGCCAGTTTAAGTTCCTTTATTATGCCAAATATGCCCCTGAATGATGAGAATAATACTTTTAAGGAAAATTTGTCATATTATACTTCCTTGAAAAAAAATTGGTGTGGGAAACTACCTTGTAAAACGTTTTTTTTTGTTGTTGTGAAACGGTACCATTTGTCAGGTCTCAACGAGTTTGATTTTATATGGCGTTGACCTTTTGTTAATTCATCTTATGATTCTATATTAATTTCTAATCTATCTTCAAGGGCATTCCTTTTCATTTGAAATTCAATAATTATTGCAATATGATGAATTTAGGATCTCTACTCACATGATTTACCTAAATGTTACTTATCGGATTAACAATTAATGATTAGCTTATGTTTGGGTGGGTTTTTAAGGTAGAGGAAAACAACTTAAGCGAGGGGAGAGAAAAAAGTAAGAGTAATGTTAATAATTTAGGGTGAAAATGGAGAGAAAAAGGAAGGAAAAAAGGGCAAAAAATAAAAAGTCAATGCTGGAGTGAAATCCGGCAAAAGGTACCGTTTCACAACATTTTAGATAGTTTCTGACAATTTTACTTCTAATAAGGTAGTAAGTAGTAACATGTTACTCCGTAGTTTACAATTATGGTTTGCTGCTGGAGAAACTTCTTACGGCATTCCTATCTTCATTGTGCAGGGGTTTGCTAGCTAGTCACATGCACAAGACTGCAACAGCAATTGTGACTAACCTCATATCTTTTGTTGAAAAGTATGGATATGTGCTTAACGGTGCCAGAGCATATTACACCAATCGAAGGTGACAGAGACTTATTTTTGTACTATATACTTGATTAAGTTGTAAATGCACCTGCCATTAGTTTTAAGCATCATTAAGAGGTAATTAATTATACGAGAAAAATCTGCATTAGCTGTCTTTCTCAGTGGTCTTTTGATACGGTATTGGAACTAGGACACTTGCCAAAGAATTGGATTGGAGTTTCACTTCCAGGGAAGTGTCAAAAGTAAGTGATTGACTGGAGAAGTAAAACTGTCTGTAAGATTTTCACTTGCCTTGAGGAGCTTATTTAGCAATTTCCTCCATTTTATGAGAAGTAGAACATCAGATGAAGTCATACCTCCAATTCAGTATAGATCAATTTAGGATGCAGTTACACAAGCCTACTATTATTATCAACTCTAGCCCTCTTATCTATTATCCTGATAGACTTCCCCTCCTGATGACAACTTGAATGTCTTTCAACATTCCCCTTGAAATATGGGCTAACTTAATTGGACTTAACATTAGACTTCCTCTGCCCGATTAAATTTTTCGTAGTTAACTTTTGCAATTTTCATGAAGATTATCCAATGAATTGGAATGTTACCAATAGTGTGTATGATTGAGTAAATATGTATATGCTAAGAAACAGTATATTTTAATCAGACACAAAAATAGAAATGTGGACAAAATCTCATGGGATGGATGGAAAATAACCCTCATTCTTTAATACGTCACAGTGTATGATGGTCTAGAGAGGGTTAGATATATGCAGAGTTTCTTCTGGTTAAACTCTTGATTTAAAAGGAATAGACTGCCATTAGGAGTTTTCGATAGCTTCTTTAAGGTATTTGATTAAGTCCATCATGATTCAGAGCATCAAAAGTGTCTAATTATGGCTGTTTGTTCACTGTTGCGCATCAGATATGATTAAATTTTGGGACAACCATTTAACTGATTGGTGCATGAAATTTTGTGAGTTTATTAGCTATGCATGCAGCCGTTATCTAAACTTGTTCTTTTTCTACAGTCAACCTCCTCTGTTGAGTTCAATGATACATGCGATCTACCTAAGAACTGGTGACAAAGATTTGATTAAAAAAGCTCTTCCTGCTCTCCTCAAAGAGCACAAATTTTGGAATTCTGGTACCCAGAACTGAAGAGTTTCTGCAGTTTTCTTATGACTATCATTCTTATCATTTCTGATTATTCTCCATGTAAACTGACCCCCAACTTGTATTGATAGGAGTTCATAAGGTTACAATTCATGATTCAAAAGGTCGCAGTCACAATTTGAGTAGATATTATGCCTTGTGGAATAATCCAAGGCCAGAATCCTTTACTACGGTATGTTTATTTTTCTCTTTTTAACCCAAAAATAAGGCTTGCATATAGCAAAGATTTATTTTACTCTGCTGACTTGACTTTGTAGGACAAAGAAACTGCTTCAAAGCTGTCTGATGCAGCTGGCAAACAGAAGCTTTACCGTGAGATTGCTTCAACTGCTGAATCTGGATGGGATTTTAGTACAAGGTGGATGAGGTAAAACTTCTTGCAAAGATCAAGTATATAGGTTTCATCTTCTGTTATGATGTTGTTACACCACGGCCACAGCTGCTAGTATAGCAATGGAACAGTGATAATGCACGTAAGAGTTCCATAGACTAATCCAGCTGGAGATTAGCTAAGGGTAATCAATCAACAAGTGAGAATCAGAGGAATGAAAAGATCTCACGAGGATGGACTAATCGAGAGTGTAATTGCAAGAGAGATTTTAGACAGAGAAAGATAAGAGATATAGTATTAATATTCATAACCCTTTTTACATCAGTGCCTTGGCTTTATATTAGCCATTTACTATGTATCCCGTAACTACCTAGCTACAATCTAGGAAGTTTGTTATTTTACTCTAGATTCTCTGCCAGCTCAGCAAGGTTGTTACTGCTCATTCCTTCTCCCTCTGTGATCACGTGAATCGCACACATCATTGCTCTTGCACTTGTATCAATACTCCCCCCTCTGTTCAATTTCATGTGCATCTTCCCATGTTGCGTCCTCAGGTGCCAACTCAGACCCAATGAATGAGCCATTGAACTACCGCTGCATTATTCCTCTTAACACTCTTCTTGTTTATCATGGAAATTGGGCGTTTATGTTCAGTCTGAGAAGGTTCAGTGAAGATGATAGGATCAGTAGGAGGTGGGAGAGGGCCATGATATGCTTTTAGCTGAGATACATGAAGGTTGGGTGGATTTTGGTTGTAAGAGGGAGCTGTAATGTATATGCTACTTTGCCCACCTTCTTAAGGATCTTATACGGGCCAAAATACTTCCTGGCTAGGTTCTGGTTTGGTCTTTTCTCAACTGTTCTCTGCCTGTAGGGTTGCAATTTGAGATAAACCCAATCCCCTTCCTCAAAACTTCGCTCACTCCTATGCTTGTCAACTAGCTGCTTCATTCTATTTTGTACAATTCTGAGGTGATTCTTGAGCAACAGTAATGTTTCCTCTCTGTGTTGGAGAATCATATCTACACTCACCACTTGACTTGTACCGGGAAGATAGGGAATATGCAAAGGAAGTGGCTACCCATATAAAACTTCAAATGGTGTTATCTATATAGCTGAGTGAAAGTTTGTGTTATACCAATAATTGGTCCAGACATCTATTAAGGACCTTCGATTGCCCAGACAAATTGTCTGAGGATGATAAGTTGTAGAGAGCTTGTGATGAATTCCTATCATGTTCATCAATTCTGACCAAAACTGACCGAGGAATATCTTATCCTTGTCTGAAATGATGGTCTTTGGAAACCCATGGAGCTTGTATACATGATCGATATACGCTTGAGCCATTTTAATAGCAGTATAAGGGTATGAGAGAGAGAGATGAAATGTGCGTACTTGCTCAATCGATCTATGACCATCATGATAACCTGTTTTCCCAAGGAAGATGGCAGCTCCTCTATAAAATCCATGGTGACCTCTTCCCAAACTCTTTCAGGGATTTGAAGAGGCTGCAAGAGACCTGGATATACGCTATTGTCATATTTACTCCTTTGAAAAATAGCACAACATTTGATGTACTCTGCTATGCTCTTCTTAAGTCCATGCCAATAGAACAATGTCTTGATTCTTCTGAGAGTGGCTTATATCCCAAAATGTCCCCCCATGGCCGACCCATGCATCCAGGCTATTATTTTCTCCTTGAGACTACTATCATCCCCCACAACAAGTTTCCCTTTGCTCCTAAGCTGATTCCCACTCCAGGTGTGATGTTTGTGAGAATTAGGATCCTGCTCGAGCTCTCGAATCACCTTTTAAGCATTAGGGTCTATATTCCAGGAAGCTTGGATGTCTTCCAAGAGAGAGGAGTGAAGAGAAGTCACTAGGGTTTGCATGAGTTGAGTCTCCGTTATCCTAGAAAGATCTTCTGCGGCCTTATTTTCCTTGCCACTTCGATATTCAATTACATAGTCAAACCCTGCCAATTTTGACAACCATTTTTATTGGAAAGGTGTCATCACCTTGTGGTCAAGTAAGTATTTTAAGCTTTGTTGATCTGTACGAATAGTAAAGGGCATTAGCATGAGATAGTGTTGTCATTTCTGTACAACAAAGATGATAGCCAAGAGTTCGAGCTCATAAGCTGAGAGTTTTAAATTCCTCTCTGAAAGAGCCTTACTAATATATGCAATCGGATGCCCATCTTGCATCAAGACAACCCCTAACCCAGTGCCAAATGCATCTGTCTCTATGAGGAAAGGCTTGTTAAAATCAGGCAGTGTGGAGAAGAAGTCATAGCTTTTTTCAGCTCTTCAAAAGCTAAGGTTGCATCTTCGTTCCACTCAAAGTCCCCTTTTTTCAGCAAGTTTGTGAGAGGCCTGCAAATCTTCCCGTAGTCCTTCACAAATCTTCTGTGGTAGCCGGTGAGTCCAAGGAACCCTCTGAGTTGCTTAAGATTCCCAGGGAGAGGCCAGCTAAGAATTGGTTCGATCTTGTTCGGATCAGTCCTAACTCCCTCGGCAGAAATGATATGGCCTAGGTAAACCACTTATGTGAAGCCAAATGAGCTCTTCTTGATGTTGCCCTTCAAAGAATTCTCCTTCATGACTTGTAGCATAGGCTGAACATGCAACAAATGTTCCTCCCACGTAGGACTATAAATCAAGATATCATAAAAAAAACCAAGACAAATTTCCTCAGATAAGCCTTGAATACAGAGTTCATAAGAGCTTGGAAGGTAGATGATGCGTTTGTCAGCCTGAAAGGCATAAGAACTCAAAATGCCCAAAATGCATCTTGAAGGCGACTTATGGATATTATTAGAATGCATCCTGATTTGGTGGTATCCTGATTTGACATCCACCTTAGAGAAGTATGTGTACCCCTGCGTTCATCAAGTAGTTCCTCAATCAGTGGAATAAGGAATATATCCTTGATTGTGGCCTGATTAAGAGCTCTGTAATCCAGACACATCGTCCATCCCCCATCCTTCTTCCTCATAAGCATTACTGGGCAGCATAAGAGCTATTGTTGTTTCTTATCACACCCTATTCATACAACTCTTGTACTAGTTCTTCAATCACATTCTTTTGAGTGGCAAGATACCTATAAGGCCGGATATTGATTGCGTCAGTGCTTGTCTTAAGAGGAATCTGGTGATCAAATAGTTCTCTTACTGGAGGAAGACCGGTTGGGGGCAGAGAAGACTTCAGCATAATTGTCCAACAAGGTCTGTAATTCCGGATGAGGCTGCTCCTGTTTTTGTTTCTACTGATTCTGAGTTGTCCACTGCTGTGTCCAGGTATCATCTGTAGCATTGATAACTCCCCTGAGTTACACAGCAACCCAGAAAGCTGCTTAGGTTGAATTTCTCTCAGATTCTTCACAATAGCTCCTCTGAACTTGAACTTTTGTCCCCCTATCTTAAACTCCATATTCAAGTTTCAAAAATCCCATAGGATTAGTCCTAAGGTAGTGAACCATTGGACTCCTAATACTACATTACTCTCACTCAGAGGCAATAGCAAGAAATCAGCCTTAAACTAATAACCTTGCATCTTCCACTCAAATTCTGTAATTATCTTGTCACATTTTAATTGCCCCTGTCAGCCACCTTCACCCACATGGGTGCCACTTCCTCTACCTTGCAGTGAGAGCCGTGGAGGAGTCAATGTAGTTATGGGTACTACCGGTATCTAGAGGATATGCAAGTGTTTTTTTTCAACCGCACCCTCATCCTTATTGTGTGGAATGTGCAGAGTCCATCTAAGGCTTGGAGAGAAATTTGTGCACATACTAAGTCCCCCAAGCTTCCTTTGTCCCTTCTTGTTCTGCTTCTAGCTCTTCCTCTTCACTCTCCACCTTAAAGTGGTATAAACGTGGTTTTTTTCCCCTACAATTATGTCCAGGCTTAAATTTGTCATCACACTAAAAGCACATCCCCTTTGATCTTTTATCGTTCATTTTTGCCGGGGTCAAGGTTCTCCCGTTGAAGTTAGGTTTGTTTGTGTTTTGGGAGTAGCTTTGGTATTGGGCATTGTGTTTGGAAGGTTTCTAGGGGTTGCTAACAAAGGTGGTAGTGGTTTTAGATGAGGTTTGGTAGGTTTTCTAGCTTTCTGTGAGGCCTCTTGGAGCGTTGCCAAACAATGGGCTTGTTGTATGTTTGTTGGGTTAAACATTCTTACTGAAAGATGAATCTCTTCCTCCAGTCCTCCCAAATAGCAACTTAACAGATATTTTGATGACATGCTCAGTCTGCTACCAATTTCATCAAAAGCATCATGATAATCCTAGATACTGTTGGTTTGTCTAAGTGCCTTCAACTCTGCCAGGATCATCATACAGATTCCAAAACCTATTGGTGATATATTTTACATATTGAGCCAAGATAGGAGAGGTCTATCTTTAGGATACGCCTGATGCCAGAGTAATGCTTTATCCTCGAGATGAATGACATCTAGTTTGAGTTTCTGAATGTCGGGTATATTATCAAGTTCAAAGAATTGATTACATTTATATAACCAAGATTTCATATCTTCCCCATTAAACCGTGAAAAGTCAATCTTAGTTAATCTAGTAGAGTATAACCCCCCATTGTTATTGTCATATTTCTCTGTCATAGCCCCTACATTTCCCTCTTTTAAGAGTCTAGCGATTTGCATCGATAAACCCACAATGAGGTCGTTCAGCTCTGCTATAGACTTCGTATTTTGGCTTATATTTTCACTATTAACCTTACACGATTTAGTAACTTCCTTGTTCAGCGTTTCTAGGAGATTTTTGAGAGTTACTTCTATTTTTTGCAAATCCCCTTGAGACACCGCTTCTCCCTCCTGTGTCTGATCATTGTTCTTCCTTGGTGGCATGTTTCCTATCCGAGAATGCACCCAGAACTCTAATACCAATGTTACGCCACGGCCCCATCTGCTAGTATAGCAATGGAACAGTGATAATACACGTAAGAGTTCTCTAGACTAATCCAAATGGAGATTAGCTAAGGGTAATCAATCAACCAGTGAGAATCAGAGGAATGAAAAGATCTCACGAGGATGGACTGATCGAGAGTGTAATTGCAAGAGACATTTTAGACAGAGAAAGATAAGAGATATTGTATTAATGTTCATAACCCTTTTTACATCAGTGCCTTGGCTTTATATTAGTCATTTGTAATGTATCCCGTAACTACCTAGCTATAATCTAGGAAGTTTGTTATTTTACTCTAGATTCTCTGCTAGCTCACCAAGGTTGTTACTGCTCATTCCTTCTCCCTCTGTGATCACATGAATCGCACACATCATTGCTCTTGCACTCGTATCAGATGTTGTGCATACAATGGTTGTCTCTCTTATCTGCTTGATGAATATACCAGCGTTAAATGGATACTGAACGCTCAGAAACTCAATGGATGATTCTAGATTTGTAGTTCCGTCTTTAGATAACGTGAAAGATGTAATTCTTGGCTTTCTTGCTCCCTGTATCTCTAGAGTTCGGCTGGATTACATTTTATGGCATGTTTTAATCTCACTGGCCAATGTTCTAGCTAGTAGTTTCTTGTTTATGAAGTGTATATTTTGGTCCATGGTATGGGCGAATACCAAAGTTTTATTCTACAACATTGACAACATCGATACTTCTTGCAGGAATTCAACTGATCTTACAACATTGACCACGACATCGATACTTCCTGTAGATTTGAATGCATACATACTCAAGGTACGTTTTATATTTATGGCTTGAGGCCAATTCTGTAGTTCATCTTGTAAAATCAAATTGTACTTTTTGTTTGCATCAGATGGAGCTTGATATAGCTTTCTTTGCGAAAGTTGCGGGACAAAACAGCATAGCTGCGCAATTCCTTGAAGCATCTCAAGCAAGAGAGAAAGCGTTCAACTCAGTCTTCTGGAATGAAAAGATGAGCCAATGGCTTGACTGCTGGATCACTTGCAAGGTGACATACTGACATTTGCTTGGAAATCTAAGTTTCCATTCTATAGGTATAGTTTACAATCAACCTTTTTTTACACTCACAGGATGGTCATACATGGGAAGCTTCTCACCAGAATCAGCATTTATTTGCTTCAAACTTTGTTCCTTTATGGATAAAGCCATTTGATACGGGTATTTAATCCTGCTCCTACATGTTATTCATGTCATAGCTCTTGTTTACGCTCAGGGTACTTAACACAGGTGGTATTTCTCAGCGTTTAGCAAAAAGACTAGAAAACTGCTTTTCTATGTTTTTAGAGAAGCCAAACTTTGCTAACTGGTGCACCGTGTATTTGTTACATACCATAACAAACTAAGATAGCTTAAAATTTAATGCATTTGCTGTTGATATTTGCATTTTTGCTATCTGGTAGTGGTTAGATTACTAATGATATAATTTTGCAAAAGGTGGTTGGACCCAAGGCGTTTACATCCGTCTTTCTAAAAAGGGTTTAGTGCAACACAATTTGCAAGGTCCTATCATGGAAAAAGATCTTTACAATCAACTTGTAGTCGGAGCATTTTTTATGAAATATTTATTGATTACAATATAATGTAAACGAATTCTGTATTTTGAAGCTTACTTGGTGGAGAAGGTCATGAAAAGCCTTGCAAGTTCAGGCTTGGTCCGTGCTGCTGGGATAGCTACTTCTTTGACGAATTCAGGACAACAATGGTTATTTTCCTCCTACCCTTTCTTCAGAACTCTCATTTCTCTCAAAGAAAAACCATGGATTTAAATTTTTGCATGATTAAGGATTATACTGAGTCAATGGAGTTTGCATGATTAGGGATTTTCCTAATGGTTGGGCCCCTATGCAACACATTATTATTGAAGCTCTTGCAAATTCTGGTTCCAAGGAAGCATATCTGATGTCAGAAGATATAGCAATCAAGTGGATTAAGACCAACTATGCAAGCTACAAGACTACTGGAGAAATGCATGAAAAATATGATGTAGAAAAATGCGGGGAATATGGAGGTGGTGGTGAATACATTCCACAGGTATTTCATCTGAAGAACAGATTGCTCGTCAAGATAATATATAATGTCAATATTGGACTAAGACCATTAACTAGAAGAATCTATGGACAATTTGATGAAATTATTACTTTTTCATTGCTAACTAATTGAGTTTTTAGTTTTTGCTGCAATTTTCTTTGATTTGCGAGGGATGAAATAAGAGGGAGCAACTAATTCGTCTCATTCTGATATAAATTCTTCTATTTTTACTTGCAGACTGGTTTTGGTTGGACGAATGGAGTAATATTGGCTTTATTAGAAGAATTTGGATGGCCTGAAGATAGAAAACTTGATTGTTAATGAAAGGGGAGCTGAATCTTTATAATCAGTTAAAAACAATGGCTTCTATGCAGAGCAAGACACAGAGTTGGATTTATGTGATTATTTAGTAATTGAAATAAAGTGTATGAATTTCCTATCAGGTAATAAGGCCTCGTTATATTGTGGATGAATAATTGACCCACTTGTCTCCTGTATAATTCTGGTCTTCCTCTGTGTTCTGACTATTATTGATTTGGTTGCAAATTCTTGAGAAATAATGTTGTTGGATCTTGTTTAAATGATGATTACTGATTAGTACCTTGGCAGCATTGTATATGTGCTGATTTTGAGGCAAGCTGATATATGAAATAAGATCTGCTGATTTCCATGAATATATGTTTTACTTGTTTTCTTCAATGTTGTTGCGACCATTCGAGCTAATATTAGCATGAACTAATGTCTACAGCGGATCTTAGACAAGGAACTATGAACTTAATTCTCTGATCTTTGAAACTAACATCTTATCATAGAAACAAATTGTGGAAAGCTTCTTATCTTTTGTTAACTCAACTTGCTTTGCTTTGTTTCATTAGTTCCTCAAATACGAGAAACTTTGACATTTCACTGTGGTATTTCACTGTCTATGAAAGTTTTGAGCATAATTTTGATTTGTAGTAGTGTATCTGGCTATCTGCTCCACCGTCTCATAAGTTGTAAAAGACTGAAATATCATGAATTTTGTTATGGCCTGAGAATCATTTGCATTTTGCTTAAGTGGTTCACATTCGGCGATTTATGTGATTTCACCGGTAACACAATTGGAATCACTGTTGTACTCCTTGACTTTTATATCAGTCTGTGTAGGATAATTGCTAATAGAATTCTTGACCCTTGAATTCTGATACAAACTACTTTAGCAGCAGTAGGATTGACTGCTATGTTAAATTTATGTCTGTTTGTACAGAAATTCCTCATTCCTATTGTATAACCAAATTTCCTTGTTCTTCTTTTTGAAGGTGCTTACCAACCAGTCAGTAAGCTAAGGGGGTCTTCAACTGTTGTCTCTTAACGTTGTTGCTTGTCTTTTATATCAGTCATAACAAATTTAACATCATCAAATGCCTCACCGCAAGATATCCATATCAATATTACTGAAGCAACTCTGTTCAATACTCGTCCTTTGATGATAAATTTCTTTTGGATTACTCCATGCATTCCTACTATTTTAAACAAGCCTTATGTATGAGATTGTACACTACTTTGTTACGTCAGTTGAGGAAATTATGGGAAGTATAGGAATGCAAATTGTTGAGTAATAAAAGAGAAGCATTATAACTTCTAATTATCCTCAAAATTGACATCAATTCTCGAGTAATTATATAGTGTGTATGGGTTAGTCCATCTATCATGAGTCATAAATCATTTGGGCTTCATGATTGGCCCATGATATGTAAGTCTGCAACCCACCTACTATATGGACCATGAGCATGAGCCAAAATTTTTTGGGTCAGGTTAATTTGGTTGGTTTATGGAAGATTTAAAGTGGCACATATAAGCTCATTCACCACCTCATCACCCTTATTATTTGAATTGACAAAGGTATTCATTACTTCGATTTATTCGAATACAACACTAACTTTGAGGCAAACCTTGATCTAAAATTATTCACTAATTTAGGCATTGGAATCCCTGAGACTAGTTTCTTGTCTCTTTTGAAGATTAATCTGCTACATCTCAAAGATTAGCTCATATCATTTTGTCCACTAACAATCTACAACAATTACTTCCGTTACGCGTTGGTTGAATACCAAATAACCTCTTTCAGTCTTCGAAGGAAAAGAGAGTGCATTATATTTTTTCTGTCAAACAATGAACAGTAAGTGCCTACGCTTGTACGGACAGAGCCCAACCATTCCTGGTTTTCTTCCAAAAAGCTCAGCGGAGCAATTCTGTTTAGGCTATTGTAATGTTTCATGAACTCAGACCTGAAGATTTCAGTTAGCTTGACAGTTTAGTACCATGCCAGCAGGGGCGGATCTAGTATGGGTTCAGTGGGTTCAGCTGAACCCATACTAGAAGAAAAAAAACCCTTATATATTTTTTGCAACATATATAATCTTGTATATAAGTCTAGCTCACTAGTTTGCCTCCTATGTTTTTACCCTCACAACCCAAGTTCGACTCCCTCCCCACCTACTCTTTTTTTTCCCTTCTAATTTCACATTCACGTTCTCTACTCCTCGGTGGCTCCTCTCATTTCTCAATTCACCATTTGAAAACCTTACCCACTTACCCAGCTACCATTGACCCTTCACGGTTTCTGTCGCCTCCAGCCACCAGGCTCCACGACGCACAAAATCACGCACTCAGGGCCTCACGCAATGCAGTCCAAACAACCTCCTCCACGACGGCACTAAGTCCCCGCTCCTGCGCTCCAACAACCGCGGCACCGCTCCTACACTCCAACTAGCCTCCTCCACCTCCGGTAGTCCTGCGCTCAACCCTCATAGTCGACAACCCCTTTGACCTTTGTAAGCTCTTCTCAAGTCTCAATATCTCATTCCTCAAATTTAATTAATTATCTAATTGATTTAATTTTTTATTTGTGAAATGTGAATTGAATATTTGAATGGATGATTTGAGAATTGGTTATTTGTTAATTAAATGGATGATTTTGGAATTGGTTTTTTGTTAATTGTCATTTGTGATTTGTGAATTGAATGAATAATTTGGGAATTGGACTAATTGGTCAATTGTGAATTGAATTATTTACCTTTAAATGTGAATTGAACCAATTTAGTAGATTCCGAACCCATAGTACAAAATTCTTGGCACCTCCACTGCATGCCAGAGCAAGACAAGAAACAACAAAGTACAAGACTTGTGACATTATACAGGTGTAGGGGCGGAAGAAAAGATTAGTTTCTCTTTTATATGGTTTCTCATGGAAACTTGAACTATTAACTGAGAGTATTAGGCTGTTGTAAGTTACTCCTCACTGAGAGTTTGAGACGCAATAAGAGTTTAGTGTGTTTACTTTCTCAAGTCGATGATTATTACCTAATTTATATCGGGTATAAATTATTGTGCATATATCAAAAGTTAATTTCATAATATTATTTCTATACCTGAAATTAGGGGTGCTTATGAGCCAAGTCGAGCTTGAATTTGGCTAAGCTCGACTCGAGCTCGATAACTAAAACTCGAGCTCGACTCGAGCTCAAAAGCTCGTGAGCTAAAAAACCGAAGCTCGAGCTCGACTCGAAAACTCAATTCTCGAGCTCGAACTCGATTAAAGCTCGTTTCAAGCTCAATTTGAGCTCGATTGAAGCTCATTTTAAGCTCGTTTAAAGCTCGTTTCAAACTTGACTCAAGCTCGATTAAAGCTCGTTTAAAGCTTGAGCTCTATTAAAGCTTGATTAAAGCTCATTTTAATTTAATGTGGGACTTTTGGTTTATATATCAAACCATATTTTATATCTTAAGAATATTTTTCTATAAATATATATTATAAATAAAAATTTGAGTTTCTCACGAGCTTTTCGAGTCGACCTTTGATTTGCTCAACTTGTCTCGTTAAATTATCGAGTCGAGTTTGATCTCGAGTCGAGCCTTGAACGAGTTTTGACCGAGTCGAGTCCGAGTTGCTTGCGAGTAGCTCAACTCAATAAGCACCCCTACCTAAAATCATCATTCCTATACTAATATCGTTATTTTTGTATATGATAGGGTCGTTTTTGTAATTTTAATTTTATACCTGAAATTATACCACGTATATCTAAAATAATAATATATATATCTGAAATCTAAGTAAAAATATTTTTTCTTTTGCTTTTTTTTCCTATGATAATACCACCTATGTTTGAGATAATATTATATATATCTGACATAATAATACTTATATCTAAAATCTCAGTAAAACATTTTTTTTTTCTTTTGCTTTTTTTTTACCATGATATAAGTTGACAGATTTACCCGGTATAAATTAGGAATTTCTCTTGTTATTACCTTAGGATGCCATATTTTAATCTGACTCCAAATACCACTGTTACTGAATAATCCAAGTATGAAATAGTCCGATCCACTGACAAATTTTCTTGTATGAATTCGAGCCTTTGGATCCTCTAAAACAAAAAAAGAAATTCAAGCCTTTGAAGTGACTACACGTCCTATGTATATTTACACCCATTGTATACAAGATCTACCAGGTTTAGGGGTGGAAAAAATTGATCCGACCTGAAAACCCGACACGAACCCGACCCGAAAATAGCGGGTTAGGGTTGAGATTTCTAACACGAAAACTTAAATGGGTTGACATGAACCCGACCCGAAATTAAATGGGTTAGGTTAAGGTTGAAATTTCCAACACGAAAATGACCCACGTAACCTGAAACTATTTTCGGGTCAAAATCAGGTCGGGTCAACCCGAACCCAACCTTAGAACCAAACTATATTAAGTAGATTAAAAAAAATTTACTTGGCCAGTCACCCATTCTGCCTAAAATCCAAGCCCCAATTAAAACGCTAAAAGAAAACTAAACTACTAATGTCAACTTGTTAGCAGTTTCATCTCAATTCTAAAAGTTTTCTTTTTCTTCAGCCACTCTATTAAATAACCACATATCAGGAGTGGCAAAAACTGACCCAAACCCGACCCGAAAATAGCGGGTAGGGTTGAAATTTTTGACACAAAAACTTAAATGGGTTGACACGAACCCGACTCGAAATTAAATGGGTTAGGTTCGGGTTGGAGTTTTCAACCCGAAAACTTAAATGGATCAGGTTTGGGTTGGGGGATAGATGACCCAAAGATAGGTGACCCGAACACGAACTCGACCCGACCTGATCCATTTGCCACCCCGAACTAGGTTGCTGCTAAATGCTAATCATTGGTCTCGAGTCTTACCTAAATATGATAGAAATAAAACCAGCTGCAAGCCAGCATCACAAGCAGAGCTGCTACATACACTCAGATAATCAGACTTCTTTGAACTCTTATCATAAAGAATTTGTGTGATCAGAAATCAGAACACTTGGCGAATCCTTCGATTTAAGCACATGATCTGTCTGTGCACATATGTTTATATCCTTTGGTCTACCTTTTTTTCTCCTGGATTTTGATCCTTTCTTGGTCAATATTGAGGGACAATACACCATTAATCATCCATTTCCTCAGCTATCAGATATGCAAATCCATGCCACTGTAACTTCTCCGGGTATAATATAAAACTTTTGTCCATATATAACAATAGATTTGCATAACAACTGATGCATACATGTATGCTTTAACCAAAGTATATTTATGCCAATCCTGCATTCCTACTACCTTAAACAAGTCTGATTATCAGATTGTGCAATATTTTGTTACGTCAGTTGAGCAAATTATGGGAAGAATATGCTGGACCATTTGTCCATTGATGCACTAATTATATGCAACCGAAAAGGAGAAGCATTAAAATTTAAAGCTACTAACTAACCTCCATTTCAAAACTGTCATATTTAGAGGAGTATATTCTTTATATTAACATAATTATTTATATTTCCTGTCAACATCGGATTAGTGAGCGTATTAACTAGACAGGTTGCTCCTGTACCTGTTTTCTTCCAACAGGAATCCTTCAACATCACAGTAGTGCTCCAAACTCAGTGGAGTTAGTCTCTTTGGCTACTTTAATTTAGTATTTCATGTCAACTTCTAAACCACATTCTTAAAGTTCCAACATTATTGATCATCCAATCCCAAGTAGAACTGGTGATTCTATGACATAGATTGCATGTTACCAAGATATCAAAATTGCTTTTTTGGTTTCATCTAGTCATATTCTCAAGATAATTTCAAAGTGGGTTTTGGTGAGTCTTTTGTACCTCGTGTGTTAACAAACTGTGTTAATGTTTGTCCACATATTTTATATCAAATTCAAACTTAGCCGAATTTTAGTTGCGTTTTATCCTGAAACTTTATAAATTGAAATTTTCTAGAAAATAGGAAGAAATGGAATGACAAATATTTTTATGTACTACACTATATTAAGTAATTACACAAATTAGAATGTGTCAAGGACTCAAGTACTATGGTCTTCGAATTTACCACGGATATTGTTAGCAGACTGTTTCCGATGGATATTCCAACTATTGGGTTATTTTCGGATCAAACATTGAAGTCGTAACAACAAACAACGCTCAGGCAATGTTTCAGCAATCCCACGCACTTTAATGACTCCCAAGCGCCTTCTAAAAGCTCTCAGCTGCCTATGTCTTGATGTATCACACAAGACAAGCTTAAATCTATGGGGGTGTAAGTTCACTCTCCCAATTGATGCTACAATCAAGTCCAAATACGCAAACAATCAAAACTGTCAAAACTAAACAAATGCGCAAACTTAAGGAAATTTCAAAACAAACTTATTCTTTTTATTAACTTAATTGAATATAAGTACTAATGAATGTAGTCATGTTTTTAGGCCTCTTAAACAACCAAGTTATAGATTTTATTTCAACTTCCTACACACAAAAATCTGAACTTCAAGCAATTCAAGTTTCACACAATTTGCAACTTTCCCATTAAAGGCTGATTATTTAGCTAAGAAATTTATATCGAATTAACCAGATTTTAATCACAAACATGAACATATGATGGGTTCAAATTACTTATCTTTCATCAACAAACCAGCAAACCACACATGCAAAGATTCAAACCAAATAACACTAGTAACAGATAGATCAAAGGAACAATTATTCTACATAAATCACCAAGCAATGTTACCTTTAGGCATTCTTTTTAACACCTTTGAGATACAGAAAATCACCACTCGAATCAAAAATATTCCAATAACACCTTTCAACTTGCCAAAGTTGAAATAGCATGAACACTCAAAGTATACACTCTCACGTGTAAAACTCAAAGCAAAGGAATTTTTTAAACTTCATCAACTCTGATTTCTTCATTCATGGCTTAACCTATTTAATAAGATTAATACAAGAGTTTAAAGCTAACCTAAAGACTAAGTGCACGTCCTAAACACAATCCCTAAGTGCACAAAAAATTCCATCCAACAAATAAATTTAAACATGCCTAAAAAGAAACCTAATCAACTAAAAGACTTAAGATAAAAAAAAGCTGATCAGCAAACTAAGCTAAAGATAAGCTAGTTATTACAATCAAACTCGTCCAACTACATAGGACTTTAAATAAAATCAAACTCTTGTTAAAACTAATAAAAATCAAAAGAAGAAAAATACAAAGGTTGATGCATCTTGGACTCTTCACAAACCTAGCAAGCTAGGAGTCTTCAAGTCTTGAATTCCCACTCCTAGCCCATTAGCTAGGTTAATCCATGCCACTTAGAACTTCAACCCACGCCTTGCCTAGCCCATTATTTCACGCCATTTGGGTCTTGCTTCCACGCTAACTTTTGATCCATAAAGCATACGCCACATCATCTTGATCCAGCTCATATATGCGTCCTTGGTCCGATGAGCTAATGACCTCCCATGGCCAACCCATTTCCATGTATGATCCAAGTCTATGTCCAAGCAAGTCCAAGCCATCATCCATCCAAGCCCAAGTCTATGGGTCCAAATCTAAGCCCACGCAAGCTCCGGCCCATATAGGCCTAAGCCCATTTCATGTAGGCCCTAGCCCATTTAGATCCGTCAATCCACACATAATAGATATGCAATTGTTGAAGAAACAATAAAATGTTTTTTTCCCCTTCTAGGCACTCCAAGTTTTTAAAAATGGTTAATTTATTCAAAATAATTTAGCATTTATAGAATACCATCTTAATTCATCCTACTTCATCAGAGATGTAGCATGGTTTTAAAGAACCAATCGAATATGGACAATTTGTTCTTGAACAAAAATTTATTTTTTAACTTATTCCATCTTTTCTATGACTGAAATAGGGAGGATACACATTACATCATGATTTTGAATTTGAAGAAAAATTTTGTTATTTTATGTGCTATAGGCATCTTAGCTTTTGTTTAATGTTTCACTTTGTCTTTATTATCATATTTTTCTTGTCTTACTTTTTTTGTACATATATGCCTATAGTCATTTGCTCCCGACCTGTGGAGGTGGCTGACAACTATACAACTTTACAAAGAATCAATTTGATTTAGAATTTAATACAATTTCAACCAGTTTGATACTGAGTAGTTATGGAACTTGTTACTATTGTTTCAAACATGTACTTGAATTATTGCAAAATGTCCAATAAATACATCCGATCAAAGTAAACCTTCCGATGTGTGTTAGTATTTTGTCTGGTTAAACCAACCATTTTCGACACGATAATCTATTCTTTTACGGGTGGTGTTTGGATCCATATTTGTATTATAATTATACAATTCTATTTATGTTTTGGTAGGCCTCGTAGGGATAGATTTTTAGGTTGCTACAGGGTTTTGATCGTCGAGTTTAGAGTTGTCGATGTTGATACGAACACTTTGAGGATAAGGGTTTATCTTATCTTATATGGAGTTATTGTGTTTTAGGCTATTGGTAAGGGTTTAACCTTATTTGACCCTGTTGATTTGGGCCCAAACATTACGAGGATAAGGCTTTACCTTATCCTATCCAAATTATTATGGCTTTGGCCTTACCCAGCCTTGTTGATGTCGATTAGGATGTGTTGAGAATAAGGCTTAACCTTATCCTGTGCAAAATTGTTGCATTTTAGGCTTTAGGGGGGATGATTTTTTGGCGTTATCCAACCTTGTTGGTGTTTGTTCGGACGTTTTGATGATAAGGATTTACCTTATCTTGACCAAACTTATCGTATTTAGACTTAAAATGATATGGCTTTGGTTTTATCCATTTATTTATAATGATAGGTCATTTACTCATAAGTATGTATCACGTATGTCAAACTAAATGCAAATTTATTCAATATTGTGAGTTATTACATGTAACACTTACTCAAAATATTTCTGCATATGCCATTCATTATTTCAATACGCACCATTTTATGCAATCTGGCCTTTCCATCCTTTTTCTTACGGATGATTATAGGTCTGGAGTCATGCCTTGAGTTTCTTTGTTGACCCTTTGGCCTTTACTCATATTGATTTTATCTACTTTCCTCTCTATGTCCTTGTCCCGAGCCTGAGCCATTCCATTCTCCTTGGTCATAGCAAGTTGAAGCCTTGTACTATAAAAGGTATTCTCTTTGGAGTAAGTCCTCGATTTCATCTTTTAGGTCCCTGTAGTTCTCCAATGTGTGGCCTACGTCTTTGTGAAAGCATAGTAAAACCTTTGATTTTTTTTAGTTGTTGGGATGATCATCTTTGAAGGGTATTTTCCATTGAACTTTGTTTTCATTAACACCGAATATGGTTGTTTGAGGGGCTATTAGTGGGGGCATAATTTGTGAAGTTTCCCTCAAATGGTCTTCTTCCTCTGAACCTTCCCTGTCGCCTTTGCTCATCACTCGATATTTTTGTCCTCTCTCTTGCCTCCTCTCTGGATTCTGGATCCTTTCCTTTTCAACTTGTGGCTTTTCCTATTAGGGATATACTTTACATGAGCTCTTCTCCTTTATTGTAGTTGCTAGCTTTGCTCAAGACTTGGCCTAACGTCTTCAGGCTCTTAATTTTCCTTCACAAATTGCTTTTGAATTTGCTTTCTCTTAAACCCTTGAGCAGGCCAAGACAACAATTTCTTGGCTTAAACTTGGAATGCTGCCTACTTTGGCGTTGAAGAGACCAATGAAATATTTTAGGGATTCCCACATTCCTTGCTCCATTTTCATCAAATTACTTGATATTTTCTCTCTTTTCTTGCTGCTCGTGAATTATACGGAGATTAAGGCCTTGAGGACATCCCAACTAGTTATTATCGCCGCCAAAAGTCGCTTGAACCAATCTAGTGCAATATTCGATAGGGTATAGGGGAATAACCGACACCAAATATCGTCACTAGTTGAATACAACATTATGTGGGATGTATAGGAAATTAAATGGTCTTCAAGGTCTCCCTTGCCATTGTATCTACAAATTGGTATTTTATATCTTTTTCCATCGGATAATTGAACATCTCTCTTGAAAATGGTGAGGAAGCTAGAGTTGCGGTGGGTCGGACTATTGTATTCACCGGATCCTGTTGTATGCTTGGCTTCTAGGGTGACTAGTATTTGTAATAATCCTCGGCCGAACTTTTTTCAAGACTAGGGGTTCGCTCTGCGTTCAAGTCAGATTCCAGGTTTATGACGGGCATTTCTACATCTCTTCCATTCTGTTCGGGCCTATTTGCGCTACTTTCCTCTTCTTGTTCAAATCAAATCTTTTCATAGCCTGGAACACACGTGCGTCCATTTCTATTTTATTCCGAGTGAATTAAGCCATAGTATCCTCTTCCTCTGGGGCCTAAGGGTGGACATTCCGGTTGGTTTCCCACCTCAGAGTTTCCACGCAGTTATTTGGTCCTCAGGTCACTAAGGGGTTACTTCGCGCAAATAATGTTGGTGTTTTGAGGCTCTCTAACCTAGTTCACTCCGATACTAGGGAAAGAATGAGTTGAATGATCGGTGAGCCTAGTATCTCCGGTCGGGACAATTGCGTAACTGATGAGCTTGGTGTCTTTGATGTATTATCCATCAAGAACAAGTTGAACAATGATTCACAAGGTTTGGTAAAGGCCCTCCTTCTAGCGCCAATTATTTTGGGTATCTGCTTAGGGGTTGAATGATCCGAGGTTAGTTTACATGGGTTGGATACATTAATGAGGCTGGAAGCTCTAATAATGGAAATAATATTTGACCATAGGGTGAATGTTATAATGAGTGTTAATGAAGGTCCCCAAAAATGAGGCTCTCCACCTTTATGTATAAATACCTTAAATATATATATTTGGGTGTTATACTTAGCTTTGAGGTAGGTTATGATGACGTATTCTTTCTACATTGGGCTTCAACTCTCCTCTGGTTCGTACGTGTGCAAAGTCCGGACCTAGAGTCACTATCTGGGTCCTATACATGGGAATGAGTTATTTGTTGATTGGTCCAGAGCAGATATACTCCCTCTATGACATCTTTGGGTATAGGTATTAGGCTTTCTTTGGACTAGAGTGTCTAGTGGGGGACCCTAAACATAAAATTATGAAAGAAAAGAGGGAAAAAAGTATTGAGTGTGACTCACGGTTAGAGGAGTAGTCGAGAGAAAAGGGAAAAAACAAGAAAGAAAGAAAGAAAGAAAGAAAGAAAGAAAGAAAAAGAGAATATAGAGATAAGATTATCAAAGTGAGTGAGTGAAATGTGAGGAATGAGTAGATTAGTAATTAGAAAAGTTTAGTAAGGGCCTTTAGGTCTTTTAATAAATAGAAATTAATATAAAGGAAAATATATGTAATACATAAATATAATTTGGAAAGCCGAAATTTAGATATTAGTTATAAGCTAAAAGAATTTGAAGAGTTTGATAGCTACACCATTTGATAAAAGATTACCGAACGTTAGCTTTAGAAACTCCACTTCACCATATTATCACCATTTGAGGAGTTAATTAACAATACGGATTGGGAGAATAATATATTAGTATTTTTATCTTATTTAGTCATAGTATAGAAAAGATAATCAAGGTGCCTAAAATGTGACTAGTACAAACTAATAGAATATCATTTTAAACTACCTAGTTTACACCCCAAATATTTCATTCTCAATATACAATTTTATAACTATTATCACCAAATACTTATACCAAAATCTAACAATTTCACATAATATTTCAACTAACAATTCACAATTAGCTAACTATATTCTACAATTACTATCCCCAAAAACATAAACCAAACCGTAAGTCTATAAATTTATAAAGGAAAATAAAGAAGCCGAGGAGTGGAGGCGTTGATGCGGGGACAAGGCGTCTAAGATGGTTGCAACAGTTGAGCGATGGTGGCTATGGGAATAAGCATGGTAGAGGAGAGCGTTGAGTGAAGTGGAAGTTTGAGGGAGAATGATGTGTAAGAAGGGCAAGGATGGAAGACGATGAGTTTTCATGTATTCTTTATTTAAATGAAATCGCTGCTACAATAATATTTGGGCTTTAAACTTTTGGCCTAACTAAAAATTATTGTCAGATAAGGAAATTTTGACCATTTATTTTTGACCCCAAACCCGAATCTAAAAGAAACTTATTTCTCAAATTAAGTTCATTTACAAGCTTGTGTTTTTAAAATATTTTTTTCAAAAAAAAAAAAAAAAAGCTTACAAAAATTTCTGATGGATATGGATCTTTAATCAAAGTTACAAATGATGGAACGTGGACTAAAAATAAATGTCATATAAATTCATTATGAAGAAGTGTAATATTCATTTTAAAGTTTATTCAATTAAAATATTACACATATAATACTTCTAGGAGCTCCATATAAATAAATAATACTTGTATACTCATTGATTTGAATGATAGCATAACTCTCATTCAGAAAACTTTCTCTGCTGATATTCACAAAATTAGTGCTACCTTTGTGTAGGGATCTTGATTGGCTTGGTTAAAGCATCCCTCATCTTGAGGGGAAGGACCCAGAGAATCAAATCCCATACTCATAAAAGTTACAAATCATAGAGCAATAGTAATTTGTTTTGAAGCTGAAACCAGACTCTTAATTGTTATACATGTGGAAAGGTTTGAGCACCAAACCAGCAAGCAACAAGCTCAATAGATGCTAAAGAATCTCAAGCATAGATTGGGACCATCAACTGATTCCTAATTCACCTAAGTTATCAGCTGAAACATAATCTAATATATTTCAGGCGTAGTTGGTTAACAAAAACATCTTAGTTTATGAAACCAATGAAATTATATGCACAAAGTATGCATGTAAAATCAGCATGCGCCCATTCTATATTAATATTTTGGCGAGGGGAAGCTATTCAAAACCTAAAGTTAGATTAGGTGGGCTACATACTAACAGGGTAACATCAGACTATTCGTTATATCATTGATACTTCGGTAGGTGAAGATTTTTTAGCTACACTTTATTTAGCATGCTTTGTATTTAGCCCCATCTAAGCTACGCCATTTTGTCTATTTGGGATAATTTTTACATTTTGATTTCAATCATAAACAAGTACTAGTTTATTATTTTGCTTGTATATTGAGGGAAGTTATCACTGGATTTCTCATTTATTTGTCAAATGTATATATAAAATTATATAAATAAGTGCTCCTTCAATAAAATAATTTTACATAATATTCACAACCCAGCAAATGAAGCAAGAGGTTGTCCAGTGAATATGACTTGGCTGTTGTAGAAAGTCTTCAGTAGTACAATACTAGTTCAACAATTGTGGCGACTTTCAAAACAAGAGCACGCCTCATGACCAAGAGTTCGTCAAAGCCAAATCAAAGATGCATGTAAACACAGGACAATAATTTTAGAAGATAAATTTATTGAAAGAGGAAAACTAATCATGGAAAAAATGCATGTGGCGTTACTGGCGTATGAGCTAGGTTGCATAAGGGATCATGTTGAAATGGCAGAAGATATAATGAAGTTCAATTATTATTATTTGGTAGATTATGAAATCAACAGCTTCATGGCAACAGACGATGAACTGATGTACAAATTATATGATCAAGCTTAGCCTGTCTTGTAGTACTTCTGTGGTACTTCTCATTTATTTTTAATTTAATTTAATAAAAATTAAATCCAGGATTTAGGTATTACACTTTGAACGCGCTTGAAAACCTGTAATATAATGATACATATTATATTATGGACCCAACTTATTGCTGGAATATTCATTCTCCACGTACGTACACTTGAATACCAATATATATTTTATTCCTAGTATTTTTTTTTATTTTTTTTTAACACTGAATGATCGATCAGTTGATCACTACTTCCTCTGCATGTGTGTTTCTTTTGTATTTTAGGGAGGGTTTGCCAATTTCTGAATTTCATTACTTTGGTTTATATTTTAAGACAATAATTATAAGATTTCTTTTTCCTCAAAAAAAAATTTTAAGAAGATTCTTCTTTTGGATTTGTGTTTAGTTGACCCACTTTTGGGATGGTGCTAATTTTTTTTATGTTTAGATGACAGATTAGCTTGAATATTCAGGAAATTTTAAGTATTTTAATATCACCAACTTAGTAATTCTAAAGTTGTGTACTTTTGGGAGGGGTAAGTCCTAATAAGAGCTCGAGTAAAAATTAAAATGGTAGCCAAAATAAAACGTTAGGAAGCAAACTTTTTTTTTTTTACCTTATGGTTTAACATAATAGTTTTCACTTTCAGTAGTTCATATAAGAGCAGCGCAGATAGGATGTACTCCATGTAATTAAGTTTTACAAAGGAGTACATACTCGTAAATGTTAGAATTCTAACTTTAAATGATTATTGTATTTAAAACTTATAAATATGCGTCGAATCTCTCCATTTATTTAAATGGATATTTATTTTGCACAACTATGTACAAATACTAAAGATGTGTAAATAGCTATCATATGTTTCTTCAGTCTTTAAGTTGCACTTTTATGCACCAGTTGTTGCATGATTTAACTTTGTCAAAGTCCATGCATGAAACCTTAAAGAAAACCCTTACTCCTCTGTACAGAGTAGTAGGACATGTGTGATGTGGTAGATATGGAACTTTATGAGAAGTAGAAGAACGTACACAACAAAAAGTTGTTAAGAGAGGGGGGATGATACAAGTGATGGACTAATGGGGCACGTGAAAGATAAAGAATGGGGGGACTTGAAATTTCATGGCCTTGAGCATGCATTAATTTGTAGCCAAGTGGATATGGATGGCATTAGTAGATATTATTAGTAATGTAAACTAGATTGAAGGAGATGATTTTTTTTTTTTTTTTTTTTTTTTTTTTTTTTTTTGCAAAAGAAAGAGATGATGTTGAAGTGGGTCTTTTTAATTTTAACTTTGATGATTTGATGACCTTTTCTGTTAAGTGTGCTTGACAGATGTATTCGATTCTGATATTGTGAGGATCCTCATCCTCTTACATTTTGGCAATTGTGCCCACCACTTTGTATAATGTATTGTTTAGATATTAGGGAGTAAAAAAAGAAAAGAAGAGGACAGGAGAAGCTTAAGTGTGCATTCCTCATAAAAACATAAAAAAAAATTTAACAAAAAAAAAACAATTAACTTTCTTTGAGGGGCAAAATAAAAGAGAGATACTTTGAATTGAATATGAGGGTTGATTTGTCAATCATTAGTAATATCTAGTAATTCGCATATGCAATTGGTTGAATGTATTCTTAGTTAAGTTGATTTCTTTGTCAATTAACTATTTTTTATGAAACTATTCTCTTCATATTTATTTTTTCTTTTTATATATAATCTAGAGAGGAATCAAGACAAGTTTACATGAGAATTAGTTTTTATAATTTTTATGAAAAATAAATAAGTAAATATAAAGATTCTTCCCTATTATCATGGTTTTATCATTTTATGAGTTAAGATAAAGGAAATCTATTAAAGTGAGAGAGAGAGAATATTAAAAGGCTGGAAAAAGTGAGTAAACAAAAGATATCGAAGTTTGTTAATGGGGGTAGTAATTTCAGTGGGTGTAAATAAAATAATAATTTATAAGGATAAAATGGTCATAAGAATTTGCACAAAGAAAAATAAATTAAAGATGATAAGAATTTTATGAAATTTTCTAATGAAAAATATTAAAATAAATAAATAAAGGGAGTATTGAGTATTAGTACGTAGTAGGGTACGTTCTAGAGGTATGGTTTTTGGAGTGAGTATTAGTAGTAGAGGGCGTTTTGGAGGTATGCATTTTTGGTGGAGTGATTTTGTGGTTAATACAAAATCATTCTCAGGTCACCATTTTGAGGCAAAAGTTAAGGACAATGTTGGGAGAGCATGTTGGAGTAGCAATAGGTATTAATGGGTAGCCCAAATTATGCAAAAAAGGTAAAACTTGGGAGCTTATGCATGATTTAAAAAACTCTAACAACCTACCTTGCGTGATGTTTGGTGCTTTCAATGAAGTTTGTTCTGTAAGTGAGAAAGTTGGAGGAGTTTCAAGAGATCAACAACCAATGGATGTGTTTAGAAGTGCAATTGATGATTAATGTCTCATTGACTTGGGCTTTAGAGGAAACGTGTTTACTTGGAAGCGAGGAAAGTGGGCTCATAATTTTATTAGAGAAAGATTAGACTGGTTCCTTACTGATTTGGAGTGGTGCTCTTTATTCTCCAATGCAGTTGTCCATCACTATCATATTATAGGCTCGAATCATGTCCCAATTTTGCTAGACACTAGAGTGGAAAAAGGTATCAAAACTGATATGATTCAAGGTTATGACTTTAAATTTGAAGATTTGATTGAAGCATCAAAGAAAGATGCCACCATGGGAGAGTTACTAGCTTATGGAGATACGAGTCTTCTAGGTGCATCCAAAGAGAACATTTGTGAGTGCATGGTGGCATGCAAGGTTTAGCACACGTAAATGAGGATTGGTGGACATGGAGAATAAGATGGTTTTGCCTATAAGTTTTCTCCCACTTTATTTGATAGGGTTTTTCTCATTTTAGGCATAGATATTTTTTTTTAACTTTCCTGTTTTAGGTTTTATGGTTCTATAAGGTGTGGAAGCTCAAAGATTGAAAATTTTGACCAAGGCCAAAAAACGTTGTTATATTGATCAGTGTTGGTCGGTGCTATGGGAGTGATGTGGCTGCTGAGTTGGTAAGCAAGTGATGTGGTTGGGGAGCTTGGAGACGTGGCACAAGGTTGGGTGATGTGGAATCCACGGAGTCAAATAAAACAAGGTGTTTAAACGGTACTTTAGACTTGGTCTTAGAGGTTATATGTGTCCTAAATCTTAGTTGTTGTTCTAGGAGTGTTCTAATTAGCTTTAGTATTTAAGTAGGATTAGAACACTAGTTAACATTATCTTTTGTAGAGGTAGAGTCCTAGTAGGAGTATGTAATAACTAGATGTCAAATTTCTATTGGTTAGTAGGAGTCCTCTTAGAAGTAGGAGTCCTAATTTAAGTAGGATTCGAACTCTCAAGTTTAGGGTATAAATAGATGTGTACCCAAGCTTAGGAAAATTAGAATTTAAGTTTATTTTTCTTGTTTAAAGCAATAAACTTTGAAAATTTTATTATTCTCTTGTGCGTAGTAAGATTGTGAATAGGTGATTTGCTTTAAATTCACATGAGAAAGTGAGACGAATTAAGGGTGTTTCTTTAATCAATGCTATAAAACTTTTGCCCTAGATTATGATCCGTTAGTGCATTGCTTTATAAGGTTTATAGTTAAATTTCTATCCTTCGTGTGAATTAAGGTTTTTATACCTAGATTCACATCAAAAACTAGGAGATGGAGCTGAAAGAAGAGGAAATAAAAGAAGAACTCTTTCAAATGCACTCGAATAAGGCCCCAGGGCCTTATGGGCTTCATGAAATTTTCTTCCATAAATTTTGGGATATTATTGGTAAGGTTGTTGTGAACTATGTTTACCATTGGTGGAGAGCTAGCTAGGATCTTGAAATAGTGAATAAGACTTGCATAATGCTCATTTCTATATGCGAGGATCCAAAACCAATGGCAGATTTTAGATCCATTAGTTGTTGTAATGTTATCTATAAGATCATTTCAAAGGTGTTGGTGAATAAATTAAAGTTATGGATGGGGGAGATCATTTCAGAGAACCAAAGTGCATTTATCACCAAAAGGCTCATAAATGATAATTCCCTTATAGCCTACAAGGTTTTCCATGCCATGAAGAGCAGGAAGGAAGTCCCAAGAAGTGACTTTTGTGTTGAAGTTAGATATAAGCTAGGCAGCATGGGCTTTAGTGAAGGATTGGTTAGCGCATGATGAAATATGTATTGAGTGTGTCTTTTTCTTTTAGAATCAATGGAGAATTAAAGGAATATATCAAACCTTCAAGACGATTGAGACAAGGTGATCCTATTTCACTATACCTCTTCCTATTATGTGCCGATGTTTTTTCTTTTATGATCCTAAGGGCAGTATGAGAAAAGCATACTCGTAGAGCTTGTATATGTAGAGGAGAGCCTAGAATTTATCACTTATTCTTTATGGATTATAGCATACTATTTAGTAGAGGGAATGCGAGAGAATGCTTGGCTATTGCAAGTATCATAAGAAATTACGAGAGAGCATTAGGTCATAAGGTTAGTCTTAGCAAATTAGAAGTAGTATACAATAAATCAGTATATGTGGAGCGAAGAAGGTTCCTTGGGAATATATTGGGTGTAAAGGAAGTAAAAAGGAATAGAAAATATCTAAGCATCCCTACCAACATTAGTAAGGCAAAGAAAGAAGTCTTTGGTATTCTGAAGGAAAGATTATGAAAGAAGCTTCACGAGTGGAAAGAGAAGTTGTTGTCAAGGCTGGGAAAGGATATTCTAATTAAATTCATAGCCTAAGCAATCCTAAACTATTTCATGAGTGTCTTCAGAATTTCAGATAAAATAACTGTTGAACTCCATTCCCATATAACTCAGTTTTGGTGGGAAACGGTGCTTCAAAGAAGATTCATTAGGTAGCTAGAAAGAATTTGTGCTGACCCAAAAAGGAGGGTGGATTGGGGTTTCATGAACTTAAGGTGTTCACTCAAGCGTTACTTGCAAAGCAAGTTTGGAGGATGCATAAAAACCCAATCTCTCTTCTAGATTTTATTCTTAAGGCTAGGTATTTTAACATGAAGACATACTAGAGGCTTACAGAGGTCACGATCCTAGCTTCACGTGGAAAAACCTATGGGGCACAAAATCTTTGGTGATTGAAGAATCTATATGCAGGGTAGGCATTGGTCCTTCTATATGGAGACTAGTTATGTAGATTTTACTGGTACAAAGGAGAGCAATTGAGGATGAAAGTTGTAGCTAATGCCATATAGCCTAAGAAAGCATTTCCCATGCAATATTTGCTTACCCAAAATCCATAACATTATGGAATAAAAGTGTGGTTTGGCAAAGGGTTAAACATGCACTTAGGGAATCCTTCATGGGAGCATGGCAATGGCTTGCTGAAAGGTGTAAGAGGAATGACATGCTACACATTAGCACACTCGCATCTGCATTGTCCTATAGTAGAAACATTATGATCATCGAGAACATTTTGTGAACATTTTGTTGGACCATGTTAGATATGCAGTTGGATGTTTCAAATCGGTCAATAAAAACAAACGGCACGCTGCTAGTGTTTCGGGAAGGCCAGAACCACCTACAACCCATCTTACTTTAAAATGGACAACACCTACTTGTGGGATGTGTGAAGGTGAACATTGATGCTCATGTGAATGGGGAGTATTGTGGCCTTAGAGTTGTGGTTAGGGATGAGATGGGGAGTATCATCCTATGTACAACACGTAAAAAAGAAGTCTTCTGGAAGGCATCCTGGGCAGAGGCAGCTACGATTACCTTTAGCCTAAAGATCGCTACTAGATTTGGCTTTCGAATGATAGTTGTGGAGAGTGATGCCCTTTCTTCCATGGATACAATAAGAAAGGAAGTTGGTGCCTTTAGCCTAATTTTTGCTGTCTTTGATGAAGTGAACATTGTTAAGTAGGAGTTTGATTGTTTCTCTTTTTCTCGTGTTCGTAGTGTAGGGGATACGGTTGCATTGTAATACCTCATATTTTAGACATTATATTAAGAATATTTTAGTACAAAATAAATAATTTAAAAATTATTTTGGCACCAATCATAATTATGGGCCATCATTTATATATTTATTTTATAATTTTATTAAGAAAATTATTTAATTTTATAAATAAATATTTAATTCCTCAATTATTCTATTAAATTCCCAAAAAAGCCCTCTAATATATCCTGAAAAATATCCAAAGTATCCATTTTTATTCTATAATATTATAAAAGCTTTTAAAATATTATTCTTAGTAAAAAAAATTTATTTTAATATATTTATAAAGATTATTTTTAATTTAAAATGGATAATGTTCAAAATCGGAAATATTTACCAAAGAAATAAAAAATACATATATATATTAAAAAATAAAAATTTCTACTATATCTAATCATGGCCAGGTGCCATGATTAGAATTAAAAAAATATATATTATTATAATATATATTTAATCCTAATTTAAAGGATAGTTTTAGTTGAAAAGATAGTTTTAATTTTAAAATAATAGATTTAATATATATATATATATAATAAATTCTATTCTTATCCTATCCTTTTTCTATTATTGATATTTCCAAAAAAAATTATTATTATTATAAAATTTTATCTTTTTTAACTAATTCTAATTGGTTTGTTTTGAATTAAATAATTTTAATTGGTTAAATTATTTAATAATTTAATTATTTTATAAATAAAATATTTTTTTGAAAATTTGGAGGATAATTATTATTTTAAATTCATATTTATCTTTTAGTGTTTTTAAATCCAAAAATTTATCCTAATTTCTACTATAAATAGACCCTTAAATCTCACCTAATTTTTCACATAAAAATCATTAAACCCTTTCTACTTCTCTCAAACTTTCTCTCTCTCTCAAGCCACTCTTTGCATCTCTTTGGTCATCTTGTGCCACCAACAACCACCAACCTCCGTGAGCATCCTCTTTCCCTAATTATTTAATTGTTTTAATTGTTTTGCAAACTGTTTAATTCTTAAAACTATTTCTAAACTTAATTAAAGTTTCAATATTATATGCATAATTATTGTGTTGCATTTTGTTGATTAGTTCATTTTAAATTAATAGGAGGATCATTTTGAAGTTTAGTAAAGAGTTGCTAGAAAGTACTAGAATTTAAGGTACGTATATATGTTAAATCTTTTTATATGCAATTAAATATTTTATTTTGTGAATTATATTGTACTA
Organism: Dysphania ambrosioides; assembly: GCA_026401315.1. Classification (NCBI taxonomy): domain Eukaryota; kingdom Viridiplantae; phylum Streptophyta; class Magnoliopsida; order Caryophyllales; family Amaranthaceae; genus Dysphania; species Dysphania ambrosioides. The sequence goes on along the minus strand of CM048660.1, from coordinate 16,921,547 downwards.
AGATATTTTTAAATATATGTTTATATATGGTTATTTATTTGAAATTCCGATAACAAAAAAAGGGTGATATACATTTACCATATTTTATTTAATATGTATCATGTTTCAAAAGGGTCGGATGACATTTGAGATTTAATAATTTTCAATGAGCTTTAATAATTAAAGCAATGTATTTGTATTTAAAGGAGTTATAAAAGGAGAGTTATTATTATTATACATTACCGCTTGATTTTATAATCAAGGAGGGTTCATGCTTCAAAGTCCACTTGTTGGCAAATAAAAGGAAAATTCAAGGATAGATCCGTAATGGGATAACCAACTGGGGGGTTGTGCACACTTAGGATCAAGGAGGGGATATAAGAAGAGGAAATTTTTTTTATTAATGGATATAATAATTCCATTTATATTGGATTATTATAAAGGAAAGTTTTAAGTTTATTGCCTTATAAAAAGGCATGTTCAAAATAAAGGAACTTAAAAATCAAAGTATTTCTTTTAGCATGTATATATACGCAGTGTTTTTACACTGACACGTATTTTCCTATTTGTTTTTGGTTTGCCCTACTTATCATTTATGGTGAGTAGGTTTGCAGGAATAAATGTGCATGGGGGCATTTCATCAAAGGGGCACATACTAGTTAGGAGTTTTCATAATTTTTCTTATTCAACTTTTGTACCTTTGGATAATCAAATTCTTTTTAATAAATAAATCGAGTTTTTCTTCCGCTGCAATATAGTAATTAGTTAGCACAGCCAAAGCGTGGTGACACGTGGCGGTAATACCCCTAAGTTACTAAAATTACTATCATTATTATTATTATATTAGTAATTTGGAGGTGTTACATGCATACCTAGTTATTGGATTGGATAGTGAAGGTGCAATGGAACTCATTTATAATGGTCCCTTGCTCTCTTGGGTGGTCTCCCTTGTGGAGGCCAATTTAGCTTAATATATTTACCTTTACTTTTCTCTCAAAAAAGTATTATTGCATTATTTAAGAACTTGTTAAGTTTTGACAATTTTGGAGGGGCTTGTTATAATAAGAATCATAAGATCTATTATGGATATTTTGAGTGAATCAATATGGTCCCTTTTCCCTTCATAAAAGGCTCACCACTTATATCTAAATGGCTTTCGCAAGACGTAAGATATAACTTTCAATTTAAGTACCCTTCAACCATAGTTCACCTTAAATTTGAGAAAAAAAAATGTGTTAATAGGCTATATACAATGAGTATATATCTTTACTAGTCATATTTGATTACGGGCATGAGCTTACCATGTCAAAAAAAAGTATGATTAGATGTGCACTAAGTTTGTAGTTGTTTTCTCTTAAAGAGAATGGGTAGTGTGCTGCCTTCCCTAGTTATTCTCCCTATCAAAATTTAATTGTTCAGAAATCCAAATCATTTGATTACTAGGAACGAATTCTAAGAGTCAAGAATGTACTAATTGTTCAGGCATACAAAAGTTTTGAGTTCCCAATAAACCTAGAACTCAATGTCCAATCATAACAATTGCTTGTGTTAGATTTAGCCTTCACCCTTCCCTTTTATGTGATTTATTTTATGTATATCTAGACTTCTTTCATCCAATAAAGATTTTTATCCCCTTTGTATCCCTCTATCCAAACTCCTTTCCCCTTAGTTTTAAGCATATGCAATCCCCTTCCTATTGGAGAAAACTTCAAAATGGGTGTTGTGGTCGAAAGACAAACCTTCGAAAATGGGCACAATAGGCAATATTAATTAGAGCTTTTAGGGGTCTATTTTGGTGACAACATGTTTCCACCCCCAAATATAGTAATCCAGAGTCTTGTTAACAGTGAGTGGCATGCATTAGGTGATATAGCCAAGAAGAGGATTGGGCATTTCTTTATATTCCAATGCTCAAATCTTGGTGACTTGAAGAATTTTTTTTGTATAACACACAATGATCTTGGATCGATGGAAGAATCCTTACATTTAGAAGGATTGGAAAATTTTCCCTTAACACATCAACTTTGACGTCACACGCATCTGGGTCAAAGTCATTGGAATCCCTTTGGGACTCCTTGATCTAGATTGGGCTTTAAATGCACTTTGTCGTGGAGGTTATATTAATTTTCTTTGCTTGATGAAGATGGGTATAGTTCTCATTAACCTCTCCCAACCACTTATCCTAGGGTGTTTCTTTATTATGGGTAATAGCTTAGTTATATGAGAAAGCTCAGGCTTTAAGGTAAGATACATGCCTTCTACTTTACCCTATTATACTAAGAAAATTCAAGGTGCTCTTGAAAGTTTATTATTCTAAGTGAACACTTATCAGAGGGGGTAAATTGGTGTATAATCGTTCAAACTTTTTGTGGAAATAAGAAAGGAACTTAAGAAGAAACACAAGAGATTTTAGCGTGGAAACCCCTTGTGCGTAACTCAAAGGGAAAAATCACGACCCACTTGGGATTTATAACGTGCATGGCTGTATTTCACAAAAAACGATTGAAGTTAGTTAAGGAAAATAAACATCTTATAAAGAGGTTGAGTGAAAGTAGGAGACTTAGTTTCCCAAGTTTTTCAAATTTTATTTTATTTAAAATTCCACTAATTTAATTAAGGAGAATCATTTTGTCAATCAACCTCCACTAAAATAGTTATAATGAAAAATAGGAAAAATAGTTTTCACACAATCACATAAAAACATTCAGTTGAATTTTCCTAACAAAAACGTTTAAAACATCAACGGAACTTTAACTCATTAATTTAGGCTTAACTTATTTCTTGTTCCAATTAGTTAAATTTCTAGTCACTTATATAAATCCTAAGTATAACCTACTTATTCTTCATGCACTTATTGACTTGAAGCTACCTCATTGTTCCTTCAATAAAAGTCCTTATATGGCCAATCCTAAATACAAAGCTTTAGGTACACTCTCAACTCAAGTTCCACTCTAAACTAGAGTTTCTTTATCTAATTTTCTCTTGAATTCTTTTCTATGTTTACTCCTTTCTCTCTCAAGAATTAACTTTAAGTCTCTTACAAGATCACTCAATCTTGTTATCCTAGTTCAACTCTATACTACTCTCAAAGATTACAATATAAAAGAATTTTATGACTTTGGAACTTTGCCAAAAAGGAACACGTTTTTTAAGCCTTTTTTGTTAACTAACAAAAAGAAGTTTTTCTCTTGAGAATTTTTTTTAGTATGTGAATCAGTTTGTATCAAATGAGTTTACAATACTGTCATACACGCATCCACTTACTTTGTGGGTTTTTGTGCTGTCTCACCAACACCTAATGCCTACTTACCCTTCCTCTTCCTCTCCTCTTCAATTACAAAATCCTCATCTTCAACATTTTTTACTACATCTTCCCCCACAGATTTTTCGTCCTCTTCTACTATTTTCTCTTTTGTTTCATGAGCATCATTTAAAATTTGATTTTTCCCATTCACAACCCTTAACTTCCAGCTTATTAAGGTTGTCCCATGAAGGTATTAATCTCCTCAAAGATCAAGAGCAACATATTTGGAGATATCAACACCATTACTACGAAACATGGTGGTTAACAAGGAACTATAGCCAACAATATCTTAATGAATGCAATGAGTCAAATGTTACCCAAACAAAAAATTGAAACAGAGTTAAGAAAGTTAGCTTCATTACATTTTTTGTGTTTTGGGTACAATGTCGCACCACACCAACTAAACAAGAGTTTCATAGATGGCAAGAATTTTCCCAAATTTCGTCGTAGTAAACACTACCAAATTATCACCCACGTATTCAACAATAGACCCTAAACTACATCACCTATTTCAATAGTATATTTATGCTTAATATAGTTCCTATAACACTCATTCAGAATCTCAAATAAGCTGCCCAAAAACCTCTCACGAAACCAAATCTTTTTACAAACTCCATTAACACACATAAAATGCTTAATAAGTTTTTTAATAGCTTCGGGATAAATTGGCTGACATGCATGAATAGAGCATAACTCAACCAATTGCTGTAATTTTAAAACTTTAAGGAGTTGGATTTACTTACATTCGTTGACCCATTCATGATCAATACTAAAGCTAGGTGCTAAATGTCATGTTTATTGCTCCAAATCCTTTAAAAATACTTGATGTGGAAATAAGAAGGAAGACCAAAATGCTCAATCTTACAAATCTATTCAATTTTGGATTTGGTTCATTCTACAACAAAAGGTATTATTTAGCACATTGGGATGGTTAAAGTCCTATACAGTTTAGGATTTATATAGTTTTACTAATCATACTTGGGTTATGATTTCTTGAGACTATCCTACTTGGATTAGGATTTATGTTGTGTTACCAAATTGATTTGGAAAGGTTTTGGAACATTTCACTTTTCCTAGTTGAGTTAGGAAAAGTCTCTCTACTTATCCTTATTGATTTATGATTTGATTTCCTAGTTATGATAGGTTTTTCTTACATGGTTTTACTATCCTCCTTAGGATAGATTTTACATGTTTTAAGCACTTAGGATTTTTAGTAATGTTTTTAAGTCATATATAGTAGGTTTAATAATTAGAATAGGAGTCAAGGGTTGCCTTATTGTCCAAGGATACGTTAGTTTCTTGGATAAATAAGAATTAGGTATTTGTGTTTAAATAAACTTGAGCTAGAGACATGTCCAGTCAAGTAGGAGTCTAGAATGACCACTATAAATATATGGGCCATGTACTCAATTTATTTGGAAGAAAATTTAGAAGAAAAAAAAACTTGTGTTTAAGATTAACGTGCTTAGCGTGTTCTTAAATATTTCTAGTTTAATTCTAGGAGGTAGTATTGAAACTAGATGGTTAAACACTTAGTTCCAGGAGTTAGACTAAGGAATTTAACAATGCTTTAAATTCGTTTAAGGAGGTGGTTGAATTTCATAGAGATACCAACCCTTTTGCATTTCTTTTGATTCAAAACATCACCAATTCAATCAAAGCTAAATAGAGGAAAATTATCTTTTGAATTTTATAGTTAACCCTATAGATTTCACATCAAAACTCGAGCTTTGTACTTGAATGCCATGTTTAGTTTGTTATTTCTTTGTCGAAGTGAATGATTTTGGTTGTGGGTTTGTGAATTTTTCAACCGCTAAGGGAGTGGGAGATGTGTCTTTTAGAGTAGGTAGTTGTGATCTTTGATGAGGGAAAGTGGAATTGAAGGAGGACTTCACCATTGTTGAAGGAAAGAGAGAAAATTGGGGTTTAGTGTTTTTGTTTTGGTTTTCATGGGTTGAGGAAGAGTGATATTTGGGTTAAGGTTTACTGTTTTTACAAGGTAGAGGAGAGTGGGTTTGAACGAATTTAGAAAAGGTGAGATTTTAAGAGAGTGTGTTGTAGTGGGATTTAAAAAGGTTTATCCTTTAGTATTCCAAATTGAGAGGACTCTTGAGTTAAAAAAAATAAAAATAGAAAATAAGGAGCATGTATCTACAGTAAATTGGTGTACAATATATACATGCAACAATAGATGAAAATCAAATGATAAGTGCCAAATTAGATGAACGTAAAAAAATGAATATAGATAGGATAAAAGTAAGAATTAAAAGAGGATAAAAAAAATTCTTAAACTGAAATAAAAATATAAGAAAATAAAGTAAAAAAAAAAAAAGCTTAACCAAATTGCATAAATCAAAACAAGACAACACACTTGAAAATTAAAATCACGTAAGGAGCAAAATTACAACCCAAAAGGAACACATCATGAAGTTCTTTACATGGAAAGACTCTAGCTATATAAAAGCACAAAAGATGTTGTATTAGGTTTGCTATACGTTAGTCATAATCATCTTTACTTCAAAAGGAACTTCAGGTGTACTCACTAGATTCCCATCATGCCAAGTTCATTCTAAATTTTTCATGCTTTTCCTAGTTTAAAGGCTTTGTAAAAATGTCAGCAACTTGATTTTTGGTTTGACAAAAATCTAACCGTATAAAGCTTTTTTCAACATTATCCTTTAGAAAGTTATGTCTTTTATGAATATGCTTTACCTTATAATGATACAATGGATCTTAGAGATGAAAATGGCACTAGTATACGTTGTCACAATAAATTGGAACACAGTCAAGAATAATGCCAAAAAATATTAACTATTGTTTTATCCATTACAAACGGGAACAACAAGTAGCAGTAGCAGCAGCAACAACATACTCTACTTCAGTTGTGGATAGAGCAATAATATTTTTCTTCTTGGAACCCTAAGAAACCATGCATAGACCAAGGAATTGAGCCATACTTGATGTACTCTTACGTGTTACCAAATCTCTAGCTTAGTCGGCATCAGCATATCCTTTTAGGTCAAACAAATCACTCCTCGGATAAACCAACCATAGATCATTTGTTCCTTTCGAATACCAAAGCATCCTTTTCACTGCCGACAAATGAGTTTTTTGGGATTTGAATGGAACCTAACACACAAACCAATACTAAATGCAATGTCAGGTATACAAATAGTTAAATACAATAAGGAACCAATCATCCCTCTATACTTGGTTTGATAATGCTCTTTCCTTTGGGGTCTTTATTTAGTCTCATGGGAGTATGATTCACCTTAGTAGTTTCTAGAGCATACTTCTTCAGAAGTTCCTTTACGTACTTTTGTTAGTGGATCATAATTCATATCTCCATTTGCTTGATTTGCAGCCTGAGAAAGAAGTTTAATTATCTCATCATGCTCATTTCAAATTTGTGACCACTAGTAGAAAAATATTTAAATGTTAAGATTTTTTATGCTTAAATGATGCAGTTATTAGTGAGAAGCACTTATTGATGAAGCAATAGGAATATCTGGATGTGCTGTGATTTTTGGCTGGAACAATAAAGAACACAAGTGCAGTGGGTTCAATTAGGGGATTTTACCTCTCTTTTTTTAATAAGGGGATACTTTAATTAGGGAATAGCACAAATGGATCAATCACGCGGTTATGCAGTGTCCTCCAACTTGTTGTCCGCTCCCCTTCACCCAATCAAAATTGGCTTGGCCAAAGATATCATCACTTTACCAGACACATGGAATACTTAAATGTTGCGGTTTTCCACAACGCTTGTTCTAGTTTTGGTTTTTTTAAGGTCATTTGCCAAGAGCATTATTCTATTGCTTGCTCAATAGACAATAGTATTATATATGCTAATTATATATAAATTTAGTATATATTAATAACTAATATATTACAAAATTATTATATAGAAAATAGTGTAGATATTATAATTACACCTTCAAGAAACCTAATATAAGCTAGTTTGCTTAATCGTACTAATAAGATCATAATGCTAGGAATGTATGTGTTAGAAATAGTTTGCAATAAATTAAACCTAATGATGCTATCTATTGAAATAAATCTATTTAATTCTATACAAACAAAAAAGAGCTACCTAAGGTTGTCGGACCCTATAAAGTATTCCGCCCATATTTCCTTAATCTCTATCAGCTTGGACTTTAAGTATGACACTTTTTGTGAAAAATCTAAAAAAGTTGAGAAAAGATAGATTATATTATAAGTTAGTACAAAATAAGATTCTAGGTATGACAAACACAGAAACATCATTATTGACACACTAAGTGTAAATTTCAACAGAGTTTCTTTCTTTGTAATTAGGACTATTTTCATTTTCATAACAACATAAGGTAATTGTTTCCAAACTACAATGTAACAGTCACAACATAACCACAACATAAGAGGCACTTCTTAACACCGAGTTCTCTATAATATACCTATGGTATTGGAATGGAGTGGAGTAATCTTTTTATTATGGTGCAACTAAGGTTTACGATGAAAATTTATAGGGTTAGCTATGAAATTCACATGGGAAACACAATTTGGGATTATTTTTTATTGAATTAGTGAAGCTTTGAATCAAACATAACTCAAACGGACCGATATATCAATGAATCCGACCACAATTGGATCAGACTTAAATTCCTTTTACCACCTCCTTGAACTAATTTTTTAACCACTTAAATTCAATACTACCTCCTGGAATTTAGTTCTAAGAAAGAAAACAAGAAAAATCGATAAAGACACAGTTATTCGAAAAACAAAGTGTGGTTTTAATTTTTCTAAATATATTGAATAAAACACATATCTCCTATATTTATAAGGTTCATTTTAGACTTCTACTTGGTTTTGGACAAATCCCTAGCTCAAGTTTGATACAATACAGACACTAATTTATTCCTATTCCTTGTTTAGCAAGGAAACGTGCCAAGTCCTTATGCAACAAGGAAATTATGATTCCTTTCTTAACAAGACTTCTAATGACAAAGATTTCTAGGTTCGTAAAAACATGTAAAACCTATCCCAAGTAGTATAGTAAAACTATGTAAGTAAAACCTATCATAATTAGAAAAGGCAAATCCTAAATCAATTAGGATTAGTAGAAAAAAACTTTCCTAACTCAACTAAGAAAAGTGATATGTTTTAAAACTTCTTCCAAATCAATTTTGGTAACACATCCAAGTAGGATTAGTAAAATTACATAAATACTAGAATGAGTAGGACGTCAAACCTTCCCAATATGTCAACCATGACCTTTTGTTGTATAATGAACCAAGCCCCAAAATTGAATAGATTTGCTAGATTTAACATTTTAATATTCCTTCTCTTATATATATCAGTTTCAGAGCATACATAAGTGTGGATGAATATCACAAATGTTCTCCCTACTTTCTAATAATTGGGGATATAGACCAAGTAGAATCATCTTCAGATAAACTAGGGAGTTCTAACAATATTTGAGATTGGATAGATTTCATGATATGGAGAATCTCAATAAACCTAATTGGTGTTCCTTTCTTGTTGAGTCCGTTAGGTTTTGAGTGATGACAAACGGTTATAGGAAACAGGTTACAATAAGCATTGTGAATAGTTGGCTGGAAACCAGCTGGAATTAAACACTGTTTTCCTAGACAAGTTATTACTTATTCATGTTATTTATTTAACTAACTTGTCTATATGTAGGAAATGGTTGGATGTAAATTGATCCATGTACTGGTGGAAAACAGTAGGAACTGTTTCCTGGACTGCTATGCTAAAAAGCAGTCCCATACTCTCTATTGTACATTAACCATGTTACATGTGCAGTAGTGAAGTTGATTCCAAGACTTGGAGCATGGAGGCCTTTCGAAGCCATTCAAACAAAGATACATTGCTCAAAATGGAAGCTTTCAAGGAAGATTCAAGTCTTGAAGATTACATGAAGAAAAGAAGAGTTGTACTTTAATGCTTAAATCATGTAATGTGCTCCGTAGTATGACTTGCATGTTTGGGTAAAATAAGTGCTTATATGTGTATCGAGTTATATTATGAATTCTGGTACAAAGTTGGAACAGAATTCATAACATACTCAATTCAGGGAACCAGGTTGAGGAACCAGGTTCACTGTACTGAATAGCCGAGCTGCATGTTTTGAGAAAAATAAAAGATTTCGTAAAAATACATTTTTAAAGAATTATTCTAAAAATATCCTAAGTAGCTAGAGATTAGATGATAATATTATGGTTACCTAAAAACTAGGAGTATCTATCTTATTTGATTCTATCTTTATGATTAAATCATATAAGATAAATACTTTCCTAAAATCATGTTATTACTTGCTCATCAAGTTTACGTGATTTAAGGAAACTAGGGTTTTTTTATCCAAGTATATAAACCCATCTAGTCTCTCATATTCTGATAAGTCTCTCCGAAATTAAAAAAAAAGGAGTATATTTGAGAGCCATATACACTTAAGCACAAAAGCCTATTCATCAAGTCATATACAAGAGCACTATTAGAGCTTAAACATTTTCTCTTAATTAGCTTTTAGAAGTGAGATTAAAAGAGAACATTTGATTTTGTCAAAGCCTTCAACAGAGGGGTTGAAAGGCTGGGTGAGTGTTTGTGAGTTCAAACACAAGGGGCTTACTAGTGTAAGTCGAGCACACATTCGGAGTAGAGTGTGGGGTGTACTGGTTCCCGAAGTAGGGAAACAGTAGAGCGTCTGTGTTCTTTATTTTTCAGAGTAGATTAATAAAGGAGCATAGGGTAGGAGGACGTATGCCATAGTTGGCTGAACCTCGTTAAATTTTGTGTTTTCTTTATTGCCTTTCGTACATTTTGCTGCTTATAGGAACCAGGCCAACCGGTTCCTCTCATAGATTGAAAAGAAAGAAAAATAGGCCAAGGCTACTTAACACTCAATTCACCCCCCCCCCCCCTCTTGAGTGCTCTAAAACCTTCAATTGGTATCAGAGCCTAGGCTTCTCACAAGAGTAACATCTAGAGGAGTCAAGCATGAGTACTCAAAATCTAAATGCTATGGGCTATGACAACAAGACACCAAAGTTCAACGGAAATAACTATGCTTGGTGGAAGAATAGGATCAAGAATGTAATCATGGGAATTGATTATGAATGTTGGCTAGTTTTCAAGAATGGTCCCAACATCATCCTCAAGACAGATGCTGAGGGAAACCTGGTTCCCAAGAAAGACAGTGAATTGGTATCTGCTGATTACAAACTACTGGAGAAGAATACCAAAGCAATGTCAATTCTACAACAAGCTATAAGTGAGAATGAAATAAACCGGATCTCAGGTTGCAGCAATGCCAAAGAGATTTGGGATACCCTTGAACTTGCTTTTGAGGGAACCAGCGAGGTAAAAAGGTCCAAAATTGATTTACTTATGTCTAAGTATGAGCTGTTTGCTATGAATAAAAATGAAAATATTAATGATTGTTTTCATAGATTTATGACTATTATCAATGATCTTAGATCTCTTGGTAAGAACTTTTCTAAAGAGGATCTTGTGAGAAAAGTTTTGCGCAACTTGACAGATGCATGGACAGCAAAAGTAACAGCAGTCTATGAAGCAAAAGATCTATCCACCTTGTCTCTGGAACACCTGATTGGTTCCCTCATGACTCATGAGATGTTGATTGATTCTAAGTCTGAGAAAGAACCAGCCAGAGGCATGGCTCTTAAGGGAACAGTAGAAGAAGAAGAAGAAGATGAGATTAGCATGATTGCTAAAAGATTTGAGAGATCACTTCGAGACTAGAGGAAGAACTTCAAAGGTAAGAATTTTAAGAAGTCTAACTTCTCTTCTGTAGGTTGCTTCAAGTGTGGTGATAAGGGACATCTTATTTTAGATTGTCCTAGGTGGAAGAACAAATAGTCCCAATCTGGAGATAAACGAGCCTTCAAGAATGCTATGATAGCATCCATGTGGGGTGATTCTGATTCAGGGTCTGATGAGGATGAAGTATCACCTAACTCTGATGTTTGCTTGATCACCTTTGCAAACATTAAGGGAAATAACACTAATCCAGGAACCAAAGGGGGAACCAGTACATTCAAAGAATGCTTGATGGCAAAGAAGGATGTACTACATGAACACAAGGTAAACTTAGAATAAGTTAGAGAAGATATGCATGATTATGATAGAGATAATATGATTGCTTGTATTGACTCTTTATTAGATGAATGCTATAAATTGGGTGAAACTTACATCACTGGCAAAATAGAGCTTAAAGAAAAATGTGTTGAATGTGAAATTGTTATTGCTAGTTGTGACTACCTAAAAGAAGTTTGCCATGATCTGAAAAATCAAGTGGAAGAGCTAAAAGTTGAATAGGACAAGTGTAAAGTGGAACCGGAAAGGGCAAGATCCTCTAAACCTAACTATCCTAGTGATGGTGAAGAAGATCTGACCTCCTGGTTCCCCAGAGACTTATCAATCACTAGTGAATCTTTTGATTTTTCAGCAGCTAGGGGTAAAGTAAATTCCTGTAGTAGAACTTCTTTGTTGAAAGCCTTTGAGATATTGGCTCACAATTTGGAAGATTCTCACAAGGAAATTACTTCACTTAAAGCTGCTCAGTTCACTATCTCCCCTTCAGGTACCAGCGTAGAAATTAGTGATGTGATAGATAAATATGAAAACACTATTTGTGAATTGCATGCTGATATCTATCAATTGAAAAAGGGCAAGCAGCCAGTAGTTGTTGACATGACTATTGATTCTATGGTTTCAAAGCTTAATTTACAACTTGAAACCTTAAAAAGTAATTTTGATTTTCTAAAAGAGAAAAACGAGTTGTTAACTAAGACTCTTGAAGCCAGAGAAAAAGAACTTCATGATTGTCATAGACATGTTGAAAAATTATTGACTGCATAGGAAACTTTGAGTTTTTTAACCTCATCGAAAGGTAACAAGGGGAAGGTTGGTCTTGGATATACCAAATAGAGAACCAAGACTAACTGGTCCCCTAGAGAAACCACATGGATTAAAGAATTCAAAACAGGTAAGTATGTTATGACTAAAGAGATGTTTGTCTGCTACCATTGTGGTATGAATGGACATAAGATTCATGAATGTCCAGCTAGGAAGAACAGTGTGAATAAGAATAATAAATATATGGAATTACTCTGGAGAAGAAAAAATCAATAATATCTTATTGTTGTTGAAAAGGAACCCAAGAATGTTTGGGTTCCTAAATCTAATGTTTAATTTGTTCTTGCAGGCTAAAGTGAAGGGAAGTACCTATTGGTATTTGGACAGTGGGTGCTCAAGACACATGTCCGGGGATAAGAAGCAATTCCTTTCACTAGTAGCCTTTGATGGTGGAAGTGTCACCTTTGGAGAAAACAGCAAGGGAACCATCACTGGTTTAGGTAAAGTAGGTAAGACACTTTCAAACGCAATTGATGATGTGTATTATGTTGAAGGCTTACAACATAATCTTTTGAGTATTTCTCAATTATGTGACAAAGGTAATAGAGTTGAGTTCCAAGGCAATTTTTGTCACATAATTAACTCTCTAACAGGCGAGCTTGTGTGTGAGGGAATAAGGAAATATGATGTTTACATTACCTTTCTGGATAAAATTCCTCAAGATAAGTCTGTCTATTTGAGAGCTGTGTCTAACAATAATCAATGGATTTGGCATAAGAGATTTAGACATGCTAGCTTGACACTCTTGAATAAACTAAAATCTCGTGACTTGGTGGTAGGACTCCCTAACATCACGTACGAGGCAGATAAAGTGTGTTCAGAATGTGTCAAAGGGAAACAGGTAAAGATCTCTTTTAAGCCTAAAACAGTTTTGAGTACCAGCAGACCCTTCGAACTTGTACACATTGATTTATGTGGTCCCATGAGAGTACAAAGTCGAAGAGGTCATAGATATGTCTGTGTTATGGTTGATGATTATTCCAGGTACACTTGGGTGACAATGCTACATTTAAAAGATGAAACATTTGACGAGGGGTTAGCATTAGTGAAGTAGGTTGAGAACCGGCTTTCTCACAAGCTGGTCTCGGTAAGATCATACCATGGTACTGAATTTGATAATGCTAAATTTGTTGATTATTGCAGGGAACAAGGAGTTAGTCACAACTTCTTAGCCCCCAGAACACCACAACAAAATGGTGTTGTTGAAAAAAAGAATAGAACTCTTGAGGAAATGGCGAGGATGATGCTCATTAAGAGTGGTCTCCCCAAGAGTTTCTAGGGTGAAGATGTTGACACTGCTTGCTATATACTAAATAGAGATCTCATTAGACCAAAGTTAAATAATACTCCCTATGAACTCCTTAAAGGTCGAATGCCTAATATTGCATACTTTCGTGTCTTTGGATGCAAATGCTATGTACATAATTATGGGAAGAACCAGCTAGATAAATTTGATCCTAGGAGTGATGAAGGAATCTTTCTTAGATATTCTACTCAAAGCAAAGCATATAGAGTCCTTAATAAGAGGACTTTGTGTATTGAGGAGAGTGTCCATGTCATTTTTGATGAATTTAACATGTCTTCTGAGATTGCGCAGGTACAACCTGATGAAATGATTGGACTGATGGAGTTTACGGGGAACCATGACACTGGTTCTCTAAGTGAAGTACAAGCAGTTCTAGGCTCTCCTAATGCTTCACCAGATGATGATGGTGAAAATCCTAGAGAAGAAAATAAGAACAACGAGAATTCAGAAGGAGAACCAAGACATAATGACTTCCCAAGTGACAGACAGGTAAGTAGTTCAGGGGGAATGGATGAAGAGGCCTCCCCTGAACCTAAGGTAAGTGATGTTAATGGAAATAGCGTGAACATGAACTCTTCTGGTTCTACAGAAGAAGAAGTGATTCACGATCATGCTGGTTCCCAACCTAATGAAGAAGCACAAAATGATTTCACTTTCAAAAGTTATAAATACCTACCCTCTCATCCCCCAGATCAGATCATTAGTAACATTAACAAGGGAATTCAAACGAAAAGAAATGTTTTTCAAAACTTTTGTGCTTTTTATTCCTTCCTGTCTAATGTAGAGCCAACTGACTACAAAATGGCTTTGATCGATCCTGATTGGGTTCTAGCAATGCAAGATGAATTAAATCAGTTTCATAGGAACCAGGTTTGGCATCTTGTATCTAGACCAAAGGACGGGTCAGTCATTGGTACAAATGGGTCTTCAGAAACAAATTGGATGACCTAGGTACAATAGTCAAAAACAAAGCAAGGCTAGTGGTGCAAGGTTACAATCAACAAGAAGGAATTGACTATGATGAAACTTTTGCACCTGTAGCTAGACTAGAGGCCATTATAATTTTAATTGCTTATACTGCTCATATGAATATGAAATTGATTCAGATGGATGTAAAGACTGCCTTCCTGAATGGCTACTTGAAGGAAGAGGTATATGTAGAGCAGCCACCTGGTTTTGAGGACAAGCTTCCTCATCATGTATACAAGCTGGACAAAGCGTTATATGGATTGAAATAAGCTCCAAGAGCTTGGTATGAAAGATTGTCTACATTTTTTATGGAGAATGATTATAAGAGGGGAACAATGGATAAAACATTATTCATCAAAACCAGAGGGAACCACTTGATTATAGTACAAATTTATGTTGATGATATTTTATTTGGTGCTACCAATCAGGTACTATGTGATGAGTTTGCTAATCTTATGCAGAGTGAGTTTGAGATGAGCATGATGGGAGAATTAGGATTCTTCCTAGGATTGCAGATTAAGAAAATGGAAAATGGAATCATGATTCATCAGCAAAAGTACTTAAAAGAGTTGCTGAAGAAATTTGGCATGGAGAACAGCAAGGCTTATGATACACCTGTTCCCACATCCATTAAATTGGATTCTGATCTAAAGGGAAAAGATGTCAAAGCCTTACTATATAGAGGGATGATTGGCTCCCTCCTTTATCTAACAGCAAGTAGGCCTGACATTGTGGTCTCTGTTGGATTATGTGCTAAGTTTCAAAGAAATCCAAAAGAGTCTCATTTGAAGGCTGTTAGAAGGATACTTAGATATCTTGTGGGAACAACAGATCAGTGCTTGTGGTACCCCAAAGGTAGTACAATTGATCTTATTGGGTACACAGATGCAGATTATGCTGGCTTTCTTGTTGATAAGAAGAGCACTTCAGGTATGGCACACTTTCTTGGCTCTTGCCTAATTTCTTGGGGTTCTAAAAAGTAAAATTCAGTGGCTTTATCCACAGTAGAGTCAAAGTAAATTGCTGCAGCTTCATGCTGTTCCCAGCTACTGTGGATAAGGAACCAGCTGAAGGATTTTGGTGTGGTTTATGATAGTGTTCCTATCTATTGTGACAACACTAGTGCTATTAATATTTCAAAGAATCTTTTCCAACATTCCAAAACCAAACACATTGAGATAAGACATCACTTCTTAAGAGACAATGTGGAGAAAGGTTTAGTGGAGTTATTGTTTTGTAAAAGTGAAGATCAGATCGCTAATATCTTCACAAAACCTTTGTGTCAAGAGTCTTTTTGTAAGTTAAGAGTCTTATTAGGTCTAGTTAGATTTTAGGTCTTTAGCTTCAATTACTTCCCTCAATGATTGGCTAGAATGGTATTCTTTTGTATAGTATGTGTATATACCTATGTCAAAATCCTTCAAGTTTTGTGTAAATGGTTCAAGATCCCAAAAGGGTTGAGAATTATTGGTGCAAGAAATAGGTAAAATCAGGCTAAGTTACCAAAAACAGGGTGACGTGGTTCTGTATAGGTACCAGCAAAGGGAAACAGCAGATCAGCTCAGATATGTCATCCGATTAATATTTTTATCTTTTTTGGAAGATTACTATAAGATCTTTTCCTTTTGGAAGGAAATAATCTTATTTCAGTTATTTGACCTATTGATCAAGGCAATATATCACATGCCTAAATTTTAGGTCGGTTGAGATATTCAAGGCAAAGAATCATTGCCAAAATTGATTTCAATTTTTAAATTTTGTGCCGTTGCTCTTCTTGGCTTAACCGACTTATTTCTTTTCCTCTCTTCTCTCCTCTTTCTGTGCTATAAATATATGATCTCTAACCCCTTGTGCAGCTCACAACTCTCATCATCATTCGAAATTCTCTCTCTTTCTTGTGCTCTACTCAAAATTCTCTATTCACAACGGTTACTGTTCATTAGCATCGTCTTTAATCCTTGATCTTCAACTGCATAATTGCCATTGGTAAGAAATCAAGCGCATCCAAAAGAGGCAACGGAAGGGGACATGCAAGTGATTCCTCACAATCTCAGGGAAACACTGATGTGACTCCTCACTCTCCTCCCCTCGATCAAAATCCAACCAAACCACCACCGAATTTCACTTCCATAACTTCATCACCCACAAAATTACCAACCACCATCCTCGATCCACCACAAGAATCTACCTCACCACCAAAATCAACCCAACCAAAATCACACCAAACCGTGCTTGTTACCGATCCTTCAGAAGCTGATGGTTCCATCATCAAGGAACCAGCTCAGTCTCAGGGGGAACATCAACATGAAGCACGAAGAACCCTAAGCCAGGAGTTGGAAGATATCAGTCAGAGTGTAGGAGATGATGAAGTAGAGATCACTGGTCACAAGGAGGGAACACTCACTGAAGAAGTCCTGGTACGTGGTAGAGTAACTCGGTCTTCAGTGAAGAAGATTATTAAGGAAGTTCTGGAGGATCAATCCACTGGTTCTGTTCAGAGAACCAAGAGGAAACGGGTACCAGCAAGAACCCCTCGCACTAGAAAAGGTACATCTGTAGAATCTCTAACTACTGGTTCTACTGATTTAAATGCTCGATTGGTTCTTTCTGGTTGTCGGGTTGAGAAGGGATAGTTTGAGGTGCCTGCTTTGTCTGAGTTTAAAATTTTGATTGAGTATCAAGGATGGATGTCATTGTTTGATTGTAGTGCTGCTAATGTGTCTGGAGTTAGAAACTTTTATATGAATTTGAAACAGTTGTCTGATATGTCTGTTGGTTCTCGTGTGAATGATGTGGATGTGAGCTTGTCTGTTGCCACTTTGTCTAGCATGTTAAGGGTGCCCAGGGATGGGTTTGATAAGTATTCTAGTGATTGGTGGCCCGTGTTGGTAGGGGTCACTCCTCATGAAATTTATGAGCATTTGTTTGGAGGAAAGATGTCCAAGAAACTGGGTGTCTTTAAATCTACTAATTTGAAGGAAATAGTAATGTTGGTTCTGCATTCGTTGTGCAATAAGGTCTTGATCCCACGGGCTCAAGGAAGGGGAAAAGTACGCATCATGGAGATGGTTATGATGTATCTCATGATGAAGAGAATTAAGATTAATCTCCCCTCCTTGATGCTGGATCACATTATGAATTGTTATGGTTCATCTCACCATTCTCTGCCTTATGGTTCTGTCATTACTCAATTGCTTATGGATAACAATGTTACTATGAGTGGGTCCACCGTGCCTGTCACGGTGTTCACAAAAGCAATCCTGAAGCTAAAGGGTCTTGACATAAGTGGTGATATGTTAAGTTTTAAGCTTGAGGAACCAGCAGAGGAGATGAGGCCCCCATCAAAGAAGAAGAAGAAGGTAGAGGAACCAGCATGTCAGGAAATGATTCTGAAATGGTTGGAGAATCAGGAGGATATGCTAAGAAAGATAATTAGTTTGGTTCAAAGCTTGTCATCTTCTTTCAGCACCAGGATGGAGTAGATGGAAAAAACGCTAGCTGACAATCAAGCTCAGATGGCTCCGGGTATAGGATCGGGTACTCCACAGACTCAGCCCGAGGAAGAAGATCCTGGTGAAGAAGATGAGGATGAAGAGGAACCAGTTGCTGATGCAGACGATGATGCTAAGTACGAGGAGGAGGAAGAGGAAGAGAATGATGATGAGGAGTGATGCTGGTTCTCGCTCTTGTTTCCCCTCCCACTTATTTTTATTCTAAAATAACTGATTCTGTTGGTCTGTATATTTCTCACCCAATCCATGAACTTTCCTTTTAATATGGATTTGGGTTCCTTTTGTTGAACTTTATTGGCTTATATGGACCATTACTTCTGCTATGGTATGAACTGTTTAACTAATCTCTTCTTGCAGCATACTACTTGAATGGTGGTTGATGCCACTATATGGATGAGCACATTTAACAATTTGTGCACTTTACTTCTACTTAAGAGTACTTTTTAATGATGCCAAAAGGGGGAAGTAGTGTACCAAAGCCTAAGATAGTTTAGATTGTGTCAAGTAGCTCAGTTTGATAGTTTAGGGGAGTCAGTTTGATAGTTAATCTTTGGAACTAGTTAGCTTCACTAACTTGTTCATTTGAGTCTTGAGTCTGTTGGTTGCATTCAAATATATTTGAGTACTTAATTGGAGTTTTTCTATGTTTTTAACTTGATTAGTTACAAGAACTTCAATTAGTTTGTCATCATCAAAAAGGGGGAATTTGTTGAGTCCCTTAGGTTTTGAGTGATGACAAACGGTTACAGGAAATAGGTTACAATAACCATTGCGAATAGTTGGCTGGAAACCAGCTGGAATTAAATATTGTTTTCCTAGAAAAGTTATTACTTATTCATGTTATTCATTTAACTAACTTGTCTATATGTAGGAAATGGTTGGATGTAAATTGATCCATGTACTGGTGGGAAACCAGTAGGAACTGTTTCCTGGACTGCTATGCTAAAAAGCAGTCATATACTTTCTATTGTACATTAACCATGTTACATGTGCAGTAGTGAAGTTGATTCCAAGACTTGGAGTATAGAGGCCTTTCAAAGACATTCGAAGAAAGATACATTGCTCAAAATGGAAGCTTTCAAGGAAGATTCAAGTCTTGAAGATTACATGAAGAAAAGAAGAGTTGTACTTTAACGCTTAAATCATGTAATGTGCTCCGTAGTATGACTTGCATGTTTGGGTAAAATAAGTGCTTATAAGTGTATTGAGTCATATTATGAATTCTGGTATAAAGTTGGAACAAAATTCATAACATACTCAATTCAGGGAACCAGGTTGAGGAACCAAGTTCACTCTACGGAATAGCCGAGCTGCATGTTTTGAGAAAAATAAAAGATTTCGTAAAAATACTTTTTTAAAGAATTA
Source organism: Dysphania ambrosioides (assembly GCA_026401315.1). NCBI lineage: Eukaryota > Viridiplantae > Streptophyta > Magnoliopsida > Caryophyllales > Amaranthaceae > Dysphania > Dysphania ambrosioides. The sequence continues at coordinate 16,902,178 of CM048660.1, read as the reverse complement.
TTCTAAAAATATCCTAAGTAGCTGGAGATTAGATGATAATATTATGGTTACCTAAAAACTAGGAGTATCTATCTTATTTGATTCTATCTTTATGATTAAATCATATAAGATAAATACTTTCCTAAAATCATGCTATTACTTGCTCATCAAGTTTACGTGATTTAAGGAAACTAGGGTTTTTTTATTCCAAGTATATAAACCCATCTAGTCTCTCATATTCTGATAAGTCTCTCCGAAATTAAAAAAAGGAGTATATTTGAGAGCCATATACACTTAAGCACAAAAGCCTATTCATCGAGTCATATACAAGAGCACTATTAGAGCTTAAACATTTTCTCTTAATTAGCTTTTAGAAGTGAGATTAAAAGAGAACATTTGATTTTGTCAAAGCCTTCAACAGAGGGGTTGAAAGGCTGGGTGAGTGTTTGTGAGTTCAAACACAAGGGGCTTACTAGTGTAAGTCGAGCACACATTTGGAGTAGAGTGTGGGGTGTACTGGTTCCCGAAGTAGGGAAACAGTAGAGCGTCTGTGTTCTTTATTTTTCAGAGTAGATTAATAAAGGAGCATAGGGTAGGAGGACGTAGGCCATAGTTGGCTGAACCTTGTTAATCTTGTGTTTTCTTTATTGCCTTTCGTACATTCCGCTGCTTACATGAACCAGCCCAACTGGTTCCTCTCATAGATCGAAAAGAAAGAAAAATAGGCCAAGGCTACTTAACACTCAATTCAACCCCCCCCCCCCCCCCCCCCCCCCCCCCCCCCCCCCTCTTGAGTGCTCTAAAACCTTCATTTCTCCTATTCAAAATATACTTGGTCTAATAAACAAAGGGCAACTTGATAATGGAAAGATTAGTTAGATTAGGATATGCTTCTTTGTAATGCTTTAAAAATGTTCCTAGACACTAAAAATGAAAACCACCCTATAACTTGTTCAAACTCGAAAATATGCAGACTATACTAGTTGGAAAATTGGTACCTGAACTTTCTTGAAATCGACATTACAGTCTCAAACCCCAAAGCGGGTCTTGGGCTTGATGTTTTAAATTGTAGCAATTGTCTGTGTCATGACCAACTCCGGCGGAATGAAACTCACACCTCTAAGGAGTATAGAGGTAGTCCTATGTTTTCTTCAGTAAGGAAAATAAGGGAAGCAAAGTCAAAAATGAAAAGATGGCCCCTACACCACAAAAGGCATTTTGGGATCAACTAAAGGAAATTTTAAATTCACCTTATGGAAGAATGAAAGTACCTCAATACGATATAACAAGCCAAAAAAATACATTGAGAGTGTTACTTTTGAAATTGATTTGTGTACTATAGACTATATCTGCTAGAAGCATAGAATTAAGGAAAATTGGGTTAACTTTGGGGAATGTCCATCGAACCTTCTATAGTCTAGGATGAAGCGAAAATAAAGTTAGAACAAAGTCCTTTAGACCAAAGATGAAGATAATTTTTGGCATAGTAGTCAAGAAGAGGTCTATAACATTATTGTTAACTCTATGAAAAAAAATTATAAAGGAGAAGAGAGTTTTTATAATGATATCAATGACGTCCTCCGTGAACTCCATCTTCCTCATATTTAGATAGTGGACATACCTCATCTATAAGGTTGTCTTACCCCAAAGAAAATCAAGGATGTTATGTTCAGTTTAGAGAATGACAAAGCTCTGGGTTTGGATGGGAATACGACATATTTCTATAAGAAATATTGGTATATGGTTGGCTCTCGGTGATAAGAAGCATCCAAAGTTTATACACCACATGCTACTATTGAGAGAATAAAGCCACTCAATTCTAGTAATAATACCCAAAATTCTCTCCCTGAAAGAAATTGAGTAACTTTGTCCTATAAGCCATTGCAATGTAGTTTAAAAAAAAATTCTCGTTGTTTGGTCAAAAGAATGAAAAAAGTAATTCCAAATATTTTGTCACTCCCAACACGCTTTTGTCATAAGTAGATACATGTCAAGTAGCATCCTCTCAAGTCATGAGCTCCTTCATTGAATTAAGAAAAAAAAGGCCCTCTAAATATGGCAATAAAAATAGACATGATTAAAGCCTATGATGGAGTCATTTGGACTTTTCTGATAAAGGTTCTTATAGCTTGTGGTTTCTTGTAAAATTGGGTTCAACTTCTCCACCATTTCCTATAAAGCCCTTATCAATAGAAAAAGTTTAGAGTTTTTCATTTTAAGTGCGGGCTAAGACAAGGTGAAACACTTTCATCCTACTTGTTCCTCTTTTGAATGGATATCCCCTATAGGATGCTACAACTGAGTCGTCAACCTTTTAAGGGGCTTCATGTCCCAAGAGGAGCATAAGCTAGTCATCTATGCTTTGCTAATGATGCAATCCTTTCATTAAAGTGTTTCTGAAACATTATAAGGAGTTTATAGGAGTTATGAACAGATTATGCTAAATATCTAGAACAAGAACAAAACCTTTCAATATATTTTATTAAGTTTAGTACTAATGTGTCCTCTGTAGAGAATCTTGAAGTCTCAAGAATACTTAAAATTCCAATAATCAATAATATAGGTACCCATCTAGGGGTTTTGATTAATATTCAGGGAAAGAATTTCCCAAGACTTTTAGCCTTTAATAGAAAAAATCACCCAACAGACCCTATCTTGGAGCTCCATTCCCATTTCCTAACCAACAAGAATAATTCTCATTTAACACAATCCTTATCTATTTGGCTTCCTATGTCCATAGCTGCTTTCCCACCCCAATCTCAATTTTGTCAAAAATAAACTTTATCATCTCCCACTTCTTCATGGTCAGTAATACCACTATAACACCAAAGGAATTTGTTGTATCAAAAGGGAAATTATCCATCATCAGAAGGGCATGGGTTCCTTCCATGGCTTGGATTGCAAAGCTTGAAGGCCTATTGGTTGAAGAACAGGATCAAGAAACATGTAAATCAAGAAGGAATCCCAAGATGTGTGATAAAGCAAGAGCCAATACGTGAGAAACAAGGTTCAAGGACATGTGGAGTTTAGAGGAATCCAAGAGCTTGATGAGTTTGAAGAGTTCAAGAATTTAAGGAATCATGAAGAGTCCAATAATTCAAGGATTATAAAGAGTCCAAGGTTTTGAGGATTCTAAGCATAAAGAAAAGAAACAAATATGTAGCAACTTTTTAAGAATCCAATTGAATTAAATTCTTAAATACTTTATTATAAATTAATTACTTAGTATAATAAGAGTTCTAAAATAACTCAAAGTCCAATATCATTAGACTCATCTTCTTATTAGGCGTGTCTGTTCTAGTTTCTTTTGGGCTGAACTTCTTATGCACCTAGGGTTATGTATAGGCATGCTTTTTAAGTATTTAAATAGCTTAAAACTCTTGTAAGATTTCCTTATAAAAGGACAAGGCATGGTTCATTGAATGAATTCAGAAATTTGGTAAAAAAAAACTCTTCTTTGATATTGGTTTGCACGAATGTGTGAGAGATCAACAAGTCTTCCTTGCTACATTGGCACGTTGAGAGGTGGTCTTAGAGATCACTTTGTGTTTTGAGTGGTGACTTTTGTATCTTAAGAAATTAAAAGGGAGCCCAAAGGTATCATTGTTTGGTGAAATCTGTAGATTAATTGGTATCTATATTCTATCCTTGTTACTTGTTAGTTAATTAATTAATTCGAATTACAAGTATTGTGTTTGATGGTTGTTTGTTAAAAACTTGTGTGATTTATTGATTCATATGTTAATATTTTCCTATTATTATATTTTTATTTGGTGCTTAAATCATTAATTTTAATATGGATTTTCATAAAAGAAGAATTAGAAAGAATCAGCGTGGAAGTTTAACAAACCTTGTGTGAAATTTGTTCTTTTTTATGCGTGGATTATGAAGACATATTTGAAAACTTAAAGTGCTTGATTATCATTAAAATATGTTTATAATCATTAATTGATTAAAATATGGTTATAATCATTAGTTACTTCATTCATTCAAATTAGAAGATAGCTTCAAGCCAAAGGGACCAAAATCTGAGATTTACTCTAGTGTGCGAAATTTAACTTGATTAGAGCATGAAAAGGTCAAGTGAGACTATCAAACTTCAGATTTAGCTTTAAGTTGTTGTGGACTAAGAATTTTAAGGTGAGTGGAATTGATTTGGTGGCACGTGAGATAGGCTAGAGCTGTGTGAGTTCTGATCAGTTTGCTAGGGCATTTCTTTAATTCGCTTACAACTAATTGTATAGATACCCATTGGAAACATCCATATAACAATCTCCCTAGGTATGAATGGAATTCAAAAGTCCAAACTTAAGGTATTCAAAGTTTGTGTACAGAAAGTTAGCGCCGAAAGCAATATAAGGGATGCTAGTGGTAGATGGGTTGAAGGTAGGATCCCAAAAGTAATATCAAAAATCACCCTCCAATTGGCTAAGTCATGGATAGTAAAGGACAAATTAAAATGGGACCAAAGACAAGTAAGAGAAAGTTTTGAGTTTCACGATGTCTGGACTATCCTCACTATAGAACTATCCCCAACAGTTAGCAATAGCTACTTATACTGGAGTCACCAAGCTTTAGGACACTATACTATAAAAATAGGTTACACCTTTATTCAAAGGAAATGTCGGGAAAAAGGCAATCTTGAGGCTATAAGACCATTTTTAAAACACTTTGGAAGTAAGATATATATCCTTCCAAATGGAAGAATTTTGTCTAGAAAATATGGTATAATGGTTTAGCTATTAAAACAAATATGATTAAGGGATGAATGTTGATCTAATTTGTACATTATGTGGTCTACAAGAGGAAAAACTAATGCATATTTTTAGATTATGCACAAAGACAAAATAGTTTTGGATTAATGGTCCTTTGAGCCCATAGCTCACTTTTCATGTAAGAGTGGATACACCTATATATCTAGTTATAACTAACTTGTATTTCTCTAGCCCCATGAAACTACTTATCTCTTTTGGTTGCCTATGAAGGATTTGACTGGTTAGAAATCACTCGATTTTCAATAGTGGAACAAGGAGTCAAGTTAAATTCACGACGCACCTTAACCATGCATTGTCCCAACCCACCCTTTTCACTATCAGAGACTAGATCCAGCAAAGCACTCAAGTTATAAATCCTCATTATCCGCCGAGTTTCTTTAGCACTCTTATCGGTCAAGAGAACCACAATCAGGGTTTCGGATTCATTCAGGTAGATGGCTCTTGGTGCAATATAAAAAATAGAGATGGCATTAGTTGGAGTGTTTCTTTATAAGGAGAGGGCACTACTTATAAAGGTGGCAATACATTACTTACTACTTCTGCTCTCCATATTAAAGCAAAGGCATGTCTTGGAGCACTAAAATGGGCTTTACCCATAAAGTTCACAAAGGTCACCATACTCGCAGAGACTCCGACTCTTATAACCTAATAAAAATCATGTGTGGTGAAAGTCTCTCAAATATCAATATCTTGCAGCTTGTAGAAAACATGAAAGATACGGGTCAGTTGCTCAAGTGTCGTTTGATAACGAAAGTGGATAGAGATCAGGTAAAATTAGCACATAACATAGCTAAGCAATGCAGAGAAAACCTTAATACCTTACCTATTGCTATTTTGCTATGTACTTTTATTTTATCCATATGTAAAAATAAATTAAAAAAATTGTAGTTTTGTAGTCGTAAGTTCTTATTTATGACTTGACAACAATTTTTTACTAATATTTTCTAGTATCTAAAGATGTCCTAGTGATCATTTCCAATTTCATATTTACTTGACCCGGAAACTTGAAAGGGGATGGAAGACTTGAAAATGATGTCAAGCGGGTCATTGGATGGGGCCAATAGGCTATGGCCTTAATGAAGTCAAAAAAAAAAAAAAAAAAAAAAAAAAAAAAAAAAAACAAAGCTTAATTTTTTGCTAAACTATTTTTTCTTTCTCAAGTTCCTTTAGGCTGATAAATTATTCAAAGATTGGGCCCACCCCACCTTAAACTTTACCCAAGTCAATCAAGCTAACTTGTCCTCCACAGATCTTCTCATCTTTCCTCAGAAGCTGCATGTTAATGATCAACTTCAGTCTATGATTATCTGCTAATATTTTTTTAATCGGAAAGCTTATAATATAACTTATTACATTAATTTATAACTATATTATATTATATTAATAATTGAGATGGCAAGAGTACAAATAACTTTTGTGAATCTTTTCAACTAAGATCGGTTGCATATATGATTGTCATTTAGCAAAGTGATATCTAACTTCTAATCATAATCAGTGGCTGGCATCACATACGATTGATTCCCAATACTTTTTGTGATTTTTTTTTTAATAAACATACAAGTGGTTCAAACTGCCTTTTCTCTAAGGAATATACCTTAATTAATTAGAAAATTTAGAACGAGAAACTACATATTTTATACGAAGTATGTTTTAAGATTTTTTTTATTTTTTTAAAAAAAAAGACGGTGGAATGAGAGTAAAAAGTTACACCTTTAATTTTAAGTTGGAATTTGAGTATCTATCATTTTTTTCAGGTATCTATCTTTTTGTTAGTACGGAATTAGTTGTATTTTTCTCAAATATAATATAAAGTTGAGGAATTATAATTTCATCATAATACTTTTTGAGACTCGAAAAAGTATGATTTGTTTGATTTTAGGTCATTTCTAATAAATTTAGCTGATGGTAAGGCATATCATAAGTTCATAATTTACCTTAGTTAATGATAATGGACGTTACATATTTTACATAAGGTTTTAAATTTTTAGTGTACACTTTTAGAGAACGTGGGTGTTGCATTCATTGGCTTGAGTCTCATGTTATATACATACATGTAACATTGTAACTGATGTAAGTCACAGACCAATACACTGATAACATATGATATGATAACATATGCCAAAAATAATGGATTGTTTAATTTGAGGTTTGAGTTTTAATTAAATCCTTCCCAAAAGACAAATGAATTAGTTCTCTTGGCCATTTTCATATTTTCTTGAAAGACAAATTAAGTTATTCTGTATAATGTCTTGGAAATTTGGAATATATATAGATAATGGATCGTATGAGGATTTGAAGTTTAGATGACAAAAATGTATGTTATGGACTTATTCTCGCATCATAAAATACAATATCTTATTATATATAAGTGTGGATGACAACTAACTTAATTGGTTAAAATTTTAAAGTGTGATACCTAAGACATGTGATCAAATCGCATCTACATCAGCCGTTGTCTTGTCGCTTACAACTCCAGTCAATAAATACACGACATTGTTACGTACTTGAGCATATAATAGTCGTTGGCTGAAAGTGAAAACATTAACCATAAGTCCATAACATGCTCGGTGATGTTGCAGTATAATTTCATGATACACCTCGTATTATATAGAAAGAAAACTAGGACCTTGCTCTAAAGTTTAAAAGATATATATTTTCCCAATTAAAAAACTTAGGTAAGCTTGAATCACGTTTAATGGATTTTTTGCCATGCGTAATTTATCAAAAAATACTCTTTATGTCTCGATGCTGATCCCCAATTGGGCGCCAATAATGGGTAGTAGGGAATAGAGATAACAAAAATAGGCGCATTTTAGTCAATGTTGAGAGCTAAGATAAAAGAGAAAAAGGGGAAAAGAGATGGTAGAAAGTTGGGAAAATAAAGCAAGAAATTGGATTCATGCATGTGGCGTCCATGTGTGAGTTACATTTTGTTATTTATTAATCAGATGGTTTTCTCTATTATAATATTGTAATTTTTATTTATTCTTTTTAAATATGTTTGACCAAGACCCAAAGTTCATAATTAGCCTCTTATAATATAGATTTGGTCAATCGTTACCAACTTACTACTATAGAAAAGAAAACGATGCTATAAATCTATAATAGATGAAAATTAGAAGGACAAACATGAACTAGTATTTCGCTGTTTTTTTTTTCTTCCCATTTTTTTTTATACATTTCAAAGCAAATATAAATTTTAAATATCTTTAATTGTGAATTTGCAAAAATTATAAAAAAATTAATATTTAAAAAATGTATATTGAAACGAATCTTGTAAAACCTCATATGATTATATTTTTTCTTGAGAAGAATTCATGTTCAAAGTTTTGTTCTAAAATTTATAAATTCCAAACAAAAAAAATAAAAAGAAACGAATGGAGTACTTCGTAATAACTACTTATATTATTGTGAATTTGTCTTTGTAATCAACATTTACACTTAATTTAAACAACTTAAAGAGGGAGAGATCACATTTCTCTGTCACATTTATATTAGCTGTGAATCAATTTATACGACTTATGGTACCTTAATTTAGACGAATTCACATATGAATATTACAAAGTAATAATTTTGAGGAAAGTTCAATACTCCCTTTGTTATCTTTATTGTTTCTATTTTTAAAATATGTAGTTATAAAAGTTGTTCTTATTGTGAATTGTTCTTACTTTTAGAATTAATTTTGAATTAAAGTATCCTTATTTTTAATATTAAAACGCAACCAAATTCAATTCATTTAACCAACATTTATTAACTACAATCCCCTCTCCTCTCTATCTCCTTTCCTTCTCCTATTTTCTCCATATCTTGCTCGATTTTCCTACAATCAACCTCTCAAAACTCGATGACAAATATCCCTTGATTTTTCCACATATAAGTGACATTCATATCGCACATTTCTCATCTAATCTCTATCACTTTTTGTCATCTTAAACCTTTATCTCATGCAAAAAAAACAAGTTTGTAATTTTTAACAAGGTGTTTCATTTCAAGAACAAGACCTTCTATGACCTCAAACCAAGACATCAACATCCAATCATTTCAAGAACAAGACCTTCTATGACTTCAAACCCGACATCCAATCCGTTGATGCCACCATCTATAGGCTCTTCATTAGTCGATATATCTTCTTCAGCTTTTCTAATTAGTACGGGTGGTTTATCTAAACCACAATATACGTTAATTTCAATTATCAAACTTTTTTTCAAAATTATTAATAAAAATGCATTAAATTTATATTTTTACAAGTTCTCATGAAATAACATGAACACGTACATTTAATAAACATAATATCTCCATTATCCCCTCATTGATTATCCACTCAACTGTAATTCTATAAAAATTTACTTTCCATTTTTTACTAATATATCGTACTAACACTACTCCATATTTGACTACTGAGTACTGACTACAGTCACTCGGAGACGTAAGAGTACACTACATGATTATGTAATGTCGAGCCCCAACAAGAAGAGAGAAACAGGGAGAGATGTAAAAGAAAAGGAGATGGGTGGTTTCATGTTTGACCAAAAAAGAAACATTGACAATTGATCCCAAAAATGCGATTACATTTACTACAATTTTAAACATTCGAGGACGTCGATTTGACCGACCGATCAATGCCCCAAAATTGAACCCTCACGTGCAAACCCACTTGACCGTTTTATTTTAAACTTTCGCAATTAAATTAAAAAAAAAACTGTCAATAAAGAATTTAAAATAGAAAGGTGGAGCAAAATTAAGTATAAATAACATCAATTTATACGTAATTTTTTTTTTTATGCATTTTCAATTTAATCTCACAAAAAATTTATATTAAATGTATAATTATAATCCTAAAGATAACTTACGCCCCTTCTATTCTTTTATATTCTTCTCGTATTTCTCATCCATAAATTTCAAAATGATTGTTTCATTTAGCACCATTTTAATTTGGCCTAACTTATTCGGACTCAAATAACAAAACTGACGATAATACCCTCATTTAACATATAAACTACTTAACATATCCCTACTAATCCTAGAAGTTTCAACCCTCATTAACTCTTAATAGATTTTGGTATTTTTTTAATGTAATATACTTTATAAATTCCAATAGTTATTAAATGCAAGCTCCACCTACATTTGTTTTAATGGAATCAAATTTTCTTTTATATTATTTAAAATTGATTTCAAAAAATCTTAATGGTATTTAATAATATATTGATTTTTTCTCTAATTCCAAATAAAAAGATTAAAAAAAAATGGAGAAATCAGAACATAACCCTTAAATAAATACTCCATATATTCATCTACATGTACCAAAGTCGCATTTAAAGAGAGAAAAAAGAAGCAATTAATTCTCCGAATCATCTTCTTTCAAAACTTTCCTAGGAGTATGTTATAGGCATATAGCGGCAGGTCATTTAAACTAAGACTACTAAGCGATGTTGTAGTTGTCAACTTGTCTGCACTCTTTAGCACATCATGCAAACAGTGCCAACTGCCAAACACTGCCTCATATAGTTAATGTTTGTTGGTTGAGCTACTTTATCTGCATAATACAGTAATACCCCCATTAATTGTTCCATAACCATGTTCGATGCTGACCATAATGGACTATCCTCGCTCTCAAGTCTTACGGAGTACGTTTTACTTTGTTTGTCTAAAAAGAAATGTGTGTGATTTGGGTGTCTCGAAATATTCACCTACTTTTTTTTTACATTGGAAATACACGTACTTTTGGTTTTGGATATAATTAAGAGTTAAATGTATTTTTTTTCTTTGTTATTACGGTTGGTTAGGTTGCATAAAAGCTCCATGTATTTCATGTCTGTAAACATATAATGCTTATATATGTAATTTGGATTACCAGATATGTCCCCTAATATAAAACCGACACGCATTAATCTGTCTCCAAATTAACATTCACAACTAATCACTAATTGCCATTTGCCAAACACGACTTCTATAAATATAGTGAGAATATTATAGGGAAAATAATGTGATTAATATGTAATGTGTAATATGTTTTTAAAAAGTCTTTTATTTCATGGAAATTTCTTGTAAAAGATATGATGTCTTATGTGTTTTATTTCGCCAAACTAAAAATAATTTTTACAAAGAAGGGAATTTGTTTAAGTATAAAGTTATACTTTGCACAGTAATGACTGTGTACCTAAATCAAAATGATTTTCAATAATACATAAAACAAATGTAAATATAATGTGGGAAAAAACGTAATGAACATGTCTGTGAAGTGTGTAATGAACATTGTCATTTTAAAGTTCTCCAAAAACATGAACCATTATTACGAGAACCAAACCGTCACTTCTTTTTTAAAATTTCCCACGCACTCATTATTAACACAAACCCCCGGTGCTGTGACTCTTAATTTTCCATTTTTACCAAATTTGAACAAAAAAAAATTTCGCATCTCCAATTTTCATATTTAGCATGTACATTTGATTCGATTGTAATGAATATTCAAAATATTCATTAGTATTGAGTATATTATTCATTATACATTTTAGTGCACGTGTTCAAAAGTCCAACACTGGCATATAATATTTATTGTACATTTACATTTAATTTTGATAATAATAATCAAAAGAAATATGAATAATGTACATTGGTGTTGACTATTATGTACATTCAACATCTGGGTGCTTATGCTCAGTTGCTCACTATAATTGCTGAAATATGAAATAAAGATAAAATATTCTACATGTACATTAAACATTTGGTTAACTGATGCTTATGAAATTTTACATGTACATTTGATTCGGTTATAATGAATATTAGAAATATGAAATTATACATTAAACATGTTGGTGCACATGCTTGGTGGAAAACTGCTTGCAAATGAAATGTACATTATAAAATCTGGTAGTAAAATGTATATTGGATCAAATGCTATGTACATTAAAAATGTAAATAATATACATTTAAGTTGAGTACGTTGTACATTAACATCTTGTTGCACATTTTAGTTGAGTAATGTGTATTGAGTATATTGTAATGATCATTGAAAGTACCTACAATGTACATTCAATTTTAGTTGATATGTATAATATATATGTACATTTCTAAGAATGATATGTACATTTAAATTTCGATTTTGCATAATGTAATAATCATAATGACACGGTCATACAGATGTATATTGTATGACTTTGTAATGAACAAGTCACTTATAAGTCATGTACATTTACATATCAAGTAATGTACATAAAATATTTTCGACAAAGGTGTGCATGTATTGAATACATTAAAATGAAAATTCGTTAGCTTTTAAAATGTGATGTAAATTATATAAAACAAAAAGAATCCCAATAATTCTATTATTATTATATTTCTAATGCAAAAATAATAGAATACCAATGGTTCATCATTGCAAATTACAAAACATTAATAATGGGTTTTGGTTGGAAATAATAAATTGCACGCATTTATTACATTTGTTCTCCATGTTCATTGCGTTTTTCTCTTAATTAATATTGTTTGCGTTTTGTATTAAACTTACTTGCGTTTTAAAATGGCCGGATACACAATGAGCATTGTGCATCGGCATTACATATCCTATTTGCAAATTTCTGATATTAGGTGAACTACTAATATCTTATTATATAAAAAATATTTATGTATAATGCTCAAAAGAAAACAGGGTTTAGAATTGAAACATGATAATGGAGTACAACATTCATTACCTATTAGATATTTTTGCCAGAATATGATATTATAAATTAGATTAATACAAATAATTATGTACTCTGTGTTAAGTATCACATTAATCTAAGCTATTACAATAATCAAATTGAAAAATGTATGACAAAAGGGTTTCTCCAAATAAAAGAAACAAACAACTATTTTGTATCATATCAACTATCAAGCGTTATTTAAGTTACCATAATAATGAAATTGAGAATTGATCAAAAAGGATACAAATCGAACTATAATAAATTCTCAAAATCAAGCAGTGCAAATATTTCACCATGTATGCATTATTAGAATCATAAAGTATCTCTCTTTCTATGGCAAAAAATCGAATCAAAACCAAAAAAAATACCAATTATAGCATCCAACAAATCACTCCAGAACCGGATCCAAGTTGATTTCAAGCAGTGTGAAAAACCATATTTAAATAACAATTGCAAAAAAATTCGATCAACAGTGAGTAACTAAAGCCTAAAGGAACCGGAGTAGTTTTTCTCGTTAATCAGTTTGATAAGACATAATTATTTGATTCATTGTACCAGAATCTTCTAAAAGAAACATTATCCTCTCACGAAACAATACATTACACTATGTCACTATTCATACAGTATTCTGTACTTCATACACACACCATTTTTACCCTTATACTAATCTCTAGTTGACAATTCCCGGATGCCCTGACGTCAAAAATTGCTGCTTGAACGTAGTAATAAAAAAAAATAACACTAATTAATACTTACTATGTCATTTTTTTCAGTTTTCATCTTGATCCATTTTCTAAAAATTGACTCATTTCTTAAAAAACTATTCATTTTAAATTGTCACACAAAATATTTTCTATTATATTTTAAAAAAATAGATTTTTATACTTACGGTAAAAAAAAAAAGGACAGTGAAAGTAGTCGAATAATGAAATAATAAAACCAATCATGGAAATATTTTTTATCCTAAATTCCTAATCAATCCATGACAAATAAGTAATCCCCTATGATCCTTTCTCTTTCTTAAATAAATTTGATTCCTCCCTCACCACCAACACTAAAGCACACAATAATTATAAAAAACCCCCCTCCTTCCACTCCACTTTTTCATTCCCACCCCATTCTTTACCCTTCTCCCTCTTCAACTTCTGCCTACTTCATCCAGTTTATTAATGCATTCGTGGCTATCTGACAAAGCCTACTAGACCCTCCCCTTGTTACCATTAAAGCGTAACGAGTAAGCTATTTACATCAAGGATTTCTTTACGAGTTGTTGGACGATACATACAGTAATTAACTACTGCCTCCGTCGTACGTTCGAGTCAAATTTCACGGAGAATATTATAATACTGATAAGAATGTTGGAGGCTTTGAAGTACCTGACCGGAGCAGCCGGGGCTAGCGGGTACGGGTCGAAATCCACGGCGGAGGATGTCACCGAGAATTGCCTTGATCTCAGCCACATCACAGCTATTATCACTGGTATTGTACTATATATTCGGATTTATAAACTTTTTGTTAATAAAAGATGAAGTAACATGCACTAGGATGCAATGATTTATCATCAACGCATGATTATAAATATTATAGTACAACTAAATTTATTATTGTAAGAATTTTTTGTATGATTATGCAATGAATAAAACTTCGATTCCACGCTTCTTATTATATGTTTAGAGTTGTTATATATGGTTGGCTTATTTTTCTCCTTATTTGGGGCGTGGTCCATAAAAGGTGCGACGTCCGGGATCGGAGCAGAGACGGCTAGAGTGTTGGCTAAACGAGGGGCGCGCCTTATACTTCCGGCTCGAAGCTATAAGACTGCCGAAGACACCAAGGGTCGTATTCTAGCAGAGTGTCCTCAAGCTAAGGTGGTCGTCATGTCGCTTGATCTTAGCTCACTTTCCTCCGTCAGAAAGTTTGTTCGAGATTTTGAGTCCCTTCATTTGCCCCTCAATCTCCTCATGTAAGTTCTCGATTAGGGTACTCAGTCCGATACACCTATGTACATACTCACGTATGGATTATTATAATTGGCAGAAATAATGCGGGCAAGTTTTCGCATGGGCATGGAATCTCAGAGGATGGCATAGAGATGACCTTTGCCACTAATTATTTAGGTAACAGAAAATTATAGTATTGCATGTTATGTACATTTTTTTTTAATTTTTTTTATAACTTAAACATCTTAATCCGATCGATAATGTGCTAATCGTATCAGACTTATTTTAATTAAGTCTAAATAATTATCCAGGTCATTTTCTATTAACCAAACTATTAGTGAAAAAAATGGTGGAAACGGCGGAAGCAACAGGAATCCAAGGAAGAATAGTGAACGTGTCATCCAGTATTCACAGCTGGTTCACCGGCGATATGATTCCTTACCTCGACCTCATCACTAAAAACAAAAGGTATTTCACGATTCCATTATATTTTTTTGCCGCTTTTAAATATATTATTTTGATGAACTAACTATCTTAATTTGGCCAGGCCGTATATTATTTTTGTTGGTATAGTTTTCTATTGGATGGAGAAAATTAATTAAATTGTGTTTTAAAGAATATTTAGGTTAATTTTTTGTTTTGTCTTTGTTAACAGTCATTATTTTTTGGGTTGAATTTCAGTGAATATGATGCGACACGTGCTTATGCACTCTCTAAGCTAGCCAACGTACTTCATACCAAAGAGCTTGCTCACAAACTCAAGGTAGATTTTTATCCACAATAAATAATATTATTCATTGCCAAAAAAAAAAAAAAAAATCATAAAGTTCTCTTCTTTTGTAAAATGAAGTTTGAGATTAAAGTTGACTTCTTTTGAAAATTAACCCCTTTCAAAATATTTCCCCCAACCCTAACCATAGGCGAAAGTCACAACTTGTTATGATTTATCTTAAAGTCAGACCAAGTGTACGTAAATTGTGTAATCGAAATTGTAATTTTGTGCAGCAAATGAAGTCAAATGTTACAGTGAATTGTGTTCATCCCGGAATTGTCAGGACTAGACTCACTAGAGACCGTGAAGGCCTTATTACAGGTAAAAATCAATAGGTACAACGGAGTATTTATGCAGTTAATGTACAGAGTTTTCCGTTTATACAATCCTATTACCGATTTTCTTAATATACGAAATTTTAAAGTATTACTCGATAATATCTGTATGTTCTTGCAGATCTAGTGTTTTTCTTGGCCTCAAAGCTCCTTAAAACTATTCCTCAGGTACTGTATATTTTCTTCTTCGTCTATCTTTGAGCGCTTAACAATTATGCATATTATCTTCCGAAAATTTACTTAATTATTTTATGTGAATTTGTACAGGCTGCTGCAACCACATGTTACGTTGCAACACATCCCAGAGTTGGAAATATTTCAGGGAAATATTTTGCAGATTGTAACGAAGCGTCCCCGTCAAAGCTTGGATCGAACTCGTACGAGGCGGAAAGACTTTGGATTATTTCCGAAGTCATGGCATCTAAAGATCCTAAATCAGTTTTTCATCTATAAATATCACTTTACAGTACTATATAAATCAATTAGCTAGACACTGGTGTATATTATATACTCCCACATACTATATTATCACTGGGAATTAGAGAAAGTTCAAGTAGTCTGAGATACATAATATTATACATAATTTTAGTGTACTTGATTCACAAATATATATATCTACTAGAAGTAGTAGTAGTTAGAAGTGGAGTTACAAAGCATATATCTTTGTTTATTTTGCTCATACCATAGTTTATTGGGGAACGAAATTCATGTTGGATATTGGGACTATGGTGGTAATTTTATATTATAATAATATAAATTTTTATTTTCTAAAGTATGATTTTATTTAGGCTCTTTTATAAGATTTTTGGATTGAAAAGAAAAAACCTTGTATAATTTTATTTTCTAAATACGATGCGAATATATTATTATATGATTGTCGTATCATACATTTGGCGGGGCTTTGCTTTGCTTTCCTTAATTTAATGACCTTAGTGTAGTGTAATTTGCCTTTCTGTTGTTTATGTACTTAATCAATGTGTAATCCGTCCCTTTTGATGGTAATTATGCAGTTTGGATTATTAATTATAAAGCTATAACTGATTAGTCAATATATTTTCTATCATCCGGCTTTCATTGTTGCACAAAAGTTGGTTAATTTGAAAACAATAACAACAAATATATTTAGCACAATAATATAGTGGCAGTTAAATGCAGGTAATTAGCAAGATAACGAAACGTGGATATACTACCGATGCGATGGCATGTCCGCATGCGGCCGAGTGTTTGATTTTTAAAAGATTTCTCTGTTGTATTGTAAGATAATGGTACCTGTAGTCTTGTCCAAAAACATTTGTTTAACGGCAAAATTAAGAAGACAAATTTGTTAGTTGATTGATCAGTGATAACGAGAAAGAGAGGGAAAGAGTAGTTTGAATATATTAGAATATCCCAAAAGTTGTATATACGTTGACAATCGTATTTGTTTACCCAGTGGTAAATAATTATGACCTGCCTTTAATTAATGACTGGTATAAACTGGGCAGGGTAAATTAAGGAATTTGAGGTTGCAACTTGCAAATAGTGGTCCACTATTCTACACGTCATTTATCGTCATTTTCAACAAATTGTAGGAGTAGTTTGTTAAATAAAAAGAAACTGTGCAGCTTAACTAAGAAATTTTCCGGTGTGTTATGATTGTAACTTTGTAAGAAGTATATGTGTATAGGTTATGGAATCAGAGGGTTAGCTGTATTCTTGATTTGTGCGGAACATAGGCAATAATATACTCCCTCTCTCGTTATCCGATTTGACTTTTTGCGTTTTATAAGACACGACTTTATACGTTTATATTTCTAAATTAAAAATTTACATTGAGATGCATTCAACAAAATTTCATTTAAATATATTATTATTTATAATAATATGACGAGAATTTGTTGTCAAATTTTTTTAACTTTGACTTTATAAATAGAGATGGAGTAATATTTGAAAGACGGAGGAAGTATTCTGTAACTCTAAATGAGAATTTTATGTCTTGAAGACATGTAACAATAGAAACTGTTAAAAGAGATTTTGATTTGGTTTTATTAAAACCACAAACCAGGGATACATAGAAGATCTTACAATACAAAAAGCTAAAGGCTACTAGCATTGCATGCTAAGAGTTTTTCTTAACTCTCCAAAAATGGAAGAGTGTCTCAAGTGATTGGATTCTCTAAACAACACGAAAAGCTAAGAGCATTAAGTAGCAGGGATTGGAAGTATGAGTTACATTGAAACTCTTGAAAGTCGACCTCCTAATAAGTGAGGTATAAAATATAATGAAGTTCGAAATATTCCTACTTCCTATACCGTATAATATTTCATGACATTCAAAACCAACATTTGCTCCACAAAATGCAATCGTGCCTGTCATTAAAACAACAAATGAAACTAGTCATTTCAATAATGTGCAAGCCAAACATTATGCTTGGTTATGCACAATATTGGAGCTAAATACCGGAGTTTTCTGGTTGTTTACATGATCATGTCAAACTATACGCACTGCTTTGCATATAGACCTATACATTTGGTTGGGTTAAAGCCGGAATGAGTCACATCCAAAATGAGTCAGACTTAGCCAAGCCAAAGGAAATGCTAAACGGGCCAGAACGGGCATGGTCATTAAAACAACATTTGCTCCACAAAATGCAATCGTGCCTGTCATTAAAACAACAAATGAAACTAGTCATTTCAATAATGTGCAAGCCAAACATTATGCTTGGTTATGCACAATATTGGAGCTAAATACCGGAGCTTTCTGGTTGTTTACATGATCATGTCAAACTATACGCACTGCTTTGCATATAGACCTATACATTTGGTTGGGTTAAAGCCGGAATGAGTCACATCCAAAATGAGTCAGACTTAGCCAAGCCAAAGGAAATGCTAAACGGGCCAGAACGGGCATGGTCAAAGGAGATACATAACGGGACGGGATGTCCAAAGAGAGTATAATTTTTATCTAATGAGGGTGATAATTGATATGTATAACCTCCAATCTTTGGTAGTGGACTACCGGTTAGTATGTAAAAATAATTCATTACATGATAGTGTTTAAAAATCTTGAAAACTATTGTCTCATTATTGATCCATTAAAACCCAATAAAACATTATTCTTTAAGAGAGCAACTCATTAGACCATTATGATTAGGCCATTTTAACAGAGAGGAGGTCAGTCACTTCTATTTGCATAGACAACCATGCAGCGTGATTCCCACTAAATGTGTTTTTTTGGGGGTTGAGTTTAACCATCCTAGCCTGAAGCTAGACGCATAAAGGAGATTACGTAAACAAATTAGTTCTCACAATATTCGAAATTGTGGAGGAAAAAGCATAGTAAAGTACCATATGACCTTGAATCATTAAGACGTTCATTTACTGGTCATTATCAAGCCTACACTAGTCATAAATAGGGGTTCTCTAGGACTCTAGGTGACTAGGTATACCTATTATCTTGCTCCTCAAGTCATAGTCACTACTAATTGTACTAGCTATGCTATACTATACGAAGTACGCAGGACATTAGACTTAGACATAGGCGACGGACCAATATTAACAAAGCGCATCTTTTGATTATTTGGTACTTTTAGATAAAGACATCCTAGCAAGCAAGGAAGTATCCTTTTGTCGTTAGCCATAATTTGGTGATCATTTTCCATATGTATCTTTGACTTAGGTATTTGTACGGTTTTCGAGACAACCCATATTCTTGAATCTTGATAAGTAGCTAGTTTAAAGGATATTAGGATCAACATAATCCGTAATTTATATGAGTTGCGGTGCCAACTAATTTTATAAATTATAGAAGTAGCCTAGTTTAGTAGACCATTATTCCTAGTTTGGTAGAGTTAGCATTTAAATCAATCTTTGATTTTGTTTATCTATAACTTGTTGTTGACCTCAATGCACAATTGAGAAAAAATCCATTTACCTTAATAAATTACTCTATTATTATATCGAATTCAATAGGCTGGCTTTCATTTCATCTTTACTTTGGTATTTTTTTTTTCACCGACAGGATGAGATTGACAAACTAGTAAAGCTACTTTCCCCGAGGCTTTAATGCCAATTGAAGCGCCTATGACTAGTTAATTTTGCCCTTTATTTATGGTTAGTACGGTATGGGTTCGGTGCGATACTAACGGATTTGGCACTATCGGATTAAATTGATACAAGTTAATAATTATTTTATCAGTTCGGTTTGGTTAGTGTCAATATTTGGATCGGGTTTAATCAATTATTTACCTAATCGATTCGGATCAGGTCCAATCCAAGTTTGCATGGTTTGTATTTGCGCGGTTTGATTTAAAAGGGTTAAGACAATTTATTTTTAATTTAGCTCGACTTTGGACTAAGTCTAATTAGAACGAGTAAATATTGTTTATTTTGAGCCATTTCGAGACAATCTAGGCATTTTATAATTATGTTGTAAATCGCATTTTACAAGTTAGCTTGAGTTCATAATTCTTTAGTTGTTATTATACACTTATCAATTGTTTGACAATGATCAATGTTGGTAGGATTTTATTTTACTTTGATAGGAAGGACATGTAGGATCTGATCGTTGGATTAGATCAAATCGTAAAATCAAGTGATCCTATATAATAGCGTATTTTTGGGAGTTATAACTCTCAATTTTATTAACAATAATTAGGATTTGAACATGACGTCTTAAATTGAATTAGGGGTCGCTACCAACCAGGTCTTGTTGATTTGTTGTCTGGTTAAATCAGGTTCAAGTTGTTACTACTCGATTTACTATCAGGTTGAATTGTAAATGGATCGGTTAATTTTGGATCGGGTTATATTCAGGTTGGAGCAGGTTACGTTCTAGTCGAATTTATTTCAAGTCAAATCGGTTTTCAAGTTGAGTTCGGGTTAGGTTTGTTGGGGTTAGTAGTTTCTCCTTTCTAGATGTAAAATAATTTGTTAAATCTGATCGAGTCGAACTCATGTTCACGATGGGTTGAAAACTGATGGTTCTCTAGTATTATCTTATTTATCTCAAGATAACTCTCAAATTTATTTGTATTATTATCCTTAGAGGCCATGAGTCAATATAAAAAATAAATAGAACAAATACATTTGATACGAATCATTACTAGGTAACATAACAACTTATCATACAAAACATTACCAAATAATAGTATGTCACATACTTTCGTACAAGCGTTTTCGGAGGATGATACTTTTACTTCATTTAACATGTTATTGTTTGCAGCTCCTTTAGACCAAAAAAAAAAAAATCATACTTTTTTTGGGGTATGTTTGAGATTTCCGTTATAATCTATTTTCTTAGCTTAGAAATTTTATTCCTATTATGCAATCCTTATTGTTCCTAAATATTATATATTTATATGCACATATAGCTAATTGTATATATATTTTATCATTTTATGCATAAGCTGTTAAAAATTTTGGATCATTACTCGAGTAAACAAAACCCTATTTTTACTTCGGTGTAATGTAATCCGTACGAAATTGCAAAACAAGTAGTTATCTAGCACTCAAGCAGGTCGAGACTTGTCCATTCTACGTATATTCAAGTATTCAAATAGTCAAATGTACTACCAACGTATATTTACAGTACACTCACACATAATATTTTGCACATTATTAGTTCATATGGTCTTTCAAATTCAAACGAACAAACGCATTTCGAATGAAATTAAAATCAGATATATTTTTTATAGGATTAATTGACTGCATTAATCTAACCTTTGTCCGATTTGCGGATATTAATCCAACCTTTTGTTTATTTCTGATTGAACCTACCTTTAACTGGTTTTTGCTTCCACTAAACCTTGCCCATATGTCACCTGTTGTAGCCAGTCACGAACAAGTTACTGTATTTTAAAATTATATTCAACTCGTAAGCCGTTGCCAGTTCACTTCCGTTGTTAGTTCACTTCGCTCTTCACTTCACTTGCTTCACTCTTCGCTCCTCACTGTTCACACTTCTCTTCGTGCTTGCTTCTTCTCTTCTCCATCCTTCTTTGCTCCTCACTGTCCATCCTTCTTCCCTTCGTCCTTGCTATGGCTAGTGGGAAATCCTCATGTGCGTCGTCCCCCTTGAATTCAAGGAAGTCAATTTATCCTAGGGTTGCATGTGTGTGTGGGAGGGATGCTGTGGTGCAGACCGTCCGAAACGGGGAAAACGTTGGGCATAAGTTCTATGGATGTCCCTTATGGTCTGTAAGTTATTGTTATCTCAACCTAGTTATTTTCTTGAATTTGTGCATTTTTCATCGGGTTGATTGGAGTACTGTACATGCTCGAAGTTGGAGGAAGTCCCTCCATTGCTAAAGAATTAAGTAGTTACTAGTCTTAGGAACCCGAAAATCGTGTGGGATTTCCATTATACACCTGGGTGTGTTGTATACAATAATACTGCTCATTTGAGTTGCGATTTAGCAAATGAACTAAAAAGTGTGTTACTATTGATCACTCCTGTGTACATCCTCTTAGTGCGCTTAATGATCACTCCAGTGTACATTGTAATACATCTTAAAAGGTTATGCATTATTGGAGTAGTCTAAAATGCACTATAGGTTTTAGTTTGATGTGTAACAAGCTTTCTATATTGGAGTAGTCTAAAATTTGATTTTATTTGCATTTTGTGGAGTTGTGTTGATTTTTTTTGTATTGTCTTACTAGGATACAAAATGTGACATGTTTCGGTGGGTTGATGATAAGGAAGATTTACAATTTCAGTTATTGGAGAAGGACACAAGAATATTGGAATTAGAGTATGAAAATAAAGTACTCGAAGACAAAGTAAAGAAGATCCCTACGAAGAAGGAGAATTTAGAGGAAGATGTTCAAGAGATGAAGAACGAAATTGTAGAGATGCGTATCGAGTTGATGAGAAGCTCAAGGAATGAGAAGAATCTAACTGTGGCTTTAATATTTTCGTAGATGTTAGTAGTGATTGTATTATTCTATTACAAGTAGTAGTAGTTGGATGAATTATAGCATAAGTAGAATAACTAGTAATGTGTTTTGCTATGATTAACTATGAATGTATTTTGCTACATATAACACTAGTTGGTGAGTGTGCAACCTGTTTGTAATATGGATGGATGGTTGTATGGATGTTATTTTTCTATTTTCTATCAATGACAATGATTATGGCCCATGGATATTACATTGATTATGATTACAATCCTTAGTACAATTAGTTACATTAGAAGTTGTAGCAAAAGCAGTACAATGTCATACATTTGACATGGATGTTACATTGAACATGAATACATCTGATCACTGACAAAGTTCCATCTCTTCTAAGTCATATCATGCAAAAAAGATGATAATATATGACAAAGTTCCATCTAATACATTAAAGTTGTTCTTGTTGGTTACTTTGAGGTTGCTGTTGTTGGTGGTGACTGACAGAGGCTGAACTAGCTTGTGTTGAAGTGACACCAGATACCTGTAATTTGCAACAATGGATTAGCATAGAAATCATTGGTACATTTAAAAAGTAGAGCAAAAGAACACTTACATTCAACATTGGAGTCCCATCATCACTGAATAGCACTCCTACTCCCATTGGCACCTGTGCAAAGAAAATAATAGGTTTTCTGTCAATTTATAGAACATATGTAAGGTCAAGTATATATCAAATGTTGGTAGTTTGTCATACCCTTCTTCTTCCTCTTGCTTTCCCTCTAGATCTCCCCCTGCTAGCACTTTGACCATCGGTGCTTTCTGCAGCATCAGTTGCTACCCTCTGTTTTCCTTTGTTTGTAAGTTGGCTTCCACCTCGGGCTCCTCTTCCACCAAGAACCATCCTCCCACCTCTACCAAGTTGGGTTGGTTGTGCCATTGTGGAGTGGTGCAAACTTGGTTGAGGAACTATGGAATCTGCCTGAGTGTCCTTTGTTGCTGAATCTGAGGGGGTGACAATCTTCTTAGGCCTTCCTCTTGCCCTCTTAGGCTCTGGCTCTCTCTGAGTAGCACTATCCTTATTTGGACAAGTTCTTTTATTATGACCTTTATTCATACAAATGCGACAAGTCATCTCCATTCCTGTTATAAGCAAGGTGCCTTGTTTTTTGGGATTCTCAGTGGGCTCTTTTATCCTATTCTTCCTAGGCCTACCAGGACCAATCTTAATTGGTGGAGGGTCAATAACACATTCTACCCTAGCCAATGCCTTTCTCCCTTAATTGGTGGTATGGAACTAGTATACACATTCAAATACAAATATCTTCTGTAGCAATCATCCACAAATGACTCAGCTTCTTTGTTTTGGAAGTAAATACAAGCTATGGCATGGCAACATGGTATCCCTAACATGTCCCACTTCCAAAAAGTGCAAGTCCTAGACCCTAAATCCATACATAGCTGGTCTAGGTAATACATAACATTGAACAAATTATCATTAGATGGCACAACATCACACTGAGCTACCTTCTCCTTCTCCTTATTCAAAATGGCTTGGATTCTAGGACAAAGCAATGAATTGGCTTTCTGCATTTTAGTTCTTTTACTAACCACCCTTTGCATTAAAGCAACTCTAATTTACTCAAACATATGTATAAGGTGTTTTGTCCTAGCACTAATGATGTATCCGTTGAAGGTTTCAACCATGTTGTTTGTTATAGCATCAGTTTTGATGTAACTATCAAAGAAAGCTCTATAAAAAAGGGAAGGGTTATACTTTTTAAATACTATAGGTGTGTCTGGATTCCCCTGATGCAACTCATCTAAAGCCTCATAGTAGTCGGCCTCATTGTAGGCCTTAGCTATTTTCCAGAATAATAGTTTTATTTCATCCCCTTTGTATGCCCTATGCCATAATGCAAAGATATTCCTAGCACAATGCCTATGCTCAGCCCTTGGCAGTACAGTGGCAACATCATGCAATATACCTAAAACAAATAGGAATAATGTAAAATTAATGTAAAAGCATAGGCATTAAATAAAACAGAGTGAGGCAAATTAAATACCTGGTGCTCATCAGAGATCACAACAATGCCATCTCCATCTCCTAAGTCAAGGCACTTCTTAAGGTGAGTGAAGAACCATTCCCAAGATGAACTGTTCTCTCCCTCAACTGCAGCCTAGGCAATAGGATACATCTGGTCATTGCCATCTCTTCCTACTACACTCATCAGCTGCCCCCCTAGAAATGTTTTCAAGAAAGCAGCATCCACACATATGACCTTCCTACACCCCTGCATCCAGCCTTTCCTCAAGCCATCGAAGCACATAAACAACCTCTGGAAAACAAGTGTAGTACTTTCACCATTAGCTTGGACAACTAAATTAGTGACATGCTCTGGATAAGATTTTTTCACAGCTTCAATGTACCTACCTACCTTCAAATAATACTCCTTCATTGACCCATGGAGTAGCTTACGAGCATGGTATTTCACTTTGTAAGCAAAGTCTTTCTTTACCAATGCCTTATACGCCCTCTTAACTATATCTCTTATGTCCTTAGCTGGCCAATGAGGCCTTGCTTTGAATACATCTAGCATCTCCCTTACAACCCATGCTGACTTTAATTGCCTATTCCTCTTCATGTTCCTATGGCAAGTGTGCTCCCCCTTCACTTTCTTCACTAGGAAAGTGGCAAGGCCTGAATGCCAAGAAGCATACAAGTAAAAGGGACAACCACTCACACACCTAACTCCTAACATCTATTGTCTTCTACTATCACTAACTACAAAACTGAGATCTCTCCCTTGCATGACTGCATACTTCGAAACAACATCTATAAAATCCTTCCTATTCGAGAATCTATGTCCTACTTTCCATTTGAAATGCCTAAAATAAGTGTGGCTTTCACTAACATCTCCCTCCCAGAGCAACTCCCTTCTCTAAACTCATCTCCACTTCCTTCAGGAGTGTGAATCTCATCCTCACTTGGTTCATACTCACTTTGATTCTTATTCCCATGCTCACTCTCATTATCATCAACATCCCTTTCTAGTGTTTTAGTTTCCTCCTTCCTGTAGACTCTCCAATCTATTGACCTTGTAGTAGTCCATCACTAGCCTCACTTTGAAGTTTCTTGGCTAAATCAACCAACTTGATATTAATAGATCTGACTCTATCCAATTCCAATCTAATCTCATCATCACTACCGCCTGAAAAAGACTCAAGTACTTCCTCTTTAGTATCTACACTAACTTCACTGACACTTTCATCATCCTCTCCTTTCTCAGTAGAGTAATATGAGTCTGAGTCTTCCTCATCATCACTACCACCATCATGCTCAGCAATATGCCCAGAAAGTGTATCAGGCTTGTACAAAGGATCACTAATGTCTTCACTGCTCTAACTGAACAACTCACTGTACTTTAGTGGGCTTTCAGGTCTATTATCCACCCAAGCTTCAGCTTTAGCTTTGCTGTCTCTTTCAAGGTTTATTGCCTTCCTTTTCTTTTTAGATGGGGATGCAATGACTGGGGAAGTAGGTGTGGCGGCCAATGCAAAATGTTTCTATCAAAATAATGTGAGTACCACAACCGGTATCCAATACCCAAGAAGTAGAAGTTGCTAAATTAACTTCTATAACAAAGATACTTGAAGAGCCTGTCTTCTTATCTTCCAAATACTTAGGGTAGTTTCTCTTCCAATGGCCTATTCCATCACAATAGAAACATTTGGCATCCGCTTTTGGACTGCCCTTAGGCTTAATAGATGTCTTAGTTCGAGCAACTTGCTTGCCCTTTCCTTAGATAATCTTTTTGCCCTTACCTTTATTTTTGAACCCCTTACCTTTTTGTACCATAAGAATTTCTTTCTTTGGTTTTGGAATGTCCATCTCAGCAGTGACAAGCATTCCATGCAGTTCTTCTAAAGTTTGTACTTTATTGTGCATGTTAAAGTTTGGCCTAAATTGCTGAAATCCATCATGTAATGACATCATTATTATGTTAGTGGCCATGTCAGTAGTATAGGTCATTCCCAGTTTAGACATTTTCTGGAACAATTCCATCATTTTGAAAACATGGTCTCCCACTAGTTTATCGACCTTTTGCATACATCAGAGCAACTCTCTATGAGTCTCGTATCTCTCTACCCTTGCTTGTTTCTGAAACATCTTTTTCAGTTGCTGGATAATGCTATGAGCATCCATACCATCAAACTTCTTTTGAAGGTTTGGTTCCATGGAAGCTAGCATGAGACATAAGACAAACACTGATTTATCTTTAACAACCTTTTGCCTAGCCTTTTCACCATCTGATGATGTGGCTGTCAAAATTGGGATAGGGGTGTCAAGGACATCCTCTCTTCCTTCGGCCCTAAAAACAATTCTTAGGTTCCTTTCCCAATATAGGAAGTTAGTGTTGTTCAATTTATCCTTCTTAAGGTATGAACGTAAATTAGGACTGTTGTTGTTGCTAGACATGATATTTACAACAGACATATATCAAAGTTTAACAATATGTTTATCATTAGTAGTATACAATATATGAACAATTCAAGACTACTTATCACATTTTAAAGTTTGTCCCGAACTATTAAACGTGAATTCCAAGATCCTTCAAAACAAGAAATTATAAGAGGACTTTGGCCTTATGTATAAAATCTGATGTTTTATCGATAAGTAAACAACCTTTACTAATTATATCACATATAATTCTTGGTCGACAGATAACAACTTTTGTTTCCATCTCTATGTTTCAAGACCCAAAACTTTGTCTTTTGATAATCTTGTTGAGAAAAAAACCAAACAGTGACATGTAAATTTCATAAATATTACCCTATTTTCCCAAGATTATATGTAATACCCTGCTTTGGCAGAAACTATTACTTATGATCTAGGGCTTAATAGGTGTCTATTTGGGAAAAACATCAATATTTCTTTTATGGACCTAATTTACTATGTTGGTTTATTTATTAGTGAACATATACAATAAATAAGAGCAACATGCGTAAATTTAAAAAAGCATAATAAAATGCAATAAAATTTGTGATCCTAGTGTGGCCCCTAAACCCTAAAGACTACTCTTCATGGGTTTCGTCCTTAAATTATCATGGAACACCATCCTTGATTATCTCGGACCTTTACTCCTTAGATCTCTATCCATAGTGAATACATAGTATTTTTTTTTTAATTTAAAATAATAACTTGAAATAAATTAAAAAAATACAAACGATACGCAGATCGTATTTAGGATACAAAAATACAAACGATACGCAGATCGTATTTTCTATCCTAATTTGGGCCATACCAGTCACCTCATGCAATCACAATATCAAATATTATAAATTGTATAAAATAATAATATCAACATATTAAAATTAAAACAACATGCATTAAATGGCATCCATTATTTAATTTTATCAATCATATTAATAAAATTAAATAATGTTTAAAGCATTAAAACATGATATATACCATAAAGTATTTACTATTCAAATCTATTAATCATATTAATAAATTTAAATAATAAACAAAGTATAGTTATGACAAAATTTTAATTCTACTAATC
This sequence comes from Dysphania ambrosioides, assembly GCA_026401315.1. Classification (NCBI taxonomy): domain Eukaryota; kingdom Viridiplantae; phylum Streptophyta; class Magnoliopsida; order Caryophyllales; family Amaranthaceae; genus Dysphania; species Dysphania ambrosioides. The sequence continues at coordinate 16,874,261 of CM048660.1, read as the reverse complement.
AAATTAATAAAAATAAAACATAAATATATTAATTCTATTAATCAAATTAATAAAATTAATTAATTATCCATCAATAACAGTTATTGATTAAACTGATTATTTTGATTCAATTAAATTTAAAGTGGTAATTAATTACAAATTAATTAATTGATTCAAATTGAAAAAAAATTTAAAAAAATATGGCTTGGGAGAAGCAGGCTCTAGACCCAACAGGCCCGTCGTGGCCCGCGCTGGACAGCAGCCAGCTCCACGCACGCAAGCCCTTACCCACGCACAAAGAAGCTGCCGCCGACAACACTTGCCGGTGACCCAAAACATGAACGCCCCACCCCTGTGACCCCCACTTTACGACGAGTTTACTAGAGTAAACTCCACTGATGTTCACTCACCGGAGCTTCACCACGGTGGCCGTAAAGGGCCGGGAAAAATTGCTTTTTGGAGTGAAAATCAAGCAACTTTTGCTTGAATTTCATACCCAAATTAAGGGGGAAACCTATAAATATCCTATAACTATAGATTTGGGTAGATTAATTGCACAAAATCTCAAAATATAAGCAATTCAATCAAATTGGGGCATTGTTTTAGGGTTCTTCGTTTCGTGTGATTCTTAGGTAATTATTGAGCGAATTTAAATGTAAAAATACAATCAAACTGTAATTACATGTTATTCAAACAATAATCATTTAGAATTCGCATCAAGATCATGCCAAAATTCACAATTTTGTTCATGATAGCTTCGAAGTTTAGGCCTTACGAATAACACAAAATAAAACCAAAGCTATTTCAATTAAATATGTGCTAATTATGATTAATTCCAGCATCAAATGCATTAATATTAATCAATTCCAACTGATTAAAATCCAATTATAATCCTGCAATTTTAATCCACTTATTATACCTCCCCTAATTGAATCAAAATAACATAATTTTATACATAATTATATTAAAATATGGAAGAGGCTAACTGATACCACTGTAGGAATTTAGATGCGATTAGCGGAATTTTAAGAAACGATTTTTTAGCATCTAAAACAAGATCTCATGCATATAATAATACGAATTATCAGAACAGTATAACATACCCTTGATGAGTGAATTCCTCAAAGCAAAAGGGCACGTTTCTTGGAGAATCTAGAACGTCAAATGCCGTTCCTCTAGTATTGGTCCACAAGCAGGATTGGATTATCCACGTATACTAGTACGGAATCAAGAACTGTTCTTGATTGCTTTTTAGGGTTTTTTTTAGTTATGTGAGAGATAAAGCCAAAGCTAGTATTCTAGAATAAAAAATCGATCAAATATTTCAACCCCATATATCTATATATATATATGATAATCAAGTAACTCAAAGTGACTCAATTACCTAATTTAATTAACTTACAACTCTCACATAAGTATCTGAGATTTATCCAATCACTACTTATTTGTGTGACCTCATAGGACTCAGTTATAGTTAGTAGTATACTAATCTAATTAGTATACATATTATAGTTGGTTTCTAGTAAACCAATATAATTATCTAAAATAACCGAATTTCATTATCTCCATAACTAAAAAATGGCTTGGATTCTAGGACAAAGCAATGATTTGGTTTTCTGCATTTTAGTTCTTTTACTAACCACCCTTTGCATTAAAGCAACTCTAATTTCCTCAAACATATGTATAAGGTGTTTTGTCCTAGCACTAATGATGTATCCGTTGAAGGTTTCAACCATGTTGTTTGTTATAGCATCAGTTTTGATGGAACTATCAAAGAAAGCTCTACAAAAAAGGGAAGGGTTATACTGTTCAAATACTATAGGTGCGTCCGGATTCACCTAATGCAACTCATCTAAAGCCTCATTGTAGTCGGCCTCATTGTAGGCCTTAGTTATCTTCCAGAATAATAGTTTCATTTCATCCCCTTTGTATGCCCTATGCCATAATGCAAAGATATTCCTAGCACAATGCCTATGCTCAGCCCTTGGTAATACAGTGGCAACATCATGCAATATACCTAAAAGAGATAGGAATAATGTAAAATTAATGTAAAAGCATAGGCATTAAAATACAACAGAGTGAGTGAAATTAAATACCTGGTGCTCATGAGAGATCACAACAATGCCATCTCCATCTCCTAAGTCAAGGTACTTCTTAAGGTGAGTGAAGAACCATTCCCAAGATGAACTATTTTCTCCCTCAACTGCAGCCCAGACAATAGGATACATCTGGTCATTGCCATTTTTTCCCACTGCACTCATCAGCTGCCCCCCTAGAAATGTTTTCAAGAAAGCAGCATCCACACACATGACCTTCCTACACCCCTGCATCCATCCTTTCCTCAAGCCATCGAAGCACATAAACAACCTCTGGAAAACAAGTGTAGTACTCTCACCATTAGCTTAGATAACTAAATCAGTGACATGCTCTGGACAAGATTTTTTCACAATTTCAATGTACCTACCCACCTTCAAATAATGCTACTTTATTGACCCATGGAGCACCTTATGAGCATGGTATTTCACTTTGTAAGCAAAGTCTTTCTTTACCAATGCCTTATATGCCCTTTTCACTGTATCTCTTATGTCCTTAGCTGGCTAATGAGGCCTTGCTTTGAATACATCTAGCATCTCCCTTGCAACCCATGTTGACTTTAATTGCTTATTCCTCTTCATGTTCCTATGGCAAGTGTGCTCCCCCTTCACTTTCTTCACTATGAAAGTGGCAAGGCTTGAATGCCAAGAAGCATTTAAGTAAAAGGGACAACCACTCACACACCTAACTCCTAACCTCTATTGTCTTCTACTGTCACTAACTACAAAATTGAGATCTCTCCCTTGCATGACTGCATACTTCGAAACAACATCTTTAAAATCCTTCCTATTCGAGAATCTATGTCTTACTTTCCACTTGAAATGCCTAAAATCAGTGTCTACTTTCACTAACATCTCCCTCCCAGAGCAACTCCCTTCTCTAAACTCATCTCCACTTCCTTCAGGAGTGTGAATCTCATCCTCACTTGGTTCATACTCACTTTGATTCTCATTCCCATGCTCACTCTTATTATCATCAACATCCCTTTCTCGTGTTTCATTTTCCCTCCTTCCCGAAGACTCTCCAATTTGTTGACCTTGTAGTAGTCCATCACTAGCCTCACTTTGAAGTTTCTTGGCTAAATCAACCAACTTGATATTAATAGATTTGACTCTATCCAATGCCAATCTAATCTCATCATCACTACCACCTGAAAAAGACTCAAGTACTTTCTCTTTAGTATCTACACTAACTTCACTGACACTTTCATCATCCTCTCCTTTCTCAGTAGAGTAATCTGAGTCTGAGTCTTCCTCATCATCACTACCACCATCAAGCTCAGGAATATGCCCATAAAGTGTATCAGGCTTGTACAAAGGATCACTAATGTCTTCACTGCTCTAACTGAACAACTCACTGTACTTTAGTGGGCTTTCAGGTTTATTATCCACCCAAGCTTCAGCTTCAGCTTCACTGTCTCCTTCAAGGTTTATTGCCTTCCTTTTCATTTTAGATGGGGATGCAATGACTGGGGAAGTAGGTGTGGTGGCCAATTCCTTATAAGAAGGTGTAGGTATTTTTTTAGTGGAAGTAGGAGTGGAGAAAGTGTTCTAGGGGGCCTTAGAAGATCCTTGTAATTGTCTCCTTGGACTACTCCTAATAGGAAACATTACTTTCTTGAGTGGGCCTTTTTTGGGAGTTAACTTTTTGGGTCTTTTAGTTGGGGTTACAGGCCTTCCTTCATTTACTGGTTTTTCATTAACTACCAAAGAAACATTTACTGTTTCCTCATTAAGGGCATTGGGTAATTCAGCTTTTACTGTTTCTTTATGAATGCCACCACTAACATCATCAATCCCCCTGTTGTCGTTTGGTGGGGGTTCAAATGAAGGATGTTGGGGTTCGAATGAGTTATGGAGGATTTATGTTGGTTGGGGTGTAACCGAGCAATAGTAGAGAGGGTATAGTTGGGGTTCAAATTAATTAAGAAGTTTGGTTTCGAACATAGTTAAAGAAATTAGGACAGCGTGGCAAAAATTTGCGTGGGAAATAAAACTGTTGTTGCCACATCAGATAATTCTTACTTGTTCTTCCGGTCACCCGTAACAAGGTTTAGTGGAAGCAAAAACCAGTTAAAAGTAGGTTCAATCAGAAATAAACAAAAGGTTGGATTAATATCCGCAAATCAGGCAAGAGTTAGATTAATGCGGTCAATTAATCCTTTTTTTATATGTGGAGGATAAAACATGATATAAAGTTATTACCATTTATTAGGGTTTGAGTAACAGGCTACCTTCCACCTTACTAATCGCCCACTTTGGTCTATCTTGAAATAAAAGTGGAAGTTCCAGATGATGGTGGTGAGCCCTATTATACAGACATATGAACATATCCCTCTCCCTTCCTATCTTCATCTGGGCTCAATAACTTAGTGGGCACTAGTGGAAAAAATGACATATACCACTGTTTATATGCTCCGATTCTTCATACAACCGGAGTATATATTTATGGATTATTTTTATATATTTTTTTTTCGGTGTAAAATTAAGCTTTGTGCTCCGATTTATTAAGAACCAGAGCATATATCAACTTTATGCTCCGGTTGATTAGAAAACGGAGCATATTCCTTTTACCAATTAAAGAAACTAAGCTAGCTACTTCCCTTTTTTCCTCCAACCAGTAGCAGCACACAACACATAAACTTCAAATTCCCTTTCTCCCACGAAACACATGCAGCACCACACTCAAATTTCCATTCTCCTCTTCTTTTATGTCTATCCACTCACCACCACCGCCACTGCCGACATGGTCATCCTCGACATCAATGGCACTCCTCTCCGAACCAGCTCCAACTGTAACATTGTCCCAATTGTCTGAGGTCGAGGCTTAACTGTAGGATGTAGAAACTCTACTTCTTCATGCCCACTCTGAAACTCTACTTCTTCATGCCCACCACTAGCATTTTCGAACAACAATCAGTTAAAGGTATATTCAATTTGATGTCTTTAATTTGTTTTTGTATTCCCCCAATTAATTTATTGATTTGTTTAACATGCATGATATAAATTAGTGAATTTTTAAACGATTAATGTGCACTGAATTTCCATTAAACTGTTCAATTGAATTTTTAGCGAATTTTTAGCAAATTGCATTCATTATATTATTGTTTTTGGTATACTAATATATATTACTATTTTATTTGTGAGTTTGGTTTGGGGTAGCCAATATAATAAAGTCTCGTTGTCAGATATTCTTTGGAACTCTCAAGCCGTGAATTTTCTTCTCTTTCCTCTCTGTTTTTATTGCTTGTTTTCTTCTTAAATCTATGTGTTACAATAGCATAATATAGAATAATTTGTGTAGATGTTTTTTGGTTAAAGTTGAATAATTCTGGTGAAGACATCAGATTTGATGTGCTGAGTCAGAATATGATGGCTAGAGATAGCACCTTTCTATACAGTTTAATTCCTTCGTGTCTGTTTGGGTCCAGTGTTACATTAAGGTAGCGAGAAGACTAAAGTAAATATTCCTCTAGATTATCGCAGAGCCTTGTTTTCACTCTAGTATGAATTGCTACCCGGAGTATCAGACAAATCTTAGGAAAATTACACTATTAGAGAAAGATGATTGACCTTACTAGAAACTGTGTCTTTGTGTACAGTTTTAAAATGAGATGTAACCTCACTAAGAAAGACTGACTGACCCATGCATTCATTATATTTCATATATAGGGGTGTATGACTACTTGTTTAAGACTTCTCGTGATCTCACAAATGATTCCCAATCCCAATATTATAAATTCCTGAAGTCGGTTAAGTGAGTTAGCGTGACACTTTCACATTAGCTTAGGTTATTCCATGATTTTTCCGACTTGATGCATGCTCTAACATATACCCATGTATGAAGTGGAGTATTATCTAGACTCATTTAGATAACTATTCCATATTAAGTTGGGCTACATATTTAGGCCACAAATACTACTGCAGAGTACGTAGTTTAAATAGTCTCACATTTTCCTAAGAAAATATTCTTATATGCTTATATGATTTAATTAAACTCCACATTTCCCTCACATTTTCGTTGCATATGCTTATATGATTTAGTACAATCTTCTGCATCTTTGATGTGAATTCTAAGCAGTAGTACAGTTCGCTTATATGCTTTAGTATATAAGCCGCGAGTATGATTGATAGTTTGATTGATAGTATGTGGTATGTTGTTGCAGGCTAGCATGGGCATCATAATGGCAGCGACAGCAGAATTCAACCATTAGCAACATTGTAGAAGTCAGCAACATTGTAGATTCTCTAGCAAACAACAGCAAAGTAAGCATGATTGTAGATTTCTTGCAGATTTATGTCATAATAAGCATGGTTGTCCTGTATTTGTGTTAGTGGAAACTCAGTTTGAGTATAATAAGTTGCATTTCAATCATAAACAACTTGATTGTCCCAGTCTGCTAGAAATAAGAGACCTGACTTGAAAATCAAATCGAACGTAACTAGACCTTAATAGTCTTAGTCTGCTAGAAATAAGAGGGCTGCTTCTTGTGTATAAATTATGTATCATTTGTTACTTTAAGGTCTTTTTATCTTTGAGTCTTGTTGCTAAATTTCCTTTCTAGGCTGCTAATTTTTCTTTTTTTTAAAAAAAAAACCTTGGGGAGCTAGAATGAATGAACTTTTGGAATTCCAGTGATTGGTAGTTGACTGCTGCTTTGAGTGCTTGCCTTTCACTACATTAAATAGTATTATTTTATTAACTTGTCCTCACCACTAACCCTATTTTATCCTATACTGATGGTAGTTTGCAGAAGAATGCTTCAACTGAAGAAGGAATTGATTCTCGTACGAGGATTAGGAGGGCTGCAAGAGAAGAAGCAGGTGCTCACAGGTATAGAGAAAGAGATGAAGGAGCTAAACAAGCTACAGAGACATGATACATTTTTCCTAGTCATTGCTCTAGTTCTAAAGAAGTTTATGCTAAGGCCAGTAATAAGGATTTAACAGACTTAATGAGCGAACAATGAGGTTGTTGATGTCAAAAGTGAGGTAGATGTTGATTATGGGATTAATTTAGTTTGTTACTCAAATCATGTACAATTATATTTGAAATTTAGTTTTATATAAAGAGTATTGAAAGCCTTTCAGCTTGCTTTGTTCTAATATTTTCATTGAATAATATTTCCAATAACAATAATTAGCATTTGCAAACAAAAAAAAAAGTTGACTTTTTGCTCGGGTTCTTGGAAAACCGGAGCATAAAATGCTATTATATGCTCCGGTTTTCCAAGAACCGGAGCATAAAGTCTAATTTTTTTAAAAAAAGGAGACTATATGCTTCGGTTTTTCAAGAACCGGAGCATAAAGTCTCCATTATGCTCCGGTTCGAACCGGAGCATAAAGACATTTGCAATATGCTCCGGTTAAATCTACTTCGGGTCAAAACCGGAGCATAAAGCCTTCAAAAAACCAGAGCATATGTGGTTTTTTCCTTTAGAGGCCAACTATCACGGAGTAGTTCATTATTGGCTGTGTTGTAGAATGAATAATTGTAGTATAATACTATGAAAAAAGTAGTTTATTTTTTTAATTTATTAGTTGCTAATGCATTTGTCATTTCAATTGTATCGCCACTTTTTATCAAGTGACATGTGAATACGTGATATCTTTGGTGATTGTGTTGATGAAATAATACAACCATTTAAACGTAGTTAGTAATATATAATATAGATATAGATATAAATTCATTTCAAGGATATACTACATACATGTTTAATTAGTTATATGTTTATATTTAAACAATTGTAACAATTTTCGGATCAATAATAGCTAGGGGTATGTAGAGACAAAAGTGGATAACACATGCAATAATTTTCGGTTGTTTATAAAAGTTTTCCAAAAATTTCAGAAGAGTTTCCTATGTAAAATGAATATTTTCCCAATTTTTAATCAAAAAAAACCTATTCAACACAATTCAACAAGTCCACAATTCAACTCACTACAACAATACAATGCCATACCATAAGATTGACGCTGGCCATATAATTCCATCCTCCATGACCATAATCATCTACTTATATTTCATAGGACGACTTGCCTTATATATATATATATATGTAAATAAAATAATTAGATATACCTTTTCTAAATCATCGACATTCGTGGTAGAAGAGACTAAGTTATATATGAATCTCATCACATAATAGCCACAATCTACCCCATTTTTTTTTGTTGTGCACACTAATTGGAAATGAAATGAATATTCATGTCAAAATCAAAGTAAATCAAAGGTTAGGCTACGAAAAAACATTTAAATTCCAAAAACATTTACCTGCACACAATTTCTTCATTGCAATGCACACGATAAGAATCGAAAAATATAGGTCATATCAATGTGATATTAAAGCTAAGAATCAAACGAAAATGCAATTGGTCAACTTAAAGGTACCTATTTAATAAGGATTTGATAAGTAAATGTCATGGTGGTTGTAGACACATAGAATCGAATTGATATACTGTGTGAGTCAAAGGGCATATGACTAGGAGCAACTAATGTTTACTACAAACACAAATTTTCAGTCAATAACGAGGAACATTATAACTTAGATAATGATAATAAAAGACATAGCATGTTGGGACTAAAACATACTCTTCATTATACAGAGCCAAAATAAATTTGTCACAATCTCTGATTGATTTTATCAAACTTTGTTCAATGTATTCCTTCACCTTGGGTTAACTTGTCATGCAGTGTGTACGTACCATTAGAGCTGTCAGAATCAGACCCGAGTACGTACCATTAGAGCTGTCAGAATCAGACCCGACCCATAAGTTACCCGAAACCGACCCGGACCTGACCTGATTATGACCAGAAAAGTGAGACCCGAAAACCGACCCAACCCGATGTGAAGTTAACCCGAAACCAATTTGACCCGATATTCAAAGACCCGAACCCAATCTGTGTCTGACCCGTTACAGACCCGACCCGTTAAAAAGCCGACCCGTTACAAACCCGACCCGTTACGGACCCGACCCAAAAAGAACCCGAAACTGATTGAAACCGACACATAACCGATATAACCCGATTTATAATAATTCGTTACCCGAATTCACTGGATGTGTTAATAATCTGAATATACATAAATATGACATAATCTTGACAGACCTATTATTTACCTAATATCTAATAACTTTGAAACCAAACTTGTCATTGTCGATTCAAACTAAATATATTACAAGTTCTTATTTATATATAAAGTTAACATCATATGTTATAGACTAGTTTGATAGGATAATACACATTTAATAATCATTACCTCATAAATATTTTGTTTTTAAATGACTTATTGACATCATCAATGTCCAATTTATGAATTAGCCATCATCATTGTCCGATTTTATCAAAACCGACCTTGACCCGAAACAACCTCGCTATAACCCATTCAGGAACCGACCCGATTTTACCATAATCGACCTTGACCCAAAATGAAATAACCTTGCTATAACCCGTTTAGGAACCGACCCGATTGTATTGGAACCAACCTTGACCCAAACCGAATACAACCCCAACTAACCTTGACCCGAACTGAATACAACCCGAACCGACATTAACCCGAACCGAATACAACCCGAATCGAACCCGACCCGAATCCGACCAAGCAAATAACCGATTTAACCCGACCTGATAATGACCCGACCCGAACCAGAACCGACCCGATAGGCAAAATTGACCCGATAAGAACCGACCCTCGATGGGTCAACCCAGAACCGACCCGTTGACCCGATTTGACACCCCTACGTACCATAAATCTATTGTTGACATAACCATCGAACTTTCAAAATAGACTCGCATTCACTCAAATCCTCGTGAAGTTGATTTAACTCACAACAAATAAGATATATTAGACGATAAACCTGAAACAATTAACTAATAACATATAGTAGTGTAAGTATATTTTACCTCATGAAGAATTGTACTATGGATATATTCAACCTCTCTCCTAATAGAAATTTACGAGCATTCACTTTGTATACCCATGTTGGTATGTCCTCCATGTAGTGGAACTGTTCTTTTGTTAAATCAACTTAAATTGGCTTATCATCAGGGACATTGTTAACACATGTATGCAACGATAAACAATCCTTACTTAGAGTTTCAAGCACTTGAATAATCACAAGCGAATCTTCCTTTGTTTTTCGTAGCGGACTTGACCCCTTTGATGAAACCACTCTCTTATTTTTACTTTTTTTCTTTGCTTCCTTTTCTTTTACTTGCAACCCGTCCTTGTTCGCCTCATCTCTTTTCTTTTTCGAAGCCTTATTTATTTCCGCAAAACCTAATTAGAACTTTAAACTCACTAGTAGAGAAATGTCGATTTGCTGCGGTTTTCTAACTTTAAATGCTGCGCTTATTGATACGAAGCACATATAGGCGAAGCACATGGAAAAAATACAAATTCTGCGGTTTTTTTAGATACAACAATAAATATAACAAATGCTACGGTTATTAGAAAAACCTCAACATATATAGCTAATAATTGCTGCGGTTTTACCAAAAAACCACATCATATATTTTAAAAAACAAAAACATTGATTTTTTTTTTTTATCATTATATGCTGCGGTTTTTCCAAAAAACCGCAGCAGTTAATAGATATATTGGCTGCGATTTTTCTAATAACCGTAACATTTAATTGGTTTTTTGATTTATTTATTTTTTAATCTGAAATTTATATGTGCTGCGGTTTTCTAATATAACCGCATCATATATAAATTAAATGATGCGGTTATATTAAAAAACCGCAGCAATTGATGGTTTTCAGAATAAAAAAAATTTAATAGGTCATTTTATGTGTTATTACATATAAAAGTATATTATTAATAATTAATATCTCTCAAAATTGTTATATTTGCAAATCTAATTGTTATATACTATTACAACATAACACATTTTATCAAGAATATAATATGATCTAAGCTAAGAATATCATGCATAATGTGTTAAATAATATGTCATAAAAGATAAGAAAAATTAAGAAATGATCAACCGTGAAGCATATAAATCCAAAATTTTATTATGACCCCTCGTTTTGGCACACAAAATCGTGATCTACAATATTTTACACTAAAAAATAACCAATTTATTCTTCATAGATTTCGGGGGCTATTCCAAGGTTTCAGAAACTTCGCAGAGGCATGTCTCTTAGCCCGGTTGTTCGAATGGCGTATTTTTTTTGAAACTCCTATTTTAAGAGGTACTACACAACTATGTTACCCTTTAGTAGCCTTAGTGACTTCTTATTTGGGATATTGAAACAAAAATCTTTGAGAAGCCATGAAATTGGCTATGGGACTCCGAATAAGGCTTATAATATGTCTAAGCTGGGTATTTTTTGAGATTTACACACTGCAAACATTCCAAAGGGATATTTTTCCACTTATTTTCTCCAAAAAATGCCTCTAACACCATATAACCTATGAAATTCGATTTTTAAGGGTTATTCCTTTATAAACACAACATATAACATGCAGATCTAAACATATAAGAGTTTTTCATCTTTACTTTAATATATTAACAAATTACGAAAAAAATTAAAAAAAATATATACTAGGGTTCAAGGCATATACAAACCTTTAGATTTGAACTTTAGAGTATGTAGACTTCTTAAAAATGGGAGAGATGAGTAAGCTTCAAAACTCTTCACTACGCCAAATCCATAGAGGCACGAGTGGGAGTGAGAGGTAGGTTTCAAATTGTGTGAGGAAGAAAGTTAGGTAGTGGGTGTTATGGGGTTAGGGCTAGAGACGAAAAGGGGGGATGTTAAGTTATGGGGTTAGGGCTAGAAAAGACGAAGGTTAGGGCTAAAGAAGATGAAGGTTAGGGCTAGAGAAGAAGAGGGTAGACTTAGGGTTTTTTTTCATGTGTTGAAGTGTTGGGAGTCTGGCAGAAAAGTTTTCGAGTTTTGAAATGGCTTGAAAAGGGCAGTATGGGGTAATATATTAATAAAAAAGTGCTGCGATTATTTAAATAACCGCAGCATTTATTAATGGCCTGGCAAAGGGGAAGTATGGGAAAATATCATTGAATAAATGCTGCGGCTTTTTAAATAACCGCAGCACTTGTGGTTATAAGTCTTGCGGTTTTTAAATAACTGCAACACTTATTCAATGATATTTTCCCAATCTTTCTTTTTGCCAGACCATTTCATGGCAGGAATAAATGTTGCGGTTTTCTAAAAATAACCGCAGTACTTATAATCATAAGTGCTGCGGTTAATTAAAAAACCGCTTCATTTGTAATATATGCTGCGGTTATTTAAATAACCGCAACACTTTTGGTTATAAGTGTTGCGTTATTTTAAATAACCGCAACATTTAGATTAAAAGTATGTTCTTCCTATTCATGTGCTTTGAAATGTATTTAACCACAACATTTGAGACGAAGCAAATGAAGTGTTTTCTACTAGTGACTCTTTGATTAATTGCAAAAAAACGCATACATGGAATAATAAAATGAAAAAGAAATCACATAATTATTATCTCCTCTAAAAATCAAACCGAAGCACATGGCCATGTTATAAAACTACCTTGGAACCGGGAGTGGGGAATCTTCAAATCCATTAACAATGGTGTCTATGGGGACACTTAATTGATCACTAATAATTGGAAACAAATGCACTTTTTGGCCCTTTATTAGTGGTTGCGCATGTCCATATGCAACCTCAATTAACTCATCACCGTTAGTCACACCTAGTTGGGGTAGTAAAAGACAAAATGGGTCTCTTCTTGAAAACAATGTTCGGCATAATTAGCACCACAAGGAGGCATCATCGAATTTATCTAGCTAATTAGGGATGGCAATGGACCGAATCTGGACCGGGTCTTTATGGATCCAGATGCAGATCTATTTTTCAAGGATGGATCCAGATCCGCCGGGTATGAAAAGTAAGGATCCAGATCCAGATCTAGATCCAACGGATCCGAGTCCAAAACGGGTCCAAAATAGATCTTGCATATTTAGGTGTATTTTTCGGGTCCTCCTTACACCACCATAAGGGATAGTTTGGGCGGGAAGACATTTTTTTTGTGCTATTATATTATTGTCTATAATACTCCGTAACTAGAAAAATGAATTTGTAATTGAAATTATGGACTTTATTATACACATTAGAACATTTTCCTAGACATTAATGAGAAAAGAACTTTATTTTTCAGATTGAGTTATAAAGCAAATTACTGTATTTCAAATTAGACAAATTAAAAAAATATTATCAAAATCAATTTTTCATTCTTTTTTAATAGATACCCAAATCGACGTAATTTGAATACTTCTTACTAATGGTCGAACTTTACCTGACTTTCACTCTCTTCTTTCTTTGTTGGTTACTGGTTTGTAAATATATTAGTATCACGAATAATATTTCAAGATGGGTCCAAAACGGGTATTATGGTTGGACCCGTACCCGGATCCATTTTTTAGTCATAGGACCTGGATCCGACCCGGATCCGTTGGGTCTAAATTTTGAAGAACCATATATGCAAAAACGGATATGGATCCACGAATCCGGGTTGGGTCCAATATCTGTTGTCATCCCTATAGTTAACTTATGAAATATATTCAAATTATTTACCACTAAAATAGGCCTTGGTGGATCTATAGGGGGTCTTGGTCGGTCTTCAACTCTCTTGACTGAAGTTTTTGGGTCTCGTTGGCTTAATTTGTCCCTATGACTAACATCCAAGAAGTCAACAACGAGTAATCCCATTCGCTCCAAGATGGTAGCAAATTTCTTGTTCATCTTCTCCATAACTTGCTCTTTTATCTTAGAAGTGATGGCCTCCAAATCTTGTAGTGTCACTATGCTTATACTTGATTGTGCGGCAACACACTCAGTTCCAAAGGTCTTTTTCACCCCTAAATGCAAGCCTTCTTTGCCTTTTACGCGTTTGTTGAGGTCTTTTCCTAGCACCATGTGTAAGGCATCAACATTGTCTTTAAGAGTGAGTTCGTCTGTAGCCTCCTAGGCCTTTCATTCCATCTATTCAAAGAAAATGTGAAATTTCTTAGTAGACATTCTAATAAATTATCTTTAATATATTAGAAACGTGTTCGATGATGATTAACTATATATATAGGTCACGTTAAAAATTCACCACTACATCAACTATATTCTTTATTCTCGGCTCAAAAATGGTTCTTCTAACACTTGAATTTCGAACGTGAAGCAAACAATATCAATCAAGAACTTAATCTCCCTTATTCGTAACTATAGAACTACTTGCTACTGATGAGGATGAACTCATAATAGGGTAAAACCCAGTATCAATCCACTACTTTAGGGACTCATCATAAGTTCTACGACCCATGTGATGGTAAAACTTCTTTTGGCTCGAACATTGTGAAGTTTGAAGGTTTTAGAGCACTCAGGGGGGGGGGGGGGGGGTAAATTGAGTGTTAAATAGTCTTGGCCTATTTTTCTCACTTTTTCGATCTGTGGGAGGAACCAATTTTGCTGGTTCCTATTAACAGCGGAATGTATGTAGAGCAATAAAGGAAGACACACAATTTAACGAGGTTCAGCCAACTCAGGCCTACGTCCTCCTACTCTATGCTCTTTTATTAATCTACTCCGAAAAACAAAGAACACAGACACTCAACTATTTTCCTACTCCGGGAACCAGTTCACCCCACACTCTACTCCGAGTGTGCACTCGACTTACACTAGTAAGCCCTTTTGTGTTTGAACTCACAAACACTCTCCCAGCCTATCAACCCCTCTGTTGAAGGCTCTTTAGAGAATCAGACTCTCCTTTGATCTTGCTTCTAAAAGATAATATGAGAGAAAGATATAAGTTCTAATGGTGCTCGTGTATATGACTTAATGAAAGGTTTTTATGCTTAAGTGTGTATAATGCTCTCTAGAGATAAACTCAGTTTTCTTCACGTTAGAGACTTGTTGAATTAGGTTGATTAGATGAGTTTATATATATGATTACAAAAACCCTGGCTTTCCTAAAATCACATAATTTTTTGAGCTGTCACCATATGTGAGTTTAGGAAAGTATTTATCTTATTTGACTTAATCATATAGATAGAATCAAATAAGGTAAATACTCCTAGTTTTTAGGTAACCAATATATTCTCATTTAATCTACCAGCTGCTCAATATATTTTCCAAAATAATTCTTTAGAAAATATTTTAACAAAATCTTTTCAAAGATATGCAGCTTGATATTCCATTCAGTAAACCTGGTTCCCTGAATTAAGTATGTTATGAATTCTGTTCCAGCTTTGTACCAGAATTCATAACATGACTTATCACACTTAAAACACTTATATCACCTACTCATATAAGTCATACTACGGAGCACATTACATGAAAAAACTAGATTAACAGTAAAGTACAAATATTCTTCTTTTCATGTAATCTACAAGACTTGAATCTTCCTTGGATGCTTCATCTTGAGCAAGGTATCTTTCTTCGAATGTCTTCGAAAGGCTTCTATGCTCCAAGTCTTGGAATCAGCTTAACTACTGCACGTATAACATGGTTAACATGCAATAGATAATTTGTGACTGCTTTACATTATAACAGTCAAGGAGACAGTTCCAACTTCTTGTGATCTGTTTCCTGTAACTGTTTGTCATCATTCAAAACATCAAAACTTAAGGAACTCAACAAAGTTTTACTAAGCTTTTCCTAGTGAATAAATAGAAATCAAAATAAAGATAAATGTTAGTTTAATCAAGTTTTTAGTGAGTTAATACCATTTTAAATGCTACTGCTTAGACTTATAACTTCTTTCGGAGTTATTTTTTTTTTGCAACAAATGCTTCCTATTCACCCTTAGTGATGTGACCCCATATTTCATAAGACATTGCTTCTGGTGCTTCCTATTACTATAATTTCCCTCTTAATTTTTCATTTATGTCTTCATCTTCTTACATGACTGAGATCTATCTCTCTTCTTTAAAATCCATCCACTCACTAACTTGGATTTGAAATCTCTGAATTTCTCTGCAACAATTGAAAGGAAAAGACCCTTCTTGCATTGATCGGGTTGAACATGAAATAAATTCTACAAAAAGGAAAATTTGGATAGTCAGTCTAGTAATAATACTCTCAAAAAAATTGAATTCAATTAATCTAGCAATAATTGGTAGGTTATTATCATTAAGTACTTGCTTATCACTGTATCTTCCCATATTGATTTCTTTAAACCCTGTGATACCTCACTCCATGTGTACAAGATGGAAATTTTGCGCATATAAATGCCAAGTTGTGTTCCATACTGTCTACGCCATTTTCCATAAGGTTGACCCAAGTTATTGTACTCGAGGTGCATTGGTTCTGTCACTTTTAGATTTTTTGTTGGACCTATCCCTCTTCTCTTCTTATAACCCTCTTTACTAGTGGTGGCACCTTAATGGGAAAGTTGTGTTTGTTAAGTTGTCACCATCAACTCATATTCCTTTATGGTTGTGTCAAGAATACCATCAATTGGTGGGGCTTGGTCTGCCATCACCTTATGCTAATCCTACCTACAAGAAACCTCATCGTAATCCTTATCTTTGGAGTCTCCTTTATCCTCCTCCATCTCTACATCGTAGTCCTTATCATCATAGTTATGTCCATCCTCAACATCTTCCTCCTCAGAAAGTATGACATCTCTAAAGATACTCATCGTACAAGAGATCTTAGTGTGACTGACAGCAAAGAAAGTGCAGCAAAAATAGATAATAGAATCTTAGTGTGAGTAACAACAAAAAAACTACAACAAGTTAATCCTAGTGTGAGTACTAACAATCATTCTTATTGTCCTATATTTTAATTTGTATAATTTGTGTTCAATTCATCAAGTAATCATAAATGAGAGGATAATTTATGTTTATCAGTGAGTGCTAAGTACCATAGGAGGATAAAGGACAGCAAACTATAGACCTTTAACAGCAAATCTATACCATAAAACTCTAGACCTTTAAACCCTACACCCCTTCCTGAAATTCTTGAAAATACTCTAGACCTTTCTTAATAGAAAAGCATAAAATACTTTACCTTTCTTAATTAATCCAATCCTTTCTCGGGGAAGTTTATCTTTTTCAACAAAAACAATTTCTTCAAGTATGGTTTTTGTCCACTTCACAAGTTCAAGATTGCTTAACACCTGAAAGCAAAGCAACATCATACATATGTTCAATCCTCTAATGTTGGAAAATCTAGAAATTTTATATCCAAACAAATAACTCAATCACTAAAACAAGTATAAAACAAGTATAAAATAAGTATTGCTAGACACAACAAGTCTAAAACCAAGCCAATTTTGACAAAAACCAAGCTTATCATACCTTGTACATTACTTATCAAAATTCAAATGTATTCCTTCTGTATGATCTACATGCATGTAGCCTATGTCAACATCTCCATCGTCTTCTACACTAGATTTCGGATTAGTAAAAGGCGGGGAGTCCTCAAAAGCATCGTACTCTTCCTCATCATCAATATCACCTATACTGAGGATACTTGTTTTATCTGGTACAACAATAGATCAATTTTTACCATTGGGGTCTATAATGTAGAAAACTTGCTTAGCATGTATGTCAAGTATAAATGGATATTGGCTATCATGAAAATGACTCAAGTCTATAAGAGTAAATCCACAAGGATCATCATTTTTAACACATTGTTGATTATTATCTACCAACTTGAATTTAGAAAGACCAACTGTGAAACTAGAGTAGTCAAGCTCCCATATTTCCTGTACTCTCCCATAGTATAAGAACTTGGCATCTACCGTTGATTGGTCCTTGGTACTTGCATAAAATGTAGATGATGTCAAAACAGAAACATCAGTATACTGCAAGAAAGAGGAATTTTAATCTTGTTCCTCAGTCCAAAAGGTGTACCCATTAACATCATAACCCTCATATTTGTTGACATCTTGATGAGGACCAAAAGTTAGCAACTTCACAGTTTCAGACACATCCTCAAGTTGTTCACATACTACTTTATTATGAAACCAATCAATATATGTCTTATTATGCAACTCCATCAAGGCCCTATCCCTTTTAGAAGGATTTTTGACACGCAATTCCTCATAATGCTCATTCAAAAAGGGATGGACTTTTGGAACATGATATAAGACATACAAGTGTACTTATAGGCACTAGTCTCTAGGAGGCATGATCAATTTTGAGTCAATTGTTCCCTTTTCCTCAAGTCTCCCTTCATGCCGAGAGGTAGGAAGTTCGATAGGCTCTACACTGGCCATATACTCAGCTATAAAATTACCAATATCATTGCTCACAGTGCCTTGAGTCTTTTCATGTTAGATGAGTACCCCAATGGAACCTTAATCTCATACAAAGACTCACAAAAAAATTGTTTCTCTTCTTTGGATAATGTGTAACAAGCCGGAGGAAAATAATTCTTTTCAGCATTTTTACCTATCTTCTTTTCAACCTTCTATTTCTTGTCACCTATCACATTTTCTTTACCCTTTCCTTTGTCACCTACTTCTTTGGCTCTATTTATTTTCTTACCCTCCTTAACCTATGAGCATAACTCAGGGCAAAGACCCTTGTATTTCAAGTAATCTCGCACGCCCTTCACATTCTTTGTCTTACTCGAAATATTCACAAGCGTCCCAAGTATTGCATGGTATACATTTTTCTCTATGTGCATAATGTTGAGGAAATGTCTAACATATAAATCTCTCCAGTATGGAAGCTTCCAAAATATCGACTCTTTCTTCCATAGCCCTTCACCCCCTTGTCTTGGTTTAATAAAAACCGTTTCAACACTCTTAACTTGTTCGTAAGCCTCATAATTGGTTAACGATCGACAAGCTATACGCTCTTCAACCTCTCCATTAAACGCCTTATTTTTCTTATAGTAGGGGTGATCACGTGAGAGGAACTTTCCATGGGGCATAAAGACATATTTGTACTTAGGAATCCTCGTCCCTTTTATGTGATCGAGACAAATTAGGCATGCTATTTCCATTTACTCTTATACCCGGATAAGTTACCGTATGCAGGGAAATCATTGATGGTGCATAAAAGAATTGCACGTAATGTGAAAACCTCATTAGCATGTGCATCATACACAGAAACCCCTTCTTCCCACATCTTTCTCAAATCCTCAACGAGGGGTGCAAGATATACATCAATATCATTTCTAAGTTGTTTAGGAACCTAGATTAGAAGCAAAAGTATAATGTACTTATGTTTTATTCTTAACCAAGGAAGAAAATTATAGATAACTAAGAGTACCGACCATTTACTATATTAAGAAATAAGAGCCCCAAATGGGTTCATTCCATCAGCACATAATCCAAGCCTTAAATTATGATCTTCATCCCTAAATATCTTATGCAACCTATTGATATTATTTCACTCGAGAGAATTTGCTAGATGTGTTAGGAGACGACCTTTCTTCACCCTATTTTCATGCCACCTCAAATTTGTAGTATCTTTCTTTAGAGAAAACAAGCACTTGAATCTTGGAATTATCAGAAGATACCATAACACCTTAGCTGGGGGACCTTTAGCACTCTGAGCCCCTTCACACTTATAATGCGACAACCCACAACGCAGACACTCTTCTAAGTTCTCATGTTCCTTCCAATATAATACAAAATCATTCCGAAAAGCATGTATCTTTCGGTACTCTAAGTAAAAAGGACACATGAGCTTTTTGGAATAATATGTCGATTTTGAAAGTTCATTTGCATCAGGAAACATCTCACCTAACACTTCCAATAAACTTGTGAAACTAGTATCATTCCAGTTGAACATTGTCTTAACATTGAAAAGTGTCAACACGGCTATTAATTTGGTGAATTTTATACATCCAGGGTAGAGAGGCTTCTCAGAAGCCTCTTTCAACAAGTTAAAATCATGAGGACATTTTTCTAACTCATCCTAGACCCCTTCCATCATCTCATCAACACGATCAATATCCTTATTCACATCCTCTATGTCATTCTCATACTCATTATTCTCTACCAGGTGAGCAACATCTTCTTCTTTGTTGACATTTATGAAATAACGTTTCCTTCATTAACTCCCTCCTCACCATGGCAAACCCAAACATGATATTAAAGCCTAATGCACATCAAAGTATATGCTCCCTTAGGATGTCAACACTATCGACCTTTGGTAAATTGCCACACTTGAAATATAGGCAATAGAATCCAATTTCCTCCGTCCTAGATTGATGTTTGATAACAATACTATTGAATTCCAAGACCCCATCCACAAATTATGACGATTCAATGCTACCATACATCCACGAAAAATCTTTTGCCATTCTCTGACTAATCAAGACTTACAAATATTAGGTAAGTCTTGAACGAGTTCCTTGAAAATAAAGAGCATTTAGAAATGGTTATCGCAATTTGCTACATTGACAATGACATTGAGTACAAAGTCCTTTTCTCGAAATTGCATTTAGCAATCCTAAATATTATGTAATGTAACTCCAAAACAATATGATAAGTGAACAGAGAAACATTAAACAAAGAAATTATGGGAAATTCATAACAAATTCACAAGTAAATTCACATTCATGTATTCAAAACTAAGGGAACAACGTATTGAAATCACTACAATCCCTAGAGTCAAAATAGAATGATTGTGTAAATAATGAGGCAAATCTGCCAGATAAGGATGAAGTGAAGGGTCTTTCTTCTTGGGGAAAAGACTAAAAACATGGAAAATGTATCATGGTATTTTGCTTCACATAATCAGTTTCACTTGTAAAAATGTAATATTAGTAAGAAGAATGTATGTACACCTTTTTCTTACAAGATGGAATGTATGTAAACATTGGGTAACATTTTAAAAACAAATATTTTGACCTTAAGGAGAGTTTATAATTCGTCAAAGTTGGTTATTATTCTAAGAAATAGTGTAATATTAATGCGAATAGGAGGATTTGATAAATCTTCTTTGGGCTAAGCATAAGCCTTTACCAATCAATGATAATAAAAGCTATACAAGTTCGACAAGGATTGATCGTAAATTTAATTTTTAGTAGGAGTATTTTGCTTATCTTTTATAATGATAATTTTTCTTATATTTATTTAATATGGGAAAATTGGTCCTTATTTATATGTAGACTCTTAACTGTATTAAATATGTAAGAAAATCTCTATAATATGTTTATCATATTTGTTAGTTGTGAGAGAGAAATTGTTTTATGAGGACCAAATCAACTTGTTTCATGTGAAATTTTCTTTCTACAATTTTCATTATGCAAACCAAGTGACAGACAAAAATGCCACAAAATCCCAACTCCCAACTCCTGAATCCCAAGCGCAAAGAGCATAACTAAGATAACGTAATTATCAAGTACAAGACACTAGTAGAAAAATGTCTATTTATTGCGGTTATTTAACCTTATTTGCTGCGGTTATTATGATACAACACATATAGCCGAAACACATGAAAAAACCACAAATGTCGCAGTTTTTTTGATGCAGCAATAAAAATAGTATTTGCTGCGGTTATTTCAATTAACCGCAGCATTAATTAACATTATTTGCTGCGGTTTTTCTTAAATAACCGCAACATTTATTCTTAAAAATAAAAAAAATTAATTGTTGCATGTTATTTGCTGCGGTTTTTTTGTATAACCACAACATTAATTAACATTATTTGCTGCGGTTATTCCTAAATAACCGCAGCATTTATTCATAAAAACTAAAAAAAATTTAATTTTAAATTATTATTTGCTCCCGTTTTTTAGGAATACTGCAACATTTATAAGCGTTATTTGCTTCGGTTTTCTTAAATAACCGTAGCATTAACTCATTAAAACTAAAAAAATTAAATTTATTCTAATCAATAAGTGCTGCGATTATTTGATTTAACCGCAACAATTAATGTATATGTGCTGCGGTTTATTATAATAACCGCAGCAAATATGTTTTTTTTTCCTGCTTTCCCACCATTTCTAAAAATTAGGGAGTGCCAATTGCTGCCATATATGTATGGAAATGAGTTTATTCTGAGTTTATGCCAATGAATTGTTATCTACAAAAACAATGTTATTTGAATTGTTATATGCCAATGAGTTTACATTATCTACAACTAACTTAACCCAATGAATTGTTATATACAAAAATAATGTTTTAAACTAATGATATATACAAAAATTTAACCCAAATGTATTTAAGTAAAAACAAAAGCGAAGAAGAAGCTAGCTCTACCTACACATATTGTCCGGCCCCAATGAAATATTCCGCCCATATTTCCTTAATCTCCATCAGGTCTCGAGGTGAGTATGGCGTTGTTCTTTGAATTTCCTGAAAGGGTAAGAAAAGATAGGTTTAGTATATCTACAAAACAGGGTACATAATTCCAAGCGTAAATTTCAGCAGAGTTTCCTCTGTAATTACACTTATTTCCATATTTTTAAAGGTACCTGTTTCCACAATGATTATAATCCAACACAATCCATCCAAAATTCACAACACAATTGTGTGTTCACAACACAATTGAGTATTCTCAACACAATTCACAAATCAATTGTGTGTTCACAACACAATTCCCATACACAACACCATCCATCCATTATCGATGGTCTCGAGTTATCTATATCCTAGATCTCAAAAATAAATTACAGAGCTCATGAATAATACGTACTGTTGAAAGATCCTCACAAGTAGCATGGTTGTGGAGGATGTCAAACAAGAAACGCATAAGAAAGTAGCCACACTCAGTGTTTCCTATCGGCTGAGGACACTACATTTGAAAACCAAATAAAATGTAAATCAAACATATCTAATACAATTCTAAGGCAACAAAATAGTCATATGATTAAAAATAGGGATACCTAAGCTGGAATCCAGTTTAACTTCAATCCGTTATGGAGGCCGGACTAAACTTTAAAGCTCATGAAAGCACTAGATTTGGAAAAAAATAGTTGTGAATAACTATACTTGAATCTGTTACTCTTGTTAATGAAATAAAAAATGTAATTAACAAATACTTACGTATTTGGCACTTCCTTAATCGCTAAATTACGTTTTCGTTGAAGAGGATAAAAAACGTATACTGTCCTCTTCTTTAAGGACAGAACAAGTAGTATCCAATGACGCCTATAAAATGATTGGTAAATGGTTAAAATACGAACATATAAGCCCTCAGATACTATGTAAGAAGCTCATACCTTTCATGGTACGGGCTAAAGATGAAACACTTCTTATGGTTATTGGCCATAAAAGATACCATGTAAGAAGTGACAAAATCTTGGTCATTGCCGATCAAGGTAGCCGAGACCCTAGAAGGTCACATAAAACCAAAGGATCCTAGTCCTTCTTCTTGTACCAACTCATAACAGGCCCTATAATTAATTGAAACAACACCCATTTAGCAACATGAATAAATCGAAAAAACATATTATAGTAGGAAATATATTCAATAGTCATGTAACTTACATCATGAAGACTTGGAGCACAGATACGTTCAACTCATCTCATGTAAGAAGTTGAGTTTTGTCCTCTGCTATGATCACAATATCCTGGTCCTCGGGGTACCCAAATATCATCTTCCCACAATGAAAGGAGACGATGCTATCTGGTAGAAGCCTCGACAATTGGGCCCTCATTTGACGATAATTCTCACCAAGATGACTCAAGGCCAGCTTAGTGAGATCGGTCTAGGCAATGTCCTTTTTCACGGACTCAGTTGTCTCTGAACCGCTAGGACTGCTGGCAACACCTTCAGCTGCGTCCTTTCGACCCGTACCTCTTTGCTGATTCAAACAAATTCAAAACTTAATATCACTACATTAGTAGAATACAACTTCATAAAGTGAGGCAGAATGCATTTACATCAGAAATTAGGAGCCGAACTAGATGCTTTGGCCACTGTGTGAAGGTCCCGTGGGCTTGCTTAAGCCTTTTGATGAAGGCAGGAGGGGCAGGGACAGGGACAGGGACATCCTTATGTACCTGATCATAGTCGTCAATGCTAACCTTTACATGACTAGGAAGGATATCAGCATGGTAGTCTTGATTTAGACATGGATGAACGGTTCCTAAAGCAATAATGATTGCTTCATTGCCGTGCACCATGTGCAACACCTAACAAGAAACTTGCTCCTGCAACAAAAGTGACAAAGATGTCAGTATCTCATTCATTTAAATTATACGTATTTTATATGTGATTAGTAGTTTGTAAAACATGAGTGAATAAACCTGCAGATCCTGAAAAGGATCTCTAACCCCCGAGCTGCTACTATATGGGAAGACTGGAGGGTCAGGCTTGTTGCTACGCTCAGGTTCCTGTGGAGGTGGTTGCGGGATACTGAATTGCGCATCGAACAACCTGAACTTCTCTTAGAGCATTAGATCGATCTTCTCCTCAATCTCCTTGATTGTTTGAGCTTGAACTAGCTGCTTTACCTCTCTCACAGCGTTATCGATTCGAGCTTCGATGTCCTCTACCCTCTTCATCAGGACCGAACTCCTCTTGTCAGCCCCATACACAGTCTTTTGGCCTACGCCGATTCCGTAACCGACCACCCGACCTGGGTGGTCTTTTTTGCCGAAGGCACAGGACAAGATGTCGTCCTGTGGCTGGGAGACGAACTCTCTCGATTCCTTTCTCTGTCTCCATTCCTCCTGCGTATTTAACAAAAGAAAAGATAATTCAGTTATTAAATGATAAATAATAAGACGAATATAATAATGTTATAAATAAACATAGCTTACAATGGAGTCTCGGATGACATCGATCTTCTGGTCAAGCACAACAAGACATCCTTTGTCGTTAGTGACGGATCTCGCAAGAAGCCAAGTCGTCGTCCTATTTGGAAGACTCGAAACAACTGATGAACAACTGGAAAACGACGATGAAATCAAAGGAATGAAGCCCTTTTGCCTCCAGATTTCACTCATCTCAGCATATGAGTGTTGACCCATATGATGAGGATACAAGTTCTAGGCCGCACTCCTCTTCGCCTTCTCTCTTCTTTATCGTTTATAGGATACAAGTTATTACGTATAAGAAAATACCCATTAAATTGAAGTAATATATATTTTAATTAATATCAAAAGATATTCAACAAAATGCTTACCCTAAACTCCTCTATAGAATACATCTTCACGAATGCGTTCCAGTCTTCCTCAGAAATGAAGTTATAGAGCTCCCAAGGTCGCTTCCTAGTCTAGCCATCCTTATTCCTTATACAGGAAATCCAACCACTCATGAGCTTGGCCTTGAAGTCTCTTCATTTCAAGTCGCAAGAGGTGAGAACCGCCTGCTTCTTTAGAGGATCATCCTCCATCTGGAACTCTTTCTATATGATATAGAAACAAACTAGAACACAATTAGATTAACAAAAAATAACACAATTAGATTTGCAAAAAGTAACGCAATTCAGTACATTAATTACCTTTGCATCCTCCCAAAGCATATCCTTCACACCTTTTGGTACGGAGCTCCAGTCCGATATCAAGATCGATACTTTCGACCAATTGATCTCCCCCAAATGGCATTTATATGCCTTATAGTGTGTTCCACAGGGGCGTCCGAGTGCGTTCCACTCTAGAACTCTTTGGACACCGGGGATGGATTTGATCCCTTTTGAGGGACCTCTCCCCACTCTCTTCTTCTTCATCTGCTGGGTGTCGGCAGCAGAAGATGGCTGGGGTCCTCTACGTTAAATGAATCTGCAAATATAAAAAAAATTGGTCAGTCAAGTTAATTGAATTAAAGAGTAAACATCTATATGAAATATATATAATTTAAAACATAACATAAAAGAATGTTATAACTATATGCAATAAACTTCTATAAATGGAAAGTTTGCTATTTATTAACAAATAAATTGTTTAGATTCTCCTACTCTATCCATTTTCTTTGTGCCTTAGATGTTAATTAGATAATTTGGATAATTTGGAAGTTCATTATTACTTAGACTCCCTAGCTACGTAGAATCCTTCATCATGGTCATTGTGCCTTAGAATATCGTCAACATCATCAGCAACTAATTTCGGGATATTCCATATGGATGATGGGGTTTCATTAAACTATTCATCATATTCATCTTCATCAACAACATCCCCAATGCCAAGAATTCATCTCTTCCCTTTAATAACAACTGACCAATTGCGATAGACAAGATTGATAACCGAGCTTTTATCTCGTTTACTAAAAGACTAGTTACACAAATAATATTTATAATCACCCTAATACTACTACAACTAGTGTAACGGTAAGTCAGGGGTCGAACCTTAAGGACAAGGGATGCTAAGTTCTAGACTTGATGTAGAGAGTTTATTTGAGGTGTGGGTTATTTAAACTATACTAATGACAGGAAATTAAAGAAAGGAAAAAAACAATGATAAATATCAATGAAAGACAAACAGGGATAGATTAGCTCCACCCTAGATAGGACAATAAAACTAGTAGATAAACTAGGTCAGGGGGAAATCAATCAACAATCAATCAAGACACTCTAGATAACGAGAGGGAGTTTATGACCCTATAAATCACATGAACAACCTATAATCGCCCTATGTCTCCTAAGGAGTGGCAGGACAAGATTCGTATTGAATGTCAATCAAAAAATCATCGATAATCTCGAACCCTAACTCTAAGCATGAAGAATAAGCCAAACCTAGGGTTTCACAATCAAACCCCTAAGAGAACTACTCACTCATAGGCATATATGGAGACATAATAATAGCAAGAGTAATGAAATCAACAAACGCAATAAGTGAAAGCATTAAATAAAATAGAGCAATAAAGGAAACAATAACTTACGTGAATGAAATTGCTTGAATGAAAGAAATTCTGAATCCAAAATACAATACTTGAAAAGGAGAGCAATGAAAGCTTTGAATCTAAATTAGAGCATAAATGAAATGAAAAGCAATAAAATGATGTTCCAAGTTAAGGCACAAGAGCTCTCAAAATAGGCATGAGGGCTTTACACAGAGAAAGGGGGTATTTATACCCTAAGTACATAAGGGGGTAAAATCCTAGAAGAACCCCCCGGCTTAAGAAAGAAATAAATTCTGCGGAAATAGGCACCATTCGGCCAAATGATGGGTTTATTCGGGCGAATGGGAGTGGATTCGGCCGAATGGTTATGTGCTTCGCCCAAATCAGAAAGCTTAAGCAAGGGAACAAAATCTAGGAACTCTCCACCATTCGAACGAAGGAAGCCTTGATTCGGGCGAATGGATGGTGATTCGGTCGAATGGGTGGTGATTCAGCCATATCAGAGAACTTGAATCATATGCTTGAGTTCCTGTCTTCCATTCGACCAAATGGTGCTCAGATTCGGTCGAATCTGAGTCTGAATCTTGCTACATAGCTTCTTCGAAGTGTCCAATGGCTTCTGAACTTCGTGGGATCTTTGAGAATGACTTGGCTATGATACACGCATCTAAAATCTTGATAAGAGTGTCAAAGCCTGGAATACGTCACATTTTACCTTAAAATCTTCGTAAATACCTGAAATGACCTTAAAATAGCTCGAGGACAAGATTAAGGTATAATCAAGTGTAATGTGTAAAAATCAATCTAAAACCGGGAGACTCGACACTACAACGGGGTTGTAAACGTGCACTAAAACGAGCACATCAACTTCCCCCAAGCCAAACCTTTTTTAGTCCCTAGAAAATGACTTAGCAGGGTAATGTGCAAGCAGGGGGCAACTCAATGAGTAAAGCAAATGAAAAGCAAGGCGAGTGGAAAACAAGACAATGCAAGCCGTGTATACGCAAAACTCTTCCCTAGCCATGGGTGTGCAAGTACAATGGGCTCGGGAGAGCATAATATCTAGAAGAACAATGTTTTCCACAGACTTAGAATCACTGGAAAAGCTACAATACAGGCCTTACCACCTACTACCTAATGAGGTCACAAGTCTACGCTCCCCAGGCTATTTCCCAAAAGATGTGGGAAATTTCTAATACGCTCGTGTGTTTAATAAGGTATGTGTTTTGCTTAGAATCATCCAACTAAAGATGAGCTGAGAATTAAAAACATAAACAGGGAGAAGTCTTGGGAATTGTATCTTATCTACTCTCCAGCACATAACTTACTAGTTAGACCAAGTCAAACAGGTTTGGAAAGAGTTGCAATGTAGGCTAGGATCAAGATAGGGTAAAATTTAGGGATGTGGAGTTAAAATAGAGGATAGTAAGCAATCTAAGGTATTGAACCAAGGACAGCTACAACTTCTGATACAAAATACGCAATAATGAACTCTAATACATTACACCAACCTTATTTTCAAATTTTTCTTTTTCTTTTCCCCTTTTTTTATTTTATTTTCTTTTTGTGTTTTTCATGCTAATATTTCGAAATATACTAAGAGTAATGTATAGAGTCGTATCATCCAACAACCAATTTTTAAACCGAAATCCTACACCATGATGCAACATACACCAACTTTACTATGATCACTTGACTATCCTCTAGGTAAAGAGAAGGGACATTTTGCTCATGTGGAGTTAAATGGTGTAGCTACGAAGAAAAAGGTAAAGGCACAAACTTGGCTTACCCTAAAGTCAATCAATACTCATGGTAAGTAATTTGGCCATGTAGTTGTAACTACAAACGTGTTATCATCCCTGACCTTTAGAAAATCAAACTATGCTGGAGGAGAACAAACACAATACTTAGATTCTCTAACTAGCACTCAATGACATAGGACTCATAATGGAGTCCTAGAAGGCTCAATCCTCACTAGGCTAGTCAAAATGCGCCTCAATAGGTAGTCATCCAAGCCACAAACCAATCAAGCCCAGATCCCCAAGTCAGGTGGAAAAACAGTCGATCATTTGGTCCCAAAATAGGCACAGGGCTAGAAAAACATGAGTATGCATAGGACCACTAGAATGTACACATCAAAAGCTTGCCTGCCAGTTTCACAACTCAAGCACATCAACTTAACAAAACATGCAAAAACTATAAAAAACCAAGGCAATAGTGACAATAATGCGGATAAGATGGATAAGAGAACCAAAAGGGAGAAAGATGATAAGAGAACCAAAAGGGAGAAAGATCAGCATTATGGAAACTATAGCTAAGCAAACAAACAAACTATACTTACATCAGGTTATCTCCCGTAAGTAATTTTGTTTAACGTCGATAAGTTCGACACAATTAGCTACAAGCTCAGACAGAAAAACAAGATAAAGAAATTATACCTTCCGTAGGAGTGGACTCACTCCTAGCATCTCCATCACCTCTAGTGTGGGGAGTCAAAACTCTCCACCGAGAAGAAGTGGCAAATGTAAGAAAAGTAGAACCATGGTCATCTGGAGGTGGGCTATAAAGCGGGGCTCCCCCAAGCCAGGGTAGAGCCATCAATCTCTTTTTGGTTTTTCTTCTTTTTCTACCCTTCTTCCTTTTATGGGATGGCTTGTCAATACCCTCAAAATCATCGTAATTTTCCTGCATCAGAACCATCTCCTTCTCAACATCAAAAACAACATTCTTAATCATTTTCTCCTCCTCTATCACCTCAACAAACACCAAGGCAGCAAAAACATCACACCCCTTAACCTTTTATCCAACTATATTTTCAAAAACATCAAAGGAAAAAATCTACTCGACCATGGGTTCCTTGGAGGCCTTAGAAAAGGCAAACACGGCCTTCTCTTGGGCTACCCTCATAGTGATAGTCTCTGATTCGCAGTCGATCAAGGCACCCAAAGTCTTCAAAGCATCTCGCCCTAGTATGAGGGGGGTATAAGGATCCTCAACCATATCAAGCACCACAAAGTCACATAGAACCACAATATTCCCTAGTTGGATCGAAAGGTCCTCAAACTCCCCATATGACACTTTTATACTTCAATCAGCTAGTTAGATGGTTTTCTTAGATGGCTTGAGCTCAAAGGGTAGATGTTTGGCAATGGACATCGGCATATTGAGGCATTTGTTCCATGGCCTCCAAGAATGGTATTTTCATCTCAAGTTGCAACATATGCTCTAGAAATTTAAGAAACTTTTCTTGCAATTGTTTCTCTACCTTTTTGTAAGAAAAAGGTAGCGGCGGAGCATGTTCAAGCTCAAGTTTCCTTCTTTCTCTTATCTCCCTTCATTTTTCTTCTTCATCCTTCCTTTTCTTCTCATGCTCATCTACCTCAACATTGTTTTTCTCATCCTCTTCACTAACCTTCCTCTCTTCTCTCCCCTCAAGATCATCCTTATGCTTAGTTTCTCTTTGAAAACCACTATCCTTTATGGACCCTTCCCCTAAATCATCTCTTGGAGCTACAACTAGATCTGAATATGAGGTTCCCGATCTTAGGAAGATCTCCTTGCATGTGTGATGTTTGGGGTTGGAGTCAGGAGTGTTTGATGATGGAAGGCTAGTAGATGCGTTTGGTTGAGGGTGAGATGGAAATAGTAATGGTGGAGGTGGATTGGCCATCTGAGCAAGCTAGGACTCAAACAACTTCTGTTGTGCTTGAAGTTGTTGTATTTGAGTGATCAAGGTTTGATTGATTTGGGAGAGGATTTGATTTTGTTGCACAAGGGAGTTCACTTGAGTGGAAAGGTAATCATAATTTGGAGGCGGGTTTGGTGATGGTTGTGTAGCTAGGTAAGGTAGGTTGGGGTTGGACCTTGGCACTTGAGGATACAACCTATTCCCATTCGACCTAGGAAAACTCCCATTTGCTTGATTGCTAAAGGGGACATTATTGTTGGAGTTGTACCCTTAGTTGAAGTTTCCTTGGCTAGAATTTGGATTGAAGGGAGGTCTAAAGGGTTAATTGTTGTAGGGACCTTGTTGAGAAAACCCTTGGTTTTGACCACCATAACCCACAGTTGCCACACAATCGAGATTGTACCCATAACCATCATAGTTCATGACTGGAGTTCCTTCTTGGTTGCACCCCCCATATTTCACAGCTGCCACATGTTCAAAATTTGAACCCCCACAATTGGATGTATCATGATTGGTGCCCCTACAGATTCTACATGAAAAGGGCTTCTCATTTGCCAATGATACATTGGAGCTACCTTGAGAAAATTTGAACTTGGACAGTTTCTTATCCATGATAGCCTCAATTTTCGAACTAATCGTGTCTAAGTTACTTGAATCAATCATCCCCCTCGGCAGTCCATTACCTATTGCTCCTCCCCAAGAGCTATTTTTGGCCACCTCTTCGATCTTAGCCTTCACGTGATTGCATGGGACTTTCGAGAGCTGTCCACCAACTGCCGAGTCTAGAAGTGCCTTGGTGGAGTCATTAAGACCATCATAGAAAAATGTATTGAGATGGTTCTCCCTGTACTCATGATGGGGGCATGCTCTAATCATTCTTTTAAACTGACTCCATGTAGCACTGAGGTTCTCATCATCCTCTTGAGTAAAGGACGCGATTTTCTTATGCCAATCTTGCATTTATACCAATCCTTAGTGTCCTCAGCTAGACTTAAGTGAAATAGGTGCATCCGCACATAGTCTGGACAGCTTCTTCGAAGTGTCTAATAGCTTGAGTTCCTGTCATACGTGGGATCTTTGAGAGTGACTTGAAACGTGTGTCCAAGCTATGATACGCACATCTAAACTCTTGATAAGAGTATTAAAGCCTCAAACACGTCGTATTTTACCTTGAAATCATCGTAAATACCTGAAATGACCTTAAAACAGCTCGATGACAAGATCAAGGTAAAATCAAGTGTAATGTGTATAAAATCAATCTAAAACAGCAAGACTCAACACTATAATGGGGTTGTAAACATGCTCTAAAACGAGCACATCAAAGATCGACCATGTAAAAAACTTGCTTCGCATGTGAAGCTAATATGAATGTATCGACATGATGTCCCAGCCGATTGGGATTCACTAGGGTTAAATATCCGTGTTCGTTCTTCTTTATCCCACAGTTATTATCAACCCAATTACAATAGAATAGAGGAATAATGAAATTCACATAGTCAAGTTCGAAAATATTAACAATAATCCCATAGAATGAACTCCGTTTGTCTATTAATGTTCGATCTTTTGAACTAGAAAATTCTGGAGACATGCCAATGACCATTACACCACTATTCTGCGTAGTCGACTTCTTATCTTAGCGCTTTGAGTAAAAAGAATAATTGTTTATGTCGTATCCCTCGTACGACATAACTTGAACTTTAGCACCATATGCCAATCCTCTTAATGTATCACCAACATCGTCAGGTGCGTCAGATAATTGATCCATAATCCTTCCTTTGAACCATTCAAAAAATGTAGCATTATGGTCCTTTACTAGCTGCAAATCCCTTTTAGAAGGATATTGACTCCTCAGAGTATTCATGTGCTCATCTACATACGGATAGACTTTACTCAGGTTTTGTAAAATAAAAAATTCAGCCTTATATTTCAAATCATAACTGAGAGTAATTCGTTTTCGACCAATAGTGTCATGACCCTCAAGCCTCCATGCATGTCTTGATATTGGTACTCCAATTTCATGCGATCGGGCAAGATAATGTGTAATCTATGATGCAACTTCTTCAGCAATTGTTCTCTGTACTATACTGGCCTCTAGTTTGGTTGGATTCATGACTCTACTCTTCAAGGTACCCATCTCTCTTTCAAATGGATACATATACCTCCCCCAAATTAGACCACATAACTTAATCTCACAAACCAAATGGATAACCAAGTAAGGCATGATGTCAAAGAAAGAAGGTGGAAAATACATTTCAAATCGACACATGGTCTCAACCACATCAGCTTGCAAGTCATCTAATATCGCTAGATTGATTACATTGCTTGAAATAACATTGAAGAAGATGCACATCCTTGTAATTGTGTACCTCACTTGTGGAGGCAATATCCCTCGAATAGCAACGTGAAGAAATTGTTGCATCAAAACACGACAATCATGAAATTTCATACCTACTAACTTTAGATCAGTCATTGAAACAAGTTTTGCAAAATTCGAAGAGAACCTAGATGGAACTTTAAGTCCATTCAAAGACTCGTAGAAGCTGATCTTCTCCTTCTTTGAAAGTGTGAACCAAGTAGGAGGAAGATACCATCATTTACCATGTTCTTGAGGAGCTAATTCAGTTCTCCCCAAAACAGCCATGTCTCTCCTAACTTTAACCCCATCCTTGGTTTTACCTGGCATATTCAAGAGAGTCCCAACAATGGAATCACAAATGTTCTTCTCAATGTGCATGACATTAAAGCAATGTCGTATCTCCAAATGGAGCCAATAAGGAAGACTCCAGAACACAGACCTCTTCTTATAACCATTGGCTAATCTACTTTTAGAGCTCTTTCCAAACATAGTTTCAATGCCCTTAACCCGATCATATACCTTACTCACACGTAGAAGGAGATGAGCTTCACGAAACTCTATGGAACCATTAAACGCTTTCCTCTTTCTTCTGAAAGGATGATCTTCTGGAAGGTACTTACGAGAACCCATGTAAACATGCTTCCCATAATTCTGTAGGCGAATAGCTTCTATATCTTCTTTACATACCAAGCATGCAGTCTTCCCCTTCACAGTATAACCAGAAAGATTTCCATAAGATGGGAAATCATTGATTGTGCAGAAGATTAAGGCACGCATAGTGAAGTTTGATTTAGAGTAAGCATCGAAAACCTGGACACCTTCCTCCCACAACAATCTCAAGTCATCAATAAGAGGAGCAAGATAGACATCTATGTCATTACCACGTTGTATAGGTCCAGATATAAG
This sequence comes from Dysphania ambrosioides, assembly GCA_026401315.1. Taxonomy (NCBI): domain Eukaryota; kingdom Viridiplantae; phylum Streptophyta; class Magnoliopsida; order Caryophyllales; family Amaranthaceae; genus Dysphania; species Dysphania ambrosioides. Next base: position 16,840,559 of record CM048660.1, on the reverse strand, counting down.
AAGCAATAACATGATGTACTTGCGCTTCATGCATAACCAAGGTGGCAATTTGTAAATAGTGAGAAGCACGGGCCAAGTTCTGTACTGGGTGCTTAAGGTCCTGAACGGATTCATTCCATTAGTGCAAAGACCTAGCCTAAGATTCCAATTCCCCCCCCCCCCCCGAAATTTATGAACATCCTATCAATGTTTCTCCATTAAGGAGAATCAACAGGATGCCGTAATAACCCATCTTTCTTCCTCCCTTCAGCATGCCACCGCAACAATTTTGCATTACTCTCATCTGAGTAAAGTCTCTTAAACCTTGGTATAATGGGAAGATACCATAGAACCTTAGCCGATATCCTCTTCTTTCTCAAATCGAGCTCATTGTGCTTCTTTTTGTAACAGGAAACTTCACATATTGGGCATTCACCTAGATCCTCATATGCATTTTGATATAGAACACAATCATTTCGATACGCATGGATCTTTACATAATCCATTTCCATAGGACACATGATTTTCTTAGCCTTATAGGTAGAAAGTGGCAGTTCATTGCCCTTAGAAAAGCATACCCGATATAACTTCTAACAAGTGAGTGAAACTCTTGTCAATCCAATTGTGGCAGTTCATTCGACTGAAAGAGAGCACCCATTGGGCCGAATAGACCATGATTCGATCGAATGAGATCTCATTCAGCTATTCCCTAGAGCTTGAGTCATATCTTGAGTTCTTGCCTTCTATTCGACCGAATGGATGTCAGATTCGGTCGAATTTGAGCCTGAACCTTGCTGAACAGCTTCTTTGAAGTGTCTAATGGCTTCTGAACTTTGTAGAATCTTTGAGAGTGACTTAGAACGCATGCCAAAGTTAGGATACGCGCATCTAAACTCTTGATAAGAATGTCAAAGCCTCAAACACGTCGTATTTTACCTTGAAATCATCGAAAGTACCTGAAATGGCCTTAAAACAACTCGAGGACAAGATCAAGGTAAAATCAAGTGTAATATGTATAAAATCACTCTAAAACCGTGAGACTCGACACTAAAATGAGGTTGTAAATATGCTCTAAAACGAGCACATCATATTCGTCCGACCATTAAGGATTGTCATCACGGCTTAGCTATATGATTTAGATTCAAAAGGGTGTTTGAGGAGTCACTTCCAAACTAATACTTGGGTTTGAATCCCATGCCTTTGACTCACATCAAAGAAGGGTAAGAGAATGAAAAATCTATGTTGATTCATAAATGATGTATTTGCAAATAAACTTAAGATGAAAATAGTACTTTAGATTATTATTTCCTAAGGCACATGAACAACCAAAGAAGAAAAACCTAGAGTAAGTGGGTTTCCAATTTAAGAATCATGTAAACATCTAGCTAGATTAGGTGATCACTTCTTTAAAGTCCTCAACTATCTTTGTTTTTAAACCTTTAACTTTGCATGAAATAAACCTAATAAGTGACCTATAAGTTGAATTCCTCTATGATGAAGAAGTTAAGCATAACAACACAATTAAACATGTCATTTTAGAGAATTGATCCTTCACCTAAGTTGCTTTACTTTATTCATGAAACATATAAGGAGTTATATGCCTAGGGAAATAAATATTCTAACTTGTGATACACATTTATACCCTAAGAGATATATTTTTAATAATGAATGAGCTATCTATGATTAAAAGTTGTTTGTTTTTCCCTAAGCTACAGTTGACATATGCCACCTAGACGTATATCATAGGTTTTGTTAGCATTAATATAATATTTGACTTATTTATTTATGTGATGATAAATTATACTTTATGAGAGGAAAATAAAACTTCCAAAACCTTTGAATTGATTACATACATTCAATAATGATACATGCCTTTTCAAAGGTTCACGAAATATTAGCTAGTTTAAACTAATTTCTTAAGTTTAAGACATGAACATAACCAAACCAACTAATTACTATTTAAACCTTGCATCATATGCTCCTACTCTGTTGCATGAAGTTAATAATCTACTTCTTATGCCTTGTATATTCCATTGGATGTGATTCATCTTTTTGTTTAGTCCATTAATGATGAAATTTTTTGCTGCACAAAGATGATAAATAATTCTCAAGTCGTTGCTTAGTTTCCTGAACAGTTTAAGGAAGTACTCCCTCCCTTTCTAATCTTTATTTTCCAATATGTGGCAATCTATAATTTTTCACCCCATGTTGCTTCATGATTTCAATCATCACATATTGTAACATAAAATAACATGATTTTGTAGCCATGTATACTGCCTTAATGGGTTTTTCTAATTGTTATGGGTGCTTAATCATGATGTGTTGATTATATGACTAAAAAAAACCTATGTTCAACTCATTTGTATTTGGAGGTTTTGACACCAATTTTATATTGAAACCATAAGGATTTGTTGCCTTATGGAAATCTTCATCGAAATCTAAGATGTTGTTGTTGCATTATCTTATTGTATTTTTATGTGTGCACTTATACCTAATAACCACTTACTCTTGATTGGTGGAATAAGTTTGGTGAGGAACATTTCCTTGATCACAACTTTTCTAAAATTATTGATTGACTTGATTTCCATTATGCTAGTCTCTCTGTGCACACTCCTTTGTGCTGATACTTCTTGTACGACTAACACCAAATTCTTTTTTTTTTTATCAAATATACATGTATTATAATTTGAAAACTGTGGCCTAGCTATGATAGTTAGGAGCATTATTTTCATTCAACCTTTTTTTATTTTACATGTTTATACAATTCTACTTCAATTGATGTTAAGTAAAATTTATGACTTTTTTTAACAAAAAACCATTGTGGGGGTTTCTTAACATTGTTGTTTCTTGATTTATCCATGCTTGATGAATTTGTGATCTAAACTCTTATTTATGTTCAGTACCTTGGCCAATGCCTTAATTTTAGTTGCTTTTTTGTGGAATTAACTTTAATTTCTTAACCATTGACTTCATTGATTTTCTTCCAACTTTTCCCTAATAATTCCTTTCTAACTTGAGGTGCTGTCACAAGACGACACTCTTTTTAGCGGCTCTGAAAATTCTTTGTACGATTCATCTACTACAACTACAAATACTTGCCTATTTAGATATGTAGCTATGTAGAAACTTGAGATTGGTGTTGTGTTGTAGGAGTTGTACAATGCATATTAGTCTTTCTACTTCATTCATATCCCTTCTTCTTCTTCCTCTTCCTCCTCTATTTATCTATGTTTGTGAACCTAAAAATGGTTGCCTAAAATGTGACACATTCCCTTGGATTGTTGCCTCTAGTATTTGCTAGATGCTTCCACTATTAGAATTAAGGTGCCTGGAAAGAAACCATTAAGAGACATTTCACTCTCTAAGCACTCTATCATTGATGCCTTACTCAATGATAATAGTTTTCTTAGAGTCATTATAAAATAAAATCCCTTTCTCTTCAAAAAATGTTCTTTGACAGAAGAAATATGTACTTCTTTTTCTTTATATTTCTTTATGCTATTCAATGTAAAACCAAAACTTAAAATAGACTAAGGACTTTGTTGTGTAATTATTTTTAAGAGAAACTTTGTTATTTTTTTTGAAAGTTTTATATAGAGGCCAAATGTTAAAATTTTGTATGTAGGGAAAATATTAAAATTTTGGTGGAAACTGAAATTTTGGATGAAAGTAGAATGGGGGGTCGAATTTCAGAAGAGGGGGACTAAAATTTTGGAAGACTTACCCATTTTCTATTTTAATAAAACATGAAACAGGAGGAAAAGAATGAAGAACAACTATATTCTCTCCAATTAGAAAGTTTGACTTTTGTTTAATTAAAGTTCAAAAAGTGAAAGACCGAGATTCACTAATCTTCGGCTTTCCTTTGCCCTTAAAAAAGTGAAAAATGTTAAATGGAGCAAATATTATTAGATTATGAATTATTAGAGTTAGTCGATTTGCTTGCCTAAAGCAATTGATAATGGAAAAGAGATCCACCTCAGTTTTCATTACGCTATGGGGACTAGGGATGGCAACGGGTATTGGACCCGACCTGGATCCGTGGATCCATATCCGTTTTTACGGATATGGGTCTTCAAAATTTAGACCCGACGGATCCGGGTCCTATGACTGAAAAAAGGATCCGGGTACGGGTCCAACCATGGGGACTAGGGATGGCAACGGGTTTTGGACCCGTCTTGAAATATTTTTCGTGATACTAATATATTTACAAACCAGTAACCAACAAAGAAAGGAGACAATGATAGTAAGGTAAAGTTCGACCGTTAGTAAGAAGTATTCAAATAAGGTCGATTTGGATATCTATTAAAAAAGAATGAAAAATTGATTTTGATAATATTTTTTTAATTTGTCTAATTTGAAATACTGTAATTTGCTTTATAATTCGATCTGAAAAATAAAGTTCTTTTTTCATTAATGTCTAGGCAAATGTTCTAATGTGTATAATAAAGTCCATAATTTCAATTACAAATTCATTTTTCTAGTTACGGAGTATTATAAACAATAATATAATAGCACAGAAAATGTCTTTCCGTCCAAATTATCCCTTATGGTGGTAAATACACTTAAATATGCAAGATCCGTTTTGGACCTGGATCCGTTGGATCTGGATCTGGATCCTTACTTTTCATACCCAGCGGATCTGGATCTGGATCAATCCTTGAAAAACGGATCCGGATCTGGATCTGGATCTATAAGGACCCGGTGCAAATCCGGTCCGTTGCCATCCCTAATGGGGACTCACAAACTTGGGACCTTAAGGTGTGCTCGGTAGTCGATATCAATAGATCATCAAAAGATTAGACTGCACACATCATCAACATTTTGGGCCAGTCTTGTTGGAACAAACCTCAAAATCTAACTCACCCATAAACAACAAACAAAATTAATAAAATACCCATTAGGCCCAAACTAACTCTTCCCAAACAACTATGTAACAGTAACAACCTAAACCCTTGTACTCCCTCTCCTAAAACCCTCCTCCGGCAAACCAAATGTCGGCGTTAATACCGGAAACGTCCCGGAAAATACTCACGCCAGAAAGCATCCGCTCGGCAGCGAAACAATCATGGAGATGCCACGTGGTCCCCCTGAGACTTCGCCGCGCCATCGGAAAGTATCTGGAAGAGCAAGAAATGGGGCACATGAAGAAGAAAGTGCTGAAACTAACGGAGTCATTCGCCGAAATCAAGGATGTGAACCGCCTGCTTCCGCTATCGGTTTCGAAGGAGCTCGTAGAGGATCCGTTAAAGTTAACGGAGCGGTCAAAGAGGTGGAAAGTCAAGAGTGAATATGGTGATATCGGGTTGACTTACACTGACAATGAGACTGCTGCTTATGTTGCTTGCAGAATGCCCGCTGTTTATTCCGCTTGTTTCCGAATAATGCGCGAGGTTCAATCTTCTTTCACCCGCCTTTCATAGCTATTTTTTGGGATGAATTGAGGTTAATTTTAGCTCCATGTTTTTCGCTGCCTAGTGTTAAATTAGTTCTAAAGCGTAACACTGGTGTATGAATTTACACGAGTTCAGGTTAATTCGCGCTATGAGAATAGGTTAATTTACTCGAATTGTGGTTAGTTTTATTGAATTGAGTGTGCTTGAGAGCCTGAGAGTGGAGAATATAAAGCTGCTGTCATATGCTTATATTTACAAAATTGTGTCTGGATTCTGGAATGCATTTGGTTACTTGTTTTTGTTATTCTATTCCGAAAGTGTGCCTGTTCCCATGATTTTGATGGCGTTTTGCAAGGGAGTAGCAAATCAGGTTACATTGTCTTAGATTCAAAAAATTAAACAGTCTTGGTATTAGTAAAAGCTAATGATGTTAAATGGGATTTGTTGGTATTTGTAGATACGGAGAAGGGTGCCTGATTTTGCTCCTGTTAAGGTGTTGGACTTTGGTTCTGGTACTGGATCCGCTTTTTGGTGAGAACTTGTCTCGCTCTTACTACTATTAATCGTGTGTGGTGTTCTTCATAAACTTCAGTGAAATAGTGAATAGCTTATGAATGGTAGTTGTTTGGTGGTGTTTAGAGTGTTCTGTAAATAATATGGTGCAGGGCGTTAAGAGAGCTTTGGCCTCGGTCATTGGAACGGGTCAATTTAATTGAGCCCTCCCAATCAATGCAACGTGCTGGCGTTAATCTTGTACAAGGTAACTCGCTCTACTTTATCAGCTATTGGAAGCTTTGCATCGAGTGCTATGCTTGATTCAGACTTATTATCAAATGATAGATATGAAGAACGTCCCGCTGATTCACAGCTACAGTAATCTTCAATCCTTAACTCAGGATATCAAGAAGGCTGAAAGGACACATGACCTTGTCATTGCCGTAAGTTACTACAATTCTTTTTCTCAAGTGTGGCATACTGGCATTGCAATTTTTTATTTACCTTTATTTTTTTTTCCGGTTTCCCTCACTTGACACATGCATTTTGTGGTGTAACTCATACTTTATTCATTACTACTGCACGGCTCTTTGCTCTGAAGTCCTATGTTCTTGGAGAAATTCCATCATTGAAGGATAGGATTGCTATTGTGCGTCAACTATGGGGTCTTACTCATGATATTCTGGTAATTTTCATACTCTTGGTTGTGATAAAATCCTTACTGCATTCATGTTTATTGTTTGTGGGAAAGCAAGTGCATTTCACTATTGCAGTCACAGAGAGATATGCCTTCAAAGTCTTCAAAAGGGACAAAAACTTTACTGTTTAGTTGTTTTTGGTGATCCATATGCTTTATCACTTACAAAATTCTGTTTTCTTTTTCCATTGATAACCAGTTTTTACTGCATTTTAGGTACTTGTTGAACCAGGCACACCTGAAGGGTCAAATATTATATCTCAGATGCGATCACATGTTTTATGGATGGAGAAGAGGGTAAGCTGATGATGTATGTTAGGGTTACTCACTAAGTATCCTGTTGGATATGATTTAAGGCTATGCTACTCTTAGATATGTCAGATACTCAGATTTGGCTATTTGTGTGAAAATCTTGCATGTTTTTGTTTCCAATTGAAGTGCCAGATCTCAAAACTAAAATAAATGTCTGACACGAGTATGAGGTGTAACAAAGAGTTTGAGCAACAGAGCAAGTATAGTAACGTGGTTTTTGGGGTTATTTTTTCTCATCATAAGTACCTATCAAAATATTAGTTATATTTCTGTTATGCTTGTCTTTTCATCTTATCTGTGCGGTTCTGTTTCTTAGAAATGCCGCAAACTGGAAAAAAAACAAAAATCTGAAGATGCTTTAGTAATCCCAGGAGCCTCCAAAGATGGTGCATTTGTAATAGCTCCTGTGAGTATGACTATATTACTTTTTTACTCTTCTTTAGCCTCCCATTCTGGACCATGCCAGGAAGAGATGCCTTACCTTAGTTGTGCATTCTCGCCACAGTGTCCACATGATGGGCCTTGTCCACTGGCAAAGACTGGAAAATATTGTCACTTTGTTCAGAGGCTGGAGAGAACAGAATCACAGCGTGCATTTAAGGTTCTTCTCTTGTCTGAAAGCTCTTGTATCTTTGTCCATTTGTTGTTTTTGTGTCAATGGATTGTAAATGACATGGGATTAATTGAGAATGTACCATTCTATCTCTCTCCTTAATCTGACTAGTCCAAAAGGCTCCAACACCACCTGATAATGCTCTCGCTTGAAGATATAGTTATAACCTGAAGGAAAAACATTTGTTTGACGAAGACATTGAAACTGAGCTGAAGGTGTTAGATTTGACTCTCTTTTCATGTAGATGGTGCAAAGTGATAATGACATTCATTGCGCTACCACAGTTTTAGAGTTATATCCAACTCCACTTTATTTTTCAATTACATAGACAACAATTCGTTCCTTAAGAAAATTAATAAAATTATACATTGTGTTATGATGTATGAAAAGATTTGACTCCTAAGGTGGTCTTTGAGAATATTTTCAAAATATACTTCCTTTGTTTTTTTTTTTACTAGCAATACTTTGTTTTTTGTGCTATTCACAAGTTTGGCTTTGATTTTTTTTGGTGAATTATCCCTAAGAAAAAATATAGTCTTGTGGAATCTTATTAGATTCTTCTTGATTTATAGTTTTAATATATCTTTATAATTTTTACTTTTGTATAATGGGAGATATTAACGGTTAAAAATGTGGATGGACACATGTGTTTTGAGAAGTATTGCAAGTACTCTCTCTGTTTTTGTTTCTTCCCATTTTCTTCATTCAGAAATTTTAAAATGTTGTTCTCATTTGGAAGCCTTCTATTTTGGTCTAATATTGTGGTTGGGTGGAAAAGTTTGGTTGGGATCACTGCTTGTGTGATATGTAGTCAATTGGTTGATGTTTTAATTATTTAATGCTATGAACTTTAGAAATTCCACTACTTATTTAATGCTCAATCCACTTGCATCATTTTTATAAATAGAATCTTAATGATATTTAATATTGTCTTAATTTTTTCTGGATTCCAAATGGGAAGAAAAAAAAAGAACAAAGGGAGTTAAAAAATAGAGGAAGTGTAATATAAGCTTGGGAAATTTCATTTTTATTTGGCTGGCACCAATTTCATGTTAAACACTTGTGTTACGTCAACAGGTAATTAAAATTTTGATTTCTGATTCAAAATTTGTCTAAAGTTTATATCATGGGCTAGGGGGATTTTTCATTTTAGGGTTGCCTTTAAGTCTGGATTAGACGTATGTATTACCTCAAATAGATCATTTATACTCTACGTGAATGTTTCTAAATATTATGGTTATCAAATCTGTTTATTTATTTATTTTTAAATTATCTCATTTTCAAGAGGCTTCGCCTTGAGAGTAGTCCTGGTTTTAGATTTATTATTCAAAAAATCGAATATTAATAAACTCCAATTCCAATGTAATTTTATTTTTTTTGAAAATTGGGCATTAACTAATTAAGATTGAATTTCCAATGCAATCATCTATTGGTTAAGACTAATAAGACCCTTATTTAGAACTCCAATGCAATAATTTAATAAGAGATTTATACATATTAGAGGGGAACTGACTCTAGTAGATTCTCCTTTAGTAGTAAATTAGTAGTAGTATATAGGTGTTTCAGAATAGGCAACGATGGGCCTAATTGCTGGACTTGAGTGGCTGTGTGAGTAGTGCTAATTTGTCGTGAAAGGGCAGAATATCAAAGTGAGCTTATGTTGTGACCATGCTATTGTATTTGTGATCGTCTTGCAGAGATCAAGCGGTGCACCTTTACGTGGATTTGAGGATGAAAAGTTCTCCTATGTTGTACTGAGACGAGGAAAAAGGCCGCAGTGAGTATTTATTCGCTCAAGGAGTCATAGGTTATGTGTATAAAGTGAATTGCTTAATTGGAACTCATGATCTTTATGCGCTAAAAATGGCTAATTTGGTATTATGGTTTGTAAAAAACAAAAGTATTTGGGGAACTATATGAAAGTACATAGATAGAGTTAAAGATGACCAGCCTATCTGGAAATTTGGAGTTGGAGTAATGAAGAATATTACTGGTCTATTAAACAGTTATTCAATCATATTTCTTTCATATGTTCATTAATTGGTTATTCCACATCTAATTCTTTCTTACTTCTATGTTTTTTTAGTGGAGGCATAAAGATGTTTTTACATTTTATTCAAACCCTCATTTGTGCTCTTTTAACAATTATAATACGAAGCTATGTTATTCTGTTCCTCAAAGGCCTTGACAAAAAGTATTAGACATGGATATGAAAAGCTTTTCTATTTTTTTGACAACTTTTGTAGGAGAATATTCACATGCATTTGAGGTGTCTGGTATGTGTCTGATACACTCTGACACAAATACACACAGCATGGTATTTGGGAACGTTTGAATAAAAGATAGTTATATAACAGATGAGTGCTTATCATGGAAGATACACTGCATATTTTGCATGTGATTGCTGCAATATATACTGTTGATATGTTTCCATTGTGAGCCATATTTTCTATGCCTTCCTTGCATTTTACTGTTCATGATGTATAGGATTGGTTTCCATGATAAATGATGAATTGCTTTTAATAATTAACAGGGAGCCTTGGCCTCTCGATGGCGTAAAGTTTGAGACCTTCAAAGAAATGCATGCCAAAAGATCTCCCGAGGATCTTGAAATTGACTATGGTATGTATTTCTTCTACTTTAATCCCCTACAAAAGAATATATTTTGCGGTCCTTAAAACTAGGATTATTTTACCAGCCACAATGATATGTACTTCCCTCTCAAAAAGGTTGATTACCATGTTATTGTACGTTGCATTGATCTATGACTATGCAATAATTATTCTCCAATTCCCCTCCTTCCCAGAAGAATGCTTGAATCCTGGATTTTCATTTTGCCAAAAACATGATTTTTAGAATTATCTTATACTCCCTCCATCCTCGAAAACTTTCACATTAGGTTTTGACATATATTAATAGTTTTAGTAGGCAGGCCAAATACTTATAGTAGAGAAATGTAATTAAGTAAGTACTTGATTGAACAAAGTTAGTGGAAAAGTTCTTGAGAGAAATAGGTTAGTAGTGGGATCCATATTAAATGAGTTGAGTGAGTAGAGTTTCCATTTTAATAACACAAGGTTTTTTTTGGGGACATTTCAAAAAGAAATACGATAAAGTAATTTGAGGATCTAAAACAAGCACTCTATAAGTCCGTTGATAATCAATGAGATATAGGCCTAAAGTTGAAGGTTCTGAGAGCGAGAGTCTTTGGGCCCTTGTTTATTATTAGCTCATATGTTCTAGAGGCCTATGAAAATAATTTTCTCCTATTTATTGATAATGTTGATATATTTTTTTTATTATATTGCAAATATAATAAAGTAAATAGATGTCCCAGTGAGAAAATTGGAGGGTTGGGGTATGGAGACTTAAATGTGGTCGAGGCATACCAAAGATGACTTGGATGGAGGGAGCTAATAAATATATGAAGAAAATGTGTTTAGAAGAAGACGCGATTGTAAATATAGCAGGGAATAGAAGAGTACCATTTTGTGGGTGATTATGTGAGATGGGTTTTTGATTCATGTAATTCATGTAGCCAATCCCATATTTTTTGGGATTAAGGCTTCGTTTGTTGTATTTGTATTATTATATTGCATTATGGTTTAGTCCAAATTGTAAAATATATGGCTGTTGAATTATTAAACATCATACTAGTATGATGATAGGATTGTAGGTTGCTTCTATGGTGCTTCATATAAGTTTTGTTCGTGTCATTTGAGTGAGAAATTTGGTAGTTTTGTTCTATTTTTGGTCCTATTTGCCTTTATTTCTGTCATCTTAAGAAATTGGTATTCTGTGTGGTTTGTCCTCTTCTCGTTGTGTTTGAAAAGGGATGTAAATGATATTAGGTGGTGGTGAAAGACGGGGATAGAATGGAGGGTGTTTGATGCTTGTCTCCGCATTAGAGACTTGATGGGTTTATCCCTTTTAGATGTTTGGTTCCCCTTTAATGTGGCCTCCAGGTTGGGCAGATTTGTGTGCACTGATGCTTAAATGGTTGAGTCCTGGATCAGGTTCATTGGATTGGTTTGGGAGTAGTGTAAGGTACATTGGATTGGTCCACCTTTAATTTTTCTTAGATTTAAGAACACGTGGGTCCTTAGTTGCAATAATAAGTGACAGGTTTCAAGATTATGGAATGGATATTTGGTTGAGGGTTGGAGTGGTTTTAAGATGATGGGGAAGTTAGATAGGTCTAAGGTTGGTGGACATTGTAGAACTTGCATGGGTTGAAAGAAGAGAGAATATTCAGGGTGAAGGTTTTTTAATTAGTAAGCTGTAGCATCAAATAACTAATTTGAAATTGTTTACCATTGTTAGTCTAGATTTAAATACTTATCTGATTTCTGATGCTTATAAATTTTGGCTTAAAAAGGCAATATGATTTTGACAAGCTTAAGAGGGTTGATTAGTTCAAAGTGACGGTTTTTACATTGTTTATTCTCAAACTTTATAGGGGTGTTGTTTACCATGATCTATTTCATGCATTCTCTGAAATTGGGGGTAGTATGTTAGGGTATAAATGTTGGCTTTATCTCTAAAGTTCATAAAGATAGATGAATCGAAGTCAAAGACCCAAGAGTGTACTGGATAAGGTTATTTCTAATTGTTTGAGAGTGGTCTTACCTTGTAAATCTTGGCAATTTTCTAAAAGTAGGCAAATGTTGGATGCTCCCTTTGTTGTTATGAGGTGGTGGGTGGTAGATGATTCTCTTTAAGGTGGGCATTTTGGTGTTTTTTCTTGCTTGATTATATGAAAATTATAATTCTGGAAATTTTTGGATTTTGTGATGAAGAATAAGGGTTTTGGTCCTAGGAAAAGTGGATTGTTTAGGGCTACTCTTGGTGAAGCAGGATGAGTGAGTGAACCTCGTATCCCTTTTTTGTTCACTTTGTTAGTTTATGTTGTGGGTTGGATGGGAAGAAGAATTCTTATATGTCTTGATCCTCCTTATTTCGCTTTGCTCGTGGGATCAAAGATGAATATGTCAAAATCTTGTGTGATCAAGGTCATTGTTCCCAATTTTTTGGATAGGTGTTATTCTTCTTCTTTTGTTGGATGAGTAATCCATATTTCGTCTCTAACTCTCCTTCCTCAAGAGGGTGATTCTCAAAGGTTTAGTTTTTTGGCCCTGGTAGTAGTGAAGTTATTTCGGAAGATGGATGGATTAAGCTCATTGTAAAGGGTTACTGTCTTAAAAGTGTCCTATGACTTTCATTTGGACCTTCTTTTAAGATCTACCATAGGGGTTTCTTTCCCTATTTAAGCTTATGATAGGTGTTGCTAGAAAAATTGAGAGGCTTGTGAGAGATTTTTGTGGTTTGAGGTAGGTGAGGAGAATCAAGTCTAAAGAGGGGGTTGTGTCCAACAATATCTCTGTTATGGGGAAGTGGTTTCGTTGTTTTCTGGTTCCTGGAGTCTTTATGGTTTTCTACGCAAGGATTTAGAGGTGTCAATTTTAAACGAGATCAAGGCTTGTTTACTAACTTTGGAGTTGCTAAGCTAATGAAGCTTGTATGGTTGAGGATGATTTTGCATGGGAACCTCCAATTTGTCTATCAAAAGGGTTGAAACCACGTTGGTGCTACTTTCCGGTTCTATGATTACATCACATAGTCTCCCTTGAACATTGCATCTAGTGGTGAAGATTTTCTCCCTTTGATTCTCCCCCAAAGGCTTGGCCTTTGATTGCAAAACCCTTCTCAAAACTAAGCTAGGTCCCTTAGTTTCAGCCATACCTTACTAAACTTCATCTTCTTGGCTTTATAGGATGCATGTCCTTCATCTTCCACAAGCTCGTGCTCCTCTTCTTTAAAGGCACCATCTTCATCCCAAGTTCCAATAGTAACAACTCTAAAATGTGGACAATCCCTTTGAATATGGTCTTGCCCTTTGCATTTGAAACAAGTTCGTTGATCCCGCACAGTAGGTCTCGATGCACCTACCTTATCCCTCCCATTAGGACTTCGTGGGTTTATCAAGGCTTGGCTTGAATGGAGCAACCTCATGTTTCTCCTTTTATTTGAAAGTTTTGAAGAAAGTCCTTGGCTTGTGCACTTGTTGCTTCTTTACCCTAGTAGCGATAGCGCAAACCTCATCAAAACTCCTAAGGGTTGTAGCTCCACCTTCTGCTTGATGGGATCATTTAATCCGCTATAAACAAAGCCACCTTATGGTATTCCTTTTCCTCTAGCTCACAAACCATGGCTAGTTTTTCGAATTCCACTGTATATTCCTCCATAGAATTTCTGTCTTGCTATAAAGTATGCATTTTAATGAAATTATTTTGTTAAAAGTCTTTACTTCAATTCGTTCCAAGATGCAATCTCGAATCTTCCCTCTTTTTGTATCTTCTTTTGCAACCCTTCAAGCCATAGGCTTGCATAAGAAGTGAGCTTGAGCAGTGAAAGCACCAAAAGTTGATGTGAATCTAGATAAAGGAAATCTTAATTCACACAAATATTAGAAACTTGAAAACAAACCTTGTAAAGCCAATGCACCGAAGGGTTGAAATCTAGGTCGAATAATCCTTAAATTGATTAAAGCTATTGTACCCTCAATCCTTCGAATTATCCTCAAATAAATGCTTGAGCTTAAACCTAAGCACCAACTCAGAAGTTCTTTGCTTCACACGACAAAGAATAGAAAAACTCTTAAGGTTTTATTGCTTTTAATTCGAAACTTGATGAAGGTTTGGGTGTATATCATAATTTATACCCTAAGCCTTGAGCGTCTTAATCCTATGATGCTTAGAAATACTTGTCCTACTAGAATAATGAGACATTGAATAATTGGCTCACAATTCGCCAACTCACCCTCTCATAGTTATACTAGGATTCCAACATTGCCACCTAAGCAATCCTAGTAGACTTACAATTCTATCCTATTAAAAGATAAAGTTACAACTGAACTAACTTTGACACATAAGCATTACCAAATCTTATTCAAACTAAGATTCTAATATCCAACATAAACGCAAGCAGCCAGTTTCTCTTCATGCCACGTCACTCGCCAAGTCATCCTTGCATGCCACGTCACTTGCTAATTCATCAAACATGTAAAAGAGCACCGATCATTGTCCTAAAGATTTCCCCCTTAAGTCGAAACTCTCAATCATCAAGAAACTCTTCAAGATCAAGTCTTTATTGAAGAAACGTCCTCCAATGCTCTTTTCCATGGCTTCTAGACACGATATGATGGATAAGACCTAATCTAAAGACATAGCCTAAAATGAGAAAAACCCTTTCAAGTGAAGTGGGAGAAAACTCAAACCAACTTATTCCTTATATCCACCAAAGCTTCCATATTTACGTGTGCTAATTGTTGTTGCGTGTCATCATGCACACGAAAATACTCTCCTTGGATGCACCTAGGAGACTGGTATCTCCAAAAGCTAGCAACTCTCCCATGGTTGCATCATTCTTTGATGCTTCAATCAAATCTTCGAAGTTTACATCTTCAATCGTATCATAGTGCCTGTAGTTTAATCTGTATTTAGGGAGGAACTTGGCTATTTCCTTCTTTCCAATGCTTTGTATGGAATAGAAATGCTAGCAAGGGCTTATCCCTTCATAATTGAAAAAAGAAAAGAAAGGGGATAAATTCTTGGGCAATCAATAGACTATATTAATAACCTAGCAGACTTAAACTAAGGAATTACTGTTAAGGCGGCCAACAAACAACAAAGCACACCAGGAACAACAGCTACATTAACAAACCATCAACAAACAGGGCTCGCATCAAGCTGCCAGGAGCCCCCTCATATTATCAGAACATCTACAAGAGATCATAAACACGATCTCAGTTACAAGTAAATCACTACTCTTGTAATATCTCAGCTTCCTTGGAAGAATTACTCACACTGTTACGGAGTAATTCCACTCAAAAAAGTAATACTGACTAGTTCTCAAGTGACCAGTACACAGCCTACAGTGTGTCATAATTGGTGTTTCATTGATAAAGTCTGTCAGAGATGTATGATCTACTACAAATATATTGCCAGAACACTAAAATGCTTTTGAACTTGTTCTGTGAATGTACACTACCCTTTTCCAAGGGATATTAACAAAGTGATCACTAAGCTTTTATGCATGGCACCGATAGGAAACTTCTGCCATCTAGTAACCTTTCCCATTTACCTGTGCACTTCTTGTCTATGCTTAAAGATTTTCTTCAAAGCCTATGAACAATTCTCTGGTATGTTGAAAATACTGATTTACTGTAACTGTCAACCTACCTACCTTACTCGGAGCTTATCTTTTTTATAAGCTGAAGCCCATAGGAGCTTGGAAATTGCAGCTCTATTCTAAATTGCAAGTTTGGAACCATCTATTTGCTGAACTAGGCATACACTAATACATATACTTTCCTGTGGAACAAAAGTTCTTTTTTTGGACTAGGGGATTGTTGCTAGAGCTTTATCTCGATAAAGGTAAAGGATAGGAGTTGGGCTTAGCCTAAGTGGATACCTTATTTAGTAAGGCTTTAGCATGTACAGAGTAACTGTTAAAGATGCTTCTAACTAGCTTGTAACAGCTTTAACCTAGTTTATTTTGGACAAAGGTTGAAGTATCATTATGTTGAAAAATATTGTGAGAGTGGAATCAGCTTCATTTTTTATTTAGCGTTTGCGTGGATTGCTTTAGGAATCCGCCTTCTGTTGCTTGCTCGGAACCAAATATCATAAAATGAGGGTGAAGTATTTTTTTAACCCTAAGAATGTTATCAAATTCAGTGTTCCTTCCCAAATTTCTAGTGTTCTTTCATTTCTTTCATTGCTAGTTTTTTTATAGTTTGAAACCATCTTCTTTTATTCTAAATACCAATTTCAGCCAATTTTGATAAACTTCTACCTTTGATCCTCATAAACTTGTGTTTAGGGTCTTTAAAGACCGAATATAAGGTATTGAATGGTTTCATATCAACTTATATGACTTTATGAAGCATCTAATTATTTCAAATTTGAAACTTTTTCAAAATATAACAAAAACAATGTATAATACCCATCATAATTCTGTCATTTTGAATTTTTTGGACCATAAGATCAAATAATTTGATATACTTATTATGGGTCTTATAGGATCATATCGGACCTTAAATATTATTGCAACAATCTAATTTTACTCTATTAATCCATTTTAACCAATTTCAAAAACTAATATAATTGGTTCCTAAACTAGTTTTAGGCCTTTGGGACTAAATATAATGATGGCTCCAAACTTGTTCATATGATTCTAGAAAACATATTGTTCCTTTATTTTAATTTCGATATTTTTTCAAAACTATTTCAAAAACAATTTAAAATTCGGTAATTTTGGACAATTACGGAAGCAATTAGAGAACACCTTGATATGCTTCCCATTGATTTTAAATGGTTATATTATGACCTAAGAGTAATTGACACCATCTATTTTGACGTTAAATAATTAACTAATTTAAAAACTCTTACATTTGAGTCCCTAACACATTTAGGGCATTTGAAAACCGTATATTAGGTATTGAATGGTTTAAACCTCTTCATATGACGCTTAGAAGCTAAGTATCCAATGCCTTATTTCAATATCAATTTTTTTTTTAAAATGACTGCTAAACATTAAACAATGTATAATAACTTCTAAAATTTGAGGGACAATTCTTGACCTAATGAGAGAATAATTTGATATACTTATCATGGGTCTTATTGGGTCATAATAAGCCTTAGGAGTGATTGAAATCATCTATGTGGCTTGAAGCACCAATTTTAAATAATTTTCAAAACTCCTAATTAGGTCTTAAACATAAATTTAATGCCTTGTAGTATGAGTAGTTCAAAATCTCCTTATATAATACCTAGGAAGCACAATGTACTTTCTTCAATTTGAATTTTTTCAATAGATACCAAAAACAATGTAAAAATAATCTTTATGATTTGGTGATTTTGGACAATTTTGGATCTTGTGAGAGAACGGTTTAATATGCTTACTATTGGTCTTGTAGAGTCATATTATGCACTATAAGTGACCAAAATAATTTACTTTGATTCTAAACATCCATTTCAACTGATTTATATAACTTGTACAATTAGGTTTTAAACTCATTTTAGGTTCTTTGATATAATGTATTAAATTATTTCAAAATTCCTCATATAATCATGGAAATATTCATTGCATTTATTTTGATTAATTTTTCAAAATTATTTAAAATCAATTCGTGTATAATAACCTCTAAAATTTGGTCGTTTTGGACAATTAGACTAGGGAAAGAATCTTCATATGCCTACCATTTGTCAATAGGGTTTTATTGGACCTTAAAAGTGATTGGAATCATCTACTTTGACTTTAAATATCTATTTCAACCAATTTTAAGTACTCTTATAATTGAGTTATAAACTCGTCTTTAAGAACTTTGGATAAGTCCACATGCTATATTGTCATTTTTTATTTTCAAGTACTTAAAGATTCGATGTTATATTTAGGTTAACTCGTTCTAAAATATTACAAGAAACAAGATAAAATGCTTAAATATACTCTTTTCTCATTATACATTTTGTAGTGGTCTTCTTAATATAATATTATTTCACCTTTCACTTCTTTTATTATTCTTTCTCAGTCACCTCAAAAAATTAATAAAGCATTTTTACTGTTTTACTTTTTTATCACCTATATTCAATATAATACCACCACAAAAACTCTCCTAAAACTTTTTGTCCATAGCAAATGGAAAGTTTTTTTTATAGGATGGAGGGAGTAATATATTTCTTGTATTATATAATCTATAAAAGCACAACATACTTGTAGAATTGTTTCAAGTTTTTGATACTGATCCTAAAATCTATAGAATGAAATACTCTATTTGTTTTCACCATTTTCTTAAATTTTTATGATCACATGATTGTATGATTTGATTTTACTTATTGATTATTATTCCCTTTCTTCAACAGGATACCAATCTTCACAACCATAGCTACAACCCAAATCTCAACTTAATTAAGGATAGTACAAATTTTACTATACAATTAAATTTTAAATAGAGTTTTTGAACTCATACACAAATTTATCCATGTAGTAGGAATGTGGTAGGAATTTTCCCAAGTTTATTAAAACATATTGTAAATGAATCTTGTTTTAAAGAACTTTTCTACACAAATCTAACTTTATAAAATTTGTAAAAGTATAATATTACTGTGAAAGTTACAATAATATAAATTTATACATACGTATATTTAGTTAGATTAAGATGGAAAAGCATATGAATGAATTGAGCTCCTCAAATAGTTTTAAATATTGTAATGACAGGAATGTCACCCTTCCCATCATTGAATGCCTTCTTTGAAAATACCTCGATGAATTCAACATGCACAGTGAAGTTTTCCATAGTTGGATAAATTCACATTCAAACTCCAGTTCTGCAGATTGGATAAATTAAGGTTTCTGACATGGAGATATTGGTCTTTGGAGTAGAGTTAGAAGTTATTATAAGGTGGTGAAGGACTGAAGGGAGTGTTCAAGCTTTGTATTTAACTCCTTATTTTCAGACCTGTTTTTTGGATCCTTGCAAATAGATTGGGTCGACAAAATATGTGCTCAGAAATTGTTCCTTGACGGCAAGACAGTTGAACAGCACAAGCTCTTTAGTTGTCATTTCTCTTAAGAGGGTGTACTTGGTCATAAAATCAACTGCGTTGTTTGTTTTCAGTTAATTTGTGGGTAATACAGTGTCTCTTAGATCATTAACTGTTTGCTTCAAAATATTAAAAGTTGTGTTTCATGCCTTTGGCTAGCTTTGGGGGGTCAGTGTAATTTCGTTTCCTTTGGATGCTAAACCAACATCTAAAGTTCTTGTAGAAGCTGTTCCACAGTCCCATGAATTTAAATGCTGGCCAAGATTAGTCTTTTTTCTTATGCAGTAGGGATGAAAAAGTGTCTGTATGGCTGTGTACCAAAGTCATCTATTCACAGATGGCCTGGGCATTAACTACTCCAAAAGTTTATCTAACAGAATAATTGCCAAACTATAATTGATACTTTTGTCTAATTTTGAATACCTGTAGCTTGCGCTTGAAGATTTTCTAATTTACTCTGCTTTTTGCTTGAAGTGTTTGTGTATTAGCGCTACAGATAAAGAAAAACTTAAAACTTTCTTTTCTGGTCTGTTTAACTTGTCTTCATGAGTCATGACTGACAAATTATGATGCTGTTGAACTCTGTTCTGTTGCCAGAGGATCAAGATGAGCTAGAAACTGATGAGATGGTTTTCTCTGAGGTCCATTCTTCTTCAAATGATTCTGGTACAGAAAAATCTGATACCTTTAATGAGCATGAAAACAAAGAGGAAGGAGAGCAATCAGGCTGTGCAGATTTGGGAAGTGGTTGGGGCAGAATTATCTTCATGCCTCAAAAGAGGGGTAGACGTGTTGAAATGGATGTCTGCAGGGCTACCAAGCGTGATGGTTCAGAAGGTTCGTTTGATCATCTGGTTGTTACAAGGGCAAAAAATCCAACTTTACATCTTCAGGCCCGGAAGTCTATGTGGGGTGATTTATGGCCTCTCTAGATGAAGCCTGAATTCCATATGCAGAGCTTGGATCAACAGAGGAGATAAGTATCTTTTTGAATGGGCATTGCATTGATTTATGTTCGATGCTACATTTTTTCTTTCTAAGAAATGAGTTATAATTAGTCACTATTGGGAAATGTGACCATAGACTCCATACTGACCCAATTGCTCATTAGTGGTTACTCTGTGGACGGGGAAATTATTTGTGGAAAAAGATAAAAATATGCCCAGTTACCTCAGTAATGGGCATTGGCCTTGGAGCGTTTGATTATGTGAAGGCACTGGAGAGTGCAGATGTTTAGATTCACTATTTCAGATGTTCCTTAGATGGAGCAATTTTTGCCTTCATGCTACCTTTTCGTGAATCTCTGGCACAGCTTCCAGAGGACTGTCCAGAGGAGCTTGGGCCTGGTGACTATAGGGTTTTCTATAAAACTCCTGTAATTCACGATCAAATCGTATCCTGTATATAAGGTACCTTAGCTTTCACGACAGGTGCTTGCCTTTGACCAGATCTTTTTATTTCGTTGGTGTCATATATTATATGCATTTTTCAACTTGTTAATATATACACGTGAGATTTGTCCTCCAAAAAAAAAACCTGATTTGGTTTTCTTCTACTATTTTCTTGGCCAGTAGTCTTTTTCGTATGAGCACTCTGTACTGAATGTTTGTGTTTGTTTATGAGTTCACGTCAATATCAAGTTGTTCTCAAAGCCAAAGACATCAAAAACTATATACGAAGTACAGGGTAAGATAATCGCACAATATGACAAAATGATCAAAACGGATTGATTTTTCTTAAATATCTAGAGAAGAACCAGGACTTTTAACTGGCTGATCAAACCAGAGCAATTAACCAGAATTATTCTTCTAATCAAATTCACCCAAATAACCAAGCGACAATCAGTACAAATTGAGTAAAGTAATCCTTAAACATAGTTCCTCTGAGATTATGTATACATCGAGCCTGTTGATGCTTAATCTTACCTTTCCAGTCTGTACTACCCACCAAACTAGTTGAAGCTACTTCAGTTTTCTCTGCTTCGGTTTCTGAAATTAGCTGATGATAATAAGGATCTGATAAATTTTCCTGACGGACATCGAACAGGCAATCCATGATTGTGATATGTTCTAATCTGACCATCCTTTCCTCCAGTTAATATCACAAGCCCCCACATGTGAGAAGCACTCAAAATGCTCTCAGATACAATCCCAGGACTTCGATCAAGTCAATAGCAGGTGAAAAAGCTGGTTGCGACACTTCGTCATGGTTTATAGATTGATAATCGTCACTTGATACAGATGATTTCTAATTATGTCTTGGTTGATTAGATGGTCTAGCGGTTGAGGTTGGTAGAGTTAAGGAGGATGAAATACCATGCCACGGTACTGCATTCACAGCATTGGGTGACACAACTTTCAGAAGACCATATATTTTTGGATTTGCTGTTTGTAGGTCTCCCATTGTTTAGGTAACTCCAGATGTATATACTGGAATCTTCATTAGCTATCAGCGGTACGCATACCGATTGATGAGGGGAACAGAACCTAAACCGCAAGGAAAGAGAACACATCCGGTCAGCTAATAAGACATCTTTCTATGGTGAAACACAAAAAAATCTTATGATGCTTAACAAGTCCATAGCAGGACTCATTAAGCCTTCAATGGAACTCTGAGTCAGTGATTCTCCTCTCCTGAAAACCAATGTTTAAGATGAAAAAAATTACCAACCTCTAAACTTACAGATGATCTTATTTCCCTTAAGAATTGGAACTATAGAGTCGGCCGAACTAACTACCACTTCACTTGGGTTACTTGAGAAAACAGTGAAGAGAAAGATCAATTCTACATTAACAAGATAAAAAAATGGATATGCCAGAGAGTAAAGTTTAAAGAAAGATAAGCCAGAGAGTAAAGTTTAAAGAAAGATAAGCCAGAGAAGATGAGTGGTTAGCCAGAGAAAGATGAGAAAGAAAGGTGAGAAGGTTATGCCAAAGAAAAATGAATGAGTTCTTAATCTGGAAACCAGTTATCCTATTGCCAGTAAGCGTCTTCTTGTTTAGGAAATAAATAACAGATGCCCGATTCAAAAAATCATCTGGTGCATGCTCTGTATTATCAATTTTTTGACATCAAAACTCAAAGCTTTGACACTTAGACTCCGTTTAGTAGGGCGTAAAACGTTTTTAACTGAAAATGATTTTTCATGGAAAACCTTTTACAGTGGAAAACTTATTTTCATAGAATTTTTCCGTTGTTTGGTTGCATGGAAAATGATTTTACATTTAAATATTTTTCGTTGTTTGGTTGAACTGAAAATACATTACTCCTATTAACTTTTCTAGTTGTTTTTCATTAGCTAAATTTGTTATGGTATATTTTCATAAACTCTACATTATATTTCTTTGATCTATTAATAACATATTGCATTATACAGAATATTGCCATAAAATCAAAGAACCTTAAAAGATTTGGTTCAACATTATAAAAAGACCTTAAGTTAACTATAAAGAAGTATTCGCAATTGAATAAGCAAACCAATAAAATAGGTAAACCAATCAACTCGTTGTAATGTAATAGTTTGTACTTTTTTATTTTAAATTCTAATAAAAAAAAATTTCTACTCTAATTTCAAATAAACTGTTGATTGTCCGCAACTTTCATGATTCAATCGAATTAGGGAGAAATCTAGGGTTTTTTTCCAACTAAAATGGATAAAATTAGTTCAAACTCATAATATAGTTTGATAATTTAATAATCAAGACATAAGATTCGAAGAAAATGTACTAAATTAATGATATTTGAAGAAGATGAAAAGAAATTATTAATTTTTTCCCCAATTTTAAAGAGAGAGAAAGTGTCGTGCCAAACAGACACGCTTTTGGCACAGTACGACACAAGCAAGGTCATGACACGGCATGACACGCTGTCCGTGGAGTGGATCGCAGGCCAGACTGCGGACAACAAAAAAAAACATTAGCACGACATAGCGCGACATGACTACGATTAGGCACGACACGAAATGAGGTCAGACACGAGCTAACATGATCCACGATGGGCACGCCACGACCCGTGCCCACCTCTATGCATGAGTTGGTAATGCGTAAGTTGTTTGCTTGTTGGTAATTTTTTTGGAGTGAATGGATGTAAAATTGTTTTACTCCCAATTTGGAGGAAAATGTTTCAATAGGGTGTAAAATGAATTTACATTCCAATTTTACATCCAATATTTTACTCTAAACTGAAAAATGTAAAATGGGAAAACTATTTTCAAGGAAAATATTTTACACCCTACTAAACGGAGCCTTAATAACCAGGCTAGTAAAGTTTCATGAAAAATATTTTACATCAAACCAAACACTCCCTAAGTTTCTAATAAGCTAAGTAAAGAGCATAATACTCTTTTTTTTTTTTTCTGGATTTGTAGATCTGTAATTCAATGATTTATGATGCTACAACTTAGTAAATATATCGTACATGGCTAAGAAATGTCCCTTGAATCAAGAAATATCTAGGTGGGGAATTTTATCTTGTTGCTAACTCTATCTCAATTCTATTTCTAATTCTATCTTATTTGTCTATACTCCCCCTCAAGTTGGGTTACATGACTTATGATACCCAACTTGCACAATACACTTTCAAATCCTGTGAGCTCCAACAGCTTTAGTCAAAATGTTTGCCATGTGATCACTTGATTGCACAAATGGAAGACTTATCACATCAGCTTCAAAGTTATCCTTTATGAAGTGTCTGTCAACTTTCACATGTTTTGTTTGATCATATTAAATCGGGTTCTAGGAGATGCTGAATGTTGCTTTATTATCACAAAAGATTTCACAACTTTTCTCTAGAGGAAAGCCAAGTCTAGATAGGAGTTTCTTGAGCAAGATAACCTCAGTAATTCCCTTTGCAATCCCCCAAAACTCAGCTTTAGCATTAAACATCGCAATAACCTTCTACTTCTATCTCTTCCAAGTCACCAAGTTCCCTCTAACCAAAGTAAAATAGCCTAAAGTAGACTTTCTATTGTTCTGATCCCCTGCTTAGTCTGCGCTGTGTAATCCTAAAGGTTCAAATGGCCATTCTTCTTGAACACCACTCCCCTACCTGGAGTTTCTTTGAGATATCTCAAGATCTTGTAAATAACTTCCATATGTTGGATATGAGGTTTATGCATGAACCTACTCACCACCTTAGGACAAATAAATAAGTTTTTCCACTAGCCTTTGATATTGACCCTAAATCTACTATATGTAATTTGCTCCGTGTGACATACAACGCCTTAAATGGAGTACAATTTGTAGCTGTATGCCATGATGTATTATAGTGATATTCAGCCCAAGATAACCAAGAAGACTAAGTCTTTGGTTCGCCCCCAATGAAACAACGCAAGTAAACTTCAACCCCTTATTAACCACCTCCGTTTGGCCATCACTCTACGGGTGATAAGCTGTACTACTGCACCCTGAACAATTTTTTCCAAAACAAACTCAGGAAGACCTTCTCCCGATTAGTCACTATGGTTGAAGGAAATCCATGGACGCGAACTATCTCTTGTATGAATACAAGGGCTACTCCTTTAGCTGTAAAGGGATGGCTAAGAAGAAGAAAATGTGCATATTTCATTAATTTGTTCACTACAACTAGAATAGCATCCCAACCGTTGGACTTAGAGAGCCCTTCCAAAAAATCCATAGAAATGTCTTGCCAAACTTGGTCTGGGATGGGAAGAGGTTGTAGCAGGCCTAGGATATTTATTGATGAAGTCTTCTGCTGCTGGCATACTGCACAAGCCATCACATAACGTGAGATATCCTTACGCATACCCGGCCAATAGCACTTCACGACAATCCTTTAATAGGTCTTGAAATCTCCAGAGTGTCCACTCACTGGGGAGTCATGATACTCCCTTAAAATATGATTAGTAAACTCAGATAAGCATGGAATTACAACTCGAGACTTATACTTCAACACTCCATTTCCCAATGGAAAACCACTTTGGAACTGCACGACCCTCTGACAAGGATTGCTTCAGCTGCTACAGCCACGGATCCCCATCAATTCGAGCCTGCACGAGATCCCAAAAAAGCCCACAGAAACTCATCATAGAACAAGTGATTTCAGATTGGAACTTGTCAGACAATGCATCAGCCACCCTATTCAATGCTCTTGATTTGTATTGTATATCAAAGGAAAATCCCAGTAGCTAGCATACCCATTTATGGTACTCATGCCACACTTCACTTGACTCTAACAGAAACTTCAAGCTATATTGATCCGTGCACACCAAGAAATATCTCCTAGGAGATAGTGTTGCCATTTTTGAATTGCTAGGTTACTAGCCATTAACTCTTTTTTGTATACCTTACTGAAATACTCCAGTGATTATTCATCTTGTAACAACACAACCCCCAACCTTTACCCGGATGCATCAGCTTAAAGTATGAATGTTTTACAGAAATCGGGCATAGCCAAAACCGGGGTTGTGGTCATTGATTTCTTCAAGGATTCAAATGCTCTAGTTGCCTCATCATTCCAGCAGAACCCCTCCTTGCACAACTGCTCTGTCAATGGCTTAACAATCATTGCATACCCCTTAACAAACTTGCGGTAGTACCTGGTTAATCCCAAGAATCCCTAACTCCCTTAAGTTTCTAGGGTCCAGCTTAACATAGCTTGTATATTTTTTGGATCAACAGCCACACCCAGCTCTGAAATTATATGCCCCAAATATGCTACCCGTGACTTCCAAAACTCATATTTCTTCAAATTAGCATACAACCGGTGTGCTCTAAGAATCTCCAACACTGCTACCAGGTGCTGTACACGGTCTTCTTTTCCTTTGCCGTACACTAAGATATCATCGAAGAACACCAAAACAATTTTTCTCAAGTAGGGCCGGAATATATCATTCATGAGGGATTGGAACGTCTGGAGCATTCTTCAATCCAAAAGGCATTATGAGGAACTCATAATGTCCTTCATGAGTACGAAAGGCTGTTTTATGAACTTTACAAGGTTTCATCCTAATTTGATGATAATCGGACTTTAAATCCAGCTTAGTAATATCCTTGAACCATGCAACTCATCCAATAACTCATCAATGAAGGGAATGGAGTATTTTTCAGGAATAGTTACCTTGTTAAGAGCTCGGTAATCAACACAAAACTGCCATGAACCGTCCTTCTTCTTCACCAATAGTACAGGGCTAGAGAAAGGACTAGAGGAAGATCTTATAATCCCAGTTGATAGCATGTCACGCACCAACCTTTCTATCTCATTTTTTTGAAATTATGGATATCTATAGGGTCGGATGCTTATTGGATTACTGCCCTCTTACAATAATATAGAGTGATCCATGGTTTGAGTAGTTGGCAACCCCATCGACATTCAGAAAATCTCAAGACACTTGACCATGACTTCAATCAGAAAGGATGGATAATTTCCCAGTTCAAAATTTCCTAGAGAACACTCCTCCCCTTCCAAACGGTTAAACTAATGTAAAAATCCCCCATCTTCCTTTGTAGAGTGTGAATCATTGCCTTTAACAAAATACATGATCTTCCCAATGAGGGATCCCCTTTTAAAGTCACCATTTCATCACCCGATTGGAACTAATGGTTTGGGTTTTCCAATTGGCTGTCATTGTGCCTAGCTTTTCAAGCCACTGAATCCCCAATATGAGGTCCGAATTCCCTAGAGGTAGAAGCAAAGATTCCTCCACTATCCTTAGGCCTTGAACCATTAGTACCATTCCTAGACATTCACCCTCACCTTGGACAACATCCTCTATCCCTAACACAACCCCATAGCATTTTGCTAAAGAAACTAACTGATTAGCTACCTGAGAAAACATAAAATTATGCGTTGCTCTAGGATCGATCATTATCACCACCTGATTCCCTTTAACCATCCTAGTAAGTTTCATGGTTTTGGGGTTTGTGATTCCAACTACTGAGTTGAGTGAGATTTTAGGTTGGTTATCCAACTATTGCTCCTGAGTCTCATCCTTAGTGTCACCGGCTAACTCATCTTCATGTATCTACTCCGTATATTCTAGCTCACCTTCATTGCAATCTTCAAATGTAAGTAACACACCGAGTTCTTGGTTCGGCCAACAGTGGTTGAGAGACCACTTTCAATCACAACGAAAACACAAACCCTTTTCTCTCTTCATTTGCACCTCCAATTCTCAGTCAACCTCCTAACATTACCCAATGGTTTAGCTATGGGTATTGCAAGATTTGGGCGAGAATTTGGGCAGTATAATTGCTGATGGTTGGGTGTAGGTCTGGATATGAGCCGAGCTAGCTCGCGAGCTACTCGGGATCGGATTGCCTAAAGCTCGGCTCGAGCTCGGAATTAGGCGAGCCCGAGCCGAGCCGAGCTTTACAGAAACGAGCCCGAGCTCGAGCTCAAACAATTCAGGCTCGAGGGCTCGACGAGCCTAAACGAGTCGAGCTTAATTAAGGGCATAATTGAAACAAATCTTTAAATAAAATCGAGCTTAATTACTCGAATAAGCATAAGACAAATCTGAGTTATGTAACGAGCTTATACCGAGCCGAGCCGAGCCACGAGCTTTTGTCGAGCCGAGCCCGAACTCAAATTTTAAAACTCGGCGAGCCACAAGCCCAAGCCCGAGCTTTATGAGTCTCAGGCGAGCCGAGCCACGAGATTTTCGAGCTCGGGCTCGGCTCGGCTTGGCTCGTTTCCAACCCTAGTTGGGTGTATAAGAGGAAGGTGTGATGTTTTTCGAGGGTACAATTGTGGGTGTAATGGGAGTTAGGCGCCACTAAGTATAAGTGGGTGTGGGTTTGGACTCAAACTGCTGATCCATGCCAAAACGTAACATCTCTTCTACCTTAATAGATAGGTCCATAGCTAAATCAAGAGTCCTAGGCCCAAGAAGTCTCACCTCTTCCTTGATGTCATCTGCAAGTCCAATTAGGTATTGTCTTAGGGCGATGTCTTCCAGTATTCCCTCCAATGGCGCAATCAATTTGATAAACCTTAGCCTATACTAGAGCACTCCCTCAGTCTGTCTATGATCCAACCATTACTCTTGCAAGGATCCCGATGCTGTGGTGCAAAACTTCCGCAAGAGCAATCCCTTAAGCTCGTCCCAACGAATCAACGACCTACTTTAGTGTTCCCACTTATATAGTAGCAAGGCATAACCATCTAATGCTACCACTGCTACTTCAACGTTGTCTTCCTAGCTCAAATGGTAAAATTAGAACCATTCTGCTTGGAGGATCCACCCATTAGAGTTAGTGTCGTAAAAAGGGGTAGATCCAACATCCTCATTCTCTAGTTTGGCTGCCCTGACTTCGGCCACTGCCCTACCATTGTTGAGTTTCCTCCTCCCCTCAAGAATCGTTAAAAACCATGGCCCTTCGATTCACAATCATCAACCACTGGAGGACGCCTTATTGGACCTCCTTGCTATGTCATTCCTAGTATGTTGACGTTACACCCGGGTAATCATATACCCTGTGTAAAACGCAGACCAAAACAACACAAAACGCTAGTGGCTGGAGGGGCTTTTACACATCAGCAGACTCGATGAACATTCACCTAAATCTACTGAACATTTGCGGTTTCAAAATCCCCCCCCATAAACCGTCATATCCAAGCATGAGTAGGCGTGCCTCGTTTCCCAGAGTACGACTGTTGTGCATTCCCCATGCAACTGCCATCATTTCTCTCCATTTTCCCAAATAAAAAACATAGTGTCCTTTCACTTCCAACCATTCAACTTCCACTCACTCTCTCTCTCCCAGTGCTTCCCTTCCAACTGACCCAAGGCAGCCATCACTTTCTTCCTGTGTTCTTCACGAATTTCTTCGCAATCTTCATCAATTTTGACTCTAAACACTCACCCTCTAAACCTTACATGATGTCTGGAGCGAAGGATAAGTAAGTATTGTAATTTTTTCGGGTTTTCTTTCATGTTCAACGGGAAATGCCTAATTTATATTTCTATGCACAATTTGAAGGTTTGTTGCTGACGTAAATGAGGAAGAGCCTCTAATCAACATTGTTCAAGCCAAGAAATCGAAGAAGTAGAAGACCTATATGTTCGAACCAATTGTAGATTCGCCCTTGCTAAAAGAAATAACAGAGTAAGCCGAGAATATTGAGTAATGAATTTCACAATTTAAAATGTTTTTTTTTGTATACAATGTATTCTTTTTAATGTTCATGTATTTGTATTGATTGTATTTGTATAGATGTTTAACTTTGTATGAATTTAGGTAAATGGTCAGTGTAATTGACCAGATGTGCATTCAATATATGTACATATTAAGTGGAAATGAGTAAATGTTCACTACAATGCAGTTGAGTGTAATAAGTTACATGATCAGTAAAATTGAGTAGATGGTCAGTGAATCGATGAACATGTTTAGTAAATTGAACTACATGTTCAGTTCGATTAACTAATTGGTCATTGAGATTAAGGAATTGTTTAGTGGACTTAATTAGATGTTTAGTGAAATTACCAAAATGTTCAATGAAGTAGATTACACGTTCAGTGCAGTCAGAATGGTTGTTCAGTGAAATTGTCTAGATGGTCAGTGAAATCTATCAAATGTTCATTGGAATAAAATATATGGTCAGTTTACTTAACTAAATGTTTAGTGAGTGTTAAAACATGGTCATTGAAAATAAAGGAAATGATCATTGAATGTAATTAGATGATCATTGCAATTGACAAAAAATACAGTAAAATGGAACGAAAATGTGCAGTAGAATTGGCTAAATGATCAATAAATCATTTAGTAAATAGTCAGGAAAATGAATGTAATGATCAATGGAATCATGAAAATGGTCATTAAAAATGGAGAAATATTCAGTGGAATAAGGTATATGATATAGTGAGATTTAGTAAATGGTCATTGAGATTTAGTGGATATTTAGTGAGAAAAGGGAGATGTTCAGTGGAATTATGCGAATGTTTAATGAAATGGGTAAATTGTTTAGTGGAATTATTATGGTCAGTGAAAATTGACAAATAGTCAGTATTATAAGCTAAATGGTCAGTGAGATTTTATTGGATGTGAATGGTTAGTGGAATCATGTGGATGGAAAATCGAAAAATGTATAATGTTTAGTGATTTAATAGACATGTGCAGTCAATCAAATGGACAGTGGATTTGATAAGTTTGTTAGTGTTCAGTGGATTTGATTAAATGTTCATTGGATTTGACTAAATGTTCACTGAATTTTATTTAAATAAATGTTCATTGATTTTATCAAATGATTATTCGTATTTGCTAAATGGTTAGTGGATATTGCTTATATGGTCAGTAGATATTCAGTAGATGTTCAGCAGATTTTATTGGATGTTTATTGTAATAATTGAAATGGTCATTGAGAACGGAGTAGATGTTCACTCGAAAATAAAAGTAGATGCTAAGAGATATAGGTAGATGTTAAAAGAAACCTGATATATGTTCATTGTAATGGTGTAGATGTTTAGTGAAAGTATACAAATGTTCATTGATTGTTTTATTTTGTGATGTGAGCAATCAATATCAATCCCACTGGCAGTGGAAATGCCAACCCCACTGGCGGTGGAAATACCAACCCCCATCGTGGTTGAAATACCCACTGAGAAGCACTCAAAGAGGAAGAAAAGGTTAAAATCAATACCATTAAACGAATGATTAAATGATGTTCTTTTCAATTAGATCAAATGTTATTTATAAATAGTAACTCATATAATACCATTTCACTGACCATTCACATATATTATTCAGTTCAATATCCATTTAGCTTATTTCCACTGACTATACCCTCCCACTTCACTGACCATTTAGCTTATTCGACTGACTATCTGTTTATTTTCGCTGACCATTCAAATAAATCTGGTGACCACGTCATTCATGTCACTGATCATTCGCATAATTCCACTAACCATTTAGCTTATTCCACTGAACATCGCATTCGTTTTCAATGATCATTTGCATATTCCCACTAACATTCCTAGCAAGTCACTGACCAATTTACTTATTACCACTGAACATCTATCCATTTTAACTAAACATGTACTTAATATCAATGACCATTTTTTGTTTGCAGAGCACAAGAAATGCCAACCCAGTCTGATGAGGTTGGAAATGAATAGGAGCAAGCACAAACTCCATAACGCTAAAAAAAGAAAAGGTTAGAATCAATGCATGTTTAAATAACTATTTAGCTTATTTACACTGACCATTCCATCTCACTTCACAGACCACTTAGCTTATTTGACTGATCATCTGTTCATTTTCCGCTAACCATTCAAATAATTCTAGTGACCACATCATTCATTTCACTGATCATTCGCATAATTCTAGTGAACATTCTCTTCGTTTTACTGACCATTTAGCCTATACCACTGAACATCGCATTCATTTCACTGATCAATCTCATATTTCCACTGAACATTCCCTTCATTTCACTGACCATTTAGCTTATTCCACTGAACATTCCCTTTATTTCGCTGACCATTTAGCATATTCCTACTTTATCTAACTGACCAATTTTTCTTGCAGTGCATAAGAAATTCTAGCCCAGACTGATGAGGTTGGAACTAAAAAGGTGCAGGAACCAACTCCAAAACGCCAAAGGAGAAGGAAAAGGTGAGGATCGATGCATTTTTGCTGAATGTTAATGTTTTCTTATGAATGTTAATGTTATTTACACTTACTGATCTATTGTATTTCCAAATAATGTTCAGTTCTTCTGTACTTAATGTTCATTGCTTTCTAATACAATGTACATTGCATTTTTATTTGTGTGTGAAGTGAGAAATTAAAGACATCCACACAGGAACCACCAGTGGATGCTCCAACAACCATAAAGGAAAAACAGGAAGTGGTACGACTGAATATATGACAGACACTCATCCCACTACAGAACGCTGTCAACTCTCTTGCCAATAAAAATGATAAATTAGAGGCAATAAGAAGCATGGGGTTTGCCAGAATACTACACCGAGATTTTCTTACCAATAACCCCGAATTCTTAGCTGACCTTGTCCAGAACTTTGATTCGAATGGGACTTGCATTCTACTGGACCGTAACAGGTCAGTTGCCATTGAGGATACAGATGTACACCTGGTTACTATGGAGGGAAATTCTACTTACCGAAGATGGGGAAAAAATTAGTGGAAGCTACTTACCACGACGAGAAGCTATCCCAACTTATGCTTGAGTTAAAAGCTTACTATGGAGGGAAATTGCCCTCTTTGAAGGATGTCGAGAAGAGGTTGATGAAGGAAGATGTCCCTCTCGACGACAACTGGAAAAGGAGCTTTTTGGTGCTTGTAGTTAACACCTACATGAAGTCTAGTTCTAATTCCTAACAAGTCTTTGTGAGGTTTCTCACCACTTCTTACGATATGAATCGCATAAGTGAGTTCAACTGGAGCAACTATACGTTAAGAAGCTTGGCTGAGGCCTCAATGACTTAAAAGAGTAAACCTTCAAGGTTTTTTAATGGTCCCCTCCCCTTCTTGACGGTAATCTACTAAAACAAATATAAATTCTCACTAACCTATTCCTTTCAATGATCATTAACAGTTTACCTACTCTTTTCGATTATTGTTCTATTTCAGATATTTTACTTTGATCGTCTTCAAAGATTTGGTAACAGTGTACCAAGGGCCTTTCCATTGACGACGGTTTGGAAAGCTCCTTTGGTAAAGGAAAGAATTGCCATTGAGCTGAGATATGGGTTTGGTAAGGGCAGTGTGCTTACCAGAATGGAGGTACCACAATCTCCACACGTGCCTATACCTATCACCTGCTAGATGGTGATCACCAACAACAACAACAACAATAAGAGCAACAAGAACAAGAGCAACAACACCAACAACAACAAGAAGAACACCACCACCACCAACAACAACATGAACAATAGCAACAACAACAAGAGCAATAACAAGAAGATCAACAACACCAACAACAACCCCAACCCACCACCTTCGAGGTATAAATTCCCTAGAATAAGATAATAGTCGTAAAATAAATGTTCATTTGTTGATAGCTGCATGTTCACTGCATTTGTGGTAAATGTTCATTGTTTGTTTAATAAATGTGCAGTGAATATCAAAAAAATATTCAGTGATCCTTTGCTAAATGTGCATTGTTGTTGTCTTCTTATTCATTGATTTCTAGCATAATGTTCATTGTTTTATGTGATTTTCTATTTGTTTCTATATTCAGGAATACAACAACCTGGTGAGATCGCTGACGGAGAAGTTGGCAGTCGATTTTATGAATCTCACCGAGGTCTTGAAAGCAGGGGAAAAGTTTTACCCTGGAGGTCTTTTAAATGATAACACCCTTGTTAATGTTGTAATGATGTGGTCTAGATGCTCTGGAACAGTTCTTCCATCAGACCTGCATCACCTGAGCCAGGGGAGAGTTGATATCCTCCCTGTTAGCCAGGATGATGACATATACGGTGCGTGGTGGTTTAGGGAAATGGTTGATGAAGTCGTGAGGAAGGAAATTTGGGATGAAGCATATATAGTCCCCCCAAGGTACATCGAATTGTTCAGTATATTTATCTTCATGTTCATTAGTTATATATACAATGTTTAGTATGATTATATACATCCATAATAATATGAATTTCAGTGATGAAGCAAATACATCACAATTTGATGTAGAAGAAACTGATCACCATGATTAGGAAGTCTTAATTCAAGAACTTAATGAAAGGTAAAATATAGTCTTATCAGAATGTAGTACTTTTTTGTTAGTACATAACCTAATATGTGTTATGAGATTGTCAGTGAAAATGTTGAAGAAGAAGTCTAAGAAGAAGAAGTTCATGCCCAACAAGAAGAAGAAGCCCGAGACAAGGTAGCAAATGTAGAATCTGTTGTTGAAGACAGGTACTATTTATTTTACCGTCAAATAATGTGTGTAAGCATATGTTTAGTGCAAATGATTATATGATCAGTGAAAATAAGTAGATGTTCAGCCCATATAAGTATATGCATAGTGAAAATAAGTATATGCTCAGCGAAAATAACTAAATGTCCAGTGTAAATAAGTAAATGTTTAGCGAAATATAGTAAATATTAAATGAAGTTAAGGATATGTTTAGTGGAAATAAGTATATGATCATTGAAATATAGTAAATGTTCAGTGAAGTATAGTAAATGTTTAGTGAAATATAGTAAATGGTCAGTGACATAAGTATATGGTCATTGAAATAAGTGTACGTTCAGTGAAGATAAGTAAATGTTCAGTGAAATGTAGTAAATGTTCAGTGGAGTTAAGGATATGTTTAGTCGAAATTAAGTATATGCATAGTGAAATTAAGTATATGTTCAGTGAAAGGTAGTAAATGTTCAGTGTGAATATGTAAATGTTCAGTGAAAATGTAGTAAGTGTTCAATGAAGTTAAGGATATGTTCACTGGAAATAAGTATATGTTCAGTGAAATAGAGTAAATGTTCAGTGAAATGTAGTAAGTGATCAGTGTAAATATGTAAGTATTCAGTGAAATGTAGTAAATGTTCTGTGGAAATAAGGATATGTTCAGTGGAAATAAGTATATGTTTAGTGAATTGTACTAAATCTTTAGTGAAATTACCTCAATGTGTTAGAATAAGTAAATGTTCACTGAAGATAAGTAAATGTTTAGTGAATATGTAGTAATTGTTCAGTGAAAATGTAGTAAATGTTCAGTAAAAATGCGTAAATGTTCAATGAAATGTGCTATTTGTCCAGTGACTATGCATAAGATGTTCAGTGCTCTTGTTCATAAAGTGTAATATTTTCAGTGCGCTTTTGGATTATATTCAGTCTATCTCCAATTGATGTTCATTGCATTTATAGGAAAAGACAAAGGAGAATGCCTACAACGCTCTCATCCCCATTCTTATTGCAGTATTCAAATTTGATTGATCGCAATGATGATGAAGTACAAGTACTTTGGGAATACACATTCACAGAAGATCTCGATCACGAGTAAGAGTCCTAAACAACTCATTGCATAACTGTCAAACATATTATACAATACTCATTAGCCAATTCGTTACATCTACCCTAGGGAGATACTATTTGATGATGGACAAACTTTTATCTCCCGGGATTAATTCAACTCAATGTCCAATGATGCGAACATCTACAAGGAGATTATAGACGCATGGGCTGCAATACTTAACGCTCGCAACACAACAAGAAAGGAGAAGAGGATTTTCTTCCCGAACAAGCCATTTGTAAGCTCCCACATTTATCTATATTTCCCATAATATAAACTTGACCCTAACATATCCTCATTTTTTGAACAGAATGTCCTATTTATGAGCAATACCTATGATGAAACAAGTCAAACTGTGACTGAGGAATTTTAAATTGCACAGTTCATAAAGAGCGTTGAGTATTATTTAGCTGATAACTAGTTACCCCTGCTCAGGACCTTCCACCAAGTTTATTCATTCATTATACGTATAATGTTCATTACTATTATAGAAAATGCGCAAATTAAATATGGATAATTATATAACCATTAATATAATTCAACGAATGTTTTAGATCTTCTTCCCAGCATACTTATCGGGTCACTTTTACTTGTACCGCGTCAACGTCAAGAACAAGTTCCTAGACCTTTTTGACAACAGGATTCTTCTAGAAGGGGTTTCTTTCAAAAACAAATACCATGATTATCCCCAAAAACTGGTTAGTTATCTCCCACTACACTGAACATATCCTGAACTTCATTGAACATTAACTTTATTTTCACTGAACATTTACTACATTTCACTGAATATTTACTTATCTTCACTGAACACATACTTATTTTCGACTGAACATATTCTTAACTTCACTGAACATTTACTTATGTTTGCTGAACATTTACTTATTCTCACTAACCATGCTTATCCTATTTATTCACCAATAGTTGAATGCTATTGCAACCTACATGAAAAAAATGGCAGTAAGAAGAATTACAACACTTTTAAGGTAAGGAACCTCGAAAAGCCATGGAGATCGAATGAAAACGAGGTTGACTGTGGCATATATGTTATGCGACACGTGGAAACCTATGAAGGGAAGTCCAAGTGGGAATGTGGATTAAGTCCTAATGACGTGAGTATTTGTTATGAATTTGATACTTTCCAATTTATCATTTGTCCAAATCCTTACTTATCAATTATTAACTTGCAGTTCCAAGTACTTAATAGTTTACATTTGCGCTACACATATGAGATCCTTGGGGATGATTTGAACAACAAAATGGGCGATGTTCGTTACTTGGCATTGAAAAGGACATTTTGATGATTCTTTATTGTAAAAGTACATTTTTTAATTTATTTTCTAGATGTATTTTATTGCACATTTTACATTACGGTTGGTTATGTCTTTGAATGTACTCATTTTCTTTTAAGTTCAGTACTTACGTATCTAATGTTCATTACCTTTGTGTTTTATGTTCAGAGTCTATATAAGAAATGTTCAGTATAACTCGTTTTCTTTTCGCATCAAATAATATATATATTTATATTTCAAATGAACATATTACATATCCATAATGAACATACTACGTATCCATAGTGAACATGTAAAATATCCCTAGTGAACATACTAATTTTCCAAAAGTACGAATCGTTTAACTTGGAATGAACACGCTAAAAGGGAGTTATATTAACATCAAAATATTCATCGTGTTGGAATCATTGAATTCCTTGGACAACAGACACTGGATGAGCAAGAGTATCACCTACAGGAACATGAAAATAATCCTGCAATATTAACCATAATTACAGTTAGTACCGTAATGTTCATTGATTTCGGAGTTAATGTTCAGTGCATAAAAACCTCATGTTCATTCCCATAGTACTTATTGATCAGTACCACTGAACTTAATGTTCACTACCTTACCAATACAAGTATGTTCAGTTTAGTATGTTTATTGACTTCAGAGTTAATGTTCATTGCATATAACCCTCATGTTCGTTCTCGTATGACTTGTTGTTTAGTACCATTGAACATAATGTTCATTATCTTTGAATGTTGTGTCATTAGATGCATGTATAATGATCAGTACCTTTATAGAATGCGTAGCCCTTGTTTTCATCGTATCAACATCCCTACTCGTCCTTTTTTTCCATAATTGAAGTTTCCAGCCCTTGAGCCTATTGTAAATCTTCTCCTGTGTTGATTTAAGCCAATCATTTCTGCCACCCCTTTCTTTTCTTTTTATTGGGTTATTTATTTCCTTCTCATAACGCACAGGTTGGTCATCGTGTATCTGTGAACCATATGTAGTGGGTTCTAAAACACCATTATCCTCATTGGTACACTCATTACTATCCCTCTTGTTCGTTATACCACTCAAATAGAAATCAACCTTCTCCTTGCACTCAACTAAGCACTTTTTTATGGCTCCTCGAGCAGCGGTATCAAACTGAGCAGCATCAACTAGCTTTGTAAAACATCGTATATTATATAACCTCCAAATTCCAGAACGTGTTGCACCTGACCATTCAACCACATTCTCATCCACCTTCATGCACATAGCAGACTCAGTCCATCTCCTTAAAATGTTTCTTTTTAGTATCAAAGTAACATTGTTGAGGTGAAGAACACGAAGAGAATGTTTACAAAGAAGCCCAACCTCGTAAAAATACTTGAATGTGCAATCAATTGTCATTAGCCGATCATCGAATATAATAGTATGATTTATAATGTCCTTTTTCGGATGACCCACATGATATTCATAAGTTGGGGGTTGCATTTGGATAACCTTCGCAATACAAGGAACACCATTTACAAAATTATCCTCAACTTGGATGTATAAGGGAATAGTGTAAACCTTCCTTGCATGCTCCAATATACCCACATCCGCCCAAACTAAGTGCCTGTTACTAGTAATGATGTTATAATCATCCATGTTCTCATTACTCCTCCACTCTTCAACCACACCAACGAAACAATTATAAAAATCACAAAGACCATGAGTTTTATGCAATCTCCTTAAGATAGCTCTATTAGTGCTTTCACTTCTTTGGGATGACAATACTCATCCATTGAAATAGTCCTTGGAATACGCAGGGCACCACAACTCATTGATAAGATACAGATTTTGAATCCATTTGTTGGAGGAACACGTAAACTTCGTAACCATGCTGCAAAATGAAACAATGGACACTATGTACATTAAAATTACACGTAATGTTCAGCCAAATCAAAAACATATTCAGTGCAAATAGGCTGCATGGTCATTGGAATATAGTAAATGAGGTATTCAATGAAAATGTTCAGTGGAAATGGGAGACATGTGCAGTGGAATTATCTAGATAGTCAATGAAATTTATTAAATGTGCAGTTCAATAAAATAGATGTTCATTGGATTTTTATTAGATGTTCATTGGAATTAACAAAGTGTTCACTAAAATGGGATTATATAAATGGTCATTGAAATGTTCAGTGAGATGGCGTAAATGGTCATTGAAATGTTTAGGTTAATTATGCAAATGGTCGGTGAAATGAAGGAATTATTTGATGGAGTTATACGAATGGTCAGTGAACATGATCAAATGTTCAATGGAATTATGTAAATGGTCAGTAGAAAATGAAAAAATGATCAGTGGAATAAGCTAAATGTTCAATGGAGTAAGCTGAATGGTCGGTGAGATGTACTAAACAGATGTTCATTGGAATGAAGGACTTGTTCACTGAGTTTAATTAGATGTTCAGTGAGATTGAGTAGATGTTCAGTGGAATTCAGGATATGGTCACTGAAAAACTTCCTCCTGAACATACTAAAACTCATTCAACATGAACATACTAAGATACATATTATAATTTCCAATGCAAACTATACTCATTATTAATAACCAAATTACTCATTAACACGGAACATAATGTAAACCTTGCTTATGATATACATAATACCTTGACCAGTAGTGCTCAAATTCAGCTACCGTATCAGTGTATTTTAAAACAATGTTGAATATATAATTGAAACCCTCCATAGGCCTCAATCCCTTAATATTCTTTTTAGCATTCTCTCCAATATGCCACGTACATAAACGATGACGGGTGTTTGGGAACACAATCTTTATCGCTCTAGCCATTAGGTTGTGCTTGATCCGTCATAATAGTAATCAGATGCTTCCCACCCATGGATCTCAAAAATGTGCTAAATAACCACTCAAAAGACTCCAACTTCTCATTCAGTATGAATCCAATGCCAAACATCACATTCTTGTTTTGATGGTTCATTCCAACAAAAGGACCACAAATCGTATCATATTTATTCGTGCGGTAAGTCGTGTCATGAAGTAATAAATCGCCAAATACGTTGTAGTCAATTCTCATACGACCATCCC
Source organism: Dysphania ambrosioides (assembly GCA_026401315.1). Lineage (NCBI taxonomy): Eukaryota > Viridiplantae > Streptophyta > Magnoliopsida > Caryophyllales > Amaranthaceae > Dysphania > Dysphania ambrosioides. The sequence goes on along the minus strand of CM048660.1, from coordinate 16,801,179 downwards.
TAAAAAAGAAAGACTCAAGATGACCTTCCTCATCCACATCAAAATCGTAGAAAAAGTCAACCTCCTTTCTACTCCTTTCCTTAAAGTAATTAATTAATCCTTTTGCATCACACCCATCATATTTCACCTTTTTCTGACCTTTCAACACATCACAAGCATTCCTAGCAAGAAATCCAAGATTAGCTTCACCTCTTGCCTTGTCTTCAAAATGCGGACAACATCAGCAATAGGTATTCCACTCTTAGCGAGATTGCTCAGCATTGCAATTTGATTATCCGAAACCTTCCTGTGGGATCTTATTAAATGTCGTTGTGACACAAGGACCCTACTGTGATTATGAACCATGTAATGCTTTGTTACTATAAATAAACCCGAATCCTTATCAACATCAAACTGAATAAATGCCTTGCACCAAGTTCTAACATCCCTTTTTTGATAAACCGATAAGTCCCTACTTTTCTTAAACCCAGCTTGCGAGCATACAAATATCCACAGTCGTGTAGTTTTTTTTATCGGCCCTCGTCTCCATCTTTCTTTTACGCGTGCCAAACCCATGCTTGAACGAATAATTGTTATATAATTCGTACGCTTCTTCATCAGATTTTACTTCTTTATACATAAGCTTAGACTCTGTGGACTCTACAAAACCCTCTACAAAAAACAAACATTGAACCTAATGTTAACTGCAAACAACAAACATTGAACCTAATGTTCATTGATTTAACCTAAATGTTCAGTGCCCGCTACCTTAATGGTTAGTGCTTCTGAACCTAATGTTAGTGCCCTCCAGCATCTTAAATGTTCAGTGAATCTGAATCTAATCTTCAGTGCTTTTTTAAACTAAATGTTCAATAACTTTTATCAGGGTGTACATATGTGTTCATGTTCAGTCTATCGAGTATAATTGTTCATTGCATTAAATTTGATGTTCAGTCAAAGTTTGCATAATATTCAGTGCTTATTAACATAAAGTTCTCTTCCTCCAAGTGTATTGTTCATTGCGTTTGCTTTGATGGTCAGTGCCTCTGATTCTTACCAAAATTAATTACAAAAATCAATAAACTTAATATTGCTAATTAAATCAACATTAACTAAGCTAATTTAATACAAAATTCAAAACTCAAAATGAACAAAATAAAAACACTAAACATTTTGTTTAGTCGAAATTAAGGATATGTTTAGTCGAAGCAGGAACTTTCATGTGTAAATTTTGGTAGAGATTCCTATGTAATTAGGCCTATTTTCATTTTTATAATACAAAGGTACCTGTTTTCGCTATCAATAAGTCTATAATCCAACACAATTCATCATTCAATTCACCATTCACAATTCATTACAACACAATTCACCATTAATAATTCATTCACAACATAATTCCTTATTCACAATACAATTCACCATTCACAATTCATTCACAACATAATTCACAACTTTCCCATCCAATTCCATTTAATTATTCACAACCATTCTCCATCCAGCTCCATCCATCCATTCTCAACTCAAGCTATGAATACTTGAGCTAGAATCTAGTTCAACTTTACTCTTGTTCAATGGTCGGACTGAACTTTATAGCTTTTGAAAGCACTACAACTGAAACAAAAAGAGTAGAGTCAATATCATACTATACTCTAATTCTAACTCTTGTAAGTGAAGTAGAAGATGTCTATAACTCATACTTACGTGTTTAATACATCCCTAATCGCTAATTTAAGTATTCTTTGGAGAGGATAAAAAACGTATATCATCTTTTTCTCTAAGGACAGAACCATCAGTATCTAGTTATGCCTACAAAATGATTGGTAAAATGGTTATAATAGGGAAAAGATATGAACCAATCATAAATGAAAAGGTTAATAATTTCGATCATACCTTCCATGGTACAGGCAGAAAAATGAAACGATTGTTGTGGTGTCTAGCCATTGAAGATACCAAGTAAGAAGTGACGGAATCCTGGTCGTATCCAACTATGGTAGCAAAGATCCTAGCAGGACACACGAAACCAAAGGATCCTTGTCCTTCTTCTTGGACCAACTCATAGAAATCCTTACAATAACAATTGTAAAATAACAAAAACATACAGTAAAGAGATTGAGTTAAAAACATATAATATATCATATTATAGGAAATAAGGAGTAGCTTAGGGATCTTACAAGATAAACACTTAGATCATAGATACATTCAAATTGTCTCTAGTGAGAAGCTGAGTGACATCTTCTTCTATGAACATAATATCATGGTCCTCTTCGAACCCAAATGTCATCTTCCCACACAAAGAAGATGAAGCTATCTGGAAGAAGTTTAAACAATTGAGCCCTCATTTCTCGGTACTTGTCACCGAGATGACTTAAGGCCATGTCGGTGAGATCAGTCCGAAGGACATTTTTCTTCACAGACTCAGTTGTCTCGGGACTACTAGGACCACTGGTAACACCTTTAACTACATCTTTCTTTTCACCCATACCTTATGGCTGCTTCAAACAAATTCATGAATTTAGTGAGAATAACTACGTTAGTAGAATATAATATGGTATTCACTAGAACTTAAAAGGTTTTTATGCATTTAACTTAGTTTTCAAGAGCCAAACTAAGTGTTTTGGCCACTATATAAAGGTCTCGTGGGCTTGTTCGAACCTTTTAATGAAGGTAGAAGGGGCAAAAATGAGAACATCCTCATAAACCTGATCATAGTCGTCGACACTGACCTTGACATGATTAGGAAGAATGTTAGAATGGTGGTCTTGGGTGAAAGCTAGATGCAAAATTCCTAAAGAAATAATAAATGCTTAATTCCCGTTCACTATGTGCAATAGTTGACAGGAAACTTGTCCCTACAATAACAGTTCACAAAGATGTTAATATCTCAAGCATTTAAAATCTATGACTCATTTCATATGCAATTATTAGGTTACAAATATGAGTAAACACACTTGTAGATCCTAAAAAGGATCTATAACCCTCAAGACGCTGCTAGATGGAAAGACTGGAGGGTTAGGTCGGATGCTACGCTCGGGTTCCTAAGTAGGTGGTGGTGAGATATCAAACTGTGCATCAAACAACTTGAACTTCTCTTGGAAGTAATAATCCATCTTCTCCTCCATCTCCTTCATCGTCTGCGCTCAAATTCACTGCTCAACCTCTCTCACAGCGTGCTTGATTCGCACTTCCAAGTCCTCTACCCTCTTCAAGATTGATCCATACCCAACTTTATGGCCTACGCCTATTCCATAGCCAACCACCCGACTCGGGTGGTCTTTCTACCCGAGGGCGCGGGACAAGACGTTGTCCCGTGACTAAGAGACAAACTCTCATAATTCCTCTCTCCATCTCTATTCCTCCTAACTATTTAACCAAAGGAAAGAAAACATCAACTAGTGAATGATAAGTAAGTAATAGGATGTATATGGTACTAAAAGAAGTTTAAGTAGCTTACAATGGAGTCTTGGACAACCGCGGTCTACTTGTCAGGTACCACGAGACGTCCTTTGTTGTCAGGGACTGATCTCGCAAGAAGCAATTGAATAATAACTAGATAATGGTGAAGAAACCAAGGAAATAAAGCCCTTTTGCCGCCATACTTCACTATCTAATCATATGAGTGCTGACCCATATGATAAGGATACATGTCCTAGGCCACACTCTTCTTCGCCTTCTCACTTCTTTCGCTATTTAGAGGAAACAAGTAAATAAATGTGAGTATAAAAAAATATTGTTTTGTTTAAGAAATATTATATACTAAGTTTATATGTTATGAGATGCTTACCCTAAACTCCTCAATAGAATGTATCTCCACGAATGAGTTATAGTCTTCCTCAGAGATGAAGTTGTAGAGCTCCCAAGGTTTCTTCTTGGTTTGACCCTCCTTATTCCTAGTAAAGGAGATCCAATCACTCACAAGCTTCGCCTTGAAGTATTTCCATTTAAGGTTACAAGACGTGAGAATCGCTTGCGTCTTCCGTAGATCCTCCTCGATCTGGAACTCTCTCTGTATGATTTACAAGAAAAAGGACACAATTAGATTTGATGATATAATAAAAAAGTCCAACTTAGTGAAATGATTATAAAATAAGACAAAGGTATGTTGTGAATTTCAAATTTTACCTTAGTGTCTTCCTAGAGCATATCCTTCACAGCTTTTGAGATGGAGCTCCAGTCCTTTATCAAGATACACACCTTGGAACAACTAATCTCCCCTAAATGGTTCTTATAGTCCTTGTAGTATGTCGCATATAGGAGTCCAAGTGCGTCCCTTTCTAGAACTCTCTAGACACCGAGGATGGACTTAATTCCTTTTTAGGGACCTCTGCCCACTCTTTTCTTCTTTGTCTGCTGGGTGTTGACATCAGATGATGGCTTAAAGCCTCTCTCTTCTTCCATTTCTATGAACCTATGACAAATAAACAGGTAAAATAAATATAAATTATAACAAACAAGTAGAATCAAATATGAATAGAAAAATGTAAAAGGATTTATAAACTATATGCAATGTTAATATTGAAAAATGATCGCTAACTTAATTGTTAAAATCTTGAAAACTACTAATTAACAAGTTGTTTAGAAACATAAATAAGGAAGAACTCATATTTTGTTTATTTCTAAGATCTTATTAACAAGTTGTTTAGAAACATAATTTGCTAATTCTCCTAAATTTTCCATTTTCTTATTAGTATCTTTTTTTGAACTTGCAATTTTATATGCTGAATTAATGTTCTTGGATCTACTTTATTACTTAGACTCCCTAGCTACATAAAATCCTTCATCATGGTCATTGCGTCTTAGAATATCATCAACATCATCAAAAACTAATTTGGGGATATTCCATGTGGGTGACAAGGTCTCATCAAACTGTTCATCATATTCATCTTAATCAACAACATCCCAATGCCAAGAATCCGTCTCTTTCCTTCAATAACAACTAACAAAATGCAATTCACAGGATTGACCATGTAAAAAACTTTCTTCGCCTGTGAAGCTAAGATGAATAGATCGACACGATGTCCTAGGCGATTGGGGTTCACAAGGGTTAAATAGTCGTGTTCATCCTTCTTTACTCCTCAGTTATTATCGATCCACTTACAATAGAAAAGCAGAATCTTGAAATGCATGTTGTCAAGCTTGTAAATATCCACAATGACCCCATAGTATGAACTTTGTTTGTTGATTAGTGTTCGATCCTTTGAACTAATAAATTATGAAGACAAGCCAATGACTATTACACCATTGTTTTGCATAGTTGACTTCTTATCTTGGCGCTTTGTGTAAAAGGAATAACCGTTGATGTTGTATCCCTCATACACCATAACTTGAACTTTAGCACCATATACCAACCGTCTTAATGCATCAGAAACATCGTTGGGTGTGTCGAATAATTTAGCCATGAGCCTTGCTTTCAAACACTCAACAAATGTTGCATTATACTCCTTTACCAACTGTAAATCCCTTTTAGAAGGATATTGACTCCTTAGAGTGTTCATGTGCTCAAGTAAGTACAGATGGACTTCACTCAGGTCTTGCAAAATGAACGAATTTACCTTATATTTCAAATTAAAATTAATTGAAATCCATTTTAGACCAATAGTGCCATCCCTCAAGTCTCCCTGCATGTCATGATTTTGGCACCCTAATTTCATGCGCTCGGGCAAGATACTGTGCAATCCATGATGTAACTTCTTTAGCAGCTGTTCTCTGTACTATAATGGCCTTTGGTTTAGCTTGATTCTTGACTATGCTCTTCAAGGTACCCATCTCTCGTTCAAAGGGATACATATACCTCCCCTAAACTGGCCCACATAGCTTAATCTCATTAACTAAATGAATGACAGTTGAGGCATGATGCCAAAGAAACAAAGTGGAAAATACATCTCAAATCAACACATTGTCTCAACTACATCAGCTTGCAAGTTATCTAAAATTGTTGGATTAATTACCTATGCAATAGGGTGTGTCAATGACGGGTTGGGTGACATGCCTAACGGTTCAGGCCCTAAAATATACAAACTAGTCAGGCCGAGCCCTAAAAGATGCAAAATGAGTTGGTTATTTGTTTAATGATTTGTAATGGCTTGCTAACTTATGGAATATGTCCTCTCTGATTAGAAAGCATGATTTGTTTCATCATGTATTCGGTCCTAATTGTCAAATGTCCCTTGATTATCCAAGAATAAATTTATTGGGGGTTCATTGCTAATATATGTATTGATTGAAGGACATGAAAGATGGGAGTATTGTACAAGCAGGGAAGTTAAATGATATTCTTGCATCAGGAACATATTTTATCAAAATTGTGGGAGCACATGAACATGTCTTGTTTAAAATCGATCCAATCAAGCATAAGGGAGTTATGCCTATAGCTGATCCCGACAATAGTAATAAGAGATCTGTAGAAGAAAATATCAATGTTTACTCAAACTAAAAAAAAGATGATATAACATGGCCTAAGCAAAAACTCGTGCAATAAGATTAGAATTTAGTTGTATATTGGAAGTACACCACAACACCATATGGTGGAGATTTAGTGCTGTTCATATTACTAGCTTATTATACTCGAGATAGAGATATGCAAATGTTCCCATAAACATTAGGAGCATAAATCAAAATAAATATAGACATTATGAGCATAAATCAAAATAAATATAGAGACTAAGTGCATTGATAAAATAAATATAGACATTAGGAGCATAAATTAATTATAAAAATTGAGTAAAATTATGGATATTACTGATTTACTGCTTACAACAAATAAAGGTTTGATTTACAACTGTAGAGTAAAACCTTTGAGTTTGGACTGTGACAAGTCCTAAAAACTCCACTCCTCTACTCTAGTAGTAATTTCTTACAAAAAGTCATTGATATCATAGTAGAAGAATGATATAAACTTTGAAAAAATTGGAGAGGGTGAACTATTAATGACACATTTAGGTTTTACTTATGATCCGATATTGACCCGAATTATCTTGACAATCTAACTTCACAACCCTGAAACAGAAGCAAGAGAATGTCGGATATTAAACATTTCACCTTAATAGTCAAAGAACAAAGAAATATAACTAAATTTACAGAATCATTTCACCCATAAAGCTGGGTTTTTGACTTTACATGCCTAACAACAAGCAATTCAACACTGCACCCCTCTTAGGAATCGAATTGGACAAAATAGAGGGTGGGTGCCTTAATGTATACTAATTCAATATAGCAATATAATGTGTTAAGAATATTTCTTAGGAAGATATCAAATACATCCATGTGCATGCATAATGTAGCCTTGCTTGAAAGGCTCTAAACCGCAAATGACTGATAAAAGCAGCTTCCTAAATACATAATACTATAGTACTTAAGAGTTGGGCCATTTTTGGGACTTAGGATCATATAGCCTATGATTGTGTAAGAATTTTGGAATTTGGTAATAGTCGCGTAAAAATGAATTCCGTACACTATGCAATAGAAAATAGAAAAAAAATCAAAAATAGAAAACAGAAAATATCACCTAGAAACTATGGAATTAAACAACCTCTAAGAAAATCATCATCCCTATCATCTTTGTGTTCAATGTCTTCATCTACTACTTCATCACCAGAGCTAGAATCGCGATCTAGTTCTAGGGGAATGTTATGTTCATCACGTCGCCAATCAAAGAGCAACGATTAGGAGATATAATCTTTCCCCCAAGACTAAAAACGAACTCCGAGGCAACCATACTAACAGGAATAGTTAGTAAATATCATGCCAACAATGCATGTTCCAGAGATCTTACAACATTTTGTTACCAATGCTCTAAGATATCTAACCCCATCACAAGGGCATGACAATGACTTAAATCTTAAAATCCTTTTGTACAACTTCCAATTGGAATCAATAAAATGGTCGGTGACACAAATGTAATGTTGTCAAGTGTGAGATAATTTCCTATTATCCGTTGTTAAGCAAACTCGACCGGAAACATTTGATAAAATATTTTGTAGCTTTTTTCTATTGGTATAATACAATGAAAGTAGGTCTTTAGTGAGGGTAGTGCGACTAAATGACGTAAATTTAAGGTTTGCTTTAGAAATTATATCCCTAAAACCATTTTCTTTGATGGATGAAAAAGAATGACCTCCTTCAATTACAAAGAGTAAGATCTCCTTCTTTAAGTTAGTCATATCAAAGACAAATTCACCACTCTCGTCGTCATCAATATAACTAGCCTCTCCAAGAGAAATGCCCTTTTGTCGAAGTAGACAACTATCAAGCAAATTACATCTTAAGTGAGAAGCACCACTATTAAGTCCAATCGAGAGTCGCACGTTATAATGCTTACAAATAACACTAATGGTCTCACCTTTATCATTTTTTTCTTCCCTTATATCTCGCCATACTTTTAATCTCTTTTCCTTTTTGGGTTTGGGAGCACTATACTCGGAAAAATCATCCTCCACTTGGTCTATTGATCTTGGTATTGTTGCTTGACTTTCCCTATGAAGTTAATATAACCAATAAACAGAAAATTAATCATGTCCTTGCTGTAAATAACATATAGCAAATACATGGAGATAGTATTCTTATGAGGAAAATTCATATAGCAATTAACCCTATCAAAACCCACTCCAATAAAGGATCAAGAGCAACCTAAATGCCAACATGTACCAAATTAAACTTACCAAAGTTCATTGTTTATAGAAATATAATATCTATGTTACCTAATTATATAATCATAGGACATTTTTAGTAACTAATAATCATTAGGGGCTCAGTATGAAAGCCCTTCATATCCAATTGATGCACCTTTGATACGGGTTGGTGATGGGACAAGAGTGGATGTAAATGAAAAAGAAGAGGAATAAGGTAAGGGGTCGAAAGTTGAAAGTGAAATAAGCGAGGATGATGAGGAAGAAAAGATAAGAAGTGAGAGGTTGGAAGAGAGTGAGGGAGAGAGAAAGAAAAGGATTGAGGAGAGAAAGAGGTTAGATTGCTTGTATGCACCCCCACTTCCTTTTCCCTATAGAAGAGTAGAAAAGAAACTTGATGAGAAGTTTAAGAGATTACTAAAACACTTACAAAAGATGGAGATGAAGATTCCATTCCTAGATGCAATGACATAGATGCCTAAGTATGTTAAGTTCTTGAAGGACTTATTATCCAACAAGAAAAATCTTGAAGAAGAAGTAATCAGTCTGCCCAATCAAGTTAGCTCCATTTTACAAGGGAAAATGCCTATAAAAGAGCGAGATCCCGGTCCATACAACCTTTCAGTAAAGTTGGGGAATCTTGACCCCAAAGGGGTGCTCGCCGATCTAGGAGCTTCGATTAGCCTTATACCTTTAAGAAAGACAATCCAATTGGCAGATAGGAGCATAAAAGTTCTGTGTGGAGAGCTTGATGATATACCTATCCAAGTGGGAGAACTAGTGGTCCCTTGTAATTTTGTAGTGATGGAAATGGAAGAGGACCCTCATACTCCACTCATTTTGGGAAGAGCCATTCTAAAAACACTCTAGGCAGTTATTAATTGCCATGATGACACCATAACGGTGGAAGTAGCCTAAGTGAAGGTAGTCTTCAAGATTTCCTCGCTCTTAAAGAAACCTATGGTTGAACAAGTCTGCCGCCTTAAAGTGGATAATAGGGAAGTTGATGAATATTAAAGGGAAATAGAAGTCGAGTATTCAATGAGTAATGAGAATACTTACGAAGAGAGTGAGTAGTTGGAAAGTCAAGTGGATAGGGCCCAGGAATGTAAGAGCAAAGAAGCAGAATCTGAGCCACTATGTGAGGTTAAGGAAGGTATTATCTATAACGAGGGAGAGTTCTAAGACTTCTCCCCAAGTAAGTTTGAAACCCCTACCTCCTAGCCTTAAATTTGCCTATCTTGATGAGGATGAGGGGAGTCTAGTCATAGTGAGTTCTGAGCTTGATGACATCTCGTTGGAAAAATTGCTTGTTTTACTAAGGTAATATCGAGGTGTCATTGGGTACTCACTTGGTGATTTAAAAGGGATTAGTCCAACCCTTGTTATGCACCAAATTCATCTTAAAGATGAGCATTTCCCCTCAATTGAGCCACAAAGAAGGCCAAATCCCAACATGAAAGAGGTAGTTAAGGACGAAATCCTTAAACTCCTCAAGGCCGACATCATCTACTCAATTTCAGATAGCAGGTGGGCTAGCCCTGTTCATGTTGTCTCGAAAAAAGGAGAAAGGACCATCATCAAGAATGACAAAGGTGAGATGATCCCAACTAGAGCCACTACAAGATGGCGAGTTTGTATTGATTATCGCAAACTCAAAAAGGCTAGAAGAAAGGATCACTTCCCTTTACCCTTCACCGACGAGATGCTTGAGAGATTGGCAAGGCACAAGTACTATTGTTTTCTGGATGGTTACTTAGGTTTCCTTAAAATTCCAATCCACCCCGAGGATCAACAGAAAACAACGTTTAGTTGTCCTTTTGGGACTTTTTCTTATAGGAGAATGCCCTTTGGTTTATGCAATGCTCCATCCACTTTCCAGAGGTGCATGTCTGCTATATTTGTTGATATAAGGACTTTATGGAAGTGTTCATGGATGATTTTTCTTTTGGAGGTTCGTCTTTTGACACTTGCTTGACACATCTTGAGAAAGTTTTGTTATGGTGTCAAGAAACAAATCTTGTGCTAAATTGGGAGAAGTGTCAATTTTTAGTCTAAGAAGGCATTGTCATAGGCCATAAAGTGTCTTTTAAAGGCATAGAGGTAGACCCTGCTAAGATATATGTGATAAGGAACCTTCCTATACCTACCTCGATTACAGGAGTATGGTTCTTTCTTGGACATACAGGGTTCTATAGGCATCTCATCTTAGGATTTTCGACTTTAGCTAAACCCTTGAATGAATTGCTTCAGAAGGATGTCGAATTTAACTTTGATGAGAGATGACTTAATGCCTTTAATTGTTTAAAGCAAGCTCTAATCTTTACGCCCATTGTGCAAGCTCCTGATTGGATTTTGCCATTTAAATTAATGTGCGATGCTAGTGATATCTCTTTAGATGCTTTTCTTGGAAAGAAAAAGGAAGGTAAGAACCATGTCATATGCTATATCAGTAAAACTTTGAATCCAGCACAACGAAACTACTCTACTATAGAAAAAGAGATGCTGGCAGTAGTCTATGCTTTTGAGAGACTGTGCCAGTATTTGATATGTTTTAAGGTTGTAGTTTTAACGGATCACTCCCTAAAATTCTTAATGACGAAGAGAGATGCAAAGCCAAGGTTGATTCGTTGGGTGCTCCTATTATTGGAGTTTGATTTTGAATTGAAGGATAGGAAGGGAAGTGAAAATATGGTAGCTGACCATTTGTCTACGTTACCTGAGCTTAATAATGACTCCTTCCCTATCTAAGATGAAATGGTTGAAGAAACCCTAATGACAGCGTTAGTCGTTGGGAAAGCCCTTTGGTTCGCATATATTGCTAATTATTTAGCTTGTGGGGAACTACCAGAGTTTGAATCAAGGGCAATGAAAAAGGCTTTCTTTAGGAAAGTCGGAAATTTCTTTTGGGATGACCCCTATTTGTTTCATGCTTGTGCCGACGGCATAATCTGTTGTTGTATCACTGAAGAGGAGGTCCACAAGGTTTTAACTCGTTATCACTCATACGATGTGGCAGCCACCATGGGATAATGAACACTACTGCTAAGGTCGCCACTGCAGGTTTCTATCGGCCAACCTTCCATAAAGATGTTGAAACATTCGTGAAGAGCTGTGAGAGATGCCAAAAAGTTGGTAATATCTCAATGAGGAATGAGATGCCTCAAAATTACATCCTTGAGTGTGAAGTCTTTGATTATTGGGGTATTGACTTCATGGGCCCCTTTGTGTCGTCTCATGGAAACCAATACATTTTGGTAGGGATAGATTATGTGTCTAAGTGGGTGGAGGGCATCACCTCACCTACAAATGATCACAAAGTATTTATGAAGCTTTTAAAAGCATAATCTTCCCTCGATTTGGTGTTCCCAAGATAGTCATAAGTGATGGGGGTTCCCACTTTGCGAAAAATAAACTGAACAAACTGTTGAAGAAATATGGAGTCGTGTACAAGGTCAGTTCACCCTACTATCTCCAAACTCAAGGACAAGTGAAAGTAGCCAATAGGGAGATTAAGAGAATATTAGAAAAGATGGTTAACTCAAACAGGAAAGATTCACTAGTGGAAAAAATCATATATACTACATACAATATGCTCTAGTTCCTTTAAATAACGAAGCATAAAGTTTTTGGAATTACATTAAAGAGGATAATATGCTCCGGGATTTTGTGAACCGAAGCATATAAATATTATATACTCCAGTTCTCAAGGAACCAAAGCATAAAAGATGAATATACTCCAGGCTCAAGTAAACCGCAGCATATAAGGAAGCTACTGAAATACATCTATCGTGCGCAATACTCAAATTTACTACGTACCTATCGCATTCCCTCAGCTCTTACCCAAAAGCTCAAACCCTACTCCATTCGACCTCCATCTGCGCATTTCAACACTCAAGTTCCAATTTTTTCAACACTCCAATTTTAATTGTTGCATTTCAATGCTGAATTTTTTCACTCAAGTTCGAAAATAAGGTTAGTGTAATGAATTTTTTTATGATTTTGCTGTGTTGTATCTAGTGATTTTTGTTTCAATTGATGTTGTTGTTTGTTGTTTGTTGTTTGCTGTATTGGCGTCTTGTTGATGTTATTGTCTTTTAATTTTGTTTGTTGTATTGGTGTCTCATTGTTTGTTGTATTGGCATCTCGTTGTTTGTTGTATTGGTGTCTCGTTGTTTGCTTAGTGTTGATGTGGCTGGAGATTCTTAAGTTGAGAATGTCAAAGAGCATATATATAAGCCCAATCTAGAATCAATAAGAATGCTGAAACAGGTGGCCAATAATGTTTCCACTTTCTTCAAGGAAGGGGAAGCAGAAGTAAAGGCAGAGTAAGCATGTTTCTTGCCATCCACCAATGATGGTGTTCCAGTTATTGGTGAGCTTTCGGGTATGAAAGGGTGCTATGTGGTAACTAGACATAGCTGCTGGGGTATCCTAAATGGCCTAGTGACAAGAGCGGCCTTGGCTGAGCTTACTTTGGATGGTCAAGCCAGTATTGTTGATCTTAGTTCGTTTAGCCCTACAAGGTTTGTTGCTGTTAGTAAAGGCGATGAAGTTGTACATTGGTTTTTAGAGTTAATCATTGGTCTTATTAGCTGATGTTTGATATTTGCATGTTGTATATCCTGTTCCAAAAAATACAAATATAATCAAAGTATGTCTGTGTTTAATCTCTAGAACTTAGGTCAGGAGAATTTGATATGTATATATATAATAAAAAATAAATAAATTTAGTTGAGGCTCAAACTTTTGTTGATCAGGTTTTTACTAAGGAGGTGGATTCGGATTATTCATATTTTTTAATAATCTTGTGAGACACCCAGATTTTTGGTCTTCTGGCTTGGGTTTTATTTTTTGTTGTAAATTATTTAAATTTGTCAAGCGCGCAACACATGTCAACCCTTTTGGGCTCTAAACTTGGCTAATTATTTTGTTGTGCAAATCTGTATTTGAATCTAAGTGTATCAGTCTAAGTATGCTCCAGTTATGGTCCCTATAGTAATATCACCAGATTCACATTACTAATGAGTCACCTCAGGCCTATGGATGCCCTAAGAACAGGGGGTAAAATGAAATCATCATATTAATCATGATCTATCATATTAACCTTGTTCTTGACATGTTTTGGGAAGTTTAGTAATATTTCTTTTAATGGTACATCAATTTATATTTTTGTCAAAAGGATTGTTAGTCATCGCATGCTAAAACAAAATCAGCTGAGGATGCATTTTTTTATTCCTGTTAAGGGGCTCAGTTCTAGCAGTTCTGGCCTCAGTACATATAGTATAAACTACTCTATTGAATTTTGCATAGACCTGCACCTGCATAAATCAGTCAAAGCTAAATCAGTTCTAGCATTTCTGGCCTTAGTACAATTAGTCACCTGCATAATCAGAAGTATGCTAACATCAGTCATTAAGGTAACATATTTGTCAGTCTGCAATGAAAACCTGTATATTTTTCATTAAGGGAACATATTTGTCATTAAGGGAACCTGCATCTACAATGAAAACCCCAATCATATTTGTCAGTCTAAGTATGCTAACATCATGTGAATAGCCGAAGCAAAAGATGCACTGACCAGTCTAAGTATTATGCACAGACCTTTAGTAGTCTTCATTGTATTATGCACAGACTTTTATTCTTCATTCTTCATTGTATTATGTGCACAAACCTTCAGTATTCTGAAAACACAGTTATGCTAACTTACGCACAGACCTTCAGTATCTTGAAAACATAGACCATTTCATTGAACATTACAAGCAAAAGATGCACAGACCAGTCTATGTATTATGCTAGCATCTGTGTATGATGCTCTAGAATTTAGTAGTCAAGTTTCTGAAAACTAAAAAATAGGTATCCAGCTCAAGTTAGTCTATAATCTCTTGTGTTGCCCATAGATAGGATGCATGTCCTTCAATAATATCAGTCGCATCCACCTGCAGGATCAAGAAATTTAACGTCAAAATATCAGGTAGCTATCTAAAAATTAAACTATGTCCAAATGGAATTTCTACAAGTGGCAAAGGGTAATGTTGTTGAATATCAGACTAGAAACTCATATTGCTGAATATCAGACTAGAAACTCATGTCATGAAAGTAATATAAACCAGCCTAAGTGGAAAAAGGTAATGTTTCTAAATATCACAACCTAAGATATCATAACAGCAAATTATCCACCATATGGGGTTGACTTTCCTGGAGGCACTCGTATAATATGCACATAATTGTTACTCTTATGTTGCTATACTGATTGAGTAAAATTAAGAAACCTGCAGAGTATACCCTCGTATGAATCTAATCATAAACATCCCAATAATCTAATCATAAATTATCCACCGATTACCCTAATGTTTTGTGTTTCTGTTTTGTTGATATCTAATGTTATTGCTGAAGTAGTGCACCAATCTAATGTTTTATTTTCCGGTAAATATATTCTTATTATTCTCATATCTCTTAGCACAACCCTCAAAGTTTTATTTTTTGGTAAATTATTAAGAATAAGAATATTATTTGAATATGAGAACAATAAGAATATCAACATGAGGTATATAGTTTTCTGTCAAATTATCAAGCATCCTATTAATATCCATGAGTATGCTATTGCAAGCTAGCAGGAGCAACCTCTTCTCTTGTGCCAATGAATCTCTTCAGAGATGGCATAGCTCCTGAGGAGGAGGATATTGATAATGAGTATAATGGTAATGATAATGACTACAATGTAGAGATAGAGGAGGATAAGGGAGACTTCAAAGATAGGGCTTACGATGACATCTCTTCTAAGTAGGATCAACATGAGTTAATAGTAGACTAAGCCCCACTAATTGAAGACCAAGGAGAGACAAATATAAATGAACGTGAGTTGATGGTGATACCTCAATAAACACAGGTTGGGTCAACCACCACTAGTAAAGACAGTTCTAAGAAGAGAAGAGGGAGAGGTCCAACAAAGACTCTCAAAGTGATAGAACCAATGCACCTTGAGTATAATAGCTTCGGTCAACCATGCGGGAGGTGCCGTAGACAGTATGAAACACAACTTGGCATTTGTATGCGCAAAATTTCCATCTTATACTCATGGAGTGAGGTACCGGAGGGTTTAAAGAAGTCAATATGGGAAGATACATAAGCAACTACTTAATGACATCCTACGCATTATTGCTAGAGTAATTGAATTCAATTTTTAGAGAAATGTTACTAGATTAATAAAACCATCCTAAATTTCCTTTTTTTGTAGAATTTATTTCATATTCAACCTGATCAAAGCAAGAAGGATATTTTTCTTTCAGCTGTTGCAGAGAGATTTAGAGATTTCAAGTCCAAGTTAGTAAGTGGATGGATTTCTAAGAAAAGAGATAGATCCTAGTCTTGTAAGAAGATCAAGACAGGATTGGAAACTGACCAAGATGAAGATCAGAGTATTAAGGAAGCACCACAGTCAATGCCATATGAAATATGGGGTCATATCACTCAAGATGAATGGAAAGCATGTGTTTCTAAAAAAAAAATCTGAAAGAAGTTATAAGTCTAAGCAGTATCTATTATTTTAAATGATATCTACTCATTAAAGACTTCATAAAATTAGCATTGAACTTAGTTTTGATTTCTATTGATTCATTAGGAAAAGCGTAGTAAAGCTTCATAATCTTCGAGCCAAAGAAAGTTTTATCATCACATGGGTTGTAAAACTTATGATGAGTCTCTTCTACCATGAAAGTCGATGATGTAGAAAAGGTATATCTAATTCCTTTACTTACATTTTTTTATACATATATATTAGACAAGTATTCTTAGCTTATATATGTAGATGTATGATAATCATAGAGGATGAAATTATATGGAATTGTGGAATCGTTAAGTGGAATTATAGAGTTGTTGAATTATGGAATCATTGAACAGGTTGTTTAAATTAAAAAATTGGGATAATGTTCATTGTACAGAGGAAACTCTGCCAAATTTTTTAGAACTTTCATAAATAACCGGAAATTGTTACATTTGTTTAAATATAAACATATATATAATTAATTATACATGTATATACGATAATCTAATTTGTTTTTTTATTAAGTTTATGGTGGCTAAATTTAGGTTTTGGACACACCGAAAGAAGAGCCTTTCACCAGTAACGAAATCAAGGAAATAAGAGACAAGTTTGCACGGTTTCTTAGCAACTACATTTAGTTGTTATGTTTAGTTCAGTTTTCATACGTTGTAGCAAATTATTTATGTTTATTTTAGTTTGTAATATAACTCAAATTATGCACACTTATATTTGAAGGTCTTTTCCATATATTTATGGAAATGAAATTATTTGTTTCATATAAAGAGTATTGAAATCCTTTGACTTTGTCGTAATCTAGCTAATATGCCAATGAACAACAATTCGCCATTATCCAAAAAAAATGTGGACTTTATGCTGCGTGCTTTGGGAAACCGGAGCATAAAACCCTTATTTTTTTTAAAAAAAAAGGGACTTTATGCTGCGGGCTTTGAGAACCGCAACATAAAGTCCTTTTTTAAAAAAAAAATAAGGGTTTTATGCTTCGATTTCCCAAAGCCCGTAGAATAAAGTCCACCTTATGCTTCGGTTTGAACCGCAGCATAAAATCTTTTACAATATGTTCCTATCACATATACTTTAGGCTGAAACCGGAGCATAAAGACTTAAAAAACCACAGCAAATGATGTCTTTTTCACTAGTGATTGGTCTCTCAAGTTAGACGACGCTCTTTAGGCACACCGTATATGTTACAAAACCCCAATTGGTACCACCCCGTTTCTGCTGTTGCATGGAAAATCTTGTCATTTACCGGTGGAATTGGAGTGTAGGTCTTGGTGGGCAATCCAAACCCTTAATTTGGACCCTACTTTATTCTATGAGAAGCGAGCCTCCCAATTAAGAGAATTGGAAGAACTGAGGCTAGACGCATTCCACAACATGCACATCTACAAGGAATGGACTAAGCGTTGGCACAACCAATGGATCCTTCAATGAGAATTCCTTATAGGAGATAAAGTGCTACTCTTCAATTCAAGAGCAAAGTTATTCCCCGAGAAATTGAAATCGAGGTGGTCTGGGCCATTCGAGATCTTGCAAGTATTTCCTTATGGAATGGTAGAGTTGAAAGATCATCATGGAGGTAGTTTCATTGTGAATGGACATCGGCTAAAATTTTTCCATGAAAGTAGCCTTCACGAAGTCAACACTGTTGAGCGCATAAGGTTAGATAATGTTGAAGTTGAATGATTGGTGTAATCATTGGTATATAACGAGTATCTGAACTTTGGATCATCATTCTTTTAACTTTTGTTGGGTTTAAAGCATTTAGTTTCACTTCAGTATCTATTTCGTGTTGTTTTTTATTTATGACCCTAGCTATGTTGAGCTAAACAACGTTAAACAAAGCACTTACGGGAGGTAAACCGGTCTTCTTTGAATTTTCTTGCTAAGTAATCATTGTAACATTTTTGGTTTGGGAGAGTACATATCCTTTCGGGCTTAAAAATATCGAATTACCATTCCATTCGGCCGAATTAGAGTTCCATTCGGGCGAATGGACTTGGATTATGAACTTAAGCTAGAGAATGGTGGAGTTTCTGAGAACGTCGAATGGGTAATCAATTCGGGCAAAAGAAATCCATTCAGGCGAATGAAGGTACAGAGAGAAATGGGCAAGACTTCCTGGGAATGCCAAATGGATACTCCATTCGGGCGAATGGAGGTCCATTCGGCCGAATAGAACAGTGATTTGGGTGAATGTCAGCGAAGAATTCTGAGAATTCCTTCGAAATTCGACCGAACAGGGCACTCCATTCGGGCGAATGGAGGGCCATTCGGCCTAATTCCATTAGGGCGAATGGAACAACCAATCGGTTCTTAACCACAACTGGAGCATCAACAACGTCTCCCGGGTCAAGAACTTTGGTTTGAAAAAAAATATAGAACATGGTATTCGTATCGTTGGAGCAATTTAAACGCTTTCAACGGTTAAAGGTACGCAAAATCAACTCTACCCGATACTGAGATCTTTCAATTCTACAACGTATGGGTATTTATGAACACTTTGTTAAACTGTTAATGGCATGTGGCCTTTAGAACTGGATATCCATGTGGCACCCAACTAACAAGCTCTTAACTTATGAGTTTCTCAGTTCTGTAAGCCCATGTCAGCGTGAAAATAGGTTGCATTTGTCTTTCCGGTTAAGGAATGCAACCTATTTCCTTGATTATGCTGCCTTTTGTACTATTTTTGGTTTTACTAATGAACCTATTCCGGATAAACAACCGGACAATGCTCGTGTTTCTGAATTATGGCCTAAGATTGCCAGCCGACTTATTTATCCGAATAGGAATATTTATGCTTCTGATGTGCAACACCCTGTTCTTTGAATGTTCTTCAAATTTGCTAGGGAGACATTGTTCTCTTCCTCTAGCCCTCACCTAGTCAGAACCTTTGAAGTGCACATACTGCACGAATACCTTGCACTACACAATGATACAACAATTAGTATTCTAATGACACTTTGGAAGTTTCTAAACACCACAGCCACCATTGATGTTAAAACTGACCTATGTGTTAGGGGGCATGTATACCGCATCGGTGAATTCCTAAATGTGATTAATCCTATAGAATTTAGTGATAGATTTGCCACTACCACCACCCTCCACGAGTAGTGTCTCGTAAGGGTCGGCTTTTTCTTCACTAACCCTATGCGATGGCGGTACCTTAAAGACTGCGCCATTCCCCTCCCCTGTCCAAACTTGCCTCCCCTCTTGCAGTTTGGGGACTCGTACCTTTTAGACGGTGATGTGCCGAGATACACTGTTGAGCCCCCACTTTGACCCCCCCTCATCCTCACACCCTATCCATGCGTGATCGACCTAGGGCCTCCACTTTAGTTTTACCAGACCATGATGATTCAGAGGATGAATTTGATATTATGTCTTCCCTAGAGTGCATAGAGGCCAGACTTGACCAGGTCCTCACCACCTAGGCCCATCACACCGCCTGACTCAATCACCTTGCACAAAACTTTGAGCGGGCCAATTACCCGTGGTGTGACATAGCCTACTGCTCCCACATGGTCGACGAAAGCATGGCCACTCCCTCCTAGTATCCTCGTCATGACAATTATAATGAAATATCCTTAAGTCATGGGTTTGATAGGTTATATGTGGGTAGGCGTAGATTCAACAACTTCACTCTCCTAGCTCCTAGAAGAGCTTTTGATGACTATGGGATGGATTACATGGGTGGGGAGGAAGAGGAAGGTGAGGATGATGACTAGGGGGATGAGGGTTTCATCGGGGATGAGTAGTTTTAGACCTACAAGACTCCCTAATGCCGTGGACGGCTTCAGCCTGGCTTGGGGGGGTGGGGTATCCATTGTCCACTACTCATCATTTTGTTGCGTGTCTTTTGGTCTTTTGCCCTGTCTGGCTGCTGGTTTTATTGTTGTGTGGTTTTGCATTTTTTTGTGGTTTGGTTTTGTTTCTTGGTGTTGTTTTCAGGTCTTTGTAATAAGTTCCATGTGATGCTTCACCTACGTCTTGGTATGATTGCTCCCGCTTGAAAATCCAAAGTTATTTATTTATTTATATTTTTGTTTGCTTTCCTTTTTCCTTCATATGCTCTAAAAAATAAAAAAAATAATTTATTTATATTTTTGTTTGCATTCCTTTTTCCTTCATATACTCTAAAAAAATAAAATAAAAAAACAAAAAAAAGATGAGAGAAAAATTTTCAAACAAGCATGCAAGCTTCTGTCGTGCACTTTACAGTGATTATATACAAACTCATATTTCCCTAGCCATGTGCCTGTTTTGGGTTTGAGTTTATCGACTATTTTCTACTCAACTTGGTGGATCTGAGCTTGCTTGGTATGTGGTTTGGATGACTACCTATAAAGGCGCATTTCGACTAGCCTGGTTAGGATTGAACCTTGTAGGACTCCATTATGAGCCCTATATTATTGAGCGTTGTGGTGATAGTGATTGTTGGATGATATGACTCTATACATTAATCTTAGTGTATTTCAGAAATATTTGCATGAAAAGTCCAAAAAAAAGAAAGAAAGTAGAAAAAAGAGAGAAAAAGAAAAAGAAGAGAAAAATTTGAGAAGAAGGTTGGTGTAACGTATTAGAGTTCATTTATGCGTATCTTGAGGATTTTCAGGATTTTGGGAATGGCATTGTTGTCAGAAGTCGTAGTTGTCCTTGGTTTTATTACCTTGGATCGCTTAGTATCCTCTATTTTAACTCCACATCCCCAAATTCTACCCTACCTTGATCCTAGCTTACATTGCAACCCTATCCAAAACCTGTTCGACTTGGTATAATTAGTAAGATATGTGCTGGAGAGTAGATAAGACACAATACCCGAGATTTTCCCTGTTTAGGTGTTTAATTCCCGACTCAATTTTAGTTGGATGATTCTAAGCAAAACACATGCCCTATTAAACACATGAGCGTATTAGAAATTTCCCACATCTCTTGGGAAATAACCTCGGGAGCATAGACTTGCGACCTCATTAGGTAGTGGGTGGAATGGCCTATGTTGTAGCTCGCTTGGTGATCCCAAGTCTGTGGAAAACATTGTTCCTCTTGATATTATGCTCTTCTAATCCCATTGTACTTGCACACCCATGGCTAGGGAAGAGTTTTCCACATGCACGGCTTGCATTGACTTGTTTTTCACTCTCCTTGTCTTTCATTCGCTTCAGTAACGGTTTGCCCTATTCTTTCACGTCACCTTGCTAGTTCATTTGCTAGGGACTAGCAAAGGTTTGTCTTGGGGGAAGTTGATGTTCTTGTTTTAGAGCATGTTTACTATCCCGTGTTAGTGTTAAGTCTTGCAGTTTTAGATTGATTTTATACATATTACACTTGACTTCACCTTGATCTTGTCTTCGAGTTGTTTTAAGGTCATTTCAGGTGTTTTCGATGATTTCAAGGAGAAATGTGATGTATTCGAGGTTTTGACACTCTTATCAAGATTAGACGCGCATATCATAGCTTGGGCACACATTCCAAGTCACTCCTGAAGATCCCACAAAGTTCAGAAGCCATTAGACACTTAAAGAAGCTGAAAAGAAGAATGTAGAGTGAGATTCGACCGAATATGACAGCCATTCGGTCGAATGGCAGTCCAGCGTAAAAGCATGTGTTCCATTGTCACTAGGAAGGCCGAATGACACTCATTCAAGCAAATCATCATCCATTTGGCCAAATGGATGTCCCCATTCGGGTGAATCATGCACAGAGAGGAATTCAACAAAGCTGCTGGAATAGGCTAATGGAGAAAGGTTCGGGCGACTGATGTGCATTCGGGCGAATGGGTCACCCCCTTCGAGTGAATGGACCTATTTTCTATGGAAATTTTACTTCTTCTTTAGGCCTGGCCAAAGGAATTTTAGGGTTTCTGGATTTCTTTAATTTTTAGTTATAAATACCCCACTCTCTGAAGAGAGGGGGAACCCTAATTTTATTAGTTTTAGCTGTATTTAGCCTCTAAACCTCTCTTCGTTCATTAAGCCCTAGTTTTCCATTTTCTGTTTTCTCAACATATGTACTGGAAGATTTTGAGTTTATTGTTTGGATTCTAATCGTGAATATTACATTCAAGCTTTATTGTGAGTATCAATCTCTTCTTTACTTTCGAATTTGTTTCATTTCAGTCAATGTATAGCTTAATGTTTATCGCTTATCCAGAATAGTTTCTGATTTATTTTTGCTCTCATTAATTTCTTTTTATGATTGTTGCATTTGTTTTATTGAATATCATTATGCCGTACATCTTAGATATGTGTGAGTAGTTCTCTTTGGGGATTGATTGGTGAAACCCTAGGAAAAGCTATGTTCTTTATTGTCTAAGGTTATAAGAATGATGACAATAAGTAGGCCTCGAAACCCAATGCGAATCTTGTCTTGCAACTCCTTTGGAGACATAGGGCGATTATAGGTTGTTCAATGTGATTTGTGGAATCACCAATTTGCTCTCGCATACTTGGGTGTCTATGCTAGTTATTGTTTGATTTCCTCTAACCTATAATGTTCTCTTTTGAAATCACCTTCCTTGGGTGAATCTAATCTCGTCCCTGTTTTTCTATATTTGATTTTCCTCTTTAGTTCATCGTGATTTATATTTTTGTCATTAGTTTTAGTTGCTTTTAAAACCAAAAAGTCCAGTTATGTTAAGAAGCGGAGTATATTGATATCCTTTGTCCTCGTGGTTCGACCCCCTACCCCACTATACTTGTGTGGTTCGTAAGTTGTTATAAATATTTTTTGGTTCAAGTTTTAGCATAAACGGCTGTTAAAATCTTGCTATTAGTCTCCTCAGGAGTGCCAGGACAAGATTCGCATTGAATATCAATCAATCAATCAATTATGAATAATCTCAAACCCTAACCCTACGCATGAAGAACAAGCCAAACCTAGGGTTTCACCAACTAAACCCCTAATAAAACTACGCACTCATAGCTATAAATGGAGCAAGAATAATAGCAAGATCAATGAAATCGACAAAAGCAATCAATGTATGGACGTTGCACCCGAGTGTACCATGCGCATGGTACACCCGGGCTAAAACGCAGCAAGGAACAAAACGCAGGGAGAAATGTACATGCAGTACATTAAAAATGTACATGTGAATGTCAACTTATAATGCTGAGTCAAATGCGTGTCCCCACACTCAACCGCCCCAGTTGTGCGCTGCCTTTCCATACTCAACCGCCCCTTTTCTGTAATATGTAACTGTCATTTTACCTTTATGGGAAAGGAAATCTATAATAGGCTTAGTGAGAAACACAATCATTTCCATTTTCAAAAACTTAAACTTCTCCTCTTCCCAACGCTTCCTTCCTTCCCATTGTGCCATTTCTCCCCTTTCTCCACTAAGCAGTTACAGTAAAACAAAAAGTCTAATTTCTCGCCCTTTGAAATTTCCATTGCCATTTTCCATTTTTCTCCCACTCAAGTTTTTCTCCAACTCTAATTTTTTCTACAACTCAATTTATGGAAAACTCGAAGAAGAAGTAAGTATTCATATCTAAATTTTCAATTTCTTTTAATTAAAAATTTCACCATTACCATTTGGGATTAAGTTTTTATTTTGCAAAACCCTTGAATTTCTGTTTTTGAATACATTGTTTTGATCTTGGGTGTAGTGTTGTGGTCGATCCCACTGATAGCCAACCAATTGCTCAAATGGTGACCAAAAGAAGGACGAAAAGGAAGAACACGACCGAAGTACCCATTGTAGACCCTTATTTGCTTGCTGCAATTAGAGAAGAAGTAGAATTAATGGTCTCCAAGTAATTCCAATATGTCTAATTTTACTGTAATTCTAAAATTAAAGTGCAAAAGAACTTGTTGAAATTCATTTCGGTCGAGTAATTGAATTATGGTTCGTCAAATTGGTTCGGCAAAATGAACATATACCATTCATAAAATATACATATACCATTCAAAAAATGTATATGTAGTTGGTTTGAAATATACATATATTTGTGGTCTGTCAAAATGTACATATACCATTCATAAAATGTACATGTAATTGTCATGAAATGTACATGTAGTTAGTTTGAAATGTACATGTATTTGTTACATATAATCAATATGTACATCAAATGTGTGTGTAATGTACAGTGGTACAGTAGTACAGTATTGACCTCAGAACGGTATAATCATTGTGTATGTAATATACATATCACTATATTGGAATGTACATATCACTATATTGGAATATACATGTATGAGGCAAGAAATGTACATATATGAATCAAGAAATTTATATGTTTCTTACATGGAAATGTAACTAATATGAGCAAGGGTAAAATGTACATGTACCATTCATAGAATGTACATATATCAATTAGAAAATGTACATATATGTACCTATGAGTCTAGAAATGTACATTTATCGTCCATAAAATCTAGATGTACTTTCATTAAATTTAGATGTATCATTTGGTAAATGTATATTGGTATATTGGTAAAGTACATTGGTATATGGTGTACACATAACTATATGGGAATTTACATATTTTATTTACGTGTAATCAACATGAAATGTACATTAATAACTCAATAAATGTACATAGACAAGCCATAAAATGTACAAATACCAATAGGGAAATGTACAAGTGTCGTCATGAAAATGTAAATTAATGAGCTATGAATTGTACACGTATTAGTTTTGAAATGTATATGTACTTGTTATGAAATGTACATATAGCAATCACGAAATGTACATGTGTCAATTACGGTATGTACATGTCTCATCTATGAATATATAAATCAATGAGTCATAAAATATACGTTTATGAGCCATGAAATGTACACATCTGTAGTAAGAAATGTATATATTTGTAGTTTAAGTACCAACGACCTTGTTTAACTAAGGTATACTTTTTTGGCATGCGGAAACTTGTAATCATTTAGAAATGTACATAGGACTAATATTTAATGTACATACATTCATAGTAAAATGTACATTTAACTAGTATGCAATGTACATATATTATCTTAAGTACATTATATTTATATGTGTGCAATGTACATGACGTTGACAAAAAATGTACATGCACTAGTTACGAAATGTACATACTTGAATAAAAAAATGTACACATTTTATTACAGGACCAATAAACTTGTTTGTCCATTTAAGTAATGTCAAATATAGTTATGATCATTTGGGTTACATTTAATGTGCATTAATTGTAATTATTTATTTCATAATTACAACTACAGTGAGCCCAAAGATACATCAAGACACTAAGAAGTCAAGGAGACTCTGGCCCCAACCGAAGAACCACATCCCATGAAGAAGCGTAAAATGCATACAACTAGCAACCCAAATCGTCTCAGTCTTAGGAATACATTGGAACCAATTAGAAAGGTTGTCAAGTCTCTTGCCCACAAGTATGAAAAACTGCAAGCCATTAAAGACATGGGGTTTGCTAGCCTGCTACACTTGAATTTACCCGCAAATAATTCCTTCTTTGCAGCTGACCTGATTGGGAATTTTGAGTCGAACGGAATATGCATTCTGATCGACCGTAATAGATCCATTGAAATTGAGGATGTTGACATCCATTTAGTATATGGGTTACCGTTGAATGGAGAGAAGATTGTCAAAGCAAAGGGACATAGTGATCAGTTCTTTAAAGTTGTTAGACAGTTCAAGGCTTATTACGGAGGTACAATGCCAAGTCTAAAGGACGTGAAAAAAAAACTAATGGAGGATGCAGTTCCATTGGACGACAAATGGAAGAGAAGTTTCCTAGTCCTTGTAGTTAACACCTGCATAAACTCAAGTACCAATTCCCAGCCATTCATTAAGTTCCTAACAACAACCTATGACATAAGCCAAATTTCCAAGTTTGATTGGAGCAACTACACACTCAGCAGCTTGGTGGAGTGCTCTTTAGCTTGGAAAGAGAAACCTTCTCAGTTTTTTTGTGGTCCTCTCACATTCTTGATGGTATTTTCCTGAACTAGCTTGACTAAACATGTTTACTATTATTTTGTGTTCAAATTCATAACACACATTATATTTTATTGCAATGCACATCCCATAGCGCATTAAATTTCTAGAACTGAATAAGTTGGTTTACAGATATTTTATTTTGATTGGTTACAGAGGTTTAACAACACTGTATTAAGGGCATTCCCATTAGTCTCTGTTTAGAACCATCAGTTGGTGCTAGAGAGAATTACTGTCGAGCTTAAGCATGGGTTCAGAACGGGTAGTGTGCTGCACAGGATTTCAGCACCCCAAAATCCAGATATCCCCATACCTGAACACTTGCTGGACAGTTCACAACAGCAACAACGGAAATAAGCCCAAAAACAACAGTAACAACCCCCACACAACCAGCAATAACTGCAACAGCAACAATCCTAACAACAGCAAGAAAATCAGCAACAAGTTCACCCCCAAAACCATTAAGGTATGGGAACATGCATCCTTTCTATGTCAAATGTACATCTTGCATATGTGAAATGTACATCCTGCTTATGTCAAATGTACATCCTACATATGTGAAATGTACATCCTGCATATGTGAAATATACATCCTTTATATGTGAAATGTACATCCTCAAATGTGAAATGTACATCCTTTATATGTTAAATGTACATCCTTTATATGTGAAATGTACATCCATCATATGTGAAATGTATATCGTGCATATGTGAAATATACATCCTTTATATTTGAAATGTACATCCTTTATATGTGAAATGTATATCCTTTATACGTGAAATGTATATCCTTTATATTTGAAATGTACATCCTTTATATTTAAAATGTACATCGTTCATATTTGAAATGTACATCCTACATATGTGAAATTTTATTGGAATTTAAATCCTTTCATTCTTTACGCGTATTGGTTTCCCTATTTTGAATAGGAATACAACAACGAGGTCCCTTACGGAGAAAATTGTAGCAGATTTCGTCGACCTCACTGACATGTTGAGATTGGGTGAAAGGTTTTACCCCGGGGGCCTGATCAATGACTACACCATATACAATGTGGCTTTAATGTGGTCTAGATGTTCTGGAACCACTATACCTAACATGCACAACTTGAGCCAAAGGAGACCAGATTTCCCCCAGCCCATAAGCCAAGATGAGGACATATATGGTGCTGCCTGGTTTGGGGACATGATTGATGAAGCCGTTCGCAAGGCAACGGAGGGTGATGGAAGTGTGAGGACACCCCACACGCTTGAACCCAACATGTATGACATTGAGCTAACCCCAAACATTTGCTATTTGTCAACCCTTTAACATATTGCATAGACTATCTTGATTACTCGTAAGTCTGAGTACCATTTAGAACAGAATGTTGGGGGGAAAAATGATGAACACCATGATCAAGAAGAATACCATACGGAACACCATGAAGTAAATCAAAGGTACACTTAAGGTTGCATATATGTTTATAATGTGCAGTCTTGTATGAGAAAATGTGCATATATAACAAAATTAATGTACATATTAGTACTGATGGTTATCATAATTATATTTCAAATGAACTCTGTCACCTTATGTACATGCTATTGGATGGAAATGTACATATCATTATATTTCTAAGGCCTAACCTAGTGTGTTTGAACGTGTTTAGTGACTATGTTGAGGACCATGTTGATATTCCCCAAGAGGGAGAGAATGAGATTGGCTGTGCAGATAAAAGGTACAATTTAACTAAAATAAATGCACATAATTCATTTTACTTTGATTATAATGTACATTTTTTATTAATATAATGTACATTTACTTTGATTGGAATGTACATTTCTTACGATCATAATGTACATTTATATTTATTATTATATTACAATGTCCAATTATATATTCCAGTGACCATCCAACTGAACCCGTTGATGTGCCCCGAGAAGGAGTTGGCATCGTATGCATTGATAACCAGCAGATGTAAGTATTCATTAATAATCCATTATAAAAATATAGTCTTTTATTTCGTGTACGATGAACATTATTGAATACAAATTTATACATTTGTTTATATATAGGGGATCTGAAGAAACCCCAGAGCAAGAAGACCATCCACAAAATGAGGGGGGTTCACAAATAAAACCCACTACAGATAGGTAACATGATTTAACTGATAGTAAATGCACTTAATCTAACATGAATGCACAAATAAAACCCACTACTGAAAGAGGAAAGTGCCTCCCATGTTATCATCTCCATTATTGGCACAGTACTCTCATTTGATTAAAGATGAAATAGACGAGGCACAAGCATTTTGTGATTATGCCTTTGCTAATGATCTTGATCCCCAGTAAGTGTCCTATACTTCCATGTTCTAGTAATTATATAGTAATCATTACTAAATTCATATGTAAAATGCCTACTGTAGTGAGCTACTTCATGATGATGGACATACGTTCCTCACAAGGGAACATGTCCAGCCAATGGGGCTTGACAAATACATATACACTGAAATCATTGATGCATGGGCGACTATACTCAACAAGAAAAACCGCTCAAGCAAAGAGAAAAAAGTTTTTCTTCTCTAACAACCCATTTGTAAGCCCACCATTTTGAATAAATATTTGAATTGTCACTAACTAAAATTGTGCCTAACACATGGTTCCCTTTGGCAGAATGTAGTTTGTATGAATGATGCCTACGATGGAACAAGTCAAGTAATGACCTTAGAGTTGAGGTGTGCAAACTTCAAAGAATCCATTGAAAACTACATGGTTGATAACGGTATTCGCACAATCAAGGGTCATCCATTGGTAAGACATTATTATATAGTTGAGATTACATTTGGAATAAGTATCATGTGCTTAAATGCAATGTGCATTGATTATGTACATTATAAGGTTTCCAAGAATGTACATTACATATTTAGAAAATATACATTATATGCACTGATAATGTACAAAAGTATATAATGGTAATGTACTTAAATGGAATATGCTCTAAAAAATACTAATTACATATTTAGAAAATGTGTACCATGTACAATAAAAATAAACATTTAAAGGTTAGAAAATGTACAATTTCCACAACTAATGTGTATTAATGTTCTACATGTTTTTTGTTAAATATTTAAGGTCTTCTTCCCAGCATACGCATCAGAACACTTTTACTTGTACTGCATCAACCAAAAGGCCAGGTCCATAGATGTCATCGACAACAAATTACTTCCTAAAGGTGTAACGCTAGAAAACAAGTACCATGATCATCCCTATAAGTTGGTAAGTATACATCTAATACACATTATCTTTTGATACAACTCCATATTTTCTGTAATGTACATATTATCGTTTTTATACTAATCCCACCGTTGTAATATTTGAAGTTACATGCCTTTCAATTGTACATGGAAGATAAGGGGAGTACGGTGCAATACCAAAATTTCACTTGTAGGATCATCCAGATGCCATGGAGATTACATGGAGACGAAGTTGACTATGGCATATACACTATGTGCCACATGGAAACATATGAAGGAAGAGTAAAGTGGGAATGTGGACTCCTTCCAGATAATGTGAGTTGTTTCTATTTCATCTAAAATTTAAATATCGTAATTCCCAACCCTCACTCCACACTTATTTCATTATAGTTCGACGCGTTGAAAGGGCTACGTTTGCGGTATACACATGAGATCCTCAACGATCCATCAAACAAGAAGAAGGAAAATATTCATCACTTAGCAATAAAAAGGCTCCAGGGATAAGAATCCAACATGTAGAATGATTTAATTATTTCCTAACAATCTCATTACTTGACCATCATTTTCGTGTGTTAGACTTCCTATCATACATTATATTTACTATTACCAGCCACTAATGTACATATAACCATATTATTTTATGTACGTTTTTACCCGTCATGAAATGCACATATGAAAGCCATAAAATATTAACTAATGTACATTCTTCAAGTAAGAAATGTACATTCCTATATTAGATAATGTACATTATTATATCTGGTAATGTACATTAAACTTGTACACAATGTTTACTCTCAAGAACATGCAACATTTATGTACATTCCTATATTAGGTAATGTACACTCCTGTATTTGGTTATGTACATTAAACTTGTCTAATATTTACTTTAAAAACTTGCAACGCTTGATACACATACTCACTAGATTACTAATATACACATAATTCATTAAAAATGTACATACTAGTGATAAAAAATGTACATGTTTTTATCAGGTAATATGCTTCTATATAAAGGGTAACCCTTTAAGAAATATACATTCTACAAGTAAGAAATGTACATTCTTCACGTAGTTCATGTACATTCATAAAGTTGGTAATGTACATTTAACTTTCTACAAGCATATATTATTGATTAAGAATGTACATGTTTTTATTAGGTAATGTGCTTCTGTATAAAAGGTAACACTTTATGATATGTACATTCCTAGAGTAGGTAATGTACATTTTGATATCAGTTAATGTACATTTACGCTATATGAATGTCTACGTTCAAAAAGTTGCAACGCTTGATATACATACTAACTAGATTGATAATGTACATATAATTGATTAAAAATGTATAGATTATTGATTAAAAATGTACATTCTTATATAAGGTAATGAACATTTTTAGCTATACAATGTATGCGTTCAAAAAATATATGACGCTTGTATAAATAACAAAATAACAACATATGCCCGCCATTAACTTGAACATAATTAAACTCATTCACCATATAGCGTCACGTTCAAGTCAAAATATTGATCGTATTGGAAACTTCTAATATCCGAGCCACCACACAATGGATTAGCCACTGCTTTTCCTTTGAAAACATTAAAGTAGTCCTGCATAGTTAGGTAACATAATACAACACACACACCAATAAACATTGTTGGTTCAAAATCATATAGTGGAATTTTTATACATCAAAATAAAAAATTAACGAAATTTATAGATCGAAAATAAAGCATGCAATACCTTAATAGAATGATTAGTCCTTAGCTTTATTATATCAACAACCTTTGCAACCCTTTTTTTCCATGATTTCACTTTCTGCCCCTTAAGCCTCTTAGATATCTTCTCGTGCGTAGATCGAAGCCGAAGATTCCTACACCCCTTTTTCCTTGTTTTCACTGGGTCATTGACTTCCACTCTTTCACCCAATATAGTATCCTCGTGGGTACCCTCTTCAGTCTCAGTAATTTTTGATTTCCTGATCATATAGAAATCAATCTTCTCTTTACATTCAATTAAGTGATTCTCGATGACATTTCGTGCGGCCAAATCATGTTTTCAAACCACCCTTATAAAAGATCGTATGTTATGTAACCTCCAAACACTGGAATGCGTAACACCTGACCCATCGACAACATTGTCGTCCACCTTAGTGCACTAGCGGCCTTGGTCCATCTCTTCAAAATATATCTCCGTGGGATAAACGTAACATTATTAAGGTGAAGAACACGAAGAGAATGTCTACAAAGAAGCCCAACCTCGCTAAAATACTTATAGGTGCAACTAATTTTAGTCGAAGACTCATCAAATGTAATCGTATGATTTATAACATCCTTTTTTGGATGACATATGTGGTACTCGTATATTGAAGGTTGCATATTGATAACCTTAGCAACACAAGGGACACCATTCACAAAATTATCCTCAAATTGAAGG
Source organism: Dysphania ambrosioides (assembly GCA_026401315.1). Classification (NCBI taxonomy): domain Eukaryota; kingdom Viridiplantae; phylum Streptophyta; class Magnoliopsida; order Caryophyllales; family Amaranthaceae; genus Dysphania; species Dysphania ambrosioides. The sequence continues at coordinate 16,769,426 of CM048660.1, read as the reverse complement.
TATAGAGGGATCGTATAAACCTGCCTTGCTAGCTCCAATAAGCCCACGTCTGCCCAAACCAAATATCAATTACCATTAACGCTTTCGTAATCATCCAAATTCTCGTTGCTCCTCCACTCCTCAACAACATCAATGAAACACTTATAAAAATCACATAGACTATGAGTTCTATGTAACCTCCTGGAAACTGATTTATTTGTGGTTTCACTCCATTGAGATGAGAGTACACCACTACTAAAATAGTCCTTGGAGTAAGCAGGACACCATAACTCCTTTATAAGATATAAATTCTAAATCCATTTATTGGACGAACAATCAAACTTCGTGACCATGCTGAAAAATACAATAAGAAAACCATTAGTACACATGCCAAAGGATGCAGGACAATAATGCAGTAGTAGAATAAGATTTTGCAAGCATGTGCATTTCACAGATAATGGATGTACATTTCACATGTAAAGGATGTACATATCACATATAAAGGATGTACATTTCACATATGCAGGATGTACATTTCACATATAAAGGATGTAAATTTCACATATAAAGGATGCACATTTCACATATGCAGGATGTACATTTCACATATAAAGGATGTAAATTTCACATATAAAGGATGCACATTTCAAATATGCAGAATGTACACTTCACATATCAAGGATGTACATTTCACATTTAACGGATGTACATTTCAAATATGTAGGATGTACATTTCACATATAAAGGATGTATATTTCACATATCTTAAATTCTAGTACATTACCTTTCTCTACAATGTACATTATCTTGTTATGTAATGAACATTATATTATAACAACATGCCAAACACACAGAATAATAATTATGATGTCTTAAAATGTACGTATTTCATTTAATTCATTTCCAATGATACCTTGACCAGTAGTGCTCTAGTTCGACTACTGTATCCGTATACTTCAAAACAATGTTGAATATATCATTAAAACCCTCCATAGACCTCAATCCCCTTATATTCTTTTTAGCATTCTCCCCAATATGCCATGTACGTAAACGGTGACGGGTATTTCAGAACACATCTTTTATTGCTCTTGCCATTGACTGTGCTTGATCCGTCATAATCGTCACCGGATACTTTCCACCCATGGACCTTAAAAAGGTGCTAAATAACCACTGAAAAGACTCCACGTTCTCGTTAAGTAAAAATCCAATCCCAAACATCATGTTTTTGTTTTGGTGGTTCATTCCAACAAATGGACCACAAATCATATCATATTTGTTTGTGCGGTATGTTGTATCATGAAGTAATAAATCCCCAAATATATCATAGTCTACTTTCATATGACTATCCCTAAAAAAAGCCTCAAGATGACCTTCGCAGTCCACTTCAAAATCATAAAAAAAAAAGTCAATCTCCTTTGTTTTTCTTTCCTTAAAGTAGTTAATTAAACCTCTAGCATCACACCCATCAACCTTCATTTTCTTTTGTCCAGCCAATGCATCGTACACATCTTTCTTAAGAAATCCAAGACTCGCTTCACCTCCTGCTTGCTTCTTCAAAACACAAACACATCAGCAACTGGTATTCCATTCTCAGTTAGATTATTCAGCACCGCCATCTGATCCTCATAAATCTTCCTATAGGATCTTATTAGATGTCGTTTTGACACATCAATCCTATTGTGATTATGAGTCATATTATGCTTGGTAACTATGAATAAACCCAAATCCTTATTCACGTTGAACTGAGTAAATGCCTTACAGCCAGTTCTAATTCCCTTTTCTGATAAACCTTTTCCACAATACTTCTCTTAAGCCCTGCATAACAACATACAAATATCCGCTGCCGTATTGTTTTCTTATCAGCCCTCATCTCTAACTTCCCTTTACGTGTGCCAAATCCATGCTTAAACGTATAACTATTATATAATTCATGAGCTTCATCATTAGACTTTACTTTTTTGTACATAAGCTTAGAATCAGCAGCCTCTTTGAACCCTATACACATTATGTACAATACAATCATGCCTCGTGTATATAATTTTTATACGATATGTACATTACAGTACTGCACTATGTACGTTTTATGATATGCCCATATAACCAATTCACACAATGTACATTTATAATAAGCCTCATGTACATTTATAATAAGCCTCGTGTACATTTATAATAAGCCTCATGTACATTTATAATAAGCCTCATGTACATTTATAATAAGCCTTATGTACATTTATAATATACCTTATGTACATTTTGCATATGCCTAATGTACATTTTACGATATGCCCATATAACCAATTCACGCAATGTACATAATAATAATACAATATGTACATTCTATTCATCCATGATGTACATTTATCTAATATTCATCCTAAACCCTATTATTCACAATTTGATATACCAACTTTGCCCATGTAACCAATTCACGCAATGCACATGTTTATATTATACACTATGTATATTACAATCATTTCTAATGTAAATTTTATTAATACATCTATATTCATCATATACCTTATGTACATTTATAATAAGCCTCATGTACATTTATCATATACCTTATGTACATTTATGATATGCCTAATGTATATTTTACGATATGCCCATATAGCCAATTCACGCAATGTACATATATATAATATAATATCAACCTATTATAAGGTATATGATAAATGTACATATTAATACTATACAAATTGAAGAATCAATAAGGAGATGAAATAAGATTAATTATACTCTAGAGGGGGGTGAATAGTGTATAACCGATTTTCGCGTTCAGGATCTCAAGGTCTTAAACAGACTTTCAAAGGCGGAATATAAGTGTTGAGACTTATCTTTGAATCTGGATGTCGAAGCCTTAAAATTGGTTTCAAAGGATTTTGCTCGGGCTTTGACTGTTCGCTACTTTGATCAATGAACGAAACAAACATATAATGTAAGCAATAAAGATAGAAATAAGATGAGACAAAACATGGAGATTTGATACAAAGTTCGGTAACTAATTTGCCTACGTCTCCGCCTAGGGTTGTCCAACCCTTAGGATTTAACTCGCTCTTTTATTACTTCCCTTAGAGACCTAAAGCACCCTAGAAGATCTTAATCCCCATCTTCTAGTCCATAGTACCCTAACTATACTTTAGCATCTCATATCCTAGTAATAAAAAGCTCTCTCTCTATTTTTCTATATGTTTGAGTATATGGGTATACTCTTAGTATAACACTCTCTCAAAATATTTTAAACACTCAAGAGATTATACTTTGATTTTCTCTAAATCTAAATATAAGATAAAGTTTTGTGGAACTAGAGAGAAAATAATGAAGCTTTGTTGATGTAGCTTTTGACTGAAATTCACGATTAAAGCTTCTGTTCTTGTCTCACTTTTTGTCTCATGCTTCTTCCACTTAAAAGCTTAGGAATATATATTGAACTTGATCTCAAGGCCGTTGAAAGGAGGCTCAAAATAAGCTGCTCAAAATCTGATTTGCCTTCAATACTTTCAGCAAGATTTCCTCCAATATGGCTATAGATGATCGTGATTTTGGCTGTTGAAGATTGATATCATTGAATATTTTACAGCAAGAATCTTTCCAGTTTATTTGCTGCACCTTGAAGCTTCAAACAGATTTCCTTTTCCATAACAACGATGTTTGAATTTTGGTAACTACCAAAATTAACTTGAAGAATCTTCAACATATATGAGCATCATTTATTTGCGAAAATTAAGAGATACCTTTGACAATAAAATCATGTTTAATAAGTTAGGTTAGAGAATAAAATAAGTGAAATAAGGAAAGGATAAAAATAAAAGATTTAGGTAATTAGAATATTCTTATCCTTTGTGAAAGTGTTTGAACTTTGCTAACTTCTTTGAGACGTGGCTCAAGCTTTTGAAGACGTGGCTCAAATGTTTTATTATCATCCTTTGACAGAATGCATAAAGCTTTGCATTTTAGATTCCATTACTTCCATCACATTGTCAACTTTATGCATTTTGGTTTCTATGATGTTTTTAACTCTATTTGACTTTGTATTTTGGCTTCCATCGTTAGACATAAAAACGTTAGTATTCAAGGTGGAGTCTTCACAAACGTATAAACGTATACAAACTATACAACACAAATCACATTAAATATCCATCATACCAAAATTAATATACCAACATTTGTTTTTGTGAACTAAACAACACAAATCACATAATATACATTTTCCTAATATATAATGTACATTAACAACAAGCCCCATGTACATTCATTAACCAAGAAAAATTTAATTACTCCCAAAATACTTACCTCCATTGTTTTCATGGAAGTCTTCATCAACCTAAAATACCAAATTAGAGTTCAAGTACAAATTTTGAAAATCACCCTCTAACCAGCAAAGCCTTTCATACAAATTTTGAAAAAGAAATAAATGATGTTTAAATAAGTGAAATCAGTTCAAGTATATGAAATTTTTGTTTCAAATTCAAAAATATTGGTAATCATTACTCAAGTTGCATCTGAAAAAAAAATCTCTGCAAAATCTTATCCTAGTGCTGCACCTCCCCACTTTTCTGATCTCCACAGCAATTTCTGCACACTTTCCCTCCCTCGGTCGCCTTAAATATTTTCACTTCCCCCACGCATTTCACTCGGTTGTATGTGACACCCAAGCCACATAGGACAGGTGCACCATACGTCCCATACGCCAGGGTGCACCATCGAATTTACACCATATAAGTGAAAGCATCAAACGAAATAGAGAAATAAAGGAAACGAGAACTTACATAAACGAGAATACTTGAATGAAAGACAACTTGAATCCAAAATACAATGCTTGAAAAGGAGAACAATAAAAGCTTTACATCTAAACTAGGGCATGAATGAAATGGAAAGCAATAAATGATGTTCCAAGTTGAGGCACAAGAGCTCTCAAAGTAGGCATGAGGGTTTTACACAGAGAAAAGGGGGTATTTATACCCTAAAACATAAGGGTTTAAAAGCCCTAAAAGAACCCTCGAGGGACGGCTAGTGAAGAAATAAATTCTACGAGAGTTGGAGACCATTCGATTGAATGGTAGGTTGATTCGGCCGAATGGACATTGAATGGAATCTGATTCGGCCATATCAGAGAGCTTGAGCCAAGAAACAAAAGTCTGTGCCACCATTCGACCGAATGCTTAAGAGGTTCGGCCGAATGATTGCTCATTCGCCTGAATGCAATGCTATTCACCCTTTCTAGTGAGCTTGAATCATATGCTTGTGTTCTGTCTTCCATTCGACCAAATGGTGCTCAAATTCGGTCGAATCTGAGCCTGAATCCTGCTATATAGCTTCTTTGAAGTGTCTAATGGCTTCTAAACTTCGTGGGATCTTTGAGAGTGACTTCGAACGCGTGCTCAAGCTACGATACATGCGTCTAACCTCTTGATAAGAGTGTCAAAGCCTCGAACACGTTGCACTTAACCTTGAAATCATCGAAAATACCTGAAATGACCTTAAAACAACCCGAAGACAAGATCAAGGTAAAATCAAGTGTAATGTGTATAAAATCAATAAAATCATGAGACTTGACACTACAACGGGGTTGTAAACATGTTCTAAAATGAGCACATTAACTTCCCCCAAGCTAAACCTTTACTAGTCCATAGCAAATGAACTAGTGGGGCAACGTGAAAGCACAGGGCAAAATAATGACTGAAGTAAATGAAAAGCACGGCAAGCGGAAAACAAGACAATGCAAGCCGTGTATGCGCAAAACTCTTCCCTAGCCATGGGTGTGTAAGTAAATGGGCTTAGGAGAGCATAATACTAAGAACAACAACATTTTCCACAGACTCGGGATCACTGGAAAAGCTACAACACAGGCCATGCCACCTACTACCTAATGAGGTCACAAGTCTACGCTCCCCAGGCTATTTCCCAAAAGATGTGGGAAATTTCTAATATGCTCATGTGTTTGATAAGGTATGTATTTCGCTCATAATCATTCGACTAAAGAGGAGCTGAGAATTAAACACTTAAACAGGGAGAAGTCTAGGGAATTGTACCTTATCTACTCTCCAGCACAGAACTTACTAATCAGACTGAGTCAAATAGATTTGGAAAGGGGTGCGATGTAGGCTAGGGTTAAGGTGGGGTAAATTTGGGAATATGGTGCTAAAGTAGAGGATACCAAGCAATCCAAGATAATGAAATCAACAACTACGACTTCCAACGATAATACCAACCCAAAAGCCTCAAATAAAGTACAGATGAGCTCTTACATATTACGCTGACTCTATTCTAAAATTTTCATTTTCTTTTTCTTCTTTTTGTGTTTGTCATGCTCATATCTCTTTTGACATTCAATCCCTTTTCTTTTATTAACTTTTTCACTTAATGATTTTGTATAAATGTCTCAAGAGTACACAAGAGGAAAGAGGGAGAAACAACTAAGCAAAATATGATGTATAGAGTAATATCCAACCAACAACCACTTATGCTAACCAAAGGCCCACAACATAATGCAACGCCCATAGACACCACCATATATTGCTTAACTATCCTCTAGGTAAATAGAGGGAACATTTGGTATCAAGAAAAAGGTAAAGGCAAAGAATTGGGTTAACCTAAAGTCAATAGATGTAAAAGGTAGGCAATTTGGTTGTTTAGCTAATACTAACAAACGTGTTATCATCCCTGGCCTTTAGATGACTATGCTGGAGGAGAATAGACTTAATACATAGATTCTCTAACTAGCACTCGATGACATAGGACTCACAATGGAGTCCTAGATGGCTCAATCCTCACTAAGCTAGTCGAAATGTGCCTCAATAGGTAGTCATCCAAGCCATAAACCAAGCAAGCCTAGATCCCCAAGTCAGGTGGAAAACAGTCAATCATTCGGTCCCAAAACAGGCACAAGGCTGAGAAAACATGAGTATGCTTAGGACCACTAGAATTTACACATCAGAAGCTTGCATGCTGGTTTCACAACTCAAGCATCTCAACAAAACAAAACTAAACATGCAAAAACTATAACCAAAACCAAGGCAATAGTGATAATAATGCGAATCTTTCAAAACTTTAAAAACGCAAGAACCCTCCCCCAAGCCAGCTCAAGAGCTGTCTTGGCACTTGGGAAAGATGGGTAAGAGAACTAAAAGGGATAAAGATACACATTTTGGAAAATATAGCTAAGCAAACAAATAAACTATACTAACACCGGGTTATCTCCCGCAAGTACTTTTGTTTAACGTTGGTAAGTTTGTCACAGCTAGCCACAAGCTTAGATAGAAAAAGAAAACAAAGAAACCATACCTGCTATAGGTGTGGACTCACTCCTAGCATCCCCATCACCTCCATCATGGGGACCCAAAACTCCCCATCAAGCAGTAGTGGCAGAAGTAAGCAAAGTGAAACCGGGGTTATCTGGAGGTGGGCTATAATGCGGGGCTACCCCAAGCCAGGGTGGAGCCATTGTTCTCTTTTTGGTTTTTCTTCTTTTCTACCCTTCTTCCTTTTGTGGGCTGGCTTGTCAGTACCCTCAGAATTGTCATAAATTTCTTTCATCAGAATAATCTCCTTCTCAACATCAAAAGCAACATTCTTAATCGCTTTCTCCTCATCTGACACCTCAACAAACATCGGGGCAACAAAAACATCACAACCCTTAACCTTTTGTTCAACTATACTTTTAACAATTTGAAGGAACAAATCTGCTTGACCATGGGTTATTTGGAGTACTTAGAAAAGGCAAACACAACCTTATCTTGGGCTACCCTTATAGTGATAGTCTCTAATTCGCAGTCGATTAAGGCACCCAAAGTCTTCAAAGCATCTCTCCCTAGCATGAGGGGAGTATAAGGATCCTCAACCATATCAAGCACCACGAAGTCACATGGGACCACAATGTTCCTTAGTTGGATTGAAAGGTCTTCAAACTCCCCACATGGCACTTTTATACTTCGTTCGGCTAGTTGGATGGTTTTCTTTGATGGCTTCAACTCAAAGGTTATTTTTTTAGAAATAGACATCGGCATAAGGATAATGGAGGCCCCAAGGTCAGCAAGTGCTCCCTTAGAATTAAGTTTTCCAAGGGTGACTGGGAGCACAAAGGGTCCTCTAACTTTTTCTTTCTTGGCCCAAGTGCCCTAAATAATGGCACTCACCTGCTCTAGCAAACTAATCACTTTGCCCCCAAGCTTTCTCTTGTTTCCTAATAGAGTTTTCAGATACTTAGCATATTGAGGCAGTTGCTCCATGGCCTCCAAGAATGGTATCTTCATCTCAAGTTGTCGCATATGCTCTAGGAACTTAAGAAACTTTTCTTGCAATTGTTTTTCTACCTTTTTGTAAGGAAAAGGTAGCGGTGGAGCATGTTAAAGCTCAAGTTTCCTCCTTTCTTGTATCTCCCTCTATTTCTCTTCTTTATCCTTCTTTTACTTTTCATGCTCTTTTACTTTAACATTGTTTTTCTCACCTTTTTCCCCAACTTTCTTCTCTTTTCTCCCCTCAAGATCATCCTTATGCTTAATTTCCCTTTGAAAAACAAGATCCTTTGAGGACCCTTACCCTAAATTATCTCTTAGAGCTACAACTGGAGTAGAGTATGAGGTTCCCGATCTTAGGAAGATCGTCTTGCATGTGTGATGTTAGGGTTGGAGTCAGGAGTGTTTGTTGATGGAGGTTAGGTAGATGGGTTTGGTTGAGGGTGAGATGGGAATAGGAATAATGGAGGTGGATTGGCTATCTGAGCAAGCTGGGACTCAAACAACTTATGTTGTGCCTGAAGTTGTTGCATTTGAGTGTTTAAGGTTTGATTGATTTGGGAGAGGGTTTGATTTTATTGAGCAAGAGAGTTCACTTAAGTGGAAAGTAATCATGATTTGGAGGCGGGTTTGGTGGTGGTTGTGTAGATGGGTAGGGTAGGTTGGGGTTGGGCCTTGGCACTTGAAGATACAGCCTGTTCCCATTCGGCCTAAGAAAACTTCCATTTGTTTGATTGCTAAAGGGAGGTCTAAAGGTTTGATTGTTGTAGGGACCTTGATGAGCAAACCCTTGGTTTTGACCACTATAACCCACAGCTACCACATAATCGGGATTGTACCCATAACCATCGTAGTTCATGACTAGAGCTCCTTCTTAGTTGCTCCCCCCATAGTTCACAACTGCCACATATTCAGAATTCAAGCCCCCACAATAGGATGTATCATGATTGGTACCCCCACAATAGGATGTATCATGATTGGTACCCCCACAATAGGATGTATCATGATTGCCACATATTCTACATGAAAAGGGCTTCTCATTAGCTGATGATACATTTGAACTACCTTGAGCAAGTTTGAACCTAGTTTCTTATCCATGATAGCCTCAATTTTTGAACTAATCGTGTCCAAGTTACTTAAATCAATCATCCCCCTTGGTAGTCCATTATCTCTTGCTCCTCCCCAAGAGCTATTTTTGGCCACCTCTTCAATCTTAGTCTTCACCTGATTGCATGGGACTTTTGAGAGTTGTCCACCAACTGCCGAGTCTAGAAGTGCCTTGGTGGAGTCATTGAGACCATCGTAGAAAAATGTGTTAAGATGGTTCTTCCCGTACTCATGATGGGGCATGCTCTAATCATTCTTTTAAACTGACTCCAAGTAGTACTGAGGTTCTCATCATCCTCTTGAGTGAAGGACGTGATTTTCTTGCGCTAATCTTGCGTTCGAACTATGGGATAGAACCTCTCTAGAAAAGTTGTCTTTAATTAAGCCTAATTAATGATTGAGTTGGGCTTTAAGCATTTATACCAATCCTTAGCGTCGCCAGCTAGACTCAAGTAAAATAGGTGCATTCGCACATAGTCTGAACTATTGGGGCATGGAGGAATGATTCCGCAAAATCTGAGAATGCTTCCAAGTGTTGGAGGGGGCATTCGTTTTTCAAGCCACATTCATTTTTCAAGTCTAAACTATGGATGTATTTGATAAAGAGTTGGAGCTATGGGTAACACGACACCGCCTTGAAATTCTTGGGACTCAGGTGTCTCAAATTGGCTAAATAACTACTGATTTTCTTCCATAGGTGGTGTAGGAGGGTTGGGAGTTATTGGTTGTAACTGAGTTTGGGATGGAGTTCGCCGTTCAATACATTGAATCTTAGGGTCGTATGGTATTACCTACTAATTTGATCTGCGTGTGCTATAGTGCATGCAAACAACACTAGAAACCAAGTGTAAGCACTAACAAGCAAGATTAAAGGACAATAAACAGAAATAAAATAGAAATGAATTACATCTAGAACATAATCTAAACATAATGCCTTGTACCCGGCAACGGCGCCATTTTGATAACCGGCTTTTAGCGTCGTTTACTAAAAGACTAGTTACACAAAAAATATTTGTAATCACCCTAATACTACTACAACTAGCATAATGGTAAGTCAGGGTCGAACATCAAGGACAAGGTATGCTAGGTTCTAGACTTGATGTAGAGAGTTTATATAAGATGTGATTTTTTAAACTATACTAATGACAAGAAAGTAAAGCAAGAATAAAAACGATAATGAACAGCAATGAAAGGCAAATAGGGATAGATTAGTTCCACCCTAGGAAGGACAATAAAACTAGTAGATAAGCTAGGTCAAGGGAAATTGATCAACAATCGATCAAGACACTCTAGATGACGAGAGGAAGTTTGTGACTCGATAAATCACACTAACAACCTATAATCGCCCTATGTCTCCTAAGGAGTGGCAGGATAAGATTTGCATCAAATATCAATCAATCATCAATAATCTCAAACCCTAACCCTACACATGAAGAACAAGCCAAACCTAGGGTTTCACTAATCAAACCCCTAAGAAAACTACTCACTCATAGCCATAAATAGAGAAAGAATAATAGCAAGATCAATGAAATCGACAAAAGCAATAAGTGAAAGCATTAAATGAAATAGAGCAATAAAGGAAATGAGAACTTACATAAACGAGAATACTTGAATGAAAGACGACTTGAATCTGAAATACAATGCTTGAAAAAGATAACAATAAAAGCTTTAAATCTAAACTAGGGCATGAATAAAATGGAAAGCAAAAAATGATGTTCCAAGTTGAGGCGCAAAATCTCTCAAAGTAGGCATGAGGGTTTTACATAGAGAAAAGGGGGTATTTATACCCTAAGAACATAAGGGGGTAAAAGCCCTAAAAGAAACCTCGACCAAATGGTAGGTTGATTTAGCCGAATGGACATTGATTCGGCCGAATGGGATCTGATTCGGCCATATCAGAGAGCTTGAGCCAAGCAACAAAAGTCTGTGCCACCATTCGACCGAATACTTAAGAGGTTCGGCCAAATGATTGCTTATTCACCCGAATGCAATGCTATTCACCCTTTCCAGTGAGGTTGAATCATATGCTTGTGTTCTGTCTTCCATTCGACCGAATGGTGCTCAGATTCGGTAGAATCTGAGCCTGAATCCTGTTATATAGCTTCTTCAAAGTGTCTAATGGCTTCTAAACATCGTGGGATCTTCGAGAGTGACATGGAACGCGTTCCCAAGCTATGATATGGGTGTATAACCTTTGATAAGAGTGTCAAATCCTCGAACACGTTGCACTTCACCTTGAAATCATCGAAAATACCTGAAATGACCTTAAAACAACTCAAAGACAAGATCAAGGTAAAATCAAGTGTAATGTGTATAAAATCAATCTAAAACCGCGAGACTTGATACTACAACAGGGTTGTAAACGTTCTCTAAAACGAGCGCACCACCTAGTTATTTAATCACTACTCCACTTTTGTATAAAATCTAGTACCCTACAATATAAGTGGTCCTAAGATGTAAGCACATTGTGTCCTTAGATTTTATTACCTTATTTTGTGTAAATTCATCAATTGATAAGAATCTTTTTCTTAAGGTTTCAATAAGCACAGATTTTGTTCATCAAGTCATGTAACATGAGTTTATTTAGAAAGCTATGTATATATAAGGAGGATTTGTAGAATTAATTACTTTGAGTAGTTCTTATTATGTAGTTTGATGAAGCAATAATGCGAGTTTAGCTTGGATGTTCATTAAGTTGTGCCCAAAGGCTTAATATAAATTAATAGGTTAACATAACTACTTTTCTTGTCTTATAAAAACTACTAAAAAATGCAACATATAAAACCATAAATACAACGATAGCCGAGCTCCGAATGATTTGTTTGCTATCAAATCAGATAAACATTGCATCCTAAATCATAGTAAGCCAAATTGTATACTTTAAAGGATATGATTATGTTGGGTATAATCCATATAATTAAACAGACAAAAGTGATAGCAGTTATTAACTTGGATTACTAAGTCTAGGTGACAGATTCAACGTTGATTCAATGCCAAATTTGTTAGGCTTAACTTGTTGTCCTATGTAAGTCCTTTACCACTCCATATATCCTAGGTTTCTTCTCAAAGTAACTTCTTGTTTGTCCTGCTCTTTAAATATTTGCAAAATAATTTGTTTAGACTATTCAAAACATTGTTAATAATTAATCAATTGGAAGGCAACTGAAATTAGTGATGCTTTATTGCATGCATGTTTGACAACTGGCCGGCATCAAGTGAAATTAATTTCATCATCAAATAAACCAAATGCATTCAATTGCCACAAACTTAACTTACAATTATGAACATATAAACCATGAAACATAAGCCATTAGTTTTTACCAAAGATACGTACATATGGGAAAATCAATGAAAGGATACAATCAAGAAACGTAAAATTATGATACAAACCCTAGAAATTTTGCGAAAAAAAAATGCAAACCTCCAAATGAAATTTCATGGATTAGAATAAGTATTTCTTCAAATCTGGAAGAGAGACTAGGAAATGAAGCAAGCAAAGCTTCAACAATGGCGGACGAGTCACGAGTGGGGGAGAAAATGAGGCTTCGAAGAATTCACAATTTATGGTTTATGGGGAAGGAAATGAGAAGGATTGGGATAATGTGTTTCGAATTTAAGGAAACAAATGCCTGGAAATTTGTGGGGGATTGGGGGTTAGGGTTTAGGAGTGCTTCGAAGATGGTTAGAGAAGATGAGAGAGTTTCTTTATTTTCCTGTTTTATGTGCGTTTACTGAAGGCTTGGTTTGTGCTTTGAATATATCAGTTACAAGTGCTACGATTAATTAAAATATCGCAGTAATAGTTATAAATCATGCGGTTTTTTAATTAACTGCAACACTTGCAACTAATAAACATTGCGGTTAATTAAAAAACCGTAACATTTATTACTAATGCGGTGGTATTTTTATTAACCACAGCACTTTCAGTTTCAAGTGTTGCGTCTTCTACAAAAACAGCAGCACTTGATGTTTAGCTATATTTCAATTCATTTAGTTCTTTGAATTTTATTTAATCGTAGTATTTGTACAGAAGTAATTAAATGGTTTTCTACTAGTGCTTGTAGGGAGATGAGTGGTCATGTAGTTTTTTGTAGCAATGGCTTCTGGCCAGAACCAAGTTAGGACACAAGATTCTAACATGATTGCTCAAGTAATCTATAGTAAGGTTTTGGATTTTTTGCTCGGCCACTCTATTTTGTTGTGTAGTGTCAAGCAAGTAGTCTAATGAATAAGCCTAGTGAAAAAAGAAACATTTCATATCAAAGTTAACGTATTATCTTCCATTGTTTGTCCTTAAGGTATAGATTTCGGTTTGTAATTGGGTAAGAATCATCTTGTAAATGGTCACAAAGATATCATACACCTTAAATTTATGTTTCAAAAATATACCCAACTCATCTAATTGTAATCATCAATAAATAGCACATAATATGACAAACCATGAGTTCCAACATCTAGTGCTAGTCCCCACTCATTAGAATGAACAAGCATAAATGGTTTCATAGCACATTTTAAACTAGGAGAATATGAGTGTTTATGACTCTTTGCTAAAATACAACATTGGAAATTTAGAGTGAGTTTTAAACCTTTGAAAATAATGGAAGAGATGTTCTGGTGTCTTAAGAAAGGATGATCAAGTAGGCGATACCAATTTAAAATTGTTGTTACATTGTCCTGTGAAGATGTCACTGCTTTGTTGAGATACCTTATCCAAATAGTATATGCCGCCCTTTTTAGTACCATGCCTAATAATCTTCCCTGTCCAAAGGTCTTGTACAATGCAAAAATCAGATCCCATTAAGACAATACACTTAGTTCTTTAGTTGATTGAATAACATATAGTAATTTATGAGATAGCTTTGGAACAAATAAATAATTAATCAATGTGAGGTTATGTAGAATGTTAATAGCTCCTATACCCTCAACTCTCACACGTTCCCCATTGGATGTAATATAAGATTCTTGTGTGGTTTTTCTAAGGAAAATGAGGTAATCTAGATCATAGGTCATCATATTTGTCGCCTCACAGTAAAATACAAGTTGAGTAATTAAGCTCAAAATCCGATTTTGTATTTGTTTCATATATTGGGTTGATTGTGGCGTGGGAAATAAATTGATAGGACAGTTGGGTTTTAGGGTTTCTTAGAGCATATTTGGTGAGGTATGAAAGGGTTGGTCTAACCCTAATCCTTTATTTGTCGTAGCCTCCATCATTTTCTTACCTTTCCTTTCACCTACCTCCTAAGATATCTGAATCCCCTATATCGTTGACACCATGGTCGCTTTACGTTTGTCTTTGGGTAAGTGTGTGCTCAACACATTAGATTCGATCACTCCCCTTCCATCTCTCATCATGTCTCTTTCGGGTCAACCTACCGAGGATTTCATCATATGTTGAGGATATCCCTTTGATCTTTATCGAAGGTATCATTTATGTCTGCCAAAAACTAAACCTGTCGTTTTTTGTGTGATTTCATCATATGTTGGGATGTCCTCTGTGTGTTTTATCAGATTTGGTACTCTTTTGTCAATCTCTTTCCATATTGTTATTAGTTTTCCATAGAACACTTCAATTGATTCTTTACCTTGCCTTAATGTATTTGCTTTGGTGGTGAGATCATATACTTGGAGACCTTGTTCGCTGTTTTAAAGTGGTTTAATTCCTTCCATAGGTCTCTAGATGTTGGATAATCAAGAAATTGATTAAACACATCTAACTCAATGTTTTCTATGATCCAAAAGATCACATTCAAGTCATATTATGACCATTTTACGTGATTTGGTTTATTTATGGATGGTGGTAAGGTGATGATGTGATTCAGCCTTCCACGTCCACTTATGACCAAATGCTTGAGTTTTGACCACTTTATATAGTTCTAGTAGTTCAGTTTTTCACTCGGGCTTATGGAGGATTGGTGAATACTAGTCTCTGGGCCAGGCTTGTTGGTGTTTAACTACTGTAATAGTTGTAATAGCTGGTTTATAGTGACTAGTTGTTCACTCAGTTCCTTGTTGGTTTTGGTTTCATCAAAGTTTGATATCTTCAAGTAATGTATGGTAGATGATGTAAGCCATATGCAGTTTGGTATATTTTTGAAATTCAATGATTTATGATGCTATGACTCGATAAATATATAGCACATGTCCAACAAGGAGTCAAGGAGATATCTAGGTGAGGAATTTTATCTTATTGCTAAATCTATCTTAATTTTGTTGCTAATTCTACCTTATTTGCCTACATTGAGTATGATTTTCATGTTTTTAGAGTACTTTAAGAAGTCCAAGTAATCATGATGTAAGTGCAGGAAGCAAGACAACCAACCTCTGAAATTCTGACCAGAAATAAACCTATATAGACAGTGAGGGTTTTCACTATGTTCCTATAGCCGCTGAGGGAATTCTTCATGGACTAATGACACTAGATCTTAGATTCCTTAATCCTTATGCCTTTTCAAATATTTAGTTTGATATACTTGTTTCATTTGGTTTCATAGAATTTGTGTTGTTTCTAGGTAGTCTTTGAGTTTTCATGCCCATTTTTGTACTTATTTGACTTTTTATGAAAAAGCTAAGCTAAAACTTTAATCCTAACCAAAGACTAAAATCATATTTTTGGAACAAATTTAAAAAAAAAAAAAAAAAAAAAAAAAAAAAAAAAAAAAAAAAAAAACAACTCATGTACCTTTGTTGTTGAAAAAAGAGAAGTTTCCTACCATTGAGCCAAATATACCACCCTGAAATCAGGCAAAGATTTCATGAAACTTCAAATTGATATTTATTTCTGAAAGATAGTGACGATAGAAGCCAGCTGCTATATGAACTTTGCATCAGATCGGTAGCAAATAGCAGCAATAATTTCCTTGATATATATCCAGTCAAGGACTTGACATATTCGGACATCCCATACACAAACCTTTCCATATATTTAACTGCTAAAGAAATAGTTATCATTCGAAGGATTAAACTGTGACCAAGTTACTACAAATACAATAACAAAGAAAGAGAATCACTAGGTTATGACTAGCTAATGACACCAGTATAGGTTAGGATAAGTAAGGAAAAACATATCAAGTAGAAACATAAGCTTCATATCACCAAATATTTGTGAGGAAAAATTCTTAAGACATTAGCTCTGCATTGAAGCTAAACAACAAATTCATAGATCCATAGCAACACTGTACACTGTAGTAAATTATTGTAAACGATTAGAGGTTTATATGTGTGTTAAAAAATGGAGGAAGTTCCAAGGGATGGGGAGGGACTAGCCGACTACAACTCTGCATGTAACACCATTTTGCAGGAGTACTCCATAATAATTATACTTACCCCATTCTTAGACCATGAGTATCTAGGATCTCATTCTCATGTCCATGGAATTCATGCCAAGGCTTCTCTAATGTCCGAACCACTTTACGAGGCACCATTATACCAGTGCCAGCTGAGACTGAGGATTTCTTCTGTTCATTCGTCTCATTTCCTTCCTCTTTGAACTTGAAAAAGGAAGCCATATTTGGAATACTGTTTACAGAAAGTTTAAACCTACAGATATAGTAGTGAAGCTCAAAAGGTCAAAATCAGTTCTCTGCTCCTCAACTATCTTCCAAGCTATCAAAGTTCTATCTTCACCACCAGTGGCAAGATACTACTCATCTAGACTGAACTCGTATTAGCAACAACGGAACGAACTTTACAAGTACGGTGACATGGATGCAAAATAACTAAATTAAGAACTTTGAAATTGTTTCATAAGAAAATATATTGGAGAGGTTTTGAACCTTTCAAGAGATCAAAACTAGTTGGATCACTCGTGATCGCAATGATTGGTCAAATTGAAGTCATGTATAGTCTAGGTTCTTTGCAAAGCTGAGAGTTGACTAGTGGCATCATTTCTCATACTCTTCATAATGAGTATGACACATTTAAGTTGTATTTCAACAAGGAGAGGAGAAAGCATAAGAAATTTGTTCTTTAGGCTATGAAAGAAAATGAGTTCAATGAGAAAGGGAGTTTGAAAAGGTTGAACGAATGGTAGTGGCAAGATAGTTGTTGAAATCAAGTTAACAAAACCATTTCTAACCTGAAATGTTCTGATACGATGAATTTGTTCATTGAAAAGGAAACTACCCAAGATATAAGGATGGTTAGAAAATGAAATTATGATTTCTTACTTCAATATTAAGTTATTTATTATTCGCATTATTTTAGTTATTTCTACAAATGGGGTATTCAATACCATTGTGGTTCACATACTTTTTGAAATGTATGTGAACTACAAGTAAGTAGAATATATAGAAAAGGAGAGGCAAATCTATGAGCTAGGAATGGAATAGATACTGTTTGCATAAGCTATGAAATTTTGTTTGTCTAGGAAATCAAAAGCTTAGTTAGAATTAAATAATTGTTATTTGGTTTTATCATTTAGTAAAATATATTTGTTTAATATAAAAGAATAGTAGTTTGATTTTTGTTAAATGATATGTTTTGGTGTAGTAACCAACTTAAGAAAAAGGTAAACTACTGGCTTGATTTAGAGAAACAAATCTTAAACAACAACCAAAAGAAATTATTAAATTATTCAAATATGTATGATTTCTATCAACTATGCCATATAAACTAGAATCGTATTTGTAGGCTCCATATATATGAAAATTCTACACATTAACTAATTTTGAATCCATTAACATTTTTGAAACAAGTTTAAAAAATAAGTGAACTACATCATTCTTCACTAAAAAGAGTGAATGTGACCCTTTTGAGCTTATGCATGTTAATGTATATTGACAAAAGAGTTTAGTACTTAGAAATGGATAATGTTACTTCATAATATTTATTTTTATTAAAATAATTTATTAAATATACTTAATGGAATAAATATCTAATTTATATGAAAAGTTCAAATAGTTTAAGGATAAAGTGAATAATCAACATGGAAAGAAAATTGAAGCATTATAATTTAATCGAATTGGTGAATGTTTCAACCAAAATTCTAATAATCATTTATTAAAGTTGTGAAAATGTTTCATGAATAACTCCAAAAGAATACCACAATTCAATAGTATGTCTAAAAGGATAAATAAAAGTCTATTACATATGAATCGATCTATAATGTGTTTTTGTGATTTTTTTTTTCATATCCTTCTAGTGATATACTTATTAATTTTACAATAAAAAATTTCTTCAAAAGTTTATATTAGACAACATATGAGATATGATATGCAAAAGTTCCTAATTGATCATCTCTAAATAATCTATGTTTGGGAAGCTTAAGTAAAATGTTTACTCTTTGATAGTTCTACACCCTAAATAGATATAAATGCCTCTTCTAGATAGAAGGGTCAATATTTTTATAGTTATATTGTGAAAAAGTGTTTTTTTCTCAAGTGGTGCTCTTTTGGAAAGGCTATAGTTTTCCAAAAAGGACAAGTGGGTGTATTTCTCAAAGGGTTCGAGAAGAGTAACAAACTAGCGCACACGTGTAACTCTATAGGGGAAGTGCATGCTAAGATGGAATTGCAACTCATTATTATTGAAGCCACTACCTGGCTAGCAATTGCAACTCATTATGATTTTGAAATTTGACAAATGGATTTCAAAACTATCTTTTTAAATAATTATTTGGAAGAAGATGTGCATTTATGCACTAAAGAAAATATTCTAGAGTTTAATCATAGTAGAGAATTAGTTATTTGTTGAAGTAAATTAATGTTAATTGTTGTTGTTAACAGTGTGAAACACACATTGGTGTAGCAATAGAGTTATATACAAGTACTGCAATTTTTAGGTGAAATAATTAAAAGCACAAATGCTACGGTTTAAAAAAAAACCCACAGCAATTAATAATAATGACAGTTGGAGCGATTTTTTTAAAATGGCAGCAATTAAGATGGACATTTACTGCTATTTTTTTCAAAAATTACAACAATTGTCCTTATCATTTGAGTGTTTAATAAGAACAATTGCTGCGATTTTTTGAAAAACTACAACAAATAAACTTATTTGTTGTGGTTTTTCAAAAAACAGTATCAATTGTCATTTGGTTGGGTCAAGAATCACACGAGTGGGATAAAGTAAAGGGGGAGCGCCAGAGTACATGAGGGAGGGATAATGAGAGATGTGGGTGGTTGAGGGTGATTCTTCGGCAGCGTGATTGGTTGTTGGGGGGGAGGTGGAGACCAATGACGGTGAGTTAGGGTTATGGGAGCACATAGTTCGTTGAAATTGGAGGTGATGGAGGATTTAAGTTTAAAATATAAGGCTGCCAAAGAAGGAGGTGAATGAGATGTACATAAACAACAATAGCAACGGATTTTTGAAATAGCACATACAACACATATTTTTTATGTGCTTATACTTAGATATATGTGATGCGTCTATCATTTAACCCTAGTAGTTTGACTGAAACAAATGTACTAATTTCTAATAATAAATCTTCGATTGGATGAGGCAATTAAGAAATTAGGTTTCCTTAAAAATGAAGAAGAGTCTTGTGTTGACATGTAATTTAGTGAGAGCATTGTCATTTTTAATTTTACATATGTTGACGATATTACTACTCAGTGAAAATAACTTTCTTAAACTGAATTTATAAAGACTTATTTTTGAAGATATATCTCAATATATGATCTTGATAAGGAAAAATATATTTTGGGTATCAATATTTATGGAGATAGATTCTATGAGAATGTTAAGATTAACTATGTCAAGGAACTTGTTGATAAGGTACTTGATAGGTTAGTATGCAAGACTCTAAGAGAGACTTTATACCCATATCATATAACCTAGTAAGACTTAGTGTCTATAATATTTGATGAGTGAAGAGATATGAGTTAGGTTCCTTATACTTTTGTAATAGAATTCATCATCTAAGCTAGGAGATGTAGGCACCTAAATAACTCAAATGTTTTAAGCATGATAAGAAGATACTACCAATCAAATTCATGTGAATGTCACTAGAATGTGTTTAGGAATATCATATCCTTACATATTTTAAAAAGGTTGAAGGATATATATGTTCAAAACAAATAAAGGAAAAGAAGGGCTAAGTGTAAAAGTTATACTTTAGCAAGTTTTCAAGAGACATAAAATTATTTTTAATTTGATATGGTTTCATCCTTTGTCTTAAAGTACAATAGTATAAGGAATAATTCTAATTAGGCTATCGTTGGTAATTTTTTAACAAATTAAAACTAAGTACGTTGTCATTTTGGAAAAGTTTAAAGTTTATGTTTAGATTAAATTTCATCTAATATAGATAATAGAATGATTTGCAAAGTTGTTAAGGATTAAAATATTTTTTATCCATTAACTAAGGCTTTTCATAAGCCGGAGATGAGTGTCATACTATTGCTATAAATATCAAGTGTATAAGTAAATCACTTTGATACAGTATATATTTTGTACTATGAAATATGTTCATAAGTGATGTTTAGTACTATGAAATATCCGTTAAGTAATTTATGTTTATCATTTGAAAAAATATTTAATTTATTTAATTATGGTTATGATTTAAATAAAAGTCAAAAATAATTTATAATATTTGAATAGGGTTGTCTAATATTTGATTTATTAAGTGAAACCCTATTATTAAGCTAAGTGATCTAAAATAATATATTATATTTGTCCATACTCTTTCTCATTACATTGGACACTAATGACCAATAAATCTAGTTTATAAGTTGACTAATAGCATAGTTTTATGGGTTACAGAGATATTTAATGTTGAATCAATTACATGGATACGTGCTGGTAAACAAATATTGGACTGACCCACTACAAGTATTCTTAAGAGATTAAGAATGTCATAAGTATTTCTCATTAACTATTTTTCCCCCATACTTGAGTGCATCACTTTTCTTGTGTGAGGAATAATATGCTTTTGAAATAATCAAATGTTGCACTGTAAAAGGAGGCTATAAAGGTGATGTTCAGGATCATTATGGGTCATATTTAGAAAAGTGGATGTAAGATAGGAATTGTCCTACAACTTAGTAGAATTATTGTCTTTAGCCTCTCGAATAGTTGAAAGAATGCATGTTCGTGCTCAAATGGATTAATAGTTAATCATTTATTTCGATAGTTAAGACATGAGTCGAGAAACATTTGGACCAATTAAGGATGACATGAGTATCATGCCTTATGTTCAAACTAAAAAATTAAGAGACAAAGGAATACGGGTGTGCATAATTTTTCTAGGATAAGTGGAAAAGTGAAAGAATTGTATTTCCTATGATCAAGCGCATAAACAAATTAATAGTTTAATATGATTAAATAATATATATTATTATTTTGGTTAGTTTAGGTAGTTGTAGTATTTATCTAAAAATCAATTACGATTTTCAGTATAATTATGAATAGGGATTGCTGCTAACATTAACCGAATTCTATAAGGTTGTATACTAGAGTAATGGATTGGATCAAACTAATAAGAGTCCATTCATGCTTATGTGTTTGAGTAAATCTAATTTTGTTTGGAGAAAGACACTTATTCATCTGTGTTCTATTTACTATATAAGCAGATGAATATTAATGCATTTGATATACCAATTCAAATACTCCAAAGTTTAGGGTTTATGCTCTTCATTAAAGTGAGAAGTATTCTTCAATCCTAGCTAGCATACATTTAGGGATCTAGATTTGTGCTCGTGTGGATCATGTAGAGGAACCACGAGTTAAGGTTATTGATGTTATGATTTAATTAGATCCTAATTGCCAAGGAAAAATAGGCTATAAAGGTATGTCTAACTTCTCAATTGATTTATGCATGAAATTCTGATTGTATATTATAAAAATTTATTTTTAAAATTACGCTTTAAAGCATCATAATCCTTCAAAGGTTTATCACATTGATTTTGATCAGCCTTCTTACTTGAAAATAATAAATTGAATATCAATGAAGCGCCTAATAAGTACTTGAAAACGGGCAGCTCAAATGTGGACCTTTACATTCTCAAGCTGCATTTTTACGTAAATTACAGCAAAATTTCCCCGTAGACGACAGAATGTTAACACATCAACATGAACAACAGGTTTGTATCCATGTGATAAACTGTCGTAAAATCCGTACGCTCAAAGTTGAAGTAAAGGTGCAAATTGTTGCTGAACTTGAGAAAGATTGAAATAGTATGCTCACCAACGATTTCTTGTGCACCAATTATATCAATCCAGGTCTTGATTTACTATCTTGATTTGGATCTCTGCAAAATTCTTATTCGATGATCCATTCAACAAAAGGAGAATCAAGGGAAAAAAACTGAAAACTTTCTGATATAAAATGGAAATGGCTAAAAATGGTCTATTAGTATTATTATTTTTAATTATTATTATTTTATTAATTATTATAATTATAATAATTATTATTATTATTTTCATATTTTTCCCCTCACATCGGTTTTCTGAAATTCCTACCTTAACTTAAGGATTAAGGGTTTAGGGTTTAGGGTTTATGGTTTAGGATTTAGTATATCTTGTATTCGTATCAATATTATTGTTTTAGATCGGTTATCAAAACATTTTCAAATAACTACAATATAATAATAGATACATAACAATTAACAACCCTAATATAGTAACTCTATCATAATATATCAAACCATAAAGATTCATCTGAAATTCAACTAGAGTTTAGGCTATTTTTCTCTATGCTTATTTTTAGCTAAAATTCATATAAATTGAGGAGTTCCAACACAACATTAATAGAAAAAATTAGATTACCATTATTACAATTTTTATCGGTAAACCAAATTTCCAGGATTAGACAAACCATGTTTAATCATAATCGAATAGTCAAAATCACGCCAAACTACGAAGAATATGAAGAGATGAAGGACATGCAAGACACAATAAGCCAGAAAAGAAGAGAAGAAGAAGAGAGGGAAAAGATGGGTTTCAATATTGTCAAACTGTATTTCTGATTTTCTTGCTTCTGTTACAACCAACCCTTCTCCCTTTTATATTACAAAAATGTAACCCATTTTAGTATGTCTATTACTTTTCTGAAATTACATAATTGATCTCTTCTAATATCCCCCCCCCCCCCCCCCCCCTCAAGATGGACTTGGATTCCAATCCTAAATTGGTGGGACAAGACCAATCTTGAAAGAGAGAAACTTATCTTGATTAGCACGTAAGGCCTTCGTCAGGATATCAGCAAGTTGCAAAGAAGACTTTACATGTTAATTAGGAATCAAACCAGATTGTACAGTCTCTCGAATATAGTGAATATCAAGCTTGACATGTTTAGTTCTCAAATTCTTTGTTCTTTCATGAAAGTAAGGATTCTCTACTATGAACTGAGCTGCAACATTATCACAAAAACATAGGGATAGGATTAGGAGCCTCAATTCTTAGCTCATCAAGCAATCTTTCTAGCCATACAACTTCACTAGCAGTTTGACTCATACTACAATATTCAGCTTATGTGGAGATTTTAGAAACCACCTTTTGCTTCTTTGTTTTCCATGATATCAAAGATCCCCCAAGAAAGACACAGTATCCAGTCAATGATCTTCCAGTATCAATGCAATTTCCCTAGTCAGCATCTGAATAAACTATAAGAATCATGGAAGAAGTGGCAGGAAAAAACAGGCCAAGGTTTAAAGTACCTTTAAGGTACTTTAAGACATGTATAACTGCTAAAAAATGAGGCTGTCTAGGTGTTTGCAAAACCTAACTTAGCTGGTGAATAGCATAAGATATATCAGGTCTAGTGAGATTTAGGTATAGAAGTTTTCCAATTATCTTTCTGTAAATCTCAGGATCCTCCAATGCATCTCCATCATGTGTGCTTAGTTTAAGACTCTTTTTTAATGGGAATGAAGTAGAGGTACATGCTTTCATATGTGTCTCTCAAAGCATGTCAAGAATATATTTTCTCTAGTTTAATAAAATTCCAGAACTAGTTCTTGAGACTTCTATACTAAGGAAATATAACAAATTTCCTAAATCCTTGATTGTCAATTCGTTATGTAAATCTATTTTCAAGGATGTTATCATACCATGATCATTACCTGCGACTAGCAAATCATCAACATAAGCCACGACTATCAGAATAGAATCCCCATACCTCTTAAAGAACATAGAATAGTCTTGTTGAGATTGCTTGAACCCTTTCTTGGCAAAATTTTGACAATTCTATGTTCTAACACCTATGTGCTTGTCTTAGGCCATAAAGAGACCTTTTTAGTTTACAAACTTGGTCTAGATGAGCTTTGATGTACCCTTGAAGAGGGGTCATGTAAACTTCTTCATCACTATAGCCATGAAGAAAGGAATTATTGATGTGTAGTTGTTGTATATCCCAACTATGAGCAGCAGCAAAGGCAATTATTGTTCTCACAGTGGTGAATTTAGCCACTAGACTGAAGGTGTGGAGAAAACCTTTCCCTTTTACTTGCTTGTCACCTCTAGCAACTAGGCGAGCCTTGCATCTTTAAACAATGCCATCAGGGTTATATTTAGTTTTGTATACCCACTTTGAGCCAATAACCTTTTTTCCAGGTGGAAAAGAGGTAAGATCCCAGGTGTTGTTAAGCCCTAAAGCCTTTATTTCATTTTGCATGGCATCAACCTATTATGGAAAATCCTTGGCCTGAGAGTATGAAGACGGTTAAAAGCTTGACATCATATTAGACAAACTATGTATCTGTTGCTTGTCCGTAAGAGAGAGAGAGGGCTCAAACATAGCATTAAAGCTATTAGGATTGACAAATGTAGAAGCATACTGTGAAGGGAGCTTTGGATCAAGAATGAAGTCTGAATATTTTTAGGAAGTTGCTTCTACCTGGTTGAACACCTAAGTGGCTGAGGAACATTAAGAGAAATCAAATTTTGTGGAGCAACTTCAATTGATGCTTCATAATCAGCAGACTCAAGAAATGATATCATATTTTCGGAATGAGAAGAACCAGATGATGACGGAGTAGATAGAGATGATAATTAACTTCACTTTGATCAAGAATGTGGAAGCTAAGATGCACACTCCACAAAATTTGATTGGAAAATTAGCTTGAAATCGGATAGCTCTGGCCATTTCAAGTAAATGCCTGTGTTTTCTCTCAAATCGTCCATTCTGTTGTGGATTTCCTGGAATAGATCTCTAATGAATAATTCCTTTTTCAAGGAATAAAGAAGCACAAGCCTTTTGAATAAACTCAGTGCCATTATCACTTCTTATGCATTTCACAGAGCTATTAAATTGTGTGGAGACATACGCCATAAATCAAGTGATAACTTGCAATACTTGGGTTTTATCATTGATTAAATGAGTCCAAGTTGTTCTGGTGTTGTCATCCAAGATAATAAGGAAATAGTGTGCACCAGATAATGTGGGATGCTTGTATTTCTCCCATAGATCAATGTGTAAAAGATCAAATGGTTTTATAGCATGTGATGTAGATACAGGAAATGGCATTTTATGATGCTTGCCTAGGATAAATGCTTCACAGCGAAACTCACTATTTTTATTAATGGAAAAATCAGCTATATGTTTTATTTTTCTCGTAGAAGAATATCCTAATCTAGCATGAAGCTCAACATTAGATGAATCTAAAATTTGAGTGTTGGACATATTATAAATATCACCACCAGAATTATTGAAAGACTTATATTGAGAAGAAAATCTATACAGACTAAGGTGTCTCGTGCCAAAGCCTTTTGTGTGTTTAGTTGCAGGGTCCTGAAACACACAATAGTCTTTCTTAAACTCAGCACAAAGATGATTATTGTCAAGAAGTTTTCCAACAGACAGAAGATTATTCTTGAACTCAAGAATGTATAGCACATTTTCAAGAATAATCATAAGAGATAGAGTAACCTGGCCACTGTATTTTACAGTCTTTATCGAACCATCAAGTAATCCAACATGCAAAGGATTATTAAGCATTTTCAAATTATCAAATAATGCCAAGTTTGCTGCCATGTGATCTGATGCACCAGTATCAATGATCCAACTATCATAGCCAAATCTTACTTGCAAATCACTTGAGTTAGAGGCAGTAGATATACCTGCAAAGTTGACTATGGCATATAGAGGATCAGATTGAACATCACATTATTGTTGTTATTGCATCATACCCATGACCTCCTTATAGACAGTAGATACCATTACAAGATCTGTTTTATTAACAACATCTTCTACTTCAGGTTGAATAACAGTCTCCATAGGAGCTTTGCCAAGAATTCCAGTAGCCTCTTGAATATTTCCAGCAAAACGCTGATTCTGACTTTGAGGTTGTTGAGATACTCTACTCTTGTTTTTCAAAGATGAGTACCACTTTGAAAAACCATTAAGATGGAAACACTCCTTGATCACATGCCCTTTCTTTTTATAGTGATCACAAAAAAATCGTTGTAAGGCCTCTTTGACTCCTTCTTATAACCAGATTAGAAGTTCTTAGATGTTTTGATGTGGACCTCGTAGCATAAGAGCACTCACTTCTATTATAGAAGAAACTGAATTCATTTTGTATTGTTGCTCGATCTGTTGTAGCATATAGTATGCTTTGTTAAGAGTAGGTAAAGAATCAGTACTCAAGAAATTGGTCTTAACTTGATCATATTCTTTGTTAAGGCCATTAAGCAATTGAAACAGCTTCTTCCTTTGATCTGCTTCAAGAACTTTCTTCAAGAATTCACAACTATACAATTTTATGGCTCCACAAGTGCAATATGGAAATCCTTCTAAAATCTGCAATTGATCCCAAATCGCTTTCATTCTTCCATAATACTCTGATATGTTTAAGTTCTCTTGATTAATTGACATCAAACATCAGTACAACTCAAACAATTGAGGTCCATTTGTCTGATCAAATCTTTCATGAATTTCTTTCCATAATTCTACTGAAGAATTCACAAATACAAAGCTCTCGGCCAACGTTTTGCTCATGAAGTTGATTATCCAAGACATAACCATGTTATCATTACACAACCATTTTTGATAGTCTGGCGACTCAGAGGGTTGGATCAATATTTCGTCAATAAATCCATTTTTATTCCGAGCAATTAGAGCCATCTTGATTGTTCTATACCAATTAATGTAGTTAGAACAATCAAAATATTATTACCTAATTGCATGCCAGGATGATCTCCATTGGACAAATGATACGGATCATTGAAGTTAACAGATGAATTCGCAGTTGCAGTTGACTCCATAATTTCCAGAAACTTATGATGATTAAAGTTCTGGCACCATCGCTTTGATACCATGAAGAGATGCAGAACATGCAAGACACAGCAAGCTAGAAAAAAGAGAAGAAGAAGAGAGGGAAAATATGGGTTTAAATATTATCAAATTGTATTTCTGATCTTCTTGTTTCTATTACAACCAACCCTTCTCCCTTTTATATTACTAAAATGGGTGTCGGTTACTTTCCTGAAATTACATAATTGACCTCTTCTAATAGAATAATCAAACAAGCAACAACACAAAATATTTCAAACTCAACCACCCGATTTTCAATTAGGAGGAAAAATATTCTTATGGAGTACCTCATGAATGACTATTTGTCATATAAACCAATTACGTTCAACTCAAATATGATGAAAATTGTTGATCATTTTATATACAACTTATATTCATCACATCATTAACTTCCTAAATTTAAAACAATGTGTTTTAGAAAAATTGTACTATAATATTTTTCTTTGAAAAATACAAATATTCTACTATTTATAAAAATAAAAAGAATAATATTATTATGTCATTTTCTACTAAAAAAGTATTCTACTATTTATACAAATAAAGAGTGTCTTATGTCTTTTTCTACTCTCTCTTGCTTCTTTTTAAGATATATTAACCCGCTCTCTTAATCCTCATTAAAATTTATTACTCTATACAATAAAATCAATATATAATATAAAAAAACTCTTATTAACGAAGCTTTTATGAAGAAAAAAAACCGTAGTCAATATCTTTAAATTGGTAAAAACTCATTACAAAAATTATACGTGGTACCTAGAATTAATATGATTGCTAGATACTCCTTAAATCAATTTAAATAATTGAATGGAATTCAACATGTTAAAAAATAAAAGTTGACCTAAAAAATACATGTTAGAAAATAGAAATGAAAAATATTTATATGAGTAGACAAGGGGAAGGAAGGAGGCGTAGACGCATAGTAAGTAGGGGTGGCAATGGCTTGGGTTGGGTTTAGGTTGAAATATGTCGATCCAATCCAACATGTTTATTAAATGGTTTAAAAATTTCAACTCAATCCAACCTGTTTAATAAGTAAATGTCATTTGAATTTTTAATTTTCCAAGTTCTAAGCAATGCAAAATAAAGATCTCAAATCTTAACATAGTTTTAATACAACCAAATTTAAAAGTTTGACAATATGTTAATAAGAGGTAGAGAGCACTGAGAAATGAAAAAGAGGTAAAGAGCATTGAAATGTGAAGAAGGCACGAAAAGATGAAAAAAAATGAATAATTAAGGACTAAGAGTGAAGAGGCAGAGCGGCAAAATGCAAATAAGAAGTAGGTTTGGCCTATAGTAATTATGACTTGAATTTATAACCCGCATTAATTAAATCCGACTTATAAATAAAAATCAAATTCAATAATAAATAGGTCAGGTCGGATTGAAATTGGTTTGGAAATTTCAACCCGTCACATCAGATTGGCGGATCGAGTCTTTGAGTAAGAAAAGACGCATGCGCAGCGAGAATGGTCTCGTATAAGAGGGACCCACTGGACCGGTGGACCCAGACACCGTCCGACCCCACTAAGACAGACCGCGCTATCCCATCGTATGCGCACGCCTTTTTCTTGGAATACACAAATTAATGAGTCTCTATCCTCTCCTTGTTCAGTTGTTTGCTGAACGAAACAGTACATGCAGAATTATTCTGTACTTACTCCCTTAACTTGGACACGTTTCTCATGGAGAATGCGGGGCACCTTGATTTACCATATGAATACGAATCAATTCCCCTCTCAATATCTCACAGCTTCTCTTTGCCGCCTGTTTTCCTATCTACCACTACGAATATTATGTTAGCCATCATTCATTCATTCATACTCCTCTCTTTCTTTTTTTGCCTCCATTTTCTTACCTTCGAATCCTTTTTGTCCCACTTTTCACTCCCCGAATCCATTCCAATAATATTTTTCCCCACTTCAAATGTATGGCTATAAGTTTAGCTAAATTTATCTAGCTTAGTATTCTAGTTAGAGTACTTTCGCTCCCCCTTACTTTCATTGTTCTAAATATGGTGTATGTACTTTCACTGTGAATGAATTTGAATGATATCACTTGTAAATAACATGAACAGGTTGAATGATAAATTTTTGCTACATTCTCCTTAAGTTATTAAAATAAATCTTTGTAAAATAAGTTAAATTCAACAAAAATAAATTTTAGCAAATATATGTTTAGTTCAAGAAAAAAAAAATTAAATTCAACAAAAATAATAATTTCACTTTTAAATAATTTCAATAAGGTTGAAAGGTAAATCTAGGTTATGTTCTCCTCAACTTATTAAAATAAGTTTTAGTAAAATAAGTTTAGTTCAAAAAAAATAAGATAAGTAAGTTTAAAAATAAGTTTAACAAAATTAAGATATATTCAACAAAAGATGAGTGTAGAAAAACAATAAATTAACAAAAATAAATAATAGCAAAAAGACCATTTAATTTATTCAACAAAAAATAAAATACATTAAGAAAAAATAAAATGAAAAAATATGACCTTAAATATAAAACAAGTTATTATATATGTATTTTTCTACACCATATTTCTCAGTCACTAATTTTGGAATAAAAGTTAAGGAGCACCTAAAATTTCGTTTTCTTTACAAATCATAAAGAGCTTATACATCATATTAGGACACACTGAGTATATAGTATATAGGGGTGTTAGTTCGGCTTGTTGGTACGGGTTTGATTCGGTACTAACGGATTCGATACTGACGATTCGGGTTTAAACAGGTTGCTAATTATTTTTGGATCAGGTTGGTTCAATCGGTTATTTACTTAATCAATTTGGTTCTGATTCGATTCGGGTTTGACTGGGTTAAAACGATTTTTTTCAGGTATGACTCGACTTTGGGTCGAATCTAATTCAGACAAATTAAGACACTTTATTCCGGACCATTTCTAGACAATTTGGTTTGATTCGTGATTATTTTATAATTATGTTGTAAACTGCATTTTGTAAGTTAGGTTAAATTCATGATTATTTAGTTTCTATTATGCACTTTTCAATTCTTTGACAATCAACAGTATTGTTAAGATCATGATTTTATTTTGATATGATAGGCTTGTTAGAATCTGATTTAATCGTAAAAACGTGTGATTATACATAGTTACGTATTTACACTTATAACTCTCAACCTTTATCAACAATATTCCTAATTTTTTTTTATTGTTTTGAAGAAAAAAAGGAAAAATTATAAAACAAATTGTTAGAAAATCATAATCATTAACTTACTGGAAACCAATACAAATAAAGTATAAAGGTATGAATTTGTTATTTCAATATAAATATCAACCATCATATCCAAAAATCAAAATCTTATTCAAAATCGTTAAAACTAGAGGTGTGCAAATAACCGTAACCGTTAACCGTGTATAACCGGTTCATATTAACGGTTATTTTACCAAAATTTTAATAATTAATGGTTACGGTAATAAAGTTTTGTAACGGTCAACCATCGATCAGTTAACTAATATATTATAATTCTAAAAAAAAAACTAAACCTAAAAGGTATAAACATGAACGAATGTCACCGTTTTTTTTATGCATGATCAAATCTTGTATAAATATGTGTTATTACTATTGTAAAAGATCAAAATGAGCTAAGGAATCATACAAATAGTTTCACAATATTAGGTGTACAAGTGCATAAAAATGGAATGAAATGGTTAGCAGTTAACAGTTAACCTTACCGTTAAATATCGGTTAACCGTTTATTGTTTACCATTACTTAATGGTACAGTTACGATTAACCATTTCCAATAATCGTTATAACGGTTAACCGTACCGTTAAGACTTAACAGTACGGTTAACCGTTTATGAACACTCCTAATTAAAACCAACTAATGATGCTCCATTAACGTTTCAATCATGTATGAAACCCTAAAAATCAACTAGTATACCAAACATTTATAATTAAATGATAAGAATTAACTAACTATAGATCTATAATTGATATGCAATTGACTAAGATTTTACATGTTGGTAAAGTACCATAGTAAGATACTAATGAAATTACGAGAATGTGTATTCTATGATTCTATTTACTTATAATTTAAATAATTTAATAAACAATAGTATTAGATTTGAGTCTTTTTAATTGTTTTTGTATCCGAAAAGATAAAGTGGATGTCAATTAATGACAAATAAGAGTCTATTTTATTAGATAGTCTTTAGACTTCTTTTGCAGTTTTGCAAAATTAATAATTTTTTTAGTTTTCACAAATTAGTTTAAATAAAATAATTCTAAATTCATAATTATATTTTTTATATGCTTATCATTAATTTTGTAGAAATATCTTTTTTTATTAGAATGAAACATCCCACATATATTGAAATATGCTTCTAAGTAGGAATTTTTCAAAATAATAAGTCATTTGTTAAGAATCCTAATAATTTGCAAGAAAATGTGATTTCAGTATGATAACTTTACTGTTGGGTTTCTAATAGGTTAATTTTGTACATGTCTTAAATTGGGTTAAGGGTCACTATCAATTATTCCTTATCGGTTTCTTGTTGGGTGGAATCGGGTTCAGGTTGTTACTATTTGCTTTACAATCGGATTGGGTTGTTTGCGGGTAGGGTCATTTCAGAATCGGGTTATATTCGGGTTGGAGAGCCGGTCGAGTTTGGGTCGGGTAGTATTTTGGGTTAAAACGGTTTCCAGGTTGGATTTGAATCGGGTCGGTATGAGTTACGGGTTAATTCTTTCGGGTTATAAACCAATTGGGGTCAAAACGAATCAGGTTCACGATTCGGGTGGAAAATTTATAACTCTAATAGTATATTCATATTTGTACAACTTTATTCAAACTCGTAAAACCTTACTGATTAATTTATAAAAGTGCATCCATGATGCCCCCATATTAAATCAAACTACTTTTCGTATCATATTAGGTCAATTCAAAAATGAAAGTCATGTTAATCGTAATTGTAGTTTTTAACCTCTATAAATCCGAGTTAAATTATAACTAGTTTCTTGACTAAGATTTGAGAGAGCCCTAGAATATTATGATTTTTCTCAAAGAACATTGTCGAAACTGATCGTACAATGAAAGCCTTCGAAATGAATTGCTAGTGATTTTGCTACATTTAGTTTTGCTCTATTTTTATTCATGAAATCAAAGTTAAAAAACTTAACCATAACTTCTCATTTTATTATAAGTAATATATATTTAAGTGTGATCTTATTAGATGCATCTCAATGTATATTTTTACAATATCAAGTTTTTAAAATTTTTTGTCTTGTGGATTTAATTTGGAAATAAAAAACATTTAAAATCATATGTCTACGAGACAGTGAAAAGTGAAATAAAATAGAAAACTAGGAACAGAAATAGTATCATACATATAGAGGTATGAAGCTTAGAGAAATGATAGAGATGCAAATCTACCTTCAATTTAGATACATATACTTCATAACCTTGCCTTCTTTTATGATCAAACTAGTCGAGAAACGTTCAAATGTTGCGGTTTTCTACGCTTAAATGTTGCGATTATTGAGGAGAAGCACATATAGACGAAACACTTGGGATATATATGCAAATACTGCGGTTTTTTTACGCAACAATAAAACTCACAAGTGTTGCGGTTTTCTAGAAAAATCGCATTACTTATGTAGTATTATTTTTGAAAAAAATATTTTTTTTAAATCTAGAACCATCAATTGCTACGGTTTTCTAGAAAAACCGCAACACTTGATGGTTCAAATATTGTGGTTTTTCCAGAAAACCGCATCAATTAATGGTTCCAAATCAAAAAATATTTAATTGGTTATTTTATGTGCTAATTACATATAAAAGTATATTATTAATAATTAATATCTTACAAAATTATTATATTTACAACTCTAATCTAGTAATGTACTTATTATATATGATTACACCATATTCGATCAAGAACCTAATGTAATATAAGCTAAGAAGATTATGCATATTGTGTTAGAAATAATGAATCCTAAAAGATGAGAAAAACTAAGAAATGATCAACCGTGAAGCGAATCCGAAATTCTATTATGACCACTCATTTTGGTATGTAAAATCGCGATCTACGAGATTTTACAAACAAAACAAACAATCAATTAATTCTTCATAAATTTCGAGTGTATTTCGAGGATTCGATAAACTCTGATAGACGTATTTCTTAGCCTGGTAGTCCGAATGGCGTAAGTTTTTTTTGAAACCCCCTATTTTTAAAGGTATTACACAACCATGTTGCCTCTCAGTTGCTTCAGTTGCGTCTTATTTGCGATATCAAAAAAACCGTTAATAAGTTATAAAATTGGCTATAGGACTCTGAATGGGGCATATAATATGTCTAAATTGTGTATTTTTTCAAGATCTAGGCACTACAAATACTCCAAAGGGGGTTGGTTCCACTTATTTTCTCCAAAAAAAAATCCTCTAACATCATAGAATTTATTAAATTCGATTTTAAGGGTTAATTCCTTCATTAACAAAACATACAGCGTACAAATCTAAACACAAGGGGGATTTTAGTCTTTACATTAATGTATAAAAACTTACAAAAACAAATTAAAAAAACATATACTAGGGTTTAGGACATATGAAAACCTTTAAATTCCAAACTTTGGAGTATGTAAACTTCTTCAAATCAAAATGAGAGAGATGAGTAGGCTTCAAAATGTTTCACTATGCCATATCAATGGAGACACGAATAGGAGAGAGGAGTAGGCTTCGAATCTGTGAGGGAGAATGAATTATGGGAACTTTAGAAAGAAGTTAGGCTCATAGGTAAGAAATATAAGGGATTAGGAGTGAGAGGTCTAAGTGTTATGGGTATTTAGGGTTAGGGAAGTTGAGGGTTAGAGGAGAAGGAAAATGCGTATTTTTTCGTGTTTGAAATGATACTATGATGTGAATCTAGGTATTGAAACCTTAATCCACACAAAAGGGATAGAACTAGATAGAAAACCCTCTAAAGCTACGCACCAAAGGTTTAAAATCTAGGGCGAAAGTTTAAGAATTGATTAAAGCAAAGCACCCTCAATTCCTACACTTCCTCACGTGAATCTAAAGCTTTAAGCACCAATTCACAACTCTTTGTTACACACAAAGAAAAACAACAAACTCTCTAAGTTTATTGAAGAATATATAGAAAAGAATCTCCAAATCTGATTTTTCCAAGCTTGGGTGCACATCTATTTATACCCATAGCTTGAGAGTTTCAATCATATTATGACTAGGCCTCCTACTTCTAAAAGGACTCCTAATAACCAATAGGATAATGCCACCTATTTATTACATAATCCTACTAAAACTCTAACACTATCTTATCTTAATTAGAATCTTATCCTACCTAAAAAGATAATATTACAAATTAACTACTCTAATCCTATTTTATTTAAAGTAAAACACTAAATATCCAATCCCATGTGTGTAGCCACGTCCATACCCATGCCATGTCACTTGCCATGTCACTTAAGTCGTAATAAAGCACCGATAAGATGTAATATGCACATCTCAATGTAACAAGCACCTCCCCTTGTCTTAAAATTTTCCTCCTTGGTCAAAATTTTCAATCTTCGAAAATTACTCCAAGATTTTAGCTTTTGATCAAGGCCTTCCATCAATCATCACCTCCATGGCTTCCACACATTATAGAATCATAAAACCTGAAAATGGAAAGTTCAAAAACACACCTATGCCTAAAATGAGAAAAACCCTATCAAATGAAATGGGAGAAAACTCATAGGCAAAACCAACTTATTCCCCATGTCCACCAATCCTCATTTACATTTGCATGTTATCATGCACATGCAAATGTTCCCCTTTGATGCACTTAGAAGATTCGTGTCTCCATAAGCCAACATCCCATGGTAGCATTCTTCTTTAAAGCTTCAACCAATCCTTCGAATTTGGCATCCTCTATCATATCATACTAGAAGCGCGGGAAAAATAGTATATATAGTGAGTCACAAGTAGGGCTAGAAACGAGCCAAGTTGAGCCCGAGATTGAGAAGCTTGTGGGTCGGGTCGCCTGAGACTCATAAAGCTCCGGCTCGTGACTCGTTGAGTTTAAAAATTTGAGCTCGACCTCGACTTGATGAAAGCTCATGGCTTGGTTTGGCTCGGCATTAGCTCGTCACTGGGCTCGGATTTGCCGAAGGCTTATTCGGGTAGTTAAGCTCGATTCTATTTAAAGATTAATTTCAACTATGCCCTTAATTGAGCTCCGCTCGTTTAGGCTTGTCAGGCCCTCGAGCCTGAATTATTTGAGCTCGACCTTGGGCTTATTTTGTAAAGCTCGGGCTCGCCTAATTCCTAGTTCGAGCCGAGCTTTAGGTGATCCGATCCCGAGTAGCTCACGAGCTAGCTCGACTCATATCCATCCCTAGTCACAAGTGCTGCGGTTTTTTAAATAACCACAGCACTTGTAACTCATAAATGCTGTAATTTTTCAAATAACCACAACATTTGTTGTTTCAAGTGCTGCGTTTTTTTAAAAAAACCGCAGCACTTGGTATTAAGGTATATTTCAAATCATTAAATGCTTTGAATTGCATATAACCGCAGCATTTTCATTGAAGCAATTAAATGGTTTTCTACTATATAGTACTCAGTGTTATATAGTTCTAAGTTCCAAAGATAGATTTCACCTCTAGATGGAACGCTTATCTTGTTAATGGCCTACCTACACCTATTACATGTCCTAAGATTTATTACGTATTTAAGCTCTATTTTTATTTAACTTATTTAATTTTCATATATATATATATATATATTATAAACTTATATTATTTGAACTTATTTAAAACGTTTAGAAAGTGTATGAAGTTGTCTGAAATCCATTACACCATTACATT
This sequence comes from Dysphania ambrosioides, assembly GCA_026401315.1. Taxonomy (NCBI): domain Eukaryota; kingdom Viridiplantae; phylum Streptophyta; class Magnoliopsida; order Caryophyllales; family Amaranthaceae; genus Dysphania; species Dysphania ambrosioides. The sequence continues at coordinate 16,733,086 of CM048660.1, read as the reverse complement.
GGGTAGTGTAGGAAATAATGTAGCATAACTTATCTTGCTTAGCCTTATTTGAATTTAAGATATGTATGTAAAATTTTTTATACATGAGTCTAGCTTGATCATAATCAAAAGTTTAACCTAAACAAGATACAATTCATGACCAAATCTTATAATCCTCCTTCAAAACTTTACGAGCTTTACTAGTTCCATCCACTTCATTCTTATACTCATTTGTTTAGCTTTTCATGCTCATTCTTTAGAACTAAAGCAGGGAAAAATTAGATACTAAGCACAAAAAACCCCTTAATCAAAGATAAGATTGATAAAAATACTCAATAAAAAGGATAACAGTAATTTTAGAAAGGCGGTTGGCTCATCAGTCAGTCTGTGGGGGTGATAGTACCCACACGTGTGACCATTGGTGTATGTTTTGTAACTTGATTGGCAATGTCCCAGCCTTTCAAAGTGGTATATTACTCATAAGTTCTGAATGCATAATTTAAAGACGTTTTATAGATATTTTTATATAAAATAGGGGTATTGAGCATATTTTATTCGCTGATTTTCTCTTTTATGATACATTTATGAGTATTTTATTATTTTTTGGTTAATTTAAGAAATATTGGAAAGAAATCCAAGGATTTTTATGAGTTAAAGCATTATGGAATAGCCTACATAGGCTTGGAGTTTATTACAAGAAAGTCGAGTTCATGACGTAGAGATTCAACGTAGGTGTAGACACGAGAAAGTTAGACATCAAAGATAAGACACTACTTTACTATTTTGACCATTTCTCAAGATATACAAATGACATTGATATAATTCTAATTGGTTTGAAAACTAAAATTGAATATTTTTTCAGTGGTATATTTCATGTGTCAAACAAAGATCCGAATCTAAAGATATAACCATTTTAAGATGTGTTGAGTGCAATTAGTTAGGTAGCACATCCTTGCCTCATTTTTGCACGCTCTTGCCCCTTCAGAAAACATATTCCTGCACTTGTGACCCAATTTTGTTCCCAAGCACGCCCATGCCTCAGTGTTTTAGGGCCCAGTTTCGATCGATTTTTCCTATTTCATTAGGACTCTAGGCTTAACATAAATACTTATAACTATTATTTTATAAGGGGGATTCTAACTTTTTTTATTCATACTTTGTATCATTACAAATCTTAGGTTGAGGTTTTGGGGAGCGAAAGTTAGGGATTTCATTATTCTTCAAGATTTTCAACTATTAATCCAAGTATTATATTTTATTCTATTTTTCTCTTATTAATTTTTTTATGTTTTATTTTATTTCTTTGATTTTGCTAGAGTAGTGTTATTATTTTATAATTATGTTGAACCTAATATGTATTGATGCTATGATTTGATTGCAATCCTCAATTTAATTATTGATTATTCTTTTTATTTTAGGGTTGGTTTTATTCTCATTATTCTACTAGATGTAATATTTTTAATGAATGTGATTAATTTGCAACGATAAATGACTTTTAATTGACTTTATAACCCTAATTAAGTAAGATACTTAACATCAACAACAATTGCCGATTTTTACTATGATTTTTTGGATGCTATGCTTGATGTCTTTAAATTGCATGACTCCATGATAGTAGCATGATTGCAATTATTAAGAAAGTCATTGACTCTTGATAGAGATCCTTGGTACTAATATTGGATGCATCTATCTTGTTGAACATAATTCGATTAGTTAGGGATAATTTGAAGATTTTTTTGGTATTTTATTAGCAGGGATACTTAATTATAGTGTCCTAAATCATAGATTAGCTCATTGGGACACATTGCACTTAGCCCACTATTCGATCGACTCAACTTAATAGATTCGTAATAGTTTAATACACTATCCCACCTTCTCTATGAAATTCGATCCTTACTTACCCGGTTACATAATAGTAGGAATAATTAGGTATTATTAATAGGTTTTCGACAACCTCAGCAAATTTCGGTGCCGTCATCAGGTAAAGTGATGGATTAGTATTGAATTGCTTAGATTTAATTAGTGGAGTTTGTAAATATGAATTTTTTTCTATTTTTTTTTCTTTTCTTATGTTCCTTGTGCATAATATTCAGAATTCATGGATGTATATGACTTTTGCACATTCATCTTTCAAAAACTATAATTCCTCAAATCTTAATTCGTAATGAGGTAGGAAAACGCGGATGGATAAGTGAATGATGTAACTCTAATCTCACAAGTTTAGAGGGTCTCTTCCTAATCGTAGTTAGAGGATGATCATAAGTCGCAACCAGTGATATCTAGTATAACAAACCTTGATAGCACAAGCTCATGAATTATATGAATAATCTAAAACTACAATTTTTATCATGATGTTTGTTTCTTTATATAGGCATGGAAGCACAAGCCTATAAGACTCCTAAACTGATAAGAAAATAAGAAATTCTAGACCTACTAGGATTTGGAGACAAAACCTACTCCTAGCAGAAATTGGAGACAAATCCTACTCTTATTAGGAATTAGAGACAAATCCTAATTCTATTCTCATTAGGAAAACTAATAACTAAAGAACTAAGATAAAAACACAAAAAACCCACTCAGTGAATGGTAAAAATGTGTTAGCTAAAATCTTAAGTAAATGCAAACTAGATATATTAAGGCATGCTTTGCTTCGCGTGTTGTTCCCTTCTTTAAAGAAACTTGTCCTCAAGTTTTGTCAAAAAATGTAACCAAGTGACATGCTTTGAGCAAGACATGATAAACAACATTAAAAGGATCTTATTTAACTGCTCATCTTCCCCTTAGAGTTGTTGTAAGTCTTTTTTAGCATAAATTGACAACCATACATAATCACTCATGCCTAATGGTGTTCCATGGCGAATTTGAAGCATTTATTTTTGCCTTAAAGCTCTCCTCCTATTCTTATTCAATTTCCTATGTTTATAAGCATCAATAAATAAACTTTTAGGAATATAATGAGAAGTATTCAAAGGTGAAACCTCCTAATAGTAGTTGGTGCAATAGATTCCTTACAAACACTTGTTTCTTTATATAGAAAGCAAATACTTGGGTGGTAAGAGATTCTCCCGTTGTTATTTGTGCTTCATATTAGATGAAGATGCATGTGAAAGAGAACAAATCACTAAGGCGTCATGATCTGGAGTTGGACTAATGATTAGACCATTAAAGGAAGTAGATTCCACTGAATGTTCATTACTAACTTCACTACTTTCTTGACTACCCATAGTAGGAAGCAATCATTCCTTTTCTTTTTCCTCTTCCATAGCATCTAGTATTAGAGAAAACTGATCTTTCACGCTAATCATCACCTCATTTAGACAGTTTTATTGAATATACCGAATCCCCTACACTTAAAGCACATCTTATCCCTCATATATTTATTTTCTAAAGTCAAAGATTGACGCTTATGGGGTATAGCATCATTAGATGAGTTAGATTCAGTAACTTTGGCTTGCAAGTCTGAAAAGTATAGTATTTTAGTGTGTTCTTGATTCAGTGCATAAGGAGACCTATACCCCATTAATCTTTTTAATTCTTCTTTCCATATAGCTTCATCCATAACTTAGAGAATAATCCAGATAAAACAAAACTTTCAAAATTCACGTCAAAAACTATGGTTGCTACTAATTTGTTACTCAATGAAATATTATGGAAATTAAGGATCTAAAGGATAAAAATATAAGGAGCCCAAAAACAAAAGAATCACAAAAAATTCAAAGTAGAACTCCAAATAAGACCAAACACACTTGGGTATGCCATGCTTGCACAGAAACTAACTATGTTCTAGAATCACGCTCAATTTATAGCAAATAAACTACAAAAATAACCAAAATCCATAGGTGAAAAGTAGGAAAAAAAAACTAACCAATTTATAGCAAAGAATTTCCAAAAAAAATTTTGAGACAAAGGAGATATTGTTGAACTTTGCACTTGACGTTGAAATCTACAATGGACACTAAAACACAGCGTTTGGCATGCCAGCTGGTATCATATTTAAAGAAAGGCTTAGGATATAAATACCCCCTTTGGACAAAGTTTCTTCCAATTTTTCCCTCTTAAACACATTTTCCATTAACACATTTACTTTAGACCAAAGCCATGGCCTCAAAGTTTAAAGAATCAATAAATTCTTGGTTGAGCTCTCTAACAAAAAGTAAGAAGTTTGAGTTGGACACAATGTGCCCTAGTGTTATTGCCACACTAATAAGGTTTGTGAAATTAGATCTTAACTTTATACGTAGTGTGGCTCGTTGTTGGGACCTGATACCCATGCATTCAAGCTTAAGAATAACGATATCATTCCATTGCCTAAAGAATTTGATGCAATTGTTGGGTGGCTAGCCAAAAGTTTTCTATGCTTACCCAAATTCAAGGATTATTGCTACTCGAATTTTGAGAGGTACCTTGGGGTCTATTGAAGTAGGGTGGACTTATAGAGAATGGTCTCTCACTTTGCACCTCCAACCAAGGAGCTAAGAGCCCAATTGTATAGGAGGAGATCCCTACACTTAGGAGGAGATCCCTACACTTTTTCTTGTTCGCCCACTTTCTTTTTATAGATAAAAGCAATGAGGAAGGGTAGGCCTCGGTGCTTAAAATTGTTAAGCAAAGCAAAAGGGGAAAAAATCCAATGCTAATTTTTTAGGAAAAATCATATTCACCTTAGACTTACACCATGTGAATCCTTGTCTTGCTCTAGGTAGGAGCCTAGTTTTGCTATAAATTACTTTATATTTGATATTTGTTTTTTTTATTGTAATACTTTGCAAGTTCTTGAACATTTGCTCAATCTTTGTTTTGCCTTCTCTTTTTTGGTTTTGAAGATATAATTGATGGAGAATCTTATGCTAGTGGATCCTTTAGAAAATCTCAAAAAGTACAATAAAAAGGGCATCATCATGAGGAGAAGGATGGACAACTATTCCACCCTTGAGCAATGGGTCTCTTTGCCAAGGGTGAGTTTATGGTGAAGTGTTTAGGCTAGCTGGATGTATATAAGCTTTAGACTTTCTTTCATTTTAGATTTTAATGAAGGCATCAGACACCAATTTTGGGATTATGTAATGTTTTCCTTTAATGAAATTGAGCTTGTTTATTATATAATTTTTCATTAAACCATTAAGATTTCATTTAATTTGAAAACTTTCAAACCCAAATTTAATTATAAGACCAAAGTGAGACAACTTAATCATGGAAGACATGTCCAAAACTTATTTTCAAAGTTAGGAAAAATTATAAAATGAAAAAACTAAAAAATGAGCAAAATAGGAGTTGTTTTATAATGTTTTAAAGGGGCTAAAAGGAGACAAGAGCTCTTTTTAGGTGGCGCTGAAGCTTAAGCGTCAAAAGCTAGCCTTCATATTGAACTCTTTATAGAGAACATGGGAGACATGAGCTCCTTCAGAGTACTAAGAAACAGGCAACCAACAGTGGAGATAGGGGTCTAATAATGTAGGGAACATGGGTATTCATGGCCTAAATTATGAGTTGTACGCTCAATATTGTTGTTTAAAAGTTTCTTAGGGTTTAAAACTTATTTTATTATTAGATTAAGGCCTCAAAAGGGTTTACTTACTTATCCTTTATAGGAATCAAGCCAAATGTAGCTCTTACATGAACAAGTTAGTTATGTAAGCATATAACTTCTTTAACTAATTGAGGGTCGGTGAACGAAACTCATTATCATCCACGTCCCTGAGTTTCATAGATTCTCCAAAAAGGTTTCTTGATATGGAAGAATTAAAACCAGTTTGGTATGAATTTACCCCTAATGGTTTTTTAGAGTGCTATGAGTATAATTTCACCGTTTTAAATGAAGCGAGTGCAAATCATCTTTTTGATCAAGTGTTTGGAAATTTGGCTTTGATAAACTTGTGCATGGTGTGTGGCCTTGATTCTCGTTTATCTAACAAAACAAAATCCTTAGGCTTTGACCCAATCCACTTTGGGTAGATGACTTTTGAGAACTATCCTTAAGGCAGGAAGTTTAAGCTTAACCAGTTGAGTTGCTTCTATCTCGTATACTAGTGAGTATAGCGTTACACAGTTTGAGGTGAAGTTCATTATCTCCAAAAGGAAAAAGGAAGCTTTAAAGGTCTATCATTTTAATTCTTGGTCATTTTATGAATTATAACCTTAATGTTCTTGTTTGCGGCTTCAACTGCACCATGTTTCCACGGTCTGTATGTAAATGATCGATGATGTTGAATCTTGTATTTAGCAAGGAAGTCTTTGCATTGCCCCAAAAAAGTACACTCTTTGATCACTAATGTGCTCATAGGAACACCATATCTATAAATAATGTTTTCATATAAAAATTAGGTTACTTGCTTAGAACTCAATAACCAGTAGGATTTAGCTACAAGACACTTGGTGTAACAGCCAATTACTACAAGTATCAAATCATGGCCTATATTACCAAGGGCACGATTTTTCCAATTATATCAATTTCTTAGAGAAGGGTCAGGGTGATGAATAAGGAAGAAAAAACGACGTTAGAATATGCTATAGATTTGCGCACTTCTGATAAGTGATATATTTCTTGACATACCAAGTACAATCTTATCGCAAGTAATCCAATAATATCCTAGTAGTGATATTTTTAAAGCCAACATCCTACCCATCATATGGTACCATAAATGAACCATTGTGGATTGTATTTAAAATAATTTTTGCCTTCTATTAGATAAATACCCTCTAGAGTGCGTTAAGAGTTAATCACCTTGAGTGATCTAATGAAGTGAACTAAACACAGCTACTAAGAGTCTCAAGACTCTTTGATCTCTTTTGGAGGAATTAGGAAGATACTTCTTGAATCGCACATAGTTCAAGAGGTCAATGTACCAGTATTCACCATCCTCTACATCACTGTAAAAAACATTGAGATGTGTTGCTTCATACCACCTTTTATGGAATGTGGCATCCCAATCAGGTTGTCGGGAATATTGACCATCGAAGTAAGTTAAGCCAAGGTGCTTATAAAACTGATTAACGTCCTTTGGTAGATATATGAATTCAATTTTTTTGAATTTCCCCTGCTAACTATTCTAGATAAATCTACTAAGGAGTAAGGCTTGCAAACCCAAGATGCATGCTTCATATTCGGTGGTGTTGTTCGTTTCCTTAAAGTCTAGCTTGGCTGAGACGAGTATGTGTTCTTCTATAGGAAATACAAGGAGTAACCTGCTCTACACCCTTTTTGGTTGGATGCACCATTAAAGTATAATGACCAGCTATCATTTTTTATCATAAGAGATCCTTCTCAAGGAGGTCATACCATAATGAGTTTAGAACTGAAATGGTTGATGCTTTGCAATTGACCCAATAATCCTTTGATTTAATTCTTAAGGGATGCCATACCTAAATTCCTTGAGATTTTATGATATACCCTAACAATTTACCTAATGTTACTCAAGGCATATCTATTATAATTTAGTAACATCTTAAAACACCAGATTTGTTCAAAGAATTTTCTAAAGGTGATTGGGTGCCCTAAGCAATCTCTAGATTTCACGATCAACTCAGCCACATAAAACCTCCAACTCTTTATGAATCATATCATGGAGCAGTATAATTTCATTTGTTTGACATGTGGCCCCTTCTTTTTTAAACTAAATGACATGCTAGTATAGCAATATATGCCTCATTAAGTTATGAAGATAGCTTTCTCCTATCCTAATTCGCCATACAGATTTAGATGTAGCCTGCATATCCAATATATAGACATGATATGTTATGTTATCAACCAAAATGTCAATGTGGGGTAGCAAAACCCCATCTTTTGGACTAGCCCGATTCAAATATCAGTAGTCGACGCATATTTGTAATGAACTATGCTTCCAACTGTTTCTCGACCTTCTCTTTGATATTCAAAGTCATGTCTGGTTTCAATCTCTGTAACTTATATTTTACCAATTTTAACCCAGGAGGATCAAAATGGTTTGTTGTGCAATATCTTGTTATAGTCCTAATATGTCATTATAGGACCACGAAAAGACATCAATAAACTCACTTAGCAAACTCACTTAGGAAACTCAAAAACTGTTCTAAAACTAAATTTCTAGGAGCAATAATGTAGAAATTCAGTGTCAGAGTCCCCAGAGTAGGGCATTTAGCGCACAAACTCAGTGCCAAACACCAAGGATTCTAGGCTTCCAATGCCCAGTTCAAGTGTTGGATGCCTATGCCTAGCATTCAATGTTCTGAATGCCAATGACCCCTCAAAAGCACTCTCGGTCCCTTGCGACCCCTTTTGCACTTAAGCAAAAGATGCCCTTTTGGGCATTGGATGAATAATATGGGCGCTTGACACCCATCCCTTGCAATTGACGCTTGAACCCAGCATTTGGCACTCAAAAATCTGTTTATTTTGCCTATAAATACCCCAAATTTTAATGATTAAAAGCTCCAAATATTTTCAAAGCTTAAGAATTGTTACTCTGCCAAAATCACCTCTCAAACACCCTTCAATCTTACCAATGATCAATCTAATGCAACCCTTACCTCTTATATAAAGGAAAATAAATCCTCATAGCATTCAATAAAGACTCAAACAAAGGACTCATCTATAACGATAATTAATCGAGTACCCTTCTATATCTACATTTTATTTTGTTTTGCTTTGTCTACTTCTATTCCATATACTACTTTTCTTGATTTCTTGTGGTTCCTATCCACTCAAGGGTTCAAGCTGAGCCTTCTTTTATGTAATAATTATAGAGGATGCAAACGTCCTTCTACATGAAAACCTTATTTTCCTCTATGTTTTTAGATGAGCTTTGATAAACCAAAGAGACATCATCTTTGATGGAATTTCCTAACATCCTCTACACTTTAAATTTCATGTCTTTATATAAGTAAGGGGCAATCTTTCATAAATCTAAGCTACATTCAAATCTTCCAAATCCAAACATAATCTTGAAACCTATACAAAAAGTATATGTCTGACCCTATAGGATAACCAACCATTGAGCTTCATCCAGCCACCGAGCTGCCTCAGTCAGGAGAGGATAATTAAACAAGTTAACCAGAAAAACAACCATTGTCACAATGCATAAGAATAAAAGAATGCAAATGAGTAGAAAAATCATATACTCATAGGGGGACTAAACATCCATCTGAAAACATGAAACTAGGCCTCTAGGGCCTCTTCTTTGGGTTTCTAGACCCGCTCTCCTTCAGAGTTAGAAGAGCAGAGTACTAAATTTACACAAGTAGTTCAAGATTCTCATTGACCAAGTTGTAAAACACAATATGAAAACTCCAAGTTGTTAAAACTCAATTCTAAACAAACACATTGCTCCTCAAACTTGACAAATATAGAACAATACCCGAAAATTTCAAAATCACACTGCATAACTACAACAAAAACAAAGCTCCAATAGGGTACAACACGATAACCAAATACCTTAAGGAGTTGGTACCCCATTTTAACTTCCTATACCACGCTATTTTGCTCCACACGTACGATCAAAATACCTTCCAATATCTATAATTCATCCCATCCTCCATTCAGCTAATCATAAAATTAAATAAAAGAACCAAAACTTTGAGTAGTATAATTCAAACTCCTATTCAACAATCGAGGATCATTGGAATGACCATATCTCTCACTGATCGCCCTTCATAGCTTTGCAGAAGAGCTCACAAACTTAAAATTGTAAGCCAAATGATTATCCATAGAGATAATGACCCATGATATGACTATATAATCATTCTTAATCCACTTTTATTGATTTGCATAACCAATTGGGGGAGGAAGCAAGAATCCATCAACGAACTAAAGTATTTTGCGAGCAATCAACGCCATACGCACAGTAAGGTTCCAGTTAATGAAATTCGGATTGAGCACGTGATTACCAAGTTGCATGCATACATGCTTTAATTTGCATTCGGGAGATAATATGGATCACTATATTTTGCTGAGTATTTTGCTATGAATTCACTTGAATTTCAATCTTACTGGCGAATTAGGTTTAGTATTCAACTCAATCGAATAATCAAACGCAATCAAAGCTTCCACAGCAACACCCAGATAAATGCGGAAAATGCTACAAATTTGTAACAAAATCGAAGCGAAAACAACGTAATTAGGTCAAGAGTGAGATCAAATTGCAGTAAATTTTGATCGAAAAAAAAACGAAGAAAGCCACAAAAAAAAAAAAAAAAAAAAAAACAGCACAATGATATGAAGCTCAACCTCATATCGAAGAGTTATAGAAAACAGAGGGACAAAGAATGGTGAATGAGGAGAGAGAATAAGAACTGCAAAAATGTAGCAAAACCTAGCATCCAGATCCATGGAGTTCTAATTATATCAGTATATTTTATCTATCTTTCTTAAATCACCCAAGTCTAACAAAAAGCATGTACAAATATCTAAACTAAGATATTTATTTGATAATGTTCTGATGTAAATTACTTGATCTTGACAGGTTGCGGTGAGTATAATGTAACATTTGAAATAGTCGTCATTAGTGCTCTTAAATTCATATTCCTTTCTAACCGTGCCTGAAGATGCAACACTAACTCACATATCGGTCTTCCTACTTCCAGGTCTAGTGTGAACTGTCAAGAGATAACATAGTTTAGTTAAAGATGTTAATATGCTATTAAAGAAAGTCATGTGGGTTGATCTTGATATATTTCTTTTTCGGCTATGTATGCTAGTGACAAGTCTTACTTTAATTCTACCTATATACTTTCGAGTAGAGCTGTCAGTTTTCAACCTGAATCACAGGAACTGCTTTATAATCTGTAAGGTGAAATCAGTAACCCGAACAAACCCGAACCAAATTCAACCCAAAAACCGATTTAACCCAAAATAAACCCCACTAAAACTCGACCCGCACCAACCCGAATATGACTTGATTGGAAATGACCAGACCCGTGAATAACTCAACCTGATAGTAAACCAATTAGTAACAACTTGAGTCTGATTTAACCTGATTTAGCCCGACAACAAACCGACAAGGCTTAATTGATAACGACCCTTAACTCAATTTAAGACGACATGTTCAAATCATAACTATTGTTAATGAGGTTGAGAGTTATAAGTCCTAAATACGCTATTATGTAGGATCACACGATTATACAATTCTGATCCAACGATCAAATCCTACCAAGCCCTTCCTATCAAAGTAAAATCACTATCCTAACAACAATCATTTGTCAAATAAATGACAAGTGTATAATAGCAACTAAATAATCAATAACTTAAGTTAACTTGTAAAAGTGATTTATAGCATAGTTGTAAAATATAAAATAATAATAAATTATACCGCTTTACTATCTTAATCCATCCAAACTGGATTCAGCCCAAAGTCGAGCCAAGCCCGGAGTAAACCGTATTAACTCATTTAAACCCGAACAGTTCAAACACAAACCATGAAGACCCAAATTAAACTCATCCCGAACCAATTAAGTAAATGATCGATTGAACCTGATTGGATTATTGACCCGAACGACCAATAAACCTTCTCGAAAATAATTAAAAACCTACTTCAATCTAACCTGATAAATCAAATCCGTTAGTATCGAATTGATTCTATACCAATAACTCGAATTGACACCCCTACTTTTCAGCGTTCCATTATTTAATACGGGATACTTTGTACAAAGTATATATGTGTAAAAAGAATACTTTGTACAAAGTATATAAGTATATAGTAGGTATAAGATGAATGATCCATGCAACTAGACAAGGTTTACCAAGTTAAAACACTAAAGGGACGGGGAGAGAATTGGGAAAGTTCAACCATAGTCCAAACTTTATCGATCTTTCATTGCATGAAGCCAGTCATTTAATCCTAGTTAACTACACAAAGTTTATTCTTGGTTGTAGTTTGTTTGCCGTCTAAGATTATAAACGGTAATGAAAAAAATTGGGAAATGATATCGCTCTATATTGTATAGCTAGTTGATGAGTCTATTCTATTTTAATTTGTGCTCTCAATGGTCTTGTGAATATGGATGGATCAGTTGGGCCTTCCGGTTGGATGGAGTGGAGAACCTGCAAAATGACCTTCAAATCTCGAGGGAAGGACCCCAAGGCGAAGCCTCCAACACCCAAGTTAGATTGATAATATGATAGGATGATATGGTAGATAGAAATAAAGAGACAAGTACAAATAAAGAGTTAGAGAACCCCTTTTACCTGTATACCCTATGGGGTATTTATAGTAGTGCCATTTAGGTTAAAGGGATGAAATTTAGGGTCATTAGACCTTTGAGCCATATATATTTGAGTAGTTCATGGGATAGGTGAGTGTATTATAATCCCATACACAAAGTTTATCATAAGGTTCCACTTGAAATTAATTGGTGAAAGATGAAGTGACCTAATACTCCTAAAGAAAAATATATTGTTGATCAATGATCCTCCTCTTCGTGACCGAGGGACAATAAACATGAAAAATTATTGACCTTATACAGAGGTTGATTGTACATGGGTTCTTTTAGAGTGACCCGTGAACTTATTATGAGATTTCAAATGATTCATATCATGCCTAGCTAGTCAATATGATCCTTTTACCTCTAGTTATGCAATGCAATTTAGACGCTATACACATTTATGTAAATTTAGGTATAAGAATCTTAATTTACACAAAGGATAGAAATTAGACTATGAATCTTATAAAGCACGCACCAAAGGCTATAATTTAGGGAAAATGTTTGGAGAATTGATTAAAGAAACACCCTCAATTCTTCTCACTTCCTTATGTGAACTTAAAGCAAAGCACCAGCTCATAAATCTTTGCTACACACAAAAAATAATAAACTCTCAAAGTTTATTACTTAAAACAAGAAAACAAGCTCAAAATTTGATTTTCCTCATCTTAGGCATACATCTATTTATACCGTAAGCTTGAGAGTTTGAATCACATTGAAACTATGAATCCTACTTCTAAAAGGACTCCTAATAACCACCTAATAACCAATAGAATAATGCTACCTATTTATTACATAATCCTACCAAAACTCTAACTCTATCTTATGTTAATTAGAATTCTATCCTACCTAAAAAAGATAAAATTATAAATTAATTACTCTTAACCTATTTTATTTAAAGTAAAATACCAATTATCCAATCACATGTGTGTAGCCACGTCCATGCCTATGCCATGTCACTGAAGTTGTAATAAAACACCGACAAGATGTAATAAGCACTGTCCAATGTAGTAAGCAACTCCCCTTGTCTTAAAATTTTTCCTCCTTGGTCAAAATTTTCAAAATTTTCAATTTTCAAGAAACTCTTCAAGATTGAATCTTTTAATCAAGAAAACTTCCCCAATGCTTTTTTTCCATGGCTTCCACATACAATACGATGGATAAGACTCCTACCGAAAAAAAGAAACAAATCCTAATCCAAGAAGGATTAGTAAATATATGATGAATCCTATAGGGAATAAGGTTCAACTAACTTGTAAGAATTTCATACATGCATTCACATCACGCATTCACCTTGACACCATATCATCACTTGATGATGTACATTTTCATATTCATAATCAATTACCGTCTATCAAAGAGGGTTTTTTTCATTTAAAAAAGGGTTTTCTCGGACATTCCCTATTTAGTCACTATTTACTCCAAGGGCATGCTTGGAATTAGGATAATGTATTACTATGGTAATAAAAGTCAAACTTAAAAACATGAATGTGAATCTAAAAAAAAAATAAGAAAGTAATGATGTATTTGCAAGTTGATTAAATATTAATGGTGTAGTGGGAAGTAGAAGAAAGGGGAACTATTACCCTCATTTTGAGGTAATAGTCATCCACCCACCCACCCTTAGTGTAACAATTTTCCCTAAAATGAGGATAATAGTTTCTATTAATTTACTTTCCGATACACCATTACTACATAATCTACTTTCAATCACAATATTACTCTCTCATATTTCCTTGAATTTATATTTATTTTCTTATGTTTGACTTTTATTACCCTAATAATATTTTACTCTCATATCAAGCATGCCACAAGAATAGCTCATTCATCGATCCATCTGGAGTCTCTCACATGTCTCTCATGTAATACAAGAATAACCAGAGTACTAGTTGCTCATTGCCCCCAATGATCCTCATCCCATAACGAGAGAAAATCTTGTGTAGGCCACAGACACACGTTTCATGATGAATTATTTAAGGAAAAACTAGCATCATATTTCAAGAGAAATGGCTAGACGTACTGTTGGAAAGAAGCAATAATCAAAGGAGGCGTGTATTTCAATAGATCCAAGCATCATAAGTAGAGCATACTACTACATACTGCAGTTTGCTGGGCTGTTTAATCAAGATGTCGAGTACAAGTGACTTACTTCAAATCTATCATAGGTTAATCGTTACTCTTGTTCTAACTAGCACATGATACCCTCGTATGAATCTAATCATAAACATCCCAATAATATTTATTTTCCCTATCTTTTTTAGAAACGTATAAAAGAAGAGTGGGACGACAAATAATGAATTTATGGTCTTATCTTGAAGGCCACGGTTGCTGCTTGGTCAAATTCACTTTAATGCCCTTTTATTATTTAGCATTTGGATTTGGCTGCCCGGAGAATGGCGGGATATGGCTTTTACTTGGATCGAAGATGGTATTGCATTTAATAAAGTAGTGAAATAAAAGAGTGTGACGCGCAAATTTTTGTCTCTAATTGTGTATTGTCCGATGATACTCATCCTACGTGGGATTTATTGTATTCCTACATTTATTACACCGTACCGCTGGGAATTTATGACTCAGGAGTAGTATGCAACTATGCATGTTGTGTTTTTCTCCTACTCATATAGTTTTCAAGAATAAAGTTTTTCATGTTATTTCCTTAGGTTATATATAGCAAATCCTCTTAAAATATCTTAATGGCAATGTCCTTGACAAGTATCCTTTGTATTTGATGGGGATCAAAATTAACAAATGCACAATTTTACCAATTTTATTCTCTCTATTATTTTTTATTCTTTTTATTTGGAATATTGTAGATTTAGAGTCAACTTTGACTATAAATTCTCCCAAATTTAGATGAAAAACATATTATATTGGAATCTTGATAGATTCATTTTAATGTATATATTCTAAATATAATTTTTTTATATTTTTTTATAATTGCATAATTGAATATATTTGAATTTTAAGTTTACATTGATATTTGCGTAAATAACAAATGAAAAGACTAAAAAGGTTATCTTTAAAATAATTATGAATGAACATACAGTTTTGCATAAGTCGAATGAAAAGAGTGCTTATGAAAGCAAAGACTAAAAGGTACTAATCTCTTCCTCTATATAATAAATCATATGTAGCAACTTAAAAGTTCAATGAAGGATAATATTTAGGAATTTAATCTCTCATAAGGTGATCATGAAACTCAATGAACCAAACTATAAGCCCTTCTAAGATATAAAATGAATATAAGTAATGAAATCAGAGTTCCATTTACTATTTAAACAATTAACAGCGCGCCTAATGCACAAAATCATATTTGAGCTAGCTCCTAACCTTGCTACATTAAGGAGTTTCAAGGATCTAATTGAAGATCTAGGCGTTTTTAGCTTGCGGTGGATAAACATCATTGGTTAGTTCTCCACATTTGTGCCGATTAGTTATCCGGTGATTTTTATTTACTCCCTTCATTTCTTTTTATTCTTCCCATTTTTTTTTATACAGATCACAAAGCAAACTTAAATTTTTAATATATTCAATCATACATTTGTAAAAGTTATAGAAAGATAATATTTAAAAATATATATTAAGACGATTTACTTAAGACCCCATATTATATATTTTTTTCATAAGAATTCATGGTCAAAGTTTGACTCTAAATATATATATTCCAAACAAGAAGAATAAAAAAAATGGATAAACTATTTTACAAAATATACTCCATATTTTTTTAGTAGAAGAAATACTTAATTGGAAGCAAATCTCAGTTGCTAACTTCTACAAGATAAGTAGATGCATGATGATGTATTGTACGTACTAGTTCACTAATAACACATGTAAAGATGTACTAAAATGAAAATTGTATTTAGTTATTTGTACTGATTGGTATTAAACTTCAATAAAAATTGTAGCTTTATTATTCTAATCAATCTTTCAAACTGAATAAACTCAAGTAGAGCTGCTTTTTGAAAGTGGGATAGAGGGGGTATAGTTGATTAATTCTGACTAATTTTGGTCAGCAAAATGGAGAATACAAAGGCCACCACCGCAGAATATACGTACACAGTTGCACACACCATCCACAAACACACACCCACCCACCCACAGTCGTATAAAAAAACTTTATACTAGATGAGAAACTATATAATAGTAGAATTAAATTATATTAAATTAATCAAATTGGCAGAGACAAATATTCTTGCTATACGGCTGGTAATAAATAAATAAATAAAATCCTATCAGCCAAAAAAAGGGGTATATATTTCCTCATCCCTTCATCTGCTTTCTTTCACTTTCTTTGATTTCCTCTTACACTCCACACTACTCAGCTCATCAAAGCAAATAAAACGCAAACAAATAATTTCTAGAGATAGAAAGAGAAAGCGAACTCAGACATTTCTTCCATTTTTTTAAGTTAGAAAGCTCTGGTCTTCAGCTTCTTCAACAATGGACACTGCTCAATGGCCTCAGGTATTGCTGTAATGAACAAATCTTTAGTATCCTTTTCTTTTGTATTTTGTGGGTTTTTACTTTTATGGGTGGCTTATGAATAAAAATTCAATCTTGCAAAGGATAAGAGCTTTTTCTTCAAGTTTAATACCCTTATCATATATTTTTTTTTTTTCCTTTTTTTTTTGTTAAATTATAATTTAAAAAAGTTCCACTCTTGTAAAGTTTGTGATTTCAGCTCTAATGCCCTTTTCATTTTTCTTATGTGGATTTTTGTTTTCTTTGGTGAATTATGAATAAAAATTCAGTCTTGCGAAGGGTTTGATTAATCTGTGATACCCTTTTCATGTTTTGTCATTTAATTTTGTGGGGTTTTATTTTTCTTGGGTAATTTATAATTAAAATCCAATCTTTTTTTACAAAGTTTTCATCTTTTTTGCTTGGGAAAAAGGATGAATTTGTTATTATTATCATCTGTTAGTTCCTCTTGCTTTTTCCTGCCGCTGCTGTAATCCTGCAAAAGTGTAAAATTTCCTTTGTTTTTAATTTTTTGAGTGGTTTGTTTTTATTTGCCTTTGGTTGTATGTCACCTGTCTTCATCTTAAACTTTGCTGTTTGTTTTTGCATTGACTTACTTTGTTGGATCTTGAAGCTAAATACATAAATATCGTCTTCATTTTAGCTTTTTAATTCTTCTCGCTGTATATAAATTTTTTGGGTCACTTTTTGTAGGAGATATTAGTGAAACCAATGGAAGAAATGATCCCAAATACATGTTCATCTTCGGTCACAGCGGCAACAGCAGCAAACAATAATAGTAATGATAGTAATAATAGTAGCAACTCAAAGCCATCTTCAACTTCACTAGAGAGGAAAGTGAGGCCTCAAAAAGATCATGCTGTCAACTGTCCTAGGTGCAATTCAACCAACACAAAGTTTTGCTACTATAACAATTACAGCCTCACTCAACCTAGGTACTTTTGCAAGACTTGTAGAAGATACTGGACTGAAGGTGGATCCCTAAGGAACATCCCAGTTGGTGGTGGTTCTAGGAAGAACAAGAGATCCTCCTCTTCGTCGTTGTCTTCGCCGTCGTGTTCTGCCCTGAAAAAGATGATCACTACCCATGATTTGGTTGCTTCTGCTGCTCAACAAGTCCATCATTTTGCTCATCAAAACCCTAAGATCCATCAGCTGCATCACCAAGGAGGGGGGCAAGATTTGAACTTGGGGTTTCCTCCAACTCAGCAAGAATTCAGAAGCTTGTCTGAGTTCATGCAATTGCCAAGCATTGAAACCACCACCAAAACCCAAATCCCTAATTCTGGTGCCACTCCTACTAATAATACTAGTAATGCAGCTGCTAATCATCATCTGTCCAACATGGAACTGCTAACTGGCCTCACATCTTCAAGGGGCGGACTAACTCCGTTCATGCCGATGCCGCTTTCGGTACCTGATCATCCTAACGGCGGTGGTGGTGGTGGTGGTGTTTATGCAACTGGGTTTGGTTTACAAGATTACAAGCGAAGCTTGAATTTTTCACTTGTAGATGGGCTTGGAAATGGGTATGGGAGTTTGCAAGGAGAGATGGTGCACCAACAACAGCAACAAAGAGGTGATCAACATCAAACATCGTCTAATGGGAGGTTGTTTTTTCCATTTGAAGATTTGAAGCAAGTTTCAAGTACTACTAGTGCTGATCATACTACTAATAACAGTGCTGATAATAATAACAATCATGATCAAAATGGTGAACAAGGGGATGATTCAACAACAGGGTATTGGAGTGGCATGTTGGGGAGTGGAGGATCTTGGTAGCCTATTGATCTAGATTTGCATAAAAATATGGAGTAACTAATATGTTTTTTTTTCTTTATAAATTTCTTGGTTTTAATCCCTTAATTCTGATAAACTTTGTTCTTTTAGAGTTCTTAATGGGTGGGGTTGAATGTGATGACTTGTTTTGCAGTTTCTTCTCTTTTGAAAAGCTAACAGATAGGGAAATACAACAATATGGGTTAAGTTCTTGATTTCAATCATCTCATCGTTAATTTTCTAATTAGCTTGTTAAATGAAATCAAGTCTATAATTATCAATTGTGGAATTTTGAAGCTTAATTTCTTTTAGGCTTGGCTTCATCAATAGGATATGATGATTTTGGGATCTGGACGGAGAAAATGTTTTTTTTTTTACAAAAAAAAAAAAAAAAAAAAAAAAAAAAAAAAAAAACCCATGATATTTTTTTGGGGGGGGGGGGGGGGGGGGGGGGGGGGGGGTGGTTTCCATATTTGATGCAAAGCTAATTAAGCTTATGGTGTTTGTCTTGTATTGCAAGAGGAATTTTCCCAGCTGAGTCATCCAGTAAACCTGCTGTTGCATCAGTAGTGTCTTAGTGTCATTGGTTGGCTTACTAAAATAGTTCAATGTATTTATTTATATAATATGATATGGTAGGTTTATTTTTTTTTTTTTTTTGTAATGAGAGTTGTTTGATCTAAGGGTTTGTGGATATTAATTATTACTGAGAATTTAATGATACTCTATGCTTTTGTTTTGTTATTGTCCAATTTTATTTTATGTTTTTATTTCAAGCAAAATGATGTTATATGATTCTAATAATGATCTAGAAAAAAAGTATAGGAAGTCATATCAAGTGTGCTTAACAATATCATTGCATTGTGCTCTCTTTTGCCCTTTCCTTACAAGTTTGTGCTAGCAGGTTTAAGAGCATGGAGGTCCCATTTTTAAGGTCAAGATTGATGATAAAGATGGGAGCTTAATTAATGGAAATCCTCCTCAAAAAAAAAAGAAAAAAGAAAAATGAAAAAAAAGGGTAATTAGAAAAACCAGGTATGATTTCTCATGACTTCACATGGGGGGCTTTCCAATAAAGTTAGTGTCTGTGATGTTGGACAGCTCTTCTCTGTTTGAAGTTATGTAATTAAGTGCTCTATTTTGTTGCATATTTAGAGGAACTTGTACATTAATTACTTGAACCACCACTACTAGTTCCATTATTATCATGAAAATTATAAGCTGAAAATTATTCATTTATAATGCTTGTTTCACCTACTATATTTCTATATACAAACATTAGTCATTTTCTTCAAGTACCACTACTCATAATACTATTCCCATTGAGTTTGGATCAGTGCATATAAATTTCAACTTTTTATAAAAAAAATATATAGTTTTTCTTCTCCATATTTGAGAGATTGTGTGAAAGATCTGACAAAGACCCTCCTGTTTTTTGGTCTAACAGGTGGGAAGGAAGAGGGGATTGGGACCCACAAACATTCTCCTAGGCTAGTGTGCCCCCAAAGGAATAATCTTGGCCTGAATGGATCCATCTAGATCTAGACCTTCTACTTATCATAATATTTTTTTTGTAATCTTATAAATAATTCTACATTATGCTTCTTAATTAATATATTATAGTTGTGCATTGGCTATTCTACTTCAATAAAATAAAACTGTACTAGTGTCACTGTTTACTAGTATGGTATACAGTGAACTTATAAGAAGGGTGGTGGGTGGGTGGGTGTGTTTGCTGTAAGCCACCAATTGATGTTGCGCGCAACAATTGGGAAATTGTTGAGAGAGAAAGAGGCATGCAGCATAATGCAGTTTCCCCACCTCATCATCATTATGATTCATGGAGGGAGTTGCTTTCCCTTGTTTCTTACTCCTTGGGTTTGTCTTGTCATTTCCACTACACTGCATTTTCCCGGTTTTCTTTTTAAAATATAATTACAGTAATCCATATAAATATGAGATAATAGTATAATGTTCAAAGAAACAAGAAATTTTTTTTTTCCTCAGGCATTAAGATGTGTTCACCATGCATTTTTACTGTGTTTGGCCATTTTCTGAAGACTGGGTTTTCTTCTTATTTGAGGTGTACTCCGTATAAGCTAAGGTCGAATATTGGTTTGATTAAATGGAGATGCAAGCCACATTACATAAAAAAGAAGCATGTGAGCCAGTAAAGTTGGAGTCACATTTTGTATTAATTTGTGATAAGGAAATAACCAACACTTGACCAGCATCGTTCTAATACACCTCTCGTCCTCCATCATTAATTCATTATACATATATATATATACCAGTGAGTCCATCAGTCCATGACCTTTTGAAAATGTGGGGGTGCTTTTTTCTATTGACTAATATTTGGGAAATTTTGTGAAGAAAGTACATTATATAAAGATTTGGGTAAAAACTACCGGGTGGGGGGTGGACCAGTCCGGGCTAGGGTCACGGCAGGCTGGGGGCCGGGCTGAACCTGGCTAGGGCCTATTCAAACCAAATTTGCGGGCCAGATAGGGTTGGTATGGGGTTGGGTTTGACGGTTTTGCAACTTATTCACAAACGTATATACACTTAGAAGAAATCAATTGTTTCGAAAATAATTAAATGTATATTCACATAATGGCATTCGTTATAAACTTTTATATTCACTATTCTATTTTAGTTATTTTATCGATATTATATATTCATTAATAATATCGAGATATTCACTAATAATATTCGTTAATAATATTCTCATATATATATTACATATTTGATAAGCGATAGTCTTAACTCCTACTAGAAATCTATTTACAAATAATCATAAAAAGATAAAATCATATTCGATTTTTGTTTTAATTTTGTTAATTTTGGGGGTGGGGAAAATAGAGCGGGCTTGCACTTAATTTTGGAAATCAAAGTTTAATTTTATAATAAAATTTAAATTTCCAAAATTAAGTTGTCTACTTATTCTTGATGAATCAAAACCCGCATACTTCTTTTATATACCTTGAGTGGTGCCTAACTAGCTGGCCTAGCTGCGGTGGTCTCTAAACCTCCTTCACCTCCATCGCATTCCATGCTCGTCTCCATCAGCATTCAATGATCGTCTTCATCATTCTCGTCCTCTCTAAATCATTGGGTCCTTCTTTTCGCTTGATCTCAATCCTTCTTGCTAACACATATTTCAATACTTTCGGGGATAAGTGGGATATCTTTCCATCAAGCATTCATCAACCTACACTAAAAGTAGTCTCGAAAGCAATGGAGGAGACGAAAATTACAAGGATATCCTTTGTATTCTCGCCAAAAACTGAAAATTGTCGTTTGTGATCATGCCATCACTTAATAATTTGGAAATTTTCATCAGTTTCATGTTTATAGGAAAGATACCCGTTAAAAATAGAAAGTGAATGAAGAAGAAAAAGAAGAAACTGAATTTTTTTTTTTTTTAGAATTCTATTAAGTGCTAGCATGAATCTTGTATCTGAAATTCCGCTAGAAGATGATACATTCTGTGAAGAAGCATAAATGGTAGCATAATGATCATATAAACTGGCTAAAACAGTCTTAAACTTGTATATATATGCATCATTGTCGTACGTAAGACCTAGAGTACTATTGGAAAACTCTAACAAATTCTTTAAACCTCAAGCCTTAACCCCGTGATCGAGAATAGTCATTATGCCATAAATAACAAGGAATTTGATAGGTTTAGATATCAATCATCACGAAACCTAGGATCAATAAAACCTCGACTTAACCTATTGCAAATAATGGGCAAGTAAGGGTTGAATCCATAGGTAATGGCTTATAATAGATACCAAACTCTAGCAGTTCAACTACAAGCTAGCTCAAACTAAAGCAAAGATTAAGGCTAAATCTAACAAAAATCTATTGTGAGGTTCTAAAAGACTTGTTTTATGAAGGTAAAAACGCTAGGGGTTCGAGATTCAACACCGATTCCTCATAAGAATGAGATAAAAATGGAAATTGGACTCAAAATGAGATAATATGAGGCTCAATAACTTGCTATCAACCTATGAATCGTACCTAAACATGTTGCAAGGAAGGAATTTCAACCAAGAACCAACCTCTTGGTCATTTTCAAGGAAAGGCATTACAATTGGGATTTTTCGCCTAATCGTATTCTAAAGCATCCAAGCTACACAATAGATTCAATACAACAACAAATAGCTTACAAGTCAACAACATTTAATATCGAGACACTACCCAAATATGCATTTCTCAATGTTTTTGCCCTAGGAAAGCAAATGGAAGAAATCTACATGGCCAATCTAGATCCCAACCAAAACCTGACATCAAATCACACATAAAACATTAAGCTATCAACTCCATACTTTAAACATTGTCCATGCTCAGGATTGGGTTTTCACCTTATCCCCTAATCTAACTACTTACAAATAATAATAGAAAACATTGAATAATTAAAATAACAAGACATACTAGCAAATTCAGGAATAACAATTAACAAAACTATGCGAAAAACTTATAATAATCAAACATAAATTAACGAAAGCATAAAATAAATTAAAATACGAAATATAAAGCAAGAGAAAGTGAAAGAAATATTGGTATATTTATTGAGAATAAATGTCTAACAATTGATGATCGACAATTTGATGAAAGTACTAAAAACCGATGATAAATTTACTAATAATCTAAAGTTGTGTGAAAGAAAAATGAAGAAACCCTAAGCTATCTGCCTAGGTCTAAAACTAGTCTAAAACTATATGATAATGAATGAATTCCTATCTGTCGAGCCTTGCTGCCCCTTGTACATCCTCGTAGAAGAGTTTGACTGAAGCTCGGAATCGCCAAAATAAAGCTGAGTGGGCGCTCGATTCAGAGTCAAACGCCCACTTATAAGCCCAACACCTGGATTCAAGAGAACTAAGTGGCTGCTTAAGACATTAAGCGCCCTCTTGGAAACCGCTTGACGTCCACTGATAACTCTCTGCCTGTCCACTTCCATTGAACTATGGGGCCGCTTGGCAGGTTTAGATATTGGTCGTCACGACACCTACTATCAACAAAACCTCGACTTAACTTATTACAAATAATGGTCAAGTAAGGGTCAAATCCACAGGGAATGGTTTCTAATATCTATCAAATGATGAGTGACATTTATGTCACTCATTTGTATCTTCCTAGCAGATTTTTTTACTCTTTTTGGTACGAGTTCGTCCTATTTTGTCCTATTATTCATCACTTTGTGCATAATCTAGGCTTAGGAGCATTTTACGTATTTTTGTCCTGTTTTCCTTGATTTTCCTTTATCTTTTCTACTTTTTTGCACTTTTTCATTGCTTGATGAAGTTATCTAATGAGCTTAAGCATGAGAACCGAAAAAATGGAGATGTATAGTGGAGAATACAAGAAGAGAAGCCAAGAGGCCGCTCAAGATTTGAACCAAGAGGCCTCTCATGAGAAAAAGAACCGCTTATTTCCATTGAACTCAGTTTACTAAGTTAGAGATTTCTAGCTTATTTCCATTGAACTCAGTTTACTAAATTAGAGATTTCTTGCTGAGCTCATGGTTAAACTAAGCGGCCGCTCAGTTTACTAAATTAGAGATTTCTAGCTTCTAAGAGGACGCTTGCTCTTGAACTGAGCGCCCGTTCAAGACAATTTTGGGCAACTTCCATGTACTTTTGAATGCTTCTACATGATTAAACAAAAGAAAAAGCAAGGCAAAGGGAATTCATTATTCATTAGGCAGTAGTTTTTAGACCTAGAGATATAGTTTATGGTTTACTTTATTGTTCTTCCATAAAACTTTAAATTTCTCGTAAATTTTGCATTAGTTTCGCATAATTTCATTGGATTTGTTATCATTGATTGCTAGACATCAATTCCATATCAATATATCATTATTTTCTTTCACTTTCTCTTGTTTTATATTTTGTAGTTTCAATTTATTTTCTGTTTTCGTTGATTTATATTTGGGTATTGTTAGTTTCTAGCGTAGTTTGTTCATCATTAATCGTTATTTTGCTAAGTATGTTTCATTATTTTGATGATTCAATGTTTTCTATTACTAGTCATGAGTAGTTGCATTTGTTAGGGGATAGGGTGAAGACCCAATCTCGAGCATGGATCATACGGAGTTGGTTTCTTGATGATTTATGTGTGATTTAATGTCGAATTTTGGTTGGAGTCTAGATTGGCCATTTAGATTTCTTCCATTTCTTATCTAGGTCGAAGACATTGAAAAATGCAGATTTAGGTAGTGACTCAATGTTAAATGTTGTTAACTTGCATGCTATTAATTGATGGTTAGAGTCTATTGTGTTGCTTGGATGCTTTAGAATACGATTAGGCGAGAAATCCCAATTGTAAAGCCCTTCCTTGGAGATGACCGAGATGTTAGTTCCTTGTTGAAATCCCTTCCTTGCAGTATGTTTTGGTTCAATTCATAGGTTGATAGCATGTTAATAAACCTCATATTATCTCATCTTGAGTCTAATTCCCAACTTTAACTCATCTATGCTAGGAATCGGTGTTAAATCCCAAACTCCTAGCGCTTTTACCTTTATAAAACAAGTCATATAGAACTTCAAACTATAATTTAGTTAAATCTAATCTTAATATTCTCTTAGTTGAGCTAGCTTATAGCTAATCTACTAGAGTTCGATATCTATTTGAAGCCATTCTTTGTGGATTCGACCCCTTACTTGATTATTCGAAATAGGTGAAGTAGAGATTTAGTTGATAGTAGGTGTCGTAACAGATGATATTTAACCCTGTCACCAAACTTTACCAGTTCAACTACAAGCTAGCTCAAACTAAAGAAAAGATTAAGGCTAAATCTAACTAAAATCTATTGTGAGGTTCTAAAAAGACTTGTTCTATGAAGGTAAAAATGTTAGGGGTTCAGGATTTAACACCAATTCCTAAAACGAATGAGCTAAAACTGGGAATTGGACTCAAAATGAGTTAATATGATGCTCACTACCTTGCTATGAACCTATGACTCGAACATAAACATGTTGAAGGAAGGGATTTCAACCAGGAATCAACCTCTCAGTCATCTTCATAAAAGGGCATTACAATTGAGATTTCTTGCCTAATCATATTCTAAGGAATCCAATCAACAAAATAGATTCAAAACAACAACTAATAGCTTGTAAGTCAACGATATTTAATATCAGAACACTACCTAAATCTGCATTTCTCAATGTTTTCGACCTAGAAAAGGAAATGGAAGAAATCTATATGGTCAATCTAGACTTCAACAAAAACCCAACATCACATCACACATAAATCATTAAGAAAACCAACTCCATACTTTAAACATCATCCATGCTCGGGATCAGGGTTTTCACCCTATCCCTTAACTAATCTTACTACTCATGACTAATAATATAAAACATCGAATACTTAAAATAACAAGACATACTAGCAAATTCACGAATAACGATGAACAAAACTATGCAAAAAACTAATATTAATCAAATATAAATTAAAGAAAGCATAAAATAAATTAAAAATACAAATAATAAAGCAAAAGAAAGTGAAATAAATACTGATATATGGATTGAGAGATGATGTTTGACAATTGATGATTACAAATCCGATGAATGTACTAAAAAATAATGATGAATCTACTAATAATCTAAAGTTTTATGAAAGAAAAATGAAGAAAACTTAAGCTATCTCTCTAGGTCTAAAACAAGGCAAAAACTATATGCTAATGAATGAATTCCCATCTATCGTGCCTTGCTGTCCCTTGTACATCCCCGTAGAAGAGTTTGAGTGAATCTCAGAATCGCCAAAATAGTGTTGAGCGGGTGTTCAGATCAGAGTCAAGCGCCTGCTCATAAGCCCAACACACGGATAGAAGTGAAATGAGTGGCCGCTGAGTAAACCCATGAGCGACCGCTTAGGCCAATAAGCTCCCTCTTGGAAACAACTTGACGTTCGCTTGTAACTCTCAGCCTGTGCACTTCCATTGAACTGAGTACCTATTTGTGACAGAGAAAGTGCACACTCCGGCCTTTACCTCTCGAGAGGCCTCTTGGTTCAAATTTTGAGCGGCCTCTTGGTTCAAATTTTGAGCGGCCTCTTGGCTTTTCTTCTCGGCTTTTCTACTATGCATCTCCATCCTTTGGTTTTCATGATTGAGCTAATTAGATACCTGCATCAAGCCATGAATACACGCATAAAAGTAGAAAAGATAATGGAAAATCAAGGAAAACAGGACAAAAACATGGGAAATGTTCCTAAGCCTAGACTATGCATAAAGTGATGAAAAATAGAATAAAAAGGATGAAATCAGGCCAAAAAGAGTAAGAAACTCTGCTAAGAAGATACAAATGAGTGACATAAATGTCACTCATCAAATTCCCCCAATCTTGGCTCTTGCTCATCCTTGGGCAAGACTCTAGGACAAAGGATGGAAAACATTAAACACTAACAACACTAGGGAAAATAATAAACCTAACTCACTTTCGTAGGAATCATAGTTTATTTTAGCAGCAATCAACAAACCCTTTAATCCCTCTAATCTCTTAGGAGGACGAGTGCTCTCGTAAGGGTTTCCTAGGAGTTAACCCATAACTCACAAAATAAAAGAAAGAAGAAGGAAAGCATTTTAAAAATTAAAAAGAGAGAAACTAAAAGAAGTAAAAAGAATTAAAAAGAAGATGCAACAAGCAGGCATTCATGAGACACCGTCATGATGGATATTCAACTTTCTAAACAGTAAGATAGAACATGCTAAAGAATGCATAAGAATGAATAAAGGATAATCAAGAAAGGGTAGGAAATTATAACTTTCATGCATCTAAACTAAGACATAACCACACTCTTCCAAATCTTCATTCCCATCCTTAAAGAATTAGCTTCTCATTACTCCTTGAGGGAGTTAAATAAATAAAAAGTACGGGTAATGACATATGACTTGACATCTTAATTTCCATGCTCGCTCAATATGTTTGGCCTTCACCTCCCTATGCCGACAATAACTCAACTTTCTAGAGTCAAAAGCACTTTGGGATAAAACGTAGGTAAGATAAGGAAAGGACTAGAACAAAATAAGCAAAGACTTGGGTAATGGTGTGAGGCTTAGCTTCATGAACAACATAATTCTTATGATCTTAACCTTTACCTCATTTGAAGGCCTTGAGCCCTCATATTCGATGGAATGCTAACTAGTCTTCTCTCCCAATCTTATTAAAGAACATATCTAAGTTTTTTGTTCTCAGATTCCCAAGAAAACCACACAATTCCTTCTCATCCCACTTTTTCTTAATTTTTTTCTTCTTTTGTTCTTTTTTTTCTTCTTTTGACTACTAAAAGAGGCTACAATAGATGAGTAGTTCTTAGAGATGTTATTTTAAAAGAAACTACTGCTACCCTTTCGATCTTCGTAACTCCTAAATCGCTATAAATACATCCATACAACTTCTTGCTAAAGAATCCATCAAAAATGAGGTAGTGAATGTTTGTATTAGGTCAATGGCTAATAATTGGTAGATTTTGGGGAAATATAAGCTCAAAAAGGTAACAACTTATAGGGAAGATAGAATGTACAAAAGAAAAGTGGGAAAAGTTAAAGGCTAAGGAAAAATGGGTTTAAGAGTGCCTTTGTCTTTCCCTAAGAAGTTTGGTCGCGATCTTGGGTAGGTATAAGTCAAGTTCTTGATCAAAGCATGACAAATTAAGGATCCTTGCCACTCAATGCAAATCATGTTGAAGGCTTCAAAATATTTCCTCACCTGAGTTTGCAAATACTAATCCTAAGGATTTCACTCGGCCAAGGAGTAGGTGGGGTGCTTTTAGCTAAGGGTCATAATCACAATTGTTTCATCTCCCTTAACAAAAGTCCATCCTAAATTCTTTTAAATACAATTTAAGTCTAAACCAAGTAAGCGCTTAAGATTTAGGAAGGAAACACATTCAACAAGACGAGTGTTCTATTCATACCCATCTCAATGCACAAAAAAAATATCAAAAGAAAACCACTTGTCTTGCACCACACAAAATCTTTTTGGATTTTCTGATTTTATAAAAGGAAAACAAAGATATAGAAAACAAGAAGAAACATGCACATGAGTGTGATAAGAGAAAGGTTATGTAAGCAATTTAATACAAACAACTATCATGGTTATCAAAACAATGGTTTCCAACGAACCAATCCTCAAAAACAGGCTAAATGCCTTCAACAATAAAGAGTCATACATCCTCGAACAATCAACTTCTCTAGACTAAAAAGAAAGAAAAACACACCCAAAAAAGCGATAAAAGGGAGAGTATGAGAGATTATACCTTGACCTCTTACTTTGTATTTTTGCTAATACTCGTGAATAACCAATGATAAGCAAAACAAGTGAACATAAAAATAATAGTTCTTAATCTAGCAAAAAAAACACACCAAAAAAACAAAACTATACATAAATTCTATAAATGAAGATGAGAAAGGAGCTAAGACTCGACCCGAACAACCCTCCAAAATTAAGTAAAGCGACTCGGCCCAAAAACCAAGAAAGAAAAGTGGAGGGCTTAATGTGCTTCGATTAATTAATTGCGTCACTTGTAAGTGAAAGTCTAACGCAATCTCTTATTCCAACTTTTTTGATATGCTGTAAAGTTATCGGCTTGGCCAACACTGTTTCCCTTTCCCCCAAAAACTACCCCACGTATGGAACTCCATCTTCTTCAATTCCCCCATCAAAAACTGCCAAAAAATTCTGCATTTCCTACAGTTTCCACACTGAAATCTTCTGCATCTCCTTCTTCCCAATCAATTTTTGAATTTTCGTCTCTCCTATTGACGGTTGCTCAGTTCAGCTTCCCCTCAATTGCAAATTACGGTTAGTTTTTTTAAATATTATTTGTGTAGTTTTGATTATTTCTAGTATTTTTTTTATTATTTGGGGATGAATTTTTACATTATTTTTATTTGCTGGATTAAAATTTCCGGGCCTATTCAATTGGTTTAACTAGGATGAAATTTTCAATTTGTGACATTAGTTTTGGTTATTAGGTCATGGTGAATTAAGGGCTTCAATTTCGATGGACGTTACAGTCAATAAACTTCTTTCCTTTTTTTGTTTTCATTTACCCTGAAAGAGAAAGTAAAGGAGAAAAGCTGGAAAAATTACGAGCACATTCAATCTTTTTTGCTTTTAATTTATGAGTTTTAAGATAGAGAAATTAAAGGAGAAAAGGTTGAAAAAATATTCCCTTATTGTGATGAAAAGTATTTAATTACTGTGGAGAACCCCTTTTCTGGAGAAAAGTTACACATTGAAGAGTTTGGGTAGCACAGGTAGTTTGTGTATTGGAACTATATTTCATTACAGCTTGAATCTGCATTGGAACTGAGTCCGACTACTCACCAATCTTATGAGTCCATCAATTTTCACCTTTTATTGTTGTCTTTTTAATGCTTAAATAATACAAAACTGTCTTACATTCTTTTACTTTTTATTGCTAAATTATGAAATTAAGTAATGGTCTTTACATTAAAAAAATCCTACCAATGGTTCGTGTTTTCTTGTAAGAGATAAGGTGTAGTAAACTGGCATCTTTTGATGAGTTATATTTTATTAGATTATTTGCTTTGGTTAGGACCTAATTTTCTTAGTATGAATGGTTTGGTTTGCTGCAGATTTGAAGACTACCTAAAACTGAGAATGAGATTTGCCCCACTTTAATAGTCTAATACAATTCTTTGTGGTAAAACCTGATTAGCATGATATTGTAAGAAAATACCAGGACCTTGATCCCATAAATCTTACCCATTTACAATTTAACATACACAACTTAGAATCTTATAAAGAATGTTTTATCCTCATATGTTTATATTCTTTACCCATTAAGTAAAGTAGGGGTTAATGTCTTTCTTGGTTGTTAAGTGAAGAGGAACATTTCTCCATACAGTTAGAGTTGTAGTCTCATTATTTCTAGTTGTCCAATGTTGTTATCTAATCTGGTATTTTTCTTGATGTTAGGTTAGGAATAAAGTCAATGTTAGTTGACACATTTTTTTCTGTTTCCTGGTTAAGCTCTTATCTAAGATGGTTTCTGGAGAATGTTTTCATTTTTTGGGGTCTTGTATTACTTGAACTGTGGACTGACCGTTTCTATGTGTTCTCATATCACTAGACAAAAATCCAGTCTGTGATGACAAAAGATGAAGGATGTTGATCCTTATTCTTCAAGTTCCAAAACCCATTAGTAATTTTATAATTGATCCTTATTTAGACTTGAGCAGTTGCTTGCTTTATCATAGCCATTTCAGGTTCAAAACCCCCACTTTTTATCTTGAATTCAGATTCATGATCATAGGTTATGTTTTCCTTTCTTCTTTGAATAGGTGGATTTGGGTCTTACCTTTTGGGATTGAACAAGAAGATGTATGAGTTAGCAGGGGTTAACATAGAAGGAAATTCTCCAACAAGTTACAAGGAACCACAGGTTGGTTGGATGACTGGATATCTTTTCCTCATCTGTTTTGTTGGTCTCTTTGCTATGTTGATCCCCTTAAGAAGGGTAAAAGGTTGCATTTGTTTTGTTGATGCCAACAGAACTGGTAGCTTAACAATACTATATATTTCTAACAGTTAAAACTTTAATATCTGAAGATACTGTCATACTGATTATGAACTACAACTTGGTATTTCTGGCAGATGCTATACTCATAAACGGATTTCATATATACAAGGGGAAGAAAAATGGCAAAGTATGAAGATTACTCATAATTCAAGCGGCAAGTAGCATTGTTCTTAATCTTAACAGTTTTCCTTTCTGTGTACTAGTATGCTGTGTCATGATGGAATTTTCCCACTATAGGGTTATGTTGTATTATTGTGATGTGCCCTTTTATATGGTTTTTCGTGATGGATTTACCCTTAAAAATATAGGGTTGTTGATGAATATACTCTTTTTTGAGAGTTGTAAACAGGTTGATAGTTTTGGGGAATGCCCAAGTATGTTTTGGATATACTCAAGTTGTAAAGGGTACTTTGCCAAATTTTTTTACTTGAATTTAAGTTGAATTTCCTTAATTGATAATTATTTTATGATAACATTTCAATGTGAATGGAAATAATATATTAATGAATGTGGTGTATAAACAAAAATATTGAGTGATAAGATAATAAAATTTGAATAATTGCGACAACAAACGAACATCAAAATTGGATATTGAATTTTTTTAATTAAATTACTCTAAATGCGTTGCTTATTAAAAGAACAAGATGCGAATAACATTCGACAACCAATTATATGCGTCACTTGTAATAGAAAGATCGATGCAACTAGAACCTCATTTGTGTTACTTGTGCTAAAGAGGCGACGCAACTAGAACTCCATTTGCGTCACTTGTGCTAAAGTGGCGACGCAAATAGAAAAAAAAATACTTAATTCCATTTCACTCCATTTGCATCACTTGTTCTAAAGAGGAGACACAAATAGACAAAATCATTATTCCATTTTACTCTATTTGCGTTACTTTTTTTTCAACAGGTGACGCAAATTGACTTGCAATAATGTCGGCTTCACAAGAGACGCAAATAGACCTAACCCTATTTGCGTCCCTTACAATTGCGCCACTTAACAAATGACGCAAAGAAACCCTAAAAGACTGATACAAATACCTCTTTTTCTGCTAATGTTTATCAAATATCGAACCCAAATCTTTTATGAGTAATTTCTAGTATCTTTTGTTCCTTTTATATCTTGCTTTGCTGCTCGCTACTCTTTACTTGCTTATGTAAAATTGCTTTTAGTTTTGATTTGTTAGATTCATGATTGCTATATTATTTGTTTACTTTATCAATTCAATGGAGTTTCTCAATAGAAGCCATGAGTAATTTGTTTAGTTAGGGGATAGGGTGAAAACCCAATCCCAAGCCTTTTTACCGTTTGAAGGAAGGAGTTTGGTGCTTGAATGAGTAAGTTCAGTCATTTCAATGTTAGGTCTTGGTTAAAATCAAGATTTGGACATATAGATTTTACCCTTCATGTTCCTCAATCATTCATTGAAAAATGGTGATGTAGTAGTGAGCCTAGCATTTGGGGTGGTAATAGTCAAGCCTTTAATTCATCGCGTGGTTTGGATTATGTTTTCAGGGTTGCTTCAGATAAACAATAAGGTGAGAGATCTGAAATCTGAATTTCCATTGCATGCTTCCTTAAAGGAGAGCCAAAAGATTGAATCTTGGATGAACCCACTTCCCTTCAGCATAGTTTTTAAGTTCATGGATTAGTGGTTGGTCTATGATCCTCATTTTGTCCCCTTTTCGTCTCCTAACTTCCGTCCTAGCTTGTCCATGTTTGGTTGGTGTTGGATCCCGAAACCCCTAGCATTTTCACATCCTTGTATTTATCGTTTTTAACCTCGCATTAGTAGTTTCATTTAGATTTAGCAACCTTTTTGACCCATCGTTTAGGATTAACTCGTAGTTGAGTTGAAAAAATTAGTGTCTATTAGAAGTCATACCCTGTTGATCATGACCCTTACTTTCCCATTACTTGTGCTTGGTTATGTCGAGGATTCTAATAGTGGGTTTCGTCAATGACCGAATCATCCGCTCATCACTTACCATAGGCTATATAAGATCGTTTTACAACCTATGAGTGATTGGTATAATCTACTTTGGCTTTAAATACCTACTTCAATCGATTTCTAAAACTCCAACAACTACGTCCTAAACTCGTTTTTATGGGCTATGAAATATTGAACATAAGATAATGAATGAGTCCAAACCTATTACATGATCAAATAAGGCATTCGACAACATTATCACAACTTTAGACATATCTTTTTAAAATGATTTAAAAACAGTTATAACCTTTAAAATTCGGTCATTTTTGACAATCATGAACCCAGTTGAGAATGCATTGATATGCTTTTCATGAGTCTTTTAGGGTCATAGTAGTCCCTAGGAGTGATGGGAATGAATTACTTTGATTCTAATCACCTATTTCATTCGATTTTAAAAACTCCTACAATTGGGTTTTAAGCTCGCTTTTAGGGTCTTTGTAGAACGAATATAGGGTATTAGATGTGTTCAAACCTTCTCATACGACTCTAGAAAGCATCCAATAGCTTTAGTTTAGTTTTGTAAATTTTATTTGTTGACAATATCTTTGAAACAATGAATTATAGCTTTTAATCATTTTGGACAATATATTTTGAACTTAGTAAAGTAACATCTTAATATGCTTACCAAGAGTCTATGAGTCATTTTAGACATATGTGGCATATAAAGGGATTGGTTATGGTAAGGATAACATATGCAACATAGATTGGGAACTTAAAGGTGGAGGTTTTGGGAATCGGGAAATTATTGTAAAGATACATCTTGTTTTAAGTTCAAATATGTTTTGTTATCATTCTAATATTAATGTGAAATTTAATGTCAATTATGGTTATTTCTTGTGTCTGAAAATTACTCAAGCTATGATACAGATTTAGCCCAAGCGATAATATAGCTAAAAGAGACTAATAGTTATAGCATTCCTTTGGTGTTCTTTGAACACATGCATAATGGCATGTAAAGGTTTCCGTAATATGATAGTTGTGGCTGACAACACCATGTACATAAATGCAGCACGCTCATAGGGTGAAATATCAATGCTCAATTTGAGCCTTCACCATGGTAGAGTTATCTGCTGGTTAAGTATCCAAGGTGTGATGAGAATGAAGCCCTTATGATCCACTCTTTGGTGTTGCACAAAATGATCAAGAATTAGCAAGCTGATTTCAACTACGGGTTTTGCACGAATTCAATGTTCCTTACATGCCTTCAATGGGATGGATTGGATGAAGCTATAAATTAAATGAAGCTGCACTTGTATTCAATAAGATGCACTTGCATTCAATTTTATGTTCTTATGATGCTTTAATGTATAGAGTGTGCTAGTTAAAACTTTTCAAGTTCATTTATGCTTAGTTGTTAGTGTTATTAGGAGTATTTAAAGGGTTGTAAAAACTCCTAAATTAGTATTATCAAAGGAACTCATTGCCCTTTATCTTAGGCAATTAGAGTTGATTAATAAACCTAATTTTCTTAGTGAAAATTCCTTTTGTAAGTGTTTAATGATTTTATAGTCTTTACTCTTGTTATTAAGTGTTTAAGAGTAAACATTTGATGGTGTTACTTAGTGTTCCCCTCCTCAAAGAACCCTAAATAACCAAGAATCAGTTTTAAGGTTAAATAGGTTAACTTGTTTTGCTTAAACTCTTCCAAAACGATCCTAAAACACATCCATATCAAGGTGGCAGAAAATTAGGTGTTTATAGTTGATGATAAGCTTTGGTTAAGGAGGAGCATAACCTCTTTAGTACGAGTATCAATTTGGTTTGATCCATGTCAAAGTTATATAATAAAGTTCTATCTTTCGAAAGGACATCCTCATTTATTTTGTCGTGTTCATAATGGTTTTTTTTAATACTTTAGTACTCTTGTTAGTAGTTTTATCTCACAATAGTATAATATTAATTTATTGCGGCTAAGGATTTGTGGCGTAATATAAAAAACGCAACAATTTAATTAGAGAAATCAATAATATGCGATGTATTAGATAGAATCCGCCGTATTTTAATTAAGGCCCATAATATTATTCGGTGTATAAGCTATAACCTAGTGCTTTTTAATTGAATTTCATATTAATATATGGAGTATCTGTTTAAATCCGCCGCATATTTTAGCCTTAATTTTAGAAAAACCCACCGGCATATTCAATACATGCATTTTCTCTTCAATTTGCATCTTCACTTCTTCTACTCGTGTATTTCTTGCGCCCTAATTCCCTAAAATACTCCTTTGTTTTCTTGTGCCCTAATTCCCCAACCCCAATTTGTGAACTTGAGCCCTAATTTGCAACCCCAATTCGTGAACTTGAGCCCTAATTCCTACATGTGTTCGTGTTCTTGCGCCTCTTCTTCATCGTGCTGTCGCCATCTCCTCCCCCTCAGCATTGAGCCGCCATCATCCAAGGTAATGGGTTCCCTTTATTTTGTTCTTTTGTTTATTTGTAAATGTGGATATATGTGTGTTTGTTTGTTCAATAGAATACACTTGGTTGTTTTGGTTCATTGGGTTCAATAGAATACGTGCATTTGTTTGTTCAATATATATGCCATAAATTATTTTACGTTGTTGGAGGCAAGTACTCCCTAGACTAGTGTATAAATATGTAGGTAGCGTTGACATTCTCAAAGTAGATGATAAAGCCAATGGGGATTCGACCGGATGTCATGTTTAAGGGACAATATATGGATAATAGTGTTTAAGGGTAGGGTTATTATTCTAAATAAAGAAATAAATGATTGAAGAGTTTATGAAATCATTAGAATTGTTATTAACAACAAAAGAAATTGAATCCAATTAATTTGCCGAATCTAGTATATACGAGAAATGGGGGACTTGTCCAATTCACCAAAAGTTAACTGCCTATATAATCATATCCATGAATGTAGAGTTTTGGGATATCATTAGAGCAATTTAGATCATTTTCGGGAATTTTTTAATCATTTTTTTTTAAATTTCAAAATATAACCTCTAGACTAAGGCTAAACTTGAAATGGATTAAACTAGTTTATAGTTGCCCCTCCACTTTACAATTATTAGAGAAAAGAGTTCCATAACATGTTTTAAACTCAATAATCCAAACCCTCGATATTTGAAATTGGTGCAACTCTTTATTAAATGATCTTAAATGATGACGAAAGCAAGTTGGTTTGGGGAATACTTGTACTATATCCATGTCTTATTCTTGTCCAAGTTATTTAGGACAAAATTTACATGAATATGTTGGTTTTCTCATTATACGTGTATATTGAGGATA
Organism: Dysphania ambrosioides; assembly: GCA_026401315.1. Lineage (NCBI taxonomy): Eukaryota > Viridiplantae > Streptophyta > Magnoliopsida > Caryophyllales > Amaranthaceae > Dysphania > Dysphania ambrosioides. The sequence continues at coordinate 16,696,879 of CM048660.1, read as the reverse complement.
TGGATATATGTGTATATGGAGGATATGAGTATATGTATCTATGTGTATGCGGAGGATATATATGGGTATATGTGTATATGAGTATATGGGTATATGTGTACATAGAGGATGTGGCTTATACCAATGATGGATATTTGGTGTATATGTGTATATGGAGGATGGAGCACGAATCGATTATTTGAACCAAAAAAACATAAGCTAAGGTATGGTTATGAATCATTTATTAATGAGCTTCAAAACTCTTAATAATTATAGACATAAGTTAATTGTACAGTAAAAGTTGTTAGTATTCTTATCTTTATTTATTAGAGGTATTTGTCTTTTACTTTTTGGCAGTGATTTGACCTTTGATGTATTTATCTTAGCTATTATTTATCTTATCACTTTTATTAATGGCTTTGGGTTTCTTGGTGAGTATAAGAACCTCTTTATCACATTATTTTTTTTAGAATATAATGTCATTTTCACCTCTATGACAACTCTCTTTAGTGATATTCTTGTATTCTAACGCCTTGGTTGGAGCCAAAGTCGCAGTCTTTATCTAGGTATGACGTTGTGTACTCCCTTTATTGTGATATTTTTATAAACTCTAATAGGAGATAAATTAATAAACTTATTATTAGAAATTCTTTAAGTTACCTAGATGTAAAATGACATTGTGTGTTGGTTATGGTTGTATATAAAATATAAACAGGTTTGAAAATCTATTTTCATAAATGGGAAATGTTGGATTTACAAAGAAAACTCTGCCAAATTTTCTGTAGAATTTGTAGTGCTTTACAAAGCATAGAATAGAAATCGCTAGTAGAATTTAGTAACTTAAACCATCGAACGAGTGTTTGTGGGTCATTGTGGAGTTTGTTTAACCTTATTTTCGGCAAGCTACTTGAGGACTCTTTATATATATATATATATATATATATATATATATATATATATATATATATATATAACTATGCATAAATTGAGTGTTGATTAGATTGCTATTTGATCTCTTACATGTCAAATAGAACATGACATAAATTATGGATCAAAATTGGATGTATGGTAATCGTGTTTCGTTGGAGTTCATGAATGGAGTTGAGTAGTTTTTATAGACAAGCGTTGAAACACCTAAATAACATTGGAAATGATGAGGTGTGTTGCCCTTGTATTGATGCGATAATATGAATACAATTAGTAGTATAAGAGAGTTGAGGGACCATGTGATCCGACATGAGTTTAGGAAACAATACTATGCATGGGTATGGCATGGTGAGGTTCCTGCTTCTAATGACATGGGGTCGTGTTCTAATGAAATTCTCATTTATCATGTTGAGTTAGAGCATCATGGCCAATTAGAATTTAATGACGGTGAAGATGTTGATGCACTAAGTTGTCTGCCATATCAACATTGTTTAACTTGAAAGAAAAATATGGTTGGACTGATACAAGTTTCACGGCCTTGTTGAAAGTATTAGGGGACATGTTTCCATAGGGGAATGATTTGCCTATATCCACATACTGTGCGAAGAAGTTAATGTGTCCCCTAGGTTGAGTATAATAAGATTGATGCCTGTCCAAATGATTGCATATTGTATCAAAATGAGTATGTATAGTTCATTAAATGTCCTAGACATGGGCAGTCACATTATAAACTCCCACATGGGGTAGAGCCTAAAGTGGGGATTAAAGATCCTTTGTCAAAGGTGTTGTGGTACCTTCCCAAAATACCAAGGTTCAGGAATCTGTTTTCGATTAAGAGCGATGCAAAGAATTTGAGATTACATGTAGAGAAGAGGAAGAAAGATGGGATAATTTGACATCCTAATGATTCCTCCTAGTGGAAAATAATTAATGAATCTTTCAAGGCTTTTGGTAGGGAAGACAGGAACCTAAGACTCGGTCTCTGCACGAATGCAATGAATCCTTTTGGTACCTTAAGTAGTTAACATAGCACATGTCCAATTTTTGTTAATGATAGATAATTTTCCTCCTTGGTTGTGCATGAAGAGTAAGTATGTTATGTTTTCGCTTCTAATATCAGGGCTCAAGCAACTTCAGAATAACATTGTTGTTTATCTTGATCCCCTTATTGAAGATTTGCAATTGTTCTGGGATGAAGGTATATATGTGTACGATGCATACGCTGAAGAGTGTTTTACACTCTGTTCCATGTTATTTTGTACCATTAATGACTTTCTAGCGTATGAGAACTTATTTAGGGTATAAGGTGAAGGGAAAGAAAACTTTCTTGATTTGTGTGGATGATATGGACTCAACATACTTGCCACATCGTGGAAAACATGTGTATCTCATGCATCAGAGGTTCTTGAATAGGTTTCATTCTTATCGTAAGAGAAATACCTCATTTGATAGTAAAGTTGAGCGATGTAGAGCCCCTATACTGTTGACTAGCAGTGAGGTTTATGACCTTGTGAAAGGAATGGATAATGTGTTCAAGAAAACTATAAAACAAAGAGATATATAGGGCTTATGGAAGAAACAATCAATCTTTTGGAAACTAGAGTATTGAGAGTATTTACCCGTTAGACATTTTCTTGATGTTAAGAATTTAGAAAAGAATGTTTGTGATGCCCTCTTAGGAACACTGTTGAATATACCTGGTAAGACTAAGGATGGTCTTAATGTCAGCAGAGATATGGAGACAATGAAGATTCGATCTAAGTTGTGGCCTGAAGAAAAAACACCTAGGAATGTAAAAGGTAAATCCACGTATCTTCCTCCGTCTTGTTACACTTTGTCCCGAGCAGAAAAAAGGATAATCTATGAGTGTTTATATGGGATTAATATTCCTAATGGGTACCCATCAAATTTGAAGAACATTGTGTCCATGAAAGATTTGAAACTAGTGGATATGAAGTCTCATGATTGTCATGTTATGATGCAAGTGTTTATACCCATTGCCATCTGCCACAATTTTCCCAAGCATGTTAGGGATTCTATCACTAGAACTTGTTCTTTTTTCAATACAATATACAGCAATGAGCTTGATCTATCATGTCTTTATGAGTTACAGGCTAATGTTGTTACGACCTTATGTCAACTAGAGATGTATTTTCCACCTTCGTTCTTTGATATGATGGTACATCTAATTGTTCATTTGGTTTGAGAAATCAAGTTGTGTGGTCTAGTATTCTTAAGATAGGCTTATCCTTTTGAGAAATACATGGGTACTTTAAATAAGAAGGTCAGAAACCCAACACACCCTAAAGATAGTATAATTCAAGGTCTAACCACAAAGGAGGTATGTGAGTTTCTTAGTGAGTTTTTATCTAAGGAGGAGGCAGTTGGGTTATCAAAATCAAGGCATGAAGGGAGGTTCAAAGGATACGACACCATGAATTCTAAAGAAGTCTTAATTCCATTGTCAAAAGAGGGACAAATTCATTCATTTGTTTGGCACCATATCACAAAGGTTCATCCTTACTTAGAAAGGCATATGAATGAATTGAAGGTAAAGTACCCTTCTAAAGGAGAACAAGCATTGAAGCAAGAACATAACAACACCTTTATTGATTGGGTTTCATGAACAAGTTATGCATGAGTTATCTAAAATGAAACCTAACATTTTTGGTACAATCAAGTAGTTAGCTTATGGCCCTCGAATATAACTCTTTGATATTTTAAGGGGTATGATATCAATGGATATACCTTCTACACTAAATCTCAGGATAAGAAATCAAAGTCTATTCAAAATAGTGGTGTTTTAATAGTGGCTTCTTATTGAGAATATGCTAGTTCAAAAGATAAAGCACCAGTTGATGCGACCTTGTCTTACTATGGGATAATTTAAGAGATATGATAATTTGAATATTGTAGCTTTAAGGTTCCCCTTTTTCAAATCAAGTGGAAAAATATCAGTCGATGTGGTTCGGTGAAGAACGATGAATCAAATTAGACTTTAGTTGACATGAGTAGGATGTATGATACGGAGGAACCATTTATACTTGCATCACAAGCTAAACAAGTATTCTACATCAAAGACATAGATGACCCTCGATAGGCTTTTATTATCCCTAGTAAACGACAAATCCTTAGAATTGGTGATGTCACTAATAAGGAAGATTATGATGACTTTGATGATCTCCCACCATTCTCGATGCCATATAATGATGACATGGATGGACCAGAAACGAAAAAAAATTATATGAGAATGGATCACCATGAAGGAGTTGGTATAGATGAGTAATATTCCTTCTTTTAGGTATTATTTTGTAGTTACGTTAATATTTGTTTTATTTTTTTTGGCCTTGATGTTGGACGATTCACTAACTCAGTTTGCATTGTACTACTGTTCTTTGATGCAATTTTCGTCTTATATCATGGATAGTGACGAAGATTTTAGTGTTGATGAGGACGACTTTGAGTACGATGTTCATCTCAAAACTGATTGAAGTGATCCAGAAGACATAGCTGGTGAATTAGAAGCTTAGGGAATTAATAGAATCTTCGATGAACATTAGAGGATTGCTGAAGAAGTAGCATGTTTAGGGGATGATGTACACATGTACATTGTCATCCACTCGTCTTTGTATTTCGAGAGAGAAAGAGAGGGAAGGGTGGTTCTTGGGGCTTAGGGCGAACCAAAGGTCCAACTAGGAGCTTGAGAGTATCCGAGCCAATGCATTTAGAGTTCGATCATTAGCACCGGGCCCTTGGTAGGTGGCATCTCAAGTACGATCATCATATTGGCCTTCTTATTCGGAAGTTCAACATCAATTGGGAGTGGTCGGGAGTAAATGAGGAACATCGAAAGACCTTGTGGGTGGACACAATGGTACACATTCCTAACTTAGTCTTAATTATTTAAATGTTTGTGTAAACTAACTTACTAAATGAAACTAACCAAATTTCTCTATTTCAAGCTTTGTTTCACATTCCAAACAACCCCCCAACTAAAGAAGTTGTTTCTATCTGTAATCACTGATAGGTTTTGGGACTTCAAATCAAAGTTGATGACTAGTTGAATTACCAAAGAAAGGTATCCAAAAAAGAAGCTAACAGGTTGCCCTATGAAATCTAGAAACATATTAAGGAAGGCAATTGGACAACCTTTGTCAAGAATAAGATGTCTGAAGTTGGAGTGGTAAGTTAAATACTTTTATGCATTCAGTTTTAAAAAATACTTTCTAAGGTAATTTTAAGTTAAGTTAAATAACTTTATGTTTTTGATAGGCCAAACGCTAGAAGGCGAGCAAGAGTTTCAAGATGAACATTCATCCCCATTACCTTGGTCAGTCAAGCTATAACGACATAATGCAACAATGGAAAGCAGAGTGTTTCTATCCCTCTTGCACGGGATCTTCTTCTACAGAATCAAGCACCACATAGATAAGCCTTGGGGATGACTGGTTTTGTTCTAGGCTTAAGAAAGACAAGAAATTGGGGAGAGAGTCATTCCAAATGAAGAGATGCAGACTGTGGCTAAAAAATACGTAAGAATTCTATTTGCAAATCAATAAATTCCCAATTTTTATATTATTTGACATTCATTTCTAATCGTTTACTTTTTGTTTCTAGATGAAGTTATGAGATAAGCAAATTCAAGGGGAATTTTTTTACCATGAGGGCCCAATATGCATTAGCTATGGCCATTGGAAAGCCAAATCACCTCGGATGCTGCATTGGATTAGGAGGGAACAATATTGGGTACCGAAAAGTTTTTGGACCTCCTTCACCGAGATCAAGCCAACAAGTCAAAGCGAAGTTTCAATGGAAGATCGAGAGACTTTGAAGGCTCAACTCTGAGAAGAACTTAGATAAGAGTTTGATGCCACCATGAAAGACAAGTTGTTCTCCCTACTCCAAGACATTGGTATTAGCATCGAGCAGTTAGCATCTTAGGATGCACGGGTGTCTACTCCCCAGCTAGAGGTGTTTTATATTATCTTTTTAAACCTTTATGTTGAATAAATAATATTTTTATTACTAATGAACTATAATATTGACATATTATATTTAATTTTTTGGGTCCTACCAATTGTCGTCTTCTTCTAAAAGGTCCACGTAAGGGAATAATCTATGATGTGGCCAGTGGTGTCGCGTACCTAGGTTTTTTAGGCCAGTAGTTTACATGAACTCACCAAGGATCAAGGATGAAGGACATGAAGTGGTGGAGGTTGAGACTTTCTTGAATTCTTCAAAGGCGTAGCACTACCGGTTACTATTCCATAGTACGACTTAGAGACATTGAACAACGCAATTGGTACTTTTGTGCAATGGCCTCTACATTTGATTAAGTTCACAAGGGTGGTAGAAATTAAAGAGTGAATTGAATTTTATCTATACTATATTTTAATATGATCAAAGTTTTGCGATTTGTGCCTTTTTATATGACTCCAAAAGCTAAGAAGATGAAGGGGATGTCAGTTGATGAGGTTATTAGGAGCAATGAACCAACCTCAAAGAAGTTAGTGGCAGAAAGCCGACCTCTTCTTACTAAAGATGTAGCGGCTTCTCTTAGTCCCGAGTACAAGTGGCTACTTCAATGTGCGACCATGATGAAGGAAGATGATACCATTGTTGTGCCATTGGATCGAGCCTTATTCCCCTACTTTGAAAACGGAACAACATGGCTTAACAACGCTAACATCACCCAATTCTTATAGAGATCTCAATGGAACATTTCTGTTATTAAATGTTTCATGAGGTATACACAATTAAGATATAGATTAACTTCCGTCATACTGTTAATTATTTCTAAACCATTTTGATAATGTTTTTTATGATTTTGTAGGGCACTCCAAGATGATTGCAAGAATCGATGCAAGAATTGATGGCAACATCGAGGAGATAAAAACTTTTTTCCATTTTGTATTCACGAAATCCCTACAAGCTAGGTTGAAGTTCGTTTTTGCCCCTATTTTTGAACGATACGTTTGAATTTGATGTGTGAACATAATGCTAATTACTTATTCATTTACTTTACAGTATGCTAATGTATTAGTATGTAAACATAATGCTAATTACTTATTTCTTATTATGTAGTGCACACTAGATGCTTTTAGTCATTTGTGTGAGCAGTGAGAAAATCTACTTCTTTGATTCGGCTCGGTCAATGCGTAATACTAAGGTGAAAGCGATTATTAATTAGTGAGTTTTATCAATATATTTACATTGCAAGCAATGATGACTTACATTGCAAGGAGAACAAGTCGAAATGCAGACATCGACATGGATAACAGTGACGATAAATTGATTAACTAAAACATTGTAAATAATACTATCATATGACTGACATTTCTATTTTGTAACTCATAGTGTGCTCAACAACGTGGGGGAACTGAGTGCAGCTACTTTGTGATGTGTTTCATGCTTGATGTCCTTAATAGGTGCAGTAGTAGGATGCCCATGGCGGAGGTAAGAGCTTTTGCATATAATTTCATCGTTTTAAGTATCCTTAATAGTGTATTCCCTCTTAAACATGCCTCAAACACTTCAAATAGAACGATTTGAGTCAATATAAGTCAAATAGGAGCAGTTTTGGCTAGGAAATGGTCTTAACACTTAATCTGGGTAGAAAAGAACATATTTGCCAAAAATATAAGTCAATTATGTAAGGAATTAGGCTAAGGAACCTTAATCTAGGTAGAAAGTAATTAGGCTAAATAACCTTAATCTGAGTAGAAAGGAATTAGGATAAAGAACCTTAATCTAAGTAAAAGGAACCTTAATCTGGATGGAAAGGAATTAGGCTAAAGAACCTTAATCTAAGTCAATATAAGTCAATTACGCTAAGGAATCTTAATATGGGTAGAAAAGAATATTTGCCTAAAATATTCCTAAACCACTCCATATATATAGTTTTGACTCAAAATTTATCTAATAGAAACGAATAAGGCTAAAGAACCTTAATTTAGGTAAAAGAGAACATGTTTTGCCTAAAATACACCTAAACAACTCCATATACATTGTGTTTTAGTCAAAATAGCTAAAGTAAGAAACTTTTGGCAAAAGAACATTAATTCTAGTAGCTAAAATGGGATACAATTATGCTAAAGAACCTTAACTTGGGTAGGAAGAATATTTTTGGCCTAAAATACGCCTAAACTACTCCATATACATCGTTTTGAGTCAAAACAACTTCAATAGGATTCAATTAGGCTAAAGAACCTTAAGTTATGTAAAAAATAAAATGTTTTGCCTAAAATATGCCTTAACCACTCCATATATGTCATTTGAGTCAAATTTGCCTAAATCACTTCAAATACATCGTTTTTAGTCAAAATAGCTCAAATAGGAAGTATTTAGGCTAAGGAACCTTAATTTGGGAAGAAAAGAACATATTTGCCCAAAATAGGTTAAAACCACTCTAAACATGTCTGTGTGAGTCAAAATAGCTCGAATAGGAAAGATTTAGGCAAAGGAATCATAATTTGGGTTGAAAAGAACCCATTTTTCCTAAACCACTCCATATACATCGATTTGAGTAAAAATAGCTCTAATTACACGCATTTAGGCTAAAGAATCTTAATTCGGGTAACTAATTAGGCTCAAACACTCCAAATATGTTTTTTGAGTAAAAAATGGCTTAAATATAATGCAATTTGGCTAAAGAACCTTAATTTGTGAAGAAAATAACATATTTTACCTAAATACGCCTAAAGCACTCCATATACATCGTTTTGAGTCAAAATAGCTAAAATAGGATACAAATATGCTAAATAACCTTAATTTGGGTAGGAAAGAACATATTTTGCCTAAAATACATCTAAACCTTTCCTTATACATCGTTTTGAAAATGACATATCTCCCCTAGAACATGCCATGAACACTTGAAATACCTCAATCTAAGTCAAAATAGGTCAAATGGGAGTGATTTTGGGTAGAAAATGCCCTAAACACTTGAAATACATTAATTTGAGTCAATATAGGTCAAATAGGGTGGTTTAGGGTTGATATTTGTGTATTTTTCCTAGAACATGGCCCAAATACTTTGAATAGGATGATATGAGTCAAAATAGGTCAAATGGGAGCGATTTTGGATAGAAAATGCCCTTAAAACTTGACTACATTGATTTGAGTCAATATAGGCCGGATTCGTAATTGGGACCATATGTCATAAGTTAGTGTCATATGCTCCTCCTGGTTTGCATCAAACTACCAAGATTATTAAACATAAAAAATCTTTTTGATCATATAACTTTGGGTGGAAAATGGCGTGTTTGAACTTTACTTTAAAATACGTTGCATTTTATATATACTCTAATGATATGGTAATCAATCTTAGGTATGCAAAGGATTCAATGAGGAGACCCTTAGCCATGAACCCCCTTTGGATATTTGATTCAAGCAACTTGTCTATTTTTCTCTTTTTCAAGAAAAATAGACAAGTTGCTAAAATAGAAATTTCTAACTAGAAATACAATTCGAAAGATTTTGTTGAAATCAATAGAGTAATAATAATATATAAATAAAGAAATACTACGTAATCAAATTCAAAGGGTTTCGAACTATATATATTTCTAATCACAGTATGAAATCGATGTTGTCTGCAACAAATTGGCCAAGTATTGGACATATAACTTTTTTAGATTATGCACCTTACCTTTTTGTGTATTTTCAGGATGATATCATTGTAGTTTTTAATACATTTTGTTCATTTATTGGGTAGTATTTTTTATGTCACTTAATGGGTGATTTATGACCCTATTACTATATAAATGAATTTCAAATCATCATATGTATATGTACTTTGGTTGGTAATTACAAATGTAATAACAGATTTTTGTACCATTAGAATTGTATAGCAAGTTTTGGAAATTAAGTTGTGTATATATTTTGGGCATAGTAGGGACCAAATGAAAGCAAACAAAAAAATATTAACTTATATGCGGCGGGTCTTCGAGACACCCGCCGCTTATCAATAGGTTTGTAGCATTTTTAAATACTGAAAATGTATAAATATGCGACGTATAACACAAAAACCGCCGCTAATTAATTGATAAATATGCAGCGTATTATCCCCTAAACCGCCGCTAATTAATTGATAAACATACGGCGTAATTCAATACACCAGCCGCATATTAATACTAGTTTGCTGCGTATTTTTTATGCCGCAAATTAAATTGATTAATTTGCTGCCATCCTATATACTGCTAGCCTTTTGACACCGCATATAGTACTAAAAAACCCACCGCATATTTATTAATGTCAAAAAGTAATATTATTAATGTCAAAAAGTAATATGTTTATAGATAAGTAGATGGTGAACTCACAAGATGTATGCCATTAGTGACAGATCATATCCTCGTTCCTCTCATTTCTCTTGAAGTAATTATTGTATCTTATCTAATGTCATTCAATTTACTTTAATTTGCAATTTTGATTCCTCTCCTCTTTTAATAAGATGTTTCAGTAAATCGGATAAGGTCACAAATAAAGTGGCTAATGTGTCTCTTATTCTACTATGGATCATAAATAAAACCTCTAAATCTTTAGTGCATAAGAAAGAGTATAAATTGTTTACATGTAGTAGTTAGAGATATAGTAGAGATAGAAAGAACAATTGAGAATTTGTGTTTATATTAAGATATACGTGTTGGGGGCTGACTTTTATCTAGGCGTTGTGGTGGGTAGAGCTATTAATTTTCAATTCAAACTATTACCTTAACTATACCGACCCGAATTAGGTTGACCAAAATTGCATTACAACCCAAAAAGTGAAACTCGTAACCCAGCTAGAATCGACCTGCTCTCAACCTAAAGATAACCCGATCCAAAATTGACATGACCCGTTAACAACCCAACCCAAGAGTAAACCAACATGTAATAACCGGAAATTAGTTTAAACCGTTAACAAATTGATTAAGCCTAATTGGTAGTGACTCTTGACCCAATTTAAACCAACATGTTCAAAGACCAATCTTTTAGAAACCCAAGAGTTAAAATCACCTATATCATTTATGAGCATTATGATGTTAAACTGACTCGTAAATAACCTGAATTTTCTTCAACCTAAAAGCTAACTTGAGAACTTCCTTTATCTTTCAGTATTCTATAGTAACTCCGGCCTTTTGGAATAATATTCAAGGGTTAGAATCTAGGCCTTGAGGACCTTCTCTAGACAAATAAGGTAATAGCAATATTATATAATATTCATATATAGAAGTTCCTAATATTATTAGGGTACTTTAGCAACTAATTAGTATAAGCATTGTTGGTGTCTATTGCGTTGTGTCCCATGTGAATTTAATAAAAGCAATAAGTTGCATGTCTTTCAGCAACATAGTAGCATAACGATATTATCAATGTATCAAACTTCGCTGATTTAGAGACTTTATTTACTACATAGTTAGCTTCATGATATACGTAATGTATTTTAATAGTGCTTGAAACAAGAGAGAAGTTGATCAACAATTAGAAATTGTCAAATGACAACTAACTAATATCATAATTTTGACTTAAATTGGCCCCCTTTTCATTAGGAGAAGGGCAAAAAAGAATTAGGAATTCAAAATTATCAATTGTCATTAAGATTATTTATCCTAATAAATGACTTAAAATCTTTCCAATCCTTAATATCAATGATCCGAAGTCAAGCCCACTTGCAAATTCCTTGGATCAAGAACAAGTTGTCCTTATTGTAGAAGCACATGGGTTTTCTCCATTTTCTACCAAGGTTGAATCCGTGACATGCCTCACTTGGGAGGATGCTTAAAGCCCACTTAAAGTTACAATTTGAATTAGTTCTATTTTTATTTTCTTTTGTACATGCTTTTATTAGAACAACCCGTATGTAATTTGGATTTTTTCATTTAAGTTTTAATGTGTGTTGATGGTTGCATGTGATAAAACCTAAGAGTTATTCCTAAGTATGTTATGCACCGGGGGGGGGGGGGGGGGGGGGGTGGGGTTAGCAGTAGTTAGTAGTCTCTTTAATTTGTAGTAATTAGCATAACTACAACTTAAATGTGGGCGTGAATTAAGGAGCATTTGATGCTTCTTGTGACTGTAACTCTTGGACGATTTTCCAAGGGGTTATCTGATGATTTTTATCTTCTTTTGCTGCTCCTATTCTTTATATAAGGATACCTCATGGTAATGAATGAAGATTTGAAAAATTACACAAAAACGTGAGTTTGCATTTTTACTTTGAGTTTGTCTCAAGTTTAAGTGTTCCCTTATTACTTTAAGTGAGTCTTGAGTGATAAGCTTAGGAGAGATTAAGTAAGTCTTATTTCTAGCCAAAAAACCCAAAGATTTGAGTTTGTTCTTGAGTTTTGGTTTATTAATTTTTTTCGTGTTCTTGTGAGTATTCTAGTCCTAATAAGTTTAAATCCATCAACCCATAATTGGAAGAGTATATTTACCTTACATCATATGGTATCAGAGAATTTGGTTGGAGTTTCATGGAGAAAATCAAGTGTAAAGGCATTTGAAAACAAAACTGCAAATTCGAACAGTTTATTTACGAATTCAAAAGGGAATAACTTTTTTGTCTTTAATCCAAATAGAGTGATTCTTTTTTTGAATCAGATTTTTTTATGTAGATAATTACCATATAAATTTTTAGTATTTTTTCAGTTCGTTTACTATTTTTTTGGGCAAAAGATTTATCAAACCTGCAAAAAGAAGCAAATCTGGGAAGACAGATTTCAAGTGAAGATTTCTCCTTCGTTAGAAAAGCTTTTGAGGCGATTCTTTTTTTGAACCTGGTTTTTTTTAACTCTAGTTTCCATAATTTTAAGCCTTTGAGAGTCTCAAGGCATTTAGCAATTTCATATTGTACTTAGAAGTTACGATAGTTCTTAAAACTTTGTAATTGTAATAGTCTAGCAAAATACTAAAACCATGGATGGTGGTGGAGATATTTCTAGATGTTATGATTTATCACGCAAAATTTAGAGAACATGGAGAAGAAATCAGAGGAGAGTGAGCTAGATAAGGAAAAGCAAAACACTAGATTGGATGCTATGGCTGATTTACTCTTATAAACCTCTAGAAAATTAGATGAACTAGAAAATGAAGATATAAGTAGTGGTAACAATTTAGGTGATTTGATGATGATAGAGGCCTTAAAATTGATCTACCAGAATTTAATGCGGGACATGATAGTAAGGTCTTTCTAGATTGGCTGAGGCAAATTGAAACTATTCTTTATTATAAAGGATATGATGATAGAAAGAATTTCAAACTTTCTATCCTTAGACTCACTAAACTGGTTGCTTTATGGTAAAAGAAAAAAACTTAAGGCACATAGAAGGAGAGAAAGAAAAGGTAAAATTGACTCATGGGAGAAACTAAAAAAGAAAATGAGGGATAAATGGGTTTGTAAGGAGTATGAACAAAAGCAATACCTTAAATTAACCCATCTTTCTCAAGAGAATAACATAAGTATGGAAAAATTTATGAAAGAATTTGAGAATTTGTTTGATTTGTGATTTATAGGAGAAGAAAACGTTCAAGATAGCCTTTATTAAGGGGTTATCTAAGGGAATTAGTAGAAAAGTGGAGGTAACTCACTATGCCACTTTTAGTGATGTTTGTAATTTTGCCTTGAAATATGAGGCACAAGCTAAGGTGGAAAAGGAGAGGGAGAAACCAAAAAATTCTTCATTCAAGAGTGCTTTAAAGTGTATTCCTTTGAACTTCAAAGGGAGTATGTTTTAAAGTAGTTCCTTCTCATCTAGCTCATTTGTTCCTAAGTTGGATAAGGGGAAGGAAAAACAAGTAATTTCACCTAGTGATCTTGTAACTAGAAGAAAATGCTTCAAATATCATGCTTCAAACTATTTTGACTACTGCACAATGCAAAATTATTGTCAAGAAAGTGCAAATATATAATTTTATGGCTCAAGAAGAACAGAGTAATGGGGACAAAGAGTTTGAAGAGGAGATTTTTCAAAGAAAATGACCATAATCTGCTAGTGGTTAGAAAAATCTTACGCAGTGAACCCCAAGTTGATGAGGGTCAACGAAACAACTTATTCCACACTAGATGCAAAGTTGGAGAGAGAACTTACAATGTTATCATTGATGGTGGTGCAAAAACGGATGTCATCTCATCTGAAGTTGTGACTAAGTTAAAGCTTACTACTAGAGATCATGATGAACCATATAAGCTGAATTGGTTGAGTGATGGCACAAGTGTTAGAGTGAAGAAACAATCTTTTCTTTCTTACTCCATTGGAGGGTTTGAGGATGAAATGTGGTGTGATATTCAGCTTATAGGTACATGTCACTTGTTGATTGGGAGGCCTTAGCAATTCAACTATGATTTGGAGCATAGAGGAAAGTCCAATGTATACTTTATAACTACTAGAAATGGTAGAAGAGTTAAATTGCTTCCCTTACCCCTTAAAGTTGCTAATAAAAACAAAGAGAAAAGCAACTATCTTGTAACTTGTAATGAGTTTGAAAATTTAGTGGAAGAGAATGGGGGAGGGTATGCTTTGGTTGTGAGTAGGGGTGCTTATCAAGTTGAGCTACTCATGAGCAGCTCGAGCTTGACTTGGTCAAAGCTCGACTCGAGTGGACTCGATTCGAACTCGAACTCGACTCGATAAGATAACGAGCCGAGTTGAGAAAACTCTAGCTCGACTCGAAAAGCTCGTGAGAAGCTCGAATGAAGATCGTTAGAAGCTCGACTCGAAAGATCGTTAGAGGCTTGACTCAAAAGCACGTTAGAGGCTCGACTCGAAAGCTCGTTAGAAGCTCGACTCGAAAGCTCGTTAGAAGCTCGACTCGAAAGCTCGTTTGAAGCTCGACTCGAAAGCTCGTTAGAAGCTCGACTCGAAAGCTCGTTAGAAGCTCGACTCGAAAGCTCGTTAGAAGCTGGACTCGAAAGCTCGTTAGAAGCTCGACTCGAAAGCTTGTTAGAAGCTTAACTCGAAAGCTCAACTCGAAAAGCTCATGTGAAGCTCAGTTCTTTTATATTTAGTATATTCATAAAATAATATATTTTTTGATTAATTTTATATTTAAAATAAAAAAGGTCATGAGTCGCTACAGGTCGGTTCTATAACATATTGTCTTGAGTTATAGTTTGTTTCGGTAATTTGGGTCGGGTCAATTTTTTACAGCATAACTTTCAGCCAAGTGTCATGTTATGATGACACATATGATCTAATTAAGAAATTTATGACACATGAAACCATTTAAACAAAATTAGAGTTATATACTTATATAACTTATATTATTCATATATTTCTAAGTTTCTAACCTTATAATTTTTAACAAAATACTTATGATATTTCATATACCGTGATGAACCTAAGGTACTACTAAATAAAGTTAAAAAAATATGATGATTGATGATCAATAGGGGTGTCAGTTCGAGTTGTCGGTACGTAATTGGTTCGGTACTAACGGATTCGGTACTGTTGGGTCGGGTTGAAATGGGTTTTAATTATTTTTGGATCGATTTGGTTTCGGGTTAATAATCGGATCGGGTTCAATCAGTTATTTACTTAATCAGTTTGGTCCATATTCGATTCGGGTTTGACCGGTTTGGGTTTGACCTGGTTAAGCCTCAACCTTTATCAACTATATTCCTAATTTTGTTATTATTTTGTAGAAAAAAGGATAATTTATAATACTATAAATTGTTGAAAAATCATAATAATCAACTTATTGAACATTGGAAGGCGATGCATTACAAATTCCACTATCTGAAGAAACTATTTCTCCATTACAAAATCATATAAGTTGTTTCTTGTATTTATTCTCATTGAGTTATTTCCTCCATTGGCTCCATCAAACTTAATTAGGGACTTACTTAATTGTATGTCAATGTGATAAATGATGCATGTTACTAGGACATGTTGTGTTATGAAGTTAGCATCACAAGTTCTTGCAATTCCAATCACCACAGTTGCTTCTGAGGCAACTTTTAGTGCCGGTGGTCGTGTTATAGATCCCTATAGATCTAGGCTTGCACCAGAAACGGTGCAAATGTTGATTTGCACTGGTGATTAGTGTAGATCCCTCCATGGAGTGCAAAGAAAGAATAAGGTAAAAACTACCTATTATTATTATTATCATCATTCTCATTATTATAACATCACTATTATCATTATTGAAATATTTATGTTTTTATATTGCAGAATAAAGATGATTATCAACCAAAGGAAATTTCCATTCCAATTCCTTCGACAGAAACTACAAAATGAGAATTTCATGAGAAACTAATATTGTTGAACATTATTTGATATTATATTTTTTTGTTGGACAGTTTTTTTTGATGTTGTTTTAATCGTTTGCTTAATCCTTTGTATGTTTACTTTAGACATTTCTTGATGATTTACACTTCTAATATCCAAAATTTGGTAAGTTTGATTGAATTTTATTATTTTTGCAAGTTTAGATTTAAACTTTCAACAAATAAATTAACTTTTGTAAAAAACTAAAAAATGCTATTGAAATTCAATTGATTTGCTTGAGCTTAACGAGTTCAAGCCTAAAGATTTCTAGTTAGAAGTTGAGCATGTTTGAGCCTAACGAGCTTCAAACTTCGAGCCAAGCTTGAGTCTGAGCTATCGAGTTCGAGTCGAGCTCAGCCAGGCTCGAGCTCGACTCGACTCATAAGCATGCCTAGTTATGAGGACCAAAGATGAGAGTAGTACTACTTATAATGACTCATCTCCTTTGAATAAGTTGTTAAAAAAGTTCAAAGATATGTTTCTAAATGACATACCCAAGGGCCTACCTCTAATTAGAGGCATTGAACACGCCATAGATTTAATTCCAAGAGTACCTTTACCTAATAAGGTTGCCTATAGGTGTAATCCAAAGGAGATTAAAGAACTTGAGAGAAAGTGAATGAGCTACATGAGAGAGGCTATGTGAGAGAAAGTCTTAGTCCTTGCACGGTTCCAGCCCTCTTAGTTCCAAAAAATGATGGCACTTGGTGAATATGTGTTAAGAGTTATTCCATTAACAGTATAACGATCAAATATCTTTTCCCTATACCACACTTTCAAGATATGTTTAATGAGTTGAGTGGTGCCTTAGGCTTTTCCAAAATAGACTTAAGGAGTAGATAACATCAAATGAGAATAAGGGAAGGGGGTGAGTGGAAAACGGCTTTCAGAACAAAGCAAGGGTTGTATAAATGGTTGGTGATGCTATTTAGGCTTTCAACGCCCTAAGCTCCTTCATGAGGCTGATGAATAAAGTTCTCCTTCCTCTTCTTAATGATTTTTTTATTGCTTACTTAGATGATATTCTTGTGTATAGTAAAAATAATTATGATCATGTAATTCATTTTAGGAGATTGTTTGAAAACCCAAGGGAGGTGAATTTTTATGATAAGCTTGAGAAGTGTGTATTTATGAAACCTAGTGTTGTAGGATACATTGTAACTGGAGAAGGGGTTCATGTAGATCAGAAAAGGGTGAAGGTAGTCCAAACTTGGCTGGCTCCAACCAATGTGCACCAAGTTAGAAGTTTTCATGGACTTGCCTCCTTCTATAGGCACTTCATTAAGAACTTCTCAACCATCATGACTTTAATCACCAAGTTAACCAATAAGGGATTGTTTGTATGGGGAGAAGTGCTCAACGGGCTTTTGAGAAGGTCAAACATAAGCATTGTAATGCTCTTATACTTGTATTTCTAGATTTTGAGAAGTTGTTTGAAGTAGAGTGTGATGCAAGTGGGATTGGGATAGATGTTATGCTTATTCAAGAGAGGAAGCCGTGAGTTATTTTATTGAGAAACTAAATAGGGCAATCCACCTATGATCGTGAAATTTATGCCATATTTAAAGCATTTGATCATTTGTCTCACTACCTTAGATCAAAACCTATATTTGTCATTCTCATCATGAGGCTCTAAAACTCATACATGGGTAGAAAAAATACAACAGAAGACATGCCAAATGGGAGGAGTTCCTCCAATCATTTATTTTTAGCTCTAAGTATGAAGATGTGGTGGCTGATGCCTTATCTCGTCGAAATTACTAACTTACTCTGGTGGATGCTAAAATTTTGGGTTTTAAACAACTCAAAGAGAGCTATAAAGATAATCCTGACTTTGCTAGAGAGTTTGACAGCCCCACAAAGGAATATGTGCAGCAATATGGTTACCTTTTTAAGGATAACAAGTTGTGTGTTCCAAAGAGTTGGGTGATGGAGTTAGTAATTAGAGAAGTGAGTAGTGGAGATTTGGTAGGTCATTTTGGGATCCAGAAGACTCTTGATATTGTTAGAGAGCATTTTTATTAGCCAAGAATGATCAAGGACGTGACTGTGGTTGTGGAGAGGTGCGCTACTTATCCAAAGGCAAAGGGTGACTTTACAAAGGGTCTCTATACTCCATTGCCAGTTTTGGATGCACCATGGGAAGTGTTAGCATGGATTTTATTGTTGGGTTGCCTTATACTTAAAGGAGAAGAGATAGCATCATGGTTGTTCTGGATAGATTTTCTAAAATGGCTCATTCGTAGCTTGTAATAAGATTGATGATGTTATAAAGGTGGCCGAATTATATTTCAAGGAAGTTGTCAAACTTCATGGCATTTCTTGAAGTATAATTTTGGATAGGGACTCCAAGTTTCTTGTTCACTTTTAGAGCACTTCTCATCATCCCCAAATGGATGGACAAACAGAGGTGACAAATAGAACTTTGGTTATGATGTTAAGGGTAATTGTAAGCAAAATGCAATAAAGATTGGGACATAAAACTAGCCCATACAGAGTTTACTTATAATGTAGCTCATTCCTTAACTACTCGTTCTCCATTTGAAGTAGTTTATGGAGTGAATCCATTTGTGCCTATTGATCGTGTTACAATGGTTAAGGGTGATGTTGTGGAGAGAGATGCAAAATACAGGGTGGATACCTTTCAAAAAACCTGTGAGCAAGTTAAGAAAAAAAATTAAGGAGATGAATAAGAAATACTGAGAGCCAATAAGAAACGCAAACAACCCACCTTTCACCCAGGGGATTTGGTTTGGTTACATTTGAGGAAGGTGAGGTTCCTAAAGCTCCAAAGAACAAACTTATGCCATGATTTGATGGTCCATTTAGAGTTCTTAAAGGGTGAATGATAGTGCATACAAAGTTGAGCTTCCTGGTGAGTTGATGGGTGTTAGTACTATCTTCAATGTGGGGGATTTATCTCTTTACTTGGATGATTCAAGTTTGAGGGCCAAATTTTTTGACGAAGGGGGAATGATCCAAAGTCACACCCACTTGCAAATTCCTTGGCTCAAGAACCAGTTGTCCTTGTTGTAGAAGTGCATAAGTTTTCTCTATTTTCTACCATGGCTTAAATTCATGACATGCCTCACGTAAAAGGATGCTTAAAGCCCACTTCAAGTTGTTGTTCTTAGTTCTATTTTTATTTTATTTTGTACGTGCTTTTATTAGAGCAGCTCATATATAGTTTGGGTTAGTTCATTTAAGCTTTAATGTGTGCTCATGGGTGCATGTGATAAAGCCTAAGAGTTATTCCTAAAAGAAACTCTTAAGGACGTGCTTAGGGGGGTTAACAATAGTTAATAGTCTATTTAATCAATATTTAGTAGTCTTTTTAATCTGTAGTAATTAGCATAACTGTAACTTAAATGTGGGCATGAATTAAGGAGCATTTGATGCTTCCCTTGGCTATAACTCTTTGATGATTTTCTAAGGGGTTTTTTTTGATATTTTTTATCTTCTTTTGCTGCTCATATTCTTGATATAAAGAGAGATCATGGTAATGAAAAGCAAATTCGAAGAATTACACAAAAACATGAGTTTGTATTTTTTACTTTGAATTAGTCTCAAGTTCAAGTGTTCCCTTATTACTTGGAGTGAGTCTTGAGTAATAAGATTAGGAGAGATTAAGCGAGTCATATCTTTGGCCTAAAACCCCAAAGCATTGAGTTTGTTCTTGAGTTTTGGTCTATTATCTTATTTCATGTTCTTGTGAGTATTCTATTCCTAATAAGTTTAAATCCATCAACCGATAATTAGGAAGGTGTATTTACACTTACATCAACTGGTTTGACCCATCAAACCCAAATTGAACTTACCCGAAATGACTCTAATTGAGTCAATCCAAAGTCCAACCAAACCTTAAATAGTCTCAGCCCATTCAAACCAAACTAATCACTACACTAACCGAACCTTATTCAAATCAAAGTAAGAAAATAACCAATTCAAAGTAAAAAAAAACATTTAACTATGTCCATACTAATCAAATTTAGACCTACCACACAAATGAAAATATAAGAGAGAAGGGAAACTTTCTAGTTTACTTATAGCATTATAAGCTTAGTCATACAGAAGTACTCACCTTCATTTCCCTTCACCTCGCGTGCGTGCAATTTTGAAATGTGAGAGATAGATAGACAGCGTGAGATCGAGTGGTGTGACAAAGGAGGCTTAATGGGGTTGTTATGGGGATTGTTTTAGGATTTAATTAGGAGGTTAATAGGGATTGTATAGGATGAGTAATGGGGATGCTTAATTAGGATGCTTGATGAGAATGAAGGAGGAGACAAAAGAGAGAATGAGTTGTTGTAGCTTAATCTTCGCTGGTTAAATGAAAAGATAAAACTATAACTTTGTTTAAAAATCATAAGTGCTTTGGTTTAGTGGAGCATTTAAGACTTAATTCTTCGATTCACCACTAAACCGAAGCACTCACTTAAGTCTTAAATGCTTCGGTTAATTACCACTAAACCGAAGCATTTAATGAATGTGTTAATTCAATTAATGCTTTGCATTTTATAAATCGAAGTATTTAAGTGATTAAGTGCTTCGATTTATATCTAAACCGAAGTAATTATAGTTATTCATCCTCTTAATAATTTATTGCTTCGATTCTATCCTTAACAGAAGCAAATGATACGAAGCAAATAGGTTATTTTCTATTAGTGAAATTGAACCCGGAACCAACTATTGACCCGAACTAAATCGATTTGAAAGCAATGGATTACCCGTTTCAACCCAATCTGATTAGTATTGACCATAATCCATTTCTACAACTCCAATCAACACCCCTACTAGTGGGCATTTTGTTGGTGTGAATATTCTAACTGTGCCAAGGATTAAATCCTAACCCGTGGAAGACTTTGATATATAATGGGATAGTTGAAATATGTAGATTCCATGTGCATTTTATAAGGGTTATACCAAGGTTTAATTCAGCTACTAAGTATGCCTATTCCAACGAGAAGGGCTCTAGTATGGAACCTTAGTTGACCCTTTTTAAAAAGGCTTAATGAGTTATGTATTTAAATGGAACCAGCCCTTAAAATGTCATTTTTTAACTTAGACGCCAAATTGGGTTAATATAAGGTCAGACTCAAAAAATGATGGGTCAACCAAGAGCCAATGTCTCCCCGTTTATTTATTACTCCCTCTCATTTAAACCTCAACTTCTCATTATATTATAAAAAGTAATATATCAAACTGAAATCCTGTTGGATAGATGTCAATGTAAATTTTTAGAATATCAGCTTTTAATAAATTTTTGCCTTATGAATTTAGAGATAAAAAAATTTTAAGTAGCATTTTCGAGATTGTTAAAAGAGGAATATGCTTTTAAGTACTCTCTCCTCTCTGACCTAAGCCGCCTTCCTTATCTCTTCGTTCTCCCTATACTTCAAGCAATCTCAACCCTTGCACTATACAAGCGTTTTCCTCATTAATATTTGGTTTGAGAATCCAACAATCATTGACTGAGGAAACGTAATCTGATGGACGCTTTGGGAGAAGTGGATTGGTTGTCTCTGCCTCGTCCTTTATTGGGTATTGTTTGAATTTTGTGTTTGTTTTGTTGTTTTTAATGATTTTACAATATTGTATAAATAATCGGTTCAACGTTTTCATTCTGAAATTGTGATTTGCAAAACATTAGAATTTTGATGGCTTTGATTTGTGGAAGTGATTGAATGGGGATTTTCATGGCTTTGTTCAACATGACCCAATGCACATGCTTACTAGAGTCTCGAGACTCAACCAAATTCTAGTCCAAGTTCAAGCTCGGTAAGCTGCTGATACGTTTGTAATTTCAACGCATTACACCTCCGAACTTGCATGAACAAAAGGATACTTATTAGCAAGCCTGAAATCAAAAGCTGGATTTGCAGGTAGTTTATACACACGGAGACAATTGTAAATTTGACTATTGAATTACCTTTCCTCTGATGCTGAGCTTATCATATTAATTTAATGAGGAATATGTTAATGCTCACCCTTCTTCCAGACAAGTATGAAAGCAAATATATAATAAATGGTAAAAGGAATTAACAAAATTTGATATTGCACCTGAACACTTGGCCAAAATTTTGGATACTACACCCATTTCCCGCTACATGTATGAAACCAATATATGCAAAATAATTAAGAATCTAAAAATAGCAAACTCTGGAAGTTTTTGTAATGAGAAATTGTAATCAGTGTTCTCCGTTTATTCCAAAAATACGAACCCTGTGCATACGAGGGAACTTGGCAACCACGAGGACAAAAACAGCAAGAGTGTTGAAGAAAAGCATAGGGTTCTGATAGTCTGTTGTGTGCGATGCAATCAAGTACCTGCGAGAAGACAGACATGAATAATTTCTTCAAGCATAGAGCACAGAAGATATTTATCCTCCAGAATTAACATTCATTATTTTAAGATATCAAAGTCGTCACTTTTCCGGAAGTAAAAATGATTTATGATTTGGTTCTCCATTATGTCTTATCCTTGAATAAAAGAGGTATGTCATACAACTAATTCTGGACATAAGTAGTTCACAGTAGCGGCGACTTCAACGACTACGAAGGAAGATAAGCTTTGCTCCTTTCAGCAAGCAAACAAACACTTTGGTGACTGAAGTTCCTAGAATTACACTAACCGAACAAATAAGATATATAGATTCCTAATTAGGGGTCTTATGTTAAACTACTGAAGTTGATTGAACCATTTTCTTATGTTGCTCTAATTCTTTATCTGTGTGACTGTAGGACATTAGATACTCCGAGACTCAGGCCTGGCATTGATACACAGCACTTCAGTTTGGACTGAATATATGCCAACTTTTCATATAATAGCCCAGTCTGAGTACCATAGCCTTTTTCACATGTCAATTACTTTGTATATCTTATTATCTTATTTCTACGCCATTTTGAGCGCAAGATGTCAAGAATATTAGGTTATTGACATTGCAATAACATTTGTGCCCCTTCTTACAAGGAACAAGGGTATCACTAGATAATTGAGATAAAAGCAATTAATGCATAAAGAGCTGCGGCTAGATTGAACTAAATGACTAAGCAGGGCAACCTGTACAAAAATTCTACCTAACAGGCACACGAATGCGAACCCTTGTGACAAAGACAAAGGTCAAGCATTTGCCATATTTCTTCCTTCAGTAAAAAATAAAAAAAGGTAGTACCCAATGCTCCCATTACAGCAACTCAGCAAGGTTTGGGGAAGGTCCAATTGTACACAACCTTACCCTTATTCTCATAAGAGGCTGCTTCCAAGATCCGGACTCATGACCTAACGGATATTCCAGCAGATACTACAAGGTTCTTCCTTCTAAGCCAGTTGTCAACTGCCGAACTTTGCAGCTGTTCACAGAACAGGAGCAAAGCTAAAAAGGAAATGACAACCAACCCCCAAACCCCCTTGCCAGAGATAGCAAGATAGGTTTAGGCATAAGGATTGCTTGGATGTCAATCATATCCTATACTACCCAAAAGTAGCAAGCTTAGCCTTACACAACTTTGTGTTTTCATTACTGGCAATGAACTACAATACCTTTTGCATTCAAATTTTGACCCTCCACAACCCACCCACCCCACCCAAAAAAAATCAGAAAACTACTCCCTCAGTTTCTTTTTGTTGTTCCCATTTGATTTTTGCATAGATCCCAATGCAAACTTAACACTCAGATATATCTTTAATTGTGTGTTGGTAAAAATTATAGAAAGTTAATTTGAAAATTATACATTAAGACGAATCTATCAAAATCTCACATGAATATGTTTTTTCATGTAGATCGGGGATAATTCATAGTTAAAGTTTAGCTCTAAAATTTATAATATTCCAAACAAGAAGAACAAGGAGAAACGGAGAGTCATAAGAAACTAGGCAAACACTGGGAATAGAATCTTTTTGTCATCCAGCATATGTGCATTCCATATTTATCACATTCATAAAGTTTACTGAATAGATGATGGCTTAGATACTCACAATACAACAGGGATAACAGTGAGAAATTTCCGATTGCGAGTAAGCTGCTGGCCATTTTCAATCTGCTCCCACCAGGTCAATCCATTGTAGATACCCTGGTCGTCAGAAAATGGTGTACCCTTCTTCCAATGAAAGCAGTGATAAGTGACCTGATTGAAAGAGCACAAGTGGAATGTATTACTTAAATCAGGCAAGGCAATTAGTATGGATAAAAAGTAATATAACAGAAAGAAGTCAGGAACAATGGTCCCAGGAGGGGCAGAGGATGGTATCAAACCAAACAATTGCTGGTCTTAAGCATTCAGGATAATAGAAAAACAGTGACTAACTTCAACAATTACTCTTCTTATACCAACCAATATCAAACCCAAACACAGGAGCTCCATGCATCTTGAGATGTGAGATGAAAAACATAGTCGGGAAACACAAGTACTGCTAGGTCATAAATATCACAGAAAGATGCTCAAAAAACTTTTTATGCAATTCAAATTTCCAGCCACTCTTTGCAGCCAACAAAAAGTCAAATAGGATAAGGCTAACAGTATAACACCCTTCATAAACAATTCAACTACATGAGTTTCTACAATTTCATCCCAGTAAGCAAGCAGATATGTGTACTAGTGTCTAAAGGTGTCACTGTATGATATGCTCCATGGCAGAATTCTAATTTAAGAATTAACATACAGTTGAGCCTAAATGAAGAGCAATAGCAAAAAAGGTCAACAAACACCCTGCATTCCTTGGAATAACACAAACTAAATACATGTTCAATCATCTCATGAGTTAAATGAACCACAGATATTCCATTGTAGCAGTCTGCAAGCTCGAGACTTCATCATGATTACCAAAGTCATAATACAACCACTAAATGAGTATATGACCACAAGACCGCCATCGCCTCTAGTAATGATAAAGAACACTATGTATGTGACATTCAACTACGAAGTTTATTATACCAGTCACCTTTATCACACAGTTTACTTCATCACAAACACATAGATTCAGATCATTCAGCAAATTAAACTCCAATTCTCAAAATCTTATGAGACCTCAAAAACGACAACTTCGAACTCCGCTTTCATCCAAGTGACCTCAATCACCCTAAGCATATCCCTCATCAGTCGTCTAACATGATTAAGACATTACCAATCAGGCCATTACCTTCTCAAAGGCAGAACTCTGTGTGGGTTTGACTTAATCTAACACTTTCATCAAAACTAACAAAACGCTACTCTAATTCCCATTCCCCAACACAAACTAAAAATCCTAAAATTCCTCATCTTCTCTTGATCATCACAAAACATAATCAATTTACCCATTAATCCTCAATTAATCAGCAATCAATCAAACACCCTGTATACGAAACCCCAACCCCAGAAATAAAAATCAAAACTTTAACAACATCATCAAAAAATAAATCAAATCAATCATGGAAAAAAAGGGGTTGAAAAAAAGGAGAGAGAAAACTCACAAAGAAATGACCGAGATGAACAATGGTCCAAGCCATGCCAGCAGAAGAACCGAGAAGAGAAAGAACAAGAAGCCAAGCGAAGAAGAGGATGAGAATGTAGGTTGTCCAAACACCTGGATATGTCACCCACTCTGTATTCCGGTTCACTTCCTTCGATGCTTCTGTTCTCACATACATCAATTTCTTCTCCATTTTCTCAACAATTCTTCTTCTTCAAGCTTCAATCTTTTTTCTGGTTTTTAGATTTGATGATTTTTGCTGTGATCTAGGAAGACTTTCTAGTGTATATGCTGTGTAAATATCAAACAGTATTATTTGAATTCTAGAGTTAGGTTTAGATATTTGTTGAATAAAAGCTTGATTTATAAAGATGGCTGATTTACCAGGGCTCTTTTCATATATTATATTCCATTATACTTCTTCCGTTCAAAAAACTTTCACCAGAGGTAATCCACAATTTAGACAAAATTTAAAAAATAATTCAATATTCAATTTTGGTTAAAGAGGAAGAATATTAATATTGGATTATTTGGAAAAGTAGAAAGGTGCAGCCTAAAATTTTTATAAAATAATTGTATGGGAGTTGTCAGGAAAGTCACCACCGGTTGCCTGTTTTTGATGTGCGTGTAAGCGTAATGTAATTCACTTGTTTTGACTAAAGATTTAGATAATTATTTTTTGATAAAAAAGATTTAGATATTTATGTACTCCGTATATCTTAGTATTTTTTTCATTGCCTCAACAAACGCGCTTAAAAAGAAAAGAACACTCAGTCCTCACGGTTTGGTTGTATAATTATAATTTAATATACTCCACTGAATTATAAAAAATAATAATATAATATACTCCAATTAGCTTTGATGTCGGTCAATCTTCGTAAATTCCAAAGTTAGAATTATTCATAAATAAATTGAAATTTTACTTATTTTGGATTAACCAACCAAAATTAGTATTATTGTCATCGATTTTTCTAATTTTTTTTTATAGTTTTCACAAAAAATATTAAAAAATTATAAGGTATTTTTTCACAAATCTTCCTATATAGAATAATAGTACATATTAATTAACTTATAACCAATTATACAAATAGAACTGTTTGTGATCCTAATTGAACCTACCCACTATTAATGCTTTGTATGCTTAATATCTACTAATTTTTCATAAATCGATAATCATAAATGACTTCACTTTAACTCTTATTGTCAAATCGAGTAATTTGTTGCTCGAATATGACCTAAACTTTGATTTGTATAATCCATTTGCCACCATTAATCGATTGAACTAATGTATGTTAGGTAGTTATTTGGTTAGTGATTGAGGAAAGATGGCAGAGCCTATTTGATGTTCACTCTTGTAGAAATAGGGAAGTTGTTTATTTGAGCAAAGTTAAGTCAAACTTATCTTGGCAATTCCAACTCTTGTGATAGAAGTTGTAAATTCAAGGAAAGTGTAACCAAAAGAACCAGTTAGGCATGAATTTGTAAGTTCAATAAGAATCCCTACCTACCTTCTATTTCACTAATTTGTAGGTATATGCAAGACTGTAATAGTTTGATTGACTTATGTACTACTTTACTCCGAAATAAGAAGAATTCGTCTTTCTGGGGTCATTTTTATGTGGAAAGCTGGTGGGGTTTTGATAAACTTAAAGAAAACACGTCCTTTAAGGTGGAAATAGGCAACCAACCAAATTTCGTATCCCTAAGACTATCACTTAACTTAAAAGCAATCAACAAGGAAAGCTTAACTTGAAAACTTAAAGTTTTTATTCAACACAATACACACTAAAATTCACTTCTAAAGGCCCTATTTACTATACAGGTCTTGGCCGAGTTTTAGATCAGATAAGACACGAGCCTAGACTCTAATTAGGACTCAAAGTGATAATCTTATCTTAGGATAAGATATAGTTGACTTAGGATATAATTAGGATAGAATTATATTTAATTTAACCCAATATTATCCTAACTTATCCTAACATTATCTTATTTTATCCTAACATTATCCTAAGTCCAAAATTCTAAGTAACTTAATCTAATATTTTCGGACTTTATCTAACTTGGAATCGAATTAACACTTTAATTTCGGCACATAACATTACTTACCTAATATAATTTGGAACCATTCTTGGCCCACAAACCCTAACGCTTAAAACATGAAAAACCTTTTCAAGTGAGAGGTAAAAACAGGTAAGCAAAATCTAGACTCAAAATAACAAAACATACTAACACACAACCAAATCCTAATCTGATTATATCCAAAGATTTCCAACATGTTGATCATAACCTTTTCTTGAAAAATGAACCATGCCCAAAAGTTGAATAGATTAATCAAATTAATCATTTTTATCTTCCTTCTCTTAAGCGCATCATCCTCCTCCTCTTGAAAAAGGATTCGTCCTTGAATCCGATGTCTTAAGGTAGGACTCTAATGGAGCACGAAAATAAGATTATGATTCTGTTGATTCTTTAGAACAAAGAAATCCGTTGACCCACCTATTTCTACGCCAATGATCACCAAATTTGCAGTAGTATCATCATTCTTGTTCGATTCAAAAGATAACTCCTCAAGTGATGAGTATTCTTCTTGAATCATTTGATCATTGTATCTCAGTAACCATTCAAAGTTCACGGATTCTTCACAAGAACTATTCTTCCTATATACTCTTGTGATTGACTTATTTCTTCTTCAATAAAAATATATGCTAGTTGAAGTAAAGAATCTTCAAGAAAACTTCCCTCACAAACACTGTCTTCTCTCTTGAATACTTCTTCAACCTTGATTTTTTTTAGGTTTAAAATCTTGCGTAGGAGTACACGAGGTAGCCATATGTTCTTGATTCTCAACTTTTTGCACGGGAGGCACAAGAGTAGATGGCGTCACTTTTGGGGGAAGTGGATCCAATTTGGAGTGATTACTACCCTTTTCAAACATGTAAGCATAACATTTACCTGTATAAAAGTTCCAGCGTTGCATCACCTCTATGTTTGGCTGTTAAATTATCAATTTCGCTATTCGTGGTTTTAACTTCTGATTGTCACTCATTTATATCTTCCTACCAGAGCTTTTTACTCTGTTTGGCATGAGTTTATCCTATTTTATCCTATTTTTCATCACTTTGTGCGTAATCTAGGCTTAGGTGCATTTCTCATATTTTGGTCAGGTTTTCCTTGATTTCTTGTTATATTTTCTACTTTTATGCGTATTTTCATGACTTGACTCGGGTATTCAATGAGCTTGAGCATGAGAATCAAATAATGGAAATGTAAGGTAGAGAGCTATGAGCGGACATCAAGTAGTCTCCAAGAAGTCTCTCATCGGCCTAAGAGGCCGCTCAAGGTTGTACTGAGCGGCTGTTCAGTTTTCTGGAACCAGGAGACAGAGGCTTATGAGCGGACGCTTGACTTTGTACTGAGCGACCGCTCAGTTGTTTTTCAGCAGTTTTGTAGCTTGCTTTAACTCTTCTTGGGGAATCAAGCATGGCTAAAAAGGCACGAAGGAAGCATTTATTAGAGGAGGGACATTCATTAGCAGTAGTTTTTAGACCTAGATAGATAGCTTAGAGTTTCTTTATTGTTCTTTCACAAAACCTTAGATTACTAGTAGATTTTTCATCAATTTTTCATACTTTCATCGGATTTGCAATCATTTATTGCCAGACATCAATTCCTTATCAATATATCAGTACTTCTTTCACTTTATCTTGCTTTTATATTTCATAATTTCAATTTATTTTCTGTGTTCATTAATTTATGTTTGATTATTATTGATTTCTCGCATAATTTTGTTCATCGTTATTCGTTAATTTGCTAGTATGTCTCGTTATTTTGATTATGTGATATTTTCTAGTATTAGTCATGAGTAGTTAGATTAGTTAGGGGATAGACCCGATCTCGAGCATGGATGATGTTTAAAGTATGGAGTTGATTCCATGATGATTTATCTGTAATTTAATGTCGGGTTTCGATCGGAGTCTAGATTGGCCATATAGATTTCTTCCATTGCTTTCCTAAGTCAAATACATTGAGAAATGTAGGTTTAGTTAGTGACCCAATGTTAAGTGTTGTTAACTTACAAGCTATTAATTGTTGATTTGAATCTATTGTGTTGCTTGGATGCTTTAGAATACGACTAGACAAGAAATCCCAATTTTAATGTCCTTCATTGAAGATGACCGAGAGGTTGGTTCCTGGTTGAAATCTCTTCCTTGCAGCATGTTTAGGTTCGATTCATAGATTGATAGGAAGTTAGTGAGCCACATATTATCTCATTTTGAGTCAAAATTCCCAACTTTAACTCATTCATGTTAGGAATTGGTGCTGAATCCCGAACCCCTAGCGCTTTAACCTTCATAGAACAAGTCTTGTAGAACCTCGCACTATAATCTTAATCCTTTCTTTAGTTGAGCTAGCTTGTAGTCGAATTGCTAGAGTTCGGTAGCTATTTGAAGTCATTCCTGTGGAATCGACCCTTACTTACCCATTACTGGTAATAGGTAAAGTCGAGGTTTAGTTGATAGTAGGTGTCGTGATGACCGATATCTAACCCTATCAACTTCCATAACCAAAGATTTAATGGAAGTAAGGACAGTGCTTAAATCAACATATGACACAGCATTCATGTCGATCAAATGAGAAAACAGCAAAAAGGCAACCCAAACCAACAAGAGAAACATCAAAATCAAATCTAAATCCAAGTAGATAAAGGCGACTATAACATATGACTTCAACACCAAATCAACAAGGAAATAGGAAAGAACGAAACCAAAACCAAATCAAAATAGGAAAACCACCAAATTCAAGAACTCCTAAACCAACTAGGAAAAGGAAAATCAGTGTAACTTTCTCTAACACTAGAAGGAATACCACCAAATAACCCAAAAGCTGACATATGGTAGGGGTGTTATCCCTACACGTGATTTATGGTAGTCCAAGCAAACCGAATTAACACTCTAATTTCGGCCCATCACATTATTTACCTAATACAATTTGGAACCATACTTGGCTATAAATCCTAATGCTTAAAATATGAAAAACCCTTTCAAAGGTAGAAACATGCAAGCAAAATCTAGACTCAAAATAACAAAACATACTAAACACAACAAAATCCTAATCTAATTATATCCAAATCTTTCCAACATGTTGATCATAAGATTTTGTTGAAGAATGAACCATGCTCAAAAGTTGAATAAATTAATTAAATTAATCATTTTCATCTTTCCTTCTCTTAACCGCTTCACATTTGATGATAATTACTTGTATTACTACTTTACATTGTTAGATGTATGACAGTATTAATTACATTTATGGATCAAGAGATTTTACTGTGGCCAGTGCTGGGCTACTCCCAGTGAATCGTTTATTTTCCGAAGTTTGGATTAAAAGTAATTTAATGAAACCTTGCATTGAGTATCATATCATGGCTTAATCAGAAAAATATTTCCATACAAATCTCAAAATCAAATGAATCTAATATTACCGAACTGCATCAAGCATTGCTCAAATGACCGAAGCATACAATCATTTGCTTGCGTAAACAGGATACTGATAACAACAAGCATTAGGCAACACAACCAAGATCAAAGCACCAAGCTAATCATTGTTATACAATTTTCAATGGCACTAAAGCTAGAATCAAAGTAGTAAAGATCATATCACATTGACCATTCAGGCAAATTTGGGCCAAAAGAAAAAATCAAGAAGATAAATCAAAGCTGACGGAGCCATTGCTTACTCTATCCAAACCCTAAACTAACCTCTTAGAAGACTTTGTTCTGTAACAACATATTTCAAATGCTTCAGTCAAGTCTAGATACCCTAACTGCTTAGATTTCATCCAATCAGCCAGTAAGTCAGCTTGATCATTCGACAGCAACACTACTATAACTGAAACAATAGCTCCCTGAATAGCCTGGCGTATGTCTTCGTCCATTCTGTAAGGAAATTCCTTTCTTATCGGTACCCAATGAATCCAAAAAAGGCTTGATCTTTTGAATGTAAGGAAGCCATGTCTTCAATAATTGCATCCTACATGCGGAAGGCGAAATCACATTCCCATAACCCACAGTTAAATTTAGAGATTTTATGTGTTTTTCATGTATCCAAATAACTTACAATGTTCGGTATTTATACAAGTACACCAAGTATTATAGTCTTAATAAACTATTGTTTGTAATTCAATTTTGTCCTTGTAATTCAATTCTGTCCTAATATGAATTTTACCTTCTGCTAATCTCTTTCAATTCTTATCTCAATACTTGTTGTATTTTATCCTTTGTTTTCCAACACTCCCCCTTAGTCAAAATATCTCTTAACTGATCCTCTGACCTTACAAACTTGAGACTAACACACTTAGACTCCAGATTATCCTTAATAAAGTGTTTATCAATCTCGACATGTTTTGTACGATCATGTTGCACTAGATTATCAGAGATGCTTATTATCGCTTCGTTATCTCAACATAGTTTACAGCTTGCTTTTGGACCAAAACCTAATTCAGTTAACAACTTCTTTAACCACAGGATCTCTGTAAACCCTCTTGCAATCCCTTGAAACTCTGCTTTAGCACTGGACATGGCTAGAAGTTTCTGTTTATTACTTTTCTAAGCCACTAAATTTCCTCCTATGAGAGAAAAATAACCAGAAGTAGATTTTCTACTATCATGATTTCCTACCCAATCTACATCTATATAGACTTGAACTTCTAGGTGTCCATTTCTCCTGAACATTACTTCCCTCTTTGGAGTTCCCTTTAAGTATCTCAAGATTCTAAGAGCTGCCTCCATGTGCTGAATTTGAGGTTTATGCATAAATCTGCTAACAACTCCAACTGTATAAGCTACATTAGGCCGAGTATGTGCCAAGTATATCAATCTCCCCACAAATCTCTGGTATTTAGTTTTATCTACTAATTTTGCTCCTTTGATAATCTGCAGTCCATGATTCATCATTGTAGGAGTGTCAGCCGGTTTACAATCTATCATTCCAATTTATGCTAATAGATCTAAAATATACTTTTGTTAAGAGATAAAGATTCCCATATCGGTCCTGAAAACCTCTATTCCCAAAAAATACTTCAATTTCCCTAGATCTTTCATCTCAAATTCTTGAAACAGCTTGTCAGTTAATAATTTTATCTCCTGATTGTCATGTTCAGTAATAATCATGCCATCAACATAGATAATTAGACATGTTATGGAACTATTTTCCCTTTTCAAAAACAAGGTATGATCAGAATTACTTTCTTTGTATCCAAATTGCTTTATTGATGTAGTAAATCTTCCAAACCATGCTAGTGGAGATTGTTTGAGCCCATACATTGCCTTTTTTAATCTACACCCTTCTCTTGTTTCAAACCCCTGTGAGAAACTCGGAGGTGCTTCCATGTATAATTATTTTCTTATTTCTCCATGTAGAAAGGCATTTTTAACGTCAAATTGATGCACATGCCAACCCTTATTTTCCGCAACTGAGAACAATACTAGAATTGTATCGATCTTTGCTACCAGAAAAAAGTTTCTGAATAATCTACTCCATAGACCTGAGTATACGCTTTGTCTATAAGCCTTGCCTTGTACCTCTTAATGCTCCCATCTGATTTATGCTTTATAGTAAACACCCATCTACATCCTACTACCTTCTTTCCATAAGGAATAATATATTGTTCCCATGTTTCATTCTTCATAAGAGCTTCAATCTCTTCTACCATTGCCTACCTCCAATTCTTACTCCTTAAAGCTTCCTCAACTATTTTTAGAATCTGCTCTGAACATACAGATGCATTTGTCAACCCATTCATCGGGTATCTTGATCTCTGGGCTTCATATTCGGGATCATACCGCCGAAGATGAACTCCCCTAGTGCTTCGTGATGGTAACTAATATGCTCTACTAATACTTTCAACATTATCCTCCACATTCTCAACATTCTCCTGTGATATTTCGTTATTCATTTAGTCAGGGAATATTGGGTTCTCAATGGAAGAAGAGCTTACCTCGATCTACGAATGCTCATTAGCAAGGTCCATTGGAGGTGGTATTGATCTTCTGGGCTGTTCTACAGTCTTGTGACCAGTGACTTCTTTTGATTATGGTGAAGACTAGTTTAACCAACTTAGATCGTCATTTAAGTTCTCCCCCTGACGATGAAGTTAGGGATAAAAGTACTCTTCTTCATTAAAGTCACAATCCATAGAGGTATATAATTGATTTGTCATAGGATTAAAGCATCTGTAACCCTTTTATGATACCCCATATCCCACAAACATGCATTTCACAGCTCTATGCTCCAGTTTATGTCTACTCCTTTTTTGGAGATGAGCATATACAACGCATCCAAAAACACAAGGAGTTAAAGAATGAAACAGAGAGTTAGGCACAGACAAATATAGCACTTCTAAAGGTATTTTGTATTGAAGTGTTCTGTTTGGAAGGCAATTAGAGAGGTAGTTAGGGGTAGCAATGGGTTTAGGCCAAAGTAGGGTCGGGACGTGAGCTTCTATCATCATAGCCCGAGTCATGTTTAAAAGTGTACTGTTTTTTCTTTCTGCAACACCATTTTGTTGGGGAGTATCTGGATATGTAGTTAGGTGAATAATACCCTGGTTTTGACAAAATATTTTCATATTTTTATTCACATATTCCCCACCATTGTCCGACCTTAAAATATTGATTCTTGTCTGAAACTGAGCAAGTATCATTTGATAAAAGGATGTAAATAAGTTATAAACTTCAAATTTATGTTTAATGAAGTATATCCAACTCATTCTAGAATAATCATCAATGAATAGAACATAGTAAAGGAATTTATGAGTGCCAAGTTTTGGGGCAGGGCCCTATACATCTGAGTGAATCAAATAGAAAGATTTAGTTGTATTGTTTAAACTACCAGGATAACTCTACTTATGACTCTTAGCTAAATAACATGCTTCACAATTTAAAACTATATCTGATCCAGCAAGACAAGGAAAAAGACGTTCTAAGTACCCTAGTGAAGGATGACCTAAACGTCGATGCCACATTCGCATTTGGATTTCTGATGATTTCCCAGCAAGAGCAACATTTCTCGATTTGGTCATCTCCCCCATGTAGTACATCCCAGTTTTCTCAACACCATGCCAATAGTCTCCCCTGTTCGAGTATCCTGCACGGTACAACAATTAGAGTTCGATCCATTAGAATAATACAATGTAATTCTTTTGTCAAGTGACTGACAGATAGCAGTTTGTATGACAGTGTTGGAATATAAAGATAGTTAGGTAATAAAATATCCCCAATTTTTACTATTCTAATTTCAACAACTTCCATACATTCACCATTAGCAGTCTGGATAAAAGTTTTTTGAATTTCAATCAGATCTAAAAAATCCGTTTTGTCATGAGACATGGTGTGGGTTGCACCACAGTAAAAAATCCACCGAGTATCGAGTTCGACATAACACGTCACCCCCATGTTTTGGATTTTATTAGGTTGAGGGTTAGAAAAGGTTTGGCTGGGTATTTGGGCTTTGGTACATGCTGGGCCTCGTGAAACAAGGCCATGTCTTAGTAGGAGTCCGGTTTTTTATGGGATATTTTATAGGGTATTTGTGGGGTTAGGTTTAGGGTTTTTAAGCATTGCCCCCAATGATTCCCCCAATACCCTACCCTATCCGCCGTTCTCTCTCCTCTCTTCCTCGGTTGCCTCCAATAACTTACCTCTTCCGCCAGTCTCTCGCCTCTGCTCCTCTCTGAATTTATGGAGGTTTCCTTCATCTCCTCCATCATCTTCTACCAACTTGTCCTTCTTTGCTCCATCTACATCCTCTTCTCCTCGGGCCACCGTAGCTCTTCCTCCTTACTTGAGTTCTTCGCCTCAAGTCTTCCCTTTTTTCCCCCACTCAGGGAATCTAATGATTTGGAAATAACTCTCCTTCGTGTGACGTGTTCCCCCACAATGGGAACATTTGAGATGTGACTTATCTTCATTTCACCGGAGTGATGTGGCTCCCCCTAACCGGTTTCCTAAGACAAGTCCACTTCCCACACCTTATTTTTCCTCGGCCACCGGCAAGTTAGGTAGGTATGTCTTCATTACTTCCCTTCTTTCTAATTCACGTCTTATTGTACTGAAGGCTATGTCTACTAATTGTAATGGATCCTAGTTTACCAATTCTTTTCAGTCTTTGTCAAAGGATTCGTCTAAGCCCGCTAAGAATTGGTATAACCTCATCTATTGCGTTAATTTGTTGAATGTGGTTATGTCCTCTGTGCATGTCATAGGATTCGACATTCTTCTATTGATCTCCTTCCAGAGTGTACCGAGCTTACCGTAGTATGTCTCGACTGGATCTTTCCCTTGTCTGATAGTGTTTGCTCTTGTGGTGAGGTTAAATATCTGTAGACCATCTTTTCCACCACCATAGACTGCTTCAATGCCTTTGCATAAGTCTTTTGCTGTTGGAAAATCAAGGAATTGGTTTACCAATTCCGGTTCGATGTTTTCAATAATCCATGTTTTAACTATGGCATCTTTTTGGCCCCAATGGTTGTACTCTTCGATGTCAGGAGGGGGTTTGGCTGTGATGTGAGTGAGCCTTCCCCTTCCTTCGATCGTCATCAGCATTAGCTGTGACCATTTACCATAGTTTTGATTATTGAGTTTTTCAATTACATGAACTGAAGATCCATGGATATCTATGCTTTTATTATTCAGCCTTTCAATGACTTGTAATAGTTGAGCCATAGTAACATGTTCTTCATTTGGGTTTTTTTTTATGATCCATCCATAGTAAACGATGGTTCAGGTAGGTTATACTTCAGTAAATGATGAAGAGAAAAGGCTGAAAAACCACCAAAGATCGAGCCTGCTCCTAATACCAAGTTAAATTTAGAGATTTTATGTGTTTTTCATATATCTAAATAACTTACAATGTTTGGTATTTATACATGTACACCAAGTATTAAAGTCCTAATAAACTACTGTTTCTAATTCAATTCTATCCTTGTAATTCAATTTTATCCTAATATGAATTTTACCTTCTGCTAATCTCTTTCAATTCTTATCTCAATACTTGTTGTATTTTATCCTTTGTTTTCCATCACCCACAACATCCAAAACCATTGCAGGATCCCAATAAGATTGAACTTCAAACTCCACATGACAGATTCCAATTTTGGGTGATGAACCATGCTTAGTATACAGGTTGATAAATCAGCCCATTTTGAGACAAAATCACCCATTAAATTCATCTTTGGAAAGGCCTGTGTCTGAAAGGAGAGTGGAAAACTCCTTTTGAAATATCAAAAACATTTGAGAAAGACCCTTTCTTATCTCAAATTTCACTTCATCATCAGCCATAACTAGAGGGCCTTCCTCATCCTCCCCTCATGTACGATATCTACTATTATTCATCTCCAAATGGAGGGCAAGGCGCAGAGATGGACATGGCCCTCAAACTACTGCAAGAAATACATTTTTTGGTAGAATTTGGATCTAGGGGTTTAACCCGAGCCAAAATAGGTAAGTCTACATGGCCAAGTTTAGGCACGATTCTCAGTATCTCCTCCTCTTCCTTGTCTTCCCAAGGAACAACTTCTAAGTAATCAACATAGGACTTTGCAATTTCTTCACATTGGTAAGACACTGTAACCCGAAGAACACCAAAGGCTGAATTCATACTTTTCCATGACTCAACATGTGTACTGGCTAGAAGGTGAAGATGGTTCACGAGATTAACATAGTGATCAAAGTCAACAATGGAGCAATGAACTTCAATGTTAGAGCCAAAGTTAGGGGACAAAAGCTAATTGGCAATGAACTTGCTCTTTGCTAAAAGACGAGAGATTGGAAAAAGAATATTATGTGTCTTCCTTGATCGATATTTCTCAAGCAAACGGTGATGTCTTTAATATCAAGATCATCTCTTGGTTCACAGCTCTTATCTACAACAGCTTCATCCATATGTTATGAGAAGTGTCCAGATGAATCATCCTTCTGCACATCTGTAAAGAGGTATCTTAATGTTTTAGTTCTAACTACTGACATATGAAAAGCACACAAATCATACAAAATTATTATCAAGAGATAGAGTTTAATTTCTCTATTTTTAAATTACATTATGTAAAACGGGAAGAATTTGTGGAATTTTTCTAGAGTATTGAAGTAAGACTGGTACATGGTTTATATAGTTATAAGATTTCCTATTTTATAAAGTCTAATTATGTACATCCCTTGATTACTGCTTGATTCTAGGCTTTGACTGATCTGCCTCTTGATTTCCTGCCTTATTTTGAGAATGATCTAGTGATTCTAGGCCTCATTAATTCTTTCTACCAGCACTGTTTCTGACATTTTAGAGGCTCCTCCCCAGAGTAAAGTATCTTGAAGTGGTTTTTCTACCAACCTTGTCTCCTCTCCAATCTTTATTAGTGTAAGCCCTCATCTCAAGATGACCATTTTTCTGAAACAATATTTCCTTACTTTTAAGAACTTGATAATTTTAAAAATTGCTTTCATGTTATCACTTTGAGGTTTGTGCATAAATTGGCTTACAACTCCTTCTACATAAGCAATATTAGGTTAGCTACTTACTAATCTCTAATATTGGGTCTAGTCTGTTAGCTCAACTCTTTCAATATGTTAGAGTCCATGATTCACTATCATGGGAGTGCCTGCTAGTTTACAGTCCAACATTCTTGTTTCTGCGAGCCGATCTAGGATATACTTCTTTTTGTGATATAAAGATTCTTAATTTTAACTATAGAAATTCAATCCCCAAGAAGTATTTCAAATTTCCTGGATCCTTCATTTTTGAATTCTTTGAACAATTTTCTCTTCAGCTTTGAGATCTCTTTAATATCATTCCCTATCGAAATCATGTCATATACATATATGATTAGGCATGTTACGAGTTGCCCCTTTTTCTTCAAAAAGAGGATATAATTTGAGTTACTCTAATAATAACACGATATTTCTTCATGGCCATTGTAAATTTTCTAAACCATGCCCTAAGAGATTGCTTTATCTCATATAACACCTTCCTCCACTTGCATCCTTCTCCCATGGAAAAACCTTATAAAAAACTAGAGGAGCTATTATGTAAACTTCTTCATGTAATTCCTTATGTAGTGAAGACTCCACCTTGATTACTAACGTTTTTATGTCTAATGATGGAAGCCAAAATGCAAAGTCAAATAGAGTTGAAAACATCACGGAAACCAAAATGCATAGAGTTTAAAATGTGATGGAAGTAATGGAATCTAAAATACAAAGCTTTATGCATTCTGTCAAAGGACGACAATAAAACATTTGAGCCACGTCTTCAAAAGCTTGAGCCATGTCTCAAAGCAGTCAGCAAAGTTCAAACACTTTGTCAAAGGATAAGAATATTATAATTGCCTAAATCTTGTGTTTTATCCTTTCCTTATTTCACTCTAACCTAACTTATTTAGACATGGTTTTATTGTCAAGGATATCTCTTAATTTTAGCAAATAAGTGATGCTCATATATATTGAAGATTATTCAAGTTAATTTTGGTAATTACCAAAATTCAAGCATTGTGGTTATGGAAAAAGAAATATGTTGAAGCTTCAGGGTGCAGGAAATAAAGTGAAAAGATTCTTGCTGTAAAATATTCAAATGATATCAATCCTCTACAACCAAAATCAACGATTCTCTATAGCCATATTGGAGGAAATCTTGCTAAAAGTATTGAAGGCAAATCAGATTTTCAGCAGCCTATTTTGAGCCTCCTTTCAACGGCTTTGAGATCAAGTTCAGTATATATTCCCAAGCTTTGAAGTTGAAGATGAACGTGAGATAAAATGAGACAAAAAGTGAGACAAGAACAGAAGCTTTAATCGTGAATTTCAGTTACAAGCTACATCAACAAAGCTTTATTATTTTCTCTCTAGTTCCATAAACCTTATCTTGTATTTCGATTGAGAGAAAATCGAAGTATAAACTCTTGATTGTTTAAAAGAATATTTTGAGAGAGTGTTATACTAAGAATATACCCATAATACTCAAACGTATAGAAAAAAGAGAGAGCTTTTTATTACTAAGATCTGAGATGCTAAAGTGTAGCTGGGGTGCTATGGAGTAGAAGATGGGGATTAAGATCTTCTAGGGTGCTTTAGGTCTCTAAGGGAAGTAATAAAAGAGTGAGTTAAATCCTAAGGGTTGGACAACCCTAGGCGGAGACGTAGGCAAATTAGTTGCCGAACTTCGTATCCAATCTCCGTGTTTTGTCTCGTCTTATTTTTGTCTTCATTGCTTATGTTTTATATTTGTTTTGTTCATCAATCAAAGCAGCGACCAGTCAAAGCTTGAGAAAAAGCCTTTGAAACCAATTTCAAGGCGTTGACATCCAGATTCAAAGATAAGTCTTAACGCTTATATTTCGCCTTTGAAAGTCAGTTTAAGACCTTGAGATCCTGAATGCGAAAATCGAATATACTCTATTCCCCCCCCCCCCCCCCCCCCTCTAGAGTATAATTAATTCTATTCCATATCCCTATTGATTCTTCATGTAGGAAAGCATTTTTCACTTTAAACTTATGCAAGGGCCATTCCTTATTTGTAGCAATTGAGAATAGAACCCTTATATTGTTAATTTTTGCCACGGATGAAAATGTCTCATAATAGTCAATACCATATGTCTGATTTACCCCTTAGCACTGGCCTTGCCTTGTATCTCTTAATAGAGTTATCAGCCCTACACTTTATAGTGAAGATCCACTTGCATCCAACAGGTTGTTTTCCTGGTGGAAGTGTACACTTTCCCAAGTATCATTTTTTTCCTATACTTTAATCTCATCTTCCATGTCTTTCCTCTATACTTTGCTTTGTAAGGCCTCTATTGTAGTTCTTGGTATTTTTTCTAAGTAAATCAAGGAATTTCATGCTTTTATTATAATGGATAGATTTCTAATCCTAACTATGTTGGTTACCAGATACTTTAATTCCCAAGGCTCATACACTAACTTATACCATTTCGGTGGTATTCTAGAACTTCTATGGGGCAACTTATATATTCCTTGAGTCTCTTCCAAAGCTATGCACTATTCATGTGCTAAGAATTCTTCTTGTATTATGGGGTTAGTTCCTTCGACATTATCATTATCATCAAACATAGGATGATCATGATATAGGTAGGGATAACATAGGTAAAGAAGGAGTACTTACTTCATAGTGCTTAAATAGAGAAGATGATACAGTGACATGATTGAAATGTCAGGCAGTACTATGTTATTAGAAGCAGCCTTAGTGATTTTGCCTACTTGTTCTTAGGGGACATGAGGAAAGCTTGGACTTATTAACAAGCTTAGTGGATTACTAGAATTCTCCCCCTGACGACTAAGATGGTTAGTCTAAAAGTACTCAATTTGAACCAAATTATAGTCCATAGTAGTGTAAACATGATTATTACTTAGATCAAAGCATTGATACCCCTTTTGATTTACACCATACCCAATAAAAACACATTTCGCGCCAAACTTAGTGCGGTGGTGCTTCAAAATTTGGATGAAGATCGTACATACGAAACCTCGAGAGGGAAGGAAAAGGGCAAGAGATATTAGAAGGTGGAGTGCTAATTGATTAAGAGGGGTGTAGGGGCATTTTTGTGGCTTAATTTTAAGGGTTATAAACCCAACTAGGTTTCAGGTGGGTGATACGATGGGTGAATCACCTCTAGGTTGTCCGGTTTTTTACAACCCAACCTTTCCTTCTCGATGAAGATAAAGGGAAGGAGCTCCCCCACACTAGTGTCCTACAATGATGCGCGTCGATAAAGATTGGCTATGCAACTGAAAGGGTCAAAGAAGTCGCCACCAAACCTTTAAGGGAGATTTGGATACCCAATTGGGTTTGAATCCCAAAAATGACTCACGTGAGAGATCTTTGAACCAAGAGTAGGTTCTAGAATGAGCAATCTAGGTCAATTTAAGAAATGATGTGCATACAATTTTTGTAAAGATGGAACAAGTAAGTTTTTGTTTCTAGACAATCATGTAAATACAAAAGAAATCACACTCTAGATTAAGTTGGTTTAGCAAGTTAAGGATTATGTATATAAGTCTAGATTTAGGTGATCACTTTAGTAATATCCACAAGATTAAAGGTCCCTATGGCCGGTTATCCAATTTGTCTTATTAGTCGTGATAGTAGCTTAATAGGTCTTGAATTCATGTAATAAGATAAATGTGGTCATACACAATTATAACATAATAAGTTTCATAAAATAAAAGTGCAAAAATTAAAATAAAGGTCAATATAAAAATATGCAAAGTATGGACTATACGTGAACATGAGTTGATGCATTACTAATAAATGAAGAATTGAGCCTAAGTAGACTATTCTTCATGACATACTTCAACCAAACAAAAGTTTAGTTCATAAGGGACTTGTATGATTTAGCCATTGAATATCATTGACTATAAGGTAAAATGAGCATCAATATATGCTTTATGATACTAATAATAAATGAGCAATATGACAACTCTAAATGTACATTAAAGTATGATATATACTTAGGGTTTGTCTCATGAAAAAGGGTCAAAATTTGAATAAGTCTAGTGAGAATGGAGAAGTACAAATCTCTTCATCATAGACCAAAAGAAAAGGAACTTGTATAATGTAAATGGATTACAATAATAAAGATGCAAGGGGAGGGGATTGCTTGAAATATTAAGAGGAGACCTATTCATGAGGATGGATCCTTTGATATGGTGCTCAAAGTTAGGATCTTGAGATAAAATAAAGGGGTTTTAGAGTTCATTATAAGATAGCATCAATGGTGATATCTCTTTGGTTGATTAAGGCTCACCAAAAGTTACATAAATTTGAAATATCATGTATATGGAGGTTTACATCCTCTATGCTCATCACAAAAATGGTCCACTCTTAGGCCCATGAGTAGATAAACACCACTAGAACCTAAGAGGGATGGTGAATGGAGTAAAAGTACACTAAAACAAAATGAAAAGATATTAAATTGAAAGGGTACTTGGTGTATACTTTTTATGGAATCTCCTTTTCTAAAGCCTTGATTGAGTGTTGTTATAAGGAGTAATGATTCCTTGCTTGATGAAAGCAAAGTAGGCCTTAAATGCACCTTGGTAAGGATTGAAAGTTGTTTGAGAGTATTTAGTTGTGTTTGAGAGGTTATTTGGATATAGTAACAACGCCTAGAATGTGTGAATTTTTGGACCCTTTGCTCATAAAATTTTGGGGTATTTATAAGCAAAAAGGTCGATATTCGAGCGCTTAACGCTAAGTTCGAGCGTCACACATTGGGTTTAGGCATCAAACGCTTGAACTATGTGTCAGACGCTTACTTTTGTTCAGGGATAAGGGGAGTGTAGGGAGTTAGGAGGGCTTTTGAGGGAGCTCTCAAGGGTTGTGCATCAATCGCCTTAAGGGTCAAACGCTCAAAGTAGGGAGAAGCTTGCATGCACTTGTGTTTGGGCAGGGGAAGCACGAACTATGGGCATTAGAAGCCGAAAGATGTGTTGGACACACAAGAGTTGTGCGTTGGAGCCATAAAATTCCAGCATTGGACTCCCTATGTTCAAGTGTACCTTTAACACTTACTTTAGGCGTTATTGCTCCAAGCATTTTTTTGGTTTTGCGTAGATTAGGGGTTTGTTTAATGTGTAAGGATTGATTTTTAAAGTTTTGGTTTTGTGTTTAGGCCATTGTAAGTGTTTTGGGCTCGATTTCTACTTAAGGCCTTTTGAAAGTTTGATTTTGAGGTTATTTTGGGTTTCCTTACACTCAATGTTAAGCTAAGCTAGGTCCATCTGCAAGGGTTGGTTCATTATTAGACTGCTACACGGGAGACACAATTTCATGAATGTAAGGGGTTTTATAGTTAAGTACCTTTGTAGGAAGACGGTTGATTAGGTACGTAGCGATGAGAATAGCTTCATGCCAAAAGCTCTAAGGTACCTATGACTCAAGCATAATGTCTAGGTAATATAGAGGAGGGTTCTATGCTTTCTTTCAACTTCACTAATTTGTCATGAAGTATAGGGACAAGTTATTTGGTGTATTGATCCATGGTCAGAGAAGAATTGCTTCATGTTAGTATTAACATATTCTCCTCCATT
Source organism: Dysphania ambrosioides (assembly GCA_026401315.1). Classification (NCBI taxonomy): domain Eukaryota; kingdom Viridiplantae; phylum Streptophyta; class Magnoliopsida; order Caryophyllales; family Amaranthaceae; genus Dysphania; species Dysphania ambrosioides. Next base: position 16,653,197 of record CM048660.1, on the reverse strand, counting down.
ATCTAATTGGGTAATTTGTTTCCTATATTGGTTTCGAATCAAGGTATAAATAATAAAAACTTAGCAAATACTTCATATTTGTTCTTAAGGAACTAAACCCAAGTCATACAAGTGTAATCATCAATAAATAATTAGAAATAAGAAAAATCATTATTCCTTATTTCAAGGGCCCCTATGAGTCAAAATGAACCAAAAGAAAGATACATTAGTTTTATTTTTACTAAGTCTAAATTAAAGGAACATTTACGACTTTTAACCTGATATACTTATGCCATAAGAGAAATGTTTATTGGACTTAAAGAGAGAAGGAAACAAGTGACCTGAATACTGGATAGAGGGGTGAACTAACTGCCGATTTCATAGCTAAAATTGTTGATCACCGTCATGTGAGTTATCAATGCTTTCTCTTAGTGAGCCACTTCATCAAAATAGTAGAGCGTACCTCATTCAATGCCAAACCCAATCATCTTCTTATTTTGAATATCCTACACTAGAAAAAAATTAAAGCAGATAAGTACAATGCAATTTAACTCCTTGGTCATATGGCTACCTAAGAGCAATTTATGGGATAACTATGGAACATATAGGCAATTTTTTAGGATAATGTCCAAGGAAAACTTAATACTTCCTATTATGTCAACCGATGATAAGTGATCATCCACTGTTTGAATATAGGCTTTGACTAACTTATCAATTGTTTGAAAGTCTAAGTTGTTATATGTTATTGTGTTAGTAGCTCCATAATCAAAGATCCAATCGAAGGTTTTTGCTATGGTTGAAAGTCCGGTACTTGGGTTTGGGTTTTGAGTTTTTGGGTTTTGGGATTAATTTTGGGTTTGTAGTTACAGGCTTTTGATTTTAGGTTTTGTACGTGCTTTGCTCATCATAAAGCTTTTAGAGGAATGGTTGTGTGTTGGGCTTGATGGATCCATGCAAAATCTTAGGTTAGCATAATCACAGAGCCTAATAAAAGTGAGATGAGGCAAGATAGAGTTTTGATCCCTAATTCCCTCATTACTTCCACCAAACATTTTGCTCATGCTCCCTTGAGTTGATTTTGTTATCCTTTGGTTCCCTTCATATTCTTCTTCCTTACTGCCTCTTTGCACGAGCGTGACTCCTCCCATACTTGGTTTCATGCTCTTTTTCTTCTTCACATCTTGCCACTACTCTGGGTATCCCACAAGTTTGAAACACACTTCCTTGGTGTTTTATTCCACCACAATGAGGGTGCATTCTCATCATCCTGCCTAAATGATGTGTTTTAAGAGCACTAATATAATTTAAAATATAGTATAGAGTAGCATTAGGTAACTAACAAATAGAACTGTAAAAGTAGAACCTTCAACTACCCCAATTAAAGAATAACAAAGTATAACAGGCCAACAAACTATGCCTAAACAACTAGAAAAGTCTTTCACACATATATCCCCATAGCCAAAAAAAGTCCTTCCAACATATAGGGTCTGTTTAATATAGCGTAAAACATTTTCCCTGAAAATTGTTTTCCCATTTTACATTGTTTAGTTTGAAGTAAAATATAAGATGTAAAATTTGAAGTGCAAATTCATTTTACATCGTATTGAAAATGTTTTCCTGCAAAATTGGAAGTAAAACAACTTTACACCGTTCACTCCAAAAAATTAAAAATCATCTAACAAATAAGTAAACTCACGCAGTCACGCTTCACGCCATTTTCAATTCTCATCTTCTCCTCTCTACTCCTCATTTCTCTCTCTAAAAAGTTGGATAAAAAATCCTCAATTTCTGTCCATCTTCTTTGAATCTCATTAGTTAGGTACGTTTTCGTTGAATTTTATGTCTTGATTATTAAATTATTGTATTATATCATAAATTTGAATAAACCCTAGATTTCTCCCAATTTGATTGAATTATAAAAGTTTTCATGAAATGTGGCAAATTTTAAGATGTTTTTAGTTGAAGGAACCCCTAGTCTTGTACTCGTATATGTTCAAATTGATTTTCTTTTGTACATAAACTAATACTGGAAATAATGTCGTCTTTTTGTGGGATTGTGAATTTCTTTATTAATTGTGGGATGGTGAAACCCCTAGTCTTAGTTGAAGGGGGAGTGCTTCACCTTTTTATTTTCTTCCTGAGCCTGTTTTATTAATTGCGGGTGTTTGTAGTACTTGTTGATGAATCATGTTCATGTTGTTGGTGTTGTAGTCTTCTGGTTGTTTCTCTTTGATTTTTTGAAGGCAAAGTTGTTCGGTTCTTCTTCTGCTCAGTGCCAGTGCCATTGATGAGAGAACAAAGAATTTGGAACAGTGGGTTATCATGTTTGTTATTTGTACTGGGAGAAGGTCCAAATTTTAGCTAAAAACTGGAGTAGCATATACGGACTATGAAGTAGAGCTAATTTGAGCTATGGCAATTTGCTTGATTATAAATTAATACGATTTAGTTGATTTTGTAGAAATGCTCTGTGCAAAAATATAAGTAACTATTAATTTTATCCGCAAAGAATTTGTTAATTTATTTGATTAATTATCATGTCTTATTTTTTTAATCATAATATTTGATAATGTCAAGTATAATTATGTCTTGCTTTAGATTAATCAATTATACAGAGTAAAAGGCATTTGAGAATAGAGATTGTTCAAAATGACAGCATAAGTTGACATAAATTAAGAAAATCAGTAGGAAAGCTACTTGAATGCTTCAAAATAATAAAGCTAGCTACTTGAATATCAATAAAGAGGAATATATTTTGTTCCAAATAAGTTCCCATTTTCTTGCATGCTTGATTTTCACCATAATAGCAATGAAGAGATATCTAAGATTAATTAACTATTTTTAAAGCCCAACTGCCAAGCTACTAATTAGAATGCTTGTTTTATTTAGCATTTAGCATCATTTTTAAATAATTAAGTTTTATTTTGCCTAATATCAATGTGTTTTTTAGAAGGTCAAATTAACCTCATATGGAGTCGAAAGATATTCAGATGGCGCAGGTAATAATCTAATTTGCTTTAAAAAGAATTAATATTTTGCTACATTTTCTCTATTTTTATTACTTTTTAAAATCTCTATAGATGATCCATAAAAGCATGATTATTGGTTTTGTTGCTGCCATTATTGCTTCTGTCCTTACTTTTGTTAAACTAAATAAATCTAGAATTAAAAAATCTAAAATAATTAGGCAACCTTATGTTAATAGGGATAACTTGAGGGAGACTAATGTCGATAGTATTTTATATTGTGGTGATAATCATTGTCTTGGGAAAATTCGTATGAGACCTAGTTCTTTTTTTTAGCTTGTGTCATCTTTTAGTTGAAAGAGGACTTTTGTCGGAAAGCAAGCAAATGAGTGCTAAGGAGCAAGTATTAGTTTTTTTTATATGTGTTGGGTCATAATGTAAGATTTCAGGTAGCTGGTGGAAGATTTTTTTCGATCTACTGGGACTATACATTGTTATTTTCATATAGTGCTCCAAGCAATCCTTCGGTTGTATCCATATGTTGTGAAACCACCGAGAACTAGTGTGCAACTACATATTCAAAAAAATCCTAGGTTTTTTCCTTGGTTTGAAGACTTCATAGGAGCTATAGATGGGACCCATGTGAGTGCATCTGTTCCCATTGAGATGCAAGATAGATTTTGGGGAAGAAAGGATAAGACAACACAAAATGTACTAGCAGCCGTTGACTTTAATCTCAAATTCACTTTTGTAATTGTTGGTTGGGAGGGTTCTGCCCACGATTCAAGGGTTCTAGGTGATGCACTTAGAAAGGGGTTTAAGGTTCCAGAAGATAATACTTTAATTACTTTTCTCTTATTGTTAATAATTAGTAATGGTCTAAACTTCACTTTGATTGATTAATATATTGATGATGATTTACGATTGTAGGGAAATAATATCTAGCCAATGCTGGTTATGGGAGCCGAAAAGGTTTTATGCCTCCCTTTAGACGTGTTCGCTATCATTTAAAAGAGTATAGCGACAACCCTCTCGAGAATGAACACAAAATATTCAATCTTTGTCATTCTTCCTTGAGAATGTGTATAGAGATGGCATTTTAAGTTTTAAAAAAGAGATTTCGTGTCTTGGATGCTGAGCCATTTTGGTCATTTGAAACTCAAGTGGACGTGGTCCTTGCTTTTTGTGTGATACATAACTATCTTAGGGGTGTTGATCCAGATGATGCAATTAAAAGAGAGACGGACAAAGAGATTTCCTCACAAGACACAAGAACACTACTTATTCGAAAGGAAATACGTGAGGAAACCAAAGAGTGTGTAAGAAAGAGAAATGCCATAGCATCGGCAATGTGGAATGCATACAAAAAGCGCCGAACTGATTAAAGTTGTAGATTGTTATTTTTTAATTAATAGATAGTAATATATTGTATTAAACTAGTGGTTGGACTTTCAGTTGAGTTGAATGTTCAGAAATAACATAAATTACTTTAGACTAATTTGTGTTTTTACAATTTTCTGTTGAATTCACTTGGTTAGTCATCACTCATGTCACCTATTTTTAGATTAGCAAAATATGATATGTTATTTTCTTACTAACCTATAAACATAAAATGGATATTGATAATGTTATGCTGGTGAAAGAAGAAAAGAAAGCTAATTTTTCGTTGGTCGAAACAAATGTCGAAAGAGTTACTACAATTTCTTTATGAAGAAGTGAGGAAAGGAAACCGGCCAAATAACACTTTTAGGACCAGCTCCTTCATAGCTGCTGCAAAGATGATTTCTGAAAAGTTCCAGACCACATGCAATGCTGACAATGTTGAGAATCATATGAGGACAGTGAGAAGTACTTGGGGAAAAATCTCTCAAGTGCGGGGAAGATCCAGATTTGGTTGGGATGACAATGTAAAGATGATAACTGCTTCTCCCAATGTATATCATGCTTATGTTTAGGTATGTTTTATCTAATGAGTTCCTGGTATTTTGAGTCAATAAACTTTAGTTAGAAATGCAACAGAATTTTGTTTCATTTACAATTAGTTATATCCAGTCAAGGCATTGATTCTTCTACTTGTTATCGGGCTCAAGAATCGAGAAATATATTTCTTATCTGCATTAATATGGTTGATACCATAACAGCCTCATTCTTTTTGTGTATGTGATTACAGGAATATCCATCTCATGAGAAATACTTGAATAAGAAAAACGATATGTATGAGGAGATATCAATGGTAGCGGGCAAGGACATTGCAAGGGGTAATTTTTCCAAGACTTTTGTTGACATTGAAAATACTTTAAGTGAGCAACCAAGTAATATTGAAATAGAACCTACTAAGTCGGATAGCGCAACTTCATCTGAGCCTAGATCTCATAGGAAGAGGATGACTTAAAACTTATTTCTACACAGCTAGGAGAAGTTGTTAGTGCTCTCAAGAAATTTGTGGACAATCAACTTGATGTAGAGAAGCTCTATAGGGCGATCATGAAAGTTGATGATGTTGAAGAAGCTATTCGGCTTGCAGCTTTTGATCACTTAGTTGAGTATGAAATGCTTGCTAAGGCTTTTTTGACAAAGAGTGAACCTCTTCGCAATATTTGGCTCCAAAATTTTGTCAAGTCTTTACTTTGATTTTGTTTCCTACCAACATTGTGATGTGAATTATGTGGTGTTTTGAAAGGTTTTTTTATATGAACTATTTTAATCTTAGTAGCCTCGTTTTATCATTATCATGTTAAGATTTTTGAAATTTGGAATCATTATGAAATGACTATTTAGTTTCTTTAATTATTTTTTTATTTTGCTTGAAATAAAAATAATATATTATAGATTTTATAAAAAAAAATATTTATTGTAGCATAATAACTTTAGTTAATGACAATCAACTAGAAAATACAACGAAAAAGGGGTAAAAATGACAAGAGAATACAATTAGAAAATATAATAGGAAAAATTGATTTTCACTTCAACCAAACAACGGAAAATATTTAAATGTAAAATCATTTTCCATCCAACTAAACAACGGAAAAGTTTCATGAAAATGAGTTTTCCATCGTAAAAGGTTTTCCATGTAAAATCATTTTCAGTTGAAAATGTTTTACGCTCTACTAATTAGAGCTTTAGAATAAAAGCGTAAGTTGGTATTCAATTCCATATTTAATCATGATCAAAGTTTCAATAACTCTGGATTTAGTTGTTAGAAACGAGAAAGACAAAACATAATCATTTACAAAAAACACTAGCTTAAGAACTCAACTTAGTTTTTACTCATTTTGATAACATACAACCTCATAAGAATAAGCACATACTATAACCAAATAACACAAAGAATTGGCACCTTGAGCATATGGAAAAACTTACCATGGTAAATCATTCCAAATTATCATATACTCTTAACACTTAAAAGTACAAAACAATCTATCAACAAGAATAATCGATTCTACCTAGAAATATGCCTAAGCTCAATGAAGTAAGTAAACATTAATAACGAGCGTTGAGAAAATAAGTAACAACTCTACATTAAAAGAACTATAATTGACAATAGAATACAACCCAAGACTTACATAAGGCAACACAAAAAGGAACACTCGTACCATGATTCTAATCGCAATGTTGTTTAGACCCCATATTCACCTCCATATGCCTCACAAGTGCAACCCCACAATTCTAGTGATTATTTACAGATTTCCAATCAAATCCAAGGAAATTGCATCATGTTATAGATGATAGTTGCGAAATTTTAGTTTGATTAATACGAATAGTTTCAACTAAGTATGAATATGAACTCCTTCGAGATTAACTTGTAGTATTAGTATGTAAAAAGAAAAAAGAAAAAAACAGCAAAAAAATTAAGAAAAAAGCACAACATATACTAGAATTTCATGGCAAAATTGTATTCCTCAAACCCAAAGCTCCCTCAATCGTTTGCATTGTGTCAAAGGCAAGTGAAGCACACCAAGTAAAAGAGCTCAATTTAAAAGATATTAAAAAAAAAACATTATATCCTTGACATTAAATGTACTTACCATCAACTCCTTCCAATCAACAACTTCAACGAACTTGTTATTCCTTGTTGAATCATTTTAATGTTTGAGTATCACTTGCTCTCAAAAACTAAGGAAATTATAAATAATAAGAAATAAGCAAAAAAAAAAAAAAAAGGGGGTAAGAAATGAACAATAAAAAGTAAGAAACAAGCAAACAAATGTAAGAAATGAGCAAGAAAAAAGTAACAAATGAGCAAAAAACAAAGTAACAAATGAGCAAAAAAATAAACATTTCTTAAAACTAACATAAGCTCAAAGAATGAAAAAGAACCGAGTAGGTGAAGAATCTTATTTGTACTTTTCCTTATCATTTAACATCGTAGACCAAGCATTAATTATTAAACAAGATGACGTTATGCGGGTTTCCAAGGATTGAAACTAAGCCCTTCGACAACAATAGGAATACAATCATCGACTTGATCTCTGCCTTTCACTACAAATAAAAAAAGTGCTAGAAATCAATCTAGTCCATTAAAACAAATTAGGGATTACTCCGTTAAAATAAAAAGGGAATTGAGAAGTATGGGTATCAAAAAGTATTAAAAAGTATGGGTGTTGGAACTGACTTTGAAAGCCTTTTCTTAGATACTTCAATTATGTAATAGCGTGAAATTAAACCATTACAAAGCTAGTAAAATTGTAAGATTTGAACAAATAGAGATAGTCACAAAAATAAGTACAACAGATTTGGAATATATATATATAAGTTGTTATTTAAACTAACTTCTTATCTTGTTGTAGGACTAATCCTACTTAGAGTCTAACTCCCTACTTATCATAACTTGTATTATAATCTAATTGTACTACTAATACATGTATTTATGTTAGTATTTTCTACACTCCCCCTCAAATTGTTTGTGAGATCTTCAACACCCAACTTGCTCAATACTTTTTCAAATACGTGTACCCCAACTGCTTTGGTCAGAATATCAGCCATTTGGTCGCTGGATCGCACAAACGGAAGACTTACCACTCCAGCATCTAGGTAGTCCTTTATGAAATACATATCTACTTCAACATGTTTTGTTTTGTCATGCTGTATCGGATTTTTGAAAATGCTAATTACAGCTTTATTATCACAAAAAAGTTCACAACTAGTTTCGGGGGGAAAACCAAGTTCAGACAGAAGTTTCTTTAACCATAGAACTTCTGTGATTCCTTTTGCGATTCCCCGAAATTTCGCTTCGGCACTAGACATAGAAACAAACTTTTGTTTCTTACTCCTCCACGTTACTAGATTACCACCAACTAGGGTAAAGTATCCTGACGTAGATTTTCTACTATCTTGATCTTCGACCAAGTCAACATCAGTATAGGCCTTTAGGCTAAGGTGTCCATTATTTATGAACAAAATTCCTTTGGTCGGTGTCTTCTTAAGATATCTCAGAATTCTGTAGACTGCTTCCATTTGAGGCTCCTGAAGTTTATGCATAAACCTACTTACTATACCAACTGCATAGGCAATATTTGGTCGAGTATGAGCCATATATATGAGTTTTTCTACAAGTCTTTGATATTGACCTTGATCTACCAACTCGGTTCCTTCTTTAATCTGTAATCCATGGTTTACTATTATCGGGGTTTGCAGTCCATCATAACAGTTTCTGACAACAGATCCAAAATGTATTTTCTTTGAGAAATGAAGATGCCAAGGTTTGACCTAAGGACTTCAATTCCTAGGAAATACTTAAGTTTCCCCAGATCTTTCATTTTGAATTCTTGAAACAATTTCAATTTTAATGACTCTATCTCCTCCTTGTCATTTCCCGTAATGACCATATCATCTACATAGATGATGAGACATACCATCAAATCACCCCTCCCTTTTAGGAACAAAGTATGGTCAACCCCAATTTGTTTATATCCAAACTTTTTCATTGCCATTGTGAATCTGCCAAACCAAGCTCAAGTTGATTGTTTTAGGCCGTATAGAGCTTTCTTTAGCCTACATCCTTCTCCTTAAGAGAAATCTTGGGAGAAACCCAGGGGTGGCTCTATGTAGACTTCTTTTATAATTTCTCCATGAAAGAACGCATTTTTCACATCTAATTGGTGTAAAGGCCATCCTTTGTTTACAGCAACAGAGAATAATACCCTGATTGTATCGATCTTTTCTATTGAAGAGAATGTCTCTAAGTTGTTGATCCCATATACATGGGTATATCCTTTTTCCATAAGTCTTTCTTTATATCTTTTGATACTTCCATCTGCCCTATATTTGACGGTGAAAACCCATTTGCAACCCACAACCTTTTTTCTTTTGGAATCGCACACCTATCCCACATGTCATTCTTCTCAAGTGCACTTATTTCATCTTTCATAGCCAACCTCCATTTATCATGTTTGAGTGATTCCTCTATGGTTCTTGGAATCGTGGCTGAGCATATACAGGCATTAAAGGCTACTTCGCTTCCAGACAGCCCGCTAATGTCAGAATTTGGATATATTGATCTTTGGGCCTCAAATTCTGGATCATACCGCCTTGGGGGTATGCCTCTTGTACTCCTAGGAGGTAAGTGGTATCTGGTATTCTATTTCTCATCAGCATCATCTGAGTTTTCTTCACCACTTTCCTGGGATATATGGTTAGGACCGGAGTTGAGAGACCTTCGAATAGGACCGGAGTTGGATATGAGAATAGTGGGTCCATCGTGGAGGCAGTCTCTGTGGTGACATCTAATTTCTAATGGTGGTTTATACTTTAAAGCCTTGGTAGGGAGGCGATAAGTCAAATAGTTTGCCGTTGCCACTACTTCGGACAAAAAATAAGGTGGAACATATGATTCTAGCATAATCGCCCTAGTAATCTCTAATAAGGTCCTAGTCTTTCTTTTGGCTATTCCATTGTGTTGTGGGATATTCGGACAAGTAGTCTAATGGAGGAGTCCATTGGTTTCAAAAAATAGTTTCATGTTCACATATTCTCCCCTATTATCTATTCTTAGAGTTCAAATTTTGGTTTGAAATTAGGTATCAATCAGCTGATATAATTTAAGAAAACTCTATAGACTTCGTCTTTATGTTTTAGAAAGTATACCTAACTCATCCTAGTACAGTCATCAATAGAAATCACATAGTATGCCAAACCATGAGGTCCAATATTAGGTGTTGGGCCCCAAACATCTTAATGAATAAGCATAAAGGTTTTACATCATGACTAGTACTAATAGAGTAAGAATGTTTACGACTTTTAGCCAACACACACAATTTGCAGTCTAATTTCATATTCGAGTTTTTAAGGGAGGGAAAAAGATACTCTAGATAACCTAATGATGGATGTCCAAGTCGACGATGCCATTTCCAGAGTTGTTGGTTTACTAACCCACGAGCAAGCACTGCATCACCTTAGCTTGTTGAGACACCGTGTCCACATAATATAGGCCGGCTTTTTCAATACCACGCCCAATAGTCCTCCTGGTCTAAAGGTCCTGCACAGTACAAGAATTAGGCTCTATTAGAATAGTGCAATTAAGTTCCCGAGTCAATTGACTAATTGAAATTAATTTATGAGATAATTTTGGGACTTGAAAACAGTTTTTAAGGGTGAAATTAGGAAAAATATTTATTTCCCCAGCCCCCTGTACTTCAACACTTTCTCCATTAGCCATTTGAATAGTCGTTTTATGGGTTTTTCCAAAAGAAAAAAGTCCTCGGGGTCGTGTGTCATCGTGTTCGTTGCCCCGCAATCGAAAATCCACGTTGAACATTTAGGCCCATAAGTTGAGTCAGTGTTTTGGGCTAACACTAGGCCCGTAGTCTTAGTGGACTTGAGGGTTAGATTGGAAATCAACAGTTGAGGGCTTCGTGTTTTATCACACGGTCCACAATGAGCCTCAGAACTCCAAGAATCATTTTCTTGATTCTTTAAACCTCGGCAGTGAGAGCACCCGGGTTTAAAACTCTCATTATAGCTTTGTTCCCTCATTTTATGCACGAGGTTTTTCTCTGCAATTTACCAACCTCTCTCCTCTTACCTTGGTCTTCTTGGGTTACTTCTTGTGTTTCCTCCGATTCTTCATCTTCTGGGAGTACTTCATCTTCCTCCTCTAGTACGTCCCCACTCGCGTACATGACACTTCCTTCTTTTTCCTTTTGTCTTGTCACCAGATCCTTCCCTGTCTCCTGTTTCCCCTTTCTCTGTTCTTGCAATTTGGTCCACCAATCTGGGTAGCCGATTAATTTGAAGCATCCACTCTTGGTATGCTTTGTCCCTCCACAATGGCTACATTTTAGCCTGGATTTTTCTTCATCCTCTCGTCAGTTTTGGGTCTTTCCTGGTTTAGATTTGGTGGCAAGGCCACTGCCTACACCTGATTGGGTCGCCCCTTGTGGCTCCTTCCCGATAAGGATCCCCCGGCTCGTTATTTCCCTCCTAATGCATGAGTATGCTTCCTCCGCAGAAGGTAAGGGTGTTTTGTTGAGTATTTCCCTTCTATCTATGTTGAAGGTTTCATTGATTCTTGACAAGACAAGAATCGGTATAATATATTTGTTTGAGTCATCTAGTTATATATGTTTATGTCCTCGTTATGTTTCATTGGGTTTGTTACCCGTCGGTCAATCTCTCTCTAAATATTGACCAGGTTGCTATAGTATGCCTCAATCGTGTCCTTGCCTTGCTTCAATGTGTTTGCCTTGGCTGTCAGATCATAAATCTACAGTCCATCTTGTCCACTACTATAAAGTAATTCTATGTCTTTCCACAAATATCTTATTATGGGATAATTCAAGAATTGACTCACTAGATTTGCTGATATGTTTTCTATTATCCAGGTAATAACCGTGGAATCTTGTTGTGTCTATTTAATGTATTTTGGGTTATCAGTTAATGGTGGTAAAGCAATAATATGGTTGAGCTTTCCCCGCCCGCTGATTGCCAGATACATCAATTTGGACCACTTGGTGTAGTTGTGGTGATTCAGTTTCTCACTCAGAGATATCGGGCAAGATTGCCACCGGTTTCCGGATTTCTGGTGGTGTTTAACTGATGCAAAAGTTGCACCAGTTGGTCCATGGAAACTAGTTGGGAAGTCGGGCCTTTGGAATCTTTTGAGTCATTATCTTTTGTCATGTTTTCAGGTATGTGTTTGGTAGATGATGATCGCTTGTTTGAGGTTTTTCTTGATCGAAAACCTTACGGCTCTAATACCATAGAGACTTTCAATTCTTTAGGTTGAATTGGTTTTTTCTCATTGAATGATAATTTGTTTACATACAAGTTGATATTTATACTAACTTTTTATCTTGTTGTATGACTAATCCTATTTGGAGTCTAACTCCCTACTTATCATAGTTTGTATTATAATCTAATTGTACTACTTATACATGTATTATCTTAGTATTTTCTACATATGCTTCATAAATATTGGGATTGGCCGAAGAATCAAGGTCCATCAACTTAAAAATTTCGTGAAAAGATTTTGTTTGTACATGAAATACAATAATGTTATTATATGTTCAACAAAAATTATCTCTTACAACAATTAAAGTTATTCATCAATATAACAAAAAGTCACTCTTAGTACAATAAAAAGTTATCCATCAATATAACAAAAATTACCCATATTATAAAAGATATAACAATTTCAATAAAAATTGAGATATATTCGAAAATAAAATATTAGATATATTATACAAAAATTACTCCCTAATAAAAAAAATTATTTATTTATATAAAGAAGTAGCTTCATTTAGTAAATCTATATTTCTCCTCGATATGTTTTGTGAAATTTAGTTTACAATCCAAAGTGTAATTTGTCACAAAATATATCGCACGTGGCAGACGAGATGACAACGACAGGAGAGAGGATTGCCCTATATGTGACTCAACGGGCCCAATAGCTTAATAGACTTTGATAATGACATAATTTGGCCGGAAGATGAGAAATACTGACGTGGTATCACAGTTCTGTGGCACCAACTGAACAGTGGACCCCTCGGCTCACCTTTGCGCGGAGCCCATGAAGGATAAAAGGCAAAGACAGCATTGTACCCAGACTTGCCCCCTCCACCACCGACACTCTCACCCTCCCTAAAAATCCCAAATCTGATCGAATCTGCTATTCTACCTTTTGCTCTCTTAACGTTTCCTCTGACCATTGGCTCATCGAGTCATCGGCTTTCCGTCCAACTTACTACTCGTTCCTCTATTTGAATTTATTTCTCTAGCAATTAATTTAAATCGGAAAAATGTAGCACATAAAAGCACATGAAATTAAGGTATGAGAACATGCTATGTAGTGTTAAGACTCTTGTGAGTACCAATTTAATTTGTTACATAATTTACTCTTTCTATTTTTAAAGGGTATATTAACTTCTACAACACCTTTTATAACTCGAATGTATACAATAACATCAAATTTAGACCTGTTTGAATAATGACATACTTCAAAAATATGTTTTAAAATATTTTTGCCTAATTGCCATCTTAAAAATGTTCATTTTTCTATCTAATAACTAATGTTAACCTTTTGCCAAAAAGTATATAACTTTAAACCAACCTTGTGCTTACTATTATATTAGATTTAAGGTGTCTAAACCTAGTGCTTGAAACTTATAACCACAGACTTGTCTATACTATACAAATACCCGGACTCTTTATGAGCAACAAGTTTGAAATTTCCAAGCCTTTAAACATTGTTACTATGCCAAAATATACTCCCTAAACATTCCCAAAGTGTCCTTTAACATAATAAAGGACCTTTCAAAGTAATCTACCATTTTTTAAGCTAGAAAGTTTAGTACTTTAAGTACTCCTAATAGTCGATAAAGAGCCCAAACTGAACATTCTCAGCAGTAAGCAAATCAAGGATCATTCTATCTAATATTTACTTATCTTCTCCTTTTCTTGCTTTCATCATTAGTGACCTTTCACTCAAATAATTAAAGTTAAGACATTATATTAGTTAATGAGTGTTTAGGGAAACTTTCCATCCTTTGCATCGAGATATTTTCTTATTTATTTTCTTTCTTGAGTTCATGATCATCCAAAGACGTATTAACTTTGACGTACATCTTTAATCGACTCACACACATTTATTTATATCAATTCAAAATCAATGATATATTACTCAAGGAGTAACTTCCTTTAAAAACCAGATTCAAGCCTTACAATCATAACTTTTAGCACTAAATATCTAGGAATCGTCCCCTATGATGATTTCCTCCTAATCAAATCAATCTCCTTTCCTCATGCACCTTTATTTTTAAGTACTTTTCTTTCATATTTTTCCTTTACTTTAGTTTATGATGTGAAAGATAAACATCTTCACTTCCACTTGACTCACTTAAGTTATCAATTTCTATGACCAAACCTTAGGAGATCATTACCTTGAATGACTTACCTAAGGGGTGTCTAATATCTCATTTTTTCATACATATCTTTGATTATTTATTCTTTATTCATAATCAATAAGGCCAATTAAAATAGGTCTTGTAAATTAGATTACCTTGGGCTTCATAATCTAAGTTAGATTATGTCATGGAGTGGAACTTGCTTGTGTTTCTTCTTCATAAAAATACTTTAACTTTGCATACACATACAATGCATATTTTAATTTCGCACCTTTAAATATCTCAATTTTATTACTTTGTTTAAATTTTTGTACTTAATTTGCGCAAGAAACTTACTTTGTTGCAAATGTTGTGATCCACCTTTTATTTTTACTTTATGCCAAGACATTTTGAAATTCATCACACCTAATAGGATAAACTCTTAGATAGACCAATTTTAGGGCCCCTTAATTTTGTATACATTAAAGAAGTGATCATATAAAATCTAGATAATTACATGATTTTGACTTCGTGAACCCACCTAATATAGATTTTGCTTCTTGTATTGTGTGAGTTTCTAGGAACTACTAATCTAATGTTGGTACATACCTATCAAGTTTTCAAATTCTTCATCTTTGAATTAAAACAAATTTCTCATTTCCAAACCCATCTTCGGTAAATCAAAACCTATTTTATGTCACTTGGGATTTCAATCTAAGAAGATGTCTAACCTACATTAAGTGTTTAGTGACGACTTCTTAATAACCATGATCCTTTATTCATATGAAAACTGTACTAAGCCATAGAGCTATCAAGAAAAGGGTCTCTTTCTTCACTTCATAAAGATAGCAAGAAGGTTGGGTTGCAAAAATCAAACCTTTGAGAGGTAGCTCACTCAATCAACTATCTACCCGTTAAAAGATAGTTAATATTTTTATCCCTACACTAATGTATCTAAATACACAATCAAATCCTAAAAACTAAAATGCAAAGATAAGGATCTAACCCTATAAGTTCCTCACCAGTGAGCTTGAGGCAGCCTCTGAGATATACACCCCTAGTCATAAAAAACTCACCGAAAATAGAACCATCACACTAGTTAACCACTGTGATTAGAATCTTTGGCTCCTCTAAAGCTTCCTTAATCTAGTCTTGAGGAGAAGTCCCTAATGAGATGGTCTTATATACCGCTATCTTGCATGGTGAAAGTCATGACTAGGCTCCCATCTAGGGCGTACTCCCAACGCCCTGCATCAATTGTAAGAAATAAAGGTCATGAGAAGAACCTGTCTTGGATTATGCGTATCTATCAAAGAACAGGAACAATATTCATCGAATGGCGAGCTAACACCTATTGAAGCCTGAGAGATTGGGACACTTAGATGTTGCACCTATTGTCCTGAGGTTGCTAATAAAGCCCCTACTGAGGCTAAGGTTCTGTGAACATCTATGCCTAACGTCCAATTTCAAGAAAAGGTTTAAATTAAAAACTAATTAATAAACAAATGCTTACATCAATATGATGGCAAGTCAACTTCTCTGTCTATTGAATGCATTTCTACTTAAGCCCATCAATGACCTTCAACAAGGACCCAACCTTCTTCTTGTCAGCTATTAGCAAAAAATAGTGAACAATAGAATGCAGGAGAAACATAAGAATATAAACAAAATAGAGGAAGAATACACTCACCGTTAGTACTCATGCATGCCTCTAGAGGCATAAGACTCCACCTCTAGAGCCTCTAGTTTTGTGACCTACTCTCCCTGTGAATTGACATAGCAGAGCATTAAATCAGTATGAGGAAGCATAGGGTCCTCATCAAAAGTAAACTACAAACATTGTCAAATAATTAACTAGAATCATGATAAAAAAAAACAAAATGCAAAAATATGGAAAAGCATAAAAAGTTTACATCCTAGACACCATCTCGTACAAATGTGTACTACATTTGAGATACCTTGGGATTGGAGTTTTAGCCAAAAAGCGTCAAGGCTCATGGCCTGATGAAATGGTTAGATATCGATCGTTAAGACACCTATTATCAACTATACCTTGACTTCACCTATTACGAGTATTGGGCAAGTAAAGGTCAAATGCACAGGGAATGACTTTATATATATACCGAACTCTAGCAGTTCAGCTACAACCTAGCTCAACTAAAGATTGGGTCTAACTAAATTCTAGTTCGAGGTTTTAAAGGACTTGTTCTATGAAGGTAAAAGCGCTAGAGGTTTTGGATTCAACACCAATTTCTAACATGAATGAGCTAAAGCTGGGTATTGGACTCAAAATGAGATAATATAAGGCTCACTATATGAATCGAACCTAAACATGCTGCAAGGAAGGGATTTCAACTAGGAATCAACCTCTCGGTCATCTTCAAGGAAGGACTTTACAATTGAGATTTCTCATCTAATCGTATTCTAAAGCATCCAAGCAACACACACTAGCTAGTAGAAAATCATTTAATTACTTCGATACATACAAATGATGCGGTTATATACAATACAAAGCACTTAATACCAAGTGCTGTGGTTTTTTAAATAACCGCAGTACTTGAAACCACAAATGCTGTGGTTATTTGACAAACTGTAACACTTGGTACTGATAACCGTTCTTTTAGCGTTGTTTTACTAAAAGGTGAGTTATACAAATAATATTTATAAACGCCTTAATACTACTACAACGAGTGTAATGGTAAGTCGGGGGTCGAACCACAAGGACAAGGGTGATAGTTTCTAGACTTGATGCAAAGGGTTTATTTGGGATTTGATTAAACTATACTAATAACAGAAAAATAAAGCAAGAATAAAAACGATAATATGCTATGGAAGAAAAACGGGGATAGATTAGTTCCACCCTAGGAAGGACAATCAAACTAGCAAATACTTCAAGTTAGGGGAAATTGATCAACAATCAATCATGACACTCTAGCTAACAAGAGGAAGTTTGTGACCCTATAAATCACATGAACAACCTATAATCGCCCTCTGTCTCCTAAGGAGTGGCAGGACAAGATTCGCATCGAATGTCAATCAATCAATCATCAACAATCTCAACCCTAACCCTACGCATGAAGAACGAGCCAACCTAGGGTTTCACCAATCAAACCCCTAAGAAAACTACTCACTCATAGTAATATAAACTAGGGCATAAACAGCGAACAAAAACATGATGGGAAACATAAACAATGCGCACGTAAATGAACAAGGGAATGAAAAGGGAAAATGAAGAATGATAACAAAACCAACAACTACTCTATCAAAACTGTTGAAGGTTTTAGAGCACTCAAGAGGGGGGGGGGGGGGGGGGGGGGGGTTGAATTGAGTGTTAAGTAGCCTTGGCCTATTTTTCTTTCTTTTCGATCTATGAGTGGAACCAGTTGGGTTGGTTCCTGTAAGGAGCAGAATGTAAGAAAAGCAATAAAGAAAACACAAGACTTAACGAGGTTCAGCCAACTATGGCCTACGTCTTCCTACCCTATGCTCTTTTATTAATCTACTCCGAAAAATAAAGAACACAGATACTCTACTGTTTCCCTACTCTGGGAACCAATATACCTCACACTCTACTCCGAATGTGCGCTCGACTTACACTCGTAAGCCCCTTGTGTTTGAACTCACAAACACTAACCCAGCCTTTCAACCCCTCCGTTGAAGGCTTTGACAAAATCAAATGTTCTCTTTTAATCTCACTTCTAAAAGCTAATTAAGAGAAAATGTTTAAGCTCTAAGATTGCTCTTGTAAATGACTCGATGAATAGGCTTTTGTGCTTAAGTGTATATGACTCTCAAAAATTACTCTATTTTTTCATTCCAGAGAGCCTCACCAGAATATGAGAGACTAGATGAGTTTATATACTTGGATACAAAAACCCCAGTTTCCTTAAGTCACATAATCTTGATGAACAAGTAATAATGTGATTTTAGTAAAGTATTTATCTTATTTGATTTAATCATAAAGATAAAATCAATTAAGATAGATACTCCTAGTTTTTAGGTAACCATAATATTCTCATCTAATTTCCCGCTGCTTAGGATATTTTCAGAATAATTCTTTGAAAAAAGTATTTTTACAAAATCATAAATACGCAGCTCAGATATTCCGTACAGTGAACCTGGTTCCTCAACCTGGTTCCCTGAATTGAGTAAGTTATGAATTCTGTTCCAGCTTTGTACCAGAATTCATAATATGACTCAATACACTTATAAGCACTTATTTTACCCAAACATGCAAGTCATACTATGGAGCATATTACATGATAAAACTTCCATTATGAACAATGTATCTTTCTTCAAATGTCTTTGAAAGGCCTCCATGCTCCAAGTCTTGGAATCAACTTAACTACTGCACATGTAACATGGTTAATGTACAATAAAGAGTATGTGACTGCTTTTCAGCATAGCAGTCCAAGAAGCAGTTCCTACTGGTTTCCCACCAGTACATGGAACAATTTACATCCAACCATTTCCTACATATAGACAAGTTAGTTAAATGAATAACACAAATAAGTAATAACTTGTCTAGAAAAACAGTGTTCAATTCCAGCTGGTTTCCAACCAACTATTTGCAATACTTATTGTAACCTGTTTCCTGTAACCATTTGTCATCACTCAAAACCTAAGGGACTCAACAACTGTAAATGGAGCAAGGATAATAGAAAGAACAATGGAATTAACAAAAACAATACATAAAAGCATTAAACAAAATAGGATAGTAAAGAATCGATACCTTATATAAATGAAATTGCGTTAATGAAAGAGAATCTGAATCCGAAATACAAAGCTTGAAAACGAGAACAACAAAAGCTGTAAATTTAAACTAATGCATGAATGAAATGAAAAGAATTAAATTGATGTTCTAGGTTGAAGCACAAGAGCTCTCAAAGTAGGCATGAGGGTTTTTTTACAAAGCAAGAGGGTATTTATACCCTAGGGACATAAGGGGGTAAAACCCTAGAAAAACATTCGAGGGCCGACTTAAGAAAGAACCAAAAACTTTGGAAACAAGAGTCATTCGGCCGAATGAAGGGAGGATTCGGCCGAATGAGTGACCATTCGACCGAGTGGTCATTCCCTTTGCCCATTACAAAAGCCTCATGTTTTTGGAACCTGTCCACCATTCGACCGAAGGAGGGCTTCTATTCGGCCGAATGGGCCTTGATTCAGCCGAATGGGAGTTCATTCGGCTATTAACGAGAGCTAGAGTCATATACTTGTATCCATGCCTTCCATTCGACCGAATGGATGTCAGATTCGATCGAATCTGAACCTAAACTTTGCTGAACAGCTTCTTTGAAGTGTCTAATGGCTTCTGGAGTTTGTGGAATCTTTGAGAGTGACTTAGAGCGCTTGTCCAAGTATGATATGCGCATCTAAACTCTTGATAAGAGTGTCAAAGCCTCGAACACGTCACATTTTACCTCAAAATCATCTAAAGTACCTGAAATGACCTAAAAACAGCTCGAGGACAAGATCAAGGTAAAATCGAATGTAATGTGCATAAAATCAATCTAAAACTGCAAGACTCGACACTAAAATGGGGTTGTAAACGTGCTCTAAAACGAGCACATCAACTTCCCCCAAGCCAAACCTTTGCTAGTCCCTAGCAAATGAACTAGCAAGGCAACACCATGAGTACAACACATGAAAAGAAAAGCGAGCGGAAAACAAGACAATGCCAGCTATGTATGCGCAAAACTCTTCCCTAGGCATGGGTGTACAAGTACAATGGGCTCAAAAGAGTATGATACCATGATGAATGATGTTTTCCACAGACTCGGGACTACTAGAGAAGCTACAACACAACTATGCCGCCGACTACCTAATGAGGTCACAAGTCTACGCTCCCCATGCTATTTCCCAAAAGATGTGGGAAATTTCTAATGCGCTCGTGTGTTTAATAAGGTATGTGTTTTCCTCAGAATCATCCGACTAAAGATGAGCTGGTAATTAAACACTTAGATAGGGAAAAATCTTAGGAATTGTATCTTATCTACTCTCTAGCGTAGAACTTGCTAATCAGGCCAAGTCGAACAGGTTTGGAAATGGTTGCAATGTAGGCTAGGATTAAGGTAGGGTAAAATTTGGGGATGTCGAGTTAAAATAGAGGATAGTAAGCAATCCAAGGTAATGAAAACAAGGACGGCTACTACTTCCGACAACAATGCCACTCCCAAAATACTCAAGATACGCATAAATGAACTCTAATACATTACACCAACTTATTCTCGAATTTTCATTTTCCTAATTTTTTCTATTCCTTTCTTTTTCTTTTCTCTTCTTTTTTTTTTCTTTTTTCTTTCCTCTTTTTTTCTTTTTTTTTTTTGTTTTTCATGCTAATATTTCTTACATATACTAAGAGTAATGTAAAGAGTCATATCATACAACAACGACTTTTCAAACCGAAATCTTTCACCACAATGCAACAAGCACCACTTCACTGTGATCACTTGACTATCCTCTAGGTAAAGAGGGGGAATATTTGGTTCATGTGGAGTTAGGTGATGTAGCTACGAAGAAAAGGTAAAGGCACAAAATTGGCTTACCCTAAAGTCAATCGATATTCATGGTAGGCAATTTGGCCATGTAGTTGTAACTACAAACGTGTTATCATCCCTGACCTTTAGAAAAGAAGACTATGCTGGAGGAGAACAGACACAATACTTAGACTCTCTAACTAGCACTCTATAACATAGGACTTATAATGGAGTCCTAGAAGGCTCAATCCTCACTAGGCTAGTTAAAATGTGCCTCAATAGGTGGTCATCCAAGCCACAAACCAAGCAAGCTCAGACCCCCCAAGTCAGGTGGAAAAACAATTAATCATTTGGTCCCAAAACAGGCACAAGGCTAGGAAAACATGAGTATGCATAGGACCACTATAGTGTACATGTCAACAGCTTGCATGTTGGTTTCACAACTCAAACACATCAACTTAACACACCTAAACATGCAAAGAAAAACTAAAACAAAACCCAAGGAAATAGTTTCAATAATACGGATCTTTTGAGATTTTGAAAACACAAGAACCCTCCCCCAAGCCAGCACAAGAGCCGTCTCGGCACTTGGGAGAAGAGAACCAAAAGGGAGAAAGATCATCATTATGAAATCTATTACTATACAAACAAACAAATAAAACAAACATCGGGTTATCTCCTATAAGTACTTTTGTTTAACATCAATAAGTTCGACACAGTTAGGCAAAAGTTCATACAGAAAAAGAAAACAACGAAATCATACCTGCCGTAGGAGTGGATTCACTCCTAGCATCTTCATCACCTCCAGTGTAGGGAGTCAAAACTCTCCACCGAGCTACAGTGGCAGAAGTAAGCAATGGAGAACTAGGATCATCTAGAGGTGGGTTATAATGCAGGGCTCCCCCAAGCCAGGGTGGAGCCATCGATCTCTTTTTGGTTTTTCTTTTTCTAGCCCTTTTTTGTTTGCGGGCTAGCTTGTCAGTTCCCTCAGACTTGTAATAATTCTCCTTTGTCGGAGAAATCTCCTTCGCAACCTCAAAAATAACTCGCTCCCTTGCCTCCTCCTCATCCGACACATCAACCAACATTAGGGCAGCAAAAACATCACACCCTTTAACCTTTTGTTCAGCTTTATTCTCACCAACCTCAAAGGAACATATCTTCTCAACCATGGGTTCCTTAGAAGACTTAGAAGAGGCAAATACTACCTTTTTTATACCACCCTCACAGTGATAGTCTCTGATTCACAGTCTGTCAAGGAACCCAAAGTCTTCAAAGCATCCCTCCCTAAGATGAGGGGGGTATAAGGATCCTCAACTATATCAAGCACCACGAAGTCACATGGAACCATTATGTTCCCTACTTTATTTGGAAGGTCCTCAAACTCCCCACATGGCACTTTTATACTATGGTTGGCCAATTGAATGGTTTTCTTCAATGGCTTGAGCTCAAAGGTTAGCTGTTTGGTAATGGACATCAGCATTAAGCTAATGTAGACCCCAAGGTCAGCAAGTGCTCCCTTAGAATTGAGTTTTCCAAGGGTGACTGGAGCACAAAGGGCCCTCAAACTTTTTCTATCTTTGCCCATGTGCCCTGAATGATGGCACTCACCTGCTCTATCAAATTAATCACTTTGCCCTCAAGCTTCCTCTTGTTCCTTAAGAGGGTTTTCAGATACTTAGCATATTGAGGCATTTGCTCTATGGCCTCTAATAATGGTCTCTTCATTTCAAGTGGCCTCATATGCTCTAGGAATTTAAGAAACTTTTCTTACAATTGTTTATGTACCTTTTTGTAAGGAAAAGGTAGAGGCGGAGCATGTTGACACTCAAGTTTCCTTCTTTCCTGTATCTCCCTCCATCTCTCATCCTCATCCTTCTTCTTCCTCTTATGCCCATTTACCTTACCATTGTTTTCGGAGTCCTCTTTACTACACTCCTTCTCTTTGCTCCCCTTAAGATCCTTCATATGCTTAGTTTCTCCTTGAAAACCACTATCCTTTGAAGATCCTTCCCTTAAATCACTTCGTGGAGGCGCAAATGGACCTGAATATGAGGTTCCCGATCTTAAGAAGATTGCTTTGCATGTGTGATGTTTAGGGTTGAAGTCAGGAGTGTTTTGTGGTGGAGGTTTGGTGGATGGGTTTTGTTGAGGGTGAGAAGGGAATAGCAATGGTGGGGGTGGATTGTCTATCTGAGCAAGCTGTGATTCAAACAACTTCTGTCGTGCTTGAAGTTGTTGCATTTGATTTATCAAGGTTTGATTTATCTGGGAGAGGGTTTGATTTTATTGCGCCAGGGAGTTCACTTGGGTGGAAAGGTAATCATTATTTGGAGGCGGGTTTGCTGGTGGCTGTGTAGATGGATAGGG
Source organism: Dysphania ambrosioides (assembly GCA_026401315.1). NCBI lineage: Eukaryota > Viridiplantae > Streptophyta > Magnoliopsida > Caryophyllales > Amaranthaceae > Dysphania > Dysphania ambrosioides. The sequence continues at coordinate 16,630,085 of CM048660.1, read as the reverse complement.
TAGGTTGCGGCTGGGCCTTGGTGCTTGAGGATATGGCCTATTCCCATTCGGCCTAGGAAAACTCCCATTTTCTTGATTGTTGGAGTTGTATCCTTGGTTAAAGTTTCCTTAGCTAGAATTAGGATTGAAGGGAGGTCTAAAGGGTTGATTATTGTAAGAACCTTGTTGAGCAAACCCTTGGTTTTGACCACCATACCCCATAGCTGCCACATAATCGGGATTGTACCCATAACCATCATAATTCATGGCCGGGGTTCCTTCTTGGTTATACCCCCCATAGTTAACAGCCGCTACATGTTTAGAATTCGAGCCCCCCAAAATAGGATGTATCATGATTTGTGCCCCCGCAGATTCAACATGAAAAGGGCGTCTCTTTAATCGATGATACATTGGAGCTACCTTGGGCAAATTTGAACTTGGACAGTTTCTTATCCATGATAGCCTCGATTTTTGAATTAATTGTGTCCAAGTTGCTTGATTCCATCGCTTTTCTCGGGCACCCATTACCTCTTTCTCCTCCCCAAGAGCTATTTTTGGCCACCTCCTCAATCTTAGCCGTTACCTGATTACATGGGACCTTTGAGAGCTGACCACCAACAGCCGAGTCTAGAAGTGCTTTGGTGGGGTCATTTAGACCATCATAGAAGAATGTATTGAGATGGTTCTCCCCGTACTCATGATGGGGGCATGCTCTAATCATTCTCTTGAACTGACTCCAAGTAGCACTAGGGTTCTCATCATCCTCTCGAGTTAATGACGCAATTTTCTTACGCCAATCTTGCGTTCGAACTGTGGGATAGAACCTTTCTAGAAAAGTTGTTTTTAATTGAGCCCAATTAATGATTGAGTTTGGCTCTAAGAATTTATACCAATTCCTAGCATCACCAGCTAAACTTAAATGAAATAAGCATCCTCACATAATCCGGGCTATTGGGGCATGGGGGAATGAGACCGCAAATATCTTAGAATGCCTCAAAGTGTAGGAGAGGGCATTCATTTTTCAAACCGCAAAAAGGGGTCTCCTTCACCATCTGGGTGAATTGAGGATGTATGTGATAAGGATTTGGAGCTATGAGTAACACTACACCTCCTTGAAATTCTTAGGACCCAGGTGTCCCAAATTGACCAAATAATTGTAGGTTTTCGTCCATTGGTGGTGTAGAAGGGTTGGAAGTATTTGGTTGTAATGAGTTTTGGGTTGGAATTCTCCGTTTACTCTGTTAAACCTCAGGGTCGTACAGTTCTAGCTGTTGATTTGGTCTACATGTGCTATAGGGCATGCAATCAACACTAGAGACCAATCATAAGCACTGACAAGCAAATTAAGAGACAATAATATAAATAAAACAAAAATAAATTACACCAAAACTATTATCTAAACACAACACCTTGTCCCTGGCAACGGCGCCATTTTGATAACCGTTCTTTTAGTGTCATTTTACTAAAAGGCGAGTTATACAAACAATATTTATAAACGCCCTAATACTACTACAACGAGTGTAATAGTAAGTCGGGGGTCGAACCACAAGGACAAGGGTGATAGTTTCTAGACTTGATGCAAAGGGTTTATTTAGGATTTGATTGAACTATACGAATAACAGAAAAATAAAGCAAGAATAAAAACGATAATATGCTATGGAAGAAAAATGGGGATAGATTAGTTCCACCCTAGGAAGGACAATCGAACTAGCAAATACGCTAAGTTAGGGGAAATCGATCAACAATCAATCATGACACTCAAGGTGACGAGAGGAAGTTTGTGACCTTATAAATCACATGAACAACCTATAATCTCCCTCTATCTCCTAAGGTGTGGCAGGACAAGATCCGCATCGAATGTCAATCAATCAATCATCAACAATCTCAACCCTAACCCTACGCATGAAGAACGAGCCAACCTAGGGTTTTACGAATCAAACCCCTAAGAAAACTACTCACTCATAGTAATAAAAACTAGGGTATAAACAGTGAACAAGAATATGATGGGAAACATAAACAATGCGCACGTAAATGAACAAGGGAATAAAAAGGGGAAACGAAGAACGATAACAAAAATAAAAACTACTCTATTAAAACTGTAAATGGAGCAAGGATAATAGAAAGAACAATGGAATTAACAAAAAAAAATACATAAAAGCATTAAATGGAATAGGAAAGTAAAGAATCGATACCTTGCATAAATGACATTGCGTGAATGAAAGAGAATATGAATCCGAAATACAAATCTTGAAAACGAGAACAACGAAAGCTGTAAATTTAAACTAATCCATGAATGAAATGAGTGATGTTCTAGGTTGAGGCACAAGAGCTCTCAAAGTAGGCATGAGGGTTTTTTTACAGAGCAAGAGGGTATTTATACCCTAGGGACATAAGGGGGTAAAACCCTAGAAAAACCTTCGAGGGCCGACTTAAGAAAGAACCAAAATTTTTGGAAACAAGACCCATTTAGCCGAATGAGGGGAGGATTCGGCCGAATGAGTGACCATTCGACCGAATGGTCATTCCCTTCGCCCATTACAGAAGCCTCAAGCTTTTGGAACCTGTCCACCATTTGACCAGAGAAGGGCTTCTATTCGGCTGAATGGGAGTTCATTTGGCTATTCCCAAGAGCTAGAGTCATATGCTTGTATCCATGCCTTCCATTTGACCGAATGGATGTCAAATTCGGTCGAATCTCAACCTGAACTTTGCTGAACAACTTCTTTGAAGTGTCTAATGGCTTCTGGAGTTTGTGGAATCTTTAAGAGTGACTTGGAACACGTGTCCAAGCAATGATATGCGCATCTAAACTCTTGATAAGAGTGTCAACGCCTCGAACACGTCACATTTTACCTCGAAATCATCTAAAATACCTAAAATGACCTAAAAACAGCTCGATGACAAGATCAAGGTAAAATCGAATGTAATGTGCATAAAATCAATATAAAACCGCGAGACTCGACACTAAAATGGGGTTGTAAACGTGCTCTAAAATGAGCACATTAGGTATTAATGCTGCAGTTTTTTAAATAACCACAATATTTGTGGTTTCAAGTGCTGCGGTTATTTAAATAACCGCAGTACTTGTGAGTTACAAGTGTTGCAATTATTTTAAAAACCACAACACTTGTGACTAACTATATATACTCTATTTCCAGCGCTTCCAATATCATTTCAAACACGAAAAGACGCATTTTCCTTTTCTCTAACCCTTAGCATCCCTAACCCTAAATAGGCAAAACACTTAGATCTCTCACTCCTAATGCCTCGTATTTCCTACCTATGACCCTAAGTTCTTTCTAAAGTCCCTATTCATTCTTCCTCACGCAATTTGAAGCCTACTTGTGCCTCTATGGGTATGGCGTAGTGAAGTGTATTGAAGCTTCCTCATCTCTCCCATTTTGAAGAAGTCTACATACTCTATAGTTCAAAATCTAAAGGTTTGTATATGCCTTGAACCCTAGTATATATTTTTTTTTAAATTATTTTTTCGTAATTTGTTAAATTATTAATGTAAAGATGAGAAACTCTTGTGTGTTTAGATTTGCATGGTATATATTGTGCTTATGAAGGAATAACCCTTCAAAATCAAATTTCATAGACTATATGGTGTTAGAGGATTTTTTTGGAGAAAATAAGTGGACAAATCCTCCTTTATATGCTTCATGGTTGATCATTTCTTAACGAGTGGTCATAATAGAATTTTTGATTTATATGCTTCATGGTTGATCATTTCTTAACTTTTCTTATTTCTAACACATTATATATAATATTCTTAGCTTAGATTAGATTATGTTCATGATTGAATGTGGTGTAATAGTTATAACAATTAGATTTACAAATATAACAATTTTGATAGATATTAATTATTAATAATATACTTTTATATGTAATTAGCACCTAAAATAACCTATTAAAAGTTATTTTATTATCTAAAAACCATCAATTGTTGCAATTTTCTAATATAACTGCAATATTTAATTTATATGTGCTGCAGATATACTAGAAAACCGCAGCATATATAGTTAGTAATTGTTGCGAATTTTCCAAAAAACCGAAGCAATTAATGATAAAAAATTTATTTTTTTAATTTTTAAAAATAAGCATTTATTAGATATATATGCTGCAGTTTTTTCAAAAAACCGCAGCATTTGTTGTTTTATTATTGCGTCTAAAAACCGCAGCATTTGTTGTTTTATTGTTGCGCCTAAACCGCAGAATTTGTTGTTTTTCCATGTGCTTCGCATATATGTGCTTTGTATCAATAACCGCATCATTTGAAGTTTGAAAACCGCAATATATAAACATTTCTATACTAGAAACAATAGATTTAAATCAATAATTAATAGCATTCAAATTAACTACATGTAACATTAGATCACTGCCTACATCTGCATTTCTCAATGTCTTTGACCTAGGAAAGCAACAGAAGAAATCTAAATGACCAATCTAGACTCCAACCAAAACCCAACAATAAATTAGACATAAATCATCAAGAAACCAACTCCAAACTTTAATCTAACTACTCATGATTAGTAATTGAAAACATTGAATAATCGAAATAATGAGACATACTAGCAAAATAACGAATAAAGATGAACAAACTATGTGAGAAACTAACAATAATCAAACATAAGTCAACAAAAACAAAAAAATAAACTTAAATTATGAAATATAAAACAAGAAAAAGTGAAAGAAAATACTGACATATTGATTTGGAATTGATGTATGACAACTAATGATTGCATATCCAATGAAAGAACACAAAACTGATGCAAAATCTACGAGAAATCCAAAGTTTTGTAGAAGAACAATATATAAACCCTAATCTATCTCACCAGGTCTAAAAACTACTACTATTCTATGTCTCTAAAAGTGTCCCTTTTCTCACCTTTTTTTACTTCCTTTAATTCCCGTAGAAGAGTTAGAGCAAGCTATGGAACTGTTGAAAAACAATTGAGTGGGCGCTTAGTACAAAGTCAAGTGCCTACTAATAAGGCCTCAACTCTCGTTCCAGTAAACTGAGCGGTCACTCAATATAACCTTGAGCAGCCACTTAGGCCAATAAGCGTCCTCTTGGAGTCTGCTTGACGTTTGCTCGTAGCTCTCTGCCTGTTCACTTCCATTGAAATGAGCGGTCGCTTGTGATAAAGTAAGCGCCCGCTCAGGTCTCTTTCTTTTGAGAGGCCTCTTGGTTCTAATTCTTAGCGGCCTCTCAGCTTTTCTATTATACATTTCCATTCTTTGGTTCTCGTGCTCGAGCTCATTAGGTACCATCTGAAGGAAAATGTCCTTTGATCAAGTGTAACGATGAAGTATAACATGGAAAAATTTATGGAGATAACTATAATCGATTATTTTAGGTGATCATAGTGTTTTGCTAGAAACCGACTATGATTTGTGTACTAATTTGATTAGTACACGGCTAATAATAAACTGGTCCTATGAGGTCACACATATAAGTATATGATTAAATTAAAATGCAAAAGAGGTAAAGAAGCTAAATGGTCATGCTTATATGAAGTATGGACTGAAGAGTTTATTTTGTAACATATGGATGTTACTTATAAAAAGGCATGGTCATGAGCAACAAAAGGTCACTCATATACTTAGCCATATTCCAAAAGCTCTCTTATTCCCTCTCTTTTCCATCACCAAGAAAAGCAATGATGTAAAATCCAAAATAGTCGATTTTTCATCTGAACCATTTTGGACTTTATTGGTAATAAGTGATGGGAATTCTGATTTTTCACCTAATGCTAATGGCGCCATAAACGAGATCTTTTTAGCTAAATCCTTTGAGGAAAAATGGGTTGGTCCATTTTTGGTTGCAAGGATCGTTGATTACTATGTAAGGGTATTCTAGATTTTTCACCTAGGGAAACTAGAATAAGGCGTTGAAGGAATTTGGTGTAAAATAAATAAAAAATATTTTCTTATTTTAATTAATTAATTTGGTTTTAAACTAGTTAATTAATTAAAGGTAGTTAGTTAGTTAAAGGAGTTGGGTAATAATTAGTTAAACAAAATCAGATTGGTGTGTGGATTTGATGGGTTTGTTGAGGTCGAATGACATTTAAAGATTTGTTGCTATTTTAAGTATGGCATGATCAAGGGGCAATTAGGAATAATTAGGGACATTTTTTCCTTGGAGGTGATATGCTAAGTTGGAGTTTGCGTGGAAATGGAAGTAAGCTAACCAGATTTGAGTGTGGGACCATTAGGGGGATTTAGGGAGATTAAATTTTGTCTAATTAAGTGTTAATTGGGGAGATTTAGTTGCTAAGTTAGGCATGGAGATAAGGGAAAGATATGGGTTGGAAAAATTAGATTTGATTCTTTCATGAATTAAGGAAAGATCTTGACTGATTTGATTCTTGCATGAGTTAAGGAAAGATTTGGACTTATTTTATTCCCTTTTAATATCTGGCATTTTTGGTGAGAATTATGGGTAGATTGAAGCCATAAATTAGGGGATTTGGGAAAGATTTGATTTTAGCTTGAATTAAGGAAGATATGATCATATTTGCATATCCTAAGATATTCTTTTAATTATGGTCGAAAATGGGATGGAAATAAATCAGATTTTTTGATTTTCTTCTTAAAATCAATTAAGAGATTTGAATCCCTTAAATTAAGGGATTTAATTTAGTTAATTGATTTGTTCCTTAATGTTTGACGTTTTTATGGCAAGGGGGTTGATTGAGCTGATTCTTTTAGGCGTAAATAAGGGAATAGCATGGAATTAGGGGAGGTTTTGGATGGGTTCTTGACTAGGTGTGTCCAAGGCATTAAAGGAGGGATATTTGCTGATTTTCCTAGTCTAAATGGCATGTTTAATGGAGGGAAAGAAGATCTTGGTGCATGGAAGTTCTCCTTAAGTTATTAGCATGAATTAAGGATTAATTCCTTAAAACTCTCACACATTTTTTGATAGTTTATTTTGACATTTTTGGGCAATTTTAAAAGGGGAGTTACTAGGGTTTTGTCCACTATAAATAGGAGATGTATGTTTGTGTTTCAAAAAAATGAATAAATGAATGAAGTTTAAATCTTGATATCATTTACTTGCATATTCGGTTTTGAATTGCTAGTGCATGTTCCAAGAGTTTTCTTGAAGAATTTGAGTGTGAAGTTGAGTGTTCCTTCCATCCAAATTTCAGTAAATCAATCCACAAGTTGAGTGTTCCTTGTTGAGAGATTTGCGTCTAGTAAAGAAGTGAGTGTTCCTTCTTTACATATCCTAGGAGTATAGGTGAGTGTTCCCTATTTCCTAACCTTTTTTTTCTCTTCTACTTTCTATCAAAATCTGTCCATTTTCATTTCTAAAATCCCACACAACCTTCTGTCCATTTTCTTATTAAACCACATCATTTCTTTTCCTTTTAAAAACCTAAACACATTAATCTTTTAGTCCATATTATCCACGAAATTACATACCTTTCCTAACCTATTTTCGTGCATAATTCATACTTAAAGCCTACGAATTTCATCATATAAATCAAAACACAATTTCTGTCCAATTTGAGATCCATTTGTCCTAGTGAATTCTAGTGTTCTCGCACTAGTTTTTACATCAAGCAATAAGGAATTGTTCCTTATTCCGTACTAGCATATGTGGTGATTCAATCGTTTCTTATGGACCAACACTAGAGGAGCAACATTTGGTGTTCTAAGGATCTCCATATAGAAGTGTGAATCGTTCTTTGCTTTGTGAAAATCACGCTTTAAGGGTATGGAATTCTAATCCTATAATTCGTATTGAAATGTGCATGAGATCCTGTTGTAGATGCAAGAAATTATTTCTTGAAATTCCGCTTTGTGTATCTACATTCCTACACCATCATCAAGCCATGAAATCACGCATAAAAGTAGAAAAGATAACAGAATCTATTGTGTTGCTTGGATGCTTTAGAATACGATTAGGCAAAAATCCCAATTGTAATGCCCTTCCTTGAAGATGATCCAGAGGTTGGTTCCTAGTGGAAATCTTTTCCTTGCATCTAGTGAGCCTTATATTATTTCATTTTGAGTCCAATTCCCAGCTTTAGCTCATTTATGTTAAGAATCGATGTTGAATCCCAACACCTAGCGGTTTTACCTTCATCGAACAAGTCTTTTAGAACCTCACACTAGATTTTAGTTAGATATAATCTCAATCCTTCCTTTAGTTGAGCAAGCTTGTAGTTGAATTGCTAGAGTTTGATAGCTATTTGAAGCCATTCCTTGTGGATTCAACCCTTACTTGCCCATTACTTGTAATAGGTGAAGTCGAGGTTTAGTTAATAGTAGGTGTCGTGACGACTGATATCTAACCCTATCACTTTGATACTTTTGAGGAGGTTTATGGGCACAAAACTCATCTCTATGAATTAAGAAAGGGAGCTAGAGTTAACTTCTTCTCGTGAGGAGAAGAGGAAAGGCTTGAAACATAGAAATGGGGGTGGGAACTTCTTAAGGGATACTAAGAAAACCCTAACCATTGGGAACATTGCGTAAGACTATAGGGGAAATGGAGGCTTTAGGAATGGGAATGGGAATGGAAAATGTACTCGTGGGAAGATAGTGAATAACTAAGATGAACTAATTTTTCCAAAATATGTAGTAGAAAGCAACTAGGGATGAACTATGAGTGTAACGTTATGAATTGGAACTTTTGCAAGAATTAGGAAGCAATGAGTACTAGCACTTTGGGAAGAATAGAATACCTGCACCCGACAATAGTTAGCAAGCCTTCACCTTATGACCATAGGTTTAGCCTTTAAACTCTAACTTAGCTAAACCTGGAGACAACAATGTAACAGTAATAGAAATACAAATGGACAATAAAAGGGACGATAGTTAATGGTGAACGACCAAGAGAATGATGCAATTATTGAAGTTGTCACTAATACTTTATCTATTTATTCTAAGGCAACTAGAGTCTTGTTTGACACGGGTGCATCTCATTCATTTTTTCTGAATTCGTGTTTGCAAAGCTTAAATTAGAGAAATATGTCAAATTTGCATAAAAATAGTCACTCTAAAAATAAAGGTCATTGATTGAACCAAGTTGCATTATGGTGAACTTATAGCCAATTTTGAGTCTGAATTTTTATTATATATAATTGAGTTTTACTTAGATGTTATTTTAGGAATGGATTATTTGGAGAATTTTAAAGGCACCATAGATTTTAAAGACTATAAGGTGTCCTTAAGAAGTACAAATAGAAAGAGGGTGACCTATAGGAAGGAAGGGAAGATGAAAAGGTTAAAGTTGATGTCTACTATAACAAAAGAGCTGCATTCATAAAGAATGTCATCTGTTCATGTGCAATATATCAGAGGAAAGATGGTAATAAAATGGAGGCATATAGTATGCTTGGTGAATCAATTCCTAACATTTTCCTAAATAGATTCCCAAAATGACATTGGTTGCATGTTTAATTTACTATTGACTTAGTTCTTATAACTAAATTGATTTCAAAGGCAACTTATAAGATGGCACCAACTGATAAAGGAGTTGAAGACTCAAATAAAATATTTGGTAGACAAGGGGTACCTTAGGCGTAATGCTTCACCTTAGGTATCTCAATTATGCCTAATGTTTTGTGTTGATTCTAGAGAGCTCAATAATGTGACTATCAAGAATAAGTATCCACTTCCTAGAATTGATGATTTATTGACCAAATAAAAGGAGCTGGAGTATTTTTAGAGTTTTGATTTGAGATATGAATGCCATCAATTAAGGATTATAGAATAAGACATTTAAAGGTCTGTGTTTAGGACTCATTTTAAACATTGAAATTATATTATGATTTCTTTTGGGCTGACTAAATTATGGAGCTGATGCATTGAATTTTTGGGTCATACATAGACAAGTTTCTGGTGATTTTTCATAGATGACTTCTTAATTTCTCTAAGGATAAAGAAGCACATGAAGAGCATTTAAGGGAATTCCTAATACCTTGAGGGGGGATAAGTTACATATGAAGTTTTCTATGTCTGAATTTTGGCTAGAAGAAGATTTTTTGGGTTATGCAGTGCCTAAGGAATGAGTGTCCATAGATCCTGCAAAGATAAAAGTTATAAGTAAGTGCACTACACAAAAGAGTAAAATTAACATAAGGAGTATCTTGGGCTTATCTAGGTATTATGATTAATTTCTTGAGGATAGCTAGATCCTTAACATAATTTATGAAAAAGGGATTGAAGGTTTTTTAGGATGAAAAATATGAGTAAGCTTTTCAAATTCTAAAAAACAAATTAATCATGGCTCTAGTGTTTGCCTTACCAGATGGGAGTTATACTTATGATATTTTTTTGGGATGCCACAAAGTATGGGTTTGGTTGTGTCTTAATGCAAAATAGGAGATTGATTGCTTATGCTTCTTGGAAATTAAAATCATATGAGTTGAATTACCCTACCCATGACCTAGAATTAGCTGCTATTGTGTTTTCTTTGAAGATTTGGAGGCAATAATGGAGCTAGTTATAAGATCTTCATAGATCATAAGATTTGAAGTAAATTTTTATGTAGATACGTTTAAACACGAGACAAAGAAGATAGGGAGAACTATTAAGGAGTATGACTTGGATATTTAGTGTCATAAAGGAATGGCCGATATTATAGTCGATTCCTTAAGTAGAAAATAATGTTATGCCTTAAATAGCTTAGATGATGGATGATAAACTCTATGAGGAGCTTAGGAGGATGAATATTAAGGGCATATAGTGTAGAGAAGTTGAAGCAATGTTAAATATTTCAATCTTTTACACTTTTAATATATGATGTGATAAGAGAATGACAAGCTAGCTGTAAATTATAAGTTAGTTGAGATTAAGAAGAAAGTCCCAAAGAGACAAGCATTGGACTTCTCAATACATGATGATGGGAGTTTGTGGATTAAGGAGATGTGGTGCTTACCTCAAAAAGGGGATTTTAAGCATAGGGTGATGGAAGAACCCACAATTCATCCTATTTAATGCATCTTGGGGGTAACAAACTAAACAAGGATATGACCAAAACCCTTCCTAACTTAACTCAAACTCCATATAATATGAGCAATTTAAACCCTAATAAACCTAGACTTTTATTATATTTAAATTCCTAAACCCGTTTAGAATGTTTTATTTCTTTTTTCTATAAATACCTATTAAACCCTAATTTTTACAACTATTTAACAAAAATCCCCCCAAACTTCTCCCAAGCACCGGCCACTTACTTCATAATCATCATTACACGTTCTTTTGACGCCCCGGTAGGCTATGCCACCCTATAGGACATATTTTCTCTGTTTTTATTTAAATTCATTATTATTATAATTTTAATCTATAATTTATATCATATAATTAACTACATCTGTTTTTTTGTTCTTTTCATTTATTTTTGCATATATTATAAAGCAAACTTAAATTTTAAATATTTTTAACTGTGTATTTGGAAAAATTATTAAAAATAAAAATTTGAAAAATATACAATGATATAAATTTTTTAAGATCTCATTTGATTATGTTTGTTCTTATAGATTAAGGAGAATTTAGGGTCAAAATTTAACTCTGAGTATAAGAGTGTTTTATATAGTAATATTATGATTTTTAATATTAGGGAAGAGTTAATAAATTAAGTTTGTAATTCGTTGAAATTATTATTAAAAATGCTTAATAATTGTATGTCTTTTTTGCTTGTAGGAAGTTGATCAAGGAGACTTATTTTCCTAAGGGGTTTTGCAATTTATTGCATTTTAATAAATTATTTACACAGAAATAATCAAATGATGTTGGTTGAATGATAGGGTGCTTTTTTTTAATAAGTTTCTAGTGTTCAAATAATTTGATCAAATGTTTATAAATTATTTAGGAATTTTGTATTATATATTGATGATTAATTAATTTGATTTTTTATTGGTTTTTCATGAATTAATTATAAGTTTCTAGTGTTCTAATGATATGGCCAAAAACTAAAATTTTGTTAGGAAAAAGGTTGTAATCTATGTTATGTAATAAGTCCACTAAGAATGCATATTTTATTTCTTAATTTTTGAGTGTAATATGTGTACGTTACTAACAACTAGTCATATTCATTCATCTACTTGGATTAAGATTATGATTATTTATGAAAAACTAGTAATAAATCTTCCTATAACCATGTTCCCTCTATTTCCTCATTAATTACCCACTCAACCTTGATTTCCCATATTCTACTACTTGCTTAGATTCACGGTAGGAACATAAAATAGGAATGAAGGTAGTAGATGGTAACGAGCTTAGGTAAAGTTGTGTTCTCTACTTTTCTTCAATAAGTTGACCTAGGCGTTGTGTTATTCAACTTATTTTATTTAAACAAATTTTATTTTATTTAAAATTATTTTATTTTATCTTATCTGAAATTATTTTATTTTTTTATACTTATTTTTTTTGAAGGTATTTTCCATTCCTTTTTTTTATTAATTGTTTGAACTTATTATTTTTACTAATGAAATAAGTCAAAATAAGCTAAATATAATGGACCTTAGTTCTAGAGGTTTACTGAATTCAAACAAAATAGTTTTAGTTGAGTTTGAATACGTCCATTATAATATATGACCAAACAAGTTCAAACAAAATGATTTCAAATAATTTTTTTAGGAGTACGTTAAAATAAGTCAAAGATCCACTCTACGTCTCTTGTTTGAGCCAATATTAGAGATTTAGAGGTAAAGAGAAGAAGGATTGTTGACGTAACTAAACAGTCTATGGTCCACTACCTATAGTGTATTCTTTTCACACTAATTCAACCTTATTTCCATTTACATTTTCAAATTTTGTTCCAGAATTTGGAATAAATTAGTTCTAATTTAAATTATAATTTAAAGGTGCCAAAGTATTGATTAATATGTTATCAACGACGTTTACTTAAACTAGAAAAAAATATTACGCAAACATCATAATAAAAAGGTTTAGTAACTTATCGACCGAATTAAGTCTTAATAATCAATGTTTTATATCAAATTAGCCAACTCTTTACCTTATTTTCTTAACAACTCCTCTATACAACATAGTTTGTAACTTAGACTTAACTAAATTTTTTTACTAGAATGATAACTAAAACTTTTTACTAGTATGACTTTCTCATAGATCAAATTTTTTTTTTTTTTTTGGTAATAGCCTGCCAAAATTCAACTATCCTGAAACCCGATTGATTGAAACCCGATTTTTTTTTTGGAAATGAAACCCGATTGATTGACTGCCTTTACTAATAGCCTGCCAAAATTCAACTATCAAATACTACTAGACGCTTGATTAGAGGATGAAACCTCATACACCCATCTGTAAGATTACAATTAGGCCCTTTGTGGTAATGTATTTGTTGTTGCACAAGTTGGATGTAACAATTGAATAATTATATATTCACAATAACTTTGAGTTGTTAATTAATCTTCTAAATGAATCCAAGGGTGAATATTTGTGGAACTTGCTAGGAATGCCAACTTATACCTATCCTTCGCATACATGTCCACACATATTTTAAATATTTTCACAAAATCTTATTACACACTTCATCGGACAATTACAACCTAAGTGTATGCATGATAGAATAATGCCGTACTCCGTATTAAATACAAAAAAAAAGCGAAAAATATGTGAAGTAAACATCATTCAAGAAACAAGATCCATTACATTACATGTTACCATACAACATTGGAGGTGAATCTTTTGTTGAATGGGACTTTTCTAAAGTATATATCTTTCATTGACTGTATGAGAAGCGTAGCTTAAACAATGAGGATTTGACCTCTTTTCCAATCATGCAAATTTAATTGAAATTAATGACATAAATAAGATTGGAAAAAGAAAAAGTAAGTGCATATTTGGCAACCCAAATCTTGGTAATGGGATTCAAGTGGGCTTTTAACCAACAAAATAAAGTGAAAAAAGACACTTTGCTTTATTATTTAGAAATTAAAGTGAAAAGTTTCAAAAAAAAAAAAAATGTGATGGCAATGCAACATCTTTGATGCCGTTGACCTTATTCTCTCAACGACCATGATCAGGCGTGTGGTGTCCTAAGGAGACAGAATTATAAGCTTTTTTGCAAGCTGAACAAAATTTTAGGAATTTTTTTTTTTTTTTTCTTTTTTCATCCCTTTCTTAACCCCTTTTTCTTCCAAGAATAATGGGCGTTCCTTTATTTTACATATTTGCGAAGTGAATAATGACGAGTTTGAGTTATCTTTTTACCCTTTGATCACTTATGGTGTTTAAGTTTCTTCCTACATACCAGAAATAAATCAAAATTTGGGGCTTCTTTGGCTTTTTATAGGCAGACATTTATAATTATTGCATAACGCAAACTTTATAACAAGCATAATCCATTTAATTTAATATGCTGGTTTTATAGGGCCTCCAATGATTTTTCTTGTTTTAATGCAAACTTTAATTCTCAACATCTTAATCATCATAGAAAACTCTGTTAACATTACATATGAATATGTGATGGGCCCCCTAAATGAGTTTTCTTTCATGCATAAATGAATAGTTTCAAATCTTAATTGGTCAAGATGATAAGATGGATCATATTGTTATAAGCTGGAAGGCCAAAATAAAAGAGGAGGATGGGGTGGGGGCGGGAAAAAAAATTAAATTCAAAGGGGAAGTGAATAATGTTAACATATGATTTGAGAGGGAGAGAGGTGTTTAAGTCAATGTTCTCAATTCTCAATTCTCATCTATGGGAAAAGAAAATATGTTTTTGGGGACTATTTTCATGTATATATTATAGGGTAATAATGTAATATGCTCCCTAAGTTCCGCAAGTAAACTTGTAATGTATGGTTATTGTTTGTACTGTGTGGTGTACAAGAGAGCATGATTCCCCCCTTTTTTTTCCTGCCCTTAATTATGTTTCCCCTTTAATTATTATTGGACTAACATTTGTAGCAATGTGGTAAAAATGGAATATTTCATATAAAACAAGATGTACGTATGTAGCTAATGAAGGGGAGATAAATAATGGCATAAAAAAGAAATATTATATATATATATATATATATATATATATATATATATATATATATATATATATATATATATATATATATATATATATATATATATATATATATATATGTCAAAGTTAAAATAAAAAGGGTACTTAAAATGAGAAGAATGAGAAGAATGAGAAGGCAACTTCGCTTTTCATCTCCTAAATCCAACGAATGATATTTTATAACTCATAGTGATCATTTTTTTAACTCATAGTGACCAAATAATTTTTTTCCACTTATAATGACTCGTTTTATTATAGTAACTATTTTTTTTACATAAAATCTCTAGTGTTAGATCTTATCATTTGAATGGCTAAGATCTTTTCATATTCTTCTTATTTTAAGCACCCTTCTCATTGGATCTCTCCTCTCTCTCTCTCTCTGTATATATATATATATATATATATATATATAGACACACACACACACGCACGCGCGCGCACACACACACGCACACGCGCGCACACACACACGCACATCTATATACAAAAAATAAGGGACTTATAATTTTCAACCTTGTTTTGAACACATTATGCACATATGTGTTAGGAAATGTGTGTTTTCAATTCAGTTATTTTAGTTTTGATAGTTGTGAATTCTTCATACTTAATGTTATGATTTATCAATTTGTATTCGATAAGCTAAGATGTGTAAAGTAACTGTTAAGATCTATAAAGACGAAAGTTATTGACATTCTTCAGGGTGACAGGCGATAGACTGTCACAATCTGATCCGACCAGATGAACTGCCTGAAATCGACCTAAATCTAATCTGATTACGACCTGAAAAGTGAGACCCGCAAACTGACCCAACCTGACTTGAAATCAAACCTAAACCAATTTGAGGTATAATCAATATTAGGCCTAATGAGTCGGTCTCTTAAAAGGTCATGTTTTATTGGGTCTTTAATGGGTAAAATGCGGTCAATAATAGGCCAATAATTTTCAAGTCTTTTAAATACTATCAGGTAATGAATTATTTTCACTTACTTGTCGAGGGTCCACTATCAAAGATTAGAGGTTATACATGTAAACTATCATCATTTATAGATAAAAATTACACTAGTAAAATAACAATGATTTGCGGCTAAAGAATTGTGGCATAATAATAGAAAAGCCGCAAATTAATTAAATCTTACACAGTATGTGGCATCACTAAACTAAACCCGCCGCATATTTGATTATTTTACGGCATCACCGCCTATAACCCGCCACATATTAATAGACCTTAATAAAAAAATTAGTTTGCGGCTAAATTTTGCGGCATAAATTACTCACACCCACCGCATATTAATAGACCTTAATAAAAAAAAACTGGCATTTTCATCAGTAGTGCAGTTTACTTCGCAATTCGCATTTCCTTACTTTGCATCTTCCTCTCTTCGTGTTCTTGCGCCCCTGTTAAAACACACCCATATTCTTTCCAACCCTCTTTCGAACTAACAACTCACATTGGGTCGAGCACTTGGGTCGAGCATTTGGATCGTTTTGGGTCGCCGTTCAACGTCTCCTCACCCTCTCCTCCGGCCATCGCCTTTTTCGATGGTATTATTTGATTTCTTCTTTTTATTTGTGTATTTCATTTTCTATATATTAATATGATTATTTTAGGTGTTTAGGGTTAGTGGAATGGGTTTATTTGACTTAGGGTTAGTTGGGGTTAGTTCACATTAGTGTTAGGGGAAGGGGTTTCGAAGGTGGGTTAGGGGAAGGGGTTGAATTTGAATTAGGGTTAGGGGTTTGTAACAAAAGATGAAAGATTAAGCCTTGGGTTTCCATCTAGCATGATACGATGCGTCTTTTGGTATTGATTTCTTAGGAATTTTATACCTTTGCAAATAAATGACAAATTAAATGTTCAGAAAAAGCCAAAAACCTATGAAAATCATTGCATAGATTAAAAGAAAGAAAATTTGAGTACACATTTTGTAATTAGTGATGAAGTTAGTAAGAGACATTAAATACAAGTCCATAACCCTATTCAAGAAGAATTGAAAGACATAAAAAAGAAACTTTGTCTACACCAAAATAATACACCTAAGTTAGCTTTTGTATATTAGTTTGAATTGATTTACTTAACGCATATGGATTAGTACATATATGAATTAGTAGAAATTGATTTGGCACTATATATGAATGAGTAAATGACATTGTGTGTTGGTTGTGGTTATATATAAGTTCATATAAATAGGTTTGAAATTTTATTTTCAAAATTGGGAAATGTTGGATTTACAAAGGAAACTCTGCCAAATTTTTTGTAGAATTTGTAATGATTTACAAGGTATAGAACAGAGTATAGATTAGATTGTTATTTAATCTCTTACATGTTAAATAGGGCATAACACAAATTATGGAGCAAAAATGGATGTATGGTAATCGTGCTTCGTTAGAGTTCATGAATGGAGTTGAGGAGTTTTGTAGACAAGTGTTGAAACACATAAATAACATTGGAGATGATGAGGTGTGTTGCCCTTGTGTTGATTGCGATAATGTGAACACAATTAGTAGTATAAGAGAGTTGAGGGACCATGTGATCCGGCGTGGGTTTAGGCAACAATACCACGTATGGGTATGGCATGGTGAGGTTCCTGCTTCTAATGACATGGGGTCATATTCTAATGAAATTCCCATTCATCAAGTTGAGCTAGACCATCATGGCCAATTAGAATCTGATGACGTTGAAGATGTTGATGCCGAGAAGGAAGATGAAGGGGAGGAGAAATTGGAGGATAATGACCCTAGTGATGAAGATCGAATAGATGAAATGCTTGAAGGGGTTAGGGATCAAATTGGTAGTCAATCTCGTACTTTTGAGCGTTTGTGGGAGGTTGCTGAGAAACCGTTGTATCTTGGATGTACTAAATATACTAAGTTGCCTGCCACATCAACATTGTTTAACTTGAAAGCGAAATATAGTTGGACTGATACTAGTTTAACAACCTTATTGAAAATATCAGGGGACATGTTTTCAGAGGGTAATGATTTGTCTATATCCATGTACTATGCCAAGAAGTTAATGTGTGCCCTTGGGTTAGAGTATAACAAGATTGATGCATGTCCGAATGATTGCATATTTTATCGAAATGAATATGCAGAGTTCATTCAATGTCCTAAAAATGGGTAGTCACGTTAAAAACTCCCACATGGGATAGAGCCTATAGTGGAGATTAAAGGTCCTAGTGTAAAGGTGTTGTGGTACCTTCCCATAATACCAAGGTTCAAGCGTTTGTTTTTGATTAAGAGCGATGCAAAGAATTTGAGATGGCATGAAGAGAAGAGGAAGAAAGATGGGATGATTCGACATCCTGCGGATTCTCCCCAGTGGAAAACAATTGATGAATCTTTCAAGGCTTTTGGCGGGGAAGATAGGAACCTAAGACTTGATCTCTGCACGGATGGAATGAATCCTTTCGGTACCTTAAGCAGTCAACATAGCACATGGCCAGTTTTATTAGTGATATATAATTTTCCCCCTTGGTTATGCATGAAGCATAAATATGTTATGTTATTGCTTCCAATATTAGGGCCCAAGCAACCTGGGAATGACATTGATGTTTACCTTGCTCCCCTTATTGAAGATTTGCAGTTGTTGTGGGATAAAGGTATATAAGTGTATGATGCATATGCTGAAGAGAATTTTACTCTCCATACCATCCTATTTTGTACCATTAATGACTTGAAACACATCAATTTGAGTCAAGATAGGTCAAATGGGATCGGTTTAGGGTAAAAAGTGACCTAAACACTTGAAACACATCGATTTGAGTCAAGATAGGTCAAATGGGATCAGTTTGGGGTAGAAAATGACCTAAACACTTCAAATGTATCGATTTGAGTCAATATAGGTCAAATGAGATCAGTTTGGGGTAGAAAGTGACCTAAACACTTTAAATGCATCGATTTGAGTCAAGATAGGTCAAATGGGATCGGTTTAGGGTAGAAAGTGACCTAAACACTTGAAACACATCGATTTGAGTCAATATAGGTTAAATGGGATCGGTTTGGGGTAGAAAGTGATCTAAGAACTTCAAATGTATCAATTTGAGTCAATAAAGGTCAAATGAGATCGGTTTAGGGTAGAAAGTGACCTAAACACTTCAAATGCATCGATTTGAGTCAAGATAGGTCAAATGGGATCGGTTTGGGGTAGAAAGTGACCTAAACACTTAAAACACATCGATTTGAGTCATTATAGGTTAAATGGGATCGGTTTAGGGTAGAAAGTGACCTAAACACTTGAAACACATCGATTTGAGTCAAGATAGGTCAAATGCGATCGGTTTGGGGTAGAAAGTGACCTAAACACTTCAAATGTATCGATTTGAGTCAATATAGGTCAAACGGGATCAGTTTGGGGTAGAAAGTGACCTAAACACTTCAAATGCATTGATTTGAGTCAAGATAGGTCAAATGGGATCGGTTTGGGGTAGAAAGTGACCTAAGCACTTAAAACACATCGATTTGAGTCAAGATAGGTCAAATGGGATTAGTTTGGGGTAGAAAGTGATATATCGATTTGAGTCAATATAGGTGAAATGGGATCGGTTTGGGGGTAGAAAGTGACCTAAACACTTCAAATGCATCGATTTGAGTCAAGATAGGTCGAATGGGATCAGTTTGGGGTAGAAAGTGACCTAAACACTTAAAACACATCGATTTGAGTCAATATAGGTCAAATGGGATCGGTTTCGGGTAGAAAGTGACCTAAACACTTCAAATGTATTGATTTAAGTCAAGATAGGTCAAATGGGAGCGGTTTCGAGTAAGAAGAGACCTAAACATTTGAAATGCATTGATTTGATTCAAGATAGGTCAAATGGGATCGGATTCGGGTAGAAAGTGACTTAAACACTTCAAATACATCGATTTCATATGCATTGCATTTTATATACATGTTCTCAAACGAAGAAATCGATGTCGTCCGCAACAAACTTTCAAAGTATTGGACATATAACTCTTTTTAGATTTTGTACATTACCTTATTCTTGTGTATTTTGTAATTTATACATCAATTTTATTAATTGGATTGTATTTTTGATGTCACTTAAGATATGGTTGTTTTTACGACCCTATTAGTACGCATAAATGAGAGATCGATGGATCATGTGTAATGTATCTTGGGTTGCAAAAATTGCAAATGTAATAAACAGGTTTTTAATTTGAAATTTGGGCGTTGTAGGGATCAGATTCATGCATTTCAAAAAGAATAAAATAACCTATATGCGGCGGGTATCCCCAAGACCCGCCGCATATTTATATATTACAAGTCAGTTTTTTACCTGGCTAAATGCGACGGGTATGGCTAGGTGACGCCGCAAATTAATGGCAAATTAGCGGGGGGTTTTAGCTAGGTGACGCTGCAAATTTGTTACGAATATGCGGCGTATTTTTATGCCTCAAATTAAATAGATTAATTTGCTGCTATCTGTTTTGTTGCTAATCTTTGACGCTGCATATGTCACTAAAAACCCCGCCGCATATTTAAGATTTTCTACTAGTGTTATACTCTCTTTGGAAGGCCTAGCCTGACACGACCGATTATGTATCTCCTTTCGCTCGGTTTAGCCCAACCCATTTTGTATCTTATTTAACCTGACCCGGCCTGATCCATTTTGCATGTGACTTCTCTCGACCCTAACTTGACCCTATGCACATGTCTACTTCCAATGCCTATTGCTCTTGGATCCATACCATTTAGACTTCAACCCACGCTTTTCCAAGCCCATTGTTGCATGCCATTTGGGTATTTCTTCCATGCCATTTTGGTCTTACTTCCACCCCAACTCTTGATCCATAAAGCATAAATCAAACCATTTTAATCTAGCCCACGTACATGTCCTTGGTCCAACAATCTAATAACCTTATAAGTTCAACCCACCTCCAAGTATGATCCAAGTTCATGTCCAAGCAAGTCCAAGCTCTAGCCCAAGCACATATTTTTCCCAAGTCCATCTTATGGGGGTCCAAGCCCATGTCACGCGTAATGGGCTTTAATGATTCAGTTTTGTCAGCTCATGTATAACATGAGCCGATATGAGTGTCTTGAGCTCTTCATGTGGAGGCTACTATTTGTCTTCATACCATGAGATGATCTATTTCTATCAAATTCAAAAACATGATGCTTTTGTCTGATTCCCACTATTTAATAAGTAATTTGCATGGATGTGTAACATCTTTGACACATTCGATAAAGTGAAATCGGGTCATGGGTTTTAAGAAGAGCTTAATCTTACTCGAAGTCCTATATATATGAAGTTGGACGTGCATTATGTGTATGTTAGTTGGTTATATCTTTTTAAAATATGCTGATAAGATTTTTAGCATAAGTCATTTAGATGATTATGCTTCTTTCAGGCACATTAACCTTGTTCAATGAACCTTAATTTTGTGTATTAAGGTTTTGTTATGTGTTTTAGTGCATGTTACCTTAGCATTGTCTAACCTCACTAACAAGGGCATCCAAATTAATTAGAATTCAGATTTGAAGATCAAAAAAATTTGTTTCTTGCTTTATGTGTTTGCACGTGAAGTGTGATGGTTTGAGTGTTCCATTACTAGTCCTTCATTGGAACATTTGATGGTGTTCTTGAAAAACTTAAAGAATTTGAGTGGTGTGTCTGTATCTCAAAGGAATTAAGGGTGCCCATAGTTAATATTACTTGGTGTATCTATAGAGTAATTAAGCCTTTGTCTTATCTTGGTTACCTTAGTTATTTGGTTTGAACTTATAGAGTTTAGGATGCTAGTTGATGTGTGTGAATTTGGATCCACTTTATGCTTATCTTTGTTTATCAAACCTGAGTAATTGGATTCGAATTTCGTGGCTTTTTAGTTTGGAAATCATAAGTTTATGTGTTATTGAATTTGTTTGAAGACTGAAGTGTTCCTTGCTTAGATTGTAATCTGTTATTTTGGTGCGTGACTAGTGAGTTTTCTAATTGATAACCTGATGGAATAAAAGCTAGATAATGTGACCTTAAACACTAGTATTCATATTTAATCAAGTTATTAAAAGGAATCAAGATAAAAGAACAAGTGCTATTATTTTAACTCATTTGTACCTAATTAATCAGTTTGTGTAGTTTGCAAATTTGGCTTTGTTTGGGGAATCAAAAGGGAGAGTAAACTTACACGCCCATAGTTTTAGGTTGAATTTGTTGTGGAAGAATAGAAAAGAGGCGAGTAGGGGTGTTCGATGGCATGTGAGAACTTACTTGAGTGCGTGAGATTGCATGAGGTTGATGTGATAATTGCTTGTGTTGGGGCTTTAATCATTTATCCAAAAATAACCCAATAGTTGGAATAATACAATCATCAATAATATTCCGCTAATATTTGATATTGGAGAAAGAGGTTATTTTAAAGCCCAAAGTTGTGTTATTTAATCCATAGAACCCAGAAGCACAAGAAGGCAGATTTAGACATATTTTGACAAGAGGTTGGAAGGGCCATAACTCCTTTGTTTTTTATCCAAACCAAGTAGTTCTTTAACTTCTTGAAGTTTATTCTCCTAAAATTTAGTAAATTTTTATGGAGAGATGCATTCTGTAGAGAAATGACCATTTTGGGATACCTATTCGCGTGGCAAAGGGATATTCTGATAAATTTTGGCTTTTGTCGAAGATTTACTTACTCTTTTTTAGTGTTTCTTCTTTCATTGAAATCTTTATAGAAGAGGAATTTGGGTATAAAATTTCATCAAATTACAAG
Source organism: Dysphania ambrosioides (assembly GCA_026401315.1). Classification (NCBI taxonomy): domain Eukaryota; kingdom Viridiplantae; phylum Streptophyta; class Magnoliopsida; order Caryophyllales; family Amaranthaceae; genus Dysphania; species Dysphania ambrosioides. The sequence goes on along the minus strand of CM048660.1, from coordinate 16,607,392 downwards.
CTATAAAGAATTCAGAGGAAGAAGGAATTGGGACGCCTATTTTTTTATTAGTACATTAGTTGTTTAAAAAAGATGGCTAGTAGAAGAAACAAAGAATTTGCAGTGGAGATAGCAATCTTGGAGAAAGAAAAGGAAGCCATGGAACATAGGATGCGTTTCATGCAAGATCAGATGAGGAAGCTATCAATAATAGATAGGAGGCAAAGAGGAGATCCATCTACTCCTTCACATTCTATGTATGAAGAAGCCACACCTAAAATACAACCAAAACCTGAAATTCCTTCTACCCTTATAAAGCAACTTAGTGAGCCTCCAAAGAGATTTTTGATGTCAAGAGATAGGTCACCATTCTTCTGAGTGTCCTAATAAGAAGATAGGGACTTTGGTAGACTTCGAGGACTTTGAGAATCTTGTGTATAATGAGAGTGATGTGGAGGAGAAATTCTTTGAGTAAGAATATGTGGAGAAATAAGATTTAGACAAAGGATGGAAGACATTAAACACTAACAATAGTAACTAAGGAAAACAATAAAACCTAACTCATTTTTGTAGGAATCATGGTTGATTTTAGTAGCAATCAACAAGCCCTTTAAACCCCCTAATCACTTAGGAGGATAAGTGTGCTCTCGTAAGGGTTTCTTAGGAGGTAACCCATAACTCTAAAAACAAAATAATACCAAGGCAAGAATTTTAAAGAGTAAAAAGAGAAAAAGTAAAAGAAATGAAAAGAAGTAAAAAGAAGATGCAATGAGTGGGCATTCATGGGAGAACATGATGATGGATATTCAACTTTCTAAACAATAAGAGAAGATATGCTAAAGAATGCATAATAATGAATAAAGGATAACCAAGAAAGAGTAGGAAACTATAGCTTTCATGCACCTAAATTGAAACATAACCACACTTTTCTCAAGCCTTATTTCCATCCTTAAAGAATTAGCTTCTCATTACTCATTGAGGGAGTTGAATAAATAAATAATATGGGTAATGAATTATGACTCGACTAAACTCTTTTAAATGTAATTTAAACCATGTAAGATCTTAAGTTTTAGGAAGGAATACATTAAACAATATGAGTGTTCTATTCATGCCAAAATCAATGCAAGAAAAACAAATCTAAAGAAAACAAACTACTTACCTTGTAAAATTCAAAATCGTTTTGGATTTTATGATTTTGTAAAAGGAAAACCAATGGTTTCAAGCGAACCAATCCTCAAAACATGCTAAACTCCTTCAATAATAAAGTGCCATACATCCTCAAACAATCAACTTCCCTAAACTAAATCTAAATAAAAACATACCAAGGAGAGTAATAAAAAAATGGAGTAGGAAAGATTATACCTTAGCCTTTTCCTTTGCATTTTTGCTAATACTCATGAGCAAATAATCATTAGCAAAACAAGTGAAACATGAGAATAATAGATCCTACTCTAGATAAAAACACACAAAAACAAATAAAAGAAACTATATATGGATTCTATAGAGGAAGAGAAGAAAGGAAGACCCCCCCAAACTTAAGTTAAGCGCAGTCCTTGGCGTAAAAACTGAGAAAGAAAAGGGGAGGGTCGATCAATCATGGTATGACTAGCTATTACTAGGGACCTTGCCCTTCCTATGCCTCTCCTCATCATTATCAGAGGAGAAGTTATAGGTTGGTTCGACATTGGACTCGATGCATCAGTATAGGGTGGCCAGTCATACCATAGTTGGTCGCGTTTCCCGAAGGATGGCAAACCTACTGGGATATCCCATCCACCCGTATAACTAGGGGACAACCTAGTTCGTCATACGGATACTTAGGATCACCTCGATAATCACTTACCCCTATATAAGTGTAATCATAAGGGAAAAGAAGAGGAAATGACACTAGAGACAATGGGACCCGTCCACTAAGGGTAAGTGGGGTTGCCATCCTTGGACTAAGAGGGGATAAGGATGAGCTGAGGTGGATTTTAGGGGTAGTTAATGTAGGGTGTAAAGTCCTCACGTTAGATATGGTAGCCATAGATTTGATTCTTGTGAATCATACTACCCATTTGGGCCTCAGCCTGGCCCTGCATCAACAAAGTCTGCTTCCTAAATTCGTCTTCTAAGTTAAAAGAGGGGAGGGGGCTTAAGAGGAAGAGGTACCTCCTGAGGTTAGAGGTGGCACTTCTTGGCCCTTGATGAACGGGAATCTTCTAAATGTTGACTCCTTTTGCTCAATATTAGTATGGGAGTTTGGAAGGTAGCAATGCACTACCCTCCTTAGCTTCCACCTATAAACCTCCTGGTAGGGTGTGAATTGGATGATATCCATCCTCTTCATCACATCAATATTAACGTAAATATCATTTACATCAATGGGGGTCAAAAGCTTACACTACTTTGCAAAACCCAAAGCATGTGTGATAATAGTAACCATCCCCCCATGTGGATGTCTCATGTGAGTCCACCCCTCTTGTCCAGAATGCACTAAGCTAGAAATTGATGCCATCCCCCAATCTCTCCATTCCAAGCACTTCCATCCATAGTAGAACAATCTAATCCCCAGCTATCTTAGCCAAATCCTTCCCCAAATTCTTCTTGTAAAAAATGGTGTACCCTAAAATTATGTGCAAGATCCTACGACACGGGTTAATAATATGTGAGGCATGACAGGTGTTGGATTGGTATTCTAAATCATCAGTTACTGTACTCCACCAATGCGTCTCATCTTATTCCATAAATCTCCCCTTGTCTAGTGCATGAATGTCATTAGAAGGGTCCCATTTAAAGATCTTGTTCAACCTAGATAGGGTAATAGATTGGGGTTAGTTGAACAGTTGAAAGGTTATTTGAAAGTCATTGTTCCTAATTAGAGTCCGCTCCAAGAAAGCTAGGTATTCTAGGGTGAGTCTCTTGTATGTGTAATTATAAAGCTTAGAAAATTCGGCCCATCCCAAAGAAGTGAGTATCCCTAAAAGGACTTCCTCTATTCCTAGTTTCTTAAAGAATTAGGCTCATAAAACGAGGTGTTTAAGATCTTGCGGTTTTTGATTTTGTCGTAAAATGGCTTAAGACTAGGGTTACTAAGTTTCAAGCTTGGAATAGATTATTGTGAAGATTGGGAGGAGCTAGTGGTTTTGGATTTCTTCCTTGAAAATATTTTCTCACTATGTGTATAATCCTCAAATCAATTCAACAACCTAATTCCACAAAATTTCAATTCACAACCAACTACAACAAACCAAACTATAACACCAAAGCAAGTAACCAAATCACTTAACTATAATAACTATCCTAAGATTTCTATATTCAACTTATCTCACTAAGTTCTCCTAAATCAAAAATCCAAAATAATTCAACAAGTAAGCAATAAACTACCACAATTCAATACCAACAACAAGATAATAATTATTTTTAGAAAAATCAACTAAAATTCATGGACAATAAACTAAGAAATTGACAAGGAGTAAAAGTGTAGAGATTACCAAAGATCTTCAATGAAAATTGCTCCAAATCCTTCCTTAGTTCGAATTCCTCAAGTAAAAACCCAAATTCACCAAAAGCATCAACAAAAACCAAAGGTTTAAATTTAGGTTATTTGTGAAGGTGGTTATTTTCTAGAAAAAAAATATTATGCTAAAATGTAGATCAAGAGAAATGGAAAAGAATGGTGGTAATTTGGAGTGAAAAGGGGGAGAAATGAGTGAGTTATGGAGTAAGTAAGGTTGGAGAGTAATGAAGTTTTTAGAGAGATAAAATGGTTTTGAGGGAATAAAAAAGATGAAAATGAGGGTGAAAGGGTGGAAAAGGGGCCGGATTTGCTTTTGAAGAAATCCATGCTTCTGGAAAATTCGCCTTAAACGAGAGTTCATAAGGCTTTTGAGAGCCTACTCATAAGCCCTCATACCCCAGCTTTTTTCTTTTATGCAGCCGCTAAGAAAGAATTTAAGCGGTCGCTCAGTTTTGTTATAGGCCCCAATTTTATTTTTGAGCGGGCACTTGCTCTCTGCTCAGTGCCCACTCATAACTCTTTGACCCTTAAATTTTTTCTTCTAAGTGCCGCTCATAAGGATTGTGAGCAGCCGCTTAGTTCATGTGACAGGGTAAATTCTTTCCTCTTAATCGAGGGCTTGCTGGCCGCTTGATGCCCATTCAAGATTCACTACCTGCTCCATTTTTTTACCTGGGCGGGCACTCAGCACAAGGCCAAGCAACCGCTTAGGCATAAATTTCAGACTTCAGGGTTTTTCTCTTATTTTTCTACTAAATGCTCTTTTTGGCAGTGTTCTTGACCCAGCTTTTCTTCACTCCTCTTGAGCACTTCTTCCCCGACATTTTCTCATTCAAAGCTTCATTTGCCTGGTGCATTGTACGTGAAACACGTAAATCCATGCAAAGTAAAAAAAGCTATAACTACAAAACTAAAAGAAAGAAAATTAAAAGAAAAAGTTAGTAAATTGAAATATCCTTTGATTATAGCTCATCAAATCCCTCAGCAGCTTATCAAATGCTCCTGTATGCATCTCACAAAAGATTAAATATGATGTTAATAGATAAAGAATGTACAAAAAGAGAAGGACTCTAATACTCACAAAATGAAAAATCAAAAGAAAATCTAGACTCAAAAGAAAAATAAGAATTATTTACAACTCTATACGACCCATTGGAAAAAGGAACCTTAAAATTTAAATTAATTTCCAAATGGGTTTCATTGTTTTCAAGAGATTCATTGAGAAAGGAGCATGAAACTTGAAAACTAAGGTTTTTGAAGGCTAATCCTCACTACCTAACCGTATCTCTACTATACATTCCTTAACCAAGGGCTTCTCATCTTCAACCTTACAATATTCTTCCTTCCCTTCATCTAAATTCTAAACACATTCTTCCTCAAATCGGGTTTGATTCTCAACATACCCTGAACCATCATTATCATCTAAGTTGTCAAAAATAATATGAGCATTTATGCTAGTCTCATAAGCATCAAGATCACATCAAGATAAGCACTCATCCTTATGAAACCATCCTGCATATCGTATCGACTTTCCTCGATCTTGGTTTCCCTACTCTGCTTCATTAATGAACTGTTCCATGAGAAACTCTAACCTAGAAGTACATGATTTAGGTGCAAAAGGGTTTTATGAATCAAACTGAGGAAAAGGGTAACATTTATAATCATTAAACTCACCATAGGGAACAGGTAAAACATTATAGGAATTCATGCAGAAATAGTTAGAATAATCTTGATATAAAGATGTATTGAAATCATTAGCATGATAATACCCATTAGTATAGTCATATTCTCCACGATAATCATATGAATACTCCCCATTATGATAATATGGGTCCATGAAATCAAAATACTATACAACAGGAAGACATAAACAAAAGAAAACTCATATTTAAAAACTCAACTAAGTAAAAGCAAACTTGACTCGAAAAAACCACTAAAGACTCAATACTAAACGCCATTCCCCAACAACGACGCCTATTGATATAATAAGGGATCGGTTTTCATGACTCCTACTATCAACAAAACCTCAACATAACCTATTACAAGTAATAGGCAAGTAAAGGTCGAATCCATAGGGAAAGGCTTGTAATAGTTACCAAATTCTAGCAATTCAACTACAAGCTAGCTCAAACTAAAGCAGGGATTAGGTTTAAATCTAACTAAAAGCTAAAGCAAAGTTATAAAGGATTTATTCTATAAAGGTAAAAGTGCTAGGGATTTGAGATTCAACATAGATTCCTAACACAAATGAGCCAAAATAGGGTATTGGACTCAAAATGAGATAGTATGAGCCTCACTAACTCACTATCCATCTATGAATCAAACCTAAAACATTCTTAGTCATCTTCAAGGAAGGAGCATTATGATTGGGATTTCTCACCTAATCGTATTCTAAAGCATCCAAACAACACAATAGATTCAAAACAACAACCAATATGTCGCAAGTCAACAACATTTAACATCGGGTCACTACCTAAATCTACATTTTTCAATGTCTTCAACCTAGTAACACAAATGGAAGAAATTGGTATAGCCAATCTAGACTCCAACCAAAATCCAACATCAAATCAAACATTATTCATTAAGAAACCAACTCAAAACTTCAAACATCATCCATGCTCGGGATTGGGTTTTTACCCTATCCCCTAACTAATCTACTACTCATGACTAATAATAGAAAACATTGCAAAATTGCATTAACAAAATATACTACCAAATTCACGAATTATGATTAACAATTCTATGCGAAAAATAAAAAATTATCAAGCATTAACTAACAAAAACAAAAAATAAATGAAAATTAAAAAATATAAAGCAACAGAAAGTGAAAGAAATATTGGTATATTAATGAAAAATTGATGTCTAACAAATCTTGATCGCAAATCCATTGAAAGTACTAAAAATCGATAACCAATCCACTAATAATCTAAAACCCTAAGCTTTGCTCTCTAGCTCTAAACTATGCTAAAAATACTCAATAATGACTACTTCTTAATGAATGCCCCCTTGCTCATGCCTCTTTTGCTTCTTCTTATTTCCCATAGAAGAGTTGGAATAGATTACGAAACTGCTAAAATATAAATGAGCGGGCACTAAATTTAATGGAAAGCGCCAGCTCATAAGACAATTTTTGGGATATTAGTTAAGTGAAAGGATGCTATTCATTCTTGAGCGCTCACTCAAGGCTTCAATCACCAGCTTAGAAACCATTTAATGCTCGCTCATAATTCTCTGCTGTCAATTTCCATTGAACTAAGCGGTCGCTTGGATTCTTCTAAGCAACCGCTCAAGCCCTTTTGTCTTAATAGGACTCTTGGTTCAATTTTTGAGCAATCTCTTGGCTTTTCTTATTAGAACTCTTTATTATATGGATGTAATTAGAACTCCTTCAAGCATCAATATACATCCCATATGCTCCTCTTTTCACGCCACCTAGGATTTGGGTCAGCCCATCTTCTTTGCCTTAGCCTTTTTATCTTTCATACTTCGTAAGCCCACATTAATTTAGTGGTTTCTTGATTCCATGCATAGCCCAATCAATTTCCATTTCTTCCAGATATGGATGGCCCACTCCTTTTAAGTCCATGAGGCAACTTTACGCCATTAGGCCCATCAAGACTCCTAACTTTGGACTTTTCTTCCTTAGCCCATCAAAAACCACAAACCTATGAGAATAATCAGTCTAAATCCTCCCTAATTTTTTATCCTCCATGCTCATTTCTCCTTTTCAAGTTCTCTTATGCCATTGGTTTAACCTCCTCTTTCTCCAATACTAACTCCAAGTACTCCCCTTTATCCAATCCAACCTCTACTTCCTCCAAGCAGTTGTCTTGTACATCACTCTCATCATAAAAGTAATTTTCAAAGATTTCAAAATTGAGTTGCTTCATCAGGGTTTTAAAAGTTTTGGGTGTTGAATGTCATAGGGTGTGTACATCTACTCTTTGCCTACTAGCCATTATTGATATCTCTCTCAATTGATCATCTATGCAAAGTTTTTTATGTTCTATATCCTCCAATTTTTGCTCCAAGAATGCTATCTGTGCTTCCCATTCATTTCTTCTTCTACTAGTCATCTTTTTTACATACTGATCAGAATACATTGCTCAAACTCCCTTTTATTACGAATTTGTTATAGCTTGGTATTTGATGAAATTTAATAATTTAATCCCTTGATTTATAAATATTCCAACAAAAAAGAATCACTGAAAAAGACAAAGGAAAACTCTGGAAAAAGGCAAAACACTCTAGACCATCCCCACTACTATACAATCAGATCACCTCCAAATATTTCTTACTCCACATAATGTTTCACCCAACCAAATCCCACTAATTAACAAAATAAAATTAAAAAATAAAGGAGAAGAAATCTGAAAGAATCACGTAAGTTGGAAAAGGAATGACAAAGTTATGGATCTTTAAACTCTAGTTCAGAAACTGTCCAAAACTACGGTTTAATTTTTCTCAAGTTTTATGGCTCAAGGAATACACTTTAGGTCTTCAAAAAAAACCTCTTTCTCTGGTACCAAATGTTAGGGAACTATTCTTGGTGGGTATTTTGGCTAATGAGTTATTTTTGGATTCAAATTCAAAGCCCCAAATCCCAACTATGCTCTTAGCGAATTTCAGCAGCCTACTCAACTTATCAGCCTTTCTCAACTAACCACATGCCTCTTGAGATCCTCACTCACCCTTCCTCACATCTCACACAACCCCAGTAACCAATTCCTAGAGTGGTGCAATACAACTCTGTTATATATGCATAGGTTAAAAGCACACTTTTTTGAGTTTACAAAGACGACCATGATTTTATAGAATCTACAAAACTTATACTCAAGGATTATGGCTTAATTTTTTTTATAATCAAGATGAATGATTCATTAATCTTAATCCTTATCAAAATTAGACTAGGTGCAAAATACAAAAATTTAGGAGGTGCATGTTGTGCCACAAATAGAGAGGCTTGTGAAAAAGTTAAAGCCAGTCAAAGAAAGGCTCAATTAAGAAAGGAAAAGTGGTTACCCAATTCAAGTTTAAAACCACTTTCTTTGTCTCCTCTAATTTAGAATTTTTATTCTTTAAGATTTTCAATGAAATTCATTTTGTTTTGAATTATTAATTACCATTAAATACTTTAAGGATAACACAATATTTACAAACTTAAAGTCAATCATTAAGGCTAAAGTGAGCTAACGCAATCATGGAAGTACAAGATACAACTTAGCAAAGAGTTACATACGATCATGAGGTCAAAGAAATAGGAAGGGAGATTGAGGCATGAGCACTTTTAAATAGGTGCTTAGCTTGTTGCTTGATTGCTTTCTTAGGATGCAAAGTATGCTTATTATTGTTATAATCGGGCCTCAAAGAGATTCCCCACATATCCTTTTAAAGGAATTAGATCAACATGGAGCTCTACATCTTTTAGATGTCTCATTTAAATATTGAAAACTCATATCCTTTTGTGATGAACATGCTCTTTAGAAGTCTCATTTAGGGTAAGAACTTATTTTGTTGTGCTTTAGTAGTTTCTCTTAAGAAACTTATAACTGTGGCTGGGCCTCAAGCGATATTTCCTAAATATCCGCTATGAGAATAAGGCCTAAGCATAGCTCTGCATCTCTTTTGAAGCCTTGTTTAGGGATTTAAAACTCATTTTGGTATGCTTTAGAGGTTATTCTTTAGATTTAGAAAATCATGACTAAGGTTGGGCCTCAAACGAGGTTGCTTACGTATCCACAATGGGAATCAAGTCCAACCATAACTCTAATGGACAAAGTGTTCTTAAGCATTGAAATTTTTTAACTAATCGAGGTTCGTTATGAACAAAACTCTTTTTTGTCCATGTCACTAAGTTGTACAACACCTTTCAAAAAGATCTTCTTGACAATATAGGGTTCAAACCAGTTTGGTCTAAATTTATCCCATGGATCCATATTGGATTTTCGGAGTGATCATGTGTGACTGCATGTAGTGACTAAGCTTCTTAGTGGCCTAGTGTCTTGCTGAAATAGTATATTGCATTTTCCTTTCCCTATACCTCTTAAGCTAGCATAGCCTTAGCCATTGCGTCAGTGACTATGAGGTATAGGTAAAGCGGATTTTCTTGCAATGCTAGATAGGAGGAGTCAGAAGATATTTTTTTATCTAGTTGAAAAATTTCTAGCAATCTTCGTCCCATTCCTTAGGTGCATCCTTTTTTTAGTTTTCAAAACACCGGCTAACATACCATAGTGAGCTTAGAAATGAATTGACTAATGTATTGTAGAAGACCCAAGAAGAATTAGATTTCTTCATTGTTTTTCAAGGGTGTCATTGCCAAGATAGCCTTAATTTTGCTAGGATCAAACTCAATGCCTCAAGAGCTCATGATATACCCTAACAGCTTACCTGATATTACTTAAAAGTCTCATTTTTTAGGATGAAGCCTCATACTGAATCGTCTAAGTCTTAAACTAATTTTTAGAGAGCGATCAAGTGCCCTAGAAGATCATATCGTCTACATACACCTGCACTTCTTTATGGATCATGTCACGGAGGAGTGTTCTCGCTATTTTTTGATATATGGAACCTATATTTTGGAGGCCAAATGGAATAACCATGTAATAGTAGGTGCCCCATTTAGTGATGAAAGTGGTTTTCTCCTTATCCTCTTCCGCTATTCTCATATGGTGATAGCTTATATGCCTATCCATGAATGAGAGCAAGGCGTTATTTGTTGTGTTGTTAACCAAAATGTCAATACGGGGTTGATAAGTCTTAATTGAGTATATGATTTAAGGGTTTTATAGGATCATTTACTTGTATTTTAGATGCATTTCTAATTAATTAAAAATACCTTTATGGGTGTTTATATGATCTTTTTCAGGAATACTAGAGCAATCTCGAGGTATTGATACCAGTTTGAGATGTCGTGGAGTAATTTATAAAGCCTTGAGAATCATTTTGGAGACCCGCAAGGCCATTAGGAGTTGTAGATCAATGGCCAAGTCATCATGAAGCAAAGGAGTTAGGATCAAGGTTGCATAGAGCTCAAAGTAGGGAGACTCGGACAAGGTATTGCAAAAAACTAGTCCGAGTTCAATGGCACAATTTGGAAGAACCAAGGCTATGGAAGAAAAAGTAAAGAAAGAGAAGGGACTCAAGTGAGTGTGTAGAGCACTTGCCAAGTTCATGGTAGAATTTGTAGTTTTGTTTCTTTCCTGAATTCTAACGAAAAGAGAGGAGACTCGAACGAGTGCCAAAAGCACTCGCTTGAGTCTATATCCTTGGGTCGGTTTGTAGCTACTTTCCTTATTTAAGCCCATTGTGAACCTATTTATTATAGCTAGTTTTCTAGGATTTAGGAGGCACAAAACAATAGTTTACAATAGTTTTCTTATAGTTTTAGCCATACTTTGGAGCATAATTGAAGATTTAAGCATATATTTTAAGTTTTATAGTCAACAATTCCCGATTTGTTTTCTTATAGTTAATTCAAGTACTTATTTTCATTCTATTCTCTAGTTTAATTTTTTTTATTAATTATGTATTCTTCAACTATATGATTTTTTCATGTCTAATATGTGTGAGTAGTTTTATAATCTAAGATTTCGATGAACCCTAATATTGGTTAGGCATAGATAAACCCAAAATCTGAAACCTCAATTTATTATTCAATTCCTTTAATTAATGATTGAATTTAATCTTATTAAAACACTATATGTAGTTAGTTAATAATATGAATTAAGTTCAACAGCAAAAGTTGGTTTATAATCTAATTTAGAATCATAGATTAAAATGTGAGTGTCAATCACGAAAGTAGATGTCTTGAGAATTAAGGCCACGTGAATAAAATTTTTAATGTCTTTCTATGCATGATTCCATAAAAGTAGAGTTAATTGCATTAGAGGGAAACTATTAATACTCAAAAAGAGTCTCTAGTATTGTTCAGGGCACATTCGTCTTAGGAATCATCTAATGAATTGAATTCTAGGGGTTTGTTATCAAATCCATGTCTATCCATATTAGTGTGGATTTGTTATTCTAGAGTTTTTTATTATATTGTTAACAACCTTAGTTTTAATTTGTTTTCTAGATTTACTTTAGCCTATGATTTTCTCAATTTCATTCCTTACCTATTAGGAGTAAAATTAAGGGTAGACTAATCAATCCAATAGTCTCTTGGGACTATTGGTTTTTGATTTTTGTTGCCTTAGTTTAATTTCTTTGAGATATTTGTTTAGTTTGGTTGCTTTGGCTTTTTTTTCTATTTGATATTTTGCTTCTTGTATTTTTCTTTATGCATGCACACTCAGAGTACAGGTCCTAAAAAGTAGGTATCTCTAAAACTTAAGATCAAGAATACTACAAAGAAACATTCTTTGAGTATAACACCCATGATCCTCACACGATGTCAAGTATTTCTCGGCTATATATCATAGCAACAAATGTTGAACTTGAAGCTTGCATTCATCCAATTCATTTTTAGCAACTCATTCATTGGGCTCCTCACTAGGTGCCCAATTTCACACATTGAGAGCTTTTCTAGAGAAGTGTGACACTATTAATATTAAGGATTGTTCATAAGATGATAAGAAGTTGACTATTTTGTTTCTCTCTGAGAGATAGAGTGTGAGAGTTGTTAAGGGATAAGAGTCCGGGCATATATGATACATTGAATAAGCAGGCTAATGGTTTTCTCATGAAGTATTTGGACCAAGATAAGACAGCTAAGCTAAGGGTCAAGATTAATGATTTCCAGTAGTTGTATGATGAGTCCCTTTATAAGACATGAAGAAGGTTTAAAAGGATACTCAAGTGTAGTCCTCATCATGGGTTACTGGATTGGTTTTTGCTTTTGACCTTTTATAATGGTCTAAACCATGACACTAAGCTGTACATTAATATAACGCAACTTCAAGCAATAACATTTAGATAAACAATTCTTAGGGTACCTTGGCTTTGATTGAGAATATGGAAGCCACAAGTACTTCACGTTCTTCGTGATTTGATCATATGAAAGAGTCATCTTCTTAGGCTTTAAATGCTGACATCTCTAGACTAGTAGCTTCTATGTAGACCCTTACTAATATCTTGGGTAAGGTTTGTGTAAAGTTTGTTATGATTACATCTTGTGAGGTATGTGGTATTTTAGGGCATGATGTGAGCTAGTGTTAATACACTATGGGAGATTTAGGTAGCGAATAGGTAAATGCTATTGACAATAATTAGAAGAAATTGTTCAATCCATTTTCAAACACTTACAATGATGGTTAGAAGCAACATCCATTTCTCTCCTACAAGAATAATCAAAATGTTGCTGAACCCAACCCAAATTCAAACCCTACAGCACAACAACTTTAACTAGTTACCAAGACCAAGCCAATTTTAGTGAAAGACTACCATTAAACCCACCTACCTACCAAAAACTCTAGGTTCTATAGAAATCTAATTTGGAGGTTATGATGGAAACCTTCATTGCTTCGCAGAGCAAAGACAAAGCTGAGCAAGAGAAACAAAATACTAAACTTAGGGCTTAAACAAAGATGTTGGGAACTTGACTAGACCAATTAGCTCAATAAATCAGCACCTCTCAAAAGTCCCAAAACAGTTTTCTGGAAACACTAAAACTCCTCCAAAGGAATAAAATAATGTAATGATTGTGAGAAATGGTAAGGAATTGGTAAAACCATCGATAAGAGGATTAACTACTTCAGATAAGGTCAAAGTCAAAGAGGTTGTAGTTATGGCTGATGAGACTAAAGCATGGAAAAAGGAATCTCCTCGTACTCTTTTGGAACCATATAAGCTGCCAGCTCCTTTCCCTCAAAAATTAGCTCAAGCGAAGCTTAAGAACTATGGCAAGTTCCTTAATATTTTAAAGAAGTTGTGTGTTAACATACTATTCCTCTATATCATTTTTGAGATGCTCACTTTGGCCAAGTTTTTAAAGAAGATGTTATCGAGAAAAAGGAAGGTTAAGGACAATGTAACTATGACTCTCATAATAAAATATAGCGCATTTATTTAGAATATCCTTCCTAAGATGCGGGTGATCTAGGTAGCTGCTCTATCCCAATCACACTAGGGGATTTAGAAATTAAGAATGCACTATGTGATTTTGGGGCTAGAGTGAGTCTTTTGCTTCTATTTGTTTGTAAGAAGCTTCATATGCGTGAATTAAAACCACTCACATTTCTTTTCAACTTGAAGATAGAATTGTGAAGTCTTTAACATGCATATTAGAAGATATTCCCCTTTGAGTTGGGAAACTCTATATCCTATGTGATTTCATTATAATGGACATTTAAGAGGACGCATGGGTTCCTATCATTCTTGGCAGACAATTCTTAGCCAAAGTAGGAGCTATGATTTATATGAAGAATAGTAAGATCACCTTTAAGGTTTAACATAAAAAGTTGGAGTATGCCTTAGGAAATTTAGTTGACACACTATCAATAAGTATAACGGATTAAAGGGTGGACTCAATTAAAGGCAGTTATGCTAGCCATATTAGTGTTGGAAAAACAAACAATATCTTGGAAACAATATTGATAAGTACTTAATAGAAGGATCTGATAGTCAAGAAATACATCAATCTCTTGGGAAGTATGAGGGGCATTGATAAAAAGAGACTAATTAGTGAGTTGAGATCACTTGATGATCCAAAATTTGTATCATTTCCACTTCTAGTAGATCTTGATTCAGTGTATAAGAAAAAGCCCTTGTACCCTATAGAGTTATGAGAACGTAAGATGGTGTTGTTGTTCAGTTCTAGGTTGAAGATATTCTCAATAAACTTAGATCGAGATGATCTAAACCAACTTAAGTTCAAAAGGTCTTCCCGTATGGTTTAGTGGAGATTTGGAGTTAGATAACAGGATCCTTCAAGGTTAATGGGAAAAGATTGAAGCACTACCGTTCAAGAGACCCCAACCATGGAAAGGCTATCCTAGGCCTTTCCATCCCATTATTAAGACACTGAAAATCAAGGGGGTCGAGCTTAAGACTCAAAATATAAGCGCTTAAAGGGAGGCAACCCCATTTTCTTACTTCTTTTCCTTTAAATTTTGCATTTTTATTTTGAGTTTCTTAATTATTTTATGTGTTCAAATTAAGTTTTGTCTTCTTTTATATATTCTTAGTTATGTGGTTCATAAGGAGAATGAGTTACGTGTTTTAAGTATTAAAAGATTGTATTTGGAAAATAACATTAAAGTATAAGAGCATAGGTGATGAAGAACATGAGAAAAATTGTTGATAAGTAACACAGGCACAAAGACTTGGACAAGTGTGTAGAGCAGTCACCCGAGTCCACTCAGAATTCTTGGATTTGGAGTACTGGAAGATTCAAAAGAAATGCTCGAAATTGAAGAGACTTGGACTAGTGTGCAAAACACTCGCTCGAGTCCCCTCTAGAAAATCAATTTTTCTAGAATTTCCAAAAATCAGCAAATTTGACTTTTGTTAAAGGACTCAGACGAGTATGTAGAGCACTCGCCAGAGTCCTCTCTCTTTAGGGCATTATAAACTCAGGAAGAACCTGAGTTCCTCCACTTTACCTCTTTGCTTCACACCATAAGCCTTCCCAACTCTCATCATCCCTCAATTAATTCTTCATCATCCAATATTAAACACCCATAATTAATTAACATCCATAACCTTTTTCTAATCCCAAACCTAATTACAACTCTAAATTCTCCCTTAAATAAATCAAAAGCTCATAAACCCGAACTTTCTCAATTGATTTGGTGGTTTTTGAGTTAGAGAACTATTAGGGAAATTGGTTAAATTTAGAGCATCATTGCATGCTATTAAGGGTTTTTGCAGATGTTTTTTGTATTAGTTAATCCTACATTGTATTTGGTACTCTAACCCTCTCTTTTTCCATTATTTTACTATTTCTTGCTTATGTTTGATTTTTCTCATATTTTTTCTTGAATTTATGATATGTTAGTTAGATTTTTGTATTGGATTTTGTTTAGAATTTGAGACTTGGTTGTGTTTATAGCATTGGTACGGTGTTAGATAGTTGTGGTAATTGTTTTGACATTTGTGGTTTTTGGTGAACACTTTTGATCTTTAATCCCGACTCCTTGTTGTATCCTTGACCCATACTTGACAATGCCTCTAAGAAAGAACAATCCCAAGAACACCTTTAGCCGGGACATGAGGAATCCTCCCCCCCCCCCCCCCCCCCCCCAGGTGTTCAAGCACCACTCATAGAAATCTATGTGATAGATTTTGGAATTAAGGAGGATAACATAAGGAATTTTAAAATTAATAACCAAAGGAACCTTATCCCCACATATTATAACCAATTGGCCACGAGGGCCTTGGGGATATATAAAGTGGTTCATGAATTGTTTAAGAGGTTTGGGTGGGAGTCCTTCCTAGATTTAAATTCTCCCACCTATATGAATATAACCTTAGAGGTCCTCTCCATCTTTAACATAAATTATAGCTCAGCTGATAACATGCCCTTGAATGTTTTCTTTAACTGTTTTGGTACTATAATATGGTTTATATTAAAGGATATACATGAGGTTCTAGGACTACCTATCAATGGGATTTTCACTCTCCATTACCATAGGTTAGAAGGATAATGTCTTTTGGAGAGATATCACAGGGTATACCAACTAAAACCTTAGTATGTCTAAGGTTATAAGCATTATCCACCCCATATTAGGGTAGCCTTTAGGGCCTTAACTTTAACCCACTTTTCCAAAGATGTTAGGGGTGGTGTGTGTTTGACTTGTGTGATTTACTTTTAATGGCATTTACTTTCCAATGAGACAAGGCTAAACCTTGGGGCGGATATTACATTAGGCTCCCACATTTTATGTCTTATAGCCTATTTTATGGATTACTTAAACTACATTCTCGAGGGTTCCACTAAGATAGCTCTAGGAGGTCTACTAACCTTACTCATGCTTTCTCATGATATTGATGTTTCAGGGTGCAAGCCTAATGTGGTGACAGGACTAACGTGCTTCATTTTGCACAGTATGTAGTCCATATGTTGGATTTGACTTCATATAGCTCAAAACTAAGGGTACAAATTTCTACTGGGTCAACCTCTCTTGAATAACTCGACCCCCTACACTTTTCTACCCCGAGTGTAGCTTTTTCCCCTAACAGGAGTCAAGATCTAGATACTCAATCCAGACTTATAGTGCCCTCCCGCGATGGTAGAGGTTGCTCCACTTCCCATTGAGGAAGGGGCGGAGATCGGGATGTCATTGCACATATGAAAGAGGATGTCCCGCATTATTTAGAGAATATTGCCTCGAGTAGTCAGTCCTATAACTTAAGGGCTTTGATGGCAGCTATGTAGCATAATTTTGGTCTCCTATAAGCCAATTTTGGGCTTTTGAGTGATGGTTATACTAAAATGCATGCATTACATCAGTCCATGACTACTTCTCTCTATGATATGAGGATAGACTATCATGTAATATGGGAGTCCCATCGGGCCATGTCTACAGGTTATGAGTGAATGAGGATTGATTATCATACCATATAGGCGGACTTTCATATGATGAGTGAGGAGATGTGCAGGTACTTCAAGGATGGACTAAGTTCCTACCCCATGTATGATCCACCCCCTCCTTCTAATTAATAGATGTTATTTCTTCCTCTCTAACTAAGCCTGTCTCAAAAATCTTGTGCTTGAACTAAGGACATTGCAAGGTTTGGCTTAGGAGGAGAGGTTTTTTATCATTATCATCTATGACCATGAGCAAGAATTCTTAGTTTCATTTTTCATTTTTTTTACTTTGGTTTAGTTTAGTTTAGTTCATTACATTGCATCCCTTATTTTTTTTGACTCTTGGGATAGGTCTTCAATGAG
The DNA here is from genome assembly GCA_026401315.1 of Dysphania ambrosioides. Classification (NCBI taxonomy): domain Eukaryota; kingdom Viridiplantae; phylum Streptophyta; class Magnoliopsida; order Caryophyllales; family Amaranthaceae; genus Dysphania; species Dysphania ambrosioides. Next base: position 16,590,080 of record CM048660.1, on the reverse strand, counting down.
GTTTTATAGATATACATGTGCATTTTAAAAACAATTTCAAATCCTAAATCTAGTGGTTTTTGAAAATTTGACACCAAAGATTGTTTAGATTTGCGCTATTTCTCTTCGTAGTGCAATTTTTATCTCACCAATGGTATTATTTAAGTCACTTTCTTTTTCATGTGTGTTAGAATTCATCCTTTGTAAGATCCAAATCTTGGTTTTTCTTATTGACTTTTTGAGACTCTTTGGTGCAACTTTATGGAATGATTAAACTCTTCTTTAAAACATAGAGCCATTTTACTCAGGACTTTTTCCACAAATTACTTTTATATTTAATTTCCTCTTAAGATAAACTCGTTAAGCTTTTATTAGCCCTTTCTTGATACCTAACATTAAAAAGCCTTAGAGCCTTTTTTGTAGGTTTGTTTAAAGGTGTTTCATGCAATGGCGTGATGCCTCTTAGAATATATCGAGTGTATGGAGTGTGCATTCAATCATCCTTAAGTCTTGTATTTGGATTGAAAAGAAAGAAAATAAGAACTAAGAAGAGTAAACAATGAAATTAGCAAAAAATAAAAACAAAAATAAAAAGAAAGAAAAGATTTGTTTAAATTTTTCCAAAAGAGATCTTACTCATCCCTTACAAGAGTAAAAAGTGGTTATGTATGATTTAAGTCAAGAGGAAAATAAAGATTAAGGTATTAGAGATGAGGAGGCAAACCTTTAGTGATTAAGAGGCTATAAGGATGGTTTGAACCCAAATCTCATGTTATGTAGTGGAGTTTTATTTAGGTTTCGAGCACCATATTCCTAAATAACATCGCTCAACCTTATTTAACTAAGCCTACCCAATCTTGAGAGTCATGAACTTTTTGAGTTAGCATCATGCTTAGTAGTGGAGAAAGACAAAAGGCAAGCCTAAAGAGGAAGATCTTAAAGATTTGATGCACTTTACTAGGTTGAGAGAATTTTTAACTTTTCAAACAAATGAGTGGCTTATTTCCTTATGCACACCTAAAGTGAGAAATCTATGATATATGAATGAGACTAGCTTAGTGAGTGTATTGTTGTTTTTTTAATAATTAAAGGATCATGGACACCTTGACTTTGAAGCATTATTAAAGATTTAAGCATTCTAAGTTTTGTAATTTATAATTCTTGGTTTTTTCCTCGTAGTTACTTCAAGTACATGATTTCTTTCTATTCTCTATTTAAATTTTTGTTTATTAATGATGTCTGCTTTAATTATTTGCTTTTTTTTCATGTTTAATATGTGTGAATAGTTTCATAATCTAGGATTTCAATGAACCCTCATATGGATTAGGCATAGATAAACTCGAAACCCAAAACCTTAATTTGTTATTCAATTCCTTTAATCTATGATTGATTTTAATCTAATTAAAATAATATAAATAGTTATTAATGATATGGATTAAGTTCAATGGCAATATTCAGTTCATAATGTAATTTAGAATCATAGGCTTAGATGTGACTGTTAATCACGAAAGTAGATGTATGTCATGAGCATTAAGACTTTGTGAATGACGTATTTCTCTTCCTATGCATGATTCTAAGAAAGTAGGCTTAATTATATTAGAGGGAGGCTATTGATAATTAAAAGAGGTCTCTATTATTGTTTAGGGCGTATTTGTCTTAGGAATTGTCTAATGAATTGATATCGAGGGGTCGGGTTTAAAATCTATGTCTATCCATTTTGTGGGGATTCGTTATCCTATATTTTTTTATTATATGGTTCAAAACCTTAGTTTTAATTTGTTTTCTAGCTTTGGCTTTAGTCTATGATTCTCTTATTTTCTTTCCTTACCTAGTAGGAGTAAAATCAAGGGTAGCCTAATCAAATCGGTAGTCTCTTGAGATTTTGACCCTACTTTCCCAAACTGTATTTATTTTGGTATCTAGGTATCTTTAAAAGGGATGCAACAACCAGATTAAGGGTAGGTAAAACCTATCTTTTGGACTGGCCCAGTTCAGATCTAAGTAATCCATACATATTTGGATCATGTTGTCCTTCTTTGGAATGGTTATAATATTTACAATCCAATTTAAGGTAGTTTACAACATTAATGAGCCTGGCCTATAACTATTTCTTGATCTCTTCCTTTATTTTTATAGTTACTTCTGGTTATATTCTCTATAACTTTTGTTTTACTAATTTTAGCACCAGGAGGATTGGGATAATATGTTGTGTGATATATATGTCTATCCCTAGTATATCCCTTTAGTACAAACAAAGACGTCAATGTATTCTCTAAGTAACTATGTTTCTCAAGGTAAGACAATTGACACAAGCGTAAATTCAATGCATTCAGACTCGACTAACTTAAGCTCCAACTTGGATACTCTAACTCTTCTAGCATCAGGTTGTTCTCTGGTGACGATATTTAGCTTCTTGCTACTTAGAATTGTGATCTTTAATGTCCTTATTTACCCACGTATCATGTAAGGAACTAGCACAATTAGAGTCCATAGAGTTATTTGGACTTCTTTTTCACTTTGTCCAAGTACAAATAGTAAGGAAAAATCCTTGTGGTTGATGCTTTCATATGGCTTTGATGATTCTTTATGTTTTTCATTACTTCTCCTAACAATAATAATTGAGTCTTGTGACACAAGGGTCGTCACATTCGGTGATGGAACCTCACTGAGGTGATTAAAGAAAATGGGTCATTAGTAAAGCCATCCTCTTAGATAGGTATAATTGAGGAGTGGACGGGTTTGATTATTAGGTTTGGCCCCTAGATGGACAGGCAACCTCATATCATCTACCATATCTTGAAGTAAGTGCTTGAATCGGAAACACTATTAGTCAAAAGCATTTACTTCATTAGTCCCTTTTCTATGTCCCATTTAGAGCTCCTTTTGTCCTTTAAAGGGTCCTCCACTGGGCTAATGGGTGCTATCTGACCATTGCTTGACTATTAGTCAAAAGCACTATAGTAGGTAATCCCTATGTTAGAGAAGACTTGGTGACGATGGTTTTAGAAACATCCCCCTTTGTTGTTGTTGTAAAAGGTTTCTTGAGATCTTGAAGCCTTAAAAGCATTTACTTCATTAGTAAGATTAAAAAGGGATTAGTATTAGTTTTCTTCCCCATCCATCGCTCGTTACCTCGAGTGATAGGATTCTTCAGTAGATCTTCTTTGATATATATTTCGATACTAAGGCATGTTCAAATGACTCAATACATAAATACTTTATGTGACTATGGTATTTGGGTAGAAGACTTAAGATGAAATCCCTCTCTAACTCTTTTTATGGTGGCCTTAAAACAATTTGCAAAGTCATCTTTCTCTAATGATTCAGATAGGCTATAAAGCCCTCGTTGGTGCTTTGTCTAATAACTTTCAACTCTTAAAGAGTTATTTTTAATTGAATATTTACACGATATTGGTTCATGAAGGAATTTGTGATACCCTTCCATGTCTCTATCTCTTTTCCTTTAAGGGCATAGAATCATTTCTGGAAAATTTGTTCCAAAGACATGGGAAAGATTACCAAGAATTGTTTAGGATCTACCCCCTTGATGGCCATGGTGGCCCTAAAGTTACATAGATGATATCTAGGATCATCCGTGGACTTACACTTTAGGATGTCGTTAGTAGAAAAATTCTTAGGAAGGCTAATTTTTCCTTTCAGTTTATCATCAAAAGTAGTGTCGAAGTATTTTCCATTGTTGGTAAATTGATGGACCATACTTTCAATTTTTCACACTGAATTTCCTAGGAGATTAGCACGTTCAACTTGCTCTAGACAGGCATTTATTCCTTTTCTAAAGACTTTGTCAGACCATTGACCACAACCAAGAGTTAGTCCATTTACTCCAATGCTACCATTAGTTGAAGAGGAGTGTTAATAGAATCAAGTGATAATGCCAGCTCGGGTACTAGCTTAGGCGGTAATGTTCTCTTCAACCTATTACATAATCTTTGTACCCAAATCAATGAACTCTTGATAAAAAAAGAGGAATCATTAGGACTTTTTACATGGGACACTATGACTTGACTAAGTTTGGGTGTGTTTGTGGGAAGAGGTGGCAATGAATCCAAGATCCGATCCTGACCAAATTAGACCCGACCCTTTTTTAGGGTATAGGTTTAATTTTTTTAGACTCATTGGATCTAGGTCGAATATGAGTTTAAATTACCTTGGGTAGGATATGGGTCCGGGTCCAAAAAATTCAAACCCTAATCTGACCCATGGACCTACATATTTAAAAAAATAAAGTAAAACCTAATCTCCATTTAAATATAAACCTAAAGTTTCATTCGTATTTATGTGTCGTCTTCCTCTTCTACTCTTATTCTTTCCATCCTTCATTTTCCACTCTCAATCAACTATAAGCCTCTAACTCTTTCTCGTCGCCATTCACCAGGTAACATATTCGTATAAGTATGTAGATAATTCATGCTTTATGATTACTAGATTCTTGTCGCCTCGCCATCGCAAATATATTCAACTCGATTTGAGATTACTAGTTTCTGGCAATTTTAAAGCTAGCGGGTAGCAATGCACTTGATCTTAAAAAAATTGTAATGGAGGTCTTTTGAGTTTAGGACTTTTGATTCATTGATGAATTTTAACTCTAGTGCTTACTTGTTTTCCATGCACTAAATTAAAGATTGTTTTGCAAGTATTTTAGTAATAAAAATTATGCGCTTAAGAAAGGATTTACTAATTTCTCTCATTTACATAATAATGCAATTTATGTTCCTTAAAATTATTGTAACGTCTGAAATGCGAAAAAACATCCATTTTATAAAACATGGGAATAATAAACACATATACAATAAAATATGTTAATGACCTATTTTGGACACGAGACTCATCATATCCAATGGATTTGGGTAAGGGTCTATAATTTTAGGACCCAATGGATCTAGGGAGGTTATGGGTCTAATTTGAAAAAATGGGTATAGATCTAGGTCTAATAAGTCCCGACCCAGATCCAACACACTGACATCCCTATTTGTGGGATAATGTTCGAAGTGATGATAATTGTAAATGATGCAATTACAATATGATGTAATTACATGATAACCTCTAATGAAAATAAATGCATAGCTCGGTTTAAGGAGTCGGCCTCTGATAATAATAATGATTCCAAATTTATGAGGGAGACTCGATATGTATGGACTTAATAGATGTAATGTGCTGCGTTGGAATAAGCCCTTTTGTGGTGCTTTAAGGGTAATTTCGAAAGTTTAACCATCATAGGGTTCAAGGGAAATTCATGGATTTTTGCCACAGAGTGGTAATTTCGGGATTTTACCCCAATAGGATTTTAGTGTGAAGGTCAAGACCTTACCAAATGGTAGAGTAATTTCAAGATTTTATCCTAACAAGGTTTTAGTGGAAAGGTTAGGGTCTTACCAAATGGTGGGGTAGTTTCAAAAATTACCCTAATAGGATTTCAATTAGAAAGTCAGGGTCTTATAGAATGATAGGGTGATTTATGGATATTACCCTAATAGGGTTTAAGTGGAAAGGTCATAGTCTTATCGGATGGTGGGGTAAATTCGAGATTTTACCCCAATAGGATTTTAGTGGGAAAGTCAGAGTCTTACTCTAGACAAGAAATTGTATCTCCCCATGTAGCAGTCTAATAACGAACCATCCCTTGTAAGTCGACTTATCTTTGTTCTAGATTGAGTATGGAAAAACTCAAAACCACCTCAAAATTAAATCATCAAAAGAACCTAAATACAGACTAAGCCCAAAACACTTACCTTACCCAACACACAACAAATAATCATAAAAAACAAATCATTACACATAAAGCCAAACCCTAATACGTGCAAAGTAAAAAATGCTCAGAGCACTAATGCTTGAACTAAAACTAAGCCCAAGCATCCAATACACAAGGATACAGCACCCAACACATGGTGTGCTTTCAACTCTAAGAATTGGCATCCAATGATGTGCATGCTTCCAACGCCCAAACTAAACTTCAACTTGTTCACTTCCTACTTTGAGCTTTTGCCGCTTACTTAGTGTGTTTGATGCACAACCTTAACTGCTCCCTTAAAAGTGCTCTAAACTCATTTCAACCCCATTTTCATCCGAGCAAAAGAATCTCTTGTTGAGCATTTAACGCACAACCCAAGTGTTTGAGTCCCTAATTTAACATTTGACGCCTTAACTTTGCGTCCAACACTTGGATGTTGACCTCTTTTTGCCTATAAAAACCTCAAAATTTACGAGCAAATGGTCCAAAAATTTGACATTCCAAAACATTGTTACTCTGCCAAAATATTCTCTCAAACACTCTTAAAACCCTATTAACATCTCTTAAGCCTATTAAAGTTGCAATCAAGGCATAGATTACCTTAGAAAATCAAGAAATCATTACTCCTTCAAGATACACTCAAGCAAAGGAACTTCCCTCAATGGTATTCACCTAGAAGCTTTCTAAATTTCATTTATTTTCTTTTGCTTTTTTCTATTTCTACTCCATTCACCATCCGTCTTAGGTTCTAGAGGTGTTCATCCACTTAAAGGTATAAGATTAGATTCTTTTTTGTGATGATTGTAAATGATGCAAACCTCTTCTACATGAACATCTTATTTTAATTTCAATTCAACTTTGGTGAGCTTTGATAAACAAAAGAGACATCATCATGGGTGTTCTCCTGTGATTAATTCCTAAGCCTTTATTATCATGTCTCTTTTACCTATGATGTGAAGAATTAGGATCAACTCGTTACTTCACTAGTTCAAGCCTCAAAATCGTATTTGAGCATATTAATCAAGGAACAATCTTCATAGATTGGTCTCCTCTTAATCTCTCAAGCAACCCCTTTCCCTTGCATTTTACTTATTCTAATAATTATATTATGTAAGTTTATTTTATTTCTTTTTGTTTAGTCTTTGATTAATGGATTTAGAAATTTCCATTTTGTTTAGACTTAATCAAACTTTGATCCTTTTTATGAGCAAACCTTAGGTGTACATCATACTTGAATTCACATTTAAGTGTTGTCCTAATGCTCATTCTTAGTTAAGCATCATAAAAGCATACATTGATGTTCATTTTTTGTGTCCATGATATTCAAAGGCTAAAACATACGAGTCCTCTATGAAATAAACCTCTATTTGGTTAAAGTATGTCATGAAGAAAGGTCACTTTAGGCTTAAATCTTCACTTGATTAGTAAATCTTTAACTCATCATCATACAAAACACATACGTTACATCTTTCAACATTGTTTTTCAAAGCTTTTTTTAACTCTACACTTTAAATTTTGCAACTTTATTTCATAAATCTTAGTATGTAGTAATTGTGTATGATCACTCTTATCTTTTACGTAAAGTCACTACCTTTTGAAGTGTAATCACACCTAATAAGATAAAGTTAGAAAACCGTTCATAAGAACCATTAATATTCTAGACTCTTTGATAACCGATTTTTTAGGTCGTTAACTAAAAGACAAGTTATGCAAACAAATTTTATTTCGACCTATGAACTATACGAGTATAGTGGATTAGGGGGTCGAACCACGAAGACAAGGTATATCAAGACTTTAACTCTTAACACAACTGGACTATTTGGATTTAGAAAATCAACTAAATTAACAACGAGAATCTATATCACGGTAAGTCAAATAGAGAAAAACGGGGACAAGATTAGATTCACCCTAGGAATGAAGCTTTCAAAACCGAACATGATGGGTTAGAGAAAATTTTATAATAACTAGCATGGACATCCAAGAATACAAGAGGAAGTTGGTGATTCTACAAATCACAACGAACGACCTATAATCGCCCTATGTCTCCAAAGGAATGGAAGGACAAGATTCGCATCGGATTTCAAAACTATTTATTATCATCGTTTCTACAACCTTAAGCAATAAAGATCATATCTTTCCTAGGGTTTCACCAATCAAAACCCCTAAAGGAATTACTCACATATATTCATGCTTAAAAACATAAAGATATTCAACAAAGCAAAAGAAACGAACATGGAAGGAATTCACGAGAATGAAAGCAACTCAGAAATTATGCTAATAAATGATAAACTTAGAACTAAACATGCAATGAAGTAAACCAATGAATTAAGAGCAAAGGAATAGATTAAACTCACAAAAGCTTCAATGTATAATCCACGAACAGAATTCGAACGACAAAGTGTTTAGAAAACTGAAAAACGAAAGTTAAATAATTTGGAGGCTAAAGTAAACTAAAAGTGCATAAAAGTATAAAAACCTAGCTTCCCTTCCTCTCATCAGAGGAAGGGGTATTTATAACAAAACAAGAAAAACCTATGAAAACCCTAAAATGCATATGGGTTGGCCCTAAAAAGAAGTAGTTGATCCGGAGAAAAACACTGTCCTTCGCCCAAATGCAAGGCCTATTCGGCTGAATATAGTCCCATTTGCCCGAGTGCACATACATTCGCCTATTCTAGAGGCTCCGAAGAATCGATCTCTATCCAGCATTCACCCGAATGAAAAGGTTGATTCGGCCGAATGGAAGCTCATTCGCCCAAATGAGTTTCATTTGGCATTCCCAGTGACTAAAGGTCAAATGCTCTGAAGTCTGTCACTCATTTGACCGAATCTGTCTCAAATTCGGTCGAATCTGAAACCATTCGGTCAAATGTGTCTCAGATTCGGTCGAATCTAAGACCCTGCATTCCTCTTTTCACTTCTTTTCTATTCTGCACTCCATGGGATCTTCATGAGTGACTTGAAACATTTGCCCAAGCTATGATACGCATGTCAAAGGCTCGAATACATCGCATTTTACCTCAAAATCATCAAAAGCACCTGAAATAAACTTAAGACAAATCGAAGACAAGATCAAGGTGAAATCAAACATAATATGCATAAAACCAATACAAAACTACCAGATTTGACACTAAAACGAGGTAGTAAACGTGCTCTAAAACGAGCAAATCACTCTTAACAAAGCAATCACCTAATCTATATTTATATGCATAATTCTTGACTTGCTAAACAAACTAAATCAAGAGTGTGCTTCTCTTTGTATTTATATGATTACCTAGGAGCTAAAACTTACTTGTTCCATCCTAATGTAAACCCTTCACTCATGCTGATTCATTACTTTAGATGATTTAGCTCAACTTTTGGCTGATTTGGCTGTTGAAATCGTCAATTTAAAGGGTTTACTACCTTTAGCCTTTGTTAGGGATTGATGAACTCTGTTGGGGAATTTACGATTTTCTTTTACTGTTGTGGAGATCTTGCTTGGGTCGTTTTTCCCATTTTTATCCTTTTCAAGGATGCTTATCCACTAGGGGGGATGTTGATATGCTGGGGAAGAATTTTGATGGGGTAACTCCGTGTGGAGAATGATTTAAATTGATTTTGCTGAAATTTTAAACCCTTAAATGACCCGCTAGGGATTTTTTCCTTTGTTGGGCCCATAGTTGTTTTGTATGGTTTAATGTATTCTAGGGGCGCTCCTGAGACATGGTGTATTTTAGGGATGCTTCTCAAGCCAGAACATATTCTAGGGATGTCTCCCAAGCTAAAGTATATTTTAGGGACATCTCCCAATCCAAAATGTATTTGAGGACATCTCCCAAGAAAGAAAGTATTTTAGGGATGCCACCCTAGCCAAAACGTATTTTAGGGATGCCTGCCAAGCCAAAATTTATTCTAAGGACATCTCATAAGCCAAAACGTATTTTAAGGAAGACTCCCTAGTCAATATGTATTCTAAGAACGTCTCCCGGGTCATGAGACAGAGTCATCGGGTCATTACAATGCTCATGAATCATTTACAATGTTGTGGCATCATGTGGGGTTAACTCGGCTTTTTCAGTTTCAGAAAACCAAGCATTTGGAATGCTTTTTTGGGCCATAGAGGCATTTTGGTATTTTCACCCCATGCTTGAAATTCAGTTAATTGTCACGTGTTATTTTGTGAGCGCAATACCCAGTTTTCCCCACTTAAACATGCCAATATTGTTAACATGGAGTGTTCCTTAGTACACGCTAAGAAAGCAGGCCAGGCGTTGGGTGCTCGGTTTGGGCCCTCCACGCTAGTGGCCTGGCGCTTGGCACTAAGTGTCAGGCGCTGGGAACTAGCGATTGATGTGTGCCTTTACGGGTTTGGCGCACGCGCTAGGGATATTAAAAATTGTCAAGTTCGTGCCAAGGCTTCATTTTGCCACTTCCTTCTCTCAAAACCTCCTCAAAGCTTAGCCCAAAATTTGGATTTTTGCTCCCAAGAATTTTCTACACTAGGCTTTTAACTTCACCCATTGTATAAATCAAGTAAGTTTACTCAAATTTCCCTTAGTTTTAAGCATGATTTTTTGTTTTTGATGAACCCTAAATTAAATTGGGGGTTTTTTATTTTATGGTGAATGATTGCAAATATTGATAATAATTGCTTGGTATTTGCATTTATATGATATGTAGGTTAGTTTTAACACAAAATATGATGAATATGAGAGGTTTTGAATCGATTTTTGATAGTGTATGAATGTATGGCCGAAATTTTGTGAGTAATGGAGGTGTATGTGTTTTGGCTTGATTTTTTCGTTGGGTTATGCTCAATTATGCTTACAGATCATGACTTGTAAGTTTCAGAGTCATGAATTCCTATTTAAATAGAGTTTGATAAAGTGGGTTGGTTTTTAAGCCCCCAATTTATTCATGCTAGTAGGGTATTAATGGCTTGAGTTTTTGGTGCTCAATTGGTTGTTTGATGATACTAAGTTACGGATCTAGGCTTTTATGTAGGTTTGGAATGAGAAACCGTTGTGTTTTATGTCCGTGAACTTCTTGTTAAACTATGCCTATATCTGAGAATAGTAGTCTGTGAACTTCTTATTGAATTGTGCCTACTTTTGAGAATGCATGTTGCTAATTTGTGAACTTTGGATGAGCACCCTGCGTTTGTGGAGATTTGTTGTGATGAAATTTGTGAATTCTAGGGTTAGTTGTTTTTCAGAGGAGTTTATGAACTCTAAGGTGTCTGGAATCTATAAATTCTTGAGTCTGTAATGTTTCAGAGGAGTATGTGAACTCTAGGGGTTGTATCTTTTCTAATAGAATCTGAGAATTCTTTGGTTGTGATGTGATGGAATATGAGAATTCCTACGACTGTCTATTGTTTTTAAGGGAGTCTGTGAACTCCGGTGTCAGTAGTATTTCAATAGAATCTGAGAATTCCTAAGACTGTGACACTTTAGTGGAATTTGAGAATTCATGGGACTAAGACATTTCACTAGAATTTGAGGAATCCTAAGACTGTGACCTTTCAGTGGTGGTCCCTGTGGTCAGGCCTCGCACTTAGGTCCAAGATGTAGAACAGATTTCGTGCAGCATGTCTTTAGGCTAGTATAGTCTTGATGAGAGCCTTACTTTGTAGATCCTGGCCTCTAAAGAATTTTGTTTGTATCGCTATTTAGAACATAATTATATATGACTACTCTATTATGTGAATTCGTGTTTTATGACCTAATGCAATGCTAGACTTTATTTATGCATGTGTGTGTGTGCTTGTGCGTGCTTTGCTTGGCAGCCCGGATGATGCATGGGTCTATTGTGAAATCACTAAGAATCATGCATGCGATGCATGGCTAGGTAGATACAATGCAATTTGTAAATATGTAGGGACAATGATTTGCAAAAATATACCCTATTTGAGAGCCAGAGAGGGGATACCAACTCTCTCCCAAAAACATAAGCAAAATTTTTGGGGAAGGGCTTGTAAAATTTTGATTTGTTCGAGCCAAATGGTTTAATCGGGTCAGACTTTGATTTCTATGCACGTTGGGGTTGCATGGGTTAAAATTTGATTGAAGATAATCCATTAGGTTGCGAATGGCAGTTAGATTAGTTTTCTGAGTTAGAGTCAAGATTAAAAATTAGACCGGGTTTTGATTTGCAATTTTTGGTAGGCTTGGGAATTCTAGTTTGCAAAAATGAGTTGAAAGAGTCCAAATGGGCCATATGTCTAACTAGGATTACAATTATGCTTAAATTAGCTATCTTAGCCAAAGTTTAGAGACCATGAAGGGCATGAGATCTCGAGGCGACAACGCATCGGGTCGTGTCAGGAACACAGGCTGGGCGTCTATCGCCGGGTTCGGGCGTCCAGTGCTTAGCGCTGAGTTCTAGCATCAGGCGCTTAAAATCAACGCTTAGTACTTGATGAGCGTTTGGCACTGGAACTTGGCGCTCAGCCCTTGGCTGGGTGCTTTTTAGTTATTTAAAACCCTTGATGGTATTGCTCATTTCCTTGCCACTAAACACAGCTTGCTTTTGCTTTGATTTGCTTCTCTCACTAAGAAATGGCTTTCGAATTAAAGCTAGCCTTAAGCACGTGGTTGAGCTCTTTGAACAAAAGTGAGAAAGCGGACACAAATTTTCTGGCGGCTACTTGTAAGTGTTGGGATCCGGTTTCCCACACTTTTAAGTTTAAGAATGACAAGATAGTTCCCACGCTCGAAGAGCTCGATTCCATCATCGGTTGGCTTATCAACCGGCCACCTTGCCTCTCTTCCACATAAGAGTATTACTATGAGGAGTTTGAGAGATACTTGGGTCTCAAGGGTAAGTCCCTTGGTGATGTTGTTTTTGGAGCTGGAGTAGAATTAGAGTGCATGGTTTCTCTTTACTCTACTCCCACCCATGAGCTAAGAGCTCAAGAGTTTTGCAAGACAGCCTTTCATTTTTGCTTGTTTGCTCGGTTCCTCTTTGCCAATGAAGGAAAATAGGAAGGTTATGCTTCCAATGAGTTTGTGGAACAAAGTGCCTATGGAAGGAATTCGATGCCCACCATTCTAGGTGAGCTCATGGTTGGCCTAGATCTTCCCCATGTGGATCCTTCTTTGGGTTTTAGAGGGTGCCCTACCCTTCTTCACGTTAGCTCAGATTTTTACTTGATTTGATTGATTTTTTTGCTTTGATTTTTCTTATAATGTCATTAACATTGAGTTCCTCATGTACTTCTTATTGTTTTGCTTTAAAGGTTTTGTTGATGAAGAGGCTTATACTACTGGCTCCTCCCGAGAATCTTGCCATGTATAACAAAAAGGGTTTCACAATGCAAAGGAAACACTTTGAACACACGACCTTGGAGGCTTAGGAAGCCTATTTTTCCAAGGGAGAGTTCATTATAAGTTGGAATGTCCTATGGTGAAAGGTTTTTATGTGATCGATATTGAGTAGGGGTGCATTATGAGGATCCCATGTTTCTTAGTGTTGTCTTTCTATACTCCAGCCCAAATTTTTAAGGCAGTTTGTGCAAAAGCAAGTGGTTTTAGACCACGAGATGGAGAGACTCAAGAGCATACCTCAAGGAAGAGCGGGTTAAGCTATAGGAGTCATATTAGAGAACAAAACTGATGTGGTATTTGCAAGATCCTCCTCAAACGACTATGCTCACCGGGAGATATTTGACTTAGATGTGGTAGAATAGCGGGGAAGTCAAAGTAAATGAGTCTTCCTCTAGACCTATCTAAGACAAAATTTTATAACCTAAGCCCCCACGGTTCAGGAATTCTTGGGTCTGTAAGTCGTGCCACCAAAGGACAGATTAGAAAAAGAGAGTGAAATCAGTTCATGATAGGTTGGGCAAATAAATAGGCTTGGGGGATGAGGTAAGGCTTGTATATAGAAAAGAAAAGCTTTGTGTTTATGCTACAAAGGCTACTTCCTACTTTGTCCGTTAGAATTAGACTTTTTTCTTTATTTAAGCTTTTAAGAAGCGTTAGGCCATAAATTTAGGATCTTATGTTACATTTTCTTCTTTTGAATGGAATCAAGTTTTCTTTGAAATTTATTGTGCCAATTTATATGCTTTACTTAATGTTTACAAACTTAAAAACGGTCATCAAGACCAAATGTGCAAAAATGATCTTCAAAATACACGACTAAACCTATTATAAAGTTTAGATATATTTAGGAGCTAAATAAGCTGAGTATTAAGCTATTTGAATAGGTGAATTTGTGCATGATGCAAAGCCCTTTTACTCGGGGCTCGTCAAGAATCAAGCTATAATAAAGTTGTTTTGGCTTGCAAACAAGGTCAGCGCTAAACACTCGAGCAGGTGCTCAGCACCTGGGACTTTGTGCTTGGAATTTGCAATATTGCAATGAAGGAGACTAGAGTTATTTTGGATGGCGCCCGGAGCTTGGGCACTTAGCGCTAGGTTTTAGGCACCTGGAGCCTAACTTTGTTGTCCAACGCTTAATTATAGGCCTAGGACATTCCCTCGTAGTGGAGATATTTATGATTTTTAATTCGACCGGGCCTCATGAGAGGTTGCCTATGTATCCTCATGAAAGAATCAGGTCGACACGTAGCTCTGAGACTGATAAGACTGAATCAAAAATTTCTTTCAGATTTTGAAACTTGGAGGATAATGTAGTTCAATGGTTTCTCTTTAGATTTTGAAACACTTGGTTATGGCCAGGTAGGGACTCAACCAAAACGTAGCTCTAAGACTAGACGGTGCTGAATGAGATTCATTAGCGAATGAAACTCATTTCCATTCATGTTTTCTAATTGCACGGCTCCTATGAATAGGATCTTTTTTACAATATGGGATCAGCCTAGTTCAGTCTTTATTTTCCTCGATGATCCATGACTGTTTTCCGATGTGCTTTGAGAACTAGGTCTCCCTCTTTATTGAATCAAGTATAAACCTTTTGGTTGAAGTTCTTTGTAATCTTTTCTAATAGAGTTGAACATGATGGGCAACTTAGAGCTATTTTTCATCCAACAGGATCAATTATTCATATTTGTCTTTAACCCAATTAGCTTCGTGCAATTGACTTTCAAGAACAATCCTTAACAAAGGAAGTTCTAGCTTAATGGGTTAGAGTGTTTCCATCCCCTATACCAGAAAATATGGTGTCATGCCTGTTGACGTCCTAATTAAAGTTTAGTAGCCTCATAGAGCGAAGTGCAGTTTTAGCGTCTAGTCTTTGTAATTTTTGGTTATCTTTTGGATTATGACCTTGATGTTTTGTTGTCTACTTCGACTACCCCATTCAACTATGGTTTGTATGGAGACGAGCTATGGTGCTAAACTTTGTATTTGGCTAGGATGTCCGCGCATTCACCCTAAAAGTAGACCCCTTAATCGCTTATGATCTCATGAGGAACACCATATCTACTTATGATGTTGTCCTATAAGAATCGGGCAACTTGCTTGGAACCCAAGGTCTTGTATGATTTGGCCTCTACCCGCTTTGTGAAGTATTTGACTGCGACTAGGATGAACTCATGACCACCATATCTATACCCTATACTGAGAAGGGCCAGGGGGATGAAATCGAGTTCATGAATGACGGATAGATATGTTGTAGATTCATGCACTTCTGGCAAGTTTTTCACTTTACCACATATCGAGTACAATCACCTTTCATTGTGGTCGAATACGACCGCTTATGTGGGTTCTACATACACCCCTATGGACTTTAGAATTACAATGTCAGCTTCTTGTTTTCTTATGCATTTGAGATGGATGCCCTTAGGGGTGCACTTGTATAGTTGATTGCGCTAAGCAATAAACTAAGTTGCCAAGAGCCTTAAGGCTCTCTAATCTCTTTTAAAGAAGTTTGGAGGGTACTTCTTTTGTTGATTGTCCCTTAGGATGTCAGCGTACCAGGGTTTGCTTTTGGTGTGTCAACGTCTAGAACGTTGACATATGTCGCTTCAGTCCTTCTCTCTATGAATAGGGGTATTCTTGTCAGATTTGTTGGAATATTGACCATGGAGGCTAGTCAAGCCAATGCATCAATGATTTGATTCTCATCTCTAAGAAGATAAGTAAATACGATTTCTAGGATCTGCTTGGCCAATTTTTTTAGATAAGCGTGGTAAGGAGCAAGGCTTCACTATGAACTTTCTATTTCTTGGATATATGGTTAACTATTAAGGAGGAATCACTATAAACTCAAAGATTTTAGATGTCTAAGGATATTGCTGGCTGTACACCTAAAATGCAAGCTTCATGTTCAACGGCATTGCTAGTGGCCTCGTAGTCTAGATTGACTAACTAGGGAGTGTGCTCTTCTTTTGAAGATACTAAGAGTATCACTCCATCACATCCCTTATGGTTGGAGGCACCATCAAAATATAACGACTAGTTTTCGTTTTCTGTTACAAAGAGATCTTTGTTTGGAAGTTCGTAGTTTTCCTCGGATTATTCTATTGGCAATTTAGCCAAGAAATCTGAGATGATGGATCCCTTGATTGCCTTCTACGAGATATATTTGAGATCGAACTTGGCTAGCAAGACTAGCCATATTGAAAGGCACCAATTAAGAGCGGGCTTGCCAAATAGATACTTGAGAGGATCCATTTTTGACGCTATGTGCACCGTGAGCAAAAGCATATAGTGTTTTAGCTTCATGGTGGCCCAAACTAATGCCACACTAAGTCTCTCGAGATATGTGTATCTGGTTTCATACTCAAAGAGCTTCTTGATGATGTAGTAAATTGCATTTTCCTTTCCCTATACCTCTTGAGCTAGCATACCCCTGACCGCTAACTCAGTAATTGTGAGGTATAGGCAAAGAGGAATTCCCAGCAACGATAGTAAAAGCATGGGTGAATTTAGGAGGTAGCTCTTAATCTTATCAAAAGCTTTAGGGTAGTTTTTATCCCAATCCTTAGGGGTGTCTTTTTTCATCTTTTGGAATACTAGCTTGCATTTCATTGTCAAATTAGATATGAACCTAGTGATGTATTGGAGGCGGCCAAGGAAGCTGCGAATCTCCTTTTCACTCTACACTGGCGCCATGTCTAGGATGGCTTTAATTTTGTTAGGTTCAACCTTAATGCCTCAAGAATTGATGACATACCCCAATAATTTTCCACCTATGACCCCAAATGCACATATTTTATGACTTAGCCTCAAATTGAATCGTGTAAGTCGTTCAAAGAATTTTCGGAGAGCTGTACAATTGGAATAGGTGGCACTAGAATTTTTAAGGCCAAATGGCATGACCGTATAGCAATAGGTGCCCTACTGAGTTATAAAGATTGTTTTCTCCATATCCTCCTTAGTTATGCAGATCTAGTTATAGCATGCATACCCGTTCATGAACGAGAGAAAAGCATGATCTCGGTAGTCTACACACATTTGGACTCTACCATCCTTTTTCAGAATAGGAACAATGTTTGTAATCTAATCAGGGTAGTTTGCAACTTTGATGAAACCGACTTCTAGCTGCTTTTTGACTTCTTTAATTTTCATAGTTATATCTGGTTTCATTCTCCGTAACTTCTTCTTTATTGGATTTGATCCCGAGAAGATCAAAATAGTGTGTTGTACAATATCTCTGTATATTCCTGGCATATCTTTTTAAGACCAAGAAAAGACATCGATGAATTCTTTGAGCAACTAAGTCAACTCTTCGCGTTCTTCTATGGATAGTGTTAGCCCGATTTGTACAAGTTTCTGCTCCTGCTCTATATCTATATTGATTTATTTGGTTTCTTTAATTATAGATGTTTTATTTTTGTGTTCTTTCATTGCTTTGATAATTTCAAAGTCATATTCTTTTGAGACAAAGAAATCAGCGATATGGATTGAGGTGGAAGAAGAAGATTAAGAAGAAATAGAAATGTTATTGAATTTAGGAAAGGTTACATTAAGGGATTTTTCAGGGCTTTCCTTTAGAGGTATAACCATTAGGGGGCTAAACTCTATACATCTAAACTCGATAGACCTAGACTTAGACTCTGACTCTAACGATCCTGCCTCATCCATTTATGGGCCTTCACGGGTGACAATCTTCAACTTGCTACCACCAAGGATTGCTATCTTCAGAGACTTCCTCCATCCTTGTGCCATGTCTGGAATTGGAACTATCAACCCAGAAGGGTTAAAGTCGTAGCTTTGGAGAGTAGCTTAAACTTCTAGCTTGACCTTCTCGAGACCAAATAGCAAGGATAGAGTAGGTGGATTGATGCATTCAAGGAAATCAGATGACTCTTTAGGCTCGTCATCATCTAGAAAACAACAATCATGGAAAGCTTTGATGCTTGGGTAGAATTATCCATGATCGTGACTGAAGAGTGGCTTAGGGAAGTCATTGTAGACTTCCTCTTTTCCCTCCTTAATTAAATACCCATTCATGGTTGGATGATATGGTTTTAGGACATGCTTTTTTTGGCCTTGCTCCTTGGCCATTTGTCTAGCCACTTCCTCAAGAATGTATTCTCAAAGCTCTTGTGTCGTCGTCTCATAGCCTAGCTTAAAGAGGTAATGATTTCCCTTTGGATCTTTGAATGGTGCAGCAAGGGTTGGCTTGCAACCTAGAGTCATGCCAAGGAAGTACCCTTAGTTCTTCATCATAATGTGAACCATAGGGAGAAGAATGAAAGGTAAGTGACTGTTAGGCTCAAACATTGCTACTTTGGCACTAAAGCCAAATATTTCTTCATCTTCCTCATCGTGATCAATATGGATGAGGGGATTGTCTTCAATTTTTACTTTGACGATGGAGGCATCAATTGCTATAGAAGTACCTTTAAAAGGTAGCTTAACCTTATGATGAAGATATGAGGGAACGACTCCTAAATCATGGATCTATGGGCGTCCAAGAAGAAGGTTAAACCTCGCCTTAATGTTGAGAACTTGAAAGGTGACTTTCCTTTCTAATGGTCTTGAGACGAGGACAAGAAAATTGTTCTAAGCAATTGACGGCATGAATTGTCATATGCTCAAACCCCTTGCAGTGAGGGCATGAAGTCTTTCTCTAAGAAGCCCAACGTTTTTATTGTACAGAGAGGACACACATTGCTTGTTGAACCGTTGTCAATTAGGATCATCGATATATTCCAGTTTCATGCAACAACGGCAAGATAAAGGGACTTATTATGAGAATTCCCTTTAATTCCAAATCATCATCTGAGAATGTGATTTGTTGCTTCTCCTTTTTTGAGGCAAGGAGGGTGACCAAAGCATCGGGAGATGTCCCAAAAGGAACATTGATTTTGGTTAATGCTTTTAGGAGAGCATTTCTATGCTCATAGGAAGAAGTGATTTACTCCTAGATGTTGACCTCGATTCGAGACTTTTTGAGCTTCTTGATTAGGGAATTTCCTATGGAGGAATGTTGATTTGAACTGGATTTTTAGGGATTAGATTCTGAACTAGATTATGAATACTCCCAGATTGAGTCATTTCAATAATGTCACTCATCCCCTTTTCACGCCATTTAGGGTCGATACTAGTTGTTGGGGTCATAACATGAGCAACTTGATCGAGGTATATATCCTCGTCATCATTGTCCCAAAGGCCATTTACTAAGCCTTCTTAAAATAGGACTGTGATTTTAGGGGATGGGACCCTAACTAGAGTGATGAGCGATGATGAGTTAAAGGAGGACTCATCTTCATAGATGCATAGGATAACTAGGGGACAGGTCCCATTTTTTACTCTTCTTGTCATCTAGGGGATCCTTTGTTGGACTAATGGATTCAATGTGACCACCATTAGCAAGGCGGTCAGAAGCACACGAGTAGGTCATCAAGATTTGAGAAGACCCAGCAAGGACGGCTCTGGAAACCTCCTCTCTTACCATTGTTGTTTTGAGAGTTTCCCTGAGACCTTGGAGCCTCAAGGGAATTAACCTCATAAGTGGCTTGAGGTAGAGTAATTTTTAGTTTTTTTTCCCTTCCATCCTTGATTATTGTGAGGAGTTGGATTATTCCATCAGGTCATCCTCAATATCTATGCCAATGTTGTAAGCACATTCAAAAGACTCAAGGCCTAAGTACTTCATATGGTTATTGTACTTGGGAAGTTGACTAGAGATGAAAGTTTTGATAAGTTATTTCTCAGGTGGCCTCGAGACCATCTAGGAAGCCATTTCTCTCTAGCAATTAAGATAGGTCATGATCCCCTTAGTTTGGCCCTGCTTGAGGACCATTAACTCCCTAAGAGTTGTTGAAGTTAGACCTTAGAGCAATACTAGTTCACGAATGCGTTAGTCATGTCCTCCCAAGTCTTGGTCTCCTTGTCCTTAAGAGCATGGAACCATTTATGGAAAATTGGTTCTAGAGACATCAGAAAGATGATAGGGAATAATTATGGTCCTATATCCTTGATAGCCATGGTGGCCCTGAAGTTACGGAGATGATAGCGGGGATCATCCATAAACTCAAACTTTGGGATATCATTAGGCAAAAAAATTTCAAGGAGGCTAACCTTTCCCTTCAGCTTTTCATCATTTACCATATCAAAGTATTGTCCACTGTTGGTAAATTGATGGACCATTCCTTTGATTTTTCGTGCCAAGTTAATAGGAGCATTGGAAGTTTCCACTTGCTCAAGATAAGCATTCATCCCCTAGAGGGACTCAGTCATGTTGTTGACTGCAGTGAAGAGCTAGCCCATTTGTTTTGGAGTGGACATGGTTTGATGAGTTGTATAGGGAGAATCGAGAGGCAGAGTGGATGCCAGCTCGAAAACTAGCAGTACCTGTGTTAGAGATTTCCTTCTTAACCTTCGACCAAGCCTTCTGACCCATACATATGAACTCTTGAAAAAGGCTGAATCTTCAAGACTTTATATATGGGGCACTTGGACTCGACTTAGTTAAGGGATACGTATGTTGGGGGTTCTACGTTAAGAGAGAGATGATACCTACGCATGATGCAATTACAAGTATGATGTAACTACATGATCAGCTCTAATGTATGTGAATGCATGGACCAATTTAGGAAGTCGGCCTTCATTACAAATTGAATCCAAAACTCATAAGATGAACTCAATATGCATGGACTCAATACACAAGGCCTGTCTCAGTGTTTAGGATTTTTGTGGTGTTGAAGGGTAATATTGGAATTTTACCCGGCAAGGCAATCTCGAGTTTTTTTCAGTGAGGGATAGTTTTGCGATTCTACCACTTATAAAGTTTTAGTGGAAAAGTCAGGTTTTTACCAATTGGATGGTGCAATTTTGGATGTTTACCCCAATAGGATTTTGGTGTGAAGGTCAGGGTCTTACTAGTTGATAGGGTAATTTCAAGATTTCACCCCAATAAGGTTTCGGTGGGAAGATCAAGGTCTTATCGGTTGATGGGGCAATTTTAGGTTTTCACCCCAGTAGGATTTTGGTAGGAAGGTCAAGACCTTACCGGTTGGTGAGGAAATTTTAGAATTTCACCCTAATAAAGATTTTGATGGGAAGGTCGAGGCCTTACTAGTGCAGTGGTTCAGGGGTAACTTCAGGGTTTTATCATGGGCAAGAGGCATTTCAGAGGTAAACTCAAGATTTTACTAGAGACATAAAATATTTTAGAGGTAAGCTTAGGGTTTTACCAGAGACTAAAGGCATTTCAAAGCTAAACTCAGGGTTTTACCGTGGACATGAGACATTTTAGAGGTAAGATCGGGGTTTTACCAGAGACTAGAGGCATTTCAGAGGTAAGCTTAGGGTTCTACGGGGGACATGAGACATTTCAGAGGTAGCTCTAGGTTTTATAAGAGACTAGAGTAATTTTAGAGGTAAACTTGGGGTTTTACCAGGGACATGAGACATTTCATAGGTGAGCTAGGCTATTTACCAATGGCTTAAGGCATTTCAGTGGTAAGTAGGCATTTTATCGCTTCTTAGGGCATCTTACAATTAAGGTGAGATTTTTACCAATGGCTTGACGCATTTTAGTGGTAAGGTAGGATTTTTACCAATGCTTGGGACATTTTAAAGGAGAGGTATGGTTTTTCATAGTGCTTGAGGAGAGATGGTATTTTCCCCAGTGCTTTGATTGCTTTGAGACATTTGAGAGATGAGGTTATATTTTCATTGTGTTTAAGGCAATTTGAGAGGTAATTTTAGTCATTTTGTGAGGTAAGGTCGGAATTATACCGTGTTTGTGTCATTTTGATAGATAAGGTTAGGTAAGGTTAGGTTTTACCATGCTTGAGTCACTTTAATAGTGTGAGGCTTAGAATTTCGAGCGGTATGGTTTAGCATGACATAGGCATAATGAGACTTAGAACATGACATGGTTTTGATGTATGACATGATGCAAATGAGCCTTATTGGTGATCGTAACTAAGGATGCTCAATTTTTTAAGGGGTTTAGTTTTCCCTAGGTTTTCGCAAAGTTGGAACCATCCTTAGTGCAAAAAACCATAGCAATAACACGCAAGTTCACGTAGTCATGCTAGCATGCTTGGATGAATATGACAGATACAAGTCTCCACCTAGCCAAGGTTCTAAGTTTTAGCATGAACTAGAGCTAGATACATGATTCAAAGGATCAATGGAATTGAGGAAGATTCATTTACCCAAATCCACTGCTTGAAAGAGGTCAAGGTAAGAGGACAACCCGGCAACATAATGTGAGGAGCACGTGTTAGACGCCACAGTTGGTAAGCTTCGGAAAAGCCAAAGGTCGGGTTAGCACCCTTAATCGGGGCTAATCTTCTTGGGGTCTCAAATGTAGAACACATTCATATGAAATGGAGACTTAGGGTGTAACTTCCATACGTGGAGAGTTACATGCAGGAATGCAAGTATTCCTAACACAAACTCTAGCCAATTATAAGCACACAAACTGGAATGTTTTGGTTGCTCTTTTGCATGCAAAGCCAAGTAAACTTTAGGCTTACACTTCCCTAGAGGAGTCCCCAAATTGTTGGAGCTGATTTCCCGAATGGCAAAAAAACTTTTAATTTTAAGTGTCTAGAACACAATAGGTTTCAGGTGGGCAATTCGATAAGCAAATTACCACTAGAAAGCTCGGTTTTCGCAACCTAATCTCCCCTTTTCAGGGAAAAAAAGAGGGAGGATCTCTCCCCTACTAGTTCCCTATAGGTTTACACATCAATAAGGATTGGCTATGAGGCTTTTAGGGATATCAAATGGGTTAGAAGTCGTCGCTAAAGTTTTAATGGACTCTTTGAAATCCCTAGGACTGAAATCCCCAAATGACTCTCGTAAGTGGTCTACAAACCATGAGAAGGTTTGGGAATGAGTGGCTTATTTTAACCAATGGAGATGGAAGAACAAATCAGATTTAGTTCCTAGGGAATCATGAACATACAAGAGATAGCACACTCTAATTCAGTGGGTTGAGCAAGATAAGATTTATGCACATAGTCTAAATTAGGTGATCACTTGTATTAATATCCATGGTTTTGGGTTCCTATGGCCGGTTGTCCAAGATTATCTTATTAAGCATGATTACAAATAATAGGTCTTTGTTTATAAATATAAGATAAAAAGTGCACATGCAATTATAAAGTAAGAATTATGTAATGAAGTGTGTAATTAAAAAAATGCAAGAGGCATAAAACAAGAGAAAAATGATAGGTTAGGGTTAGGGTTAGAATCAATGCAAGATAAGAATTATGTATGATGAGGTAGAGAGGATTTCTTGATTAAATAAAGAAATTAATTTAAAGAGACTATTCCTCATGATAATTCTACAACTTGAAGAGCTAAGTCTAGTTCAAATAGTAAATATGATTTAGTCATAGAACATCATTGACATTACATATGTAAATAGACATCAAGATAAGTATTACGAATTCTAAAGTAAGAAATAAGCTTTAAGTTTAACTCCTAAACATGTATTCAAGGTTGATACATATCTAGGGTTTGCTCATGAAAGAGATGGGTCAAATATGACAAATCTAACTAGATTAGAGATGTCCAAACTTAGGCATCATAGACTAAGTACAAAAGAGGTTAAAGAGGCATAACTTATAATGAATGAAAGATGCAAGGGAGAGGGGGTTTGCTTAAATGATTAGAAGGAGACCAATTTATGAATATGGTTCCTTGATTAAGATGCTCAAAGTTAGATCTTGAGGCTTGACCTAGTGAAAAAGGATTTGCTCCTTATTTTTCATATCATAGGTAGGATGAGACATTGAAAATAGAATGTGTGAGTTGATCAAAAGAGGACATCAAGAGTGAGACCTCTTTCCTAGATCAAACCTCATCAAAATTGCAAGATTTAAATAAGGATTCATGTGAGAGGAGTTTGCACCTCACACAATCATCATAAAATAGACCTAATCAAGAGACCTTGAGTGGAAGGTAACCACTAGATCCCAAGATTAAGATTAAGAAGTGAAGGGAGTTGAAGTAGATAAAGAAAATGAAATAAAGGTGTAGATTAAGAGGGGTCCTTTGCTGGAGTCTTTTTTGAATGCTTGAGGGTTACTTGGA
The DNA here is from genome assembly GCA_026401315.1 of Dysphania ambrosioides. Taxonomy (NCBI): domain Eukaryota; kingdom Viridiplantae; phylum Streptophyta; class Magnoliopsida; order Caryophyllales; family Amaranthaceae; genus Dysphania; species Dysphania ambrosioides. The sequence goes on along the minus strand of CM048660.1, from coordinate 16,565,951 downwards.
AGAGTAGTAATTGTGTTGGTTTTGTGTTTGTGAGGATTTGAGAGTGAATTCTAGCAGAGTAACAATGCTCTCGAAGTTCAGAATTATCGACCTCTTGGATCTGGGAAATGAGAGGGTATTTATTGGCAAAAATACCCAGTTCTTGGGTGTTAGACGCCAAGAACAAGTGCCAAGCACACATGTTGTACGTCGAGTGCTAGGCTTGGGCTTCGGGCGCTTGAGAATGAATCTTTTTCTTTGAGGCTCAAAAGCTTAAGACGAGCCAGGATTTCTTTCAAAATGGCGCCCAAGACTTGGGCATCTAGAGTAGGGCTAAGTGCCGAGCACTAAGACTAAAGTAAAGTCAGGTTCTGTTATAGTTCGAGCGCTAGAAGCTGAGCAAGCATTGGGTGTTGGCTTCCGGCACTGGGAATTGGATTCAAGCTTTTGGTGCCTATTGTATGTCTGGCATTAGAAGTGTGCGCTTAGCGCCTGGTCTCGGTGCTTGACACTTGAAGCGGAGGAAGATTCTGCTCGCGCATTTAGCACCGGACTTTGAGCGTTGACCAAAACTGCTCCGAGCTTCAGTTCATGCACAGTTTTAAGCTTTTTTTTTTTATGTGTTTTGGGTCATGTATTTGGGACAATTTTGTATTTGGGCTCGGGTTTATGTTTGGACCTTTTCAGGGTTCAGCTTTTAAGGTGTTTTGGGATCACACGCACTCAACTCTACCTAAGCGAAGTCCTACCTATAAGGGTTGGCTCATCATAGGAACGCTACACGAGAAGACACAATTTTGTGTTTATAATAGCTAAGGAACTATTGTGATATTGACCCTTGCTAAGTACCCCATCTTTTCCCTTGCTAAGTAAAGTCCTAAGGTTTAGCATTTATAACCCATGTGAGCTCATCTTTTGAAGTTATCAGCATGATTTTCAATGAGTGGCAAGGATCATTAATTTGTCATGCTTTGATTGAGAACTTGTCCTATGCCTACCCGAGACCGCGACTAAACTTCTCTAGGGAAAGACAAAGGCACTTTTGAAACCATTTTTATGCCTAATCTCTAATCCTTCTCCACTTACCTTATTATTCTCTCTTATCCTCCTTTATACTTATCCATATTGTAAGACATTAATCTAATGTTATCTATTTCACACTTTCACTTTAACGGGATTTCACTAACGAGGTCGGTATATGTATGAAATGGTGAATTGGGAGTGATCAAGTCTAAGTGGACAACGAATGTGTCCTTGTGAATAATCTTTAAAGCTACTCCACTTTGAGTAATCCTCTTTCAAAAAAAAGGGGAAAAGAAATAAATAGAAAAGATGAAAAAGAAATAAATAAAGAGAATAAGGAATATGGTTTCATGGAAGTCCATGAATAAAAAAAACTCAAAAAATGGTTCAACAAGTAAGGTTGGGAGAGATCGTGTGGCACCTAATTGAAGTGTGAGAACCCCAAGGATATGGATTGAGGGGGAATCTCAAAGAAAAAGAAATATCATTTCCCATCAGTTAAGCCTAACACTACAATCCAAGCCTTCTCCCCACCATTTTCTTATTTCATCCCAAAGTCCTTTCGACCTTAGAAAGTTGGGTCATAGTCGGTGTAGGGGGGGCACTGGTCAAGGATATGGACTGAGTATGGAAATTAAGATATCAAATCATGATTAATTACCCCTTTTACTTTATTTTGTTCAACTTACTCAAGGAGTAACAAGGCACATATTCCTAATTAAGATGTCGAGTCATGATTAATTACTCAAGCTTGTTGATTGATGCTAAAATAAATAGTGATTCCTATGAAAGTGAGTTTGTTATTTTAGTTTCGTAGCATTTTGTGTTATTTGTTTTCTTTGCTCTTTATCCTTTGTCATAGAGTCTTTCTCGAGCACGAACATGGACCAAGCTTGGGGGAATTTGATGAATTTATGTCACTCATTTATCCTTTCCTAAGGGAGATTTCATGCACTTTTGTATCGTGTCCACCTAGTTTTGTGTTGTTTGACATTACTATATGCATGATTCTATCTTAGGAACGCATTTGATTTATTTCTACCTTGTTTATCCCATTATTCCTTGTGTTTCCTCTACTTTTATATGTGTTTTCATTTTCTTAGTGATGTATCATATTAGGCACAAACACAAGTGAAGCAAAAGAGCAAGGATGAGGAGTAAAAGAACCAAGACAAGAGCTAAAAGACAGCTCAACTCAAGAGTCAAGAGGCCTCTCAAAACATTTAAAGCCAAGTGAACGCTCATAAGGAATAGTGAGCTGAGCGGCCGCTTAATTCAAAAATACTCAAAGATCATAAACTTCAGGTGGGCAGTAAACAGTCTCTAAGAGGGCGCTCGGAAGGAGGAAATTCCTTCTAAGCGGGCACTTAAGTCTTCAATTGAGCGGCCTCTTAATTCACTTTTGAGCCTTATAATTTCTTATAAGCGGTCGCTCATCATTTCAACTAAATGCCCGCTCAAGACAATCTCTAGGAAATTACATGGATTTCTTAAACTCTTTTTACTAGGTTAAGGGGTTTATAAGGGTATGTAGCGTTAGAAGATTATTAGACAGAAAAATCAGAGAAAAAAGAGAGTAGCATTAGTAGAAAATATTTCCATTGTATTCATTAGAGCAGTCCTTGTTTTACATTGAATTCTTGTTCATGATTGAAGCCTTTGAAGCCTAGTTGTTCAAACATTGAAATGATTCCATTTATGAGTATTTTCTAGCATTCTTCTTCACTTTAATCTCATCTTTTACTATTCTTGTTTTTTTATTTTCCTTTTCTTATTTTGAATTTTCTTTGAGATTTAGTTTATTAGATTTATAATTGCATCCTTATTAGTTTTCTTAATAATTCAATGAAGTCATTCATCGTGAGTCATGAGTAGTTAAATTAGTTAGAGGATAGGGATAAAACATAATCCCAAGCATGAATATTGATTAAAGTATGGCGTTTGGTTCTTAGATGATTCAATTTGGTGTTTCAATGTTAGGTGTTGGTTGAAATATATATTTAGCCATATAGATTTTACCCTTTATGTTCCCCAATCATGTCATTGAAAAATGGTGATTTAGAAAGTGATCCTAGTGTTTGGAGTGGTAGTATTCATGCTACTAATTCTTTTTTTTGTCAATATTATGTTGTTAGGGTTGCCTTAAATAGAAAATTAGGTGAGAAAATCCCAATTGTAGTGCTTGTTTCCTTAAAGATGAGTCAAAAGATCAATTCTTAGATGAACCCACTTTCCTTCAGCATAATTTTCATTTCATAAATTAGTGTTTAGTATATAATCCCTATTTGTTTCCTTCTCGTGTCCTAGTTTCTGCTTTAGCTTGTTCATGTTTGGTTGGTGTTCGATCTCGAAACCCCTCTCATCTTGCATTAGTCTTTCTAAACCTTGCACTTGTAGTATTAATTAGAATTAACAACCTTTTCTACTTTTGTTAGGATTATCTCAGACCTGAATTGTTAAAGTGGGTATCTATTAGAAGTCACTCCTTTTGGATCATGACCCTTACATGTCATTACTCGTAATTGGCAAAGTCGAGGTTTTCTGATAGTGGGTATTGTCAATGATTAATCAATTTGTTCATTAGTTCCACTCAACATATACTCCTACCCTTGGATTATAGGCAAGCTTAATTGGGACCTCCATTCTAAAGTTTTCCCAATTTGAATTTCAGATAAACATTAAAGACTTTTGCAGAAATGAAAATATTGATGATGTGACTGAACAACCAACTTCCTAATATGAAGAGGAAACCCCAAAGCTTTGAATATTCAAACTTATAATATTGAACTAATTAAAGTAGCTTATACAAGCCAAGCCAAGCCAAGTGACTACAAATCTTAAGAAAATACAAAGCAGAAACAAGAAACCCATTCTATTAGACGCCAAAAAAAAAATCATAGAACCCAAGTTTTCAAAAAGTAAGGTAAGAGATCGATACCTAAACTCTTGAACTTCTTTTTGACAACCTTAATTACTTGTTGATTTTATAAGCAATCTATGTGAATGGCTCTTTTAGCTAAAACCTATTATGCTAGGCCTTACATTGCACAAGAAACAAGAAAAAAAGTGGGTAGAATAACTCTCTTGAGAAAACTAAAAAAAGGCTGAGAAAATCAAAACTCTTTAGACCGAGAGAGAAAAAATCTCAAGAGTCCTAAAGAGAGAAAACAACTCATGGTATAAATATAATATCTATTTATATATCTATCTCTCTAACTCTACGTATCTCTATTCAACTTAATTTAAAAGTGGATTTTTTTCAATCCAACACTGCATTGTTTGGCATCATTATTATATGTTGTTTGTTAAATCACACATGATAACAATTTGAAAAAAAATAACATATAAGAAAAATTGTACCAAAAAAAAAACAATATCTTACAAAAGCAAACAATTCTACTTAAATTAGGAAACAACTAGACTTTTTCTTAGATTAGAAAATAATTTGTCTATAATTAAACTACGATTTGCTTATGTAAAATCAACTTTAAATTTTGCAACTAATATTATAAATTTTTTTAATGTTTATATCATTTAATTCTTCTTAAAAGTTACTTTAAAACAATATTCATTTATAATAAGTTATCTTAAACTTTAAAAATATTTACCATTTCCTCTAACTGTTTTTAGCATGTTTCTTATTCAAAAAGTAAAAAAGGCCCAATTTCCACTTGTCCTCTTTCTTACTTCTCATATTAAATTGGATGAATATAAAAAATTGAAGAAACACTCCATAAATAGAAATCTACTGACCTAACTTTTTTAGTTTAGTTTTTTTTTTGGTAACTAACTAATTCGCGTATGTATATAACTAAAATTTGAATAAAGTTTTATTATTAAATTCATGAAGAATAGTCATATGGTGTAAAATATATACAAAGTACAAAGTAAGCCCTTTATTTTCTCTAAATCCATTACATACTACTACAAAATACTACGAAGTATTTGGTTTGTGTGCTTCTTTGACCATAAAATGAAGCTTCAAAACTATTTTATTAATTGGGAAAAGTTAATAGTTTGTACATTGATAAAATCATACATAATGCTATCAATCCTTGATTTTGCACTACTACATTTTCAATCTAATCCAACGGCAAATTTCGTTGTAGTAGGTATCAAAAACCGCAGTATTAGACCTAATTCAACGCCTTTGTACCGTCACATCAGCTGGCATTGTATTAGGCTTAATCCAACGGCAAAAGGGACCTAATACAACGGCATCACACTAGTAGAGAAATGTCTATTTGCTACGGTTTTTTAGTTTTAAATGTTGCGGTTATTGATACGAAGCACATATAGGCGAAGCATATGGAAAAACAACAAATGCTGCGGTTTTTTAGACGCAGCAATAAAAACATCAATTGCTGCGGTTATTAGAAAATATTTTTAAAAAATAAAAAATATATTTTTTTTAGCATTATTTGCTGCGGTTTTTTGGTAAAACCGCAGCAAATAATAGATATATTTGCTGCGGTTTTTCTAATAATCGCAGCAATTGATGGTTCCAGAACAAAAAAAAAATTAAAATTAATAGGTCATTTTATATGTTAATTTACATGCATATAAAAGTATATTATTAATAATTAATATTTCTCAAAATTTTTATATACTATTACAACACAACACATTTAATTAAGAACATAATCTGATCTAAGCTAAGAATATCATGCATAATGTGTTAAATAATATGTCATAAAAGATAAGAAAAGCTAAGAAATGATCAACCGTGAAGCATATAAATCGAAAATTCTATTATGACCACTCGTTTTCACACACAAAATCGCGATCTACAATATTTTGTACTCAAAATAAACAACAAATTCATTCTTCATAGATTTCGGGTGCTATTTCGAGGTTTCGGAAAGTTCGAAGAGGCATATCTCTTAGCCCGGTAGTCCGAATGGTGTAATTTTTAGAGGTACTACACAACTATGTTACCCTTTAGCGGCCTCGGTGACGTATTATTTGAGATATTGAAAAAAAAACTTTGAGAAGCCATAAAATTGACTACAAGACTCTAAATGGAGCTTATAATATGTCTAACTTGTGTATTTTTGAGAGATATACAAGGGTAAATCCTCCTTTGGGGAATTTGTCCACTCATTATCTCCAAAAAAGGCCTCTAATACATTATAATCCATGAAATTCGATTTTTAAAACTTATTTCTTAATAAACACAACATATAACATACAGATCTGAACATAAAAGAGTTTTTCATCTTTGCATTTATATATTAACAAATTATGGACAAAAAAATTTAAAAAAAAATATATACTAGAGTTCAAGGCATATACAAACCGTGATTTTGAGCTTTAGAGTATGAAGACTTCTTCAAAATGGGAGAGATGAGTAAGTTTCAAAATGCATATACATATCCATAGAGGCACGAGAGGAGAAACTTAGGTAGTGGGTGTTATAAAGTTAGGGTTAGAGACGAAATGGCCTGGGTTTTTAAACTTAGGTAGTGGTATGTTAAGTTATGGGGTTAGGGTTAGGTTTTTGTTCGTGCGCTGAAGTGTTGGGAGTTTGGGAAAGTTTTCGTGTTTTGAATGGCCTGGAAAAGAAAAGGCTGGGTTTATATAATAATTCACAAGTGCTGCGGTTATTTAAATAACCGCAGCACTTATGGTTATAAGTGCTGCGGTTATTTAAAATAACCGCAGCATTTAATCTTCCTCCAGGAATATAATATATGACTGATTAAATGTTGCGGTTATTTGAAATAACCGCAGCACTTGTGATTTATAAGTGTTGCGGTTATTTCAAATAACCGCAGCGTTTAATCAATCATATATTATATTCCTGGGGGAAGATTAAATGTTGCGGTTATTTTAAATAACCGCAGCACTTGTAATTTATAAGTGCTGCGGTTTTTAAAATAACCGCAGCACTTGTAATAAATGATGCGGTTATTTTTATAACCGCAGCACTTGTGTTATAAGTGTTGCGGTTTTTTGAATAACCGCAGCACTTATTGTTATGTGCTTCGAAATGTATTTAACCGCAGCAATTGAGGCGAAGCAATTGAACTGTTTTCTACTAGTGTCAATAATACTAGGTACCTAATCCAACGGCATTATTGATGCCGTTTTATTAGGTCCTTTTGTCGTTGGATTACATTTTATATGTCGTTGGCTTAGATTCCTTGTACCGTTGGCTTAGATTCCTTGTACCGTTGGATTAGATTGTACCTAATGCAACAATAGCCGTTGGATTAGATTTCTTGTGTCGTTGTATTAGTTTTTTTTTAATAAATATTAAATGTTGTAGCATTATTATATATAGAATATAATGTAGCATTATATATAAATTTTTTTTAATAAAGGTAACAATAAATATAAAATATAGTATTATATTTATTTTTAACGATAAAAAAAGTATATTACATATTTATATATATACACATTACATTACAAATGCTAATATTGTTTCCAAACTATCTTACTAATAATAAATAAAAGTTTACTAATAACTAACAATCGTGCAATAATATGCCAAATCTTCACTTGTTCGATCGAATTTCTTCATTCGTCTCATTGCTTAGCTCATCATGCACCTACATGTATAAGAGCAATAATTTTTTTTAACTCTATTATTCTTGAATTACTGTACAAGAGAGTGGATGAGGACATATATAGTATTAAGATTGTCCAATCTTTGTACGTATACTTCATGAACATTTCAACTATACTCTAAAATGAAAATGTTAAAGACCTAGGATAAAGCAACAAATTAGATATCTTTCCCTCTGCGTGGAGGAAGCTATTACTTCAAATTGCGAGTTGTTGATGTTACAAATTTTAATTTATTTAATAATGATGTTTATTCACAAATTTGTCTAAAAGTAGGAATAGCTTTAGTCACAGATAGTTAAGTTTGTTGCAATTTAGTGGCTAATGGGTGTCCACAAGTTAAACGTACATTACCATTATGAATCAATGGACATGTATGCATGGGGCCATGCGCAAGCAACAAACAATTAATCTATGTAGGAGAAACAAAACGAATCCTATATCTTCTTATCCAAGAAAAACAAATCTACATTTTCCTAATTATCACGTTTATAAATCATATTCTAAAATTAATACAACTCATACAAATGGGATTTGCTTTTAAAGGGGAAACATAATTTATGATCCCTGACCCTTTTTTCTCTATTTTTTTAATTTTATTTATATTGTTTCTTCTTATTTACAATGACTATTTTGGTACCTTACTTTTTCATTTTATTAATGAAACTGTATAGGCCCCATCCAATAATTTTGATATGAATCTGATTTGCATTAATGTACAATCAATTGTTCACAAAAGCACAATGTATTATAAAACTCATTATACAAAGTTTGTTTACCAATTCAATTCATATAAATGTTTTATGGATATACAGGTAAAATACATAGTTTGTTAACAAATCCTTTTTTAATTGTTTACAAAGGCATAATGTACTAAACAAATTCAGTTAACTCAAAAGCCATTGTAGGCTCTTCCAAATATTCATTTGAAGAGCATTGATATTCGTAGCCTCTATATATGCAAATGATTGAAATTAATTCACTTCGGCAGTATTATTGTATCCCGTATTTACGTCGGCAGTATTATTGTATCCCGTGTATTATACACATTCAGAGTATTTATTTTATATACGACAGTGAACAAAAAGCAAAGGTGTTCTCATGTAGATTATAGATTATAAAGTTACAAAGAACCGTAGTATTTTAGCTAGGGTTTCTTAAGATAGTGGGCCGTCAATAATCTTGTTGATATTAGGATTTAAGAGATAGATTTCTCAATATTCAAACCTTATCGACAAATGTACGAAGCAAACAAGAGTGAAGAGAAGTTGTTGAAGAGAAGAGCAAAGAAAGTGACATAAGGGAGATGAGGGCCACAGTAGACAAGTCCAAAACTGCGGTCAACAGTGAGCAATAAATGGCAGAGGTTTGGTCATATTAGGGAATTGGATATCACATATATAATTGAAGTGTACCTGAATTGATTATATATTTAGTGTCTAAAACTAAAGATCGTACAAAATAAAAGTAAAGCAAGACAAAGAAATTTAGGAGAGGCCAAAAAGGAGACGATGGAAGATGGAAGATGGAAGATGGAAGTGAGTATGAACCGTTGTAAACAAACGAGGAGAAGTGAACATAAATATTTTTGGTCCCCCAAATGAAGATAGCATATAGCATTAGCATAGGGGATGCCTCCATCACTATATTCCGTCCCATTTGCCCTAGAAAACCTAAAGAGGTCCCTTATTATTAAGTCTTTTTCAACATTATGAAAGGTGGGAAAGGACCAAACAAAATAATGGACCCAACCTACCCATGTCTCCATTATTATTATCGACTTTGTGTTTGATTTTTCTAGTACTGATGCACCATATATTTGGAAATTTCATGGCAAACCTAAAGCATTTGTTTTTTTTTTTTTTTTTTTGAAGCTCAAAGTGGAAGGCATATGTGGGAAAAATAAATTTTAGAGGATCCCATAACTTATTCTCTTTCATACCAATATCATATAAATATGTCAAGGGGTATTTTTATAATGTTATTTCTATATTTGATATCATAATATCTATACATGATATTCTTTTTTCTATATTTTAATATCTTTTGAATTTCTATATCAATTATAACAATATGTATATATGATATAACAATAGCTATATCTGATATAACAATATCTATATCCTGATATAATTTATATTAGGTATGAATTAGGATAATCTCTAGATCAAATTGATGCACAATAAACTCGAATAGGTTTAATAGGAACAACTTTTACGGAATTCAAATTTAACGTATATAGTATATATATCACAGGGTCATGTATGGACACTCTTCTTGATATATGTATATCACATGAGGCTTTTCTTTCGGTATCCACACGCATGCATGTACATTTTACAGTAGGTTATAGGAGCCGGGGATGACCTTCTGTTTTTCTCAATATATAGCATAATATATATTGTACGTAGTAAATGGAATGTAGTAAGATGGTGTTGAATTTTATTAAATGTGTAAGAATTCCCATCCAAACATTAGATTGATGAAAAAACTACTACGTATAATATAAGAGGATATTGTTAGTTCTCTGATCCAGTTTGTATAAGATAAGAGGATGTAAGTAGATAACTTTTAATAAAGAAGTATTAAAATATATTTACAATAACCAAAAAAATGTATTAAGATACTACCTCGTAGCTCGGCAAACATTAGAGTAATAATGTAATATCAATATCATTATTCCTTATATTTAATAATAGTTGATTCTTTTCTGGTAGATGCTGGTTTGTATCTTTGACCAGGACACTACTACATGACTTACCCTAGTCGCTAGTTCACTACCCTCGGCTAATAAAACAAGATATGTTAAATTTACAGCTCAAATGAGTTATCCCAAGATGTATAAGCAAAATACGAGTACGTAGGTGGAGGAAAATCAAGAAATCCGACAAAACAATGAGTAATAAATGGGGAAAGGTAATGTACCACCTAATTGCACTGCCTAGTAGGCTGACTGTAAAAATGATGTACTCTACTGTCTACTACCCCAAAGTTACCATTTACCGAAAATTCCTTGGACTTTGGGGTAAATTCCAAGACAATGGCGCCCCTCAACGGGTACCTTGACTGAGGTCTGAGGCAACTTCAAGTACTCCGGCCTATGAAACATCAATATTACAAAGTCCTATGAATGTTGAGGGTGTGATTTTCATGGTCCTTTTATGGATCCCAATTTTGTTAAGAATCCGCTAAATAGAATTGTTGTGTTTGTGTTTTTCTTTTGGAATTATGAATGATATAGTACCTTATACTAGTACTCCTTTCAAATAGTATATGGATAGAAGTGTTACATTGTTGATTAAAAAAAAATTCTATTGGTTTAGTTTAGTTATAAGTAGAATTGGGCATAGGCGGAGCTGGTATGCGAGCCGGTCAGACACGACACGACAAAAATAGTAAGTTTATCATACACCAGATAATTCATAGAGGAAGATGTTTTCAAGGGTAAATTGAGCAACTTTAAGAGAAAATCAACAATTTTGAGTAAAATGAAATTTATTTAATGAAATAAATATTGGGTGAATTCAAATGAACAATTATGAGTGAAAATGAAAATTATTTAATGAAATAAATATTGGGTGAATTCAAGTAGTATATACGCAGTATAAAAAGTGTCGAACAATTGTACTTAGGTAAATTATATCATTGTTGATATAACACTCAATCGATGTTCAAAATTATTTTCTAAACCACTAAGTTCTTCGCATCATTGCTCAAATAATATCAAATGTATAAGGATTATTACAAAATTTAGATAATTTTAATTCACAATAATATGTACAAATATACTCTTAAATTCATAATGTTTTCTAAAATAATTTCAAATGCTCAAATATCTAGTTAATTTATAATTGTTTGTTTCACTAAAATTACTCATTTCACTTCAATTTGTTCAACTTCTCTAAAGTTACTCATTTCAATAAATATTGTTCATTTCTATCAAAATTGCTCATTTCTCTCAATATTACTCATTTTTCCCTCAGGAGCACCTTCCTCTGTGTACTCCTGAGACTGTAAATAAATTTCTACTACACGAATAAGGTTGTGGCCTGGCTGACCGGCTCGGCATGTTGTCCGTGAAGTGGACCACAGGCCAGACCGCATGCCGCAAAAACATTTAAGCAAGAGCATGTGGACAACCCGACACGAGGCACAATATGAAGCATGCTATTATTTAATACTATTATAATTAGTAGTAATAATATTATTACTACTAAATTAGTATTACTATTATTTTGATTATTATTATATTTTCTAATATGATTTAAATTAACTAAGATTAATTTTTTGATTTTGTTAGATAATTTTTATTTTTTGCTGAAAAATTGGGCCAACATGAGGCACAACACGGCACACCAGGAACGTGGGTCGAGTTTAAGGGAAATGTAGTTGGCACAACACTATACGACCACAGTTCGCACAACACGACATGATAAGAGGCTAGGTACAAGCTAGCACGGCTCACAATAGATGCAACACGGCTCATACCCACCTCTAGTTAAAAGTTTAAATCAAATAAGTATGACATAAACTCAGTTTAACATCTAAATAAGTTAATATTATCTTAGTATAATTTCCGGTTGATATGTAGAAATGTAACTTAAAATACATACAAATATGTCAATATATATGAATAATAAGTCAAAGTAATTTCAAACTATGAAGTTCTAATAACTTCTTTAATGTAGAGTCTAGGCCTAGGCGTTGGGTTGGGTAAGGGTCGGGATGGGTCACCTGCAAAACGGATTGGGTCGGGCTAGGTCAAAGAAGATGTAAAATGGGTCGAATCGGATCGGACCAAAAAAGATATAAAACAGGTCAAGTTGGGGCAATCCATCCAAAGAGAGTATAGATTTTTATCTATAGAGAGTGATAGTTTCGTGCATCACCTCTAATCTTTAGTATTGAATCATCTGCAAGTAAGTATAAATAATTTATTATCTGATAGTGCTTAAAAGCCTTAAAACTATTGGTTCATTATTAACCCGACTTGACATATTAAAAACTCAATAAAACATGAATCTTTAAAAGACTGATCCAATTAAGCTCATAATTAATTAAATATTTTTACAAACGGACTGATTAAGGGTATTTCATATAGCCTTTCCTATTTAAACATGAGTAGTAGAGTCAGTCACTATGTGACCGGTTTGCCCAAAATGTACCCTGTTGGGAGGCTAGCTGAGGTGGGCGGAAGGTGCAAGGAGCCAAGACAAAGATGACGTAATCAATCTTCAATATTAAACATTTTATTTGAATTGAGGCGTTTCTACTACTCGTACTGCAGGCTGCAGCAACACGGGCAGTTGTCACAAAATTCTTTATATATATATATAAAAAAAAAAAAAGAAACTAGATGTATGATTTTATTGACAATCAATTGAATTAAGTTATAAATTGCCTCAAAAGTACAACAAATTATTAAACCTCTTCGTTGAACCTATATCAAACAACGATGTGTAGAGGATATGAAGAATTTTCATATTTAATATACAACAATTGTTGTTTTTTAAAAGTGGAGTATTATTTAATTTAATGTAATACATATTTGTTGATTTTTGACTTTTTTTTATTGATGAAAAAATATTTTAGCGAAAATAGGTGTTTCTACTCTAAAGTATGAGTCATTTAGTTAATTAACACCCAAATGTCCCTAGTTATAATCACTGTATAGATAAAATGCCATTAGAATTCAATACGGAATATATTACTCTGTATCTACTTTGAATATAAGTTTATCAATTGTTTGATGGAAATTCATCTATAATTAATAGATGATATGATGGAGTAAGAACATTGTCAGAGGGACAGTTAGTGTGTACAGTATAATTAACACAATATAGGTTTATTGATAGAAGAAAGATACGTAAACAATTCGAAGAATTGATGGATAAACAAATAGAGGTAATTAGTTGGTGTTCGAGGATCGAGAGTTGATGCAAAAGTGACAGAAGTGTCAGAAGATGATCCCTACAAACCCTACAACAGTAACAATTTATAGCGCGGATATATATAATGAAGGGTCCACTTTGAATTCCTCTACACGGATCATTTTAAATATTCCCCCTAATATCTATGCTTTATAATACAATCACTTCCCAAGGCGTTGCTTTGGACCATAACCCAAATACCCGTTCCTCTAATCACCTCTTATACCCTATCTAGTCTTTTATCACCATCAATTGTTGCCCTATATTTTTATAATTATTGCGAGTATTTTCTAGTCGGTTCTTTCAGTCTAAATGCAGATGGATGCTGTTTTTACTTGGAGTTTCAATAAAACATATATATGTACATAGATTTTGATGAATTGTTGAAAATCTTTTTCTATAATTTATTGTGTTGCTAACAACAGGGACCCATACTAAATAAACAAACCCCTTATATATTATTTGCAACATAATTAAATATATGTACAACTTATCTCACTGTTACACGGCGGACTCAAGGTGTCACGCTGAGTCGCTGAGGTCACTCACTCGCTCCAGTCCATCGCTGACACTCTGCTCAGTGCTGCCCGTGCACTTGTTGTATGCCTGTCTTGCTCACAGCTTACTGGTAAGAAAAGATAATCCCTAAATTCCTTCTAAGCTTTAACATCTTTTTCTTCCATCAGTCCATTACTTGCTCATTCCATCAGTCCAATGCTTGCTCATTCCATAAGTCTATTGCTAGCTCGGTGTCTCAGTGAGTCAGTAATGTCCCTTCTAAGCTTTAACATCTTTTGATTAATTGATTTAATTTGTCATTTATGAGTTGTGAAATGTGAATTGAATGAATGATTTGGGAATTGGTTATTGACCGCATCTTTCTATACCGAGATACTCAATTTCGTATTGTTTCATTTGGTAGATTCCTAACTCATGATATAAAATTTCTGGCACCGCCACTGGCTAATATTAAAGCTGTCAAAATCCGATCCGACCCTATAAGTTATCCGAAATCGACTCGGACCAGACCTGATTATGACTCAAAAAGTAAGACCCAAAAACTAACTCAACCCAACCTGAAGTCAACCCGAAATCAATTTGACCCGATATTTAAAGCCTCGAACCCGATCTGTATCTGACTCGTTAGGGACCTGACCCATTACAGTGCCGACCCAAAGAAAACCCAAAACCTACCGAACCCGACACATAATTGATATGACTCAATTTATAACAATCCATAACCCGAAGTAACTCTAATAAAACTAATCCTACATTTGATTGTTTAAGTGAATGAAAGTTATATCCTCAAAAGGCTCGAACTTAACTTCCATGTGGACTTGGAGCATAAGAAATTGTCTTGTGAGGGAGTCTACTGAAATTATCACTTTTCTTTATCATTTTTCTCAATAATATTATGTATTATTACTAGCTTTATTTTAGGGATAATTTATTTGAAAGTATATATGGGGAGATCTCACAAGACAATTATACTCTCAAACTTGGTCAACATCGAACGATGCTACCTTAACTAGGATAGGCAATATAATATGTGAGGATTCCAAACCAATAAAACTATTCAAGTTGTCTAAGAAAAAAGATTAATATGGATATTTTTTTAGGCAAAAATAAAAAGATTAATATGGAGTTCTGAGGAATAGAGAATTTAGGGAGTCCATTGGTCTGGAGGTGGTCCCCTGTTTGGTTATACAATGAGCTCCATGGAAGCAGTTGGATGCTGAACAGTACTAATTTAGATAGTAGCTTTGGGCATTTAATGCAATTTTATAAATACCACACTACTGTTCTTTCAAAGCAATTCGAGCATTCATATGTATCTTTTACTTTTCTTTCTCCTTTTTTATACATTATCGACACCCTATGTATATAAAGGGGATTGTGATATTTGAAAGTACTTGCAAAAGATATCCTATAATAGCTATAATTCCATAATAGGCGTTACACTTTAGATCAATCACCCTCTTTAAGAAAACATGTATAAGTATATAAGATCAAGTTCAACTTGTTTTCATTATAATGCTATTGAGATTATTGCCCAAAAATAACCTTCAAATTGATGATTTCAATAACTTAGGCTTGTATTGAGGTTGTTATTAGTTGATAATCTTGGTAGTCTAATTTACATAACAAAATCTATCCAAATATTTAGCTACATAAATTATAATGTTTGTGTGTAAATGTTAAGATGTTAATAGTATTATTAGATAACTAAATTTTCATTTTTTAAATACAATTAGGAATCGCAATATCAACTAGGTGCAGGAAAGACAATATCCATACACGCTATGAAAGACTATCAAGAGAAATGTTCAAGGCCTAAACACCTAAGATCTCACGGTATTTCTTCATCGATTTAGTGAAAAAGGGTTGTTGTTCAGTGTCAACAATTATAGGAGGAAGAGGAGGAGGTGGAAGATCAAGAGAAACCTTGTGATGATTTGGGTCCATTTAGTGCGAGGTTGGAGGAGCAAGGAACACAACATTTCAAGGTGCAAAAAAGGTATGGATGGTAGGTTTGTTAGCAGCTCCAATACATCTTCCTCATTCGTTGTGTCCGGTTATAGTAAAAATCGGTCAAAGGATGATGATCATGGCTAGTGAAAGGTGAGGTGTTAGGTGGGCTTGTGGACGGGACTATGATTCATAGATTTTTGGGCCACATAGCTACCCTCTAGGAGAGGCCTAAAGGTGGAGGCATTTTAAATTAAAGTGTCAAAATTGGGATAGAGTTTTCTATGAGTTAGCGACATAGTGCCGTAGATGTGCAAAAGGAAATGAAATGTATGACCTTATACAAGACACTAGAATATGCCACTTGACTAATACTATCTACAGTCACATTGGTGTAGCATTGATAATTGCATTTGTGGCCGGACCACTTGTAGTCAGACATGAACTCCTTTCATATTCCTTTTTGTGAGATGACGATCATGTTGCACGATGTTAAGACAATCCTTACGATGCTTATGGAGGGCATGCTAATTTTTATGGCAAAGGATGTGGATCTTCCGAGAGTGCTAGCAGAGCTACTCGAATGGATGTGACTTGATTGTACGGAGGGACTTTAGGGATATGGGATCACGACGATGTAAAGATTTTGACCATTCAAAAAGCTATGTTTTGATACAACTCTCCCTAGGCTACAGGACATACAGCCGAATGCGTTTATTTTTCTTTTCACCGATTGCGCCTTATTTTCGGACAAAAGCAATCATAAAATTAGTTCACATGACATAGTTTAGGCTTAGAACCCAGATACAATTTTTTAGTTTTCCTAGGGTCGGCTACGTTGGCATATTTATATTACCAACTAGGGATATCTAGTCAGATTGATTATACTAGTATTACTAGTTATCTCACTTTGTTGCAAGTGTAGATTTATGCATACTTTCCTAAAATTGCGACCCATTATCCATTGACTCCTATACTTATCGGGTGTTTGTTTAGAACGTTTGGACTAAGAAGAAGACAACTTAGATACACGCTTGATTCGATGATTACATTAGAGGTATGATCAACTAGTTGAATATTGTAATATTAATATTGTATAATATTTCTTAATATGTTTAATATGTGCAAGTGTATTGGTTGCCTTATGGTCCTAACTCGACTAATAAGGTGCACGGGACCCTTTACATGGGTCTCACTAAGTATCAAGATATAGTAAAAGCTTATATTCCACAACAATGCTTACATCAACTTGGGTAGGTCCATATTATCCCGCCTCCTTAAAAGTGACCTAGTAGTTTTGTGCGATCTGCTTGCTCGAGTTAGTACGTTATGTAGTGGCCAAAAGTTATGGTGAAATCAACATGGGATTAGTTTCCGATGGATGCATTATGGATTGTTGAGCTACTAAAGCCGCCATATGGGAATTATTCCGCATGAAAACTGTGTGGTTCATGAAAACTCTATAAATTGTGTTATTTATCTATTTATAAGTCAACATTGTGATCGATATATATGTTTGTTACTTATGAATGTATGTAGTGAATGTCCATAGTGATTCAAGCGTTGTAGGGAGTCCTTTAGGATAGGGAGAGGATGCACCAAGTGAACAATCTTAGGCTTCTTAAAATCATCTGCAGTAGATCTTTGACCAGTGGGACTGGTCATCACAAAAGGATCAGGATTGTTGTTTAATTACATTAGTTCATTGTTATTTAATTGTAAGATTATTAGAGTATTAATTAACTTGTATATTATTATACTTGTTATGAGTTTGAATTGTTAAAATGAATGGAAAGGTTTGGAATTGTGATGCTAATAACTTCTTAGTAAAATTTACAAAGAAAACTCTGCAAAAATTTATAGCAAAAATATTATACTATTGTGTTTAATTGCCTGACTATTTACTATCTTGAGAGAATATTTACTTCCTTTTCAGACTATTCATGATTATAAATTTTTAACAGGCCCAAATGGTAGTATAAATATCCATCATTGCTGAGTGATCAATCCAAGCCTCTATTACTTATCTCCACTTAAAGAAGTCCTCTATGATAAGTATATTTTAACTTGGAAGGCATGGAGAGGTATCACCACTTATTGACGATCATGCAACAAGATTTGTATGATGGCCTATAATGTTATATAAGTTTAAATTTATGTAGTTTCCTTAATATGTTAAATTCTAAATATAGCTACTTGTTATGTAGGAAATTCCACATAAGTATGCAATATTGATGGAGCATCAAGAGATAGATCCTGTTAAGATTTATGCGGTAGATGAGAATCACCTATGAAGGGTAATTCTTGAAAAAGAGGCGGATAATGAGAGAACCACCATTTACCTAACAGATGGTTGTGAGGATATTATTTGTGCCTATAACATGAATCCTCATGATAAAATAACTTTTTTATTACAAGTAACAAAACTTTCTTAATATTTTGGGTGACTTCTCTAAATGATGTTGAGAAGGAATTTACTTTATAACTTGGTTTCTTAAGTTGTGTTTTTTTTAATGAACATTGTGCTCAAATTATAAAAGTAATAAAACTATTTAGAACATAGAACTAAACTATTTATAAATATTATCGCTCATTATACATAAGATGATATAAAAGTAGCTAAATTATTATAATGCTCAATTCACTCTTGATACATTTGATCTCAACCTTTCATGTTTGGTTTGTGAATTTGATACCACATATAATGTATTGTTGGCATAGGAAAAATTGGGAGATAGGACTAAGCAAATGAAATGTTTGTATCACCGAAATGTGCAATTGTGAACTCTGCAATTGTTTTGGTGATGGTTGTAGGAGAATCTCAAGGCAAAATTATAGTGAATGTATAAAAAAACTCGACCATCCACTCTTATTGCAAAATACATTACCGCACCCTTATGGATATTGAAAATGGGTAGTAAATCCAACATAAACTCCAACTAATGATCTTCCCCACTACGTTCCCCTCCCAAATAGATATGTTTAAGAGCATTTTTTGTATCATCTCCATATCTTGCGATATTTTTCATGATTCACAATGATTTCATTGTCAATGGCCTAATGAATTAAAAGTAGTTATCCTCATCCATGTGAAAAATGTTAGCAGCACATCAAAATCCATAATTACAGTTAGGAATCACATCATTTAATCCTTGCAAGTACTCCAAAATAATGTCAGGCATTTTTTCCTTGTATGGAAATTGATCCACATCCATTCTTCTTATTCTAATGCTCAATGATGACAAGAATAAAATAAGTAAGAGTATACACCAAATATTTCAAATAGTGACTTAAGTAAAAGATTATAAAAGTGTAAGGCATTTTCACTAACAACAAAGAGCTATCACGACCTCTTGATGAACAACTTGAAGATAGTCCCGATGATGGTGATCCAAGGACCACAATCATGGCCACAATAAGTATATTCTAATACACTTTGATTATGTCATGGTTGTCGACCACTAAGTCTTGACTTCCCTTTGAGTTCTTCATAATCCAAATATTCGGGGTTGAACATGTCATGCAAAATGTGCATGGCATCACATATGATAGACAGATCACTAGATGTAACTCAATCAATGAGTTGTCAAAATTTCTCTACATCCTGTTGGGAACGATCAACAACATGTAGGTCAGCATACTCTTTAATTTACAGTGTTCGCCAAAACTAGGATAGATTTGACAAAGATGTAATGTCAAACCTGCCTGAATACTGTGGTAAAATAGTGCAAGCACAAGGAATACCACGAGTTACCAATAACGTACATCCGTAATGACTTTCAACATCATCACTTAATTCTTATAGTGGTATGAAATATGACCATGGAACATTTGAAAGATGAAATGTCCCTATCTCATGTCATATCAATGTTTGGAATCCTTGATAAAGTGTTTGATGTTGTTGAACTAAGTGAGAAGGGCCTTGTTCACACAATATAATAGAATGTCTAAAGCCTAGGGTTAAGAAACAATCTAGTCATTCAAGGTATTATGCGCACTCTCAACTCTACAAGTCGTAGTGTTTCCAAATTGAAGGGCCTAGTTCATCCAATACAAAATAAACTTCTCCTTATAAGATAGTCATTGAACCTCCACATATTGCACCATTGATGAGCACTACTAGTAAGAATACCTGAAGGCCTCTATAGCTTGTTCATACTACCTTTTTGTAGCGGTGGGAACGACTTTACTCTATTTATGCCATTTCAAAGTCTCCGCTGCCTGTTTGTTCTTACTGAAAAGGTAGTACTTTTTAGTTTTCACACAATAATTGATATGCCACGTGCAAAAATAAATGTTTAAATTCTATAAATAACTTTGTAATCGAGGCAAAGAGACCTCCCTTGCAATCATTTACGATTGCTGAATGGTATACATCAAGGCCAATTTAATTTCTCGGCTTCTCCAACACCCAAAGATAACTCTTCATCTTCTTGTTCTTTATTATTATATATCCGATCATGAAGTTATTATTTGTTGGAGCTATCCCAACTATTTAAGCTAAAGGGTACCTGTATTTGCTTGTTTTGCATGTCAAATCAATGAGAATCACAGATGACCACGAGCATAACATATGAACAAAATCAAGATGTACGAAGAACAAGTGAGTCACCTCGTACATCTCTACAACAACATAATACCAAAATAGGTACCCATATTATTTTGCTTAGTTTAGAAACTATTGAATTGGGTTCTTTCCATCTAACCTTTCAAACCTCAGCTTATGTCATACATTGTAGATGTGTATTCTATTCGGCTGGGATTTTGGAAATTGTTCTAACATTAGTGCCAACATGTTGGGAAGTTTCACGTGCACCTCATTCATTTCTTTCACAACTAATTTTGCAGCAGGATTGAGGCTGTTAATTTCAGTGGCCCATTGGATACTCAATCAATTCATGGTTAGTTACGCTGCCCCCATTTAGAATAATCTTTTACTTCCCACCCAATACGACTAGAAAGTTTATGTACCTTAATTAACCCTAAATTGACTATCATAATTTTTCCTCTTTGTGTCAAACCTCTAAGCTGCACTAAAATCTTATTCTTCTTGTTCACGCCAAAGATTACATTTCAAGATTTTATCCATTCGATCATCTCATTGTTTTTTATAGGTTGCTACAATCAAATAAAAATTGAATCCTATTTCAACTTGATTAACCCAATAGATTGCTTCCTGAACTTCTTTAAAACATCCTTGTGTTCAAAATCCAGTTGTAATCAACTCTCATCTCCACCAAATTCTTCGTAATCATCCTACACATTAATAATTATTTAAGTGAATAACTTATTCAAAATAAATAGTTTACTTCAATTCATTTACTTAAAAGTTAAATACAATGTCATATTCCCCTTGATGTTTATTTTAATTATAAATATTATATTATTATTTAAGAGTAAAAGTTAATGTGGTGAAAGTAAAATCTAAATCATGCATTCTCATGAAGACATGTGGCGATTCCTTACATTTTCAATTCTTCTTTTAATTTTTTTATAAAAAAACTCCCCTCGTTCTAACATGATAGGAAACAATAAATTTTTTTAAAAAAGAAAATTTTAGTTTCTCTCTAATTATGTTGAAGTGCCTCCTTCTTAATCTTTTTATTAGTATGTGTTCAAAGCTAAAGCTCAAGGTAAGTTGGTAAAAGTATAAACATATTAAATTAATATCAATTATATCGTAAAAAGTTTGATAATTAACAATAATATAAAACTTACACTAATATCATATTTTAGAAAAATTATAGCACTGCTAATAAATTAAGTTTATAATCAATCTAAATTTCTAATATGTATAAATAATATAGTCATATAGATATCATAAATAAATCAAAATAATGAAATAAATATTTGTATACTTATATTTTACATATAGTACATTATATAGGAGTAATAGTTAATGAGATGCCTCCAAATCCTGAATCCAAAAGTTATGAAATTTTATAAATTTTTTTTAAAAGACCCCTTATTTTGATTACATAACTTAAACTAAAATAATTTCCCTCTAGATCAACTATTGGAATCCATAATCATTTTTCATAATATGTAAAAATATAAAAAAATCTGCTTAAACCCAACACAATTACCTAGAGAAAGATGAGTGAAATTATTATTTACAAATTCTAAATAAAGCGCAATTGTAACAAAAACAAGAGAGATGTTCATTCTTCACATTAACTATGAAGCATCAATTTCTTTCATCTGCTCATCAGAAAAAAAATAATTCAATTATATTAACTTTGTTATTTGTAACCATCAATGCAACACCAACCTTAGTTAAAAAATTTCCTTTGCTGTTTGTTACAATACATAATTGGGGAATTTTTTGTGTATTCAAGTAGATGAAACTTGAAGATGATAAGTTTTACCGCAAATTCAAAAACAACACTTCAAAAAATTACACAAAAAATCAAATAAAACAATTGAGTCATACCGATTTTTTATCAAACGAAAAAATATGAAGGACAGAGATAGTCGCCTTTCCTGAAACTTGAACATGATGAACCAAATTAAATTCGAAGCACAAATCAAATAAGCCAAATTAGAATCCAACCAATGGTAAATATAAGATCAATGAATTTTGATTCCTAGGCAATGTGGTAAACGATATCAATGAATTTAGAATCCTTGGCTTTGCTAGCTAACCAAAAACATGAACAAAAGCAAATTACGGAACGAAGTCAATGAAAATTCAAAGAAAAACAAATACAATAGGATGAGAAATGTGAGAAAAAAAACATAAATTAATGTCCTGAGGATAATATTGATTTATGAATATTATAATCATCTAATTACCTCATTGTTATAAAATAGTAAATATGTTATTTCTAGTACCCTTCATTCATATTTTTTTTAATTTCATCAAACGACCACCGAAAACGTTATTACAATTTACGAAACATGCAATTTGAAGAATTATTAATCTCGCCAAAAAAATCAGGATAATGTGCTTATTCGTAGTAGTAACATCTGTTTTCATACACCGCTCTCTTGATGGTGGCATATGTAACAAAAGCCACTACATTTGTTTTTTCGGAATTTTATTCATTTAAAATAATTATTTAATTAAATTTCATGTTTGATGATGCAATGAAATCATTTATTTATTCAATAAAGTTATTATCTTTTTTAGAAGTTAATGAATGAATTAGGTAAATTATTAGAAAAGAAGTTAGTTATTTAAAATGTCTACTTAAAGTTAATTCTTTTTCCATTACTTAATTAAATAATGTGCTTACTAGTATGTGCCCGTGTTAATGAACGAAGTAACACCCGAGTTAAGAGAGGGATTTGGGCCTTCGCTCTTGAGTAATTGGTTTGAATTGAAAATATAATTTATTTAAACTTTTATTTGTCTCTTAATGATAATTAATTGTTTTAAGGCCTATACTATGTATATTTTAAAAAAACTAACTTATCAGTGTAATCTATTATTTGTTAAAGAGTAGAAATTACAGCACTTTTTTTTCATTGTTTTGTAACTTCCTTTGACGCCCAAAGGATAACAAAATGTGCTTTAATACTTGAACTATTACTAAAATGCCCACAAATGATATTACTGTAACTCGTTAGTCGTTACCTAAAACATGTATTACAACTCTTTATTGTTAATATATTTCTTTACCTAACGCTAGCTTTATCCAACAATAAACAACAATTTACAATATAAAATTTAACACCAATTGAATAAATCATCTTTATAAAATTATATAATCAACTAAAAACACAACTCTCAAGGGTGCATCCAATAACAATTCTTTAGAGATCTGACTGCGTGTATTACCGAAAATTTAATCAAAAGCTAGCAATTCAAGCATGATGCTATCTCTAAACAGTTCTAGTATCAGTAATAAATTGACTCTAGTGTGTCAATTTGGATCTATAGATCGATTCTGCATTGATCAATCAATGGTTGGTTTTCATCAGTTTGGATTAATAAAGTCAATTTGACCTTTCAGGTCGAGCCAAATCAGTTATTTGATTTCTTAAGTTCGGTTCAGGTTTGAGTTATTCGATCGATTCCTAGACAATTTTATAGCTGGTTGTTTCGGGCTAAGTAGATTTTGGGTTAGGTGATCTCTGGTAATAGGTCGCCTCAATTTCTGTTGAAATTGGGGTCAGGCTTTATCTGATTAAATATGGGCCATTGGTGACATGCTATAATCAATTTATGATTCTATTTGACTATTTGTTAGATTCATATCGGGTCATATCGGATAATATTGAATTAGCTCCTTTGATAGCTTTTTTTATGATGGTTAAATCGTAAATTGGACAATTATGATGTCGATGAATCATTGACAAATAAAATATTTACGAGGTAATGATAATTAAGTGTGTATCATTTTATCAAACGAGTATGAGTAAGATTAGGTCACACTTTGATAGCTCTTATATAAAAGGATTGGTAGATAAACTTAAGTTAAACTTCAACGTGTTGTAGACTTGTTTTAATTGTTTTAAAAGACCACCGTTATTAGTGAGATAACTTATGCTTCAAAACTAAGGATTTACTGATTATCATTGGATGCTATACTTGGTTTGACTTGCTCTTTTATCTTCCTGTTTTAGTCAGTCAACCAATATCATTACTTGTTGGCTTGTAGCTTGTTTACGAGAATAAATTGTCAAATCAGTTATTAATTAAATGCCCATTTCAATACAATAACCACCTAAATGAAGAGTTACCAAACAAAGTCCTGTGTGTAAAACCTATACAATTTTAATATAACAGCCAGCTAGTTATTTACCTTATTATAAGTTAGATGAAAGTCAATACAAATTTTACTAAACTTTAGTTACCAATTAAAGTCATGTGTACAACGGTGTGATTGTTTTTTTTTTTTTTTTTTTTTTTTAATTATACAACTTCACTAATTTTTGGCCCATTTATACTCTTAGACTCGCATTTATATGAACAAAATATAATTTGTATATTGTAATCGGTTGAACAATAAATATAGCTATATATAGACCCAAACTCCGTTTATCATTAGCTTTCAAAAAGTGCAAGTTAAATTCATTTTCGAAACTGAATTAGTAAAACTTCATACTCAAGTATTAATAATTTAATATCTCCAAAAATTCCAAAAAAGAACAAATAAATTCCTAATACATATAAAATCTATTATTACCAGTAACAATGAAATGTGCAATAACCCATAAACATTAAACAACAAGATATGACACCATTATTAAAATTAATAAGGGAAAGGATCTCCTGGATCCCTATCATAGCATCTGATCTTTGTATTTAGGAGATAGACAAAACCAAATGCATACAAACAAATTTACAAAAATCATAATCTACTTTTGGCCCCCTTCTTTTCCTCTTTTACTCATTCCCCTTTATTTCTTCCTCCTTTTATATAACTCTCATTCCTCTATCTCACTTTCTTATTTTTTATTCTCCAGTATTCTCACAATCTTCACTTCTTCACACTTCAGAGCTTCATCTTAAGCTCAAAACATCACTTATTTAACTGTTATTGCTGTGAATTCAGCAATACCCAGTTTCCTAATTTGATCATTAAAGTTTCTGAAGCTTTCAAATTCTTTGTTTGGTTCAGAAAAGCACTGAAATCAGGAATTACTACTTGGGTGTTTCATTATTATTATGCTACAAACTTGTGGGGTCGAAAAAGTTTCCATCTTTGGGGGGTTTGGTCTAAAGTGGGTAAATTTGTAGCAGTAAAATGATTGATTTATAGCAGGAAAGATAGAAACTTTGAGAATCGAGTTTGGTAAGAAAGAAGGGAAACTCAGAAAAGAAGGTTTCTTTGAGATTTCTTGGGAAGGTTAATAGAAAAAAAATGGGGTTGGAATATGGAGAATCATGTGTTAAGAAGATACTCAAGAATTTTTGCTTGATTCATGGTTGGTCCTACGGTGTTTTTTGGCGTTTTGATCCTCATAATCATATGTAAGTCCATTTAATTTTTATCTGATTGTAATGGATGCGAAAAAAAGGTCTTCAGTTTTTTTGATATTCAGGTTAACTAACCAATTTATGGCTACTATGCTAGTATTAAAACTCTTCACTTTTTGATTTTTTGACCAATAATCATGTCTTAACTTATGCTGAAAAATTATCCGAGAAAAAAAATATAAAAAAAGTATCATCTTTCACCTTGGACAATATGTTCAGTTCTTAAACATTTCTTTGTAGCTAGGGAAGTGTTGTAGATTGGACCAAGTTTTCACTTCAAAAAAGTATTAGTAAGTCGGAAAAATAATGAAAACTTATTATTGAAATTTGCGATTTTTGTGATGTGGGAGTAGTAAAAAATTATTGAGTAATGAAGAAGATTAATGAGGTTGGTTAATTAAATTAGTGAAATTTTGTGTACATCAGGGTGTTAACAGTGGAAGCTGCACACTATGAAGTTCATGCTGGAAGTGTAATGGATAGTGTGCTTGTTCAACACTACATGCTTGGTGAAGGGTAAGCTCTATGTTTTCAATAATTTGGTTCTTAAAAATTTCCAAGTTTTTTGTGACCTTTGATTTGCATATTTGGGTTTCAAAATGGTTGGTCTAACCTTGATATTTTCTTTAAACTTCTTCAGATTGATTGGTGCAGCTGCACTTGATGGGAAGCATAGATGGATGTTTGCAAATGCTTTGACAGAAGATTGCAAACTAAGTCTCCAATTTTCATCTGGAATTAAGGTAATTGTATTTTGTTCAATTTGTCTAGTATAATGCAACGCAAGCTGGCAATTTTTGGGTCTCTCTTGACTAAATTTTGCAATTTAGCTATATTCATGGTTCATTTGCATCGATTTCGCAGACAGTCGCAGTGATCCCTGTGGAGTTGCGAGGCGTGGTACAATTTGGGTCCACGGAAGAGGTTAGTGTTGGAACCCCGGAAGAACTGGCATTGTGCCTTTGCTAATATGGAACTGATTGTATTTTTGCTGTTGTAGATTTTAGAATCACTGGAGATCTTAGATCAAACAAGAAAGTGTCTTCAAGACGATGATTATTTAGCTGGGATATCATGGAAGAATTCTGTGTTGTCCAATTTTGACGCCAGTGGCCAGAATGGGCTGCTTAATTCCGTGATTTCTTACAATTTAGAAGATTGCTCATTGTTTGATTCGTTACCCTTCCCTGGAGAGGTGTTTGGCGAGCAATTTGAGCTGGCTCAACTTACTACGCCGCCGCCTTTACTCGATACATGCCAAGCGGATGATCTTTCACAGTGGCTTGCTAATACATCCACGATATGCATTTCGGGATCAGATCTAGAAGCTATGCTTTCTGAAGGCCTGTCATCAGATCTTGGTGGAAGCAATTGGTTTTCTAACATTCAAGGAACACAACCAGCTTGCTCTTCACAAAGTTCTTTGACTAATGCATTTGAGTCTGGCTGTGGAGAGTTGGGAGACTTTAGCAATGCGGTTGAAGATAAAGTTAACCACTTGCCTATTGATGCCTGTACGAACTTTTCTGAATGCATCTCAGAGGTAGTAGGCCATCCGGCTGCTGCATCGAAAAGAGGGTTGTTCTCTGAATTAGGTTTGGTGAATCTTTTAAGAAATGGTTCTAGCAGTACTTCTACCACTAGATCTTGCTTAGAAGATCAATGGTCTTCATCTAAAAAAAGGAAAACTGAAGCCTGCAAAACATTCAATAATCAAATGCATCAAACATATCATTCTTGGGGAGTGAAAATGATGCAGCCTTCAAGTGTTGGTGGCCAGATGCAGAATTTTGGACCCTTAAAAGAATGCATGGCAAAAACACAAGGAAAGTTGTGGATTAATGAAAGCTATAGTGTGGATGCCAAGAGCTGCATAAGTGGTGTTAATGCACAAAGTAAGAACACTGATGAACCTCCAAAGGCCACCAAAA
This sequence comes from Dysphania ambrosioides, assembly GCA_026401315.1. Lineage (NCBI taxonomy): Eukaryota > Viridiplantae > Streptophyta > Magnoliopsida > Caryophyllales > Amaranthaceae > Dysphania > Dysphania ambrosioides. The sequence goes on along the minus strand of CM048660.1, from coordinate 16,538,118 downwards.
AACGAGCACGACCTGGAGAAATTACTCGTCCTAGGCCCAAGGATAGGCAGTTGATTGCTGATCGTATCAAAGACTTGAGAGATCTTATCCCTAATGGTGGAAAGGTATTCATACCTTCAATCTTTTTGTGTCATCACTTGTTATTCTAAAAATAATCCCCTTGAAACTGCTGAATGCTGATGATGTTGATATTGCAGTTAAGCATTGATGCTTTACTCAATCGCACCATCAAACATATGCTTTTCTTGCAAAACTTGAACAAGCATGCAGATAAACTCAAACAACTTGATGAGCCAAAGGTGGGTGATACTTATTTACCTAACTGTTATAAATTTTTACAGATCAAATATGAATTATGTGCTGACAGTTACTCAATGTTATTCTTTTAGTTGCTTGGCCAGGATGAGGGCTTGATTCAGAAAGGTTGTTTGACCTCAAGTTCTTCGAGTGGCAGTGTTAGACGTAATGCTACTTGGGCATATGAAATTGGGGGGTCGAACTACCTTTGCCCAATTGTAGTGGAGGATCTTAATGAACCCGGTCAAATGCTCATTGAGGTAAGATCTTGAAGAGAACACTAATAACTGAGAATTTCACTTTCAATGTATTAATGATAACTATGTATTAACATTCTCCAAATTTGATATGTAGATGCTTTGTGAAGAACGAGGCTACTTTCTAGAGATAGCTGATGTTGTTCGAAGCTTTGGCTTAACCATACTCAAAGGAGTCATGGAAATGAGAAAGGACAAAATATGGGCGCACTTCGTGGTTGAGGTACTTATTTCTGTCAAAGTTATGCTATGTTATGCAATTTCCTTACCTTTAAAGAAGCTTATTAATGGATTAATGTTTTAAAATGTGCAGGGAAACAAGCATGTAACCAGAATGGATGTATTTGTCTCCCTCATGCAGCTATTGCAAGGTACAAACACAACTGAAGTGCTAAGCACAACGTGTGAGGCTGCTAATATTGTCACCAATGCTGCTCCAATATGGGGTGACTTCCAGCAGCATGTGGTACCACTACCGATTTAATTGTGACTATTCTGAAAAGAATGTGCTTATATTTGGTTTATGTATAGAGATTTAGAAATTTAACCAAAGTTTGCATTAGCAGGAAGAGGAGTAACAACAAAGAGTATTGCTTCTCCTCTCCTGCAAGTTGCTGCTCGCTCACATAACTGAGTATCATGGCGAATCAAACAGACTAGAACGGAAAGAATACCTTCAGCAGAATGACCATATCATTGTCCTATGTAGCTTGTTATTTTTCCTTGTCAATTTTGTTGGTTCTTGTGGGTGACTTAGCTTGTTTAGTGATTAACCTGTTTATATCCTCGGGCTTATTGCTGATGTACCTTGTTCTATAGTGTTAGAAATTTACTTGGTATACTTAGGGCTGACCTTTGAGGCTATTGCAGTCTTGTTTTGCCTCCGCTTTTTTTGTGGTTAATTTGTTACTGAAATTTACTTGGTATACTTTTTTTTGCTATGTTATCCTGTTAAACATGACATCTAGAAGTGCTACTGAAATTTCCTTTGTCAAGGATAATAGCAGTTAGCAAAAGGTCCGCAAGTAGTCTAGCATATTCTTCCTAGATACTTGATCACCTTCCATGGTACTGTATGAAAGACAAATAAAAGACCACTGAGGAATCAAAGTGGAGTTGTGTACTTTTGATTTCTACTTATCATTTGGTGATTGGGGGGGTGGTTGGTTAGGGCTGTTCTCACTTACAATTTTTCCACAGTTGAGACTCAACTTTCAAGTAATGGAAATGTAGTTTGATCTCAAATTTCAAATCCTATTACATTCTTACTTTTTACATTGAACCAATTAAGCTAATTAACATCAACAACTCCTTCTTCAACATATAATAAGCTAGTTAAGACGAGTCAATTTGGTTGTTCGGGTCAGACTTGGATTAGACAATCATTTTTTATTTTAAGTGCATTTTGGTTGTTCGGGTCAGACTTGGATTAGACAATCATTTTTTATTTTAAGTGCATTTGTACAACCTTTGGTGGGTTTGAAGATTTTAACTGAATCTTGGTCGCTTTTCTCCCTATTGGACAAACGGGTTAAGCCTATTTTTGATTTGTCGGGTTTAAAGATTTCTAGTAAGTCTTGATCAGATACGATCATATCCATCATAGGTTGAGATTACTATATTTGAAAATGAAAAAAAAAAGTGAGAGGACAGAGTTATGTTCACCAACTAAAGTCCGTAGAATTTATGACCCACAAGCGGTACATTTTCAGTATTTCACTTTCCATTTCTGACGAAACCAAACTACTCTAAGGCATGGCTGGCCTGTGTAAATATGGATGTGCCTGGACAATATTTGGACATTAAATTTTGTGGGCCATTCCCATTAATTAGCAACTACGCACATTATGATTGGTGTTTCTTAATTGAAGACTTCATAGTACCTTAGCCTCAACATGAATCATCTGACACTTGTCATAAAAGTAAAGACGTTGTTACTTTAACTTATGAACATGAATTGGGGTATGTTCTCATTTTTTTCAACTCATTTTTTTTTTTGGAAATGGGCTAATTCATTAATCACTAAACAAATTTTGTTCATTAGTATATACAGGAAGACCTCATTTGGGTATGGTTTCTCCCACATTTACTCCATACCGAAAGGTATAAGTTTAGCTAGGTGATGGCCTTATGGGCAATGGCATTCCCATTTTTCACACGAGTTCAAATTAAACAACATTATGAAACAAACTGCTAATAGCAATAATGTCCTGAAAGACAGAATCGAGCTCCACATAATAATATATCACAACATTTGGTAGACGATAAATGAGACCCTGTTAATCTAACTGATTCTTAACATCCTTGAATTTGTATCTCTTGCCCAGCTTAACTGCCAACATCTACACCTTGCCCTCAGCTATTTCGGGAGACCAATAAGCTCGAGTTCTTCGAGCCATAGCCCTCATGCCCCTCAACACTGTCCCGTCGTGATTTCGAGCCACTGCAACTAGGGCAATCCATCCATTCTTGTCTATTCCTGATATTTTAGAGGCCTAATGGCAAAATAAGAAATTTGGACCCTAAAATTTAATAGTATATTTCGTATAATTTTATTGCTTGTTTTACAAATAAAAATAATTAAGTAGTGGTTTTACAAAATAAATAAACTATTGAAAAATTTGATTTAAAACAATACTATGCATTATAATCACATAAATAATTAATAGTGTTAAAAAAAATCATTAATATAAATTTTAATTTAAACAATATCATGAGCAATCCACTTTATAAAATTTTTTATTTACCAAGCTATCTAATTATTATGATCATTTCTCTTCATAATATTATGAATAGTTCTCTTCACAAATTAATAAATATAGTTAAAATGAAAAATAATAGTCCACATTCTAAATACAATGAATTAATAAGATGTCATTGCAATAATAAAATAAAGAACAATGATAACCGTGCACACCTAATATACAAACTAATTTGTTGAATTTCTTACATTTCTTATTGGTCACATAAGTAGTTATTTTAGTTAAAGGTTAATAATTAGACAAGTATAATGGCAATGATATTTTGTTATCATATTTAGTTTTAATAGGTTGTTACTTAGTTTTTTTTTAATTCATGTGAAGTGTATATATATCATTGGAATAAGAAAAAATAAATTACAAACAATCATAACATATGCATTCCTACAAAATTGTCTTGTAATCATGGAGGTAAAGGGAATCGAACCCATGCTAAATTACATTAAAAACTTTATATAAGTAAGACTGACCTTTTACCATTGAGCTACTTTAATTAATATAATAAAATTTACACATATTATATTTATATCCCTTTTATTTTTATCTTAACATTAAAAGAGCTGGGCCTTTTTTCCTTGGCCTTAGACGGCTGCCACGCTCGCCCCACCTCAGGGACGAGCCTATGAAAAATTGCCAATATTTTTAATGATAAGATAAAAATAAAAGGAATATAAGGATAATATGTAAAAAGTTTATCATATTAATAGAAATAAATCAAATAAGGTAAAGTTCTTTACTTAGTTTTTTTTTCTTTATATGAGTTCAATTCTCCTTACCTTCATAATTTTTTTTTCCAAACAATGATTATTTCTCTTTTTCTAAGACAAATTTATACAGTTTGAATTCATAACAATCCGAATGCATCAATTTAACCATTGGTTTAATTTGGATTTTGACTACACCTATTTGATGCAAAGCCTCTAGTGATGAACAACTTTTAACCAGTAAAGCATCTTGTTGATCGAAGTGACTAATTAATAACGTTTTTTCCTCAGATCAATTGGAGCAATAAATTTCTTTCACAAATATGTTTTCTAATCATATCCGACTGTACGTATAATTTGGTGGTAAAAAACTTGTTTGTTAGAAAAACTTAATATCTCAACTTGAATACTTAGAAGTTATTCCCACTTAAATAATCTTCCATAATCTTGAGTTTTATTAGATTAATATACTGAAATATCTTTTTTTGTAACAAAATTTTTATTCTTTTCATTTTATTTTTATAGTAACCACAAGTTCGATACGAGATATATGTTGTAGGAGAATAATTTTTAAGTTTTTTTTTGAATAATTGTTAAAATAAGCTTTATATCAAAATAATTTAAAAAATAAGCTTATATTGGTTTGAATAATAATCTCTACCCCAAGCTTATATTGAAATTATTTTAGTGTAGAGCTTATTTTTGCAATTATTTTAATAAAAAAGTTTATAAATAAAAAAAATTCTATGTTATACGGGTATAAAAAAGATATCACAAGATATTAGCGAAGTCGATCATCTTAAATATATCTTTGTCTATACACAAAAATATATTGTTTTCAATTATAAATCAAATGAAATATTCTTTGACAAAATAGTTGGAAAAAAAATTAACAAAAGTTTTGATACATAGAAATTAAAATACTCGTACAAAGTTAACAATAAGATTTGATGTCAACAAAAAAAAGTAATAACATTAATAGCTTGGTTTACATTTCTTTATTTCCTGTTACTGCATGCAAGCAGCAAGCATTATCAAAATGTTGGGTAATAATTATGGTCGGACCAAAATTTTAAAAAATGGAAATGTAAATGGTATTGTGGCCGACTTAAAAGCTAGATGACCTGAGTTCTAGCCGACTGTGCTGACCTGTATCAAATGTGTGGGTAACATTGTGTCTGTAGGTCAATTTGTTATCATTTTGCCTTGAAACTCAAGTTTTCAGTTTTATTGCAATTCATTTATGCACCTTTATTGCGCGTCTTCTATGTCTATCCAATTTAGAAACTAGACTGCTTAGCTAGTGCTTTAGCTATGAATTGCCTGTAATTTTTCTGATGTTGCTGAGTAACATATACACTAACATTCTTATTGTCGATGATCTTTAGTAGTTAGGTGACATATGTTCTTCAAGTTAAACATTGACGAAGACGTACTAAGGCAACACTTCGGTTTTTTTTTTAAATTTTTTTTACCGTGGAATATTTTTTGTACTACTTTTATTTCTAATTTTTTGTCCCATTTAACTTTTTAAGGTATTTATAGTGAGATAGTCCCGTAATCTCTTGTTATTTGTAGTACTATGTACAAGTATAGCTTATGGGTATCGTAAATCTGCTTAGGTCACTGATATGAGTTTTAGCCATGATCTTTCACTGCTTCCTGTGTCCTCATAAATATATTCTTAGGTTCTTGACATGAATTTTGGCTTCTTTATCTTTAATTTAACACTGTTATTATCGGTTACTAATTAAACAACCAATAAGGGGTTTTGACTTAGCAGAATCACAAGTTAACGATGAAGTGGTGACTGGAAACTTGACAGTGTGATTGCATTAGAGCTTATTTTGCCTAGGCGCTGAGTTACAACTTCTCGTTGTGAGGTCGGTTCTTTATGTCCTAATCAAATGCTGAGTAAAGGTTGGTTGTAAGCAGTAAGAATTTGCCAACTCTACTACTCTAGTGCAACTGACTTTTTTCACCTAGCTTGGGGTGGATTTGATCTATTTACAAAATGTCACGTCGTTTTCATGGTATAGTAGATCTGTTTGTGTCAATGGACACTCGAGTTTTGGTCCAAAAGTGGGTACTCTTTTTTTACTCCCATGAATCTAGAACTTGAGATCAAATTGACCTAACCAACTTGTTCTTTAGGATGAGTAAAAAGTGAGCAAATAGGTCAGCTGTGATATTTACTCCCATGAATCTACACTACAGGAAAACAATAAACCGAAGAAACTAACTCATCTTAGTTGAAACAACTAGTTTATTGGTTCTTTCCACAAGATATCTAGACACCTTAAAACAAGTAAAAAAAATTGTACACTTTCCTCCTAATATCCTGAAATAAGCTGCTTCAATTTCTTAGGTGGTTTTGCCAGAGCTAAAAAGATATCCAAATCTTTAGCACAATTCGTACGGAGGATACACATATCACCCATCCGCCTGACTTCCCTCAGACCTTCAAGAATCGCCAAGAGTTCGACATGCAGTAAAGAAGATGCCCACACTCTTTGATTGCCTTGAGAGAACTCCCCCTCACCAAGCTGAATATACCAACCTATACCAGCTTCAACGAACCATCTATGACTTCTTTTCTGACTCTCTTTCAAGCACCATCAACTTCAACAATAGATAGCTTTTTTCCCTGAAAATTACCCAATGTACAAACATTGACAATATGTGGTGCTTGAATGAGAAATTGAGATTATCCTCTTCAATCATCCAGACATGTGAGAGTCTTCCACTCCATTCCTTAAGAATGCCAAAGACTGAAGTCAGATTCGAATTTGAGTTATTAAAAAGAACATTGTTCCTATAAAGCCATATGCTCCAACAGGTTGTTATAAATAACTCCGCCCTCCCATAAGATTGAGACCCTTACTTAATAAGATAAGAAACCTAGTTGACACAACAGGTCTCAAAACAGGGTTCCATAACAGAGATACGAAGACCAAACACTGAAGTCCTCTAGACGTGCTTTACCAAATCACAATTGCAAAAGAGATGTTCAATAGACTCTCCCTGTCTGCCACATAGCAAGCAACTAGGATCAAGGTTCATGCCCCTTTTTGACAATTCATCCTAGACCGAAAGAGCCTTGTAAATAGGCTTCCACATGAAAATAAGAAGTTTTGGGGGAATCTTTAGTTTCAAGACTTTGCTCCGAAATTGTTGAACATTAGGCATCCTAAGCTGACAACCACGGACCTGAGGGGATTCCCGATTTCTCAAAAAACGACATCCTTCCTTTACAATGAACTCACCATCTCTTGAATTCCATCACACTAAATCATCATTACCAGCACTAGGAGAAATATGAGTGCTAAGAATGGATAAGGAAACATCCCTTCTAAACAACCTCCAAATCTTATTACTCTTGAAAAGATCAGCTACCCATCTTGGCGTTTCCTCATTCAGCTGAAGATTTAAATTCTTGATAATAGCTTTACCTTGAGGGGGCCAAGAATTATCCTCAATGCTAATACTCCTACCATTGCCAATCACTTTACCCAATTCACCCTTCATAACATTTGCAGCCCTAACCATGCTTCTAAAGGTCCACGACCCTTAAGGTTTATTATTGATATTACTAGACTGCGCCACCTCAATTGGAGAACTTTTATACTTCTCCAAAATAAATCTTAAAATAAGGCTTTGAGGGGTTTTTTTTAGATCTCCATGCTTGTTTAAACTACATTGAGTAACTACTATGAGAAATGTTGCGAGCCCCATTCCCTCTTCTTGCTTTGGAAGGAACAATAATTCCTTCTTTCTCCAGCTTGACCCCACCAGAATCTAAGAAGAGCTGGATTGATTTTCTTAATGAGAATCTTAGGAAGCAAGTAAACCGAGATCACATGAGAAGCAAGGGCGAAAAGAACAACATTAATAAGAATTACTTTCCCTACTTGATTCAGCAAACAAAATTTCTACAACCCCAGTTTTCGCAGAATGTTTCCATAAATAAAATCCAATGTGATTCCAAACTTGCCTTCCACTTCCATAAGAAACCCAAGATAAGGTCCCAAGGCATCTTTTTGCTTTACCGTAACTAGGGGTGCTTATGAGCCGAGTCGAGCTCGAGTTTGGCTAAGCTCAACTCGAGCTTGATAACTCAAACTCGAGCTTGAAAGCTCGTGAGTTATAAAATTGAAGCTCGAGCTCGACTCGAAAATCGATTCTCGAGCTCAAGCTCGTTTCAAGCTAGAATCGAGCTCGATTTAAGCTCGTTTCAAGCTCGATTTAAGCTCATTTCAAGCTCGACTCAAGCTCGATTTAAGTTTGACTCGAGCTCGAGTTTGTTTCAAGCTCAAGCTCAAATTATTTTTATCTTGATTAATAGATCTATAGGTATAAGTACTTATACCCCCAATTGGGCCAAGAAGAAGGCTAAATTTTAGCTTTAATAAGCTTAATTTGGTTTTAAGTGGAAAACACTATTGGGTTTATATACACTAATTGCTTCCAACAATCTATCATTTTTTTCAATGTGGGACTTTGATTATATATATAAAACTCTCTCCAACCATGTTTCATTTTAATCCAATGTGGGACTTTTTATTTATATCTAACCATCTTTTATTTATTTCAATTTTATATTTTAAGTATAGTTTTTAATAAATATATTCTATAAATGGTAATTTGATTTTCTTACGAGCTTTTTGAGTCGAGCTTCGATGTGTTCGACTTGGCTCGTTAACTTGTCGAGTCAAGTTTGATCTCGAGTCGAGCTTTGACCGAGTTGAGTCCAAGTAGCTCAACTCAATAAGCACCCCTAACTGTAACAACTTACGCATAAACTTCTTGAACTTTAATGGGGGTATTAGGGGAGAAAATGATAGAAGACTTCTCTGAATTCACAATTTCCCCCGAAATAAGGCAAAATTCATCTTATAAACTTTTAATTTTGAGACAAGAATCTGGAATTGCCTTGAAGAAAAACAAAGCGTCATCCGCAAAAAAGAGATGAGAGATTCTCGGAGCCCCTCTACCAATCTTTAGGCCTTGAATTTCCTTCCTACTTTCTAGAAGTTTGATCTAGGAAGATAAGACCTGCATATAGAGGATAAAAAGATACGACGATAAAGGATTGCCTTGCCTTAGGTCTTTCTTCGGAGAGAAAAATTGAGTAGTCTCCCCATTGACCAAAATAGAATGAGAAACCGAATTGATTCACTGCATAATCCATTGAATCCACGTCAAAGGGAATTCCATAACAAGAAGGATCTTCTTTATGAAATTCCATCTTATTCTATCATATGCTTTACTCAAGTCTACCTTCAAAATCACTGCGAAGTCTCTTCCCTTCTTTTTGGCTTTAACCCAATTCATGATCTCGTGAGCAATAATACAATTGTCCTGCATGAGCCTCCCTAGGATGAAAGCATTTTTAAAATCAATGACGACATCCTTTATCACCATTTTGAGCCTCAGGATAAGACACTTTGAGATAGTTTTGTAAATCGAGTTGCAAAGCCCGATCGATCTGAACTGATTGACTAATTGAGGATTCTTACATTTTAGGATAAGAGAGATAAAAGTCTTGTTCTAAGACCTTAACATATCTAAACTAATAAAAAATCTAAACACAATAGGTGAAAGATCATCACCAAATAATACTCCAAAATTTTTGAAAAGAACAAGGGAGGGATGCCATCTAGCCCTGGGGACTTAAGTGGACTGAGACTAAAAACTGCCGCTCGAATTTCCTCCCTCAAAAAAGGTTGTTGAAGATGATGAATAAGACATGTCTTCATTTTAGGGAGATTAACAAACCAATTAAAATTCCGAGAGTTATAAGAGCCGAGTTGATAGGAAGAAACATTGACCAATAAATCAATACGACAAGGCTAGTCAACAAAAAGATTTTTGAAGAAGTCCACAAATCTAGCTTTTATTTTTAAAGCTTTAAAAACACAAAAATCTTCTCTAGTCTTTAGAGGGATAATTTCATTCCTAGCTTTCCTCTCCTTTATAAATTTGAAGAAAAAAGAAGTCATTCTATCACCTAGATTATCCCATCTCGACTTTTCTAATTGTCTCCAATACCACCATTTGAGCATCATTTCCAAAACAACATCGTCCTTATTAGAGATAAATTTCGGGGGTTGCTCAATTGAGGAAAACAAATGCTAATGATTCATCAAATTCTTGTAAAGGTTATCCCAGCAGAATCCCTTTTCTTTCTTGAAGTTTAAGCACTAGTTCTTTTAGACAATGTGAAATAGTCTCACAGTTAGCAGTAATGCTTTGCATTGGCACAAGAACCCCTTCTTGATCCAAGATTTCTCAATTAAATCCTGCACTTCCTTAAACATGAAGGATCAGGCCTGAAGACAGTATGGATGAAGCCATCTTTTTTTACATAGGAGCGAAATCCAACAAGATAGGACCATGATCGGAATAGAAAATTGGGAAATTTATGATCCTAGCATCTGGAAAGAGATTCTTCAAGCCCTCGTTACAAAAGCCTCGGAAAGAGATTCCTCCAGTCCTAGTTACAATAGCCTTTGGAAAAATATGTTTGTTATTCTTAGAGTATCGCTTAACAGGTTTCTTTTGGGTGTAAGCCGCTTAGCAAATATAGACTTTATTTTCCTCGATTATTTATATTAAAATTATTTTATTTTTACTAATTTTAATTTATTTTTATTAAACTTAATTTATTGTGTCAAACTTATTTATTTTTACTAAATTTATTGCTCTTAAAGACTTATTGTAAACTTAATTTATTTTTGTTGAACTTATTTTATTGTTGCTGAAATTAACTTATTTTACTGAACCTATTTTATTTTCCTGAAATTAACTAATTTTTTGTTGAACTTCTCTAATTTTTGCCAAATTTTATTTAATGATCTCGGGAGAATAGTGCCTAAGATGTATGAATGCCAATTAACTATTGAGTAGTTAAAATTTTTAGGGAAGTATTTAATATCTCAGACAAAGTCCCTTATTAGAATTTTTTTTTTAAATTTATTTAATCTTATTTCAAAACTAAGCTTATGGAAAAAGTAATTTCAAAAGTAAGCTTATAACCATGTAAATCATTATTACGGACAAAGACTTTATTAAAAAGAAAGTCATTTTCTTTGATAGTGACTTAGTGTTGGATTACAAACTAGCAGCACACTAAATGGAAAACTCTATCATGGACAACAACTTCCACTTTAATGAAGTCATTGTCTATGAAAGTAGTTTCCATTTAGTATGCCAAAACTCTTTTCTGTCCCCTGTAAAGCCATTCTCTTTCTTCCTCCCACGACCCTAAAACACTTATTGTATCGGCGATGATTTTCCATCCTTTATCCCTCACTTTCTTGCAAAGGTTATGGCATTTAAGTGGATTCCTGAGACACGTAAGATTTGGCATTTCCTTCCTTAGTAATTTACGCTCAATTTCAATCCAATTCTCCATTAATTTGGGGTGTAAATAGGTGGTTGATCTTGTTATTTTTTTTTATAGTTTTTGAAACCCCTCCCCTGTATCTCGGCATTTCCTTTGCTCCCGCCAACTCCTCTAGCGTGGTCCTTTTCATTACGCAATCAAGGTAATTTTTTCTTAGTTATGTTAATTATATTACCTTATTGAAATTAGTTAATTTAATTATATTAACTTATTAAAATTAATCATAGATTTGCGTCATTTGTACATTTAACGCAAATAGCACAAATCTTGCTTGTGTCCCCTGTAGTTGCATCAAGCTATATTTTACGCAAATAATACCTAAGTATGCCACGCAAATAGATGTTTTTCCACTATCACTAGGACAAGTCTCAAAACCCTAACTTTGAGCACATCATTCAAAGAACCACCTTAACAAATTGATCTCCTCTTAATCTTTTAAATGGCCTCCCCTTGCATCTTATTTATTGTATTCCATTTACATTATGCAAGTTTTCTTTTACTTTAGTCTATGACGAAGAGATTTAGACATCTCCATTCTCTCTAAACTTAATTAATATCTGACCCATTTTCATGAGCAAACCCTAAGTATGTATCATACTTGAATACATATTTAGGAGTTATCCTTAAGGTTCATTTCTTATTCAAGCATCAAAATTCATATTTTGATCGTGTTTATGTCTCTATATGGCAATGATATTCTAAGAATCATAAATGCCTCTTGAACTAGACTCATTTATAAGTTTGAGTACATCATGAGGAAAAGTCTCTTTAGGCTTCTTTCTTTATTTGTTTAATCAATCTCTCCAACTCATCATGTATCATACTTTCTTTGCATTTTACTAACTTAACCTATTGACTCTTAACTATTAAATCTTGCGTCTTATCACTTGTTTTGGTTGATGTAATTTTGTACATAATTCTTACTTTGTATTGCAATTGCACGACAACCTTTGTCTTATTCATTAATCAGGACCTATATATTGAAATACAAACATGTCTAATAAGATAAACTTGGACAATTGTCCATATGGACCCTTAATCTTATGGATAATCAACAAAATAATCACCTAATTTAGACTTGTATGCATAATGCTTAACTTGCCAACCAACTAAATTAGAATGTGTTCTACACTTGATTTTGCATGTTCTCCTTGGACAAAATCTGTTATTTTTCATTTTTATGCCAATTATTTGCACACATTCACAAATTGAAATAAGTTGCTTAGTCTCGCACCTTCTCAGGGTTCGAAAACCGCTTACCTAAGTCAAATTTTTGGATTCAAACCCAAGGGTTTCAAAACAATCCATAAATATTTGGCGGCGACTCCTTGACTCTTTCAATGTCACAAAGCCGCATAGCTAATCCTTATTGACCCGCAATATAGTAGGACACTAGTGGGGGAGAGTCCCTTCCTCTTTTCTTCACCGAAAAGTGAAGGTTGGGTTGTAAAACATTGGGCTCTCTAGTGGAAATCCACTCATCTAATTGCCCACCCAAAACCTAGTTGGGTTCACTGACCCTTAACACTTACAAATAGCCCCAACAAGTGGTCCTTTATTCATGATAGAGGACACAAGTATGCATGGTTAGGCAATGACGACATGGTGGAAGTATTTAATAGATTTATAAAAGACTCTAGATTTCTACTGGTAATTACAATTTGTTAGTTATTATTCTATCATGTTAGCAAGTAAAAGAGAGATTGCTAGACAATGAAGTGTAGCAAACCATGCATATGCTCCCTACATTGAAGAAAAGACTATTGAACAGGAATAACGTAAGATTGCACACAATGGAGTCGTTTGATATCAGTAGGTGAATATGTGAGGTCACAAGTGGAAAAGATGATAGAGTGACAGATAAAGGTGGGAACGATACATAGTTTGATTTTTAGATGTGACCTACACTTGTTACAAGATCCAAGTCTTTCACCACCCATGTTCCCATATGTTAGTTGTCTGCACCAAGTATAACCTTTCCAAAGGACCATTCTTTGATAAACATTACTATATGAGTTAACTATACATATATAACCTCATAGGCATCCACGATCAATGAGGTTAAGAAATGAAATGGATGATGACAATGATAAAGGAGTGACTTGTAGTGTTTGTTGGACATAATCGATGTATTTTCCCCCAAAGACGTGCTTTAGCTTAGTGTCACTCTTCTTATTATTGTTTAATATTGTCATTTGGTGTACTGTACTTTGTTATGAATATGAATTATATAACTTTATTAATGTTAATGGTGTTTGTTTTTTTATTGTTGTTTAATATCATCCATTAATTTTGTATATTTCTTCAACTTAATGAACTGTTTACTCATAGTTAAATCCATGAATTAACACGTTTTGAATATAGAAAATATAACAAATAGGGTGAAATCCAAGGCTTAGTGAATCTTTGGTGTTGACCCTACATAGGACGCATTGGTTCGTTCACTTATGGAATGGAAAAATCAATATAGTTTACACATTGATTAATCAACATCATTTTAGGCTACCATAGATGGTTGACAACAAGATACTATAGTACGTTAGGCGAAATGGGTAGTATGGGATCCACCGACTAGCGTTCATACAACTAAAACAAAGCCTTATTAATGCTTTAACTGAGAGGTGATGAGAAGAGACTAACACCTTCCAACTACTGGTTGGTAAGGCAACAATCACGCTACCTTTACGACCTACTCAGGAGGCTGAGATGATTCCGAGGATATTAGTAGTAAAGCCTCTTTCCTATAGCATCATCTCTTGTTTGACGATGAGGTTAGCTTGGTTGGCAGAATCGTTTAACTGCCTTCCAGTTGCTGATGCAGATGACGCTACGATCCAAAGATATGCTTGTTTCTACTGGCTGCTCCTCTCGTGTTTCATTTTTACAGCTCCTGAATTGGGATTGGGATGACATTGGGTCGTATAGTTGGGTTAGTGCTTCAATGACATATTGTATCACCACCTTCGTCAAGTAGTTCATATCGGGAGTGGGAGAGCAGCTACAGAGATTGTCAGGCCTCTAGTGATCCTTTAGTTACATTATCTTTTTAGTTACATCTTTTTTGCGCAAATTTTAGCTTAAGATAGTTAACATTTCTCTTAATAACCTTTAAAGTTATGGACATAGGAGTATATCTTTTTTTTGTCGATTAGGAGTTCATACACATCGTCGACGAGCTAATGAGGAAGCCCTTATGTTGTATTGCATTGAGTAAGGGCAACCTGGAGAATGAGAGTCATATGGTACTAAATGTCTTGAGATAGACTAACTCAAGTTCACCTGTCCATTAGGGTTAACTATTAGCGATACATTCTCAATAGGATGAATAGTGAGTAGGGAACCTTGAAATCACTTACTTATTTGACTTAGTGGTATGGATGAGTTATTTTCTTTTTTACGGATTATTTGTTCTCTTCTAAAGATAGCATGGGACTCATACCCTACCTAGGAGGAACTCGAAATGACATGTTTGTGCCACTCATTTGCTTTGCTAACATTGAAATGCATTTGCAAAATCAAGTCATGCGACTGTTTGATTTTCGGCAGGTTATGTCTTATATACATGAGAATTACATTGCCTTGCACGATGAGGATCATTGCGAAAGGCATGCATTGATTGGTCGGTGCACCATATAGCATATCGATCAGTGGAATAGATGGTCCTAGTTCGGTTGTCGAGGGAGGCCTAGCTAAGAGACTGATGGATTATGTGATCCATACCTTATGTGATATCGTAGTATCATACGACGCTTTATTAGCCCATTATTCTAGTCACTTGCCTTCCATATTGCATTAGTATCCATCCAGCTTCACATCATAGTAAGAATTATAATGAAATTCCTTTTATCCATTTGTTTTCATTTATTTACCTATAATCAATACTAATATTTTTCTTTAATTTCAGGCCCAACAATTGTCGTCTATTTGTGACTTTTATTATGATAATTGCAATCTTAGTGATCACATTTTGTCAGATATAGTTATAGAGATTTGTGCAGGAATAATTCAGTTGGTACAACCTACTATGTGCTCACCCTATTCCACTTTGAGGCTTGATATGACATCTTAGGGCATTGTATCGACATCCACCTAGGGTCAGTGCTCACACACATCTCCGTAAGCCATTTTTAGATTTACCTCGAGAGATTGAGTTGATGTTTATCTACTAGAGTCCAAATACATCATAACCTCACATAGACACCATTCTTGAGGGTGATACTCCTGGTCTAAGTCATTATTGTTAGATTTTAGTTAGATTCTACATAATATGATAGGAATATAGTTTATGCAAGAATATTATTAACAAGTTGTATATTTGTTACATATTTTTTTATACTTTTTGTATAAATCAAACTCCATTTTCATGTATACTTTACTCTATTTATAAATAATATTTCCATGTCAATGGTGTTGGAATTGAAATATTTTGAATTGAAGGGGTGATGGATTGGAGTTGCATTGAATTGAAGGATGAAGATGGATTACAATTGTGTTACAATGAAGTGGCTACTTTGATTGGAGTTGTGTTAGTTATAATAGATTGGATTCGATGTGTTGGTTATTAAAATGATCATATGTAGGTTTTCAAAAATTTTTGGAGTGTAAGAAAAAGAAAAAAATAAAAAAGTCCAATTAGAAAACCACTGTTGGTGACAACTACTTCAACTAAGTTTGAAATTGGGTTGCATTCCTCCTAAATGAAAGTTGTTGTCCATGACAATGACTTTCGTTGAGGAGTCGTACAACCCAATACAATATTTAACCTAAAACAAAGTTGATATCTGTGACGACTTTCACTTAAGTAAAAAGGCTGTGAAGGACATCAGTTTCCACCCGAATTTGTGTGAAATTATTTTTTGAAATTCATAAGAATGAAAACTTAAATTTTAAATAAGTTTGTAACACGCAAATACAAAAAGCCCTAAGAGGTTTGTCCCCCCACGTTCCAAAAACCCCATGCTAATGTTTGGTTCATTTATGAATAATAGTTTGTTATCAAATCTTCTTCCGCCATCCCAGCCTAGATATTTAGTTGGTATAGTCACTCTCCGCTACTCATAAGAACAAAATACTTTGTAATTAAATTTTGTATCTTAAGCCCTTACCATTATCTAACATGATAAGTTTCAGTGTAAAAAATGGAGATAGTACTTAAAAAACAAGTCTCATATTTGTTTGAATAAATGAACAAGTCATGTATTAGATGGTTTAAAATATTAGTAATGAAACGTTTTTGAAAAATATCATATACTTCATATTATGTTTGGATAAGAAGGGATTTTTTAGAGAATTTTTATTATTTTCTTCTTAACTTGAAATATATAGGTAGTACTTGTATACTAAACATTAAATTTAGAGGTGGTCACCGGTCCGGTCCGTGCGGGCTGGGCCGAGCCTGGCAACGGGCTGGGCTGGGGAAATCGAGACCAGACCGGTCCTGGGGGCGGGCCGGTCCGGTTAAGGGCTGGGGTTGGGTGATTCGGTATCGAGTCAAACCGAATCGAAAACCGAAACACGAACCGAATCGAAACAAAATGAATTACATATAAATACATTTATAAATTGGAATAAAGTAAATGTTTTGAATGTAATTAAACGTTTGTAATTATGTATAACTAAACTTTTATTAAACTTTTAAGTACTTGAAATTAATCATTTGTAATTATGTATTATTATACGTTTGTAAACTTTTAAATAAGGTCGTTTTTTATTTTTTTTCTTGATAATTATATATTATTAAACTAATTATGTATATTTACGTAATTTCATATTTACGTATTATTAAAGCAAATAAACTAAATAAACTAATTAACCTTTTATAAAACAAATTTAATTAAACATGTTTTGGGGGCTGGGGGAAAAAGAAAGGGTTTGAGCTTAATTTAGGAAATCAAAATTTAATTAAATAGTTAAATATTGATTTTCAAAATTAAGTTGCCTACGTATTTTGAAGGAATCAAAGACCACTTAGTTCCGTTACGTACCCCGAGGGGTGCCTAGCCTAGCCAGAGACAGTCCCCGAAGGGCCCGAACCTCCTTCACCTGCTGCGTTGTCGCTTGATTCGCTCGTGTCCATCATCATCCAAGGATCGTATTCGTCGTTGTCCTCCTCCCTCAATCCTTGGGTTCTACGCTCCCCCTGATCCCAATCTTTCTTACACACGCATATTTCTATGCTCTCCGAAGATAAGCGGGATCTCTTCTCATTAAGTACTCGTCTAACTGCGCTAAAAGTAGACTCGAAAGCAGTAGAGGAGGCGGGAATTGCAAGGATATCCTTTGCAATTCTCGCCAGAATGGGAAATTTCCATTTGTGATTGCGCCACCACTTAATGATTGAAAATTTTGCATTGGTTTCATGTTGGTAAGAAAGATATTCGTTAATAGTATAAAATGAAGAAGAAGAAGCCGATGTTTTTGTTTTGTTTTTTAAAAATTCTACCAAGTGCTGTCTTCCATTGCGTACCGGAACTTCGACTAGACAACGATAAATTTTGGGAAGGTGCATAAATAGAAGCATAATGATCATATAAACTAGCTAAAACATTTATACATTTTTCTATATAGGCATTCACATCGTATTGTAAACTTAGAGCGTTATAATAAAATTCTAACACTTTTTCTAAACCCGTAGTCTTGACCTCGGGATCAAGAATAGTAGCTATACCATATATGACGGGGTATTCACGAAAGTAAGAGTACCATTTACTTAGCATACTAGTAATTACATCACTAATTTGGGTGATGTTGAAATGCTCGCTAAGAGTGTTAACTACGCTAACACAATCTACTATAACTAAATGAATGTTAGGTTCGTAAACATAAGAGAAAATTTTGGTTGCATGAACAAATGCTGCTAAAATATCAAGATGTAAATTGCGGTATTCCAATGGAAATCAACAATAAGTTCATCATGAGTCGCTCGAGTTTCGTTATAAATAATGGTCAAAACCTCACGGTATTTAATGACATATCTAACAGTCTATATGTTGAGTTCCAATGGGTGGGTGTATCTAGACTCCATTGTCTTTTATTAAGGCCTCTTTCCCTACACAAGACCATATACTTTCTTCTAACTGAGGCCGCAATCGTAATCCATTTAATTACACTCCTAATAGGGTTAAGAAAGTCACTTAACTCAACTAAACCTTCTTGAAATGAGAGTTTCATAATATGTGCACAACAACGAACATGTAATAACTCTCTGTTGTTTATTAAATTTAAGCTTGGTTCTGATATTAAATAATCTATACATTTTGTGTTTGCTGAAGCATTATCTAAGGAAAGGGAAAAAACTTTATCAATCAAGTGAAAGGTCTTAAGACATTCTATTATCCTTACTTTAAGGTTGTAACCGGTATGTCTCTCCTCCATAGCTTCAAAGCAAATGATAAGTTTTTTAATGTACCACTCATCATCTATCCAATGGGCGGTTACATAAAGAAATGGTTCACTGAAATAAGAGGTCCATGTATCACTAATAAGGCTAATATGACCGTTAAAAGTACAAAACATTTCTATTAAACTACTTTTATATTTGTAATAAGCAGTTTGGGTATGGCGTTTAAGCGTGTTTCTAGGGACACGTCTATAAGCGGGCTCTAAAGAAGTTCGAGCGAATTGTTCAAAGTTCAAATTCTCACCATAGCTAAACGGTAATTCATCTGCAATCACGAAGTTAGCCATTTCATCAATTATCCTATCTCTATTATACATAAAAGGCATACCTCCTCCGGGCATGGAACCCATATACCCGTGTAGTTGTGTCTGACTTGAAGATTCTGTTGGGCCTGCGGATTCAGCTGCTTCCATGTTTATTCCGTGTACTCTGATCAAGTGACGAGATAATGTCCCCGTCCCATAATCGGTCTTCCATGAATAAGAAGGTATTGGCTTCTTCCCTTGTTGCTTGCATATCAAGAAATAATACATGAATTTCTTCCCTTTGGAAGTAGCATCGGTCATTGGGACCTTCTCAAAATATAGCCACATAGGTGAAGATTTCTTTCTACAGTGAGTAGACTCAGGTACTATACCTTCATCATCTTCACCTTTATTTCATATCAAGTTAAGAAAAAAACTAACATTATTAACTAACTAATTATTTAATTAACATAATCAACCAAATATAACATAATCAAGTAATTTAACTAATCTAACACAACTAATCAATTTAACTTTAATATTATCAGCTAATCTAGAATAACTAATCTTAACATAACATAATCAACTAATCTAACTAAGTAAACTAACCTAATCAATTTAACTTCAACATTATCAACTAATTAAACATCAACAACTTAGTCTAACATAATCAAATAATCTAACAAAACTAATCAAATAATCTAATTAAACTAAATGGTTTTCATATCAACATTGATTAATTAGAAGTTTAAGAGTTACCTTGAGGAGTAGAAGGAGGTGGATGCATCTGCAAAGTTGGAGTTTGAGGAACTTGAGCAGTAGGAGTACCGAAAAGTTGTTGCTCCAAGTTTTGAGCAAACTCCGTGGTATCATCGAAGGAGCTGCTCACGCTGAGTCTACCTCTTGAAGCCATTTCTTTTATGAAATATAGTAGTAAACAAGTAACTTAAGAATAATAAACCAAGTAATTAAGATAACTAATGAAGATTAATAGAGTAATTAAGAAGAAGATTAGTACTAATAAGTAAGCTAATTGTATTTAGTAGTAGTTGAGAGATTGTGAAGAATTGAAATCGTGAAAAGGCATTATATAGAGTTTACTCCAATGGTTACAAATAGTTACATTCCAATGGCTATTTCGATCGAATCACTGAACCGGGCTGACGGGTGGGCCGGTCCGGTTCCAATCTATGGGTCGAATCAAGCTTCTTCGCGAACCGAATTGAATAGGATTAGGTTGGAAATTCGAGATTCGTATTCAGCCCACTAGAAAACCAGGCCGAACCGGGCTTGGCCCGGTCCTCAAGCTGGCTGGTCAAGGCCGGGATTCTAATGGGCCAGGTTGAGGCTAGACCAGGCTAAACCGGCCCACTGGCCACCTCTAATTAAATTTACATAAACATTCATCACACTTAGTATAGTTCATAAAATCACAAAACTTGTCCATGATTTCAAATAAAGTTTAACAAATCTCAGCTTACGGGATTGTTTTAGTTATTCGGATATGAAAAGTCCATTGGGCTATCCATTATCCATCCAATAGAGTCTGAATGACAAACATTGGCCTATAACTAAGACCCAAAGTGACTCACAGTTTCCAGGACTTTCTGGGGACTCACAATAAACTGTAGAAACTTTTCTCCATTCCAACCTGAATCTCTCCCCTGATTTACAGATTGGTAGGTCGAATATCTCTGTTGGAAATAGAGGAAACAATTGCTATTTCTGAAACCGACAATTTTATCTCCGCCTGCACTCGTGTCATCTGTCGTGTGTAAGCTTCTTCTACACACTACTCTCCAACCAAATCAACCAAGCTTCAATTTGTTTATATTACTTGTATTCGATGGTTGAAATTGGAATTGGTGAAAATGTAGATGTCAAAAGCAGTTTTCGCAATATACTTGTCCTCGCTGCAATACTCGGTACTACTCCCTCCTTTGTTACAAGGTATGCTTCTTTTTAAGCTCGAAGAAAGTATCATCTCTCGTCCGCTTTTGTAGTATTAAAATTTTATTGACTACTCATGCATATGTCACGACTTTTTTTTTATTTTTAAGCCAAAAAAAATAAAAATTCAAAAAATAAGTTACTGTTTAAAATAATTTCAAAAATAAGCCAATTTAGCTTCGGAAATAAAACGCTGCCTTAGGCAGCGTTTCAGATAGGGAAAAATTGCTACCCAAGTGTTTTGCATGGGGCTGGGTTTTAGGGGAATTCTGGGTAATTAGAAAAACGCTGCCTAGGGCAGCGTTCTAGTTTAGTAAAAAACGCAACCTTAGGCAGCGTTTTTTTCTTAACTAGAACGCTGCCCTAGGCAACGTTTTTTATTGAACTAGAACGCTGCTCTAGGCAGCGTTTTTCTCTGAACTAGAACGCTGCTCTGGGCAGCGTTTTCCTAATAGATTTTTTTAAATGCCGTAAATTAATTCGTATTAAATATAGTATATAATTTTCCATTAATATTTAAATACACACGAATTAAAATATGAATATCTAAAGACAAATTGAAATAATAAGTATCGAAATAAACACAGATTGGGAAGAAGGTCATAACAAATGATGAAGTTTGAAATTCAAACTGTATAATGTTTCAAAGTAAGTTTTAGTTATATACATTACAAACTGGAATTAAATTAATGTAATGAAAACCGAGTAAGCCCTAAGAGTCTGGACCCAGAGTTTGCTCCTCGAAAATGATGTCCAAATGAGGATACGAACTCTGAGTTTGTATTTGCTGGGTCTAATGTGGATGGTGTACAAATGGGGCCTCTGAAGATGTGTAAGCCGATGACGAAGAATGACCTTGAGTGTAATGTTGACTAGACATCTCGATAGCAAGGGTCTCTGGCATAGTGAAGGGGGTAGCGGGGGTGGATGCGTCGCAACTCAACTGTAATGGATACGGTCGAAGTCGGTAAGGCTGCTGTATCTTCTCCATGCTCTCCTGGACGAGACTGTACATGTGGTCCACCATGGGAGGACACAGGTCTCTGGATTCGTGAACGTAGTCACGAATATGCAACAACTCCTCAGTCTACATAAGAAAGAAGAAATACAAATGACGTTAGTTGTGTACTATATATAAAATTGAACAATTAAATTAACTAGAAATCTTACCACGATGTGTAACGGCACTACTGCAGGAGAGAAATGTGGCACAGGCGGCCGAAAGAAAGGGCTGATGAACTGCCTGGAGATACGTCGATACCATACCAAGTATGGATCAAAGTAGTCCATAACTCCCTCAAACGGATCAACCTGGACTATGGACTATAAACGCCTATCCCACGCGTCGATAAATTGTCGGTGATGGTCCGACTAATCAACTCCAGCCTTCCCACGTCGGTCCACCTTGTGTAAGTCTTTGCTCGTGTCAACAGGTGGGGGAATGACCTGACGCGATCCATATTGCTGCATAACTCGTGTCGGCAAATGCAACTCAACGCACTCAAAACATACGAGCGGCAAAATGACACGCCACTCGTCCTCTTCACCCTCATCTTCGGGATACGGATCCCATACCATCTGTTAATAAATGACAGTTCAACAATAGAATATTATAATAAATACATTTAAAATATATGTATTAATTACTAATGAGTTGGAATAGTACCTGCTCATCTGTCATCCTATCTAATAAATCTCGCAGAGAGTTCACCCCAGTCGCGAGGTAAACGCGAGTAAGACGGTCGACCATCCATCTTGTTCCATAAGGCTCTCCAACTCTAGCTCTGCCCGGTTCGACGTAAATGTGAACCTCCTGAGCTCCCTCTTGAGCTCGTTTGCGTCGTGTGGGTATGGCCGGACGATAGACGGTGAGATGCTCCCACGCCCAAAGCTGTGTAATTGAAATAAATGGAATGAGTTAGTTGCATAATTTTGTATGGTGAACATAAATTAACAAACGAACATGCGTACCTAGAGAATAACTAGTGGCCCAGCTATCTCAACTGCTGCCCGACCCCGTCGAACTCAAGAAGCCCGACACATCATCCGATACAGATAGGATAGAGCCGCGCTGCCCCAGCTGTAACTAGCTATACTATCCCAAGGTTGGTCAAACAGATTCAAGTATATAAGCTGTACCTCGTTCCCTGACTTATCCGCGAAAAGTACACAAGAAACGAGGACCCAACAGTATATCCTGGCGTACCCCAAAATATCCATCTTAGTGGCGTTCTCAGGCGGGAGATGGGCGAAGGTATCATGCAGCCAACTGAATCTCATAGTGGACCCCACCACGGTACCCTCAGGTGGGGAAACTCCAAACAATCGGAGCATCATGGTGGCCAATGGTGCGAGACTAGGTCCAGACACTGCCCTACCCGTCACCAATAGTCGTGTGAGGATGCACACATCCCATAAGGTGATCGTGGCCTCCCCAACAGGTAGGTGGAAGGTGTGTGTCTCCTGCCTCCACCTCTCAACCAAGCCCGTGACAAGGTCACGGTCGATTCGCAACGACTGTAACCGATGGATCCCGTATAGCCCGTCACGTCGAACGTACCGGAGTACTCTCTCATCCATAGGCCACTCAAATGAGTGGTGGAGAGTGTAAAGCGTAGATGCACTATCCAACGTTCCATTCCATAGCGTATGGGAACGATGCGTTTGCTGCAGCCTGAGAAGAGACGGGTCTACTGGTCCTGGTTCCATATTCTGTAAATCTAACATAACAGAGTACAAAATGTGCATAAAAGAGTCTATATTCGGAAATGTGCATAACATAACATAAAGAGTGGGAATGTTCATAACATAAAAGAACCTAGTACATCTTGGCTAAAGAGTACAAAATGAAAAACCCTAACATTCTATACTACTGCTCGTCTCTGCGGACAACTTCTTCTATTATGTCAAACAACGTGATAAACACTGCATGTGACTCCTTAGTCTGTGTTGTCTTCCATCTCATTTCATACCCTTCTAGATCGTGGACGACCCCTAGCCCGAACTCGAGTCTCATCAGCAATAACTCGTGGTCCTATAAATGCTCTTCACACCGTGTCTTCAAGAAGTGGGTGGAATTGTGGATGGTACGTGCGCATGTATGCCACACTATGGAAATGTAGATCAACGAATGGTGCCTCAGAAACGTGGAACTCACGACACACGACCAACACATGCGAACAACGGTAGTCATATACTTGAACCTTATTGCACTTGCATGTCCCATCAGCAAAACGTACCATGTAATGTTTCCCTCCCTTACGTGCCAACCTTTCACCTCGGCCACTTATCACTTCGTATACGCTGCTCCTAATGTCATACGGCACTACATTGTGGAATCTGGCCTTACTTCTGTTAACTTCAATCCTCTGGTGTACGTAATGAGTATAGGGCTGGTTTGCTGCTACGTGTTCCATACCTATCTCTCGTTTGTGAACGAACCACTTGTTCACTCTATAGAATGTCAACTCAACTATTGCTGAAACTGGTAGAAATCTAGCTCCCTTTATGATGCCGTTAAACACTTTATCCATGTTCGTTGTCGCATATCCATATCTATGTCCTCCATCATAAGCAATCGACCATTTCTCAATTGACATGTCTTGGATATATTCAGCCGCTTCAGGGGAGACCTGAACAATTCGTCTGATGGCTTTGTCGACCTTCGAAGTTTTCCCCTGGAAAGCAACTCTGATGAATGCTTTCTTTACTAAGGTATTCTTGACGTGGGTGTTCAAATTCGAAGCAACATGACGAATGTAGAATCGATGAAATGCATCTGGCGGCGTCCAACCACTATGAACGTCATTCATAGCCTGAACAATACCCGGGTGACGATCAGATAGTACACATAGTCCCCTTCTATTCGTAACACGATGTCTGATGCATGCCATAAACCAGCTCCAACTCTCTCCGTTCTCATCCTCGACGAGAGCAAAAGCAAGGGGGAATAGTTGATTGTTTCCATCAACCCCTACTGCTATAAGCATCTTACCCATGTATTTTCCATACAAATGCGTACCGTCGATGACAATCAGGGGAAGTGCGTGCTTAAACCCTTCTATACACGGTTTGAATGACCAGAATAACCACTGGAACACCCTATAACCAGGTCCCTATGATTTGTAACACCACTCCACGGCCATCCTAGGATGAGTATCCATTAGTGCTTGCATAAGATGGGGTAACCGTTCATAAGAGGACTCCCAGTTACCGTAAATTTCTGCTATAGTGACTTGCTTACTGTACCATGCTTTCAGATATGGTACGGTGTGGTGGAATCGCCCACGCACCATCTCTATAATTACGGCCACTTTCAATGTGGGATCAACTCTAACACAATCCTTTACGAAATTGCCTATTAGTGACGCACTAAGATGACGAACTCCTCGGTTCTGACTGCCACTGACACAGGATGCAGCATGTGGACCTTTGTATGTTGTTATGCACCTGAATGAAAGTAAGGTACTCTTCTGCCTAGCACGTAGTCTCCAACCACATTTATTACTATAAACGAGCTCCAACACACTAGTGTTCGACGTTCGACATAGATACGATGTATTTGACCTAAGGCTATACATCTTGACAACTTCAATGAGATCTCTCTTATTACTGAACTCCATTCCCTTAACGAATTCATTATCGACACCACATGGTGGGCCTATCATCGTCCAACTGTCGTCCTCTTCATACTCTAACAGGCTATTGTAATATGGAATGTTAGATTCAACTGCAATCTCATTGGCCTCTGATCAAGTCCCTACTTCTAGCTCTATGTTCAACTAACCTTCGTCCTCTTCTTCTAGGTTAACGGGCTCCCTGTCTTCTGCATCTTCTTCCCCCTCCGCTTCCTCATCCACTTCCTCTTCTTCTACTCCTTTCTCAGATTGCACAGTCCTTTCTCCATAAAGGTAATTCCCAAACCCCCTCTCTGAGAAGCGTACTATTTAATGGATTCACACTAAAAGTACCTAGTTTTGAGTTATCATTGTGAATTTGACTTGTGGATGGAATGATTGAATACGGCTGATGTTGAGATAAGATGTCCATCAAACCAGTATATGAAGATGGTAAGGGTACTAGGTCGACATATATTTCAATGCCAGATTGTGGATAATTTTGAATACACACCCATAATAGTTTAACAGCATAGTCATCAGTGAATGGCAATGCCATACATGTCGACTGCCCAGTAGGATACTTTATTCTCAATTTCAGTTCCACCAACCGTCTATCAAACCCACACAAACTAAAGACCATGTCAACAATATTAGATAAGCTATTCGTACCACTAATTACGATAGGTCTACACTGTCCACCATCATACCCAACCGTATTATCTTGTTCAACCAATGTTCCAACCCATCGACATAACAATGGGTATACATTGGTATTCATGAAGCCTACAACAATGAAAATTATTCAATGATATTCAAGAATATAATACACAATAAACTAATCTTAATTAATTAACTAACCTAAATAACCTTACTAATTAACCTTACTTAATTAACCTAAATATAAGCACCTAATAAAATAAAGTAAATTAACCTAAATATATTAACTAAAGGAAATAAACTAATTTAGTAAACTAACCTTACTTGATGTACTAACCTAATAAACTAATCTAAATTAATACACTAATCATAATTAATAAACTAACCTAATAAACTAACCTTACTTATTAAACTAATATAGTAAACTAATATTAATTAATTAACTAACCTAAATAACCTTACTAATTAACCTTACTTAATTAACCTAAATATAAGCACCTAATAAAATAAAGTAAATTAACCTAAATATATTAACTTAAGGAAATAAACTAATTTAGTAAACTAACCTTACTTAATATACTAACCTAATAAACTAATCTAAATTAATACACTAACCATAATTAATAAACTAACCTAATAAACTAACCTTACTTATTAAACTAATCTAGTAAACTAAACTTAATTAATTAACTAATATAATTAACCTTACTTAATTAACCTAAATATACTAACCTAATAAATTAAAACTAAATTAACCTAAATATACTAAGTTAATAAAATAAAATAATCTAATAAACTAAACTTTATTAATTAACTAACGTAACTAACCTTAATTAATAAACTAATTTTAATTAATTAATTAACCTTACTTAATTAACATTACTTAATAAACTAACCTATTAAATTAAACTAAAAAAATTAATAAAATAATCTATACTAATTACTAGCCTAAATATTAAATAAATCTAATTAACTAACCTTAATCAATAAACCCACCTAAATTAATATACTAAGCGAATTTATGGTTTACTAACCAAATCCATATCAATACCTAAACTAAAATAATAAAACATATACACTACCAAAATATCAATAATAATTAATAAAAATAACATACCATAACTCATAACATATAAAAAATTAATTCACGAAATTAACATAAATTAACATAACAAAAATTAATTCAAGAAATTAAGAAAAATAACATAACACAACTCATAATTTCACATAAAAAAACAAAATAAATATAACATGAAAATGAAAAAATAAAATAAATGATAAAAACTTAAAATTCCTCAAAATTAAGAACATACCTTGTGAAATGGAAAAAATGAAAGACTTTGGGAGGAAAATGGAAGAATTTGGGAGGATTGTTCGAAGAGGGGAGGCAACGAGCAGAGGTGAAGCGCAGGAGAAAAGGGAGGAAGAAGAAAGAAATGGGGAGGAAGAAGGGAGAAAAAGAAAAAAAAAACTGGCCTGAATGAAAACGCTGCCTAGGGCAGCGATTCATTTATTACTAATAACGCTGCCCGAGGCAGCGATTTTTCCTGCGCTGATTCCCTACTGCACTGACTCTTAAAATATTCCAAAGAAAAACACTGCCCTTGTCAGCGTTTTATTTTGGCCCACAATTTTACCCTAAAATCAAGCCCATGCATATCGCTGCCCTGGGTAGCATTTCTTCGTTACGTATAACGCTGTTTAGGGCAGCGTTTTATATCCAAACCTTAAATTGACTTATTTTTGAAATTATTTTAAACAGTAACTTATTTTTTGAATTTTTAATTTTTTTTGGCTTAAAAATAAAAAAAATTCATATGTTACGGCCTTCGTTTTGTTGAGGATGTTGCAATTACATTATACTTTCCCTCCGTCCTTATATAATTGTTCCGGAACATTTTTTAAATACGATCTTTATGAGAACCGTAAAAATTTTCAAAAATACAATCTTCATGAGAACCGTAATACCAGTGAGTTGTTTGGTTGGTAAAAACTGGGGGAGTTGTGGTCTCTTGGTAGTTGAACTGAAAGTGGATTACTTCTAAATAGCAAACAAGATTCTAGAACATGTTAGGTATTGCAAATTCTAGCAAAGAGTTTTTTTTTGAAAGACTCATAGAAGTTCATGGTGAATTCGTCTCCACTGTCGGGTTACTGGGAGCGACAAACGAAAAGAAGATGAATTAGTACTGTCACTCGAGGTGAAGGCATGTTTGGATTGAGGGTGATGGATATAGGAGGTATTAAGAGTCACACTAATGAAAATGAAGGTAAATGGAGGTGGTGATAATGGGATAAATGAGATAAAAACGAAGATGGTGTAGCGGTGGTTTGAGGAATTGGAAGGGATTAAGAGATTATTATTGGGTAATAGCTATCCTAATATGTATAGCCCCTCATATGAGCTTACCCTCATATCACACCGTCGATGTTACAGTCTCCTTATAATCCACTTTTACTAACATAGGTTTTCTTTAGTTTGAGTTTTTATTACCCCTAATCCAAGTATGCCCTTAATGATACGAGTATTGTGTAGGATGGCTTAACAAAAAGTATATTATGCTCTAAGGACTATAGAGCTCTCATAGAATATATAGGAGTATTAGGACTAGGCCTTTTGGGTAATGGTGATCAATGTAGAATAATTTGTTTTTCCAATTACATCATTTGGTTCACTTGCCTGCTTTCACTTGCCTGCTTTCACTACTACTAAGCGTAGCAGTTTTATGCATCTTAATCCAAATTTCCATGTCCCTTCCTATAAATTTTGTGACTTATGATTTGAATGATGTTGTGATTGTGTCTGATGTGTTATGTGGTTGTTTTGGCAGTCTCACAGCCTTCGATGCACTGAATCTTTTATGCGGGAAAATGTCGTGGATGAGATGAAGCAGCTACGTCCTGATGATGAAAGCAAGAAAAAGATGCTGGATATACTCAAAAGATTTCATGCTGAAGATGAGGAGGATAGCATGGATAAGGATGGTATTATTTCTGAATATTCAATAGGAGATAGAAAGGATCAAAATAATCTAGAGGGGGGGTGAATAGAGTATGGTAGATTTTCGCAATTAGGTGTTCAAAGGCTTTGAAACGACTTTTAGACGCGAAAATGGGATATGATAACTTTCAAGGGCTTTGAATCGATTTTCAGGATTTTCTTTGTAAACTGATACGAAAGAGTAAAGAGAAAACGAATGTAAAGCAAGTTTAAAGGGGACAACGAATTTTTTACGAAGTTCGGCAATGTGCCTACGTCTCCGCTTAGGGTTTCCTACCCGTAGGATTTAACCGATCTTTATTTCCTCCTTGAGTTGTGTATTTTGTTGAGGAGGTTCTTTTCCACCTTCAGCTCACTTTATTTAAAGAGTGTCTTCGCAATGGATAGTCTTCAACAATGTCGTTGCCCTTGAATCGGATGTTAGGACTTTGACTAACTGCTTCAAAATTTGTTCCATGATGTTCGGGTAGTTACTGAAGTCTGCTTCAAAGGTCTTGACCGAATAACCATTACAGATTTGAACGAGTCTTTCTTATTTTGAATTGCACGATCAATAACCTTTTGAATGGGGATAGCTTCTGCAGTTTCTTTCAATCCCATAAAGCTAGGAAGTCTTGAAATTCAAAATCATCTTTAAACCATTTGAATTTAAACAAAAACCTTCAAGAGTTCATCATGTAACTACTTTCTTGTTTTTAGGAGAAGTTTAAGCAAGAATTCAGCAGCTTGAATAAGTTGAATTCTTCGGCTGTATCTGAACAACAAGCAAGTAATCCGAGCCACAAAACAAGCAAATAATACAAGTAATCACACAATAACATAGTAACCGTGTTTCATGCATGACATATCTCATAAGGTGTTCTTTGACTTCCATCACCTACATTTAATCAAGTTAAACATATATAAACATATTATCATCATCAAGGTGGAGTCTTCAATTTCCTTGGCAAGTTTACCGATAATACTCTGTATTTATTGCCAAGGAATTGTTTGCGAATTTTACTTGATAAGAGCAACTTGTTTCCAAAACATGCTAGAATAATGTATATCTTAAAAGCAAACATTTAACTTCAAATGGGAAACATGGTGCTAGACGGCCCAGAACAATGGCAGACTAGGAAGCAGTGTTGTCGTTCTTGATTTTCTATGTGTTTACAGCAGCGTTGTTGGTTGTGAGTGCTTTAGTATCATGCTATTTAAAACGATTCAGAAATCCAGATACAAGCTGTACATGAGTGTTTTTCTTCAGATTGATTGCTGCTAATTAGCATATTTTAATCATTGGAATCAGCTTGTCTCCTCATTATTGTGGCTTAAGTCCTTTGAAAGATTTGTTACTGGTCATGTACTCATTTTTATGTTCTCTGTTATCCACAGTTGCAGTTTCCTAGCTCAGGTCTGTTATGATCTCATTTTGAGCTTATCTGTCATCTGACTCCATTTCTTCAATTGCAGAGGAAACTCTCTCTGAAGAGACGATTCAAAAGGTTCTATCAGGTATGTCCTTTCAGTTTCGTCTTTCCTAGTATTGTCAATTACAAGTTATTGTTCTTTGCCTGCTCATTCTAAGGCATCTACCAACAACGGTTCTCCGTATATGCTATTTCTGTGTGGGATGCTTCTCTTTATTGAGCGTCATTATTTCATGTTCCATACAAGCATTGTCTTGTTTCTTACTCTGACATTTTTGACTGTTATAGTACTTTTTTTTTCTTGTATAGTATCAACACGAGGATGTCCTTATATGATGTTATCTTGTTAGGGAGGACATTTATTTTGTTTAGGAAGAGTACTTTTGTTCTAAAGTAAGATCTCTGTCTTCAGGTAGTGACATAAATTATGAAGACCTAAGTGCTATAGAGAAGAAACTCTTCCAAAGAGCTATAGCAACTGGGGAATTGAGCAAGATGATTAAGCCCTGGGTGCCATGGTGGTCAAAGCCTTCTTCTAAAACAATGTCTCTGAGTCACGAAGGAACCCTGCTTATCCAGCCATTAGCAACTGGAGAAGCGTCAGAATCAAATTCTACTGATAACCTTGAGAGTGAAATTCCAACGGGATCAGAGACATCATTACCGCCACTTAAGAAGCTTACTTCTGCTGAGCCTTCACCACTTCTTGCCTTTCACCTGGTTGACATTCTGTACAGCTACTGCTTCACCCTTCGTCTTTATAATGGAGATTGGTGTTCAGATGCTATTGGAGCCTCCATGGTAATCACAAGTATGTCCTCTGTTTTAGGCCATGGCGCACAACCAGAATCCATGCTATAAGCTGTTTCATATTGCTTAGAGCAGACTTGTTCTCCAGCTTTTAGACACATGGGTGGTGGTTTGCAATTTGGGTTTAGTGTTCTTGATGATGTGGTGTCCTTGATTTCCTTGGGTAGGGCTGCACTTTTCTGTGCACTATGTGACCTGAAGAGGATAATTGAGGGAGGAGAGATGGAGCTGAAATCTGAGAAGTCAAGAAAAGCAAAGAGTTCAGAAGTCAAGAGCAAACTCAAGTCTGCAGGAAGGAAAATCTACTTCATCTTGTGTTGGGTGAATGAGCAGCATGAAGAAGTTTGATCTTCCCTTTCCGTTCTTGTTCAGGCTGAAAAGGCTTCACAATTGGAATATCAAGGTAATAGAAAGAGTAGATCCTCGAATACTGAGAATACAAAAGACAAAAGCAAAGCTCAAATTATAGAAGAGGTGTAGGTCGTGAATAGTTATTTTGTTTCAAATGTGCTCTAGCTATCTGTGAAGAGTTAGATATAGCACTAAAGTATGTACGGAAGATTTTTCCTGTATTAGGGCTTTTAAATGTTCAAGTATGAGGTATTCATTTTCGGATTTATACAAGAACATTCAAGTTTTTTAGTCATCGAGTTCCAAATTAAGTACTCCCAGACTAAATTGCCTGGAGAGTAGAGAGTAGATGGGAACCCATGTTTGCTACTAAACTATTATTATGTAGTACGGAGTACAATAAACAAAAGGCATTTAGATGCTGATGCGTGCATCAATGTGAATGACGAGCATGTTGAAGAATTATTCCAAGAAAGTCAAGAAAGCATGAATCTATACTTGGAAGCTTCTTCAATAGGTCAAACTTACTATCGGGGGCATCAAGACAAAGCCACGCTTTGTATGGTGGCGTTCTTGGGAGTTCTTGAAGCTTTTTGATAGTTCTTTAAGGTTTCTTTAAAAGCTTTCTTAGATTTTGGTCTACAAGTTTTTACCTTTCACTTGAAAGGGTTTTCCTTGGTTTAGACCTTAGGTTTCTTTATGTTCTTAATTATTTTTGTACGTGTGCGTAGTTAATTAAGTTGGAGAACCGTGTAACGTTACTTGGCGCACAAGGTTAAGTTAGGTTTCCTATTTCAAGAGGGATTCCTACTCAAAATTGAAAGTGGCGGCTGCTTGGAGATCAAGGCAAAGTGGAAGAGCTTTACTCAAGCTAGAACTCTAATGTGTTTAGAAAAAGTAGGAGTTTTACTCAAGTTAGAACTCTAATATGCTTAGGAAGAGAAGGAGTTTTATTCTAGTTAGAGTTCTAATAGTCTTAGGAAAGGATTGCTATAAATACTCCATGTAATTCACGAATTCATTCATTAATTCACGATTTGAGCAATACAAAACACATATATATTTGAGTGATATTTTGGTTGGATTACCTAAATATTTCTTTGGCTAACTTGCGAGTTGGTTGCTGTTTTAGGTGTTTTAGTTAAAACATTCATTGGTTTAATTAATTAGGTGGACTCTTAATTAATTAAACTCAGTTCTAGCCTAGTTCTTGGTGATTTATCTGTATAGGACGAAGCTTAGAACATATCCTTGTGATAACTTGGTTTTCGGATAAAGAATCACATCAGATGCCAATCAGGTGCAGCCCCTTGGTTTTATGTTTTCAGATCACATTCGATGCTGGTGTATCTGAGTTACAGAAATAGAAGCCATTACTGGCAAAGATTAACAACATTTGTCTAACCCTGACAAATAGCAAATATGGCTAATTATTTGATCCGTAATCGAATAAGAGAGCAACATTTTTTTTTGCAGATTTTTGTGTACAGACAGCCGAGAGTGATCAAGAACTATTGAATTTTCTATTGCATTGTGATCAACACATAGCATGACCAAGAACCTTTTATTGCATCAATAGCCATAAAACAGTAGAAGGAATTCTACAGATGTTAATAATTATGAAACTTCACAAACTACTAACAATTCCCTATAACACATCTATAACTATTACTAAATCGAAATCTCTGCTGATGTTATACTTAACACATGTCAAGCTAATATTAAAAAAATTCCCTCATTTTTTTTTTAATGATGATGCCATCTACTTTTTTTCTACTTTACATTAATATTAGATTGAAAATTGTTATATATAGAAAATTGTTGAATATAAAACTACATTTATTTTATATTTCATTTCTACATTTTTCTATGATAATTTTATTATTTAATATGATAAAAAGTATTATTCTAATTAAATTTTCAACAGAATTCTATAAAACCTATAGTTTTCACCAATAAAAAAAAATATGCTAATAATTAAAATATTTGACAAAAATAATTTATTATCAAATCGTGCATCGCACGGGACTTACGTAGTAATACAATATACCAGTTAGAATCATACATGCACTTATGCAGAAAACTAAAAATCCAAGTGACACAATATAACATAACCAGTTAAAATCATGCATGCACTTACGCAGAAAAATAAAAATCCGAAGTGACTATTGTGAAATAAGGAGAGAGATATGAGAGAATAATTGTGAAATAAGAAAGATATGAAGGAATACTCTTGAGTGTTTATTTCATTTATGGGAAAGATACACACACATACACATTGGGAGTAGTTAGGTTTACACAGGGATGGATAACCTTAAAATATTTCTAAATATATCAAGGGTATAATAGGCATTCATATAGTATTACATTACACTCACCATTGGATGTCCATTATTTAAAACAGTGCTTCATTAAAACCAAGGATTACATCATCTTACAATGTGCATTAACATAAACTACCCCATTAAAAAACATAATAGGAAAACCCAATGGGAAAAACAATGGTTGAGGTAAAAACAATCCTTGAGACGTTATAATCCATTATAATAAACCAACATCTTTAATCTAGCATTAACAGTTTTATATGATACAATATGTTACTGCTACAATATGTCTAATCTAAGGGTCTTGTGTGGATGGAAACCACTAGATCCAAAGATTAGAAAGTGAATGGAGTAGTAGATAAAGAAATAAAATGTATTGAATACGATTGAGGGGTACTTGGTGTTTACCGTTGAGGATAGTTCCTTGGCTTCAATCTTTGGTGAGTGCTTAAAAAAGGAGTTATGGTTGCTCCTTGCATTGAGGCTAGAGGGTTATTGTGAGGGTTAGTAATTATGTATCTTATATTTATGAGTATTTGAGAGTTTGTGAGGGAGTATTTCAGCAGAGTATAGTGCAATAGGATCTAAAAATTTCAAAACAATATTAGGCATATTGTACCACTAACATATTGTTTAGGAATATCTTAAATGTAGCACTAACAGTCAAAAAATAA
The DNA here is from genome assembly GCA_026401315.1 of Dysphania ambrosioides. Classification (NCBI taxonomy): domain Eukaryota; kingdom Viridiplantae; phylum Streptophyta; class Magnoliopsida; order Caryophyllales; family Amaranthaceae; genus Dysphania; species Dysphania ambrosioides. The sequence goes on along the minus strand of CM048660.1, from coordinate 16,503,251 downwards.
GCTCTAACAATTTTATATGATACAATATGTGTTGCACAACTTAAGGAAGGACACATCAAGAGTGATAGGACAAAGCATACAACAACAAAAATTTTCTTCACCCATGAACTTCAGAAGAATGGTGGTCTAATCTCAAGGTCTAGAGTGGATGGAAACTACTAGATTCAAAGACTAGAGAGTGAATGGAGTAGAAGTAAACAAAGAAATAAAATGTATTGAATAAGATTAAGAGGTCCTTGGTGTTTACCATTAAGGATAGCTCCTTTGCTTTAGTCTTTATTGTGTGCTTAAGAAGAAGTTATGATTGCTCCTTTGATTGAGGCTAGAGGGTTGCCTTAAGGGTTAGTAATTGTATTGCTTGTATTTATGAGTATTTGATAGTATGTGAGGGAGTATTTCAGCAGAGTAACAATGACCTAGGATCTTGAAAATTGCCGATCTCTTAGGCCAAGGAAATGAGGAAGTATTTATAGGAAAAGAAAAGTGGTTTCTCAGGCGTTGGACGCTAAGACCCAGCGTTGGACACACAACTTGTGCGTCGAGCACTCGAGAACGACATCTTTTACTTAGGTGTAGAGAATCTTGAGGATAGCGAGGAGCGCTTCTAGAGTGGTGCACAAGGCTCGGCGTTAGACACTAGGACTAGCAACTGATCAGATTCTGTTACTGTTTAGGCCTTGGAAGCAGTGAGAGCGCTAAACGCTAGGTTTTAGCGTTGAGCTTGGGCGTTAGGTGCTTGCTATATGTTGGGCTTTGGAATTGTGCGCTTAATGCCAGAAGTAGGCGCTTGACGCTTGATGCTAATTTAAGTTCTGCTTGCACCCTTGACGTTGGGCATTGAGCATCAACTAAAACTTCTCCAAGCTTTAGCATATGCACAAATTTAAGTTTGATTTTTAGAGGAATTTTGGGTGATGCATTTGTTCCAATTTGCATTTGGGCTTGGGTTTGTGGTTAGGCCTTTTTGGGGTTTGACATTGAGGTGTTTACGGGATTACATGCACTTAGCTTGACCAAAACAAAGTCTTAGCTGCTAGGGCTAGTTTGTCATTGGACCGTCAGGACGGAGTCTATAGAAGCCTATAGAAGCCTCCACTTTGACTGAGTCTTAGATAAGACAACTGTCAAAGTTTCACTCGAGACGAAGAAATATCTGATATGTTCTACGACCTCAATTCCTTCTTCTAACATCGGTACCTATAAAACAAATAAGGGTTAGTTTGCGATTACCTGCTCGTCAGGTGCCACTAGGTTAATCCTGTTGAAAATGAGAACTTTCATCTATTGGCTTAAATGCCAAGAGTTCGAATCTTGGGCTGCATCGCTGGGGAATTTGATATTGATTGGGAGCCGCTTCTAAAATGGTACGGCTTATAGATTGGCCTACTATGCTTAATGAGGAGCCGCTACCGAGATGGAGCGGCTTATGGGTTGGCCTAATGTGCCAACAAGGAAGTCGTTTTTGGCGTAGCATGATTTAGGGATATGGCCTGTTGTTTATATGGGGAGCCGCTATCTGGGTGGCGCGACTAAGAGATATGGCCTGCTATGCAAGAGACATGACATGCTGTGCCAATGGGGAACTGTTATTAGGGTGGCGCGACTAAGAGACATGGCCTACTGTGCTAGATGGGAGCCGTCGTAGTAGCATAAAATTGAGAAGGGACTAAGTGTGGTGCTCCTTAAGCCTATGTGATTTATTAAGGAGGCTCTAGCACTTTGAGAGGGTGCTACCCTACTCTACTAAGGATGTTGCATTTATATTGGTCCCTAAACTCATGATGATTCACAACTTCAAACAATTTAGCTCAGTTCCTAGTTGATTTTACTGTTGAAATCGTCAATTTGAAGGGTTTATTTCCTTCGGCCTTAGCCGGCGATTGATGAAATCAGTTGGGGAATTTTTTTAAGTTTTTTATTATGTTGTGGAGGTCCTGCTTGAGGCGTTTTCCTATTTTCATCCTAGTCGAGGATGGTTATCTCCTAGGGGATGTTGGTATGCTAGGAGTTTTATCTATTGGGGAAGAATTTTTCTTGCGAGACAACTCCTTGGGGAGAAGGATTTTAGTTGATGTTGATGGGGATTGAAACCCTTAGATGGCCTAGTAGGGATTTTTTGGCTAGGCCCACAGTTGCATTATCTTTCTTGAAGTATTTTGGGGACATCTTTCGTGCCGATACGACTACCTATGTATTATAGGGACGCCTCCCAAGCTATAGCGTAATTTAGGGACGCCTCCTAAGCCCTTGCATATTTTAGGGACACCTCCCAAGACAACGCGTATTTTAGGGATGCCTCCCTATCCATGGCATCAATATACATATTATAAGGATGTCTCCCAAGCCATTGAGCCAATTTATGTATTATAGGGATGCCTCGCGAGCCAATGTATATTTTAGGAATGCCTCTCGAGCCAACGTGTTAGTGTATTATGCTAAGATTTGGACATTTCCAATCTAGCTAGACTTATCTCTTTGACCCATTTTCATGAGCAAACCCTACCCGTGAATCATCCTTGAATACATGTTTAGGGGTTAACCTTAAAGCTCATTCCTTGCCTTAGATCTCATAACCCTTACTTTAATTTCTATTCGCACATTCAATGTCAATGATGTCTATGACTAAATCATGCTTGTCATTAGCACTAGACCCATTTCTAAAGTTTGAAGATGTCATGAGGAAATTCATGAGGAAAGGTCTCTTTAGACCTACATCTTCATTTGACTAAGCAACCTTCTCTAAGTTATCATGTATCACACTTATTTTGCATTGCCTCAAACCCTAACATTTACTTGTCTCTTATCTCTTTTCAACTATGCACTTTTATTACATAATTCTTATCTTGTAATTTCATTACCACCTTTATATTATGTTTATAATCAAGAGATATTGATTATAATCACGCTTAATAAGATAAACTTGGACAGTCATCTATAGGGACCCCGAATCTTATGGACAATTAATACAAGTGGTCACCTAATTAGATATATGTGCGTAAAGCTAAAATTTCTCAACCAACCTAATTAGAGTGTGCTATCTCTTGTATTTGCATGTTTTCCTAGGAACTAAATCTGATTTATTCTCCATCTCTAAGATAATTATTTTGCACACACCCTCGGATTGAAATAAGTTGCTCATTCTCAAACCTTTATATTATGTTTATAATCAAGAGATATTGATTATAATCACGCTTAATAAGATAAACTTGGACAGTCATCTATAGGGACCCCGAATCTTATGGACAATTAATACAAGTGGTCACCTAATTAGATATATGTGCGTAAACCTAAAATTTCTCAACCAACCTAATTAGAGTGTGCTATCTCTTGTATTTGCATGTTTTCCTAGGAACTAAATCTGATTTATTCTCCATCTCTAAGATAATTATTTTGCACACACCCTCGGATTGAAATAAGTTGCTCATTCTCAAACCTTCTCATGGTTCATAGATCATTCACATGAGTCATATAGGGATTTAAAGCCCAAGGTTTTCAAATATTCCATTAAATGTTTAGTGGCGACTCCTTGACCAGTTTCATATCTCTAAAAGTCGCATAATCAATCCATATCAATGCGCACAATCATAAGGCACTAGTGGTGGAGAGCTCCTTCCTCTTTTCTTCACCAAAAAGGAAAGGTTGGGTTGTAAAAAATATAGCTTTCTAGTGGTAGTGCACTCATCGAATTGTCAACCCAACCTAGTTGGGTTTCAAACCCTTAGCACATACGCATTACAACAAAAAGCTACTACATTTGGTATTGATTAAGGTTTAATTATTTGGTTTAGGAATATGATTAGTAGAAGGTGATTTATAGTTGATAAAGTACCCACCTATTTGTTTTATTTAAGGTATGTACATATTACAAAAACCCTGACTTTGGGAGCATGATCTAGGATAAAATGACAACTTAGTTTCATGTTTAGGGAACCTTTTGGGCTAAATTATATGGTTATGCATTAAAAGATTCATAGTTTTTTTACCTTAGAAGCGTGATTTGGTATTGATGTGTGAATTATGGATGGTGGTTTGCTATTACTAATCATGTAGCGATTAAGTATAGTTAAGGAATTTCGGTTGTTTTAAGCGGAATTAATATGATAATTAATCCATGAGGTTATTTATTATTACTATTTTATAACTAATGGTATGGATTAAGTGAAGAGTAATGTTCAAGTCATAATATATGACAAGGTTAGTTGACTTTATTAAACGGGTGAAATTTTGAGGAGGAAATCAATGAGTTAAATTCTAAAATAAAATAGGTTTATTGGGTATTTGTGATGCATTATATTTGATCTCTTTGACGAGATGGAACTAAAGTAATAAATTATAATCACATAAAGTAAAATATAGATAAGTAATAAAACTCTGGGCTAGTGCACGTCTAAAGTATTCACAATTAGGGTTTGGGGCTTCATGGGGTGTTATCCATGGATTTTTACTTAGAGGCCATGTGATCTACAAGTCTCTCTTTTACAAAGTTTTGAACTTAAATAGGGTTTGTTGAGATTTCATCAAGCTATGGTGATGGAATCACGTCCGTTTACCATCAGGATTATGAATATTGTTTTTAATGCCCTTTGACGAGAGAGCACGGGGTTTACTTATTTATTTTCTGATGTTCCTAATTTGGGACATGCGAAGAAAAATATTTTATGTTTCTTACTCCAAATTATTAATTAAATAAATAAAGAGTTAATTTAAGTAAAAGGGTTCTGAAATAAGTTTTGTTATGCCTTGTATTTTTCTTCTTATTAGGGCATTGCATATCACTTTGTTTTTGTAACTTTCATGTACTTAGCATTACTGACTATGTGCTTTGTATATGATCTTTTGGTCATGGAATTTGACTTTCAATGAACCTATGTTATACATGGGTTGACATATCCAAATCATAAAAGCCTATTTTGCTTGAAATGGTTTTAGGCTCTCATGAAAATAGGTTTGGGCTTAAATGGGCTTGGGCTTGCATATGGGCTTAGTCTTACATTGGCCTGGGCTTAGACCCATGAACTTAGGCTTAGATGGATACATGGACTTGGATTTCTATGAGGATGGGCTGGCTGGACATGGGAAGACATTTACTTAATAGACTAAGGATGCTTATGGGCTAGGCATGGGCTCAATGATGGACTAAGGACATATGGGCTAAAGTTGGTGTGGCTTATGCTATGTCTTACAAGAGTTGGTATAAGCTAAGATGTGTGGATCAAGGCTGATTTAGATATGGATTTGAAGGCCCTAATGGTGTGGATTGAAGAAATAAGCATTGAATGAAGACTCCTAGCTTGCTAGGAAAGTGAAGTCTCTAAGAAGAATACAACTTACAGGAGTCTAAATTCAATGCTATTTCTTAGTTTTATCTGATTTTTGTTATCTTTCATAAGAGTTTTATTTTACTCAACTGACCTTATTATGGACATGTATTAGGTTAGTTAGTAGCTAGATTGTCTTATGTACTTAGGATTCTTATAATAGGTGTGTGTTTTCTCTTGATTTTACTGAACTTCAGGCATGGCTTTTAGAATTTTATTATGTAATTAACCTTTTTTAAAGAAGGTAATTTGAATTATGAATAAGAAAATTAGTTTGTGAAGTTTAAAAAAAGTCTCTTTGCTTTAAGTTTTGCATGATTAGTGTGACGCTTTGAGTTTTCCTTGCTATTCGAATTGTTGGAAGGTGATCTTGGAAACCTTTAATACATGAGGAATGTAACTATATCTCAAGCCATTAAAGGATTTCCCAAAGGTTAGATTACTTTGTATTTTTTTCTATAGTAATTAAGCCTTTCATCTATCTTGGTTACTTCTTCAATTTTGTTTCAAAAATTGCATGAATTGGTTTGCAAGTTTGTTACGTGATTCAAGCCTATTATGTGATGATAAATCTTACTTAAAATCTAGTTAATTGACATAATTTTTATGGCTTTTAAGTTGGAAAATACTTGTGATAAGGTCTTGATTAGTTTTTGCTTGGTTTGTAGCGTGAGCTTCTAATGGGTTTAGGGATTTAATCCTTGATCCAAAAACTCCCAATAGTGGAGCAGATTTTTGACAAGTATTTCTTAGATAATCTTGAATTGTTGGGATGAGTGGAGAGAACTTTATTTTCTTTGCCTTGTTTGTTTGTCAATCTTTTAAGCATTTGACACTTGGCTTAGATTTTATTTGATGTGAATTTCAAATTTTTGAATAAGGGCCTTAATGGTTCAAATATGTATGGTTAATGGATATTAGAATTCTAAACATTTTATTTTGAAATATTTATATTTTTTACCTTAAATTATGATTTAAGCCTAGGTGATTGAATACGTAGGGGTAGCACTTTCATAGTTCTCTTGAGGTTATAATTTTTGGAAAGAGGGAACTATCGAGGTGAAACAAGTCTTGGGAGATTAGGAGGTAGGTGGAGGAGCCATTGTAGAAGGGGATAATAAGGGAGACATAGAATTTTTGTGTAGTGCCTACCCTATTAGTGCTGAAGAATAATGGTGAGTGGAGGAAGTGCATAGATAGTAGAGCCATTAACAAGATCACCATCAAGTATCGATTTCTCATACCCCACTTGAATGACTTGTTAGATGAATTATATGGAGCTCAGTTGTTTTTGAAGATAGAGTTGAGAAGTGGTTATCATTAAATTCGAATCTTCATAGGAGATGAGTGGAAGACTACTTTGAAAACTAAGGAAGTGCTTTATGAGGTTGATGCCTTGTGGACTATCTAATGTCCCTAGCACGTTCATGAGATTGATGAATGAGACGATGAAGCCATTCTTGGTGAGATTCATGGTAGTATATTTCGATGACATCTTGGTGTACCATATGACTGAAAAAGCACATATGGATTATTTGAACTAGGTTTTCAAAGTTGTTCCTCAGGAGAAGGTCTATGGGAATGTTAATAAGTGCTAATTCTTTTAATATCATGTCACTTTCCTTGGTTAAATCATTATATCTAAGGGAATTGAAATGGATTTGAAGAAAGTCTATTTTTTTAGGGATTGGCCCATTCCATCATCAGTTTCATAGGTGGAAAATTTTAATGGGTTAGTCTCATTTTATAGGAGGTTGGTTAAGAATTTTAGTACTATTATAGCTCTTGTGACCGAAACAACTATATTAAAGCACTTTTTATGAATGAGAAGGCACATGAGGCATTAGATGAGGTGAAGAGATAATTGACTATAACTCTAGTGCTTATATTGTCTAGCTTTGATGAGGTGTTTTAGGTAGAGTATGGTGCTTCTGGAATTGGGATTGGCATAGTGCTTAATCAAAAGGTATAAACTGTAGCATATTTTCGTGAGAAGCTGAATGATGCAAAGATGAGGTACTCAACTTATGTCAAGGAATTATATGAATTGGTGAGGAATTTGGAGCATTAGTAGCATTATCTTATGCCTAAGGAGTTCATCTTGCATTCAGATCATGAAGCATTGAAGTACATCTAGGGACATCACATGCTTTAACCTAGGGGCATGCTAAGTGGGTGGAGTTTCTACAACCTTTTCATTTCATCATCAGACATAAGTTAGGGAACTTAAATAAGGGAGCTGATTTACTATCCAAGAGACATCTACTATTAAACAATGTAAGTTTGAGGCTCGTAGGGTTTAAGGCGTTGAAGGAGTGCTACAAGGGAGATTTAGAATTTGCTGACTTATTTGAGAAGTGTTCCTAACATGCATTTGGTAAGTTTCATATAAAGGAGGGCTTTCTTTTTCGGGAGAATCAACTATACATTTCCTAGAGTACCTTGCCCGAGTTTTTTATTAGAGAAGTATAGGTAGGAGGGTTAGCTGGACACTTTGGAGCTGAGAAAACTATAGAGCTTGCTAAGAACTATTTCTTTTAGCCATGACTTTAGAGAGACATGGAGCATTTGGGGAGGAGATGCATGAGTTGTTAGTAAGCTAAGATTCATTCTTTGGCTCAAGGATTAATGCTTCCACTTCCTATTCCAAAGGCACCTTAGTGGATTTCATCATTGGTTTGCCAAGAAGTTAGAATAACAAGGACTTTATCATGGTAGTAGTGGACCAGTTTTTGAAGAAGACTCATTTTATTCCAAGTCATACTACCTATGGTGTAGTTTAGGTGAATAATCTCTACTTCAGGGAGATAATGAGGCTTCTTGGGATACTTAAGTCAATGGTTAGTGATTAGGATACAAAGTTTCTAAGCCGTTTCTAGCTTACTCATTGGAAGAAGATGGTAACTAAGTTGAAATTTAGCACATCTAGTCATCCTTTGATAGATGGCTAGATGGAAGTCACAAACAGAACTTTAGGAACTTTACTTTTGCTCTTATTTCCAAGAATATGAGGCGATGGGATGATTTTTTATCACATGCAAATTCGTGTTCCTCAAAGGACTACTAGACTCTACCCTTTCAAGATAGTGTATAGCCTCATCCATACAAAACCACTTAATTTGATGGCTTTAGATACTATCATGAAGTTCATCAAATAATTAGAGGAGAGAGCTAAGGAGATTAAGGGATTACATAAGAAAGTTTGAGCTAAGATCGAGAGAATGAATGAGAAAGTCAAAAAACGTGTGGACAAGAAGAGGAAGTCGTTGCATCTTCAACTTTGAGACTTTATATGGATTACCCTTAGAAAGGAGGTTTTTCCTACTAAGAGGTGATTGAAGTTGAGCCCAAGATTAGTTAGAACTTTGTGATCATTTAGAGGGTGAACGATAAACATATAAGGTAGATCTACCCGAGGAATATGGAGTTTTAGTAACTTTCAATGTTTTTCACCTTAGCCCCTATTTTGATCCTCGTGAGGAGATTCTAAGTTTGAGGACAAACACTTCTAAAGAAGGGGATGATGTTAGCAAGGGCCTTGGACTCGTGAGGCCATCGACCTTAAAAGTGGATCATACGTTAATCCACTTGGTTTTTAAGGAGTTTTTAAAGACCAATGGGGCTTTATATAGAGGTTGGAGAGGATAGGAAGGCGTTAGGCTGGTAACTTGGGTGGCTTAAGAGATTGCCATTTTTTAATAATATAAACAATATCCATAAGGGAAAGCATCATAATAAATGAGTTTCATCGCGCCTTTATTATCAAGTCTAGCTACCAAATGTGCTACTATACTACCTACTCTACAAACATGAGAAAAAGAATCAACTCAAAATCATGCTTGGCTACATTAATATCATTAAATAAAATAAAGGTCAAGCTACATCTCCATTTGATTCTTTGTAAGGTATTCACTATGTAAATTGCATCACCCTTAATAATCACTCTTTAAAACTCAAAGGAAGCTGTAAGTCTAACTCACACACACATAGCTACTACATCTATTAAGGAAGCTTCCTATAAGACCTCTTTTTTACGTGTTGCACATACCAATAGTCATCCAACCTTGTCCCTTATCACAACCCCAAGCCTGTAATACCCACTTTTTGAAAAATGGGCATCAACATTTGCCTTTATCTCTCCTTCACTTGGAGTTATCCACCTTGTAGGTTGTTGATCATGTTTCACACTAACCCTCCCATGAATTTTCGAGTTGTATTACATGTAATTTGCAATCAAATTGGAGAAGCCACTTTTATATCCCACAAAAGTGGTGGATATGTCTTCAAAAACTCTTTTATTTTAATATGTCCATGTAATCCACGCAAGGGTGACTATATGTAGAAGTTCCTCTCCTTTGCATTTATCCATTATCCATCTCTAAGCACATTTAAAGTCTAACATCTGTGCTTAATGGACCTTCTGCCACACCGTGCTTGTTCTCCAAATATCATGATTCTTCATGCAATAAAAAATAGCGTGTATAATGCTTTCTTGGTAATAATTACATCTTACATAGCTACTATCCTTTATAATTATTCTTTGCTCCACCAAGTTGCGTGTTTTTAGGGAACCTGTACAAGCTCTCCATAAGAAATGCTTGAGTTTTAGGGGGACTTTCATAGTCCATATTGTCTTCCACAAGTTTCCCAAACCATTTGATAAATCCCTCACACCCAGCATGCCCATCTAATAGATGGACTTAACAGAAAACTCTCCATTAGGACATCCTAACCAATAGGCGACATCTTGCCTAACCTTGGCTGATTGAGGCAATCAGCAAATCAACTTTGTTTCTTCCTTGTTAAATAACATAAACACCAAGTCCCTTTTTCCAACATCTTGATATTTCATCAATGAGTTTAGTAACTTTAAGATTAATGTTGTAGGTATTAGATCTATGAACAAAACCCAATTTGCAACTTTGGGCAGCCAAAGGTGTGTCCAAACTCAATAGTAGAACCATCACCAATCCTTCATCTGATCCCATCTAGTAGTAATGAATTTTCTCCCTACAAACTCCTCTAAGTATAGCTAGGATCATAGACCATTAACCCCTATAGGCTTCTAGCACCCCCTCTATTCCTAAAATAATGTGCTTTGAGAGTTTGTGCCGCAAGTGAATCACGATTTTGATGAAGCCTCCATACTTATTTTGCTAATAAAGATTGGTTGAGATCCCAAAAGTTCATTTCACCTTCATTCTTTGGTAGACACAACGTCTTCTAAGCAACCTAATGGATCTTTTTAGAACAACCATCCCCCACAAAATCGCACAATCAATGAATGGAGCTCATCTAGAATATTATAAGGGCTCTTAAATATGCTTATAAGGTAAGTTGCTTGAGCAATGTCTTTAATGAGAATTTCCTTGCTTCACTTTAATAGGTGTTTCTCTTTCCATCCTTAGAGTTTTTTCCATAATCTATCCTTTAGTACCCCCAAAAACCTCCTTCTTAGCCTTCCTAATGATTGTAGGGATGCCCAAATATTTTCCATGATGTTCCACTTCCTTGACCCCTATGATACTCACAATACAATTCCTTTACTTAATAGATACTAATTTGTTGTAAACCACCTCTAACTTACTAAGATTTACCTTTTGTCCTGAAGCTCTTTCATATTTTCTTATGATATTAGCAATAGTCGAGCATTCCCTCGCATTTGCTCTACCAAATTGTATGATGTCACCACCAAAAAATGAATGTGAAATCCTTGGTGCTCCTTTACATATACGGGCTCCATGCACCTTTCCCTAATCACTTCCAATACCATAGTAGAAAACATCAGCATAAAAAAGAAAAAGGTATGGGAAAATAGGATTGCCTATCTCAAGCCTCTAGATGGTTTAATAGATTCCTTCATCCCATTATTAATCTTGAACGTGAATGATAATATTTATAACCACTCAATTATACGTCCCACTCATCTCTCCCCAAATCCCATCTTACTTATAACCATACGTAAGAAAGGTCATTCCACTTTATCATATGCCTTGTTCATGTCCAATTTCAATCCAAACTAACCATCTTTACCTTCACCCTTTATCTTTATTACTAACCATATTCACCTTCACCCTTTCTCTTTATTCCATGGAAAACCTCAAAAGCTACTAGTGCATTATTAGTAACTTCTTAGGAGGTTGATTAAGCTCACCTAAAATTGGCTTGGGAGGTTGATTAAGCTTGAAGGACCATGTGTTTTAACAGGCTTAGACGTCAGAAGTATGAGGGAGTATAAGATTTCATGGATCTTAAAGAGTCCTAGAATTAGAGAATTGTGAAGAGTCCAAGACTTTAAGGATTTTATTGAGGAAAAAGAGTCTAAGAATCAACAAAGTCTAGAGTCCAAGTGCAAGAAAACTCTTAATTCTTTTATTCTATATAATTTCTTAGTATTAATAAGAGTAATTATGTAACTCAAGTTCCAAGTGTTTCGGAAGTTCATTACTAGTTTGTTATATCTTTTGCTTGCTAATTAGATTATGGGTATGTGAACTACTTAAAAGATGTATTAGGGTTTCTTGTGTTAGACGACATCTTTAAGCATTTAGGGTGTGTTAAATTTTTTAAGGCTTGTTCTATTTAATGGGCAGCCGTTATCAATAATACTTATTCAGAAATGTTAGAAAATACATCACTTTTTCTTTGAGTTTTGCACGAGTGAGTGTGAGCTTTGAGTTTCTAATGCTAATCCTTTATTGGCACGTTGGATGGTGTTCTTGGAATTGAGTCCTTTAAGTGGTGAATCAATTTATTAAATAATTAAAGGTACCCAAAGGTATCATTTTACTTGGTAAATTTGTAGAGTAAAATTTGATAACTTTTTTCTGTATTAGTTTATTGTTAGTTTTGGTTCGTGTATTGTGCATATTTGAAGTTGCTATTGAATTATTGAAGGGTATGTGGTTTGAAGGCTATCATATGCTATTGTTTTATTGATCAAATCTGATTATTTGTTATAAAATTTTGTGACTTTTAATATGGATTTCATTGGTGCTAAAATATAGTCAGTTTTTGTGAACATTGAATTAAGCCTATTATGAGAAATTTAATTTGTTGCATGAAATTAAGTAAGAGGGAATATTGGGTTATGCTTAAAATCATCCTTTGAATATTACTTCTATTTCATAATCAACATAATCCATCAAGTAATCAACTTTACTTAAATTCGAGTAAGCAAGTATAGGTTTTCATCTAAGTATTGCCCATAAAGCTTAAACCTGCCAATTTGAGAGTGTGAGTAATTCCAAATTATTTTAGGCTTCAATTAAGCGAGTGAAGATTTGATCACTAGTAGAAATTAATTCAATTGCTTCACCTAAAATGCTGCACTTATTTGAAAATCAAAGCACTTAAACATATCAAAAGTTTAAAAACATCAAATCTTGTTCTCTTATTTTTAAATCTCCTTGACTTCTCTTGTGCGCTCCATCTTTCGAACACAAAGAAAAAATGTAGGTTTTTCTCTCTAACTTTTCCATACCCTAAACTTCCCTAACCCTAACTCTTCCTAATCCTTACTCCTTCCACCCCAACCAATCACATTGCCTTCCCACTCGTGCCGTAAAGTTAGGGCATCTCTAACTAACCACAATTTCAATGTATCTCTCCCACTCGTAGCTTGAAGTTTTTGCATCTCCATTGTTTGAATGGAGTAAAGATTTCCCGTTACATTGGCCCTTTCTCTTTCCCATTTTGATTTGAAGAAGTTTACATACTCTAAGCTTCAAAATCTAAAGGTTTGCATATGACATAGACCCTAGAATACGTTTTTTTATTTATGTTCTTTACAATTTGGTTCTACATTAATTTATCTGATTTTTTTGTTATTAGTGTGTTTCATTACATTGGATATACATGTTTTGGTTATTATTGATTTCTTGAGATTTTGAAACTTTAGATTTCAAAATAGATGTTTTTTCATAAATGCCATTAGGGTTATTAAGAGGGGTCTATGCAGATTTGGTCATCCTTATTAGAGAGGATGTTCTTATGGTTTAGTCTCAAGATTACATTTTATGTTTTCTAGGATTTTGATGGGGTTTTGGTTGTTCATATGATTGGGGCTAAACAATTTAGTATTAATAAAGGTGAGATGATGATGTATATTATGGATGGGGTTATAATGGATGATGAATTTAAGCAGTCACTTAGTTAGGCCTAATCATGAAATTGAAGAAAAAAGGGAAATTGTAGTTTATTTTGGTATGATTATCATTTTTTGGGTATCTATATTGGTTTTGATTTTTAGGGATTAATAGGGTGTTAAGATTTTGATTGAGGTTGCTTGACATTTATAGTCTTTTTTTCAAAACTTGAGATTTATAAGTGCCTTGTAAATAGATGTTTGGGAGTCCCTAGTGTTTTTGGTATGTCACTTCACTATATTTTCAAGTGATAGGTCTCTCTTTCCACTAACAATCGAGTCCGAATCTAAGACATATCTCTTGACTTTGTTTCTTCCTTAGTTTAGTTGCATTTAAGGGAACATACTATACTTTATAAAGGCTCTGCTACTTTCTTATTCTTGAGACAATTATATGATCAATACTTTAGACTTTTGGAGAAATAATTAGGGGGTTAGTAGAGTCTTTCTTATATTTCTAAGCTCTATCGCTTGTGTATTCTTATATCTTTTTTATAATTTTGACTGTTGGTTTTAATACTTAGAATTTTTACTTAGTTTCATACGTAATTAGTTTTGAACTTAAAGATCAAACTTGAGACAATTTAATTTGAATATTTGTCATGCTCTGAAGTGCACTTTGAAGATATTTTGATCGACTTCGTATTCAAGATGCTTTTTGTGTTCATATTTGTTCTCTTAAAGTTATATAAAGCAAATATACAAGTTCTTCATATAAAAGAATTACCATATATAATAAGAGTTAGACAAATATATAAAATGAATGTATTTTATTTGTTGAAATATGCTTAATGATCGAAAGATTGGTTTCATTTGATATGAAGGTGAAAATATGTTTATTGCAATGATAGGATATGTTAGGGGGTAGTCCCATTATACGGGAAACTCTATCGAAGTTTTTAGTGAAAATTGTAGTACTTGTCATCATTAGATGTCCTAGTTGCTATGATATTTTATTTTTTTTTATTGAAAAGTGTAGATATGGCTTAAATAGGTTTACTTAATATATAAAATAATGTTTTTGATGATTAATTGCATTTCCTTGAACTACCCATTCATGCTTATTCATTTATTTTTTAGAAATTATTAGAAATGAATCGAGATTAGATGTTTGATAACCGGACCGCAATGGAGTACTTAAATGGGGTTGAGGATTTTTCTAGACTTGCACTTAGACACCAATTAGACAATCTTTCTAAGATAATTTTGTGTCCTTTTTGTGATTGTAACAGCTAAAGGTTTATCATGAAATTAATGAAATCAAAGATCATTAATTTGTCGAGGTTTGGGAGCAGATTATTTGAGATGGAATTGGCATGGTGAAATGCTAGATTTTGGGCAAGCTCTAGTAAGTAGGGACAAGACACCTTGTAAAGAAGATATTGTTATTGTAGATGAGGAGTACGATGAGGGTCATAAAGAGGATAGTGTGGAAAAGGATAGAATAAATGAGATGATGTAAGATGTTGAGAATCATTTCACAGGACGTCCTCATATCTTTGATAATGTAATATACTTAGAGTTGTAGAGAAGCCTTTATATTACTCTTGTACTTCACACACTAAGTTGAGCGCTACCATGAAACTCTTTAACTTAAATGCATGCCAGAACTAGACTGACAAGAGTTTTCCACACGTGTTAGAAGTTTTATCAAACATGCATTCTAAGGGTAATTAAGTGCCATTTTCTACCTATAAGTCCAAGAAACATATGTGCCTATGGGAATGGAGTATATGAAGATCCATGCATGTCGAAATGATTGTGTGCTATATTGGAATGAGTATGCAGATCTAGATAAATGTCTAGTGTGTGGAGTGCCTCGTTACAAAAATAAGCACAGTGACTTAAAGTTGAGAAAGAAGAGGATACCGGCAAAGAATATTTGGTATCTTTCATTTATAACGAGAATTAAGTTCCTTTACTCTTATTATAAAAATGTAAAATTATTGCGGTACCATGCTGAGGTGAGGAAGAAAGATGGGTTGTTAAGGCATCATATTAATTGTTCTTAATGGAGGAACATCAATAGGATGTTCATGAATTTTTGTAGGGAACATTGTAATATGAGGCTAGGTCTTTGTATGTATGAAATGAACCCGTTTCGGACCTTGCGGACCCAATATAACACTTGGTCGATTCTTCTCACCATCTAAAATTTTCCACCCTAGTTATGCATAAACCGCAAATACATAATGTTGTTGCTTCTAATATCTGGACCTAAACAACCCGGTAATGACATAAATGTGTATCTTACGCCGCTTATCGATTATTTGAGGTTGCTATGGGAGGAAGGTGTCCGGGTTTTTTATGCTTACACTAAGTTGAATTTCACTTTACATGCCATGATCTTCTAGATGATGAATGATTTCCCAGCTAATGGAAATCTTTCTAGGTACACAGTGAAGGGAACACTGCATGCCCGATATGTGACGAAGATATAGATCTTGTCCGCCTATAAAAATGAGGAATCATGTTTACATGGGTTTTTACATGTACCTTCCTAAAGATCATCCGTTTAGAAGAAATAGGAAAGTTTTTAATAGATCTATAGATATTTAAGAAGCTTGTATCCCTTTATGTGTGATAAAGTATATGATCGAGTGAAGGGAATTAAAACCTTATTTGGAAAAGGCTCCAAGAGCAAATCAGCGGGTAGATAAGAGGAGGTCTGTGTATTGGAATATTCCCTATTGGTTGTATTTGGAGGTTAGACATTGCCTTTATGTCATGAATATTGAGAAGAACATTTGTGATGCCATTGTTGGGACGCTCTTGAACATGCCCAATAAAACCAATGATAGGGTTAAAGTCAAGAGAGACATGGCTATTATGTGGTGAACTAAATTGGCTCCTCAAGAGCATGATAAGTGGTGGTATCTTCCTCTAGCTTGGTTCACATTGTCAAGGAAGGAGAAGATCAACTTTTATGAGTCTTTGCATAAACTAAAGGTTTCAGCTAGACTTGTGTCAATGAATGATCAAAAGTTAGTAGGAATGAAATCCCATGATTGTCATGTATATTCGAGGAATATTTCCAACACAAGTGAGATACAAAATGACAAGGATGTGCATTTTTTTTAATGATATGTGTAGCAAGGTTAAGAATTCAGCGATGTTAGATGACTTATAAGCTGATGTAGTTGAGACCATGTGTCGATTTGAGATGTATTTCCTAGATTTTTTCTTCAACATCATTTCTGACTTGGTCATTCATTTGGTTTGTGAGATTAAGCTATGTGGACTAGTTTAGGGAAGTTATATGTATCCCTTTGAATGATAGATGGGTACCTTAAAGGGCAGAGTCATGAATCCAGCCAAACCGGAGGCCAATATTATCTAAAGCATAGTTATTGAAGAAGTTGCATCATAGATTTCTCAATATTAGGCCATGAACATGAAATTGAGGTGTAAAAATCAAGACATAAGGGGAGGCTTGAAAGTCATGGCATTGTTGGTCAAAAATAGATTTCACTTGGTTTTAAAGTTGAAATGTAAAGCTGAACTCTTTGTTTTGCAAAATCTAAGTAAAGCCCATTCGTACTTATATAAGCACATGATCACTCTAAGGAGTTAGTATCCTTCAAAAGGGGATTTACAGTTAATAAATGAGCATAATGCTACATTGGTTCTTGGTTCAAAGAAAGGGTCATGGATCAATTATTCGACACACACAAAGATGTTTATAATACACTATGATGGTTGGCATATGATGCCAAAGTTCACGTTATGTCGTATGAGGGATACAACATCAATGGTTCTTTGTTTTACACGAAGTGCCAAGATGAGAAGTTAACTATGCAAAATAGTGGTGTAATGGTTATTGTCTTGGTTTTAGAATTTATTAGTTTGAAGGAACGAACACTACTCAACAAATGAAATTCATTTTATGGGGTCATTGTGGATATTTATGAGCTTGACTCTATGCTTTTCAAGATTCCTCTTTTCTCTTGTAATTGGGTTGATAATAATCATGGTGTTAAGAAGGATGAACACGGATATTTAACCCTTGTAAACCCTAATCACCTAAGATATCATGCCAATCCATTCATCTTGGCTTCATAGGCAAAATAAGTTTTTTACATGGTCTATCCCATTGACTATAGTTGGTCGGTTGTTATTGAATGAAAGAGACAGATTATTGGCATTGGAGATGTTTTTAATGAAAATTAATACGATGAGCAGTTCAATGAGACCCTGCCATCCACATGAAATATCCCCAAATTAGTTGTCGATGATGTTGATGATATTCTAAGATGCAATGACCATGACGAAGTGTGAAATAAAGGCCTAGTTGTATATACTACCCTAAGACAGTTTTGTCATTTTTGTTTATAGGAAAAGGACGTTCGGGTACAAAGAGGACTAGGGTCATGGAAGAATATGTCACTCAACTTCTCATGGGAGATGACTTGAACGTATTGGTGCTACAAGTGTTTATGTTGTAAGTTAGAAACCTAACCTTTTAGGTTCTACAACACCATGTTTTTAATTATATCTTATTATTAAATGTTGTTATTTTTTATTGTTATTGAAGGGTTTTCCACAAGTTGTGCCAAGAAGAAGAACTAGAGTCCTTTGGTTTCATGTGCCTTACACATATTTCTGCAACCATGGCGTCTAGTGACCATGGATTTGTCACATTGTACACGGCAACTTCAATGGCCATATGACACAATAAGTGTTTCATCTTCTGCCCATACCATGAAAAGTATGGAATTCTAAAATTTTATCATGCATTTTACATAATGGATAGTTCTTATCCCATAATAACTAAATGATCAATCATTTGGTACAACTCACTGGATTCTACTTGTTATGTCCTTAGAGAAAAGAACGGTATCCATTTTCGCTCCTCTCAAGAGAAAACTTAATTTAGCTATCAAGGATGTAATAAATACGTATGTATGAGTTACATCTTTATTTTGACTTTTAGTGCTCTAATGAAAGTATGATATTAACTCCATTTTATTTGTTTCAACTATAGTTCTTTCAAGAGCTAAAGAGTTGCATTTGGGAACCAATTAAGAGTAAAGTTGAACTGATTTCTTGCTTAAGTTTGACCTTGATGAACTGATTTCTTACTTAAGTTTGACCTCCAATAACATTAAAATATGCCTAAATTGGTCCTAATACATCACTTGGAGTCTAAATAACTCAAATAGGGTGCATTTAAGTCAAATAACTAGCATTTAGGTAGAATAGAGCATGTATGACCTTAGAATATGCCTAAATCAATCCTAGTACATCACTTTGAGTTTAAATAACTCAAATAGGAAGCATTTTGGCTTAGAATTAGTATTTAGGTCGAAATGAGCAAGTTTGGCCTATAAAATATGCTTAAATCGGTCCAAGTATATCGTTTTGAGTCAAATAGGCTCAAATAGGGAATATTTAAGTCAAGGAACTAGTATTTGGGTAGAATAGAGTAAGTATGATCTAATATATCCCTAAATCAGTCCAAATATATGTTTAATTTATGTATTTTCCTCTTTTTAAATGTAGTGTTCTTAGCAAGTAGGGAACTCGGAGTGTGGCACAGCAGTATTGAACTTGCAATTGTACGTGTGTTTTACCCCTTTTCGTAGTTAATTTTTGAGATTGATAGATGTATTAATGTAGAAATGGATGTGAATTGAATGGATTTAGATGGGTGAGAGTGTCCCTTATCCGGTGGTTGTGTTGTGATTATTACGTTGTTGTTTGAAAACAGATACCTTGTGTTGTTATGAAAAATGGAAATAGGCCTAATTATAAAGGACACTATGCTGAAGATTACACTTGAAAGTGTGTCAATAATGATGTTTGTTTGTTTATCATGCCTAGTATCTTATTTTGTTTCAACCAATGATATAATAGCTTTTCTCAACTTTTCAAGCATCTACACGAACAATGCCATACTAAGATTTCGAGTTGATGGAGACTAAGGAAATTTTGGCGGAATACTTTATTGCATCCTATTAGCATTAGATAGATTTATTTAAAGTTAACATCATTAGGTTTAATTTTTTTCAAATTATTTCTAACACATTATTCTTAGCATTATGATTTTATTAGCTTAGATTACATTAGGTTTCTTAAAGGTGTAATTTAATATGTACATTATTAGCTTAAATTAGATTAAATTTGCAATATAAAAATTATGTGAAATATTAATTATTAATAATATACTTTTATATGTAATTAGCACATACAACCATGTTTATCAAATAAGCTAGTAGTGGCCCAGTTTCTGGCTAATGACAAAAAAACACAAGTGCTGCGGTTTTTTGGAATTCTTCCAACACTTGATGGTTCTAGATTATAAAAAACTAATTTTGAAAAAAATACATAAGTGTTGTAGTTTTTCTGAAAACTGCAGCATTTTAGATACATTAAATACCGCGGTTTTTCTAAAAAACCAGAACACTAGTTTTTATTGATTCGTCAAAAACCGTGGCACTTTCACGTATTCCTAGTGATACATTAATAAGTGTTTCTCCTTAATAACAACAGCGTTTAAGCATAAAAAACTGTAGCATTTAAGTATTTTTCTACTAGTGGATACTCTAGAATTAGGCTTTATTTGTTGTGGGAAGAGTAGAATCAGGCGAGTGAAGAAAAGGGGCTGGTGCATGAGACTTGTTATTACTGTTTGAGATCAGATTTATTGTAGGGATTGTTAATTGATCCTTTAAACATCCTATTATATAGATACCCATTAGTAGAATCCATTCAACAATCATGCTACCACTTAATAATTTGGAAATTTTCTTCGATTTCATGTTTATATGAAAGATAGTCGTTGAAGAAGAAGAAGTTGCATAATAAGAAGTTGCATGAAATTTAACAAGTACTGGCATGAATCTTGTACCGGAAGTTCCACCGGTAGATGATATGTTTTGCTGTGGAGCATAAATAGTTGCATAATAATCATATAACCTTGCAAAAATAATTATACTTCTATCAATATGTGTATCAAGATCGTAAGTAATATCAAGAGTACTATAGTAAAATTCTAACAAATTCTCTAAACCTTAAGTCTTAACTCCAAGACCAAGAATAGTAGTTATGCTATAAATAATGGGAAATTCGGTGAAATAAGCATACCATATACTCAACATGCTCGAAAGAACAAAACTAATATCTTGAACTTGGAAATGCGCATTAATAGTGTTAACTAATGAAACACACTCTAATAAGACTAAATGAATGTTAGGTAAATACATTTGAAATTAAATATTAGTTACATGGTCAAAGACAGCTACAACATTACAAAAAAAAAGTAGCGGTAGTCCAATGGTCATCTGTAACTAGCTCATCAAGATTCACCCGAGATTCATCGTAAAGAAGGCTAAAAGCCTCATGATACTTTATAGCATCGTTTTACAATCTATTGGTTGAGTTTCAGCGAGTTAGGGTATCGATGCACCATTGCCTTTTCTTAAATCCTCTCTCTCTACACATGGCCATGTACCTCCTTCTAACCGAGGCGGTAATCCTAATCCAATTAATTACACTTCTAATTGGGTTAAACTATAATCCCCCATAAATTTACAAGCTTTTAGTTGAATTTTTTCATTTTATTATTCAAAGCGCTCCAAAATATTTTCTATGTATTTATATTATAGCTTAAATTATCTAGATTTTACGAAAAATATGATAATTAAAGTAATTATTAGACTTATTTTCAATAAAGGAAATCTTCGTATTTTATGTTATGTCGTAAACCCAAAAGTCCAAATATACAATCAACCCTTTTTAAGCCTAAATTATTTATGTAAACCTATTTCTCTGAAACCCATTAAGCCTAATACTCCTTTTACGTAAACTTTCGTAGTTTCTCCTAAACCCTAGTTATTAACCCAAAGCAAAACAAAAAAAACAAAAAAACAAAAAAAGAAACCAAAGAGAGTTGTGCACTTCATCTTACTGTTGTGCTTTGTGCTATTGTGCCCCTTGCTATCGCCCCTCTACACGTCATTAAGCCGCCGCCGGTTGGCTGGGCCTCACCCCTTCCCCTTCCTTCTCCTTTTCTCTTTGTTTCCCCTTATGTAGTAGTATGCATGTTTTAAGAATTTTAATGCATAAACTATGGGCTAAACATACTACTTTGTATGATTTAGGATTTATTGTACTAAACTATTGATTATTGCACGAAGTTATGAATATTTAGTGATTCAATTAGGATGATTTTGATGTTGTATTTTAAAATAATTTTCAGATTATATGTACATATATTTTTGGTTTAAAAGTGTTAGTTTTTATGTTTTAAGGTTTAAATTCTTATACTAGTAGTTATTTCATGAAACTATGATTATAGTATGGTGAATTTTTGATGAAATTGATACTATGATATTTGGAATAAATTTTCTAAATATTAGGCATGATAAATTATGGTTTAATTGATATGGTTTTCATATTTTAAGGCGTAAAATTATATACTATAAGTACATAAATTAAATTATGGCTATTTTATGATACATTCATGAAATTTGTGTTTGTATAATACACTAATACAAACATATTACTACATGCACAAAACACAAAAACTAAGTTTATGTATACTTTGTGAATTTTCCAGAATTTTGTAAATCTAGTTTTTATAGCGTTTCTTGGGTTTAAGTGTTAAAATGAAGGATTAAAGTATATTAGCATGTTTAAATTGCTTATTAGTACAATGCTACAAGTTTGGGTTATAAAAATTGCAAAATCTAATGAAAATTTGAAAATTTTAGCATATTGTATTCTACTAAATAATTGAAATTAATTAATGGGGTGTGTATTTTAATTAATTTTTAATTAATACTTGTATTACTATATTTAAACTACTAGCCTACGTTTTTAGGAGACTTAAAAACGTGTTATGGGAATGATTTTAAAGCCTTAAAAAATTAAGTAAGGTATTATTTTGTGTAGGAAAACACTTTACAGAAGGTGCTTGATAGTTGAGAAAGTGGTCACCCGTTTATTTTACTCTAGGTATGTATGAACTAAGAAAAGCCTTGACTTAGAAGCATAATCTAGGATCGAAAATGAAAATCTTAATATAATATTTAAGGAGCTTGGGAATACTATTGTTTGGTTATACATCGATGAACTCATATTTCTTTATCCTTAGAACACGATTTGGTACTGTTGTGTAGTATTTAGATAGTAATCATTAATACTAATCATGATGTGATTATGTATGGTTAAGAAAATATGGTTTATGTTTTAGATGGAGATAATTATTAATTAATCTATAAGGTTGTTTAACATTACTCTTTCAAAATTTATTGTATGGATTGATTAAATGTTTTGTTTAAGTCTTATGACAAGGTTAGTTGACTTTGTCCAATTGGTGTAATTTCTGAGAAAGGAATCAAAGGTTTAAACCGTTGTTATATAAGAGGTTGTGTTGCCTAGTTGTAACACGCTGCGTGTAATTGATTTAATGAGTTAATAAAATAATTTATAATCATGTAAATGGAGGTTGGTTAAGTAACTAAAATCTAGGTTGATGCACATCTAGAGTATTGACATTTAGGGGTTTGAGCTTCACGGGGTTTTCCGTGGATTTTACTTGGAGGTCGTGTGATCAATAAGTCTCTCTTTTGCAAAGTTTTTAATTAAAATTGAGGTTATTTGAGAACATGAGGTCTCATCTATCTATGGTACGGAGTCACGCCTGTTTACCATATGGATTTATACTATTTTTTATGCTCTTTGATGAGAGTGCATGGGTTTATTCATGGGGAGACAACCTTATCTATTGCTTAATCCATGTTATAAACTAAATTGTGAGTTAATTGAATAAGACGTGTTATATGATTACTCATGCTATACCTATTTGCGTTTAAATACTTGTTCCAATTATTTACTTTTTGTAATCCCTTATATTCTTAACTTATTGATTACGTGCTTTGTTTGTAATATTTGATCAGGACTTTCGCCTTTCAATGACATTGTAATGATCCAATACTTACACTTGAAACATTGGGGAGAAAATTTCTAACAGGTTTTCGGTTAGACACTCATGCATGGGTGGGTTGAGTAGACTGTGGTTTAATCAACTGTATTGAATACTTTAGTTTATTTCAAAAGATTTTGAATGGTTGGTTTGGATTTAAGTTGATGATACAATTTGGTATTTTGAAGTAAGGGGCTCAATGGTTCCAATTTATAATGTTTTAAGAGTTTGGTTGTCAATTTTATTTCGAAAGTCTTATATTTTTCCGCTACAAAATTATGTTTTAAGCCTTAGCGTTTGAATACGTGACGGTAGCACATCAGTAGTTTTCTCAAGATTTTTATTTTTGAAAAGAAAGAATTATCAGGGTATTACATAAGCAAAGGAGGTAATTCACCTAAACCTTCTTGTACCGATAAATTCAAAATGTGAGCATAATAACGAACATGCAAAAGTACACCACCATGCAATAACTTCAAAGTAACGTCACCATTAGTATTCATTTCAAGTATTCATGCCCACTAAGATAATGAAAGATATTTGTTTATTAGGGATAAGTAAAATTGATCTTTCACCCCCTTTTCATTAAAAAAAGGCTTGAAAAAAATGAGAGAAACCTTTCTAAAAAGATAAAGGACTACAAATAAATTTCATTTATGGTATGAGTTGGAAGGAGAAAAATGAAAAATATTGAACAAGTTTCATATTTAACTTTTTCTTTACACGTCTATCTTAATATTTAATAAGAAAAATTAATATGTCGCAATGACATTCGTCCTCTTTATTCTTTACTCTTTCCACTCCCCCTTATCTTTCCAAGGATGAGAGTGATGTACGCTAAAATTTAGATTGGATCATTAATCTAACTAGTAGAGCGCATAGTTCAAATTCACAAAAAAAAATGTCTAATGAATTAAAATGATACCATGAAGTTGGTTGTGAAGACTTAAAATATAAACCAAGAATTACATGGGTCAAAAGTGAATTCAAATCAAATGAATTAATAGTGAAGCAAACCACAATTACCTAAGAGAATGAGTCGAACAATAAATATTGAAGAGTCGAGGAATGACATAAACATTGATCAACTTCCTAATAGCATGTTTTGTTAGAAGAACTAACTTCTCTTAATTCCTTAGAGGTCCCTTAAGGGTGAAAAAAAATGTTTTTGGGAGCAAACCATTTTTTTACCATTAATGGTGAACTTTTATCTTCTTCATGTACAAATAAGACTATGCACCCGAGTGCACAGTGCTTGGTCCAAAATACAAGAAAACTAAGTACAAAACACATGCTTCATTAAATAAGGGAAAAACACAATAAACATGAAGAACAAATATAATAAACACATGTTGAAGAATCAATAGGGAGATGGAATATGATTAATTATACTCTAGAGGGGGGGTGAATAGAGTATAACCGATTTTCGCGTTTAGGATCTCAAGGTCTAGAACTGACTTTCAAAGGCGGAATATAAGCGTTAAGGCTTATCTTTGAAACGGGATGTCAAATCCTTGAAATGGGTTTCAAAGGCTTTTGCTCAGGCCTTGATTGTTCGCTGCTTTGATTGATGAGAGAAGCAAACATAAAACGTAAGCAATGAAGACAGAAATAAGATGAGACAAAACACGGAGATTTGATATGAAGTTCGGCAACTAATTTGCCTACGTCTCCGCCTAGGGTTGTTTAACCCTTAGGATTTAAATCGCTCTTTTATTACTTCCCTTAGAGACCTAAAGCACCCTAGAAGATCTTAATCCCCATCTTCTACTCTTAGTATCTCATATCCTAGTACTAAAAAGCTCTCTCTCTTTTTCTATACGTTTGAGTATTATGGGTATACTCTTAGTATAACACTCTCTCAAAATATTCTTTTAAACACTCAAGAGATTATACTTTGATTTTCTCTCAATCTAAATACCAGATAAAGTTTATGGAACTAGAGAGAAAATAATGAAGCTTTGTTGATGTGCTTGTGACTGAAATTCACGATTAAAGCTTCTGCTCTTTACTTTTTGTCTCGTTGTGTCTCACGTTGTCTCTCTGCCTTTCTTCAGCTTCAAAGCTTGGAATATATACTGAACTTGATTTCAGCCGTTGAAAGGAGGCTCAAAATAGGCTGCTGAAAATCTGATTTGCCTTCAATACTTTCAGCAAGATTTCCTCCAATATGGTTGTAGAGAATAATTCATTTTGGCTGTAGAAGATTGATATCATTGAATATTTTACAGCAAGAATATTTCCACTTTATTTGCTACACCTTGAAGCTTCAAAACAGATTTCTTTTTCCATAACCACAATGCTTGAATTTTGGTAATTACCAAAGTTAACTTGAATAATCTTCAAGATATATGAGCATCACTTATTTGCTGAAATTAAGAGATATCTTTGACAGTAAAATCATGTATAAATAAGTTATGTTAGAGCATAAAATAAGTGAAATAGGGAAAGGATAAAACACAAGATTTAGGCAATTAGAAGATTCTTATCCTTAGATAAAGTGTTTGAACTTTGCTGACTGTTTTGAGACGTGGCTCAAGCTTTTGAAGACGTGGTCAAGCTTTTGAAGATGTGGCTCAAGAGTTATTCTCGTCCTTTGACAGAATGCATAAAGCTTCGCATTATAGCTTCCATTACTTCCAACACATTGTCAACTCTATGCATTTTGGTTTCCATCATGTTTTCAACTCTATTTGACTTTGCATTTTGACTTCCATCATTAAACATAAAAACATTAGTAATCAAGGTGGAGTCTTCAATCTCCCCCTTGATGGAAGACAAAACATTATATACAAACGTCAAAGAATATAATGCATGACCAAAAATATTCTCCCCTTTAAATAAATAATACATAAATACTCTCCCCCTTTTTGTCTTCTGACAAGGTGGGAAAATATAAATGTTGGATCACAAGATGACTTGTTCAAAATAACAACAAGATATAAAACAGTAAAACCTTTAAAGACATAAAAAGTCAAACAATCAAGGCTTTGAAAGCTAAAATAAAAGACGCGGAAAACTTTGAAAACAACGTCAAGGCCATGAGAATTTTTTAAAACGAATGGAATGAGATTTTAAAAACATTGAAAGCAAAAGCAACAGATCCATCCGCAATTTATGTATCCAAAACATTTCAAAAAACATTTAATAAATATTTGATAATTATCTATAGGATAAGTACCAAACATTTTGATCCAATATTAATATTAAAAAGTGACAGTACGTCAAGGCAATGACAAGAGTGTCAAGACTTTGACATACACATGAAAAAAAAATAAACATATACAACTTACTGAAATAGCTCCCCCTAAGAGGATGCTTCCCCATTTAACATTCCAAGCTCAAGGCGAATAAAGTTAAATTGTTCTTCGCTCAAAGGCTTGGTGAAGATGTCAGCGAGTTGCAAATCAGTAGAAATAAAAGATATAGATACGTCTCCTTTCTCCACATGATCACGTATGAAGTGATGTCTAACATCATTATGTTTAGTGCGAGAGTGCTGAACTGGATTCTTCGTTATGGATATAGCACCCGTGTTGTCACACTTAATAGGTATGCCTTTGAAGTCTAACCCAAGGTCTCTTAATTGTTGAGATATCCACAAATTTGTGAACAACAAGCACAGGCTGCAATGTATTCGGCTTCGGCAGTAGAGAGTGCCACCGAATTTTGTTTCTTTGAATGCCAACTAATGAGAGATGATCCCAAGAATTGACAGCAACCTGAAGTACTTTTTCTATCCACTTTATAACCTGTAAAATCAGCATCTGAATATCTAACAAGTTTAAAGTTACTATTACAAGGGTACCAAAGACCGAAATCCTTTGTCCCATTTAGATAGCGTAAAATCCTCTTAACTGCACTCAAATGAGATTCTTTGGGGTTAGCTTGAAAACGAGCACACATACACACACTAAACATAATATCTGGCCTACTTGCCATGAGATAGAGAAGAGATCCAATCATACCTCGATATTCCTTTTGATTTACTGACTTACCATTTTCATCTTGATCTAAAAGTAATGACGAACTCATAGGAGTCTTAGCCTCTTTAGATTGAGTCATATTGTACTTCTTAAGGAGATCTCTTGCGTATTTGCTTTGATTTATAAATATACCTCCTTTCTCTTGTTTAACTTGCAATCCAAGGAAGAAGTTCAACTCACCCATTAAACTCATCTCAAACTCCCTACACATAATCTCAGAAAATTCTTTGCAAAGGGAGTCGTTAGTAGCACCGAAAAGAATATCATCAACATAAACTTGAACTATTAATAAATCTTTACCTTTGGTTTTCACAAAAAGAGTTTTGTCAATCAACCCTCTTTTGAAATTATTTTCTAAAAGATATTTTGAAAGACGCTCATACCAAGCCCTTGGAGCTTGTTTCAAACCATAGAGCGCTTTGTCAAGTTTAAAAATATGATTTGGAAATTTCTCATTTTTGAAACCAGGGGGTTGAGCAACATATACTTCTTCTTGTAAATAATCATTTAAGAATGCACATTTAACATCCATTTGAAATAACTTAATTCGCTTAAAGGAAGCAAAGACAAGGAGCATTCGAATAGCCTCCATTCTAGCCACGGGAGCGAATGTTTCTTCATAATCTATCCCTTCTTCTTGATTATAACCTTGGGCTACTAATCTTGCTTTGTTCCTCACTATCTTTCCATTCTCATTAAGCTTATTTCTAAATACCCACCTTATTCCAATAATTGAATGATCCTTTAGTCTTGGTGTGAGTGTCCACACTTTATTTCTTTCAAATTCATTTAGCTCACTTTGCATAGCTAAAATCCAATCGGGCTCTTGAAGTGCTTCATTGATATTCTTCGGTTCTACAAGAGAAACAAAAGCGTGAAATGCACACAAATTTTTAACATTAGAGCATGTTTGTATACCAGCTTTTGGATCCAAAATTATATTATTTGTTGGATGAGATGAGGAGTATTTGAACTTTAGTGGCAGCATCAAAGGAGCTGATGTAGTTTCCTGAAGTATCCTTTCAAGGCCTTGAGATTGGTCTGAAGGCCCTGGAGTGGTGTTCATCTGTTCAAGACTTTGAGATGAAGTTTCAAGATCTTGAGGCTGCTAGTTAAGGCTTTGATCTAATTCATCTGCATCTAAAATTGGCTCTTGCATATTCTAGGCAGATTTCTCCATTTCATTATCTGACAAACTTTCTTCTCCTTCTGTCACAAATGAATATCCTTCATGCTTATTAAAGTTTAAACCTGTAAAACCATCACTCAAGATACTGTTCTCGGTTTCATCAAAGATCACATGTATACTTTCTTCAACAACTTTAGTACACTTATTGAAAACTCTATAAGCTTTAGAATTCAAGGAATAACCTAACAAAATTGCTTCATCACTACATGCATCAAATTTACCAAGGTTATCTTTGCCATTATTATGAACAAAGCACATACATCCAAAAGGTTTGAAATAGGAAATATTAGGCTTTTTACCTTTAAACAATTCGTAAGGAGTTTTCTTTAAAATAGGGCAAATCAAACAATGGTTTAAAATATAGTTTGTTGTATTAACAGCTTTTGCCCAAAAGTATTTTGGCAAATCATTTTCCAAAAGCATTTTCCTAGACATATCCTCAAGAGTGCGGTTCTTTCGTTCCACAACTCCATTTTGTTGAGGTGTCCTAGGAGATGAAAAATTGTGAGAAATACCATATTTAGCACAAAAGTTATCAAACTTTACTTGATCAAACTCTCTACCATGATCGCTTCTCACAGCAACTATGGGTAGGTTTTTTAATGTTTGTAATCCTTTGCAAATTTTTGAAAATCTAGTAAAGCCTCTGATTTTTCACGCAAAAATTAAATCCAAGTAAAACGGGAAATCATCAATAACAACAAGGATGTATTGTTTACCTTTAGGTGATTTAACACGCATAGGACCACATAAATCTATGTGTAGAAGCTCTATTGGGCGAGAGGTACTTATAACCTTTTTGGCTTTGAAGGATCCTTTTGTTTGTTTACCTCTTACACATGCTTTGCAAAGCTCTTTTTCTTTGAAATCTAACTTTGGTAGTCCACGTACTAAGTCCTTTGAGAAAAGCTTCTTCATGGTATGCATATTAATATGACCTAACCTTCTGTGCCAAAGCCTTAAGTCGTTGGTCAAGGCCTTAAGACATTTTAAGCTAGTACTTGCAACTTTGTTAGTATGAAAAGCATAAACATTATTGCAACGAGGAGCAATTAAAATAATTTTACCATCCACCTTTCTTTGTACCTCACATTTTTCTTCATCAAAGATGACTTTATTACCTTTATTGCATAATTGAGAGATGCTAAGCAAGTTGTATTTAAGACCTTTAACTAGGTACACATCATCAATGGTGTTTGATGCATTATCTCTAACTTTTCCAATACCAATTATTCTACACTTTCCTTTATCACCAAGTGTAATTGTTCCAGCAGATTGCTCTTTGATCATTGAAAATAAAGAGGACTTCCCACTCCTGTGCCGTGAGCATCCACTATCTAGAATCCACTTATAATCTTTGCTCTTGGTGATTTCCTACAAAAGAACAAAACATCAAACCTTTCGACTAGACCAAATTGAAAATTTGGATTCATAATCGGGATGGACCATGTTAGGTGGTCTAGTCCCTTTAGGAACCCATACTTGCTTGATCTGGTCTTGAAGAAAAATAGGAAATGAATTTTTAAGAATTTGAGGGTCATTCCTATGAAAAGGACAAGTTAGCTTAGTATGGCCCTTTTTACAACAGTAAAAACATGTAGGTGTTCGCCAATTATCCTTTGCTTTTACAAACGTGGTCATGGTTTTATTTGGAAAATTTTTATTGTAACCAAGACCGCTTTTATTCAAGGATGATTGGTGCTCACCTAGCATTTTTTCAAGAGTAGATTCGGAGTGAGTAAATCTAACCAAGGAATTATGTTGCTCTCTACACTTCCCAACCAGTAGCTTCTTTTCCTTCTCCAAGTTATCATTACAATAACTCAAAGAGGTGAGCTTTTGTTTTAAAACAGTGTTTTCAGTGTTCAAGGCCTTGACTTGGGTATCAAAGGATGACTCCGAGCTTGAACCCTGAGTTTAAAAGCTGACTGAGAGGCTTTGAGATCAGTTAGTTCCTTAGCGAGACTTTCAGAAATACTTACCTGTTGGTTTAGCTTCTCCTTGAGAATATTGGATTCAAGAATCAAACTCTCTTCATTTATAATCATATTTTGCAAGAATTCGGACAGAACATCAATTGGACTTGAGATTAAATTTTTCACCATTACCTCAAGATGTTCTTTCTTTGCATCATCATGATTAGCCATAAGACATAGGTTTGCTTGTTCATCTTCAGAGTCACTAGATGAATCTAAATCACTCCATGAAGCAACCATAGCTTTCTTCTTATAATCCTTTTTGTGGAAAGGCTTCTTCTTTCGTTGAGGGTAATCTTTCAATAAGTGATTTGTTTCACCACACTTATAGCATGTTAGTGTATTAACTTTATTCATTAAGTTGGATGACTTACCTTTATATTTATTTGAATGATAGTCTCTGCCTCTTGAGAAATTCTTCTTCATTTTTAGAATCTTGGCAAGACTTCTAGCGATGAGAGCAAATGGATCTTCATCATCACTATCTTCATTGTCCGTTGTAGCTTCTTCTCTCTTTTCTTTGAGTGCTAAATTTTTGGTTGAAGATGCTGGTTCACCATCTTCTTCATTAGGAGACATCTCATGTGTGATCAATTTTCCAAGAAGATCATCCAAAGGCAAGGTTCTCAAATTTTGAGCTTCTTCTATCACGGTTACCTTCGGACCCCACTTTGATTTTGGAAGACACCGTAGAATCTTTCTTACCTTTTCTTCATTTGTGAATACCTTACCAAGAGAATCCAGATTGTTCACTATTTGGGTAAATCTTGTGAACATCTCTATCACGGTTTCATTAGGCGTCATTTTGAACAACTCATATTGTCGAAGGAAGATGCTTATCTTGCTCTCTTTGACTTGACTCGTTCCATCATATGTGACCACCAATTTATCCCATATATCTTTAGCACTTTTTCATGCAGAAACTCTATTGAATTCATTTGCATCTAAACCAGAGTAGAGAAGGTTCATGGCTCGATAGTTTTTAGCAACACTTTCCAAATCCGATTGAGTAAAATCATCATCTTCTTTAGGAACCATTGTGCCGCTTTCATTAGTCTTCATTGGCACCCTAATACCTTTCTTGATAATATCCCAGAGTTCCAAATCTTGATCAATCACAAACATTTGCATCAATGAACGCCAATGGGCAAAATTATTACCACAAAATAGAGGAGGGCAATTGGTAGACCTTCCTTGAGCAAAACCAGCATCACCTATTGAATTCATTTTTCCTCACAGATGATTAAATCTTTTCCTTGTAAGTCTAGCTCTGATACCAATTGAAGAATCAATAGGGAGATGGAATATGATTAATTATACTCTAGAGGGGGGGTTAATAGAGTATAACCGATTTTCGCGTTCAGGATCTCAAGGTCTTGAACTGACTTCCAAAGGCGAAATATAAGCGTTAAGGCTTATCTTTGAAACGGGATGTCAAAGCCTTGAAATGGGTTTCAAAGGCTTTTTCTCAGGCTTTGATTGTTCACTGCTTTGATTGATGAGTGAAGCAAACATAAAACGTAAGCAATGAAGACAGAAATAAGATGAGACAAAACATGGAGATTTGATACGAAGTTCGGCAACTAATTTGCCGACGTCTCCGCCTAGGGTTGTCTAACCCTTAGGATTTAAATCGCTCTTTTATTACTTCCCTTAGAGATCTAAAGCACCCTAGAAGATCTTAATCCCCATCTTCTACTCCATAGCACCCTAGCTACACTTTAGCATTTCAGATCCTAGTAATAAAAAGCTCTCTCTCTTTTTCTATACGTTTGAGTATTATGGGTATACTCTTAGTATAACACTCTCTCAAAATATTCTTTTAAACACTCAAGAGATTATACTTTGATTTTCTCTCAATCTAAATACAAGATAAAGTTTATAGAACTAGAGCGAAAATAATGAAGCTTTGTTGATGTGCTTGTGACTGAAATTCACGGTTAAAGCTTCTGCTCTTTACTTTTTGTCTCGTTGTGTCTCACGTTGTCTCTCTGCCTTTCTTCAGCTTCAAAGCTTGGAATATATACTGAACTTGATTCCAGGCCGTTGAAAGGAGGCTCAAAATAGGCTGCTGAAAATCTGATTTGCCTTCAATACTTTCAGCAAGATTTCCTCCAATATGGTTGTAGAGAATAATTCATTTTGGCTGTAGAAGATTGATATCATTGAATATTTTACAGCAAGAATATTTCCACTTTATTTGCTGCACCTTGAAGCTTCAAAATAGATTTCTTTTTCCATAACCACAATGCTTGAATTTTGGTAATTACCAAAGTTAACTTGAATAATCTTCAAGATATATGAGCATCACTTATTTGCTGAAATTAAGAGATATCTTTGACAGTAAAATCATGTATAAATAAGTTATGTTAGAGCATAAAATAAGTGAAATAGGAAAAGGATAAAACACAAGATTTAGGCAATTAGAAGATGTTTATCCTTTGACAAAGTGTTTGAACTTTGCTGACTGTTTTGAGACGTGGCTCAAGCTTTTGAAGACGTGGCTCAAGCTTTTGAAGACGTGGCTCAAGAGTTATTCTCGTCCTTTGACAGAATGCATAAAGCTTTGTATTATAGCTTCCATTACTTCCAACACATTGTCAACTCTATGCATTTTGGTTTCCATCATGTTTTCAACTCTATTTGACTTTGCATTTTGACTTCCATCATTAAACATAAAAACATTAGTAATCAAGGTGGAGTCTTCACATGTAATTCATTATTTTCCATCAGAAAAAATTATTAATATTTTGTAATTTGTGCCATTAATGCTTTATAATTTGCAATGATGAAGCATTGGAAACATGATAATAACACAACTATTGAGATTCTTTTTTTTATTTAATTTGCATCACATTTTAAAATCTAACGAATATATACACGCACAACACTATCGAAAATATCACGTACATTACTTGATATGTAAATGTATATCACGTAAAAAGAACTTGAACATTTTATAGATTTGTAATATACATTTCTTATGAAATGAATCTACATTATAGGTACTTTCAATTATCATAAAACGTAGACATCATTAATTAAGGGATATAGTCAATAATTCCGAACATTTTATATATTTCCAATGAATATTCTATATACTTCTAATCAACTATATACTCAATACTACTGAGCATTTTATATAAATACTCAATAAGGGCGTGGGAAAGCAAACAATTAGAAGTGACAATTCAGTTTCTGCAGTAATGATTGATGTTTTTTGGGGAAAACTTTAAATTGTCAATGTTCATTACAATTCTACGGGATGTTCATTGCTTTTTCACACATTATATTCAGTGCACAGTTCTCACTGTGCACCGGGTGTATAGTCCAGGTGTTGCTTCTTCATGGGTGAAAAACCTCACAAATACTCGGTAATACAAACAATGAAACAAGCATTTCATGCATAGTGGATGTGGGGCTAGTAACACAATGAGCATCCAAAGGACCAGTTGCGGAGTGACACGTTTCGCTGCCAATTTCATTAGAACATTATAATTTTGTAAGGGATATATTTTTAAAACTATAATTCAAAAAAATAGAAATTACCACCGGTCATATTTTTTTTATAAATAGACAAATTTCAATATACTTTCTCCAATTCATTTTTTTACTTCTAAATTCATAATTAATTAAGTAGGAGTTACAATGTGATTACAAATTTCTAAATATAAATGAATTAATTTATATTTAAAAAGATAAAATAAGATGAAATATGAAACATTAAAGATGGACGATAGTGAATTAGTGACATTTAGAGCATCCTTAACCATGAAAAAAATGGTTTGTGAAGGACAAACCATTTTTTTTCTTTATTAACAATAAAAAGAAAAGGTTCGTGGGTAAGTGATTGTGGTTTCACTTGTACAGACGACTTGATGAACAAAATGTGTGCTGAGGTGGATATGGGCTCCATGAATTTTTTGGCTGAAAACAAATCAAAACACAGTGTTTTGATAAAAACAGATAAAAATATTATGTCTTGATATGTTTTCATTAAAAAAAATTCAGATTTCGACGGCTGGGAGCGCGACACTTGGCCCAATCGTGGAGTGACACATGTACTGACCATTGAGAGTTTAACGTTATAACTTTGTAACGACTATAACTTAAAAAATACAATTAAAATAAAAATTTATACCAATAGTCTTAATTTTTTTTCTGTATAAATAGAGATCCACTTTGATATATTTTATCCATCTTTAAAAAACCATCATTTGTTTCCTCCTAAATTCTTAATCTCCCCTTCCAAATTATTGTATTATTTTTTCCAATCCCAAATTAGGCTAAAATTTTTTAGCTGGTATGGATGATAATACTAGTCACAACTCCAAATAAAATAATTAATCACGGTAATTAAACTTAATTACGTTAATCATAATTAATTAGGTGTTACATGGATTAATACTTTCTAATTATGAATGAATTAAATTATATTGAAAAAGATAAAATAAGGTGGGGTAGGGGTATTGATGATGAACTTTTTTTTATTTGGTTCATTGTTAAGAGTGAAATTGGTAAATAGTTTGTTGTGATGATGTAGATGAGGGAGAATGACTGATAGTGACTTGTGAACCATTCTTTTTTGTTCATGAATAAGAGCATCCTTAACCATGAAAAAAATGGTTTGTTAAGGACAAACCATTTTTTTCTTTCTTAACAATGAAAAACAAAAGGTTCATGGGTGAGTGATTGTGGTTTCACTCGTACAGACGAGTTGATGAAGCAACAAAATGTGTGCTAAGGTGGATGTGGACCCCATGAATTTTTTGGCTGAAAATAGATCAAAACACAGTGTTTTGATAAAAACAGATAAAAATGCTGCGTCTTGATCTTTGTTTTCAGTCAAAAAAATCCAGATTTCGACGACTGGGAGCGCGACACTTGGCCCAGTCGCAGAGTGACACATGTAGTGACCGTTGGGAGTTTAATGTTACAATTTCGTAACGGCTATAACTTAAAAAATACAATTAAAAAAAAATTATACCAACAGTCTTATTTTTTTTTTTCCTGTATAAATAGAGATCCACTTTGATATATTTATCCATCTTCAAAAAATCATGATTTTTTTCCTCCTAAATTCTTAATCTCCCCTTCCAAATTACTGTATTATGTTTTCCAATTCCAAATTAGACTAAAAATTTTTAGCTGGTATTGATGCTAATACTAGTCGCAACTCCAAACAAAAAAAAATCGGCTCAAAATATTATCCCGAATTCAACTAATTTTCCCCCAAACTCATTGAGTTTATAGACAACCAACGCAATGCTAATGAGGATAATCTCGAGTATCATGATGATCGTATTGTGGACATCGGCACATACTTGCGATGTAGAACGGATATTGAGGATCAAAAAACTCATTTGTAATTGAAAAGTGATTTGGTTGAGCATATTTGGAATAAATTTGGACGTAACGAGAACTAAAACAATTATATTCACATCAGTTGGTTTCGCTTAAATGAAGTTAACGATATGATGTCTAATTGGTTTCATTTATATTATGGTAATCACAGTTTGTATTTGGTTTCGATCAAATAAAAAAAATAAAAAATTTAGGTTGTTTTAATTAAATGTGGCCAATGTAATTAATTATGTTAGTTATATTCAATAATTAAATCTTGTACCAATTAATTACGATAATTAAAATAAAATAATTAATCACGATAATTAAAATTAATTACGTTAATCATAATTAATTAGGTGTTATATGGATTAGTACTTTCTAATTATGAATGAATTAAATTATATTGAAAAAGATAAAATAAGGTAGGGTAAGGGTATTAATGATGAATCTTTTTTATTTGATTTATTCTTAAGAGTGAAATTAATAAATAATTTATTGTAATGACGTGAATGAGGAAAAATGCGTGATAATGACCCGTAAATCATTTATTTTGGTTCATGAATAATGGTGAGCATTTTTTGGTTCATCACGATGCTCTTGGTAAACAACTAAAAAAAATTGCGAAGCTCGTCGGTGAATCATTCGCCTGGAAAAACTCGAACTAAAGTATTTGAATGGCATAACCGTAAATAAACCACTTCTCTGCCAAGATTTGGGTATCCCCCATTCCTCTTCTACTGCGGCTATCCTCGCTTTTCTGCAATGTCCGATCATTTCATTTCTCACACCATAAACCTTTCTTCAAAATATTCATCCCAACAACCCCAACTATTCCATCTCGAACCATCCAGAACCTTCTCGGCCGAGGAGAGAGATTGAAAAGGTTAGTAGTGTTCTTTGCAATCGCTTAAAAATGGTGGATGCGAGCGACGATAAACTGGCTTATTTCCAAGCAATAACAGGTGTTGAAGACACAGATTTATGCTCCGACATTCTAGCCGCTCACAATTGGGATCTCGAGCTCGCAGTCGCGGCCTTTACCGGCAACCCTAACACCTCTGAACAACCACCACCTCCTCCTGATGTTGGCAGCAGTGGCCACTTCCTCCCCTACTCACCCCCAAACGACGTCGTTGCTAGGTTTGACAATGTCAACAACTCCGGAAACCCTAGTCTAGCGTGGAGAGTGATTACTCTTCCGATTTCGGTTGTTGCCGGTGGTCTAGGGTTGATTTCCGGTGCGGTTGGGCTTGGAGTATGGGCCGCTGGCGGAGTGTTGTCGTATTCTCTTGGGATGTTGGGGCTGGGAGCCCGTAGAGGTGGTGAATCGGCCGGGAGTCCGTTGGTTCAGGTTCCGTCTTCGGCGGCGGAGGCGATGGAGTTTGTGGCGGAGTTGGAAACAGAGTATGGAGATGTTGTGAGGGTAGATTTTGTTAATGAAGGGTTTATGGATGCGCTTCAGAGGTCGAGACATGCGTATAAGCTGCTGTTTGTGTATTTGCATTCTCCGGATCATCCTGATACGCCAGTCTTTGTGGAAAGAACGCTGGGTAATGAACCGTTCGCGGCGTTTGTGAATGAGAATTTTGTGGCGTGGGGCGGGAATATTCGCGCTACTGAAGGGTTTAAAATGAGTAATAGCTTGAAGGCTTCTAGGTTTCCTTTTTGTGCTGTTGTTATGGCTGCTACTAATCAGCGGATTGCCTTGCTTCAGCAGGTATCACTTCTGTTCATTTGCTTGATCGGCTTTCATCGTCAGTATCTAGTTGTTATTTTTATAGCTGTGTGATGATATACTGGAATGTTTGATTGTGATTAGTTTATTTAATTTGGGTTTTGGGAAGAGTATTTAACTGAATGGGTTTTAGGATTATTGCCTTTATGCCTTGTAATATAGGCGCCTAGTTGGGCTTAATACACTCCTAGGGAAGCACTAAATCAGGCTAAGATAAAGATATATCACTTAGCAAGAGTTAGGGTTTTTTAGACACCTCTGAGGCAAAGATAGCAAGGGAAATGCAAACATTTACTCTAGAGGATCTACCCTTAGTTCTTATTCACGGCTTGGAACCTCTTAGTCACAACCTCCTTTAAATTTCGAATAAACAATTAAAGAGGTTGGTCTCATTTAGTCGATACCTTGGCTAACATTAGTGGGTTAAACCAAGGATCTACCCTTAGTTCTTTTTCACGGCCGTCATACTATGGTGTTTACTTTTTACGAATGACATTGCTTTGGTAGATAGAGACTAGCAAGGAGGTGAATGTTAAGTTAGAGCAATTGAGATAAAGGTTAGAATCTAGAAGTTTCAAAGTTATTAGAATGAAATGTTATTTTAGCATTGGAAGGAGAAAGATAGTGTAATTTTGATGGCAAATAGTTTCTCGTAAATGAATATTTCAAATATTTAGGATAGGTTCTCCAAATAAATAGAGATGTTGATAAGAAGTTAACTATAGAATAAAATTCGAGTGGCTCAAATATAAAGTAGCTATAGGACTATTGTATGATTGTACTATACTCTTAAGGTTAAATGGGAAATTCTATAGTATGACAAATAGACTAGCATTATTGTATGATCGTTGGGCTTTTAAGGAGTACATTACGAAGATGAGTGTAGTAAAGATGCGTATGTTAAGGTGAACGTGTAAATATTTCTCTAGGGATAAAATTAGAAATATGGATATTCGAAAAAAAGTTGGAGTAGCAACTATTAAGGATAAGTTAAGAAAGAATTGGTTATGTTAGTTTATTCATGTTAGAAGCAGAATGATAGATGAACCGGTAAAGATAGTGTGAGGTTGGGATAATGGAAATCTCAAATGTGGTCAAGATATATAAAAAAGACTTAGATGAAAGGTGTTAAGAAAGATATAGAGAAAATAAGTTTAAAAGAAGATACGACTCTAAATAGGAGAGAATGAATGAAGTACATTTTTGTTAATAATCACAAGAGATAGAATCTTGGTTCCTTTAGCGGAACCCATCTTGTTGGGATTAAGTTTTGATTTTGTTGTTTTTACTATTGTAAATGCCTTCCTAGTAAAAGTCTTTCCTTTATAAATTGGAAGATTTTGAAACATGGGGAGTCTGTGTTTGTGGGTGTTAAGGCCTTGGGATGTATGCAGATTGTATATTAGAAAGTTGGTATGGATATTGGTAGGGGTCTGTACAATGTTATTCCATTTGGGCAACACATTGAGTTGTAGAGAGAGAGAATAATGAGAAATGATGATGAAACTTTACTAATGATGATTAGACTGGATATTAATTGCTAAATGGAACTGGATGCTGTTTGGACCATGTTCTTAGTGTGAGAAGGATTTTTACCTAAAAACTTGAAATGAGACAGGGTCAATACATTAGGGAATGGAGGTTGCCGTTGTTTAAAGTTGAGATAGCATGGGAAAATGTTAAATCATATTTTGATTATGGCCGTATGATGCAGGTGTCTAGTCACATGTCACTCCCATGAACTAATTTGTTATCTATATGATGTATGAGTATTTAGCCAGCTTGCTTGTGCATAGCTTGATCAATCAAATTTCGTTTTTCTTTCATTTCATTTGTAATAATTTTGTGTTTGTGGAAATCATTATAGATTGGATATTGAAAATTGTGCTTTGTTCTTGCAGTTTGAAGTTTTACTCTGTTTGATATCTATTTGTTGTGAAAATTACTGGATTTCCAGTATTTTTAACATTTAGAATTGATTGCTTTTACTTCTACTTTGAGAATTGATGGCCCTTTTCCTAACACCTTTGAAGTGTGGCTGTATATGTATATTCAGATATTTCTTGGACTTGCAATGAAAAGAAATTACTGATTTTTTAAGGATGGAGAATAGAGATCGACAAAATCTAAACAAGTGCCTTAAGTTGAATCGGGTACTGCTTTTTCTGCATCAACTGTGTGCATAAACTTATGCAATATATATCTTGTAAGGGCCCAAGATATGAATTGAATCTGGGCTTAGGAAGTTAAGTGTGCTCTTTGGACTTGAATTCAAGTTTGTGAGGATGATGGATTGGATAATTAGGTTCTAATGTCTGATTTGAACTTTTGTGCTAAATATGAGGTTTTATTATTGTAGAGTCCCTGACTTAGTTTTTCTCATGTAAGGTTTGCTAAAGCTTAAGTAAGGTACATATCTGATGTACTTACTCTGCCTCAATTTAGTTGTCACAAATTTGGCACAAGATTTGATAGTTGTGAAAATTAAATAATTAAAGTGAGGGACTAGGTGTGGGACCCACTTTCGAGGGTTTGTAGGGAGTTAACTGGGATGTTGCAATTTTGTCCGAAGTTTAATGGTATATCTAAATAAAGGCATTTTTGGCAACCGAAGAATATCTCCAATGGTTATAATTGAGTACCTGCTTGCAAATAAGTAAAAATATTTAGCACGCCGCCTGCAATTGAAGTGCAAAAAATAAGACAGGCTTCAAGCAACACCTGCTCATCCAAACAACGTACCCGGACAAAATAAATTACTATCAAAAG
Source organism: Dysphania ambrosioides (assembly GCA_026401315.1). Classification (NCBI taxonomy): domain Eukaryota; kingdom Viridiplantae; phylum Streptophyta; class Magnoliopsida; order Caryophyllales; family Amaranthaceae; genus Dysphania; species Dysphania ambrosioides. The sequence continues at coordinate 16,462,858 of CM048660.1, read as the reverse complement.
TTAAAATATATGGACAATATTAATTATGAACTAATAAACTAGGGAATAAGCTTGATGTTTTTGCTTGTCTTTGGAGGAATGAATTAGCTTAGGGTGTTCTAGCTTGAAAAGGTAAATTTACAAATAAAGTTACTAGATTTGTTACACATTGTTGGAGTTGCTCTACTGGAACAAATGGAATCTTTATTATACGGGTAGTTTGGATATTTCTCACGAATTATAAGGCAACACATCTTTTTCTGCAGAGTCTGGGGGTATGAAGTGCTGAAGTCCATCTTTTGACTTGAATCAAGTGTTATTTCTCTTTATCACATTACCCCTGTCAGTATGGCAACCTCAATTTTAAGCTTTTTAATCCAGGGTAATCTAAAGGTTTGGAAACAAGCAAACAGCCTTAGTAGTCTTGAATTTGGGAATGCTTAGGATAGCGGCTACAATATCCTTGTCTCTCTCTCTCTCTCTAGTGTTTTTCCTTGTCCTTCTACTCTTCTTACTCACTCTTTATTGTCTGGTCTCACTCCTTAGTCCTTACCCTCTCTATTTCTCTCTTATGGTCTTCTTCCGTCTCCCATAAAAGCAAAAGTTTGAATTTTCCCTTTCCTATTCGTCCTCTTCCTGTTTGAATCCCACAAAACCAGTCTGCTCCTTGCTTTCCCCATTTTTTATCATCAAATTCATTTTACAATCTTAAATTTTCTGAAGACTATGGAGTATTTAAGCAAATTTGCGTTGAGGTAATGCAATATTTTTCTTTCAATAGCATAACTCATTTAAAGTACTTAGCACTAATTTCTCGGGGATATTATTTTTTATTTTGGCCTTTTTCCTTAATAGAATTTTACTTTTTAAAAAAAAAAAAGTTGAAAAGTTGATTATATAGACTTCTTATATTTATTTACATTTTAGAGATTGAACCATTTGGAAATAAATATGTTCTACTTCAGGCTCATGTCATCTTTTTATAATGTTGACTCCATCAATTCCTTCTTTATCTTCTTTTGCCTGAAGGCACCCTCCCTCCCCCAATCAATTCCTTGTAGGTGTCTTAGTGCATCACCCGTAAGAGTTTATTTGAGCTTGTAGTATTGGGTGCATCACCTGTAAGAGTGTATTCAGAATTTGGCCACTTTAAACTTGCTTCATATGCTTGAAGTCAGGTATTTTACTGCTTCTTACCGTGTTTATCATTGTGCATCGCAAAAAATTTTGTGGTATTCCAGAAGTAGTTTCTGTATCCGTGTAGACAGGGACATAAGAGTGCATCTGTTGGTGTTGTTGTATCTGTTAAGGATTTGAAACATGGTGATCCCATGGAGTCAGCTGGGAAACTTGGCTTATTGCAATGAAGAAATGCTGTTATTAAACTTGCAGTGACTTTCCTTGCCTAAGAAAAGGAAAGTTGTTACTTTGTGGTCATCATTTAACATGAAAGTAATTTTATACAATCATGAGGTGATTCAGAACAAGTTTCTTCATGAGCTGGTTATTGGTATTTTTCTGTCTCTCCTACCGTTTTCTGATGGTTGGTTGTATCTTTGTTTGCTCAACATATCTAGATAGCAGAATCTAGTTTGAAGTATATGATCATATTGACTAGACTGGTAGTTCAATAGGATTTGTTGGATCTGATGATTTAGTACATTTTGGATTAAATTTTTTGGGAAAAACTATCTCATACCATAATGCCTTGCTTTATGATACCATAATGCCTTGCTTTATGAGTTTCAGGGATTGATGATGAGATAGCCTGTCTAGGGGGTTGGTAGACTTGGTACATATATGTAAAAGATATTTTTTGTCATCATATGTTGGTAAATTTTTTCTCCTGGCTAACAAGTAATTTTATTTCCAAGAAACCCTGAAAGTCTTTTTCTTTACAAAAGGCAGCAGCCTAAACCACCAACCTTCATTTCAAAACAATAAGAAACCGTATTAACCACTAAGCAAGCAAACTTGATAAGCGTAAGTGTTTAATGTTGATGACTATATCAACCACCAAGCATTTGTTGTAGGTGATTCTTAACTTGACTACTATCCTTCTAATTCTGTATCTGTATGTGCAATGTCAGTAATTAGTTATTTTGTGATGTTTTATTGGTATCCCATGAACTATATTAGGGAATTATTAATCTTTGCATCCTTCTAACTTCTTGATCCGCTGCAGATTGAGGGTCTAAGATCTCCTGAAGAGATGATTTCTTTCCTACAGAAAGTTTTGGAAGAAACTGGACCTGCACTTGTCTCAGCCAGGCTTGAAGCGGAGGAGAGGAGGAACAACTTGCGTTTGAGGGAAGAGCAAGATGCTGCTTACAGAGCTGCATTAGAAGCTGATCAGGTACCGTACCTCTGGCTGTTTCTGTCATTTTGTACTACGTATTTATCTACTTGCTGCTGGTCATGATGAACCTTTTCCCATCATATTACTTACGTCCATATTCTTGGCGTTTTTTGTCCTATGTGAGTGCCTGTATTTTACGAACCATTCTTTGAGATGGTTTCATTGTAGTTTTATATCAATGCACACTGATTTCTTGTGAACTCAAGGGTAAGATTTTAGGTTTTTGGACGTTTTCTTTTAACGTATTTGGAGTTTTGGAGATACGGTTTTCAGTGTTTGCGGTGATGTTGAAAGTTTGAGATGATTATTAGCAAAGTTTTGCTAGGTCGTTTGGTAAGCAGTCATTGCACACTGCAACTTTTTAGTTGGTTGTGAGCAAGATTTGCTTTCTGGAGGCTATAGTCAATGAGAGGCCAGTTGGAGCAAGCTATGAATTTACAAAATTTCTGGTCTTTATTTGCTTAGCTATGGACTGTGGTGCTGCAAAACACTGTAATACAAAGTATACATGATTTGGTTCCCAAACTGTAGTTTTAAATAGCCTGAATCCCGATGGCTGTAACTTGCTTGTAGAATCAAGTGTTGTGATAAGCCTCCTGGTCACAACAGTGTTGTTGATTGCTCAAAAGGGCTTTTTGATGTATATTTATATCGGAACTGGCGAAGATAAGTAAAAATTATTAGAGGTCCTAGTTCTAACATTAAGCAGTTTTTAGGAATAAGTTTTTAAATTAGAAAGTGAAATGCAACTTGAAGATATAAATCCATACAGTTGCAAGTTATTTCTTATGTTTTCCTCCACAATATATTACCCTGTAAAGAATTTGTTGTCGTATTGTTGCAACTCTTCATAACTAAAGATGCGGCGTTTTTCACAAAAGTGCCAAACGACTGTTTATAATTCATTTTCTTTCTTTTCCCCATTATTTTGTTTAGGTAGTGATATATTGGGATTCTTAAGCATTAACATTTTCGAAAGGGTGATAGTTTTTGGACATCATACTCATGTGATCTTATTCTAGAAGGAGGGAATAGCATCTTAAGAAATTTTTTATTCCTGCTTATTGGGGTTTGTATTCTATTCTTGATGTCTGAATCTTTCATTCATGCTACTCTCAGGCTAGGGAGCAGCAGAGGAGAGAAGAACAAGAGAGGCTTGCGAGGAAACGGGCTGAAGAGGAGAGAAAATGTCGTGAGGAAGAAGAGACACGTGAGAGAGAAGCACGTGAAGCAGCTGAAAGAGAAGCTGCCTTGGCTCTTAGAAAGCAAGAAAAGGCTTTGTCTCTTGGTGCTGAGCCAGAGAAAGGACCTGATGTTACTCAAGTAAATACCATCTTTATCTTGGAATTGTTTTTTCTTTCATGTCAATAACCGATGCTTCTATGATTCTTTCAGTTGTGCATGATGCCTTGCATTTTATTTGTTACCAATGCTTTTGTGATTCTTCCTTGTACAGGGTTTCTCATGCTTTATTGTTAATTTTGGTAATCTATTTGGTAGATTAACCGTGTCTTTTATTCAAGTATGAATTCTATACATCTGAAATTTGTTATTAAATTCTTCAATTGTAATCAGGTCTTAGTGCGGTTTCCAACTGGAGAGCGTAAAGACAGGAGATTCCATAGCAGTGCAACCATCCAGTCTTTATATGACTATGTTGATTCTTTAGATTGCTCAAACTTTGAGAGCTACAATCTAGTCTCCAATTTCCCTCGAACAGTATATGGTCCTGAAAAGCATTCTTTGACCCTGAAAGAAGCAGGCTTGCATCCTCAGGCAAGTCTTTTTGTGGAACAAAACTTGTAAGGAAAATTGTATTCAATCAAACATTGTTTAAAACTATGATCATGGCAGGGTAACCTAGATCTCTTTTGTTCAGTATCTATCTAATATTCTGATGATTATAAGATGTATTTTTCTTCCAAATTTTTTACTCATTTATCCTCATGTACATCAGAATAAGGAATGTTGGTTTCTATACTAACTCCAGCTCTCTCTTGGTTCTGGAAAATCCCAAAGGTATCCTTTGGCTAGTAGGGAGGGTTACCTATATCTGATGTGATCCAGTGTGTTGTCAGAGTTGTCACCTTCATAAACAAATAATGCAATCCACTCTTTGAGAAGTAAGATTATGCATAAAAAAAAGTTGGGTGATGCATTGTAATGTAGTACTTATATAGAAGTGATATGCTGTTCCGCGCTACAGCTGTAGGAACTTTTGTTTCATAGAAAATTTCCATAAGTTTTTTTTGGCTACCAAAATTAACCCACGCAATGAAGTAAACCGAGAACACAAGTGCACCTAGAGATGGCAACGGATATTGGACCCGATCCGGATCCGTGGATCCATATTCGTTTTTGCGGATATGGGTCTTCAAAATTTAGATCCAACGGATCTGGGTCGGATTCTCTCCCAAATAACCTGCTTTCGAGAGGCAGATTCTCTCCCAAATCTGTTGTGTGTATTAATTTCTCAATGCCCATGTACAATGAGTGACATACATTTTATAATGTGGAGCGTTATTTACTGCCCCAAATATACTCAAACCGCCCCCCTAAATGACAATTTTGCTCTTTGACTCATTTTTAATAAAATCGAACATCGTACACTTTAATTCTTATTTCTCACTTCACTTTCTCGTAAAAACGTAACAATAACAAAACTCCACTAAATTTCCGGACCACTAGTCGTCGACCTCCGCGGTGGCCGGAAAATCAATCTTTAGTTGACGAAAACCGCTTTTCAGGACGTCAGAAATCACCGAATATATGGATGAGTCGTTATCGACAACGCCGCAGGTAAAAATCTTAATTCGAGATCGGAAAAGGGGAATAACGACCATGCCGGTGGGCAGGCCATCTAATAAAAACGACTGGCCCAAGCGCTAGCCGTCTAAAAAAAATGGCTTACCCAAGGGCTAGCTATGCAAGAAAAATGCCATCCCCTTGGGCTAGCCGCTTTTTTAGACGACTAGTCCTTGGAAAGAATTTTTTTTTTTAAAAAAATTTCTTTTAGTTTTATTTGTTCCGACAGAAGATTTTGGCGGCGATGGTATTAATTATTACCCTCATTTCACGACTGCGGAAATATTTCCGATGAAAGATATGGCTTCTGCATGGGCTAAATCGGTTGCGGTACAACACAGATTTCAATTGGTGCATTTGTCGTACAAAAGAGGAAATATGTACATGAGATGCAATTGGGGAGAGAGAAACAGAGGAGCGAATATAGATTTAGAGAATGTTGAACGACTAGGGACTAAATCTCAAGCTTGTGGTTGTAAGTTTCTGATTATGATTTCATGTTATGTAGAGGGGTGGTTGATAGTATTGGGTCCCGAGGATAACGGTAAGCACAATCACGAAATGATTAAGTATTCGGAGGGAAATCGGCAAATGAGAGGTGATAACCGGCTTTTAGGCCGTTAACTAAAAGACTAGTTATGCAAACAAAATTTATACCAACCTACGAACTATACGAGTATAGCGGAGTAGGGGGTCGAACCACGAGAACAAAGGATATCAAGACTTGATTTTTTTGAGTTTGGAAAACAACTAAACTAACAACGAGAATATAGATCACGATGAATTAAGCGGTAAATCAAATAGAGAAAAACGGGGACAAGATTAGATTCACCCTAGGAATGAAGCTTTCAAAACCGAACATGATAGGTTAGAGAAAATCTGATAACAACTAGCATGGACATCCAAGAATACGAGAGGAAGTTGGTGATTCCACAAATCACAACGAACGACCTATAATCGCCCTATGTCTCCAAAGGAGTGGTAGGACAAGATTCACATCGGATTCCAAAACTACTTATTATCATCATTCCTACAACCTTAGGAAATAAAGATCATATCCTTTCCTAGGGCTTCACCAATCAAAACCCCTAAAAGAACTACTCACACATATTTATGCTTAGTAACATAAAGATATTCAATAAAGCAAATGAAACGAACATGAAAAGAAATTAACGAGAACAAGACTAAATCAGAAATTATTCTAGTAAACGATAAACATGGAATGAAGTAAAGCGAATGAATTAAAAGCAAAGGAATAGATTAGTACTCACAAAAGCTTTAATGTATTATCATCGAACAGAATTTGAATGACAAAATCCAGAACTCGGAGTACAAACGTTGAGAAAATGGAAAACGAAAGCTAAAACTAAAAGAATTTGGAGGCTAAACAAAACTAAAAGTGCATGAAAATATAAAAACCTAGCTGCCCTCCCTCTCGTCAGAGGGAAGGGTATTTATAACAAAGCATGAAAGAACTACGAAAACCCTAAAATGCTTATGGGTCGACCCTAAAAAGAAGTAGTTGTTCCGGAGAAAACACTATCATTCGACCAAATTCAAGTCCCATTTGGCCGAATACAGCTCCATTCGCCCGAATGCACTTCCATTCGCCCATTCCAGAGGCTCCAAAGAATCGATCTCCGTCCACCATTCGCCCGAATGTATGGTCTGATTCGGCCGAATGGAAGCTCATTCACCCGAATGAGTTTCATTCGGCCTTCCCAGTGACCAAGGATTAAATGCTTTGAAGTCTGCCCCTCATTCGACCGAATGTGTCAGATTCCTTCGAATCTGCACCATTTGGCCGAATGTGTCTCAGATTCGGTCGAATCTGAGACCATGCATTCCTCTTTTCACTTCTATCCTTTCTTTACTCCGTGGGATCTTCATGAGTGACGTGAAACATTTGCCCAAGCTATGATACATGCATCAAAGGCTCGAATGCATCGCAGTTCACCTCGAAATCATCAAAAATACCTGAAATGAATTTAAGACAACTCGAAGTCAAGATCAAGGTGAAATCAAGCATAATATGCATAAAACCAATATAAAACTACGAGACTTGACACTAAAACGAGGTAGTAAACGTGCTCTAAAACGAGCACATCAAGTGGTCTTATCCCCGTAGCGAAGAAGTTGGTGCGGGATATGTCTATGGCTCAAGCAAAGCCTAAGGTAATTTTGGCTGCGATGAACTCCCAGTTTCTCGAAGATCATTTGAATGTGCGACATATCTAGAATTTCAGAGATAGGATGAGACGGGAGGAGGCTAGCGGACGGGATTTTATTAGTCAGTTCCTTCATCTTGTTACTGATAGCAAGTATCATCCTGAAACGAATGTTGTCACCCATGCGTTTATGGCGCATCCTGTTTCTGCAAACTTGTTATGTATGTATCCATGGGTTTTGGGCATGGACTTCTCTCACAAAACGAACATGTACAAGATGCCCTTATTTGAGATATGCGGTGTCACTTTGTGCAACAAGAATTTCCTGATTGTGTATGCATTCCTATCTGATGGACTACAGGTAGCTATATATGGGTGTTAGATAAGTTGAAGATGTTGTATGGCAATGACTTGTCTCCATCGACAATTGTCACTGATCGGGAATTAGGGCTGATGACAGCTATTCGTGATGTTTTTCCCAGAACTGCAAACTTACTATATACATGGCACATCAACATGGATGTGGAGAATAGGGTTTGTAAAATTTGCAGTGATAAGAAGGTCAAGGAGAGATTCAAGCAAGGAAGATGGAGGAGTATCATGGAAGCTAAGTCTCAAGAAGATTTTGACCATGCCATAGGAGTTCTTCATGGGTCGTGGGGAACTGCATTCCCTGTTATCATGTATTTGGAGGGTACATGACTCGTTCACAGCGAGAAGTTCGTGAAGCGGTGGACGAATGAGAAACTTCATTTTTGGGATACAACTAACTGTTGGGTTGAGAGTGATCATTTTATGATAAAGAGTTGGTTGTCATACTCTAATGGGTTATTTGATACTGTTTGGCATAAAATTAACACAGCCATTGATGCACACCTAATAGAGATTCAAAAAACCCTCTAGGCATCGAGACGTTCACATGGCCACTAGTTTCGACACATTCCATTCCAGCATCTGGGTGGACGAACATCCCACTATTGCTTGAAGTTTTTGGTTGAGGAAGAGAAGCGGGTGAAATCATTGGGTAATGAAGTGCATGATCTATGTGGTTGTGCATACTAGACAAGCCATGGGATATCATGCGCATGTCAGATTTACGATACTATTACGGACGACCAGTTCTTTAAATTGTAGCAAGTCCATAAATTTTGGAGAACACTGGAGGGGAATGAAGGAGATAGCGTACGGGTTCTTATCGAACCTGATTCTTCAACACAAGACGTGCAATTTTTCCAGTCTCTCGTGAGTGATGTTATCAAAAGTGATCCTGCTGTTCTTCGTCACGTGTCTAAGATTATATATGCATAGCTCCATCCAGAGGATTTGGGTTACGTTGAACCCAAGCCGAGGATGTTAAACCGTGGACGACCTAGTACACGCCGTGAACGATCCTCATGGGAGTACTTAAGTCAAGGGCATGGACAAGGTTCGCGTACGACATCAAGCCGTGGCCGGCATTCTATGTCGTCTGTGAACATGTCGGCTTGTCATGCAGACATTAAAGCATACCCGAACGTAGATAGGATTTCGGCGATCATACTTGAATACGTAATTGACTATCTCGACGTCTGAGGTGATGGTAACTGTGGTTTCCGAGTGGTGGAAGACTTATTCCTAGGTAGTGAGGAGAATTGGATCAAAGCGCAAAAGATATATGCAATGAGTTGTTGGTGCATCGAGGCATTTACTCAATCATCTTCTACGAAGGCATTGACAATGCCGTGACTCATATTACATGGTATGGAGGGAGTTTCTCTATGGATTATTAGATGGAGGTCCAATAAGACATATTTCCAATAGCGCAGTTCTGGAGCTGTGTAGTCTTATTACTCAGTGTTGGGTTAGATGGATCTGTTTATCCTTGCATGACTGTATTTCCATGGTCTGCATCCATGAATGTTAGTCAGCCACGAAGGGAGATATGCATTGCACACCTCGGTACCTACAAGCATTACATTAGATTAACTCTATCTCATGACTGTCCTATGCCGCCCATATGTACTTTATGGTTTTAGGTACGAGATCATAGTGTGTTAGGTTGGGAGCAATTGTATGAGGCATGAATAGGACTTTGGCGGAATTTATATAGTTTATAACGTGAACTAAACCAATATTGTATGATATTGTTGTGAACGTATATATTTGATAATATTGTTGATATTAATGTGAACGTATATATTTGATAATATTGAGAATAAGTTATAGTATTAGAGAGTGAGTTTGTAAAAACTAACATATCAATGCATATAAAAGACCTTATTTAAAGCAACAGTTTCCTAGTTATTACTCTCTTTGACAACGTATATCTATGCATCGATTATGGAGCACTAGCGAGAGAATTGATGGAGAGGGAGGAGGGTTTGAAAAAGGAGAAGTATTTTTATGCGAACACAATGGCATACTTCTCCTTCCTCGAACCCCCTCCCCCTTCATCAACTCTCTCGCTCTTGCCTTGTAATCGACGACGAGAAATTACGCTTTCAAAGATTGAAATAATTCGGAAACTTAAATAACATATAATATTTTAGAACGCTCCTTACAAAATATTACAATCCAACTACATAAATAAGTACAAAATAAAAAAAAACCATACTTACATCTAAATGTCTAAATATATAATAACTACATATACAAAGAGTCTCATCCAGCATACTACTCATACATAAATGAGTCAATGGCGTCAGCACAAGCCCCCAACTCGGGTGTCAATGTCCTAGCATAAGTGATAGGCTGGACGATCCTCAACAACTTCTCGACCCATTTCAAATAAGAAAAAAACTATATAATTAAGTGGGATAATCGAGAATATAACATAATATAAAAATAAAGATAATCAAATTTCAATTAAACTTACGTAATGTGTGTTCGTTCTCTCTAGTGCAGTGGGATTAACCTCCTCGTTGATCAGTATAGGGTGAGAGACTCGATAAAACCACTGAATGTAATCCGGAGATGATGCCTCTGGGGCGTCGTCTGCCGGATGAAACTGCCCAAGCTCAAGTCGGCATTAGGGAAAACCTGCCATGTCGACTCCGTGGCCGACTTAGCGAACCATACCCGATAAGTACCCTTACTGGGTCTCGATGCCTACTCCGACTTCAATGCTTCCATGGGAATTACCTGTATAAATCCGAACTGATGAAGGACCCGATCAGGCATATACGGCTCGATGATGTCTCGATATCGAATCCATCCAGTGAATGTCGACCTCAGGACACGCTGTGTTGCGTTCACTCCGTAAAGGGTCCAACAAACCTAAGAATGTAAATGCATTTTTCAATATAAGTACAACTAAAAAACTAAATAGAAAAAAGATTGCGTAATACCTCCGTGGGCTGCATACGGTCCAACTGCCGACAGAGGGTTACCAATCGCCCCGCGTCACCAGGCTCCTTCCGAAGAGTCCAAAGCGCAGTACGAGGTCGATCGTGTCCAATACCAATATGCGGCGGATAAGGACGTAGGGAGGGAAAGTAGTCGTAGATCCATGCCTGTAGAAGGGTGAGGCAACCTACAATGTGTCTGCAACCCCCCCTACTCGCCTCTCCTATCTATCGATAAAGATAGCCAATGCCGCAACACTCTAAGCATAACTCCCTTAATCACGTATGGATTCGAGTCGGAGCTCATGTAAAAACTGGGGTCGTATCCTGTTACCACTCTTGTCCATGAACAATGTTGACCCAAACATGTACAACAACCAACCAGCCTCACCAAAATATCTATCTCCTTGATCCACGCCACGAAAAGTATTGATAATTGAAGTCATAAGGACACCTCCCTTACCCCAGTGATCTTTCGTAAATTGTGGAAACGTCAATCCCATAAACTCTCTAGCCTCCTCTATCAGAGCATCAGGGGCCAACATCTCAGAGACTACACGTCCCATAATTGGAATACGTAGAATGTGCCACACATCCAACAGTGTGATAGTCATCTCCCGAAATGGGAGGTGGAACGAGCTCGTATCAAGCTGCCAGCGTTCAGTAAAAGATGTAAGCAAAGCCATGTCCAGGTGTTCAAAGAGGGAATACGGAAAATGAGACAGTCTAGTACCATCAACAACAACTTTCGACTCCTGTGACAGAAGGTCCTCTCTCCAAGAACGCAATATGGTGCAACCCTTCATCCTACCATGGCACTTCAGCACCCCTCTCTCCGGTCTAGTCCGAATCCCACGTGCTACGTGACCCCCGTAGCTAGGAATGACGCTACCATCTAGCGGCCCACCCGGCATTGCTCCACGTACAAGCCAGGTGTCATCTGCGGGTTCCTAGCGCTTGTGCCTTCGTGAGCTTGTGCTAATACTCGTGGTCCCTACCCTAACAAACTGACCCCTTGGCCGTGATAGGCCGCGACGACCTTGTGACTGATGTGGCACAAACTCCTCGTTAAGTGCCTGGTCAAGCTTCGTAGTAAAGTCATCCCCATCCTGATCAATGTCATCAGCATCATCATCATCCACGTCCTCGTCGTCGAAAGGACGGGAACCAGAAGCCCAAAAACAACAGCTCGGACAATCCTCTAGGAAGGGATAGTCGAACGCTCTAGCTCAAGCTATGACTGTGGGTGTGGCTGTGTTGACTTCGCCCTCTTAATAGAAGCGTCAACACCTCAAGCCTTGGTGTGGCGCTGGCTAGAGAACTCGTCCGTGGTCATAAAATCGGGAATAACATATCTCGTAACCCTCTATTCAATAAATAACAACATAATTTTCAGAAATACTTTCGAACTTCCTTCATGTTTATCCTAAATTTATTTATGTTCATAACTTAACAATACTCCTAAAGTCCTAAATTCTTAAGTCAATATTCCTAAATCAATAACTTCAAATATCTTAATTAAAGTTAATATTCCTAAATTCCTAAATTATAATTTTCCTAACTTAAAATATCCTAATTAAAGTTAATATTCAGAAATTATAATATTTTTCTAAATTTAAATACTTAAACTACTTACTTAAAAATTCAAAATTAACATAACATATTCCTAACTATCTTAATAATATATATTCCTAACTATTTTAATAATATATATTCCTAACTTAACCTAACTTAACTTAACATAACTTAACATATTCCTAACATAACATGTTCCTAATTATGTTAATTTTCCTAAATTAACTTAACTTAACATATTCCAACTTAACATAACTTAACATATTCCTAAGTTAATATTCTTAACTTCTAATTTCCATAATTTTCCTAACTTTTCTAACTTAACATATTCAAAACATATTCCATAATTTCTAACTTATAATTTTCCAAAACTCAATTTGATTTCTATTATTAATACTCCTAATTATTAATTATTTATAATTATAATCTAAAACTACTTAAACTATTAATTAACAATAATAATATTTAAACAATAATTAACTAACAAAATGAACAATAATAATTAATAATTAAACAATAATTAACAAATAAACAATTTACAATAATAATTTTTAAAAAAAATTCGGCGGGGGGCAAGCCGTCTTATTTTTCCGGCAAGCCCTTGGGCGGGTCGTCTAAAATTTCCGGCCACCCCTAGGGCAAGCTAGCGATTTAAAAAAATGTTAAAAACGTATCGTACCCTGAGACACGTTGATCTTCCTCCCTCTATGGTGGATGCAATATCTTTTCCGGGACGACGACTCATTTTTGGCGACTCTCTATGGTAGCGCGGCGGCTTCTGGCTGGCGGCAGGTTGTCCGGGGGGAGGAAACTTAGAGAGAGATAGAGAGAGTTAGGGAGATGAATAGAGAATGAGGGAGGGAAGGATAGTAATAAGGGTAATATAGGAAACATATGGGGCGGTTCGAGTATTTCGGGGGCAGTGAATAACAATCCCCTTTATAATGCCTCATTCTACTATAATACTTCTCTCCTCTAACCGCCTAGGTAACAACTCAACGAACTTTGGCTTATTACTTATGGTATATATTGTTTATTTACTCATGGTATATATTGTATATATTGTATATATTTCTATAGTGTATTTCTACATTATCATTAGTAGTTCTAGTCTCTACAATACTGTTATGTAGCATCTTGTTACGCAGTCGAGCCCATCCGTTGCTTAATGCTACGCCTTATTCTTCTTTCGGGTGTAAACGTGGATGATAGGTGGTTTCCTCTAGTTCTCAGCATTACCCGAGCCCAAAGAGGCACCTTATCCTTAAGGTGGAACAAGGGAAAGCTTGAGTTGAGAGCCTGGTAGTCCTCCCAAGTAGCCTTTGTTTTCGACAAGCCCCTCCATTTAATGAGAACTTCAATGGTTTCAGGTGCTTCTTAAGTATTGGTCTTCATTCCCAACACTTCCTCATGCTCAGTTTCTAGATAAAGTTCAGGTGACATTAGAGGGGGAATGATGGGATTTGTAGATGTTGCCCCTACTGCCTTTTTTAATTGTGAGACGTGGAAGACTAGGTGTATCTTGGCCTAGGGAGGTAAGTTAATCTTACAGGCAACTATCCCTATCCTTTGGCAAATGTTTAGAAGCTACTGATTTTTGTTTGTAAGGTTGGAGCTTCAGATAAACTAAATCCCCTACTTGGTACTCTAGCTCCCTCCCCTGAACATTCTCCTATGATGTCATCCTCTACTAAGCTTGAATCAAATGAGCCTTTAAATTGTCCATAATGGCATCCCTTTAAATCAGGTGATCCTCCAGGTATTGGATTGCTGTTGAACCTCTTTCAAACCTTAACAAGGTTGGGGGGTCTATCTTGTAGACAACCTTAAAGGGAGTGCTCTTAATAGCTGAATGGAAATCATTATTGTAGCAATATTCAGTCCATGGTAACCAATTATACCAATCCTTAGGCTTGCATTTGATAAAGCATCTCAAATATGTCTCCATCCCCTTCTTAACAACCTTTGTTTGCCCATCAGATTGAGGATGGTAAGATGTACTTCTATTAAGTTTAGTGCCTTGGAGCTTAAACAATTCTTTCTAAAAGGAACTCATAAAGATCTTATCTCTGTCCGAGATAATCAAATTTGGGAAACCGTGAAGCTGTACTACTTCTTTCATAAATAGTTCAGCTATCTTAGGAGCAGAGAAAGGGTGTAAACCTATGTAATGTGCATATTTGGTTAGTCCATCCACCACTACAAGTGTTGTATCCATCCCTCTCAAACATGACAATCCATCTATGAAATCAAGAGAAACATCCTCCCACACCTGAGCAGGAATTGGAAGAGGTTGGAGAAGTCCAACAGGCGGAGAGTGAAACATGCTTCTGCTGCTAACAAACTGGACAAGTTCTTACTGGCCACTAGTAAAATAATAATCATTTACGGCTACAAATTTGCGACGTGATACCCAAAAAGTGTATTGTAGTCTACCCAACGCTTTTTAATTAAAAAACATATTAATATGCAGCATATTATAAATAACTTTTCCGCTTTTTAATTTGGACCCAAAATAATATGCGTCGTATTGTAGTATACCCGCCGCATATTTGCTGTCCTAATTTTTAAATAAATTCACGCACCGGCATTTCTTCAGTTCACGCAACTTCTCCACTCACTACTTCATCTACTCGTTCTTGTGCCCTAATTCCCTGAAGTAATACTTCGTGTTCTTGTTCCCTAATCTCCAACTACATATATGTCTTCATGTTTGTTCTTGCGCCACTTCTTCAGTGCCTTGTCATGGTCATCTCCTCCCCCTCACCATGTTCGCTTCTTGCGTCGCCATCCTTCAAAGATTAGGGATTCGCATATTCGAGCCTCACTTGAATACATGCGTATATTTGTTCAAGTTTTGGGGATTATAACAAACATATGGAGTAGTAAGAAGGGAATAACCCGTTAGACATTTTGGGAAACATAATATATTGGGAATTTTAACAAAAATACGGAGTATTTTGTAGGGAATAATCTAGAGTGTTTTGAAACCAAAAGTAGTGGCTATGTATTGGTATTATTTTCATCTTGATTCTTAGTACTAAGAAAAGTTGATATAATAGGATTGTACCTAGACTTTTAAGATTCCTAGTACTAAGAAACATGCATTGAGTAAAAAGTTGATTAAAATAATATAGAATTTGTATTTACTAAACCTAACTATGTGTATGTAGAAATAACAAAGCACCAAACTATAGAACAATTTTCATTTAAGATAATTTCATTTGCATTTGCATTAGAGTTCAATCTTGTTCCATATACAACTTCCATATAGATCCTTGTTGTGATTTTAGCTGCTTTAAAATTAGTTTTACTTGTATTAAATTATGGGGTTATTTGAGTGAACCATTGTACAGAGAAATAAAGTCTGAAATAGCTTAGTAAGAAAGAGAAAGATCTTGAGTATGATCTCTGATTTAAGAGAACTAATTCTGAGAACTAATTAAAATAAATTTACATTGATTAAAAGTAATCAATAAAAAGTATAGAGTAGGCTTTTGGTGAAGAGAATAAGTCAAATCCCAAGTGGTTGATGTTGTAATTATGGTGATGAGCTAGAAGTTTTTAAGTTTAGTGGTTTTCTCATTATAATTTATGAATCTTCTTAAAGTTGTTCTAGTTGTCACCTATTTACTAGGAGCGTCTTATATTACTAAAATATGCTCTTTCTTGCTCATATACCTTTCATGGAAGCTCTCTCTGGTGATATTCTCGTTCTCAGAAACCTCGATCCAAGCAGTATTTGAAGCCACAATCTCTATTTAGGTATGGCATTTTCTATTCTTTTTTATGGACTTTTTCACGAATTCTATTAGGATATAAATTACTAAATATATTATTAGAAATTCCTTAGGTTACCTAGCTAGATGTAAAATGGCATTGCGTGTTGGTTGTGGTTATGTTTAAATGCATATAAATAGGTTTGGAAATCGATTTTAAAAAATGGGATATTGGGTTTGAAAAAGAAACTCTACCAAATTTTCTATAGAATTTGTAGTATTTTACAAAGCATAGAACATAAATAATATCGCTAAAAAAATTTAATAACTTAAACTATAGAGTTAGTGTTTGTGGGTCATTGGTGAGTTTTTTTAACCTTATTTTCGGTAAGCTGCTTGAGGACCATTTAGGTGCATATATATATATATATATATATATATATATATATATATATATATATATATATATATATATATATATATATATATATATATATATACATAATATGCATAAATTGAGTGTTGATTAGATTGTTATTTGATCTCTTTCATGTCATATATGGCATGACAAAAATTATGGTAATCGTGCTTCGTTAGAGTTCATTAATGGAGTTAAGGAGTTCTGCAGACAGCGTAGAAACACCTAAATAACATTAGAGATGATAAGATGTGTTGCCCTTGTGTTGATTACAATAATGTGAATACAGTTTGTAGTGTACAAGAGTTGAGGGACTATGTGATTCAATGTGGGTTTAGGCAACAATACCATGTATGGGTATGACATGGTGATGTTCCTGCTCTTAATGACATAGGGTCGTGTTTTAATGAAATTCCTATTCATCATGTTGAGTTAGAGCATCATGGCCAATTAGAATCTGATAACGGTGAAGATGTTGATGTCAAGAAGGAAGACGATGAGGAGGATGAATTGGACGTTAATGACCCTTATGATGAAGATTGAATGGATGAAATGCATGAAGGGGTTGGGGATCAATTTCGTAGTCATTCTCGTAATTTTGAGCGTTTGTGAGAGGCTGCTGAGAAACCATTGTATCTTGGATGTTCTAAATACACTAAGTTGCCATATCAACATTGTTTAACTTGAAAGAAAAATATGGTTGGACTGATACAAGTTTCATGGCCTTATTGAAAGTATTAAGGGACATGATTCCAGAGGGAAATAATTTGCTTATATCCACGTACTATGAGAAGAAGCTAATATATCCCTTGGGTTTAGAGTATAAGAAGATTGATGTATGTCCAAATGATTGCATATTATATCAAAATGAGTATACAGAGTTCATTTAATGTCCTAGGTGTGGGCAGTCACGTTACAAACTCCCACATGGGGTAGAACCTGAAGTGGGGATTAAAGGTCCTTCGGCAAAGGTGTTATGGTACCTTCCCATAATACCGAGGTTTAAGTGTTTGTTTTCGATTAAGAGCAAAGCAAAGAATTTGAGATGGCATGAAGAGAAGAGGAAGAAAGATGGTATGCAGGATATTTTGTGAGTGTTTGTATGGGATCAAGGTTCTTAGTGGGTACTCATCAAATTTGAAGAACTTTGTGTCCATGAAAGATTTGAAATTACTGGGTATGAAGTCTCATGATTTTCATGTTATGATACAAGTGTTTCTACCCATTGCCATCCACCATATTTTGCCCAACCATGCTAGAGATTCTGTCACTAGAATTTATTCTTTTTATCAATACAATATGCAGCAAGGAGCTTTATTCTTTATGTTTAGATAAGTTACAGGCTAATGTTGATATGACCTTATGTCAACTAGAGATGTACTTTCCACCTTCTTTCTTTAAATGGTACATCTAGTTGTTCATTTGGTTTGAGAAATCAAGTTGTGTGGTCTAGTGTTCTTAAGATAGGCTTATCCATTCGAGACATACATGGGTACTTTAAAGAAGGTGAGAAACTCAACACACCCTGAAGGTAGTATTCAAGGTATAAACACAGAGGAGGAAAGTGAGTTTCTTAGTGAGTTATTATCCAAGGGGGAGGTAATTGAGTTATCAAAATCGAGGCATGAAAGGAGATTCAAAGGGCATGACACCATGGGTTCTAAGGAGGTCTAAATTCCATTGTCAAAAGAGAGACAAGCTCATTTACTTGTTTTGCACCATATCACAGAGGTTCATCCTTAATTTGAAAGGCATATGAATGAATTGAAGGTGAAGTACCCTTCTAAAGATGAATGAGTATTGATGCAAGAACACAACAACACTTTTATTGATTGGTTTTATGAATAAGTTATGCCTGAATTGTCTTAAACAGGTCATAACATTTCTGATACAATCAAGTGGTTAGTTTATGTCCCTTGAAAAACTGTTTGATCTTTTGAGGGGTATGATATCAATGGATATACCTTCTACACTGAACGTTAGGATAAGAAATCAAAGTTTGTTTAAAATAATGGTGTTTCAATAGTGCCTTCTTCTCGAGAATATGCATCTCAAAAGATAAAACACCAGTTGATGCGACCTTGTCCTACGATGGGATAATTCAAAAGATATGAGAATTTGAATACTGTAGCTTTAAGATTCCCCTTTTTCAATGCAAGTGAGCAGATATCAGTCGACGTGGTTTGATGAAGAAAAATAAATTGAGTTGGACTTTAGTTGACATGAGTCGGATGCGAGATA
Organism: Dysphania ambrosioides; assembly: GCA_026401315.1. NCBI lineage: Eukaryota > Viridiplantae > Streptophyta > Magnoliopsida > Caryophyllales > Amaranthaceae > Dysphania > Dysphania ambrosioides. The sequence continues at coordinate 16,444,271 of CM048660.1, read as the reverse complement.
CATAGGAACCGTTTATACTTGTATCACAAGCTAAACAAGTATTATACATCAAAGACACAAATGACCCTCAATGGGCTGTTATTATCCCTAATAAATGAAAGATTCGTGGAATTGGTGATGTCACTGTTGAGGAAGACTATGATGACTTTGATGATCTCCCACCATTCTCGATGCCATGTAAACATAATCCACTAGTAGAAATTAGTAACTGTTATCAATATATTTACATTGCAAGCTAATGTTGGTTGAAATTGAACTTTTAAACTAATCGATGTCATTTTCCAATATGTTCAAAAGACTTACATTGCAAGGGGAATGAGCCGAAAAGGAGACATCATCATGGATAGAAGTGACGGTAAATTGATTAACTAAAACATTGTAAAATAATACTATCATATGACTAAAATTTCTATTTTGTAATTCATAGTGTGCTCAACAATGTGGGGGAACTAAGTGCAGATAATTTGTGATGCATTTCATGCTTGATGTCCTCAACAGGTGTAGTAGTGGGATGCCCATGGTAGAGGTAAGATCTTTTGCCCATAGTTTCATTGTTTTGAGTATCATTAATAGTGTATTCCCTCTTAAACATGCTTCACACACTTAAAATAGGATGGTTTGAGTCAATATAAGTAAAATATGAGAAAATTTGGGTAGAAAAAATGGCCTTAACACTTGAAATATGTTGAGTCCCTTAGGTTTTGAGTGATGACAAACGATTACAGGAAACAAGTTACAATAAGCATTGCAAATAGTTGGCTGGAAACCAGCTGGAATTGAACACTGTTTTCCTAGAAAAGTTATTACTTATTTATGTTATTGATTTAACTAACTTGTCTATATGTAGGAAATGGTTGGATGTAAATTGTTCCATGTACTAGTGGGAAACCAGTAGAAACTATTTCCTGGACTGCTATGCTGAAAAGCAGTCACATACTCTTTATTGTACATTAACTATGTTACATGTGCAGTAGTTAAGTTGATTCCGAGACTTGGAGCATGGAGACCTTTCGAAGACATTCGAAGAAAGATACATTGCTCATAATGGAAGTATTCAAGGAAAATTCAAGTCTTGAAGATTACATGAAGAAAAGAAGATCTATACTTTAATGCTTAAATCATGTAATGCGCTCCATAGTATGACTTGCATGTTTGGGTAAAATAAGTGCTTATAAGTGTATTGAGTCATATTATGAATTCTGGTACAAAGTTGGAACAGAATTCATAACATACTTAATTTAGGGAACCAGGCTGAGGAACCAGGTTCACTGTACGGAATATCCGAGCTGCATGTTTTGAGAAAAATAAAAGATGTTGTAAAAATACTTTTTCAAAGAATTATTTTAAGAATATCCTAAGCAGCTGGAGATTAGATGAGAATATTATAGTTACCTAAAAACTAGGAGTATCTATCTTATTTGATTCTATCTTATGAGTAAATCAAATAAGATAAATACTTTCCTAAAATCACGTTGTTACTTGTTCATCAAGATTACGTGATTTAAGAAAACTAGGGTTTTTGTATCCAAGTATATAAACTCATCTAGTCTCTCATATTCACGTAAATCTCTCTGCAATTAAAGAGGAGTAAAATTTGAGAGCCATATACACTTAATCATAAAAGCCTATTCATCGAGTCATATACAAGAGCACTTTTAGAGCTTAAACATTTTCTCTTAATTAGCTTTTAGAAGTGAGATTAAAAGAGAATATTTGATTTTGTCAAAGCCTTTAATAGAGGGGTTGAAAGGCTGGGTTAGTGTTTGTGAGTTCAAACAGAAGGGGCTTACTAGTGTAAGTCGAGCACACATTTGGACTAGAGTGTGGGGTATACTGGTTCCCGGAGTAGGGAAACAGTAGAATGTCCGTGTTCTTTATTTTTCGGAGTAGATTAATAGAGGAGCATAGGATAGGAGGACGTAGGCCATAGTTAGCTGAACCTCGTTAAATCTTGTGTTTTCTTTATTGCCTTTCGTACATTCCGCTGCTTATAGGGACCAGCCCAACTGGTTCCTCTCATAGATCGAAAAGAAAGAAAAATAGGCCAAGGCTACTTAACACTCAATTCACCCCCTTCTTGAGTGCCCTAAAACCTTCAATTGGTATCAGAGCCTAGTCTTCTCACAAGAGTAACATCTAGAGGAGTCAAGCATGAGTACTCAAGATCTAAATGCTATGGGCTGTGACAACAAGACACCAAAGTTCAATGGAAATAACTATGCTTAGTGGAAGAATAGAAGCAAGAATGTAATCATGGGAATTCATTATGAATGTTGGCTAGTTATCAAGAATGGTCCCAACATCATCCTCAAGACAGATGCTGAGGGAAACCTGGTTCCCAAGAAAGACAGTGAATTAGTATCTACTGATTACAAACGGTTAGAGAAGAATGCCAAAGCAATGTCAATTCTACAACAGGCTATAGGTGAGAATGAAATAAATCGGATCTCAAGTTGCAGCAATGCAAAAGAGATTTGGGATACCCTCGAACTTGCATTTGAGGGAACCAACGAGGTAAAAAGGTCCAAAATTGATTTACTTATGTCTAAGTATGAGCTATTTACTATGAATAAAAAAGAAAAGATTAATAATTGTTTTCGTAGATTTATGACAATCATCAATGATCTTAGATCTCTTGGTAAGAACTTTTCTGATGAGGATCTTGTGAGTAAAGTTTTGCGCAGCTTGACGGATGCATGGACAGCCAAAGTAACAGCAGTCTATGAGGCAAAAGATCTATCCACCTTGTCTCTAGAACAGCTAATTGGCTCCCTCATGACTCATGAGATATTGATTGACTCTAAGTCTGAGAAAGAACTAGCCAGAGGCATGGATCTTAAGGGAACAGTAGAAGAGGAAGAAGATGAGATTAGCATGATTGCTAAAAGATTTGAGAGATCACTTCGTGACTAGAGGAAGAACTTCAAAGGTAAGAGTTTTAAGAAGTCTAACCTCTCTTCTGTAGGTTGCTTCAAGTGTGGTGATAAGGGACATCTTATTTGAGATTATCCTAGGTGCAAGGACAAACAGTCCCAATCCGGAGATAAACGAGCCTTCAAGAATGCTATGATAGCATCCATGTGGGGTGAGTCTGATTCAGGGTCTGATGAGGATGAAGAATCACCTAACTCTGATGTTTGCTTAACCGCCTTTGCAAACATTAAGGGAAACAACACTAATCTAGGAACCAAAGGGGGAACCAATACATTCAGAAAATGCTTGATGGCAAAGAAGGATGTACTACATGAACATAAGGTAAACTTAAAACAAGTTAGAGAAGATATGCATGAATATGATAGAGACAATATGATTTCTTGTATTTACTCTTTATTAGATGAATGCTATAAATTGGGTGAAACTTATATTACTGGCAAAAGAGAGCTTAAAGAAAAACATGTTGAATGTGAAATTGCTTTTGCTAGTTGTGACTACCTAGAATAAGTTTGCCATGATCTGAAAAATCAAGTGGAAGAGCTAAAAGTTGAATTGGACAAGTATAAAGTGGAATTGAAAAGGCAAGATCTTCTAACCTGACTATTCTAGTGATGGTGAAGAAGATCTGACCTCCTGGTTCCCCAAAGACTTATTAACCACTAGTAAATCTCTTGATTTTTCAGCAGCTAGAGGTAAAGCAAATTCCTGTAGTAGAACTTCCTTGTTGAAAGCCTTTGAGATATTGGCTTGCAATCTGGAAAATTCTCACAAGGAAATTACTTCACTTAAAGCTGCTCAGTTCACTGTTTCCCCTTCAGATACCAGCGTAGAAATTAGTGATGTGATAGATAAATATGAAAATACTATTTGTGAATTGCATGCTGAAATTTATCAATTGAAAAAGGACAAGCAACCAGTAGTTGTTGACTAAGACTCTTGAAACCAGAGAAAAGGAACTTCATGATAGTCATAGACATGTTGAAAAATTATTGACTGCACAGGAAACTTTGAGTTTTTTAACCTCTTTGAAAGGTAACAAGGGAAAGGTTGGTCTTGGATATACCAGACAAAGAACCAGGAATTACTGGTCCCCTAGAGAAACCATATGGATTAAAGAATTCAAAAGAGGTAAGTATATTATGACTAAAGAGATGTATGTTTGCTATCATTGTGGTATGAATGGACATAAGATTCATGAATGTTCAGCTAGGAAGAACAGTGTGAATAAGAACAATAAACATATGAAGTTAGTCTGGAGAAGAAAAGACCAACAAGAGCCTAATGTTGTTGAAAAGGGACCCAAGGATGTTTGGGTTCCTAAATCTAATGCTTGATTTGTTCTTACAGGCTAAAGTGAAGGGAAGTACCTATTGGTATTTGGACAGTGGGTGCTCAAGACACATGTCCGGGGATAAGAAGCAATTCCTTTCACTAGTAGCCTTTGATGGTGGAAGTGTGACGTGCTCATTTTAGAGCACGTTTATCACCTCGTTTTAGTGTCAAGTCTCACAGTTTTGTATTGGTTTTATGCATATTGTGCTTGATTTTACCTTGATCTTGTTTTTAAGTTTTCTTAAGTTCATTTCAGGTACTTTTGATGATTTTAAGGTGAAATGCGATACATTTGAGCCTTTAACACACGTATCATAGCTTGGGCAAGTGCTTGAAGTCACTCATGAAGATCCCACGGAGATCAGAAAAGAGAGAAGTGAAACAGAGGAAAGAATAGTCTTAGATTCGACCGAATCTGAGAGACATTAGACCGAATATATGTAGATTCGACCAAATCTGAGACTTATTCGGTCGAATGAGAGGTAGTCCACAGAGCATTTGACCCTTGGTCACTGGGAATGCCGAATGGAACTCATTCGGGCGAATGAGCTTCTATTCGGCCGAATCAACATCATCATTCGGGCGAATGCTTGACAGAGATCGATCCCTCAAAGCCTCTGGAATAAGCGTATGGAAGACCATTCGGGCGAATGGAATTGTATTCGGTCAAATGAGACTTACATTCGGGCGAATGATAGTGTTTTCCTCCGGATCAACTACTTTTTAGGGTCGGCTCCTATGCATTTTAGGGTTTTCGTAGGTTTTTCTTATTTTGTTATAAATACCCCCTTCCTCTGATGAGAGGAGAGGGAGCTAGGTTTTATACTTTTATGCACTTTTAGTTTTCTTTAGCCTCCAAATTCTTTTAGTTTTAGCTTTCGGTTTTCAGTTTCCTCAACGCTTTGTAGTTCGAATTCTTTTCGTGGATATCAAATTGAAGCTTTTGTGAGTTTAATCTCTTCCTTTGTTCTTAATTAATTGCTTTACTTCATTGCATGTTTAGTTTTATGTTTATCATTTATTAGCATAATTTCTGAATTGTTTTCATTCTTGCGATTCCATTCCATGTTTGTTTCTGTTGCATCTTTGAATATCTTTACGTCTTTAAGCATGAATATGTGTGAGTAATTCCTTTAGGGGTTTTGATTGGTGAAAACCTAGGAAAGCTATGATCTTTATTGCTTAAGGTTGTAGAAACGATGATAATAAATAGTTTCGGAATCCGATGCGAATCTTGTCCTGCCACTCCTTTGGAGACATAGGGTGATTATAGGTCGTTCGTTGTAATTTGTGGAATCACCAACTTCCTCTTGTATTCTTGGATGTCCATGCTAGTTATTATCAGATTTTCTCTAATCTATCACGTTCGGTTTTGAAAGATTCATTCCTAGGGTGAATCCAATCTTGTCCCTGTCTTTCTCTACTTTCTTTATTTCTCTCTACTTGCTTTAGTTTTAATTGAATTTCCAACTACCAATAGTTCGGTTGTGTTAAAAGTTAGAGTCTTGATATACCTTGTTTTCGTGGTTCGACCCCCTACTCCACTATACTCGTATAGTTTGTAGGTTGGAATAAATATTGTTTGCATAACCTGTCTTTTAGTTAACAACCTAAAACACCGGTTATCAAAATGGCGCCGTTGCCGGGGACAAGGCCTAATATTTAGACTTAACTTGTCTTAGCATAACTATATTCCATTTCATTTCTGTTTTAGCATAACTTGTCTTAGCATAACTTGTTTTATCTTTTCTTTTGGTGTGTGGTTGCCTTTGACTTACGTGTTTGCATGCCCCATAGCACGCGTAGGTCAAACCATCCAATTACACCCTTAAATCCTGAAATCCAACGTGTGAGTAGACAACGCCCTTCAAAGCTAACCTCACAATCTGTCCAAGTCCCATCAATATCTTTAATGGCCGACGAACATCAATTGTTTGGTCAATTCGGAACTCCTGGCTCACAAGAGTTCCAAGGGGGTGTAGTACTTCCTGTTGCTAATACACCTTACCAAATACACCCTTATTTCACAAGAATGGTTAAGGAAACACCATTCAGTGGCTTAAGAAATGAATGTCCTCTTCAACACCTAGAGGCATTCTTAGATATTTGTGGACTTATCCCTCCTTGTCCTAATAGCCCTGATTATGTGCGAATGCACCTATTCCATCTGAGTCTAGCGGGAGATGCCAAGGATTGGTACAAATGCTTAGAACCCAATTTAATTATTAATTGGGCTCAACTAAAAACCGCATTTCTAGAAAGGTTCTATCCTACGGTTCGAACACAGGATTGGCATAAGAAAATTGCGTTTTTCACCCAAGAGGATGATGAGAACCTTAGTGCTACCTGGAGTAGGTTTAAAAGAATGATTAAAGCATGCCTCCACCATGAGTATGGGGAAAACCATCTCAACACATTCTTTTACGTTGGTCTTAATGACTCCACCAAAGCACTTCTAGACTCAGCTGTAGGTGGCCAGCTTTCCAAAATTCCTTGCACCCAGGTGAAAGCCAAAATAGAGGAAGTCGCTAAGAATAGTGCTTGGGGAGGAACTAGGAGTCAGGGATTACCTAGGGGAATAAAAAAACGACTAACTTGGACAACATTAGCGCCAAAATAGAAGCCGTTATTGATAAAAAGTTGTCCAAGCTAAGCCTAGCCGGTAGTTCGAACACCCCTCCAGTGCGTGAAAAGCACTTTGCATGTGCCATATGTGGGGGTACCAACCATGATACATCTTATTGTGGTGGTTCACACTCCGAACACGTAGCTGCAGTTAACTATGGAGGGTATAACCCAGAACCGCAAGTGATGAACTATGACGGTTATGGGTATAACCCTGATCATGTGGCAGCCCTCAACTATAGTGGACAGGGACAAGGAGTAGGGTATAGGCAGTAACCTTTCTCGAACAACCAACAGTACAAACCTCCCTTTAACCAAAATCAGGGAAACTTCCACCCGGGATACAACAGAAATGGTCAAGGTGGGTTTAACAACCAAGGTTTCAAGGGGAACCAACCTAATGGGAATATACCTAAGCCTAATGTGTATAGACCCCCAGGGTTCAACCAAGGGCCTAGAAATGGTTCAAACCTACCCTTCTCGCCTAGTCAACTTAATCATGTAGCTCCTCAACCACAACAAGGCCATAACTTAGGCAATGACCAATTAGCCTCCCAAGTAACAACTCTTGCTAAGATTAATCACACTCTAATCCAACAAATTCAACAACTTCAAGCTCAGCAAAATTTGTTTGAAACTCAACTTGCTCAGATAGCCAATCCACCTCCACAATTACTATTCCCATCTCACCCTCAACAAAACCCATCTGCCCAACCTCCACCACAAAGCACTCTTGACTCTAACCCTAAACATCACACATGCAAGACGATCTTCTTAAGATCGGGAACTTCATATTCAGATCCTGCTATAGCTCCAAAAGATGATTTAGGAGAAGGATCCTCACAAGATAGTGGTTTTCAAATAGAAAATAAACACAAAGAGGAGTTTGAGAGAAAAGAAAAGAAGGAGGTTAGTGAAGTGAAAGAGGAACCAAATGTCAAGGTAAATGGGTATAAGGTGAAGAAGAAGGATGAGGATGAGAAATAGAGGGAGATATAGGAAACAAGGAAACTTGAGCATCAACATGCTCTGCCTCTACCTTTTCCTTACAAAAAGGTAGAGAAATAACTTCAAGAAAAGTTTCTTAAATTCCTAGAGCATATGCGGTAGGTTGAAATGAAAATACCATTCTTAGAGGCTATGGAACAAATGCCGCAATATGCTATGCATCTGAAAACCCTCTTAAGGAACAAGAGAAAGCTTGAGGGCAAAGTGATTAGTTTGCCAGAGTAGGTAAGTGCCATCATTCAAGGCACGTGGGCAAAGAAAGAAAAAGCTAGAGGACCCTTTGTGCTCCCAGTCACCCTTGGAAAACTTAATTCTAAGGGAGCACTCATTGACCTTGGGGCCTCCATTAGCCTAATGCCGATGTCCATTGCCAAACAACTAACTTTCGACCTCAAGCCATCAAAGAAAACCATCCAACTTGCCGACCGTAGTATAAAGATACCATATGGGGAATTTGAGGACCTCTCGATCCAAGTCGGGAACATTATGGTTCCATGTGACTTCGTAGTACTTGATATGGTTGAGGATCCCTTTACCCCCCTCATCTTAGGGAGGGATGCGTTGAAGACCTTGGGTGCCCTGATCGACTGTGAATCAGAGACTATAACTTTGAGGGTAGCCCATGAGAAGGTGGTGTTTTCCTTTTCCAAGTCTTCTAGGGAACCCATGGTCTAACAAATCTGTTCCTTTGATATTTTTGATGGCATAGTTGAGGGGTGTGACATTTTTGATGCGCCAGAGTCTGTTGAGGTGACACAGGAGGAAGTGACAACGAAGGGTGTTATTTTCGAAGTCGAGAAGGAATTCGTTGTGATGCAGGATATTTGTGAGAATTTTGACAGTCCTAACGAGCTAGCCCCAAAAGGAAGATGGCTAAGAAAAAGAAAAAGTCCAAAAAAAGAATGAGGGCTCCACCCTAGCTTGGGGGAACCGCGCATTATAGCCCTCCTCCGGATTACCCTGGTTTGACCTTACTTACTTCTGCCACCGATGCTTAGTGGAGGGTCTTGACTCACCAAGCCGGAGGTGATGGAGATGCTAGGAGTGAGTCCACTCCTATGGCCAGTATAATTCCTTTTGTTTCTTTTTCTATGTAAACTTGTAGCGAGCTACGTCGAGCTAAACGACGTTAAACAAAGCACTTATGGGAGGTAACCCAGTTTATTTGGATTTTCGTCAAACTAACTCATAGTACATTGATTTTTTTTAGAAAGCAAGTGTTTTGATTACTAAACGCAAAGGAAGTGCAAAATCGCACTCCATTCGGCCGAATAAGAGGTCCATTCGGCCGAATGGCCATTACGTTAATCAAAACTGTAGAGGTCTCTGAGAATACCGAATGAAGAGATCTATTCGGCCGAATAGATTTCATTCGACCGAATGGAGTTCTCTATTCGGTCGAATAGATCTGCTGAGGAAAACTTTAAAGGTGCTGGTAACCCCGAATGGAGTGATCGTTCGGTCGAATGGTGTGACATTCGACCAAACAGGTTTAGTATTCGGTCGAATGGGAGCAAAGAATTCCTCGTAGCTCATAGCCATTCAATCGAACAAGGCATCCATTCGGGCGAATGGAGCTCTATTCGACCGAATGGATGCTTCATTCGGCCGAATGGAAGCCAGGCCTATAAATATAAACACATTACCCGGGATTTCACACCCACATTTCTTAACTCCTCCAGTTCGGTGGTCTCCCCTCACACTCTTGCTCTCTCTCAAATTCCTCTACTCCCTTCCCAATCATCCTCAACTACTATGGGTCCAAGGAGAACCTTGAGGAACCCCTTTAAGAGGTCCAAAAAGCATGGAAAAGGTTCCTCTTTGGGTGCGGCACGGGAAGCTCAACAAAATGGTTCTCAACAACCGGAGGGCCAACAAAGACTTCCCAACCAGGAATCATGGTTCAATGAGGACCATCCAACGGTAATTTTTGTATCTTTGGAGCAATATGAGCGTTTCCAAAGGCTTAATGTACCAAAAATCAACTCCATTTGTTATTTAGACCTTTTAATTTTGCAATGAATGGGTATATAAGAGTAATTTATTGCACTATTAACTGCATGTGGGTTAGAGAACTGGATAAATATGTGGCACCCAACTCATAAGCTCTGAACTTATAAGTTTCTTAGTTCCCTAACCCTGTGTCAACGGGATGGTAGGCTGCATTTGTCTTTTAGGCTAAGGAATGCAACCTATTTTCTTGATTATGCTGCATTTTGCGCCATGTTTGGTTTCCATAACGAGCCTATTCCGGATAAACAACCGGACAACTCTCGGGTTTCCGAGTTATGGCCTAAAATAGCTGGCCGGCTTGTTTATCCGAATAGAAATATTTATGCTTCGTATGTACAACACCCTGTTTTGCGCATGTTCTTTAAATTTTCTAGGGAGACTTTGTTCCCTTCCCCTAGCCCTCACCTAGTACGAACACATGAGGTGCACATCTTGCACCGTTATCTTGCACCACACAAAGACACTACACTAAGCCTGCCAATGGCGCTGTGGAAGTTTCTAAACAACACAGCCACCCTGAATGCAACCACTGACTTATGTTTAGGGGGACACGTTTTCCGCATTGCTGAATTCTTGAACGCCATGAATCCTGTAGAATTCGATGAACGTTATACCAGTTCCACTACCCTTCACGAGCAATGTCTCGTGCGGGCTGGCTTTATTTTAGCGGACCCCATGCGATGACAGTACTTGAAAAACCGCACCATCCCCCTTCCTTGTCCTCAATTACCTCCCCTGGTCCAGTTTGGGGCCTCGTATCTCTTAGACGGCGATGTGCCGAGATACGCGGTAGAGCCCCCACTTGTACCCCCTCCTCGCCCTCACACACTTTCTATGCGCGACAGACCTAGGGCTTCTACCTCGGTCTTACTAGACCATGATGATTCAGATGATGAATCTGAATCCGATATTATGTCCTCCCTAGGACGCATAGAGAGAAGGCTTGACCAGGTCCTCACCTCGAGCAAAACTTCGAGCGGGCGAACTACCCATGGTATGATATGGCCTATCGCTCCCATATGGTCGGCGAAAGCATGGCCACCCCTTCTTGGTACCCTCGCCATGACACCTATAACAAGATATCACTAAGTCATGGGTTTGACTGGTTGCGGGTGGGTAGGCGTAGGTTTAATAACTTTACCCCACTGGCTCCTAGAAGAGCCTCGGATGACCCAGGTTAGTGAGGAGGAGGACCAAGGGGATGATGAGGAATTTATGGGAGATGAGTAGTGGTAGACCTAACGGCCTCCCTTAGCGCCGAGGACGGCTTCACCCTAGCTTGGGGGGTATCCATAGTCCACTACTCATTCTTTCGCGTGTCCTTTGGTCTTGGTTGTCAGTTTAGTGTTGTGTAGTGTTGCGTTGCTTCGTGTTTTGTGTCTATTTCTAGGTGTTATTTTGCGCTTTGCTTTTTGGTGTTGTTTTCAGGTATTTATATAATAAGTTCCACATGCCGCTGCACCCACGTACTGGTATGATTGCTTACTCGAAAATCCAAATTTATGTATTTAGTTATTTTTATATTTGTTTTTACCCTTCTTTGCATCATGTGTCCCCTTCTTTTGTCCATCATAAGCATGCAAGCTTCTGTTATGCACTTCACGTTGATTTTATGCGAACTCGTATTCTCCTAGCCCTGTGCCTGTTTTGGGTCTGAGTTTATCGACTGTTTTTCACTTAGCTTGGGGGATTTGAGCTTTCTTGGTATGTGGTTTGGATGACTACCTATTGAGGCGCATTTCGACTAACCTAGTGAGGATTTAGCCTTTTAGGACTTTATTACGAGTCTTGTATTATTGAGTGTTAGTCAGGGAATCTTAAGAATTGTGTCTGTTCTCCTCCAGCATAGTCTACTTTTCTAAAGGTTAGGGATGATAACACGTTTGTAGTTAAAGCTACATAGCCAAAGTGCCTACCATGAAAATCAATTTACTCTAGGTTGAGCCAAATTTGTGCCTTTACCTTCTTTTGTAGCCACGCTATCTAACTCCATATGAACCAAATACTCCCTCTTTTTACCTAGAGGATAGTCATGTGATCATAGTGAAGTTGATATTTGTAGCATTATAATATAGGATTTCGGTTTGGGGAAATGATCATTGGATGATTTGACTACATACACTAGTCTTAGTGCATTTCAAAGAAGTATGCACATAGAAAGTTCAGTAAAAGCTTGAAAAGCACAAAAAAAGAAAAAAAAGGGAAAAAGAAAGAAGAAAGAAAAAAAAGAGAAAAAGAAAAGAAAACGAAAAAAAAGATATTAGAGAAAAAGGTTGAGAATAAAGTTGACAAAGTGTATTAGAGTCTATTATTGGGAATTTTGGGATTGACATGGTTGTCGGAAGGCGTAGTCTTCCTCGGTTTTATTTCCCTGGATCACTTACTATCCTCTATTTCAACTCCACATTCCCAAATTCTACCGTACCTCGATCCGAGCCTGCATTACAACCCTTTTCAAACATGTTCGACCTAACTTGATTAGTAAGATCAGTGCTGGAGAGCAGATAAGACACGATTTATGAGATTTCTCCCTGTTTAGGTGTTTAATTCCCGAATCATCTTCAATCGGATGATTTCGAGTGAAACACGAACCCTATAAACACATAAGCTTAATGGAAATTTCCCACACCTCTTGGGAAATAACCTTGGGAGCGTAGACTTGCGACCTCGTTAGGTAGTGGGCAGAATGAACTATGATGTAGCTTGCTTGGTGATCCCGGGTAGGTGTAAAAAGTTGATTGTGCTGTATAAACCCCATTATACTTGCACACCCATGGCTAGGGAAGAGTTTTGCACGTGCACGGCTTGCATTGTCTTGATCTCCACTTCTCATGATCTTCATTCATCTCTTCATTTATTTCTTCATTCATTTTTCCCTAAGCTGTCACTTCACCTTCCTATATCGTTTGCTAGGGACTATTAACGGTTTAGCTTGGGGGAAGTTGATGTGCTCGTTTTAGAGCACGTTTATCACCTCATTTTAGTGTCAAGTCTCGTAGTTTTGTATTGGTTTTATGCATATTGTGCTTGAATTTACCTTGATCTTGTTTTCAAGTTGTCTTAAGTTCATTTCAGGTACTTTTGATGATTTTAAGGTGAAATGCGATACATTTGAGCCTTTGACACACGTATCATAGCTTGGGCAAGTGCTTGAAGTCACTCATGAAGATCCCACGGAGTTCAAAAAAGAGATAAGTGAAACAGAGGAAAGAATGGTCTCAGATTCGACCGAATCTGAGAGACATTAGACCGAATATATGCAGATTCGACCGAATCTTAGACTCATTCGGTCGAATGAGAGGCAGTCCACAGAGCATTTGACCCTTGGTCACTGGGAATGCCGAATGGAACTCATTCGGGCAAATGAGCTTCCATTCGGCCAAATCAACATCATCATTCGGGCGAATGCTTGACAGAGATCGATCCCTCAAAGCCTCTGGAATAAGTGAATGGAAGACCATTCGGGCGAATGGAATTATATTCGATCGAATGAGACTTACATTCAGGCGAATGAGACTTACATTCGGGCGAATGACAGTGTTTTCCTCCGGATCAACTACTTCTTTTTAGGGCCGACTCCTATGCATTTTAGGGTTTTCGTAGGTTTTTCTTATTTTGTTATAAATACCCCCTTCCTCTGATGAGAGGAGGGGGAGCTAGGTTTTATACTTTTATGCACTTTTAGTTTTCTTTAGCCTCTTTTAGTTTTAGCTTTCGGTTTTTAGTTTCCTCAACGCTTTGTAGTTTGAATTCTTTTCGTAGATATCAAATTGAAGCTTTTGTGAGTTTAATCTCTTCCTTTGTTCTTAATTAATTACTTTACTTCATTACATGTTTAGTTTTATGTTTATCATTTATTAGCATAATTTCTGAATTGTTTTCATTTTTCGTGATTTCATTCCATGTTTGTTTCTGTTGCGTCTTTGAATATCTTTACATCTTTAAGCATGAATATGTGTGAGTAATTCCTTTAGGGGTTTTGATTGGTGAAACCCTAGGAAAGCTATGATCTTTATTTCTTAAGGTTGTAGAAACGATGATAATAAATAGTTTCAGAATCCGATGCGAATCTTGTCCTGCCACTCCTTTGGAGACATATGGCGATTATAGGTCGTTCGTTGTGATTTGTGGAATCACCAACTTCCTCTCGTATTTTTGGATGTCCATGCTAGTTATTATCAGATTTTCTCTAATCTATCACGTTCGGTTTTGAAAGCTTCATTCCTAGGGTGAATCCAATCTTGTCCCCGTTTTTCTCTACTTGCTTTATTTCTCTCTACTTGCTTTAGTTTTAATTGAATTTCCAACTCCCAATAGTTCGGTTGTGTTAAAAGTTAGAGTCTTAATATACCTTGTCTTCGTGGTTCGACCCCCTACTCCACGATACTCGTATAGTTTGTAGGTTGGAATAAATATTGTTTGCATAACCTGTCTTTTAGTTATTGACCTAAAACACCGGTTATCAAAGTGTCACCTTTGGAGATAACAACAAGGGAACCATCACTGGTTTAGGTAAAGTAGGTAAGACACTTTCAAATGCAATTGATGATGTGTATTATGTTGAAGGCTTAGAACATAATCTTTTGAGTATTTCTCTATTATGTGACAAAGGTAATAGAGTTGAGTTCCAAGCCAATCTTTGTCACATAGTTAACTATCTAACAGGTGAGCTTGTGTGTGAGGGAATCAGGAAACATGATGTTTACATTACCTTTCTGGATAAAATTCCTCAAGACAAGTCTGTTTGTTTGAGAGCTGTGTCTGACAATAATCAATGGATTTGGCATAAGAGATTTGGACATTCTAGCTTGACACTCTTGAATAAACTAAAGTCTCATGACTTGGTGGTAGCACTCCCTAACATCACGTACGAGGAAGATAAAGTGTGTTCAGAATGTGTCAAAGGGAAACAGGTTAAGATCTCTTTTAAGCCTAAAACAACTTTGAGTACTAGCAAACCCATTAAACTTGTACGTGGTCACAAGGAGGGAACACTCACTGAAGAAGTCCTGGTACGTGGTAGGGTAGCTAGGTCTATAGTGAAGAAGACTTTTGAGGAAGTTCCGGAGGAACAATCCACTGGTTCTGTTCAGGGAACCAAGAGGAAACGGGTACCAGTAAGAACCCCTCGCACTACAAAAGGTACTTCTGTAGAATCTCTAACTACTAGTTCTACTGAATTAAATGCTCGATTGGTTCTTTCTGGTTATCGGGTTGAGAAGGGATATTTTGATGTACCTGCTCTATCTAAGTTTAAAAGTTTGATTGAGTATCAAGGATGGATGCCATTGTTTAATTATAGTGCTGCTAATGTGTCTGGAGTTAGAAACTTTTATGTGAATTTGAAACAGTTGCCTGATATGTCTGTTGGTTCTCGTGTGAATGATGTGGATGTGAGCTTGTCTGTTGCCACTTTGTCTAGCATGTTAAGGGTTCCCAGGGATGGATTTGATAAGTATTCTAGTGATTGGTGGCCTATGTTGGTAGGGGTTACTCCTGATGAGATTTATGAGCATTTGTTTGGAGGAAAGATGTCCAAGAAACCGGGTGTCTTTAAATCTGCTAATTTGAAGAAACCAGTAATGCTAGTTCTGCATTCGTTGTGCAAAAAGGTCTTGATCCCACGGGCTCAAGGAAGGGGAACAATACGCATCATGGAGATGGTTTTGATGTATCTCATGATGAAGAGAATTAAGATTAATCTCCCCTCCTTGATGCTGGATCACATTATGAATTGTTATGGTTCATCTCACTATTTTCTACTTTATGGTTCTGTCATTACTCAATTGCTTATGAATAACAATGTTACTATGAGTGGGTCCACCGTGCCTATCACGGTGTTCACAAAAGCCATCCTAAAGCTAAAGGGTCTTGACATAAGTGGTACTAAGTTAAATTTTAAGATTGAGGAACCAGCAGAGGAGATGAAACCCCCACCAAAGAAGAAAAAAAGGTAGAGGAACCAGCAGGTCAGGAAATGATTCTGAAATGGTTGGAGAATCAGGAGGATATGCTGAGAAAGGTAATAAGTTTTGTTCAAGGCTTGTCAACTTCTTTCAGTACCAGGATAGAGCAGATGGAAAAAATATTAGCTGAAGCTCAAGCTCAGATGGCTTCGGGTATAGGTTCGGGTACTCCAAAGACTCAGCCCGAGGAAGAAGAGCCTGGTGATGAAGATGAGGAGGATGAAGAGGAACCAGTTGCTGATGTAGACGATGACGCTAAGTACGAGGAGGAGGAAGAGAAAGAGAATGATGATGAGGAGTGATGCTGGTTCCCGCTCTTGTTTCCCCTCCCCCTTATTTCTATTCTAAAATAACTGATTCTGTTGGTCTGTATATTTCTCACCCAATCCATGAACTTTCCTTTTGATATGGATTTGGGTTCCTTTTGTTGACCTTTGTTGGCTTATATGGACCATTAATTCTGCTATGGTATGAACTATTTTACTAATCTCTTCTTGCAGCATACTACTTGAATGGTGGTTGATGCCAGTGTATGGATGAGCACATTTAACAATTTATGCACATTACTTCTACTTAAGAGTACTTTTTAATGATGCCAAAAGGGGGAAGTAGTTTAAGAAAGCCTAAGAAGCCTAAGATAGTTTAGATTGTGCCAAGTAGTCAGTTTGATAGTTAGTCTTTGGAACCAGTTAGCTTCACTAACTTGTTCATTTGAGTCTTGAGTCTGTTGGTTGTACTCAAACCTATTTGAGTACTTTATTGGAGTTTTTCTGTGTTTTTAACTTGATTGGTTGCAGGAACTTCAATTAGTTTGTCATCATCAAAAAGGGGGAATTTGTTGAGTCCCTTAGGTTTTGAGTGATGACAAATGATTACAGGAAACAGGTTACAATAAGCATTGCAAATAGTTGGCTAAAAACCAACTGGAATTGAACACTATTTTCCTAGACAAGTTATTACTTATTTATGTTATTCATTTAACTAACTTTTCAATATGTAGGAAATGGTTGGATGTAAATTATTCCATGTACTGGTGGGAAACCAGTAGGAACTGTTTCCTGGACTGCTTTGCTGAAAAGTAGTCACATACTCTTTATTGTACATTAACTATGTTATATGTGCAGTAGTTAAGTTGATTCCAAGACTTGGAGCATAGAGGCCTTTTGAAGACTTTTGAAGAAAGATACATTGTTCATAATGGAAGTATTCAAGGAAGATTCAAGTCTTGAAGATTACATGAAGAAAAGAAGATCTATACTTTAATGCTTAAATCATGTAATGTGCTCTGTAGTATGACTTGCATGTTTGGGTAAAATAAGTGCTTATAAGTGTATTGAGTCATATTATGAATTCTGATACAAAGCTAGAACAGAATTCATAACATACTCAATTCAGGGAACCAGGTTGAGGAACCAGGTTCACTGTACGGAATATCCGAGCTACATGTTTTGAGAAAAATAAAAGATTTTATAAAAATACTTTTTCAAAGAATTATTTTAAGAATATCCTAAGCACCTGGAGATTAGATGAGAATATTATGGTTACCTAAAAACTAGGAGTATCTATCTTATTTGATTCTATCTTATGAGTAAATCAAATAAGACAAATACTTTCCTAAAATCACGTTGTTACTTGTTCATCAAGATTACGTGATTTAAGGAAACTAGGGTTTTTGTATCCAAGTATATAAACTCATCTAGTCTCTCATATTCCGGTGAGTCTATCTGGAATGAAAAAAAGAGTAATTTTTGAGAGTCATATACACTTAAGCACAAAAGCCTATTCATCGAGTCATATACAAGAGCACTCTTAGAGCTTAAACATTTTCTCTTAATTAGCTTTTAGAAGTGAGATTAAAAGAGAATATTTGATTTTGTCAAAGCCTTTAACAGAGGGGTTGAAAGGCTGGGTTAGTGTTTGTGAGTTCAAACACAAGGGGCTTACTAGTGTAAGTCGAGCGCACATTCGGAGTAGAGTGCGGGGTATACTGGTTCCCGGAGTAGGGAAACAGTAGAGTGTCTGTGTTCTTTATTTTTCGGAGTAGATTAATAGAAGAGCATAGGGTAAGAGGACGTAGGCCATAGTTGGCTGAACCTCGTTAAATCTTGTGTTTTCTTTATTGCCTTTCATACATTCCGCTGCTTATAGGGACCAGCCCAACTGGTTCCTCTCATAGATCGAAAAGAAAGAAGAATAGGCCAAGGCTACTTAACACTCAATTCAACCATCCCCCCCCCCCCCCCCTCTTGAGTGCTCTAAAACCTTTAAAATACATCAATTTGAGTCAATATAGATTAAATACATCATTTTGCCTAAATACGCCCAAACCACTTCATATACATCATTTTGAGTCAAAATAATTTCAATAGGATTAAATTAGGCTAAAGAACCTTAAGTTAGGTAGAAAAGAAAATGTTTTGCCTAAAATATGCCTAAATCATTCCATATACATCATTTTGAGTCAAAATAGCACAAGTAGGAAACATTTTGGCGAAGGAACCTTAATTTGGGTAGAAAAGAATATGTTTTCCCATAATAGGTTTAAACCACTCTAGATATGTCGTTGTGAGTCAAAATAGCTCAAATCGGAAACATTTAGGCTAAGGAACCTTAATTTGGGTAGAAAAGAACACGTTTTGCCTAAAATACACTGAAACCACTCCATATACAAAATTTTGAGTAAAAATATCTCTAATTAAAAGCATTTAGGCTAAAGCACCTTAATTTGGGTAGAAAATAACATATTTTCCCTAATTACGCTCAAACCACTCCAAATATGTTGCTTTAAGTCAAAATGGCTCAAATAAAATTAAATTTGGCTAAAGAGCCTTAATTTGTGAAGAAAAGAACAAGTTTTGCCTAAAATATGCCTAAATCGCTCCATATATGTATTTCCCCTAGAACATGTTATAAACACTTGAAATATATCAATTTGAGTCAAAATAGGTCAAATGGGAGTAGTTTTGGGTTGAAAAATGGCATATTTCCCCTAGAACATGCCATACATCAATTTTCGTCAAAATAGGTCATCTACAAGCGATTTTGGGTTAAAAATGACATATTTCCCCTAGAACATGCCATGAACACTTGAAATAGACCGATTTAAGTTAAAATAGGTCAAATGGTAGTGGTTTGGGTAGAAAATGCCCTAAACACTTGAAATACATTGATTTGAGTCAATATAGGTCAAATAGGGTGGTTTAGGGTCGATATTTGCGTATTTTCCACAGAACATGGCCTAAATACTTTGAATAGGATGATATGAGTCAAAATAGGTTAAATGGGAGCGATTTTGAATTGAAAATGACGTATTTCTCTAGAACATGTCATGAACACTTGAAATACATCGATTTGCATTAATATGGGTCAAATAAGAGTATTTTTTGGGTAGAAATTCCCTAAACACTTGAAATACATTGATATGAGTCAATATAGGTCAAATACACCGATTTTGGATTGATATTGGCATATATTCCCTAGAACATGGCCCAAATAGTTCGAATAGGACAACATAAGTCAAAATAGGTCAAATGGGTGCAGTTTTGGGTTGAAAATGATGTATTTTCCCTAGAACATGTCATAAACAATTGAAATACATTGATTTGAGTCAAAATAGGTCAAATGAGAGCGGATTTAGGTTGAGAATGACATATTTCCCCTAAAACAAGCCATGAACACTTGAAATACATTAATTTAAGTCAAATAGGTCAAATGATAGTGGTTTTGGTTAGACAATGCCCTAAAGACTTGAAATACATCAATTTGAGTCAATATAAGTCAAATAGGGCGATTTAGGGTCGATATTTTGTTATTTCCTTAGAACATGGCCTAAATATTTTGAATAAGACGATATGAGTCAAAATAGGTCAAATGGGAGTGGTTTTGGGTTGAAAATGACGTATTTTCAGTAAAACATATCATGAACACTTGAAATACATCGATTTGTGTCAATATAGGTCAAATGGAAGGGGTTTTGGGTAGAAAATGCCATAATGACTTTAAATACATCGATATGAGTCAATATAGGTCCAATAGGCTAGTTTGGGTCGATATTAGTATAATTCCCTTAAAACATGGCTCAAACACTTCGAATAGGACTATATGAGTCATAATAGGTCAAATGGGAGTAGTGTTGGGTAGAAAATGGCCTTAACACTTGATTACATTGATTTGAGTCAATATAGGTCGGATTTGTAATTGGGATCATATGTCATAAGTTAGTATCATATGCTATAACACCCCCAAATTACTAAGATAAGAATACTAATTTTAGTAACTTGGGGGTATTATCACCACGTGCTACCACGCTTCGGCTGTGCTAACTAATTACTATATTGCAGCGGAAGAAAAACTCGATTTATTTATAAAAAAATAATTTTGATTATCCAAAGGTACAAAAATTGAATAAGAAAAATTATGAAAACTCCTAACTAATACGTGCCCCTTAATATAATGCTCCCATGCACAGCCTACTCTCCATAAATGATAAGTAGGGCAAACCAAAAATAAATAGGAAAATACGTGTCAGTGTAAAAAAATTGTGTACATATACATGCTAAAAGAAATACTTTGACTTTTAAATTTCTTTATTTTGAACTTGCGTTCTTATAAATTAATAAACTTTGAACTTTCCTTTATAATAATCCAATTCAAATGAAATTATTAAAACACTTAATAAAATACAATTTCCTCTTCTTATATCCCCTCCTTGATCCTAAGTGTGCACACCCCCAAATTAGTTATCCCATCACGGATCTATCCTTGGAGTTTTCTTTTATTTTCCAACTAGTGGACTTTGAAGCATGAATCCTTCTTGATTATGAAATCAAGCGGTAATGTATAATAACAGTAAGCATGAACCCTTTTTTATTATGAAATCAAGCGGCAATGTATAATAATAATAAATCTCTTTTTATAACTCCTTTAAATACAAAAACCTTTCTTTAATTATTAAAAATCATTGAAAATTATTAAATCTCAAATGCCATTCGGCGCTTCTGAAATATGATACATATTAAATAAAATAAGATAAATGTATATCATCAATTTTTTTAAAATCATAATTTCAAATAAATAACCATATATATATATATATAAATGGCGTATGGCTAAAATTTAAATTATAATTTATTTAGAAAAATACATAATAAAAATATCTTAATACAATATAACTCAACAAAATATTTAATTGTACATAAAAATATTTAACACATATACGTACCTTAAATTCTAGTATTTCCTAGCAACTTTCTACTAAACTTCAAGATGATCTTCCTATTAATTATTATGAACTAATTAATATAATGCAACACAATAATATGCATAAAATATTAAAACTTTAATTAAATTTAGAAATAGTTTTAAGAACTAAACAATTTGTACAACAATGAAAATAGTTAGGGAAAAGAGGAAACTCACGGTGGTTGGTGGTTATTAGTGGCGCAAAGTGGCCAAAGGGATGGAGAGAGAGTCCAGAGAGAGGGAGAAAGTTTGAGAGAAATAGAAATGGTTAATGATTTTGTGTGAAAAAATGTGTGAGGGTTAAGGATCTATTTATAATAGAAATTAGGATAAATTTTAGGATTTAAAAACACTAAAAGATAATTATAAATTTAAAATGATAATTATCCTCTAAAATTTTAGAAAAATCTTATTTTAAAATAATTAAATTATTAAATAGTTTAACCAATTAAATTATTTAATTCAAAACAAACCTAATAGAATTAGTTAAAAAAGATAAAATTTTATAAAAATAATAATATTAATTTTTTTGTTGAAATATCAGTCGTAGAAAAAGGATATGATAAGGTTAGAATATAATATTTTTTAAATTAAAACTATCTTTTCAACTAAAACTATCTTTTAAATAAGGATAAAATAAATATACTAATAATTTTCATTTTAATTTTTTTAAAAAATACTAATCATGGAAGCTGGCCATGATTAGATATGGGCAAATTTATTTTTTATTTTATTATTTTTTTATAAATATATTCGATTCTTAATATAATCGGCTTTAAATTAAAAAAATATTTATAAATATCTTAAACTAATTTTTTTACTAAGAATGATATTTTAGAAGCTTCTAGAATATTCTATAATAAAAGTAGATACTCGGGATATTTTTTGGGATTTTTTAGAGGGCTTTTTGGGAATTTAATGGAATAATTGAGGAATTAAATATTTATTTATGAAATTAAGTAATTTTCTTAATAAAACTATAAAATAAATATAAAAATGGCAGTCCATAAATATAATTGGGACAAAATACTTTTTAAATTATTTAATTATACTAAATCGTTTTTAAAATAATTTTATTTAAAATGCTAATATATAATGTACATTTAATTTTAAATATAACTTAGCATATAAAAGTTTTTAATATAATATCTAAAATATAGGGTATTACAGTCTACCTCCCTTAAAATAAATTTTGTCCTAAAAACTTGAAAACATTTCATAAATTTTTTAAATGCGATGCACGTGGCATATACAAGTAATTCATGTAACTTATATAATTAACTGTTGTATGTCCTGAAAATGGCAAAGCGCAAAAGTCTATCGCATTCTACCCCCTTAAAAGGAAGTCATGTCCCTGTGACTCGACTACTAACCTTAGAAAAGAACTTCGGATATTTCTTCCTCATTTCATCTTCTGCCTCTCGAGTTGCCTCTTCGGTCTCATGATTTTACCATTCACTTTTACTATTTTTACATCTTTGTTTTTGGTGCTTCTTACCTTACTATCCAAGGTTCGAACTTGTCTTTCTTCATAAGTCAAATGTTCTTTTATTTCTATTGATTTAAGACATAACACATGACTCGGATCTGGTACATATTTTCTCAATTGAGATATGTGAAATAGGTTGTGCACTATCTCTAGTTCATTAGGCAAGTCCAAATCCTACACTTTCTTCCATAAAGTACTACAGTTTCACTTATATAATTATAACACATCAGAATCTTATACTTTCTTCCATGAAGTGCCTCAAAGGGTGTCATTCCAATACTAACATGATAACTGTTATTGTGGGAAAAAGTCCATGACCCTTGATACTCCATCACACATGCCCTTAACATATCTTTCAAGGTTTATGATATTTTACCAAGAATTTCATATAAGCTTTTCCTAATTGGTTCATCTTCTAGGTGCTCTTCATGGGTATGAAAACGACTGTCTTAGTGAGTCTATCCATAGTCACCCAAACGGTATCATTATCGGCCTTTGTTTTATGCAGAGCTCCTACGAAATCCATCGAGATTGAATCCCATTTACAACTAGGAACTTTCAATGGTTGAACCTTACCTTGCGGGCTCTTATGATCAATCTTTACCTTATAACAAGTAAGGCACCCAGCCACACATTCGACTACTTCCTTTTTCATATTTAGGCACCAAAATGTTTTCTTCATGTTCTCGTACAACTTATCTCTTCCAAGATGTATAGAGTAAGGTGAACTATAAACTTCTTCCATCAATCTATTCTTTAAATCTCCTCGATTGTATGAAACAAACAATCTTCCATTAAACCTTATACTCTCATCATCAACAATAACAAAATCTAAGGTATGTTCTTCTCAGATTTTCTCTTTGATGTTTCCCAACATTTCATCCTTCGATTGGCTTTTTCGAATCTCATCATCAATGGATGGTTGGATTATAATGACATTAATACATTCTTATACTCCTTGTTCCACTACCTCTAAGTTCATTTTTTGGAATTATCTACAAAAGTGATTAGGCAAAATTATTGCATTTATCGAATGGTTCGACTTCCTACTTAATTCATCTGCCACAACATTAGCTTTCCCTTTGTGATATTGAATCTCGAAATCATAATTTTTGACAAGTTCCAACCATCTCTTTTAACTAATATTTAACTCTTTATGGGTAATGTACTGTAAACTCTTATGATCAATATAGATCTTATAAGTTTCTTCGTCAAGATAATGTAATCTTAAGCAACACTATTTTTGCTAGCTCTAAATCATGAGTCGGATAGTTAACCTCATACGGTTTCAATTTCCTAGAGGAATAAGATATAATCCTTTTGTTTTGCATCAATACAAAACCCAACCCAAACTTGGATGCATCACTATAGACCTCATATTTATTACTCTGATCTGGTAAGACAGACTGATGCCAATGTTAACTTATCTTTAAAGGTTTAAAATGCCTCTTCACACTCCGGAGTCCACACAAACCTACACTTCTTTTTCATAAGGCTAGTCATGAATCTAGATATATTTGAAAAGTCATTTATAAATCTCCAATAACAGTCTCCTAATCCAAAAAAACTTTAAATACCCGATACACTCTTTTGTGTTGGCCATTCACTTACTACTTGAATCTTTGCTGGATCCACGGATACACCTTCCTTAGATATCACATGTCCCAAAAAGGATACTTTCTACAACTAGAACTCCCACTTAGAAAGCTTAGCATACAATTGATTTTCCCTTAAGGTTATCAAAACCAACCTTAAACGTTCTTTGTGATCATCCTTATCCCATGAGTATACCAAAATATCATCAATAAAAACAACCACAAACATATCTAAGTAAGGCATAAAAATTAGGTGCATCAAATTCATGAACACTGCTGGTGCATTAGTCAACACAAATGACATTACTGTAAATTCATAGTGTCCATAACAGGTTCTAAACACACTGTTCGGGATGTCTTGTTCGGCAATCCTCTACTGGTGATATTCAGACCTCAAATCAATCTTAGAAAATACCCCAACCCCTTTCAATTGATCAACTAGGTCATCTATCCTCAAAAGTTGGTAATTATTCTTCACAGTCACATTATTCAATTCTCTATAATAAATGCATAACCTCAAACTTCCATCTTTCTTCTTGAAAAACAACACTAGGTCTCCTAAGGTGACGAACTAGACCTAATATAACCTTTATCTAATAGATCATCCGATCGAGTCTTCAACTCCTTCAATTTAGTTGGTGCCATCCTAGAGGGGTCTTAGAGATCATTCCAGTTCTAGGCACTAGATCTATGGTAAACTTGACATCTCTAATTGGAGGCATTTCTGAAATATCTTTTGGAAAAATGTCCGGAAATTCGCAAACAACTAAAATCTCTTATTTATTTCCATCTTCTAATTCCCGAATTTCTTGAACACTCTATAGGTATAAATGATAGCCCTTCTGCACATATTTCTTTATTTGTAAGGCTGAGATAATCTTTAATCCAGATTTTCCCTTCTCTTTGATAAGTCACCCTGATCTTATTAGGTCCAACCCAGGATACCTATTGAGCTTCACACTCAATCCGAGCTTTAAATTTTCCATCCAATCCATACCCAAGATCACATCTAAGTCACCCATTTCAAATTCTATTATGTCTGATGAGAATTCAACTCCTGAAATTACTATAGGCATTTTAGAATGCAACTTAGTACAACTCATAACTTCTTCGGGCAGTAAAGCCACATCTAATGAAATGGATTATGACTCTTCTAATTTTAGACTTCCTACTAAAGTCTTATAAATGAATTAATGAGATGCTCCTTAATCAAAAAGAAATTTTGCAGACAAATTACAGATAGAGAAATTACCAGCTATTACTTCAGAAATAGATCCAATCTCATAGTTGTTCATAACAAATACTCGACCTTTAGGAGGATTATAATTTGCACTTAACGCAGGTTTAGGATTCCCGTTTGGTTGGATTAAACTAGGTTGCCATTTTGATAAGGTTTCCCATTTTGGGTAGGGCCACTAAAGGTCTTTTTATAACATTTATACTCTCGATGTCCCAGTTTTTGACAAAAACGACAAGTTACAAGGTTACCTTCATAGTCCCTCCCGGGGTAATTCTTGTTACACCTTTTGCAATGGATAATTTTATTATGCTTCTCACCATCCCCTTGGTTTTCTCTTCCCTTCCCAAGGTTTCCCCTAAAGTCTCTTTTCCCTTGAATATTACCATTAGTTATAGTCCTTTTATCACCTCCATGAAAGTTTTCATTCCCTTTTCTCTTTTCCCTGTAGACTTGGTTCTCTAATTCTCTTCCCCTAATCTCATACAAGTGGGTAGCTCTCCTATACACCTCATCTAAGGTTTTAAAAGTGACCCCTCCTAGCTTCCCTTACAAGGTTAAGGTTAGGCCTTATTCAAATCTTTGTGCTTTCATGGCTTCGATCGAGACTACCTCTAGAGCAAATCTCTTAAGTTCAATAAACTTAACAAAGTATTCATTAATGGTCATGCCTCCCATTCTAAGGTTTGTAAATTCTATGCACTTTTGTTTCTTAAGGTAAGGTGGATAGAACTTATTTCTAAGGGCTTCTTTAAAGGTTGACCACCCAAAACCAGGAGTTCATTCGATGTTTTCCTTAGATTAAGTACACCACAAGTCAACTTCTTCCTTAAGGTAAAGGACTGCATTATTTACTTTCATATTCTCGGGACAATTTACAGCATCAAACATTTTATCAAACTCTCTAATCCAGTTTTCTAGGCTTGCTGTGCCTTCTTTTCCATTATAGCTCGGAGGTTTGCTACTAGAATTTTTTTTGAAAATCTCTCCAAAGTTGTCATTTTTTGGCTGTATATTCATTTGATTAGCCATTACTTGAGCTAGAGATTGAGTTAAAGCGGTTAGGTGCTTGATTGTCCTCCTTAGGCTACTTTAGGTGGTTTGAGAATTTTGATTAAGCATTCGACCCGACATATCGCCTGAAAGATCACATAATCATGTTGAATTCATATTTAAACACTTGAAACATATAAATCCTAAAACAAACATTAACTTTATTCAAGTAATCTTTTCCCATTTAACGAACTTCTTGACTAAAATACTTGACTTTTAATTGACTATAGATATGCATTTGAAAAAAATGGATACATTTAAGCACATAATTCACACTTTCTTAATTTAATTTACTTGAAACATACTTTCTCTTATCCTTAATAAAGTATATAACCTTAACTTGCAACAACTAATCCAGATTGGTCATTTAATTTGACCTTCCTTGATTGTACTTAGGTGTACTTGAAATTTTTATTTTGCAACTATTTTATTTTCAAAACTTTTAATAGTGTACTTGACTTTTATGTGGGTAAATCAAGCCAATGGTTTCCCAGGTAAGTTACGTGCGACGACGTTGACGAGAGCATTTCCTAGCCAGAAATTATTATTTAATGGAACACTCCCCAAGGTCGGTCGAACCTTCTTTAGATAGAGAGTGTTACACTTGATCACCAACATTTCCATCTTTCCAAAACCAAAATATTTTTTATGAAAATACTTTATTCTATGCTTGAGAATGCGAAACTCTATCTTACATGCCTATTGCTATGTCTACCCACAAGTTTACTATTTTTAATATTAATCTTTTATTACATGGAAAATTGATACCACTTTGTAACACCCCCAAATTACTAACATAAGAATAATAATTTTATTAACTTAGGGGTATTATCGCCATGTGTTACCATGCTTCGGCTATGGTAACTAATTATTATATTGTGGCGGAAGAAAACTCGATTTATTTATAAAAAAATAATTTTGATTATCCAAAGGTACAAAAATTGAATAAAAAAATTATGAAAACTCCTAACTAGTATGGGCCCCTTAATGTAATTCTCCCATGCACATTTATTCTTGTAAACCTACTCACCATAAATGATAAGGGCGAACAAAAAAAATAGGAAAATACGTGTCACTGTAAAAACACTGTGTACATATATATGCTAAAAGAAATACTTTGACTTTTAAATTCCTCTATTTCAAACTTGCATTCTTATAAATTATTAAAGTTTGAACCTTCCTTTATAATAATCCAATTCAAATGGAATTACTAAAACACTTAATAAAACACAAATTCCTCTTTTTATATCCCCTCCTTGATCCTAAAGGTGCACATTCCTAAGTTAGTTATCTCATCACAGATCTATCCTTGGAGTTTCCTTTTATTTGCCAACAAGTGGACTTTGAAGCATGAACCCTTCTTGATTATGAAATCAAGCGGAAATCTATAATAATAATAAGCATGAACCCTTCTTGATTATGAAATCAAGTGGTAATGTATAATAGTAATAACTCTCCTTTTATAACTCCTTTAAATACAAAGACCTTGCTTTAATTATTAAAATTCATTGAAAATTATTAAATATCAAATGTCATTCGGCCCTTTTGAAATATGATACATATTAAATAAAATAAGATAAATGTATATCCTCAAATTTTTTAAAATCGAAATTTCAAATGAATAACCATATATATATACATATATAAAAAAATGATGCATGGCTAAAATTTCAATTATAATTTATTTATCATAATACATAAAAAATATCTTCATATAATATAATTCAACAAAACATTTAATTGCACATAAAAAGATTTAACACATATATGTACCTTAAATTCTAGTACTTCCTAGCAACTTTCTACTAAACTTTAAGATGATTTTCCTATTAATTAACATAAACTAATCAACATAATGCAACACAATAATATGTTTAAAATATTAAAACTTTAATTAAATTCAAAAATAGTTTTAAGAACTAAAAAATTTCTAAAATAATTAAAATAGTTAGGGAAAAGAGGAAGCTCATGGTGGTTGTTGGTGGCGCAAGGTGGTCGAAGGGATGGAGAGAAAGACTAGAGGGAGAGTGAGAAAGTTTAAGAGAAGTAAAAATGGTTTAATAATTTTTGTATGAAGATATATATGAGGTTTAAGGGCCTATATATACTAGAAATTAGGATATGTTTTAGGATTTAAAAATATTAAAAGATAAGTATAAATTTAAATATTAATTATCCTCTAAATTTTCAGAAAAATATTTTATTTTTAAAATAATTAAATTATTAAATAGTTTAACCAATTAAAATTATTTAATTCAAGGCAAACCGAATATAATTAGTTAAAAAGATAAATTTTATAATAATAATAATATAATTTTTTTTTTGAAATATCAATCATAGAAAAAGGATATGATAAGGTTATAATCTATTATTTTTTAAATTAAAACTATATTTTTCAATTAAAACTATATTTAAATATAGGATAAAATAAATATAATAATAATTTAAATTTTTTTAAAAAAAAATACTAATCATGGTAGCTGTCCATGATTAGATATGGTCGGATTTATTTTTTATTTTATTATTTTTTTGGTAAATATATCCAATTCTTAACAATAATTGGTTTTAAATTAAAAACAATATTTATAAATATCTTAAACTAAGTTTTTTTTGCTAAGAATAATATCTTAAAAGCTTCTAGAATATTCTAGAATAAAATTAGATACTTAGGATATTTTTCGAGATATTTTAAAGGGCTTTTTTGGAATTTAATGGAATAATTGTGGAATTAAATATTTATTTATGAAATTAAATAATTTTCTGAATAAAATTATAAAATAAATATATAAATGGCGGTCCATAGTTAAAAATTTGGCCAAAATATGCTTTAAATTATTTAATTGTACTTAAATGTTCTTAAAATAATTTTATTTAAAATGCTAATACATAATGTACATTTAATTTTAAATATAACTTAGCATATAAAAGTTTTTAATATAATGTCTAAAATAGGGGGTATTACATATGCTCATTCTGTTTCGCATAAAATTACCAAGATCACTAAATGTAGATAATCTTTTTGATCATACAAATTTGGGTGAAAAATGGCATGCTTGAACTTTACATTTAAAATACATTGCATTTTATTTATACTTTAATGATATTGTAATCAATCTTATGTATGCAAAGGATTCAACGAGAAGCCATTCTCCACCATAGAAATCGATGTCGTCTATAACAAATTGGCCAAGTATTCGACAAATAATTTTTTTTAGATTATGGACCTTACCTATTGTGTATTTACAGGATGATAACATTGTATTTTTTTATACATTAACTTTATTTATTGGGTCCTAGTTTTGGTGTCACTTAATGGGTGATTTACAACCCTATTAGTATATATATGAATGCAAATCATCATATGTACATGTACTTTGGTTGGTAATTGCAAATGTAATAGCATTTTTTTGAAAAATTAGAATTGTGTACCAGGTTTTGGAAATGAAGTTGTATATACTTTGAGCATAGTAGGGATCAAATGAAAGCGTACAAAAAAAATTTATATGTGGCGGGTGTTAGAGACACCCGTTGCTTATTAATCGTTTGTAGCATTTTTTAAATACTGAAAATATATTAATATGAGAAGTATAATACAAATACCGCCGCGAATTAATTGATAAATATGCAATGTATTTTCCCATAAACCAGCACTAATTAATTGATAAATATGTTGTGTAATTTAATACACCCGCCGCATATTAATATCGTTTGCGATGTACTTTTTACGCTACAAATTAAATTGATTAATTTGCTGCCATCCTAAACGTTGCTAGCATTTTGACGCTGCATATAGTACTAAAAAACCCGCCGTATATTTTTTAATTTCTACTAGTGCACATATTGGGCCACAGATCTTCTCTTTCCAGGCCAGAACCATTTAGCCGTTATTCTTCTCTAATAGTTCTTGAAGCCCTCTACATGACCCCCAATAGGAGAGTCATGGTATTCATAGAGTATTGATTGGATCACTGCATTAGAAATAGGCAAAACAATTCAGTTTCTGTATATCAGTATTCCTTTTTCCAGCGTGTACCCCTTTGGAGCTCCCTTCCCTGCTTCCATGTCCCGTTTCAGTTGGGCTATGAAAGGGTCATATTCTATAATCTCCTGTAGCTCTTCCCAAGGCATTCCTTTGGCACTCAACATTGCACAGAGCTTAGATTCACCCAAGTTTTGCCTAGACAAGGCGTTCGCAACCAGATTGGTTAACCTAGTTTGATATACTTTGTCAATGTTATACCCCAATAGTTTACACATCCACTTATGATGATATTCAGGGCCCACCTCCCTTTGACGCATCAAATATTTAAGGCTTTGATGATCAGTTCTAATGACAAACTTCCTTCCCAACAAATAGTGCATCCCCTTTTGTACAGCTAACACCACAACCTTAATCTCTTGCTCATAGATTGACTTAGATCTTGCTCTAACTCCCTAGTTCTTGCTAAAAAATGCTACTAGGTTTCCATTTTATTACAAGAATGCCCCAACTCCATGACCACTTGCACTAACCACAACTAAAAAGGGTTCCTAAAAATCGGGCATAGCCAGCAATGACACGTTGATCATGGCTATTTTGAGGTCCTTAAATGCCTTTGATGCTTGATCAGTCCACCCAAAAAATATATTTTTTCAATTGCTTTATCAAAGTCCCAGCTATTCCAGCATAACCTGCTACAAAATTCCGAAAGTAGCCTGTCAATCTCAGAAAACCCCTAAACTCTTTTAAATTTTTGGGTAACTGCCAATCCACCATCGCTTGTACCTTGGACTAATCCACTGCCACACCTTCTCAAGATATTACATGACCTAAATATGATTTTTGCCTTTTTCCAAATTCACACTTCTTTGCATTGGCATATAGCTTGTGGGATAACAACAGTTGTAAGACTTGAGACAAATGGAGTGCATGTTTAGTTTCATTAACACTATAAATGAGGATGTCATCGAAAAACACTAATATTAACCTCCTTAATACGGCTGAAACATGTCATTCATCAGAGCTTGGAATGTGGCAGGGACATTGGTTAGCCCAAATGTCATTACCAAGAATTCATAGTGCCCATCACGTGTTCAAAACGCGATTTTTGGAACATCCTGCTTCCTTACTCTAATTTGATGATATCCTAACTTAAGATCCAACTTAGTGAATATGGTGGCATCATGTAATTCATCAAGTAGCTCATCAATCACTATGATCAGATATTTATCAGGAACAATGGCCTGATTCAACGCTCTATGGTCTACGCAAAAGCTCCAAGACCCGTCTTTCTTCTTCACCAGTAGGACAGGACTAGAAAATGGGTTGTTAGATATTCGAATAATTCACACTTTTAGCATATCATGGTCCAAATATTCTATTTCATTCTTTTGTATGTGTGAATAACGATAAGGCCTGACATTCGCCGGATTGGTTCCCTCGTGCAAGATGATTGCATGGTCACGACCTCGAGATGGTGGTAAGCCTTCTGGTAGTTAGAATACACTCCTAAACTACTGTAATACCCCCTTCAAATATTCTGGCACCTCCAGCTCATTTTCCCCTTATCTTCTTTCATATTTGTATGGTTAAATTCCACTAAATACCCCCGTCCCACTTTCTTCAACGTTTTTACCATGGCCTTGAGAGACACCTGTGTTTGTCCTAGGGAAGCATCCCCTTGCAATGATACTATTTTCCCTTGTAACCCAAATTAGAGAGTTTGAGTCTTCTAATTGGTGGACATAGTCCCCAATATTCTCCAACCACTGTATCCAAAGTATCATGTCTGAATTTCCTAATGGAAGAGCTAGGAATTCCTCTATTATGGTTAACTCAGGAAACTTGATTTTAACTCCCTTACATTCACCCATTCCTTTTACTGCCACTCGTGTTCCCAAAGATACCCCAAATGTATTCATCTTAGTCATGGGTACTACTATTCTCTTAGTGGTGGCTATAGATATAAAATTATGCATAGCACCAGGATCTATCATTATAATCACCTCACACCCACTAACCATTCCTCTTAACCTCATAGTTCTCGAGTTTGTGATGCCCATAACACAATTCAATGAGATCTCTACCTTCCTATCCTCAGGTTCTTCATTTTCACATCCGTTCCCCAGATCTACCTCTTGCTCTTCTTCTTCTTCACCCTCAAACACCATTAACACGCTCAACTCTTTCCTCTTACACTAATGGTTTACTAACCACTTTTCATCACATCAAAAGAACATACCCTTTTCTCTTTTCTCTTGAAGTTGGTTTTAGGTTAACCGCCTAACACCATAATTAAATATAATACACGCATAACAAACATCAAGTTTACAACATGGATTATAAACATACAATTCATGATTCTGGAAACATTAATTTGTAAATTTACCTCCAGCCATTGCAAGTTTGCTAGGAGGAAGATGTAGACCAATGAACCTCATCGCGGTGTCGAAACTACGATCAAATTTTTCTGAATTTTGGTGTTGAACCCTCACTCTCACTAAGATGGTGTTTTGTATATTTGAGAGTTGGATACAGTGACCCTTATCAAAAATAACTCACGCATGAATGACATATATATAGAAAGTTTTGCTATAAAAAAACTCCTACTTACATGAGTCAGTTAGTGGGTATGGTAGTTATGGAGATAGTGGGATAGTGGTAGTTAGTTTCCTTGATCATGGGAAACTAATTACCAAGATAAATGGACCACTTTCTTAATAATGATTATTTATTTTTCATAAATAATCCAATATTCTCCCACTTGGTCCATTTAAAAAGAAAACCCAATATATGAATCATAGCGACGAATTCCCTAATAGCGAGAAATAATATTCCATGCATCACAATATATTTAGTTTTCCACTGCACATACAACTAAATGAGTAAACGTTATGTTCACTCTAGGTCAAACAAAGCAACATTTCTTATTGAAATAACCAATACATAAATGTAAGAAATATCAAAACTTAATGAAAAAGGTTTCAATGCAACAAATGAATGTTTCACATGACAGAACCAAGTCCTATCTTTTGTACATGACCCTTGAAACCATTAACTGGCATGCCTTTGGTCAAGGGATCAGCAATCATCAATTCAATGCTAATGTGTTCTATGATCACTTTCTTTTCTTGAACACGTTCTTTTACGGCTTGAAATTTTATGTCAATGTGTTTGCTTTTACTTCAACTTTTATTATTCTTATCCATAGAAACTACAACTAAATTATCATAATACGTCCTTTTTGGGAGAATGATAGAGTTAACAACTCTTAACCCAGATATGAAACCTTTTAGCCAAACACTATGTGATGTAGCCTCGTAACAAGATATAAATTCATCCCCCATAGTAGAAGTAGAAATTAAGGTCTGCTTTGCACTCCTCCAAGAGACGGCACCATTGGCTAGCATGAACACAAATCTTGAGGTGGATTTTTGTGAGTCAATGTAACCACCATAATCGGAGTCTGAATAGCCCACAACTTCAAGATCTTTTATTCGTTTATACATAGGCATATAATCCTTGGTACCTTGAAGGTATCTTAATACTTTCTTTACAGCCTTCCAGTGATCAAGACCTAGGTTACTCTGATATCTTCCCAATACTCCAATAGCATATGCAGTGTCAGGTCTAGTGCAAACCTGAGCATACATAATGCTTCTTACAACTAAAGCATATAGAATATTTTTCATTTGTTCCCTTTCAATGTCATTCCTAAGACATTTCTCCAAACTAAATCGATCACCCTTTATAATAGGTGCTACACTTGGTGAACAATTTTCATATTATATCTTTCAAGTACTTTGTTGATGTAGGCCTCTTGAGACAAACCCAAAATGCCTCGAGATCTATCTTTATGGATCTTAATGCCAATTACATAAGATGCCTCACCCATATCTTTCATTTCAAACTTGTTTGAAAGAAATTGTTTAACCTTACATAGCAACCCTTTGTCATTAGTAGCCAGCAAAATATCATCCACATATAATATAAGAAAATAGATTTTACTCCTACTAACCTTGTGGTATATACTTTGATCCATGATATTTTCTTCAAAACCAAATGAAGTTATCACTTTATGGAACTTCATATACCATTGGCGAGAAGCTTGTTTTAGTCCATATATGGATTTATTAAGCTTACAAACCAAATGCTCACCCTTTTCCGAGAGGAATCCTTTAGGTTGTTTCATAAAAACCTCTTCCTCTAAGTCACCATTCAGAAATGTTGTTTTCACATCCATTTGATGTAACTCAAAGTCAAAATGAGCTACTAATTCCATGATCACTCGAAAAGAATCCTTCTTTGATACGGGAGAAAAAGTCTCTATGAAATTAATTCCTTCTCTTTGAGTGAACCCTCGAGAAACAAGTCTAGCCTTACATCTCTCAATGTTGCCTAATGAGTCTTTCTTTGTCTTAAAGACCCACCTACATCCAATGGCTTTTACACCATTGGGCAACTCAACAAGATCCCAAACTTTATTAGACGCTATAGAATTCATTTTATCTTTCATGGCACTCATCCACAAGTCAGAACCCATTGAGTTTGTGGATAGTGAAAACATAATTAGATCATTGTCAACTTTAACATTACAATCCGATTCTTACAAATACACCTCATAATCATAATAAATCATTGATCTTCTTGCTCTAATAGATCTTCTTAAAGGAACTTGATCAATGTGTCGATCACCTATATGTTCCTCATTTGCGTTATTATCCATTAAATTGTTATCAGCATTTTGTGGAGTTTTATTGGCTACTGGTTTCATTACACCCAGTTAAACTTGAGGGACATGAACAATAACTGAAGGTTTTAGAGCACTCAAGAGGGGGGGGGGGGGGGGGGGGTGAATTGAGTGTTAAGTACCCTTGGCCTATTTTTCTTTCTTTTCGATCTATGAGAGGAACCAGTTGGGCTGGTTCCTATAAGCAGCGGAATATAAGAAAAGCAATAAAGAAAACACAAGATTTAACGAGGTTCAGCCAACTATGGCCTACGTCCTCCTACCCTATGCTCTTTTATTAATCTACTCCGAAAAATAAAGAACACATACACTCTACTGTTTCCCTACTCCGGGAACCAGTATACCCCACGCTCTACTCCGAATGTGCACTCGACTTACACTAGTAAGCCCCTTGTGTTTGAACTTATAAACACTAACCCAGCCTTTCAACCCCTCTATTGAAGGCTTTGAAAAAATCAAAGGTTCTCTTTCAATCTCACTTCTAAAAGCTAATTAAGAGAAAATGTTTAAGCTCTAAGATTGCTCTTGTATATGACTCGATGAATAGGCTTTTGTGCTTAAGTGTATATGACTCTCAAAAATTACTCTTTTTTTCATTCAGAGAGACTCATCGGAATATGAGAGACTAGATGAGTTTATATACTTGGATACAAAAACCCTAGTTTACTTAAATCACATAATCTTGATGAACAAGCAATAATGTGATTTTAGAAAAGTATTTATCTTATTTGATTTAATCATAAAGATAAAATCAATTAAGATAAATACTCGTAGTTTTTAGGTAACCACAATATTCTCATCTAATTTCCAACTACTTAGGATATTTTCAAAATAATTCTTTGAAAAAGTATTTTTACAAAATATTTTATTTTTCTCAAAATACGCAGCTCAGATACTCCGTACAGTGAACCTGGTTCCTCAACCTGGTTCCTTGAATTGAGTATGTTATGAATTCTGTTCTAGCTTTGTACCAGAATTCATAATATGACTCAATACACTTATAAGCACTTATTTTACCCAAACATGCAAGTCATACTCCGGAGCACATTACATGATAAAACTAGATTAAGCATTAAAGTACAAATCTTCTTTTCTTCATGTAATCTTCAAGACTTCAATCTTCCTTGAATACTTCCATTTTAAACAATGTATCTTTCTTTGAATGTCTTCGAAAGGCCTCCATGCTCCAAAACTTGGAATCAACTTAACTACTGCACATGTAATATGGTTAATGTACAATAAAGAGTATGTGACTGCTTTTTAGCATAGCAGTCTAGGAAACAGCTCCTACTGGTTTCCCACCAGTACATGGAACAATTTACATCCAACCATTTCCTATATATAGACAAGTTAGTTAAATGAATAATATAAATAAGTAATAACTTGTCTAGAAAAACAATGTTCAATTCCAGTTGGTTTCCAGCCAACTATTTTCAATACTTATTGTAACATGTTTCCTGTAACCGTTTATCATCACTCAAAACCGAAGGGACTCAACAAATTCCCCCTTTTTGATGATGACAAACTAATTGAAGTTCCTGCAACTAATCAAGTTAAAAACAGAGAAAAACTCTAATTAAGTACTCAAATAGGTTTGAGTATAACCAACAGACTCAAGACTCGAATGAACAAGTTAGTGAAGCTAACTAGTTCCAAAGACTAAGTATCAAACTGACTCCCCTAAACTATCAAACTGAACTACTTGACACAATCTAAACTATCCTAGGGTTTCGTACACTACTTCCCCCTTTTGGCATCATTAAAAAGTACTCTTAAGTAAAAGTGATGTGCACAAATTGTTAAATATGCTCATCTATACAGTGGCATCAACCACCATTCAAGTAGTATGCTACAAGAAGAGATTAGTCAAACAATTCATACCATAGCAAAATTAATGGTCCATACAAGGCAACAAAGTTCAATAAAAGGAACCCAAATCCACATCACAAAAGAAAGTTCATGGATTGGATAAGAAATATACAGACCAACATAATTAGTTATTTTAGAATAAAAATAAGGGGGAGGAGAAATAAGAGCAGTAACCAGCATTACTCCTCATCATCATTCTCTTCCTCTTCTTCCTCCTCGTACTTAGCATCATCTTCTACATCAACAACTGGTTCCTCTTCATCCTCCTCATCTTTTTCACCATGCTCTTCTTCCTCAAGCTGAGTCTGTGGAGGAACGAAACCTGTACCCAGAGCCATCTAAGCTTGATTTTCAACTAACTTTTTCTCCATCTGCTCCATCCTGGTACTGAAAGACGTTGACAAGCCTTGAATCAAACTTATTATCTTTCTTAGCATATCCTCCTGATTCTCCAACCATTTCAGAATCACTGCCTGACCTGTTGGTTCCTCTACCTTCTTCTTCTTCTTTGATGAAGGTCTTATCTCCTCTGCTGGTTCCTCAATTTTAAAACTTAACTTATCACCACTAATGTCAAGACCCTTTAGCTTTAGGATTGCTTTTGTGAACACCATGACAGGCACAGTGGACCCACTCATAGTAACATTGTTATTTATAAGCAATTGAGTAATGACAGAACCATAAGGCGGAGAATGGTGAGATGAACCATAATAATTCATAATGTAATCCAGCATTAAGGAGGGGAGATTACTCTTAATTCTCTTCATCTTGAGATATATCAGAACTATCTCCATGATGCGTACTGTTCCCCTTCGTAAAGCCCTTGGGATCAAGACCTTGTTGCATAATAAATGCAAAACTAGCATTACTGGTTCCTTTAAATTAGCAGATTTAAAGACACCAGGTTTCTTGGACATCTTTCCTCCAAACAAATACTCATAAATCTCATCAGGAGTGACCCCTACCAACACGGGCCACCAATCACTAGAAAACTTATCAAATCCATCCCTATGCACCCTTAACATACTAGACAAAGTGGCAACAGACAAGCTTACATCCACATCATTCACACGAGAACCAACAGACATATCAGGCAACTATTTCAAATTCACATAAAAATCTCCAACTCTAGACACATTACAGCACTATAATCAAACAATGGCATCTATCCTTGATGCTCAATCAAACTTTTAAACTCAGACAAAGCGGGCACATCAAAATATCCCTTCTCAACACGACAACCAGAAAGAACCAATCAAGCATTTAAGTTAGTAGAACCACTAGTTGGAGATTCTACAGACGTACCTTTTATAGTGCGAGGGGTTCTTGCTGGTACTCATTTCTTCTTGGTTCCCTGAACAAAACCAGTGGATTGTTCCTTCGAAACTTCCTCAATAATCTTCTTCACTGAAGACCGAGTTACCCTACCACGTACCATGACTTCTTCAGTGAGTGTCCCCTCCTTGTGACCAGTGACCTCTACTTCATCATCTCCTATACTCTGACCTTCATTACTGACGTCTTTCAACTCCTGGCTTAGGGTTCTTTGTGCTTCCTTTTGATGTTCCCCCTGAGACTGAGCTGGTTCCTTGATGATGGAACCACCAGCTTCTGAAGGATCAGTAATAAGCCCGATTTGTTGTGATTTTGGTTGGGTTGATTTTGGTGGTGAGGTAGATTTTTGTGGTGGATCGAGGGTGGTGGTTGGTAATTTTGTGGGTGATGAAGTTTTGGAAGTGATATTGGGTGGTGGTTTAGTTGGGTTTTGATCGAGTTGAGGAGAGTGAGGAGCCATATCAGCGTTTCCCTGAGATTGTGAGGAATCACTTGCATGTCCCCTTCCCTTTCCTCTTTTGGCTAAGGATGCGCTTGATTTCTTACCCATGGCGATTATGCAATTGTAGATCAAAGAAAGAGAGAGAATTTAGAGTGATGATGAGAGTTGTGAGCTGCATATTTATAGCACAGAAATAGGAGAGAAGAAGAAAAAAAATAAGTCAGTTAAGCCAAAGAAAGGGTAACGACACAAATTCAAAAATTGAAATCAATTTTGGCAATGATCATTTGCCTTAAATATCTCAACCGACCTAAAAATTAGGCATGTGATATATTGCCTTGATCAATAAGTCAAATAACGGAAATAAGATTATTTCCTTCCAAAAGGAAAATATCTTATAGTAATCTTCCAAAAAATATAAAAATATTAATCGGATGTCATATCTGAGCTGATCTGTTGTTTCCCTTTGCTGGTACCTATACAGAACCACATCACCCTGTTTTTGGCAACTTAGCCTGATTTTACCTGTTTCTTGCACCAATGATTCTCAACCCTTTTGGGATCTTGAACCATTTACACAAAACTTGAAGGATTTCGACATAGGTATATACACATACTATACAAAAGAATACCATTCTAACCAATCATTAAGGGAAGTAATTGAAGCCAAAGACCTTTCTCCACATTATCTCTCAATAAGTGATGTCTTATCTCAATGTGTTTGGTTTTGGAATGTTGAATAGGATTCTTTGAAATATTAATTGCACTAGTGTTGTCATAAAAGATAGGAACACTATCATAAACAACACCAAAATCCTTTAGCTGGTTCCTTATCAATAGTAACTGGGAACAACATGAAGCTGCAGCAATATACTCTGACTCTGCTATGGATAAGGCCATTGAATTTTTCTTTTTAGAACCCCAAGAAATTAGGCAAGAGCCAAGAAAGTGTGACATACCTGAAGTGCTCTTCCTATCAACAAGAAAGCCAGTATAATCTGCATCTGTGTACCCAATAAGATCAATTAAACTACCTTTGGGGTACCACAAGCACAGATCTGTTGTTCCCATAAGATATCTAAGTATCCTTCTAACAACCTTCAAATGAGATTGTTTTGGATTGCTTTGAAACCTGGCACATAATCCAACAGAGAACACAATGTCAGGCCTACTTGCTGTTAGATAAAGGAGGGAGCCAATCATCCCTCAATATAGTGAGGCTTCAACATCTTTTCCCTTTAGATCATAATCTAATTTAGTGAATGTGGGAACAGGTGTATCATAAGCCTTGTTGTTCTCTATGCCAAATTTCTTCACTAACTCTTTCAAGTAATTTTGCTGATGAATCATGATTCCATTTTCCATTTGCTTAATCAGCAATCCTAGGAAGAATCCTAAGTCTCCCATCATGCTCATCTCAAACTCACTCTGCATAAGATTAGCAAGCTCATCACATAGTACCTGATTAGTAGCACCAAATAAAATATCATCAACATAAATTTGTACTATAATCAAGTGGTTCCCTGGTTCCCTCTAGTTTTGATGAACAATGTCTTATCCACTCTTCCCCTCTTATAATCATTCTCCATCAAAAATGTAGATAATCTTTCATACCAAGCTCTTAGAGCTTGTTTCAATCCATATAACGCTTTGTCCAGCTTATTTATATGATGGGGGAACAACTTGTCCTCAAAACCAGGTGGCTGCTCTAGATATACCTCTTCCTTCAAGTAGCCATTCAGGAAGGCAGTCTTTACATCCATCTGAAATAATTTCATATTCATGTGAGCAGCATAAGCAATCAAAATTCTAATGGCCTCTAGTCTATCTATAGGTGCAAAAGTTTCATCATAGTCAATTCCTTCTTGTTGATTGTAACCTTGCACCACTAGCCTTGCTTTATTTCTGACTATTGTACCTAGGTCATCCAATTTGTTTCTAAAGACCCATTTTGTACCAATGATTGACATGTCTTTTGGTCTTGGTACAAGATGCCAAACTTGGTTCCTATGGAACTGATTTAATTCATCTTGCATTGCTAGAACCCAATCCGGATCAGTCAAAGCCATTTTGTAGTCAATTGGCTCTACACTAGACAAGAAAGAATAAAAAGCACAAAAGTTTTGAAAAACATTTCTTCTCGTTTGAATTCCCTTGTTAATGTTACTAATGATCTGATTTGGGGGATGAGAGGATAGGTATTTATAACTTTTGAAAGTGAAATCACTTTGTACTTCTTCATTAGGTTGGGAACTAGCATGATCGTGAATCACTTCTTCTTCTGTAGAACCAGAAGAATTCATGTTCATGCTATTTCCATTAACATCACTTACCTCAGGTTCATGGGAGGCCTCTTCATCCATTCCCCCTAAACTTCTTACCTGTCTACCACTTGGGAAGCCATTAGGTCTTGGTTCCCCTTCTGAATTCTCGTTGTTCTCATTTTCTTCTCTAGGATCTTCACCATCATCATCTGGTGAAGCATTAGGAGAGCCTAGAATTGCTTGTACTTCACTTAGAGAACCAGCATCATGGTTCCCCGTAAACTCCATCAGTCCAATCATTTCATCAGGTTGTACTTGCGCAATCTCAAAAGACATGTTAAATTCATAAAAGATGACATGGACACTCTCCTCAATACACAAAGTCCTCTTATTAAAGACTTTATATGCTTTTCTTTGAGCAGAATATCCAAGAAAGATTCCTTCGTCACTCCTAGGATCAAATTTATCTAGCTGGTTCTTCCCATTATTATGTACATAGCATTTGCATCCAAAGACACGAAAGTATTGCAATATTAAGCTTTTGACCTTTAAGGAGTTCATAGGGAGTCTTATTTAACTTTGGTCTAATGAGACCTCTATTTACTATATAGAAAGTAGTGTCAACAGCTTCACCCTAGAAA
The DNA here is from genome assembly GCA_026401315.1 of Dysphania ambrosioides. Classification (NCBI taxonomy): domain Eukaryota; kingdom Viridiplantae; phylum Streptophyta; class Magnoliopsida; order Caryophyllales; family Amaranthaceae; genus Dysphania; species Dysphania ambrosioides. Next base: position 16,402,498 of record CM048660.1, on the reverse strand, counting down.
CTCTTGGGAAGACCACTCTCAATGAGCATCGTCCTCGCCATTTCCTCAAGAGTTTTATTCTTTCTTTCAACAACACCATTTTGCTGTGGTGTTCTAGGGGCTGAGAAGTTGTGACTAACTCTTTGTTCCCTGCAATAATTAACAAAGCTAGCATTATCAAATTCAGTACCATGGTCTGATCTTACCGAGACCAGCTTGTGAGAAAGCTGGTTCTCAACCCGCTTCACCAATGCTACCCACTCGTCAAATGTTTCATCTTTTGAATGTAGCACTATCACCCAAGTGTACCTGGAATAATCATTAACCATAACACAAATATATCTATGACCTCTTCGACTTTGTACTCTCATGGGACCACATAAATCAATATGTACAAGTTCGAAGGGTCTGCTGGTACTCAAAACTGTTTTATGCTTAAAAGAGATCTTGACCTGTTTCCCCTTGACACATTCTGAACAAACTTTATCTGCCTCGTACATGATGTTAGGGAGTCCTACCACCAAGTCACGAGACTTTAGTTTATTCAAGAGTGTCAAGCTAGCATGTCCAAATCTCTTATGCCAAATCCATTGGTCTTTTCTTCTCCAAACTAACTTCATACGTTTATTGTTCTTATTCACACTGTTCCTCCTAGTTGGACATTCATGAATCTTATGTCCATTCATACCACAATGATAGCAAACATACATCTCTTTAGTCATAACATACTTACCTCTTTTGAATTTTTTAATCCATGTGGTTTCTCTAGGGGACTAGTTAGTCCTGGTTCTCTGTCTGGTATATCCAAGACCAACTTTCCCTTTGTTACCTTTCGAAGAGGTTAAAAAACTCAAAGTTTCCTGTGCAGTCAATAATTTTTCAACATGTCTATGACTATCATGAAGTTCCTTTTCTCTGGTTTCAAGAGTCTTAGTCAACAACTCGTTTTTCTCTTTTAGAAAATAAAAATTACTTTTTAAGGCTTCAAGTTGTAAATTACGCTTTGAAACCATAGAATCAATAGTCATGTCAAAAACTACTAGCTGCTTGTCCTTTTTCAATTGATAAATTTCAGCATGCAATTCACAAATAGTATTTTCATATTTATCTATCACATCACTAATTTCTACGCTGGTACCTGAAGGGGAAATAGTGAACTGAGCAGCTTTAAGTGAAGTAATTTCCTTGTGAGAATTTTCTAGATTGCGAGCCAATATCTCAAAGGCTTTCAACAAGGAAGTTCTACTACAGGAATTTGCTTTACCTCTAGCTGCTGAAAAATCAAGAGATTTACTAGTGGTTGATAAGTCTCTAGGGAACCAGGAGGTCAGATCTTCTTCACCATCACTAGGATAGTCAGGTTTAGAAGATCTTGCCTTTTCCAGTTCCACTTTATACTTGTCTAATTCAACTTTTAGTCTTCCACTTGATTTTTCAGATCATGGCAAACTTCTTCTAGGTAGTCACAACTAGCAACAACAATTTCACATTCAACACGTTTTTCTTTAAGCTTTCTTTTGCCAATAATGTAAGTTTTACCCAATTTATAGCATTCATCTAATAAAGAGTCAATACAAGCAATCATATTGTGTCTATCATATTCATGCATATCTTCTCTAACTTATTCTAAGTTTACCTTGTGTTCATGTAGTACATCCTTCTTTGCCATCAAGCATTTTCTGAATGTACTGGTTCCTCCTTTGGTTCCTAGATTAGTGTTGTTTCCCTTAATGTTTGAAAAGGCGGTCAAGCAAACATCAGAGTTAGGTGATTCTTTATCCTCATCAGACCCTGAATCAGACTCACCCCATATGGATGCTATCATAGCATTCTTGAAGGCTCGTTTATCTCCGGATTGGGACTGTTTGTCCTTCCACCTAGGACAATCTCAAATAAGATGTCCCTTATCACCACACTTGAAGCAACCTATAGAAGAGAGGTTAGACTTCTTAAAACTCTTACCTTTAAAGTTCTTCCTCTGGTCACGAAGTGATCACTCAAATCTTTTAGTAATCATGCCAATCTCATCTTCTTCCTCTTCTACTGTTCCCTTAAGATCCATGCCTCTGGCTGGTTCTTTCTCAGACTTAGAGTCAATCAATATCTCATGAGTCATGAGGGAGCCAATCAGCTGTTCTAGAGACAAGATGGATAAATCTTTTACTTCATAGACTGCTGTTACTTTGGCTATCCACGCATCTGTCAAGCTACGCAAAACTTTTCTCACAAGATCCTTATCAGAAAAGTTCTTACCAAGAGATCTAAGATCATTGATGATTGTCATAAATCTACGAAAACAATCATTATTCTTTTCATTTTTATTCTTAGTAAACAGCTCATACTTAGACATAAGTAAATCAATTTTGGACCTTTTTTACCTCGCTGGTTCCCTCAAAAGCAAGTTCGAGGGTATCCCAAATCTCTTTTGCATTGCTGCAACCTGAGATCCGATTTATTTCATTCTTACCTATAGCCTGTTGTAGAATTGACATTGCTTTGGCATTCTTCTCTAACAGTTTGTAATCAGCAGATACTAATTCACTGTCTTTCTTGGGAACCAGGTTTCCCTCAGCATCTGTCTTGAGGATGATGTTGGGACCATTCATGATAACTAGCCAACATTCATAATCAATTCCCATGATTACATTCTTGATTCTATTCTTCCACCAAGCATAGTTATTTCCGTTGAACTTTAGTGTCTTATTGTCATAGCCCATAGCATTTAGATCTTGAGTACTCATGCTTGACTCCTCTAGATGTTACTCTTGTGAGAAGCCTAGGCTCTGATACCAATTGAAGGTTTTAGAGAACTCAAGAGGGGGGGGTGAATTGAGTGTTAAGTAGTCTTGGCCTATTTTTCTTTCTTTTCGATCTATGAGAGGAACCAGTTGGGCTGGTTCCTGTAAGCAGCGGAATGTAAGAAAAGCAATAAAGAAAACATAAGATTTAACGAGGTTTAGCCAAATATGGCCTACATCCTCCTACCCTATGCTCTTTTATTAATCTACTCTGAAAAATAAAGAACACATACACTCTACTGTTTCCCTACTCCGGGAATTAGTATACCCCACACTCTACTCCGAATGTGCACTCGACTTACACTAGTAAGCCCCTTGTGTTTGAACTCATAAACACTAACCCAGCCTTTCAACCCCTCTGTTGAAGGCTTTGAAAAAATCAAAGGTTCTCTTTTAATCTCACTTCTAAAAGCTAATTAACTCTCAAAAATTACTCTTTTTTCATTCCAAAGAGACTCACCGGAATATGAGAGACTAGATGAGTTTATATACTTGGATACAAAAACCCTAGTTTCCTTAAATCACATTATCTTGATGAACAAGCAATAATGTGATTTTAGGAAAGTATTTATCTTATTTGATTTAATCATAAAGATAAAATCAATTAAGATAAATACTCCTAGTTTTTAGGTAACCATAATATTCTCATCTAATTTCCAACTGCTTAGGATATTTTTAAAATAATTCTTTGAAAAAGTATTTTTACAAAATCTTTTATTTTTCTCAAAATACGCAGCTCGAATATTCCGTATAGTGAACCTAGTTCCTCAACCTCGTTCCTTGAATTGAGTATGTTATGAATTCTGTTCCTGATTTGTACCAGAATTCATAATATGACTCAATACACTTATAAGCACGTATTTTACCCATACATGCAAGTCATATTATAGAGCACATTACATGATAAAACTAGATTAAGCATTAAAGTACAAATCTTCTTTTCTTCATGTAATCTTCAAGACTTGAATCTTTCTTGAATACTTCCATTATGAACAATATATCTTTCTTTGAATGTCTTCGAAAGGCCTCTATGCTCCAAGTCTTGGAATCAACTTAACTACTGCACATGTAACATGGTTAATGTACAATAAAGAGTATGTGACTGCTTTTCAGCATAGCAGTCACGGAAACAGTTCCTACTAGTTTCCCACCAGTACATGGAACAATTTACGTCCAATCATTTCCTACATATAGACAATTTAGTTAAATGAATAACATAAATAAGTAATAACTTGTCTAGAAAAACAGTGTTCAATTCCAGCTGGTTTCCAGCCAACTATTTGCAATACTTATTGTAACTTGTTTCTTGTAACCGTTTGTCATCACTGAAAACCTAAGGGACTCAACAATAACCATCTTGTCACTTGATTTAAAAAGGGAAACTTTAATATGATCCTTCTTATGAACAAAAGGTGAAACTTCAATAAGATCCTTTTCAAGTACATTACCTTGAAAATGATCACTCCCACTAAATAAGTCATTCTCAAAAAAAATTTGCATTTCTTTATTCCACAATTTTGGTACTGTGAGATGGACAATAGAATTTATACCCTTTAGGTTTCTTAGCATATCCAATGAAATGCCCACTTATAGTCCTTGGGTCAAGCTTCTTTTCTTGTGGGTTGTAAATTATTACTTCGGACGGGCATCTCCAAATGCGCATATGGCGCAAACTCGATTTCCATGCCTTGACCAACTCAAAAGGCATCTTAGAGATAGCCTTGAAAGGAACCCGTTTTAATATATACGCTGTCGTCTTAAGAGCTTATATCCACAAAGATGGTGAAAGTATAGCATTGCTCTGCAAACTTCTCAGCATCTCTATTAAGGTCCTATTTCTTCTTTCTGCTACACCATTTGGATCAGGAGAACTAGGCATGGTGTATTAGGCAACAATCCCATGCACATGAAGAAATTTTGCAAACGGACCACATGCTTGTCCATTCTCGGTGTCTCTACCATAGTATTATCCACCCCTATTTAATCTTACGATCTTAATATGTTTACCACATTGCGTCATTACTTCAGCCTTACACAACTTAAAGGCATTTCAAAGCTTCATCCTTCGAATGAAGTAAGTAAAGATACATATAACGTGAATAATCACCAATAAAGGGGATGAAGTATTTCAGATCTTTAGCGTTCATGTCCGGACAACAAATATCTGTATGTATGATCTCTAATAGGTCAAAGTTTCTCTTAGTACCCTTTTTAGATTTGTTTGTTTGCTTTCCTTTGATGCAACTAACACATGTCTCAAAATCAGCAAATTTTAAATTATCAAACACCTCATCCTTTACTAACCTTTTGACTCTCTCAATAGAGATATGTCCCAATCTCCGGTGCAATAGCAAAGAGGATTTTCATTTATAATACATTGTTTTAAACCAATGTTAACATTAAGGGAACAATGAGTGATATCATTTTGCAATTTAATACAATATAAACCATTAGACAAAATGCCAAAACCAATAACTTCAGAATTTCTTGATAAACTAAAACAAGAATCTGAAAAAATTAAAGGAAAACGTCTTGAAATTAAAATCAAATTTCTAGAGAAATTTAGAAAATAAAATGTCCTTTCTAAATGCAAAATAAAACCACTACTTAGAGTTAAGCTGCATGTCCCAACTGCTTCCACATGTGAACTCATCTTGTTGCCAGAATAGATGTTATGTTCTGATGTGCTCATTTTAGAGCACATTTATTACCTCATTTTAGTGTCAAGTCTCGTAGTTTTGTATTGGTTCTATGTATATTATGCTTGATTTTACCTTGATCTTGTTTTCGAGTTGTCTTAAGTTCATTTTAGGCACTTTTGATGATTTCAAGGTGAAAGGCGATACATTCGAGCCTTTGACACACGTATCTTAGCTTGGGCAAGTGTTTGAAGTCACTCATGAAGATTCTACGAAGTTCAGAAAAGAGGGAAGTGAAAAGAGGAAAGAATGGTCTCAGATTCGACCGAATCTGAGAGACATTCGACCGAATGGTTGCAGATTCGACCAAATCTGAGACTCATTTGGTCGAATGGATGACTGTCTTCAGAGATCTTGAGCCTTGCGACTGGAAAGGCCGAATGGAACTCATTCGGGCGAATGAGCTTCCATTCGGCCGAATCAACCTATACATTCGGGCGAATGCTTGACAGAGATCGATTCCTCGAAGCCTCTAGAATGGGCGAATGGAAGACCATTCGGGCGAATGGGATCATATTCGGCCGAATGAGACCTATATTCGGGCGAATGACAGTGTTTTCCTCCGGATCAACTACTTCTTTTTAGGGCCGGCTCCTATGCATTTTAGGGTTTTCGTAGGTTTGTCTTATTTTGTTATAAATACCCCTTCCTCTGATGAGAGGAGGGGGAAGAGCTAGGTTTTATACTTTTATGCACTTTTAGATTTCTTAGCCTCCAAATTCTTTTAGTTTTAGCTTTCGGTTTTCAGTTTTTCTTCAATGCTTTGTAGTTCGAATTCTTTTCGTGGATATCAAATTGAAGCTTTTGTAAGTTTAATTCCTTCCTTTAATCTTAATTCATTGCTCTATTTCATTGCATGCTTAGTTCTAAGTTTATCATTTATTAGTATAATTTCTGATTTTGTTTTCATTCTCGTAAATTCCTGCCATGTTCGTTTCTTTTAATATCTTTATGTCTTTAAGCATGAATATGAGTGAGTAATTCCCTTAGGGGTTGTGATTGGTGAAACCCTAGGAAAGCTATGATCTTTATTGCTTAAGATTGTAGAAACGATGTTAATAAGTAGTTTCGGATTCCGATACGAATCTTGTCTTGTCACTCCTTTGGAGACATAGGGCGATTATAGGTCGTTCGTGTGATTTATAGGGTCACAAACTTCCTCTCGTATTCTTAGATGTCCATGCTAGTTATTAACAGATTTTCTGTAATCTATCATGTTCGGTTTTGAAAGCTTCATTCCTAGGGTGAATCCAATCTTGTCCCCATTTTTCTCTACTTGCTTTACTTCGTGATTTATTGTCATCTATTTTCTACTTATTAGTTTTAATTGAATTTCCAACTCCAACTAGTCCGGTTGTGTTAAAAGTTGAAGTCTTGATATACCTTGTCTTCGTGGTTCGACCCCCTACTCCACTATACTCGTATAGTTTGTAGGTTGGTATAAATATTATTTGCATAACCTGTCTTTTAGTTAACAACCTAGAAAACCGGTTATCAAAATGGCGCCGTTGCCGGGGACAAGGCGTAATATTTAGACTTAACTTGTCTTAGCATAACTGTATTTCATTTCCTTTCTGTTTTTTTTGTTTTTCTTTTTGTGTGTGGTTGTCTTTGACTTAGGTGTTTGCATGCCCCATAGCACGCGTAGGTCAAACCAGCCAATTACACCCTTAAATCCTAAAATCCAACGTGTTAGTAGACAACGCCCTTCAAAGTATACTCACAATCTGTCCAAAACCCTTCCATATCCATAATGGCTGACGAACATCAATTGTTTGGTCAATTTGGAACTCCTGGCTCACAAGAACTCCAAGGGGGTGTAGTACTTCCTGTTACTACTACACCTTACCAAATTCACCCTTAGTTCACAAGAATGGTTAAGGAAACACCATTCTGTGGCTTAAGAAATGAATGTCCTCTTCAACACCTAGAGGCATTCTCAGATATTTGTGGACTTATCCCTCCTTGTCCTAATAGCCCTAATTATGTGTGAATGCACCTATTCCATCTGAGTCTAGCAGGAGATGCCAAGGATTGGTATAAATGCTTAGAACCCAATTCAATTATTAATTGGGCTCAACTAAAAACCGCATTTCTAGAAAGGTTCCATCCTACGGTTTGAACGCAAGATTGGCGTAAGAAAATTGCGTCATTCACCCAAGAGGATGATGAGAACCTTAGTGCTACATGGAGTAGGTTTAAAAGAATGATTAGAGCATGCCCCCACCATGAGTACGGAGAAAACCATCTCAACACATTCTTTTACGATGGTCTTAATGACTCCACCAAAGCTCTTCTAGACTCAGCTGTAGGTGGCCAGCTTTCCAAAATTCCTTGCACCCAGGTAAAGGCCAAAATAGAGGAAGTTGCTAAGAATAGTGCTTGGGGAGGAACTAGGAGTCAGGGATTACCTAGAGGGATGATAGACACAACTAACTTGGACAACATTAGCGCCAAAATAGAAGCCGTTATTGATAAAAAAGTTGTCCAAGCTAAGCCTAGCCGGTAGTTTGAACAACCCCCCAATCCGTGAAAAGCACTTTGCATGTGCCATATGTGGGGGTACCAACCATGATACATCTTATTGTGGTGGTTTGCACTCCGACACGTAGCTGCAGTTGACTATGGAGGGTATAACCTAAAACCGCAGGTGATGAACTATGACGGTTATGGGTATAACCCTGATCATGTGGCAGCCCTTAACTATAGTGGACAGGGCCAAGGAGTAGGGTATGGGCAGCAACCTTTCCCGAACAACCAACAGTACAAACCTCCCTTTAACTCCAATCAAAACCAGGGAAACTTCCACCCATGATACAACAAAAATGGTCAAGGTGGATTTAATAACTAAGGTTTCCAAGGGAACCAGGCTAATGGGAACGTACCTAGGGCCAATGTGTATAGACCCCCAGGGTTTCACTAAATAGTTCAAACCTACCTTTTCCCCCTAGTCAGCCTCATCATGTGGCTCCTCAACCACAACATGGTCACGCTTCAACCAATGACCATTTAGCCTCCCAAGTAACAACTCTTGCTCAGTAGAACCAGAGTCTGACGCAAATTAATCAGACTCTCATCCAAGAAATGCAGCAACTTCAAGCTCAGCAAAAGTTGTTTGAAACTCAACTGGCCTAAATGGCTAATCCACCTGCACCACCGCTATTCCCATCTCACCCTCAACCTAACCCCTCTATATAGCCTCCACCTCAGCACCCGAACCCAAACCAGCACACTGCTAAGGCTATCCACCTAAGATTAGGGACTCAGTATAATGGTCCTTCATATCCAGTTGATAAACCTTTGGTGCGAGTGAGTGATGAGACGAGAGTACACAAAGATGAAAAAGAGGAGGAACATGGTAAAATGCCAGAGGTTGAGGATGAAGGAGGTAGGGAGGACATCAATGCTAAGGCAAGGAGTGTGAAGCTAGTAAAAAGTGAGGAAGAGAGGAGGAAGAAAGCTGAGGAGAGAAAGAGGTTAGAATGGTTATATGCACCACCGCTTCCTTTTCCCTACAGAAAAGTTGAGAAGCAACTTGATGATAAGTTCAAGAAGTTTCTTGAACATTTTCAAAAGATGGAGATGAAAATCCCATTCCTCGATGCTATGGCACAAATGCCAAAGTATGCTAAATTCTTGAAAGACTTACTGTCCAACAAGAAAAAGCTTGAGAAAGAGGTAATCAGTCTGCCCCATCAAGTTAGCTCTATACTGCAAGAAAAATATTGAAATGTGGTTGTGTTTGAATGTGTTTTAGGATGTTTTTTGCATTAATGGAACAAAGTAAAAGGGATATATTTATTTATTATCTTTAGGGATTATTTGGATATAGATTCACCATCAAATTATTCAAAAAGTTTCCTCAAAACACTACCAATTTCATCAACAATTGAAATAGGCTAGCAAAGGATGAACATACTAAACTTTAATCCAAAAGCTTAGGGAATTTAGAAAAATCACAAAGACAAAGGGTTTAATTCATCAAAATCTGATTTTATTCAATGCAAATGACCCCCTTTATATAGTAGGATGACAATGGGTTTACAAGAAGCATAATTAATCGAAATACTAGCTTAGAATCCTAAGTTCAGGGTTTCATGAAGTACAAAATTCCCTAGGTTTATACTAACTAGAAGTATATAAAAACCAAAATTCCCTAAGATAAGCTTAACTAGAATTACATACAACTGAAAAGACTTTAAAGTTACATCAAGATAAGATTTAGCTAACAAGATAAACTCTAATGCTTTATCCTTGAAGAAGTTCAACCATCCTTGTTCTCTTATCCTTATAATTCGTGCATTATCTTCCGAGACTTCATTCTCCATAAAACTCTTTACCTCTTCACATTACATCCAACTCTTCAAGTCTTTAAGATTAATTTAACTCTTCAATGTCTTAACTCACGCCCTTTCCTAGGATTGTAAGAACATGGACCAACCATCTTTGGTCAATTTTTGACTCTCAAATTGACTAAGCTTTGACCAACTTTAGAACAACTTTTACCAATCTCGGATTCAAGCCGTACTTCTAAATTTTGAACCTTCATGGGTTCAAAATGTTTTATTTACTCCCTACTTCTATTTTAAGCAAAATCCAATTTTCCCAAACTACCACTTTCCTAAAGTAGAAAGTTTTCCAAATTGGAAATTTTTTCAAAGTAAATAGTTTCCAACTTAGCAAAATTCTACTCAAGTCAAAGCATCAAAATACCATTTTAAGATAAGTATGTTTATCTTGATGATTATCCACCATGTTTGCCACGCATTGGGCCATAAAATTTTAAAGGTCAAAGGATCTCTTGTGATCTTCAATTGTATAGCCTCTTGATATACAACACACCATATGTGAACCATCTTAATATATCAGAAACATCATTGGGTGTGTTGGATAATTGAGTCATGATCCTTTCTTTGAACCACTCAACAAATGCCGCATTATGCTCCTTTACTAGCTGCAAATCTCCTTTAGAATGATATTAACTCCTTAGAGTGTTCATGTGCTCATCTAACTACGGATGGACCTCACTCAGGTTTTGCAAAATAAATAATACAACCTTATATTTAAAATCAAAACTAAGTGAAATTCGTTTTTGACCAATAGTGTCATGACCCTCAAGCCTCCTTGCATGTCTTGATTTGGCTGGATTCATGACTCAACTACTTAAGGTATGCATTTCTTATTCAAATGGATACATATACCTCCCCCAAATTGATCCACAAAGCTTAATCTCACAAATAAAACGAATGACCAAGTGAGGCATGATGTCAAAGAAAGAAGGTGGGAAATACAACTCAAATCAACACATGGTCTCAACAACATCTGCTTGCACGTCATCTAACATCGCAGGATTTATTACCTTGCTATAAATACCATTGAAGAAGATGCACAACCTTGGAATTTTGTATGTTACTTATGGAGGAAATATCCCTCCTATAGTAACAGGAAGATATTGTTGCATCAACACATGACAATCATGGGATTTTTTTTCCTACTAACTTCAGATCATTAATTGAAACAAGTCTTGTAAAATTCGAAGAGAACCTAGTTGGAACCTTAAGTTCATATAAAGACTCATAAAAGTTGATCTTATTCTTTCTTGAAAGTGTGAACTAAGCTGGAGAAAGATACCATCATTTACCATGTTCTTAAGGAGCCAATTAAATTTGCCCCAAAACAACCATATCTCTCTTAACTTTAACCCCATCCTTGGTTTTACTGGGAATATTCAAGAGAGTCCTAATAATGGCATCACAAATTTCTTCTCAATGTGCATGACATTAAGGAAATACCATACCTCCAAATGGCACCAATAGGAAAGACTCCAGAACACAAACCTCTTCTTATAACCACTAACTGATCTACTCTTATAGCTCTTTCCAAACTTGGTTTCAATGCCCTTCACCTAATCATATACTTCACTCATACGTAGAGGGAGACGAGCTTCTTGAAAATCTTTGGAGCCATTAAAATCTTTCCTCCTTCTATTGAAAGGATGATCTTCTAGAAGGTACTTGTGAAAATCCATGTAAACATGCTTTCCACAATTCTTTAGGCGCACAGCTTCTATATCTTCTTTACATACCGGGCATGCAGTCTTCCCCTTCACAAGGTAACTAGAAAGATTTTTATAAGCTGGAAAATCATTGATTATGTAGAAGATCAAGGCAAGTAAAGTGAAATTTGATTAAGAGTAAGCATCAAAAACCTAGACACCTTCCTCCCACAATAACCTCAAGTCATCGATAATAGGAGCAAGAGACACATCTATGTATTTTCACTTCATGCATAACCAAGGTGCCAAATTATAGATAGTGAGAAGAATGGGTCAAGTGTTGTACTGGGTGCTTAAGGTCCCAAATGGATTCATTCCATCCATGCAAAGACCTAGCCTAAGATTCTGATCTTCCCGACCAAATTTCGTGAACATCCTATCAATGTTTCTCCAATAAGGAGAATTAGTAGGATGCCTTAACAACCCATCTTTCTTTCTCCCATTAGCATGCCACTGTTACAATTTCGCATTACTATTATCTAAGTAGAGTCACTTAAACCTCGATATAATTGGAAGATATCATAAAACCTTGGTTGGTATCCTCTTCTTTCTCAAATCGGGCTCATTGTGCTTGTTCTTATAATGGGGAACTCCACATACTAGGTATTCATCTAGATCCACATACTCATTTTGATATAGAACACAATCATTTGAACATGCATGGATCTTCACATATTCCATTTCCATAGACACATGAGTTTCTTGGCCTCATAGGTAGAAAATGGGAGTTCATTGACCTTAGGAAGCATATCCGATATAACTTCTAACAAGTGTGTGAAACTTTTTTCAATCTAATTGTGGCATACCTTTAAGTTAAAGATCTTCATGATAGAGCTCAATTTAGTGTGTGAAGTATAAGAAGGATATAGAGGCTTCTCTACAGCTCTAAGGATTTCATTAAAGATATAAGGACGATTTATGAAATCATCTTTAACATCATGCATCATCTCATCTATTCTATCCTCTTCCACTTTATCCTCATCATATACATTATTCACATTCAAACCATCTTCATTGTAAGGTGGATTCTCCCTACTAGCGTTAGACCCAAAATCTAATATTTAACCATGCCAATACCACGTCCTATAATCTACTCTTAAACCTTGACGAATTACATGATCTTTGATTTCACTAATGTCATGATAACCCCTTGACTTGTTATAATAAAAAGAAGGACACAATATTATCTTCAAGTGATTGTCTACTTGGTGTCTAAGTGTAACCCTAGAAAACTCCTCAACCCTATGTATGTATTCCATTAAGGTTTGGTTCATATATCCAATCTGGATCCATTTTAAACAACTTCTAAGAAATAAACAAATAACTTGAGTTGGTAGTTCAAGGCAATGTAATTATCATCGAAAACCTTATATACTAAGCAAATCGTTTCAATGCCATATCCAACACTTTTCACATGGAAAATAAAATATCATAGCAACTAGTACATCTAATAATTATATTTATATTAATTTTCACTAAAAAATTTGATAGAGTTTCCCCTATAATGGTACTATCCCAACATATCCTTATCATTGTATCAAACCTATTTTCACCATTTTATCAACTCAAACCAATATTCCAATCATCAACCATAGTCTTAACAAAGAAAATACAGTATATTTGTCTAAGTCTAACTTAAAGATATGAACATGAAAAGCACCTTGAATTAGAAGTGGATCCAAATATACTATACATGCCTAATAACATTAATGTTCATCATTTGAGAATTTATATGAAAATATCATTAAGCCAAAATTTATAGAAATAAATTACTCATAAGCAACGTTGATGGTCTCAACTATGTAGAGCACATTGCCCTTATTGATTTCTCTTTTCTCTTGTGCCTCTAGGATATGATCAATGGCATAGACAATTTCATTGTTGCTTGGTGCTTTAGTACTTGCTAGTTTCCTACATGTATAAATAATCAACAATCAAATTTAGATCCATTAACATATTATTTATATCATAACTAATCAACAATCAAATTTGTTTTTGTACATAACTAATTTAGCTTTATATATGTATGTAAGGGTCACATAATACGTACATTATTCCATCATCCACGGTCTCAAATTTTGAAGTATCATGTACTAGCTTCTACTACGTACTCTATCTACTTCATAAAAACTGCAATATTAATACAAAACACTCTCTAGTATGTTTTGTATAAAGGTCGGCAAGTAAATAGTATGGAAACCAAGAGATGGAAAGGTAATATTAAATGTTATTATCATTAGTCATTTGATGTAACAAAGGAAAGGATTGTATGACTCCATCTATTATGCTAGACAACAAGAAATGTAAAAGACTTGATTTCATTTCCACCCCTTAAAAAAAATACAAAACATGCTCAAAATAATACGTGGCATATATGATGCATGTATGTCAATATCACTAAATTAAAAGGAAACATAAATTTAGCATTAAACTCAAAGTGGAGGCCACATTTCCATATTATTCAATATAGGTTGTCAATAATTGGGAAGGGGATTTTTATACAAAAGGGTTTAAGATATTTTTAAATCAATCTCTCGATCCAAACAATTAAAGTGCAAAATCAAACTATGAAAGACTCTTCATGGAAAGTTGTGAAGTCATTGAAAGACACTTCCCTTTTCAATCTTGATGCAAAGTGATCATAGTTGTGCTTAAATATTCTTAATGTTAATTGTTTTGATTGAAAAGTTGTGTTAACTCTCTAAATATAAACTTCACTTGATAACTTTTTTTTAACATATAAAAACATTTACTAAGTTTCAACTATTTGGGAAAAAATAAAGGTACCTTAAACCCTGTTCTAGCTCCTTATATTATCTTAATAATGTTTTAAGAGATATAATTTCACATAACTAAATTAAGATAATTTTATGATCAATAAGTGAAAAAATTCAAATATAATTTGTTGACGAGATAAAGAACCTGTTTAATAAAAGTTAGCGAGTTCAACAGACGAGTAACGACTATAAGACTAGGCTCTAATATTCACTAGTAAGTTAAATTTAAATAAATAAACATAAATAGAGCACTTGTATAAGTTAAGATTATGGAATGCATATTCAAATCTTGATATATTATCAAATAGGAGACATGTGCAAATAGGTGTGGAAATATCCAAGCAAGTTAAACCCTAATTGAAGCATGAAGGGAAAAGAAGGAGACATGTAGTCTACAAGCAAATTCGACAGGCATGATAAACCCTAATTGAATATCCAAGAAAATATCCAAGAGAACTAAACCCTAATCGAATTATTCAAGAAAATTTTTGAAAAAATATAAGGAATACCTCCAAATGCTAAATACGCAAAGAAGACTTAGAAATTCATGAAGAGAGAAAGGATGAAGCTCGACTACACCATATGTGGAGTCGCACGAAGAGAGAGAATGTTAGGGAGTGGGTGTTATGAGGTTAGGATTAGAGAAGAAGAGGGTGGGTCTTGTGGGGTTAGGGCTAGAGAATAAGAGGGTTAGAGCTAGAAAAGGAGTATTCTAGGAGTTATTTTCATGCATTGAAGGTTTAGGGATGGGAGTTGCACTGGAGATACTGTAGTTAAGTCTTTCGTGTTTTGAAATGGCCTAGAAAAGGGAAGTCTGGGAATATAATATTGAATAAGTGTTGCGGTTATTTAAAAATAACGCAGCACTTATAGCCACAAGTGTTACGGTTAAATAAAGAACTGCAGCATTTATTACAAATGATACGGTGTTTTATTTAATCGTAACACTTGTGATCATAAGTGTTGTGTTATTTTGAATAATCGCAACACTTAATGTAGAGGTATGTTCTCTATATTTTATGTACTTCAAAATGTATTTAACCGCAACACTTAGGACAAAGCAATTAGAGTATTTTCTACTAGTGTTTGTATCTAGAGGTTTCCATCCACTTAAGACTCTTAGATTAGACCTTTTTATGGTAATAGTGTAAGGTGAAAACCCCTCTTCATGAACACTTATTTTAATACTTTATGCAATCTCGATGAGTTTTTGATCTAGCAAAGAGACCTCACCTTCAAAGCTCTCCCGTGATCAACTCACATACTATATTTCAATGTCTCATTTTTCCTATGATGTGAAGAACATGGAGAAACTCTTACATCACTAGGAAAAGCCTTAAACCCCTTACTTTGAGCTCCTTATTCAAGGAACCATCTTCATAGATTGGTCTCCTCTCAACCATTCAAGAAGTCCCTCTCCCTTGCACCTTTATATATTGCAATCTACATCATGTCTCTTTTGCCTCTTTAACACTTGGTCTATAATGCTAAGATTTGGACATCTCTAATCTAGATTAACTTGTATCTTTACCCATTTTCATGAGCAAACCCTACATGTGTATCATTCTTGAAAACATGTTTGGGAGTTAACTTTAAAGCTCATTCCTTGCCTTAGATCTCATAATCCTTACTTTGATTTATATTTCCATATTCATTGTCAATGATGTTTTATGACTAAATCATTCTTGTCATTAGAACTGGACCCATTTCTGAAGTTGGAATATATCATGAGGAAAGGTCACTTTAGACCTAAATCTTTATTTGATTAAGAAACCTTTTCCAACTTATCATGCATCACTCTTATTTTGCATTGCCTCTAACCCTAACATTAACTTGTCTCTTGTCTCATTTCTTCCTATTACACACTTTAATTATATAATTCTTATCTTGTAATGACCACCTTTATCTTTTGTTTATAATCAAGACCTATTGATTATAATCACGCTTAATAAGATAAACTTGGACAATCGGCCATAGCGACCCCGAATTTTATGGATAATTAATACAAGTGGTAACCTAATTAGACATATGTGCAGAAAGCTAAAATTTCTCAACCAACCTAATTATAGTTTGCTATCCCTTATATGTGCATGTTTGCCTAGGAAATAAATCTGATTTATTGTCCATTTCTAAGATAATTATTTTGCACACATCCTTAGATTTAAATAAGTTTCTCATTCCCGAACCTTCTCATTGTTCCGAGGTCATTCACATGAGTTACATAGGGATTCAAACCCCAGGGTTCCCAAATATCCCATTAAATGATTGGTGGTGATTCCTTAACCATTTTAATGTCTCGAAAAGCCATATAATGGATCCTTATCAATGCGCACAATCGTAGGGCACTAGTGGTGGAGAGCTCCTTCCTCTTTAATTCACCAAAAAGGGAAGATTGGTTTGTAAAAAAATGAGCTCTCTAGTGGTAGTTCACTCATCGAATTGTCAACCGAACCTAGTTGGGTTCCTGACCCTTAGCACATACGCATTACAATGAAAAAGGCCCTATATTGGGTATTGATTTAGGTTTCATTATTTGGTTTAGGAATACGATTCGTAAAAGGTGATTCGTAGTTTAGAAAGTACCCACCCGTTTGTTCTATTTAAGGTACCTACATGTTACAAAAACCTTGACTTTAGAAGCATGATCTAGGATAGAATGACAACTTAGTTTCATGTTTAGGGAATCTTTTGGGATAAATTGTATGGTTATGCATTGAAAAAATCATGTTTTTTACTGTAGAAGTGTGATTTGGTATTGATTTGTGAATTATGGATGATAATTTTCTATTACTAATCATGTAGTGATTAAGTATAGTTAACGAATTTTGGTTATTTTAAGTGGAATTAATATGCTAATTAATCCATGAGGTTATTTATTATTACTCTTTCATAACTAATGGTATGGATTGAGTAAAGAGTGATGTTCAATTCATAAAATATGAAGAGGTTAGTTGACTTTGTTCAACGGGTGAAATTTTGAGGAGGAAATCCATTAATTAAATTCTAAAATAAAATAGGTTGAGTGGTTATTTGTGATGCATTATATTTGATCTCTTTTATGAGATGGAACTAAAGTAATAAATTATAATCACGTAAAGTAAAATATAGATAAGTAATAAAAATCTAGGCTAGTGCATGTCTAAATTATTCACAATTTAGGATTGGGGCTTCATGGGGTATTATCTGTGGCTTTTTACATAGAGGCCATGTGATCTACAACTCTCTCTTTACAAAGTTTTAAACTTAAATTGGGTTAGTTGAGATTTTATCTAGATATAGTGATGGAGTCACGTCTGTTTACCATCAGGATTATGAATATTATTTTTGATACCCTCTAACGAGAGAGCATAGGGTTTACTTATTTATTTTCTAATGTTCCTAATTCAAGACATGGGGATAAAACCTTGTTTATTTCTTAATCCAATATTAATTAAATAAATAAAGAGTTAATTTAAGCAAAAGGGTTCTGAAATAAGTTTTGTTATGTCTCGTATTTTACTTCTTATTATGTCATTGCTTATTAGCATTACTGACTACATGCTTTTTTGTATGATCTTTTGTTCATGGCCTTTGCCTTTTAATGAACCTATGTTATAAGTGGGCCAACATATCCAAAATGGGTTAAGCCTACATGAAAATTGGTTTGGTATTATATGGGCTTGGGCAAAACATGGGCTTAGTCTTACATTGGCTTGGGCTTGGACCCATGAACTTGGGCATAGATGGGTACATGGACTTGGACTTCTATGAGGATGGGATGGGCTAGACATGGGAAGACATTTACTTAATGGACCAAGGATATTTATGGGCTAGGCAAGGACTCAATGATGGACCAAGGACATATGGGCTAAAGTTGGTGTGGCTTATGCTATATGAACCAAGACTTGGTATAGGCCAAGATGTGTGGATCAAGGCTGATTCAAATGTGGATTTGAAGGCCCTAATGGTGTGGATTGAAGAAATGAGCAATGAATGACTCCTAGCTTGATAGGAAAGTGAAGACTCTAAGAATCATACAACTCTTGGGAGTTCAAATACAATGCTAATTCTTAGTTTTATTTTTTTTATTTTTATTAGCTTTCATAAGAGTTTTATTTTACTCAACTAACCTTATTATGGGCGTTCATTAGGTTAGTTAGTAGCTAGACTATCTTATGTACTTGGCTTATTAGATTTGCGTGTATTTTAGCTACTTAGGATTCTTAGAATAGGCGTATGTTTTCTTTTGATTTTGCTGAACTATAGGCATGAATTTTAGTCTTTTAATTATCTAAAAACTTATGTAATTAGCCTTATTTAAAGAAGGTAACTTTTGAATAAGAAAACCAATTTGTGTAGTTTAAAAAAAGTCTCTTTCCTTTAAGTTTTGCATGGTTTTTATGACACTTTGAGTTTTCCTTGCTATTCGAATTAATGAAGGGTTATCTTGGAAACCTTTAATACATGAGGGGTGTAATTATATCTGAAGCCATTAAAGGATTGCCCAAAGGTTATATTACTTTGTATTTCTATAGTAATTAAGCCTTTGATCTATCTTGGTTACTTCTTCTATTTTGTTTCGAAAATTGCATGAATTGATTTACAAGTTTGTTATGTGATTCAAGCCTATTATATGATAATAAATCTTACATAAAATCTAGTTAATTGACATAATTTTCATGGCTTTTAAGTTGAAAATACTTATGATAAGGTCTAAATTATTTTTGAAGCCATTATGTTGCATAGTTTATAGTGTGAGGTTCTGCTGGATTTAGGGATTTAATCCTTGATCCGAACAAGCCCAGTAGCAGAGCAGATTTCTAACAGGTATTGCTTGGATAATCTTGCATTGTTGGGATAAGTGGAGAGAACTTTATTTTCTTTTCCTTGTTTATTTTTCAATCTTTTAAGAATTTGACACTTGGTTTAGATTTTATTTGATGTGAATTTCAAAATTTTGAATAAGGGTCTTAATGGTTCCAATTTATATGGTTAATGGATATTAGTATGATGAACATTTTATTTTGAAAGATTTATATTTTCTACTGTAAACTTTTGATTTAAGCCTAGGCGATTGAATACGTGGTGATAACACTTTGATAGTTCTCTCGAGGTTATAATTTTTGGAAAGAGGCAATTATCGGTGTGTTACAAGTCTAGGGAGATTAGAAGGCATGTGAAGGAGCTATTGTAGAAGGGGATAATAAGGGAGACATAGAGTTTTTTTGTGGTGCCTACCCTATTAGTGCTGAAGAATAATGGTGAGTGGAGGACATGCGTGGATAGTAGAGCCATTAACAAGATCACCATTAAGTATCGATTTCCCATACCCCACTTGAATGACTTGTTTGATGAACTATATGGAGCTCGAGTGTTTTCAAAGATAGACTTGAGAAGTGGTTATCATTAAATTTGAATCTTCGAAGGAGATAAGTGGAAGACTACTTTCAAGACTAAGGAAGGGCTTTATGAGGTTGATGTCTTTTAGACTATCTAATGCCCCTAACACGTTCATAAGGTTGATGAATCAGAAGATGAAGCCATTCTTAGGGAGATTCGTGGTAATATATTTCAATGACATCTTGGTGTACAGCAGGACTAAAGAAGCACATATGGATCATTTGAACCAAGTGTTCAAAGTTGTTGCTCAGGAGAAGCTTTATGGGAATTTTGATAAGTGTTATTTCATTTTAGAACATTGTCACTTTCCTTGGTTACATCATTATAGCTGAGGGAATTTGAATGGATGTGAAGAAGGTCCTGTTTATTAGGGATTGGCCTATGTCGTCATCACTTTCATGGGTGCAAAGTTTTAATGAATCAGAAGGTCCTATTTTAATAGGTAATTGACTATAACACTAGTACTTATATTGCCTAGCTTGGATGAGGTGTTTGAGGTATAGTGTGATGCTTTTGGAATTGGGATTGGCACATTGCTTAATCAGAAGGTATGACCTGTAGCATATTTTTGTGAGACGCTGAATGATGCAATAATGAAGTACTCAACTTATGTCAGGGAATTCTATGTATTGGTGAGGAATTTGTAACATTAGTAGCATTATCTTATGCCCAAAGAGTTCATCTTGTATTCAAATCACGAGGCATTGAAGTACATCTAGGGACAGTATATGCTTCAACCTAGGGGCATGCTAATTGGGTGGAGTTTCTACAGGCTTTTCATTTCACGATCAGACATTAGTTAGTGAAGTTAAATAAGGGAGCTGATGTACTATCCAAGAGACATCTACAATTGAACAACTTGAGTTTGAGGCTCGTATGGTTTGAGGCTTTGAAGGAGTGCTACAAGGAAGATTTAGACTTTGGGGAATTATTTGAGAAGTGTTCCTCACATTCATTTGGTAAGTTTCATATAGAGGAGGGCTTTCTTTTTAGGTAGAATCGACTATGCATTTCCAAGAGTAGCTTATGTGAGTTGTTGATTAGAGAAGTATAGCCAGGAGGGTTAGCTGGACACTTTGTAGTTGAGAAGACTATAGAGCTTGCTAAGTACTATTTCTTTTAGCCATAACTTTAGAGAGATGTGGAGCATTTAGTGAGGAGATGAATGAGTTGTTAGTAAGTTAATAGTCATTCTTTGGCTCAAGGATTAATGCTTCCTATTCCATAGGCACCTTGGGAGGATGTGAGTTTTGATTTCATCATTGGTTTTTCAAGAACTCAGAAGAACAAGGACTTTATCATGGTAGTAGTGGACCAGTTCTCAAAGATGACTCATTTTATTCGAAGTTATACTATCTATGATGTAACTTAGGTGGCTAATCTCTACTTCAGGGAGATAGTGAGGCTTCATGGGATACTTAGGTTAATGGTTAGTGATCAGGATACGAAGTTTCTAAGCCATTTTTAGCTTACTCATTGGAAGAAGATGGGTACTAAGTTGAAGTTAAGCACATGTAGTCATCCTTGGATACATGGCTAGATGGTACCACATGCAAAGTTTTCCTACTGTCGTGTTCCTCAAAGAACTACTAGACTCAACCATTTTGAGATAGTGTATAGCCTCTTACCTAGAAAACTACTTATTTTGATGTCTTTGGATACTTCCATGAAGTTCACCAAATAATTAGAGGAGAGAGCTAACGAGATCAAGGGACTACATAAGAAAGTTTAAGCTAAGATCGAGAGAATTAATGAGAAGGTCAAAAAATATGTGGACAAGAAGAGGAAGTCACTAGATCTTCAACTTAGAGACATTGTATAAATTAACCTTAGAAAGGAAAGGTTTCCTACTAAGAGGTGATTAAAGATGAGCCCGAGATCAGATAGAACTTTGTGATCATTTAGAAGGTGAACGATAAAGCATATAAGGTAGATCTACCCAGGGAGTATGGAGTTTTAGCAACTTTCAATGTTTTGCACCTTAGCCCCTATTTTAATCCTTATGAGGAGATTCTTAGTTTTAGGATAAAATTTTTTAAATAAGGGGATGATATTAGCAAGGTCCTTGGACTCGTGAAGCCACCAACCTTAAAAGGGGATAATAAGTTAATCCACTTGGTTGTAAAGGAGTTTATGAAGACTAATGGGGCTTTATATAGAGGTTGGAGAGGATAGGATGGGCATTAGGCTGGTAAATTTTTTTAAAATGAAAATAATATAAACAATATCAAGTCTAATCTGCCTCCACAAGGGAGGAAACCCTATTAGGCAAAGGTTCATTACAAATGAGTTTCGTCACGTCTTTTGTAACAAGCCTAGCTACCAATTGTGCTACTATGTTGCCTACTCTACAAACATGAGAAAAAGAAATCAACTCAAAATCATGCTTGGCTACATTAATCTCATCAAAAAGTGAAGGTCAAGCTATATCTCCATTTGATTCTTTGTAAGGTTTTCACTACGTTAATTGCATCATCCTCAATAATCACTCTTTGAAACTCAAAGCAAGCCACAATTCTAACTCCAACACACATGGCTACTGCCTCTACTAAGGAAGCTTCCCATAAGACCTCTTCTTTACTGTTTCACATACCAATAGCTGTCTAACCTCGTCCCTTATCATATCCCAAACCCAAGACTACAATACCCACTCTTTGAAACATGGGCATCAACATTTGCCTTTACTGCTCCCTCACTTGGAGTTATCCACCTTGTATCTTATTGATCATGTTTCACACTAATCCTCTTATGAATTTTTGAGTTTTATTACATGTAATCTACAATCAAATTGGAGAAACCTTCTGCAAATCCCATAGGATTAGTGGATATGTCTTCAAAAACTCTTTTATTTTAGTAAGTCATGTAATCAAAGTTTCCCAATCCATTTGATAAATCTTTCACACCTAGAATGCCCATCCAATAGCAGGACTTAACAGAAAACTCTCCCTTAGACATCCTAACCAATAGACATCTTGCCTAACCTTGGCTGATTGAGGCAATAAGCAAATCAACTATGTCTCTTACTTGTTGAACAACATAAACACTAAGTCCTTTTTACAACATATTGATATTGGATCAATGAGTTTAGCAACTTTAAGATTAATGTTGTAGGTATTAGATCTATGAACAAAACCCAATTTGTCGCTGTGGGCAGCCTAAGGTGTGTCCAAACTCAATAGTATAACCATCACCAATCCTTTGTCTGATCCCATCTAGCAACAACAACTTTGCTCCCCAAAGACTCCTCTAAGTGCAGCTAGGATCATAGCCCATTAGCCCTTATAGGCTTCTAGAACCCCTTTATTCCACAAGTGAATTAGGATTTTGATGAAGCCTCCATACTTGTTTTGCCAATAAATATAGGTTGAACACTTTGAGATCCCAAAAGTTCATTCCACCTTCATTCTTTGGTAGACACAACTTCTTAGAAGCAACCTAATGGATCTTTTTAGAAGAACCATCCCCCCATGAAAATTGCACAATCACTGAATAAAGCTCATCTAGAATATTATCTGGGATCTTCAATACAATTATAAGGTAAGTTGCTTGAGAAATAGCTATATTGAGAATTTCCTTGCTTAGCTTTAATCGTTGTTTCTCTTTCCATCCTTAGTTTTTTCCACAATCTATCCTTTAATACCCCCCGAAAACCTTTTTCTTAGCCTTCCTAATGATTGTAGGGATGCCCAAATATTTTCCATGACGTTCCACTTCCTTAACCCCCTAAGATATTCCCAATACAATTCCTCTACTTAACAAATACGAATTTGAGGTAGACCACCTCTAACTTACTAAGATTTACTTTATGTCCTGAAGCTCTTTCATATTTGCTTATGATATTAACAATAGTCGAGCATTCCCTCGCATTTGCTCTACCAAATAGTATGATGTCACCACCAAAGAATAATTATGAAATCCTTGGTGCTCCTTTACATATGCGGGCTCCATGCACCTTCTTCTCCCTTACCGCTTCCAATACCATAGTTGAGAAAACATCAGCATCATTATGTATCGTTAAGAAAATATGGTTTAGATGGAGTTAATTATTAATTGATCCATAAGATTGTTTAAAATTACTCTTTCATAATTTATTGTATGTATTGAGTAAATGTTTTGTTCAAGTTTTAATGACAAGGTTAGTTGACTTTGTTCAACGGGTGTATCTTCTGAGAAAGAAATCAAAGGTTTAAACCGTTGTTATATAAGAGGATGTTTGCCAAGTTGTAACACGCTGCATGTAATTGTTTTAATGAGTTAAAGTTAATAAAAAAAATTTATAATCATGTAAATGGAGGTTGGTTAAGTAATAAAAATTTAATCTAGGCTAATGCACATCTAGAGTATTGACATTTAGGGGTTTGATATTCACGGGGTTTTATCCGTGTCTTTTACTTAGAGGTCATATGATCAATGAGTCTCTCTTTTGCAAAGTTTTGAATTAAAATTGGGGTTAGTTGAGAGCTTGAGATCTCATCTATCTATGGTGATAGAGTTGCGCCCGTTTACCATATGGGTTTATATTGTTTTTGATGCCCTTTGACGAGAATACATGAGTTTTATCATGGAGAGACAACCTTGTCTATTGCTTAATTTAAGTTATAAAATAAATTGTGAGTTAATTGAATAAGATGTTGTGTTATATGATTAATCATGCTATACCTATTTGCGTTTAAATACTTGTTCCAATTATTTACTTTTTGTAATCCCTTTTGTACTCATCTTGTTGATTATGTGCTTTATTTGTGATCTTTGGTCATGGATTTCACCTTTCAATGACACTGTAATGATTCAATACTTACACTTGTAACATTTGGGAGCAAATTTCTAACAGGTATTTGGTTAGACACTCATGCATGGGCGGGTTGAGTGGACTGTTGATAATCAACTGTATTGAATACTTTAGTTTATTTCGAAAGATTTTAAATGGTTGGTTTGAATTTAAGTTGATGATACAATTTGGTATTTTGAAGTAAGGACCTCTATGGTTCCAATTTGTAATGTTTTAAGAATTTGGTTGTCTGTTTTATTTCGAAAGTCTTTTATTTTTTTGCTACAAAAATATTTTTTATGCCTTAATATTTGAAAACGTGGCGGTAGCACATCGATAGTTTTCTCAAGGTTTTTGTTTTCGAAAAGAGAGAATTATCGGGGTATTACATAAGCAAAGGAGTTAATTCACCTAAACCTTCTTAGACAAATAAATTCAAAATGTGAGCATGATAACAAACATGTAAAAGTTCACCACCATGCAACAACTTCAAACTAAGGTCAACCTTCAAGTATTAATTTCAAGTATTCATGCCCACTGAGAAAATGAAAGATATTTGTTTATTAGGGATAAGTAAAATCAATCTTTCACCCCCTTTTCCTTAAAAAAAGGATCTTGAAAAAAAATATGAGAGAAACCTTTCTAAAAAGATAAAGGACTACAAATAAATTTCATTTATGCTGTGAGTTGGAAGGAGAAAAATGAAAAATATTGAACAAGTTTCCTATTTAACTTTTTCTTTACACGTCTATATTAATATTTAATAAGAAAAATTAATATGTCGCAATGGCATTCATTCTCTTTATTCTTTACTCTTTCCACTCCCCCTTATCTTTCCAAGGATGAGAGTGATGTATGCTAAAATTTAGATTGGATCATTAATCTAACTATTAGAGCTCATAGTTCAAATTCACAAAAAAATGACTAATGAATTAAAATAATACCATGAAATTGGTTGTTAAAACTAAAGAGATAAACCAAGAATTATATGGGTCAAAAGTGAATTTAAATCAAACGAATTAATGGTGAAGCAAACCACAATTACATAAAAGAATGAGTCAAAAAATAAATAATGAAGAGTTGAGGAATGAGATAAACATTGATCAACTTCTTAATAGCATGTTTTGGTCAAAGAACTAACTTCTCAGAGGTCCCTTAATGGTGAAAAAAAATGTTTGTGGGAGCAGACCATTTTTTTAGCATTAATGGTGAACTTTTATCTTCTTCATGCGCAAATAAGACTATGCACCCGGGTGCACAGTGCTTGGTCCAAAACACAAGAAAACTAAGTACAAAACGCATGTTTCATCAAATAAGGGAAAAATACAACGAACATGAAGAACAAATGTAATGAACGCATGTAATTTATTATTTTCTAGCAGAAAACATCATTAATATTTTGTAATTTGCATTATTAATGCTTTGTAATTTCCAATGATGAAGCATTGGAAATATGATAATGACACAACTATTGAGATTCTTTTTGTTTTATTTAATTTGCATCACATTTTAAAATCTGACAAATAAATACATGTACACCACTGTCGAAAATAACACTTGACCATACGAACAATGAAACCAACATTTCATGCATAGTGGACGTGGGGCCAGTAACACAGTGAAAATCCAAAGGACCAGTCATGGATTGACTCGTTTCGCTGCCAATTTCATTAAAACGTTATAATTTTGTAACGGATATATTTTTAAAATTACAATTCAAAAAAAATAAATTACCACCGGTCATTTTTTTTTATATAAATAGACTCATTTTCATATACTTTCTCCAATTCATTTTTTTTCTAAATTCGTAATTAATTAATTAAGAGTTACATGTGATTAGTAATTTTCTTAATATAAATGAATTAATTTATATTAAAAAAAGATAAAATAGGATGAAATAGGGAGATAATGATAGTGAATTAATGACCTATATGAACATTTTTTGGTTCACCAGGATGCTCTTGGTAAACAACTAAAAAAATTGCAAAGCTCGTCGGTGAATCATTGGCCTGGTAACAACTCGAACTGAATTATTTGAATGGCATAACCGTAAATAAACCACTTCCTTGCCAATATTTGGGTATCCCCCATTCCTCTTCAACTGTGGCTATCCTCTTTTCTGCAATGTTAGATCATTTCATTTCTCACACCATAAACCTTTCTTCAAAATACTCATCCCAACAACCCCAACTATTCCATCTCGAACCATCCAGAACCTTCTCGGCCGAGGAGGGAGATTGAAAAGGTTACTAGTGTTCTTTGCAATCGCTTAAAAATGGTGGATGCGAGCGACGATAAACTGGCTTATTTCCAAGCAATAACAGGTGTTGAAGACACAGATTTATGCTCCGAGATTCTAGCCGCTCACAATTGGGATCTCGAGCTCGCAGTCGCCGCCTTTACCGGCAACCCTAACACCTCTGAACAACCACCACCTCCTCCTGATGTTGGCAGTAGTGGCCACTTCCTCCCCTATTCACCCCCAAACGACGTTGTTGCTAGGTTTGACAATGTCAACAACTCCGGAAACCCTAGTCTAGCGTGGAGAGTGATTACTCTTCCGATTTCGGTTGTTGCCGGTGGTCTAGGGTTGATTTCCGGTGCGGTTGGGCTTGGAGTATGGGCCGCTGGCGGAGTGTTGTCGTATTCTCTTGGGATGTTGGGGCTGGGAGCCCGTAGAGGTGGTGAATCGGCCGGGAGTCCGTTGGTTCAGGTTCCGTCTTCGGCGGCGGAGGCGATGGAGTTTGTGGCGGAGTTGGAGAGAGAGTATGGAGATGTTGTGAGGGTAGAGTTTGTTAATGAAGGGTTTATGGATGCGCTTCAGAGGTCGAGACATGCGTATAAGCTGCTGTTTGTGTATTTGCATTCGCCGGATCATCCTGATACGCCGGTCTTTGTGGAAAGAACGCTGGGGAATGAAGCGTTCGCGGCGTTTGTGAATGAGAATTTTGTGGCGTGGGGCGGGAATATTCGCGCTACTGAAGGGTTTAAAATGAGTAATAGCTTGAAGGCTTCTAGGTTTCCTTTTTGTGCTGTTGTTATGGCTGCTACTAATCAGCGGATTGCCTTGCTTCAGCAGGTATCACTTCTGTTCATTTGCTCGATCGGCTTTCATCGTCAGTATCTAGCTGTTATTTTTATAGCTGTGTGATGATATACTGGAATGTTTGATTGTGATTAGTTTTGTGTTAGGTTTGGATATCATAGTTTATTTAATTTGGGTTTTGGGAAGAGTATTTAACTGAATTGGTTTTAGGATTATTGCCTTTATTGCCTTGTAACGTAGGCGCCTAGTTGGGCTTAATCCACTCCTAGGGAAGCACTAAATCAGGCTAAGATAAAGATATAGCACTTAGCAAGAGTTAGGGTTTTTTAGACACCTCTGAGGCTAAGATAGTAAGGGAGTTAATGCAAACATTTACTCTAGAGGATCTACCCTTAGTTCTTTTTCACGGCCTGGAACCTCTTAGTCACGAACTTCTTTAAATTGTGAATAAACAATTAAAGAGGTTGGTCTCATTTAGTCGATACCTTGGCTAACATTAGTGGGTTAAACCAAGGATCTACCCTTAGTCCTTTTTCACGGCTGTCATACTATGGTGTTTACTTTTTACGAATGACATTGCTTTGGTAGATGAGACTAGCAAGGAGGGGAATGTTAAGTTAGAGCAATTGAGATAGAGGTTAGAATCTAGAAGTTTCAAAGTTATTAGAATGAAATGTTATTTTAGCATTGGAAGGAGAAAGATAGTGTAATTTTGATGGCAAATAGTTTCTCATAAATGAATATTTCAAATATTTAGGATAGGTTCTCCAAATAAATAGAGATGTTGATAAGAAGTTAACTATAGAATAAAATTCGAGTGGCTCAAATATAGAGTAGCTATAGGACTATGATTGTAGTATACTCTTAAGGTTAAATGGGAAATTCTATAGTATGACAAATAGACTAGCATTATTGTATGATCGTTGGGCTTATAAGGAGTACATTACGAAGATGAGTGTAGTAAAGATGCGTATGTTAAGGTGAACGTGTGAATATTTCTCTAGAGATAAAATTAGAAATATGGATATTCGAAAAAAGTTGGAGTAGCAACTATTAAGGATAAGTTAAGAAAGAATCGGTTATGTTAGTTTAGTCTTGTTAGAAGCAGAACGATAGATGAATGATAGATGAACCGGTAAAGATAGTGTGAGGTTGGGATAATGGAAATCTCAAATGTGGTCAAGATATATAAAAAAGACTTAGATGAAAGGTGTTAAGAAAGATATAGAGAAAATAAGTTTAAAAGAAGATACGACTCTAAATAGGAGAGAATGAATGAAGTACATTTTGTTAATAATCACAAGAGATAGAATCTTGGTTCCTTTAGCGGAACCCATCTTGTTGGGATTAAGTTTTGACTTTGTTGTTTTTATTATTGTAAATGCCTTCCTAGTAAAAGTCTTTCCTGTATAAATTGGAAGATTTTGAAACATGGGGAGTCTGCGTTTGTGGGTGTTAAGGCCTTGGGTTGTATGCAGATTGTATATTAGAATGTTGGTATGGATATTGGTAGGGGTCTGTACGATGTTATTCCATTTGGGCAACACATTGAGTTGTAGAGAGAGAGAGCAATGAGAAATGATGATGGAACTTTACTAATGATGATTAGACTGGATATTAATTGCTAAATGGAACTGTATGCTGTTTAGACCATGTTCTTAGCATGAGAAGGATTTTTACGTAAAATCTTGAAATGAGACTGGGTCAATACATTAGGGAATGGAGGTTGCCGTTGTTTAAAGTTGAGGTAGCATGGGAAAATATTAAATCGCATTTTGATTATGGCCGTATGATGCAGGTGTCTAGTCACATGTCACTCCCATGAACTAATTCGTTCGTTATCTATAGGAGTATTTAGCCAGCTTGCTTGTGCATAGCTTGATCAATCAAATTTCGTTTTTCTTTCATTTCATTTGTAATAATTTTGTGTTTGTGGAAATCATTATAGATTGGATATTGAAAATTGTGCTTTGTTCTTGCAGTTTGAAGTTTTACTCTGTTTGATATCTATTTGTTTGTGAAAATTACTGGATTTCCAGTATTTTTAACATTTAGAATTGACTGCTTTTACTTCTACTTTGAGAATTGATGGCCCTTTTCCTAACACCTTTGAAGTGTGCTATATATGTATATTCAGATATTTCTTGGACTTGTAATGAAAAGAAATTACTGATCTTTTAAGGATGGAGAATAGAGATCGACAAAATCTAAACAAGTGCCTTCAGTTGAATAGGGTACTGCATTTTCTGCATCAACTGTGTGCATAAACTTATGCAATATATATCTTGTAAGGGCCCAAGATATGAATTGAATCTGGGCTTAGGAAGTTAAGTGGGCTCTTTGGACTTGAATTCAAGTTTGTGAAGATGATGGATTGGATAATTAGGTTCTAATGTCTGATTTGAACTTTTGTGCTAAATTTGAGGTTTTATTATTGTGGAGTCCCTGACTTACTTTTTCTCATGTAAGGTTTGCTAAAGCTTAAGTAAGGTACATATCTGATGTACTTCCTCTGCCTCAATTTAGTTGTCACAAATTTGGCACAAGATTTGATAGTTGTAAAAATTAAATAATTAAAGTGAGGGACTAGGTGTGGGACCCACTTTCGATGTTTGTAGGGAGTTAACTGGGATGTTGCAATTTTGTCCGAAGTTTAATGGTATATCTAAATAAAGGCATTTTTGGCAACTTAAGAATATCTCCAATGGTTATAATTGAGTACCTGCTTGCAAATAAGTAAAAATATTTAGCACGCCACCTGCAATTGAAGTGCAAAAAATAAGACATGCTTCAAGCAACACCTGCTCATCCAAACAAGGTACCTGGACAAAATAAATTACTATCAAAAGTTAAAATATATGGACAATATTAATTATGAACTAATAAACTAGGGAATAAGCTTGATGTTTTTGCTTGTCATTGGAGGAATGAATTAGCTTAGGGTGTTCTAGCTTGAAAAGTTAAATTTACAAATAAAGTTACTAGATTTGTTACGCATCGTTGGAGTTGCTCTACTGGAACAAATGGAATCTTTATTATACAGGTAGTTTGGATATTTCTCACGAATTATAAGGCAACACATCTTTTTCTGCAGAGTCTGGGGTTATGAAGTGCTGAAGTCCATCTTTTGGCTTGAATCAAGTGTTATTTCTCTTTATCACGTTACCCCTGTCAGTATGGCAACCTCAATTTTATTCCAGGGTAATCTAAAGGTTTGGAAACAAGCAAACAGCCTTAGTAGTCTTGAATTTGGGAATGCTTAGGATAGCGGCTACATTATCCTTGTCTCTCTCTCTCTCTAGTTTTCTTCCTCGTCCTTCTACTCTTCTTACTCACTCTTTATTGCCTGGTCTCACTCCTTAGTCCTTACCCTCTCTATTTCTCTTTTAAGGTTTTCTTCCATCTCCCATAAAAGCAAAAGTTTGAATTTTCCCTTTCCTATTCGTCCTCTTCCTGTTTGAATCCCACAAAACCAGTCTGGTCCTTGCTTTCCCCATTTTTTACCATCAAATTCATTTTACAATCTTAAATTTTCTGAAGACTACGGAGTATTTAAGCAAATTTGCGTTGAGGTAATGCAATATTTTTCTTTCAATAGCATAACTCATTTAAAGTACTTAGCACTAATTTCTCAGGGTTATTATTTTTTATTTTGGCCTTTTTCCTTAATAGAATTTTACTTTTTTTCTTTAAAAAAAAAGTTGAAAAGTTGATTATATAGACTTATATTTATTCACATTTGGAAATAAATATGTTCTACTTTAGGCTCATGTCATCTTTTTATAATGTGGACTCCATCAATTCCTTCTTTATCTTCTTTTGCCTGAAGGCACCCCCTAATCAATTCCATGTAGGTGTCTTAGTGCATCACCCGTAAGAGTTTATTTAAGCTTGTAGTATTGGGTGCATCACCTGTAAGAGTATATTCAGAATTTGGCTACTTTAAACTTGCTTCATATGCTTGAAGTCAGGTATTTTACTGCTTCTTACCGTGTTTCTCATTGTGCATCGCAAAAAATTTTGTGGTATTCCAGAAGTAGTTTCTGTATCCGTGTAGACAGGGACATAAGAGTGCATCTGTTGGTGTTGTTGTATCTGTTAAGGATTTGAAACATGGTGATCCCATGGAGTCAGCTGGGAAACTTGGCTTATTGCAATGAAGAAATGCTGTTATTAAACTTGCAGTGACTTTCCTTGCCTAAGAAAATGAAAGTTGTTACTTACACTTGTGGTCATCATTTAACATGAAAGTAATTTTATACAATCATGGGGTGATTCAGAACAAGTTTCTTCATGAGCTGGTTATTGGTATTTTTCTGTCTCTCCTGCTGTTGTCTGATGGTTGGGTGTATCTTTGTTTGCTCAACATATCTAGATAGCAGAATCTAGTTTGAAGTATATGATCATATTGACTAGACTGGTAGTTCAATAGGATTTGTTGGATCTGATGATTTAGTACATTTTGGAGCAAATTTTTTGGGAAAAACTATCTCATACCGTAATGCCTTGCTTTGTGAGTTTCAGGGATTGATGATGAGATAGCCTGTCTGGGGGGTTGGTAGACTTGGTACATATATGTAAAAGTTATTTTTTGTCATCATATGTTGGTAAATTTTTTCTCCTGGCTAACAAGTAATTTTGTTTCCAAGAAACCCTGAAAGTCATTGACTTTATAAAAGGCAGCAGCCTAAACCACCAACCTACCTTTCAAAAATGTAAGAAATCATATTAACCACTAAGCAAGCAAACTTGTTAAGCATAAGTGTTTAATGTTGATGACTATATCAACCACTAAGCATTTGTTGTAGGTGATTCTTAACTTGACTATAATCCTCTAATTCTGTATCTGTAAGTGCAATGTCAGTAATTACTTAATTTGTGATGTTTTATTGGTATCCCATGAACTGTATTAGAGAATTAATAATCTTTTCATCCTTCTAACTTCTTGATCCGCTGCAGATTGAGGGTCTAAGATCTCCTGAAGAGATGATTTCTTTCCTACAGAAAGTTCTGGAAGAAACTGGACCTGCACTTGTCTCAGCCAGGCTTGAAGCAGAGGAGAGGAGAAACAACTTACGTTTGAGGGAAGAGCAAGATGCTGCTTACAGAGCTGCATTAGAAGCTGATCAGGTACCGTACCTCAGGCTGTTTCTGTCATTTTGTACTACGTATTTATCTACTTGCTGCTGGTCATGATGAACCTTTTCCCTTCATATTACTTGAGTCCATATTCTTGGCTTTCTTTGTCCTATGTGAGTGCCTGTATTTTACGAACCATTCTTTGAGATGGTTTCATTGTAGTTTTATATCAATGCACACTGATTTCTTGAGAACTCAATGGTAAGATTTTAGGGTTTTGGACGTTTTCTTTTGATGTATTTGGAGTTTTGGAGATACGGTTTTCGGTGTTTGCAGTGATGTTGAAAGTTTGAGATGATTATTAGCAAAGGTTTGCTTGGTCGTTTGGTAAGCAGTCGTTGCACACTGCAACTTTTAAGTTGGTTGTGAGCAAGATTTGCTTTCTGGAGGCTATAGTCAATGAGAGGCCAATTGGAGCAAGCTATGAATTTACTAATTTTCTGGTCTTTATTTGCTTAGCTATGGACTATGGTGCTGCAAAACACTGTAATACAATGTATACATGATTTGGTTCTCAAACTGTAGTTTTAAATAGCCTGAATCCTGATACAAATAGGCAGGAAAGGAACAGTTCCTGCTGTCTGAGATGGCTGTAACTTGCTTGTAGAATCAAGTGTTGTGATAAGCCTCCTGGTCTCAACAGTGTTGTTGATTGCTGAAAAGGGCTTTTTGATGTGTATTTATATTGGAAATTGGAACTGGTGACGCTAAGAAAAAATTATTAGAGGTCCTAGTTCTAACATTAAGTAGTTTTTAGGAATAAGTTTTTAAATTAGAAAGTGAAACGCAACTTGAAGACATAAATCCATACAGTTGCAAAAAACTTGATTTCCAATTCATTTATTTCTTATGTTTTCCTCCACAATATATTACCCTGTAAAGAATGTGTTGTGGTATTGTTGCAACCCTTCATACCTAGAGATGCGGCGTTTTTCAAAAAAGTGCAAAACGACTATTTAGAATTCATTTTCTTTCTTCTCCGCATTACTTTGTTTAGGTAGTGGTATATTTGGATTCTTAAGCATTAACATTTTCGAAAGTTGATAATTTTTGGACATCATACACATGGGATCTTATTCTTGAAGGAGGGAATAGCATCTTAAGAATTTTTTATTCCTCCTTATTGGGGTTTGTATTCTATTCTTGATGTCTGAATCTTTCATTCATGCTACTCTCAGGCTAGGGAGCAGCAGAGGAGAGATGAAGAAGAGAGGCTTGCGAGGAAACAGGCTGAAGAGGAGCGAAAATGTCGTGAGGAAGAAGAGGCACGTGAGAGAGAAGCACGTGAAGCAGCTGAAAGAGAAGCTGCCTTGGCTTTTAGAAAGCAAGAAAAGGCTTTGTCTCTTGGTGCTGAGCCAGAGAAAGGACCTGATGTTACTCAAGTAAATACCATCTTTATCTTGAATTGTTTTTTCTTTCATGTCAATAACCGATGCTTCTATGATTCTTTCAGTTGTGCATGATGCCTTGCATTTTATTTGTTACCAATGCTTTTGTGATTCTTCCTTGTACAGGGTTTCTCATGCTTTATTGTTAATTTTTGTAATCTATTTGGTAGATTAACTGTGTCTTTTATTTAAGTATGAATTCTATACATCTGAAATTTGTTATTAAATTCTTCAATTGTAATCAGGTCTTAGTGCGGTTTCCAACTGGAGAACGTAAAGACAGGAGATTCCATAGCAGTGCAACCATCCAGTCTTTATATGACTATGTTGATTCTTTAGATTGCTCAAACTTTGAGAGCTACAATCTAGTCTCCAATTTCCCTCGAACAGTATATGGTCCTGAAAAGCATTCTTTGACCCTGAAAGAAGCAGGCTTGCATCCTCAGGCAAGTCTTTTTGTGGAGCAAAACTTGTAAGGAAAATTGTATTCGATCAAACATTGTTTAAAACTATGATCATGGCAGGGTAACCTAGGTCTCTTTTGTTCAGTATCTATCTAATATTCTGATGATTATAAGATGTATTTTTCTCCCAAATTTTTACTCATTTTCCCTCATGTACATCAGAATAAGGAATGTTGGTTTCTAGACTAACCCTAGCTCTCTCTTGGTTCTGGAAATTCCCAAAGGTATCCTTTGGCTGGTAGAGAGTGTTACCTAAATCTGGTGTGATCCAGTGTGTTGTCAAATTTGTCACCTTCATAAACAAAGAATGCAATCCACTCTTTGAGAAGATTATGAATAAAAAAAGTTGGGTGATGCATTGTAATGTAGTACTTATATAGAAGTGATATGCTGTTCCGCACCACAGCTGTAGGAACTTTTGTTTCATAGAAAATTTCCATATCAAGCTTTTTTTGGCAACCAAAATTAAGCCACGCAATGAAGTAAACCGAGAACACAAGTGCACTTGCTTTCGAGAGGCAGATTCTCTCCCAAATCTGTTGTGTATATTAATTTCTCAATGCCCATGTACAATGAGTGACATACATTTTATAATGCCTCATTCTACTGTAATACTTCTCTAACCGCCTATGTAACAATTCAACAACCTTTGGCTTATTAACTCATGGTATATATTGTTTTACTCATGGTATATGTTGTATATATTTTATATATTTCTATAGTGTATTTCTACATTCTCATTAGTAGTTCTAGTCCCTACAATACTGTTATGTAGCTTGTTATGTGGCTGAGCCCATCTGTTGCTTGATGCTACGCCTTCTTCTTCCGGGTGTAAACGTGGATGATAGGTGGTTTCCTTTGGTTCTCAACATAACCCAGGGCCCAAAGAGACACCTTGTCCTCAAGGTGGAACGAGGGAAAGCTTGAGTTGAGAGCCTGGTAGTCCTCCCAAGTAGCCTTTGTTGTCGACAAGCCCCTCCACTTAATGAGAACTTCAATGGTTGCAGGTGCTTCCTAAGGATTGGTCCACTTCCTCAGGCTCGGTTTCCAGATAAAGTTCAGGTGACATTAGAGGGGGAATGATGGGATTTGCAGAAGTTGCCCCTATTGCCTTTTTCAGCTGTGAGACATTGAAGACTGGGTGTATCTTGGCTTGGGGAGGTAAATTAAGCTTACAGGCAACTGTCCCTATCCTTTGGCAAATTTCAAAGGGGCCATAGAAACGAGGGGTCAATTTCTCAAATGGTTTAGAAGCTACTGATTTATGTCTGTAAGGCTGGAGCTTCAGATAAACTAAATCCCCTACTTGGTACTCTACCTCCCTCATGTGAACATTCTCCTATGTTATCATCCTCGGCTGAGCTTAAATCAAATGAGCCTTTAAATTGTCCAGAATGGCATCCCTTTCAATCAGCTGATCTTCCAGGTATTGGATTGATGTTGAACCTCTATCAAACCTTAAAAAGGTTGGGGGTCTCTCCCGTAGACAACCTTAAGGGAGTGCCCTTAATAGCCAAATGAAAATCTATATTGTAGCAATATTTAGTCCATAATACCGATCCTTAGGCTTGCATTTGATAAAGCATCTCAAATACGTCTCCATCCCCTTCTTAACAACCTCCGTTTGCCCATCATATTAAGGATGGTAAGCTGTACTTCTATTGAGTGCAGGTCCTTGGAGCTTAAACAATTCTTTCCAAAACAACCTCGTAAAGATCTTATCTCTGTCCGAGACAATCGAATTTGGGAAACCGTGAAGCTGTACTTCTTCTTTCACATACACTTCAGCTACCTTAGGAGCAGAGAAGGGGTGTTTTAACCCTGTGTAATGCGCATATTTGGTTAGTCTATCCACCACTACAACTACTGTATCCATCCCTCTCGAACACGACAATCCTTCTATGAAATCCAGAGAAACATCCTCCCACACCTGAGCAAGAATTGGCAAGGGTTGGAGAAGTCCAACAGGGGAGAGTGAAACATGCTTCTGCTGCTGACAAACCGAACAAGCTCTCACCACTAGTAAAATAATAATTATTTGAGGCTACGGATTTGCGGAGTAATACCCAAAAAGAAGCAATTTGATTAGAGAAGTGTATAATATGTTGCGTATTGTAGTCTACCCGCCGCTTTTTAATTAAAAAACATATTAATATGCGACATATTGTAAATGACCCACCGCTTTGTAATTTGGATCCAAAATAATATGCGGCGTATTGTAGTATACTCGCCGCATATTTCCTGCCCTAATTTTAAAACAAATCCACGCACCAGCATTTCTTCAGTTTACACAACTACTCTTCACTTGCTACATACTTCATCTACTTGTTCTTGTGCACTAATTCCCTAAATTAATACTTCGTGTTCTTACGCCCTAATAACCCAACTGCACCTATGTCTTCGTGTTCATTCTTGCGCCACTTCTTTAGTGCCTTGTCGTCGTCATCTCATCCCCCTCACCATGTTCACTTCTTGTGCCGCCGTCCTTTGAAACTATTGGGTTTTGTTAATTTGTTTTGTTCTTTTGTTTATTTGTAAATGTGCATATATGTGCGTTTGTTTGTTCATTGGAATACTACATTTGTTTTTATTTTGTTTATTTGTACTGGGTAATTTCGTTTGTATGTTCTTTCAATTTGTATATTCGAACCCCACTAGAATACATGGGTATATTTGTAATATGTGCATATGTTTGTTCAAGTTTTTGGGGATTACAACAAAAATATGGAGTTGTATGAAGGGAATAACCCGTTAGACATTTCAAGAAACATAATATTTTGGAAACTATAACAAAAATACGGAGTAATATGAAGGGAATAATTTGGAACCAAAAGTAGTGTCTATGTATTGGTATCATTTTCATCTTGATTCTTAGTACT
Organism: Dysphania ambrosioides; assembly: GCA_026401315.1. Classification (NCBI taxonomy): domain Eukaryota; kingdom Viridiplantae; phylum Streptophyta; class Magnoliopsida; order Caryophyllales; family Amaranthaceae; genus Dysphania; species Dysphania ambrosioides. The sequence goes on along the minus strand of CM048660.1, from coordinate 16,365,127 downwards.
AAGAAAAGTTAATATAATAGGATTGTACCCTGACCTTTTAAGATTCCTAGTATACTAAGAAATATGCATTGAGTTAAAAGTCGATTAAGATAATATAGAATTTGCATTTTCTAAACCTAATTATGTGTACGTCATTTTCTAATTGTAGAAATAACAAAGCATCAAACTATAGAGAAATTTGCATTTAAGATAATTTCATTTGCGTTTGCATTAGAGTCAATCTTGTTCCATATACAACTTCCATATAGATCCTTGTTGTGATTTCATCTACTTTAAAATTAGTTATACTTGTATTAAATAGTGGGTTTTATTTTAGTGAACCATTATACAAAGAAATAAAGTCTAAAATAGCTTAGTAAGAAAGAGAAAGATCTTGAGTATGATCTATGATTTGAGAGAACTAATTTTGAGAACTAATTTTGGTGAAGAGAATAACTCAAAAACCCAAGTGGTTGATGTTGCAATTATGGTGATGAGCTACAAGTTTTTAAGTTTAGTGGTTTTTTCTGTTCTTTCTTGCTCGTATACCTTTCATGACATCTCTCTTTGGTGATATTCTCGTTCTCTGAAACCTCGATCCTAGTAGTACCTAAAGCTGCAGTCTCTATTACGTATGGTATTGGCTATTCACTTTGACGGGCCTTTTCATGAATTTTAGTCGGAGATAAATTACTAAACATATTATTAGAAATTCCTTAGGTTATCTAGCTAGATGTAAAATGGCATTGTATGTGGTTGTAGTTGTATTTAAATGCATATAAAAAGGAATCAATTTTCAAAAATAGGAAATGTTGGGTTTGTAAAAGAAAACTCTACCAAATTTTTTGTAGAATTTGTAGTCATTTACAAAGCTTAGAACATAAATAATATCGCTAGATGAATTTAGTAACATAAACTATAAAGCGAGTGTTTGTGGGTCATTTTGGAGTTTGGTTAACCTTATTTTCGGTAAGCTGCTTGAGGACCCTTTAGGTGTATATATATATATATATATATATATATATATATATATATATATATATATATATATATATATATATATATATATATATATATATATATATATATATGCGTAAACTGAGTGTTGATTAGATTATTATTTGATCTCTTTCATGTCAACTAGGGCATGACACAAACTATGGATCGTAACTGGATGTATGGTAATCGTGCTTCGTTGGAGTTCATGAATGGTGTTGAGGAATTTTATAGACAAGAGTTGAAACACCTAAATTAGAATGACATGGGGTCATGTTCTAATGAAATTTCTATACATCATATTGAGTTAGAGCATCATCGCCAATTAGAATCTGATAACGCTGAAGATGTTGAGAAGAAAGATGATGGGGAGGATGAATTGGAGGATAATAACCTTGATGATGAAGATCAAATAGATGAAATGATTGAAGGGGTTGGGGATCAATTTGGTTGTCAAGCTCGTACTTTAGAGCCTTTGTGGGAGGCTGCTGAGAAACTGTTGTAACTTGGATGTTCCAAATACACTAAGTTATCCGCCATATCAACATTTTTTAACTTGAAAGAGAAATGTGGTTGAACTTATACAAGTTTCATGACCTTATTGAAAGTATTAGGGGATATGTTTCTAGAGGAAAATGATTTTCCTATATCCATGTACTACGCGAAGAAGCTAATGTATCCCTTGGGTTTAGAGTATAAAAAGCTTGATGCTTGTCCAAATGATTACATATTTTATCGAAATGAGTATGCAGAGTTCATTTAATGTCTTAGATGTGGCCAGTCACGTTACAAACTCCCACATAGGGTAGAACCTAAAGTGGGGATTAAAGGTCATTTGGCAAAGGTGTAATGGTACCTTTCCATAATATCGAGGTTCAAGCATTTGTTTTTTATTAAGAGTGATGCAAAGAATTTGAGATGGCATGCAAAGAAGAGGAAGAAAGATGGGATGATTTGACATCTTGCTGATTCCCCCCAGTGAAAAATAATTGATGAATCTTTTAGTGCTTTTGGCAAGGAAGATAGGAACCTAAGTGAAGGTTTTAGAGCACTCAAGGGGGGGGGGGGGGGTGAATTGAGTGTTAAATAGTCTTGGCCTATTTTTCTCACTTTTTCGATCTGTGGGTGGAACCAGTTGTGCTAGTTCCTATTAGTAGCGGAATGTATGTAGAGCAATAAAGGAAGACACACAATTTAACGAGGTTCGGCCAACTCAGGCCTACGTCCTCCTACTCTATGCTCTTTTATTAATCTACTCCAAAAAACAAAGAACACAGACACTCAACTGTTTCCCTACTCCGGGAACCAGTTCACCCCACACTCTACTCCGAGTGTGCACTTGACTTACACTAGTAAGCCCTTTTGTGTTTGAACTCACAAACACTCTCCCAGCCTATCAACCCCTCTGTTGAAGGCTCTTTACAGAATCAAACTCTCCTTTGATCTTGCTTCTAAAAGCTAATATGAGAGAAAAATATAAGTTCTAATGGTGCTCTTGTATACGACTTAATGAAATGTTTTTATGCTTAAGTGTGTATAATGCTCTCTAGAGATAAACTCAGTTTTCTTCACGTGGGAGACTTGTTTGAATTAGGTTGATTAGATGAGTTTATATATATGATTACAAAGACCCTGGCTTTCCTAAAATCACATAATCTTTTGAGCTGTCATCTTATGTGAGTTTAGGAAAGTATTTATCTTATTTGACTTAATCATATAGATAGAATCAAATAAGGTAAATACTCCTAGTTTTTAGGTAACCAATATATTCTCATCTAATCTACCAGCTGCTCAATATATTTTCCAAAATAATTCTTAGAAAATATTTTTACAAAATCTTTTCAAAGATACGCAGCTTGATATTCCATTCAGTAAACCTGGTTCCCTGAATTGAGTAAGTTATGAATTCTGTTCCAGCTTTGTACCAGAATTCATAACATGACTTATCACACTTAAAACACTTATATTACCTACTCATATAAGTCATACTACGGAGCACATTACATGAAAAACTGGATTAACAGTAAAGTACAAATATTATTCTTTTCATGTAATCTACAAGACTTGAATCTTCCTTGGATGCTTCATCTTGAGCAAAGTATTTTTCTTCGAATGTCTTCGAAAGGCTTCTATGCTCCAAGTCTTGGAATCAGCTTAACTACTGCACGTATAACATGGTTAACATGCAATAGATAATATGTGGCTGCTTTACAGCATAGCAGTCAAGGAGACAGTTCTAACTTCTTGTGACCTGTTTCCTGTAACTGTTTGTCATTATTCAAAACATCAAAACTTAAGGAACTCAACAAATTCCCCCTTTTTGATGATGACAAACTAATTGAAGTTCCTGTAATCTAAGCACATTAAAAACATACAAACTCCAATAAAGTACTCAACTAGGATTGAGTACATCAACAATCTTTAAGACAAAAAATGAACACGCACTGAAAAAAAAATTTCCTAAGTTAACTTGACTCGACTCCTATTTAACTTAATCTAAAAATCCTAAAAGGCTAAGAAGATCCTAGGCTTCAGCTTTAACTCTTTCCCCCTTTTGGCATCATTAAAAAGTATACTCAAGTAAAAATAAAATGCACAAATTATTAAATGTACTCATCCATGCAGTGGCATCAACCACTATTCAAGTTAAATGCTGCAAAAATAGATTAGTCAAACTAAGCATGACATAGCAGAAATAAAATTATTTAAAACAAATACCAAACAAAGTTCAACAAATTAGATACCCCAACTCCATATCAAAAGAACAGTTCATGGAGTGGGAAGAAGCAAACCAACAGAATCAGTCATAAGAGATAGGGTAGGCAAACAAAAACAGAAAACAGAATCAATCTTCATCATTCTCATCCTCCTCTTCTCCTTCAGCATCCTGGTCTCCATCATTAGCTGGTTACTCATCTTCATCTCCTTCCTCAGCATCATGCATCTCTTCTTCAGGAGGAGACTTTGGAGTAGCAGCACTTGTACCAGGTGCTTCTTGATCATGAGATCCAGCAAGCTTCTTTTCCAGATTATCAAACCTAAAATCAATAGAAGAGAATAATTCTTGGACCAGACCAATGATGTTTTCAAGCAGAGTCTCCTGATCCTCCAACCTTTTCAGAACTAGAGCCTGACCTACTGGCTCCTCTACTTTCTTATTCTTCTTTGTTGGAGATCTCACATCCTCCACTGGTTCCTCTGACTTAAACAGCAGCTGATCCCACTTATATCTAAACCCTTCTGCTTTAAGATGACCCTGGTAAACACTGTAACTGGGACAGTGGAACCACTCAGGGGTACATTGTTAGATTTGAGCAGGTGGGTTATAAAGGATCCATAAGGCAAGGAGTGATGAGATGACCCATGGCAGTTCATCATATGGGCCAAAATTAATGCAGGAAGATTGATTTTCACCTTCTTCATTATCAGATACATTAATACCATTTCCATTATTCTCACAGTACCTCTACCCTGAGCCCTTGGTATTAAAACCTTGTTACACAAAGAATGTAGAACAAGCATAACTGGTTCCTTCAAATTAACAGACTTAAGGACCCCTGGCTTTTTGGGCATCTTCCCTCCAAACATAAAAGCATATATCTCCTCTGGTGTGACCCCAACAAGAATGGGCCACCAGTCACCTAAGTACTTATCAAAACCATCTTTTGGTATACTTAACAGACTTGACAGAGAAGCAACTGATAAACTTATATCAACCCCATTCACACATGAATTTATGGACATATCAGGCATTTGCTTGATATTAACATAAAATTCCCTAACTCCAGACATATTTGCAGCACAAACATCAAACAATATTAACCAACCTTGATAATCAAGCAACTCCTTGAACTCAGATAATGCAGCTATATCAAAATACCCCTTTTTAACACCACACCCAGATAACACTAATCTAGAATTTAAATCAATAGAACCAGTAGGAATAGATTCTATAGATTTACCGTTTGAAGCATGAGAGGTTTTAGAAGGCAACCTCTTTCTCTTGGTTCTTTGCACAGAATTAGCAGACTGTTCCTCCTGAGTGTCATCAATTTTTCTTTTTACAGAAGAACGTGTGAAACGACCACTTCTCCTAACCTTTTCATCTGGTGATCCTTCCTTGAACCCAGTAACCTCAACCACTTCCACTTCGTCACTGTGCTCTTCAGCACTACTAACCTCCACCTCTTGGCTCACAGATTGCTGAGCTTCTGTCTCCTGTTCCCCCTGAGATGGTACAGGTTCCTTGATGACAGAGTCATCAGTTTCTGGAGGATGGAAGATAGGCTTAGGTTGTTTTGATGAGGGTTTGGTCGATTGTGGTGGTGAGGAGGATTTTTGAGGGGATTCTGGGGTGTGGTAGGAATTTCTGAAGGTGATGAAGCTACATTGGGTGATGGAGGTTCAATTTGGGTTTGTTTTTGTTGAGAGGTAGGTGGAACAATGATGGGGGTTCCTCTAGATTGAGTGGAGTCACTAGCAGACCCCTTTCCTCTTCCTCTCCTAGATGAAGCTACAGTCTTTCTTCCCATTGTCAAAGAGAAATTGAGAATAAAGATGATGAATAGCACTCTGATGGTTGAGCAGCACGCAAAAGAGAGAAGGAGAGTGATGAATGAGAAGTAATGAAGCTGCACAAAGGGTTATATATATATTTGAAGCATAACAAAAATATGGAAGTTCAAAAAAAATGACGGTTAAATGATTTGATAAGTATGACAATTTTTTTTTAAAATTGAAAAGATAGCTATCATTACTTGCCATAAATATCTTAACCATCCTATAAACTAGGCAAGTGATTGATTTGCCATTATCTTTTATGGTAAATGACTGAAATAAGATCATTTCCTTCCAAAAGGAAAATATCTTATAATAATCTTCCAAAGATATGAAAATATTATTCGGAAGACATATCAGTGCTGATCTGCTGTTTCCCTTTCCTGATACTTGATTAAAACCACTTCATCCTGTTTCTGGCAATCTTAGTTTAATTTCACCTGTTTCTTGCAACAATGATTTTTAATCCTTTTAAGATCTCAAAACATTTACATAAAACTTGAAGGATTTCGACATAGGTATGTACACATACTATACAAGTGAATATCCTTCTAACCAATCATTGAGGGAAATAGATGAAGCCAAAGACTAGAATTTAACTAGATCTAGTAAGATTCTTAAATTACAAAAAGTTTCTCTACACAAGGGTTTTGTGAAGATATCAGCTATTTGATCTTCACTTTTGCAAAACAATACTTCCACTAAACCTTTTTCTACATTATCTCTCAGAAAATGATGTCTAATCTCTATATGTTTGGTTTTGGAATGCTGAACTGGATTCTTAGAAATATTAATTGCACTAGTGTTGTCACAAAATATAGGAACACTATTATAAACAATACCAAAATCCTTCAGCTGGTTCCTTACCCACAGTAGTTGGGAACAGCATGAAGCTGCTGCAATATATTCTACCTCTGCTGTGGATAAGGCCACTGAGTTTTGCTTTTTAGAACCCCATGATATTAGACAGGAGCCAAGAAAGTATGCCATACCTGATGTGCTCTTTCTATCAATAAGAAAGCCAGCATAGTCTGCATTAGTGTACCCAATAAGATCAATTGCACTCCCTTTGGGGTACCACAAGCATAAGTCTGTTGTTCCCACAAGATACCTAAGTATCCTTCTAACAGCCTTCAAGTGAGATTCCTTTGGATTACTTTGAAACCTAGGACACAATCCAACAGAAAACAGAATATCAGGTCTACTAGCTATTAGATAGAGAATGGAACCAATCATTCCTCTATAAAGTGTGGCTTCAACATCTTTTCCCTTTAGATCATTATCTAATTTTGTGGATATGGGAATAGGTGTATCATAAGCCTTGCTGTTTTCCATGCCAAATTTCTTCAGCAATTCTTTCAAGTATTTTTGCTGATGTATCATGGTTCCATTCTCCATTTGCTTAATTTTCAATCCTAGAAAGAATCCTAGTTCTCCCATCATGCTCATTTGAAACTCACTCTGCATAAGATTAGCAAACTCATCACATAGTACTTGATTAGTAGCACCAAATAAGATATCATCAACATAAATTTGTACTATAATCAAGTTGTTCCCCCTGGCTTTGATAAACAGTGTCTTGTCTACTGTTCCCCTCTTGTAATCATTCTCCATCAAGAACTTAGACAAACTTTCATACCAAGCTCTTAGAGCTTGCTTCAATCCATATAGAGCTTTTTCTAACTTGTAAACATGTTGGAGAAACAGCTTGTCTTCAAAACCAGGTGGCTGCTCTACATATACCTCTTCCTTCAAATGTCCATTTAGGAAGGCAGTCTTTACATCCATCAATCCAATCATTTCATCAGGTTGTACCTGTGCAATCTTAGAAGACATGTTAAATTCATCAAAGATGACATGCACACTCTCCTCAACACATAAAGTCCTTTTATTAAGGACTCTATATGCTTTGCTTTGAGGAGAATATCCAAGAAAGATTCCCTCATCACTCCTAGGATCAAATTTATTAAGCTGGTTCTTCCCATTGTTATGAATATAACATTTGCATCCAAATACACGAAAGTATGCAATATTAGGCTTTCGATCTCTAAGGAGTGCATAGGGAGTCTTATTTAAATTTGTTCTAATGAGACCTCTATTTAAAATATAGCAAGCAGTGTCCACAACTTCACCCCAGAAACTCTTAGGGAGACCACTTTCAATGAGCATTATTCTGGCCATCTCTTCAAGAGTTCTACTCTTTCTTTCAACAACACCATTTTGCTGTGGTGTTCTTGGGGCTGAGAAGTTGTGACTAACTCCCTGTTCCCTATAATATTCAACAAAGTTAGCATTATCAAATTCAGTACCATGGTCTGATCTTACCAAGACCAGCTTGTGAGAGAGCTGGTTCTCCACTTGCTTCACCAATGCTACCCATTCATCGAACGTTTCATCTTTTGAATGTAGCATTATTACCCAAGTGTACCTGGAATAATCATCAACCATAACACAGACATATCTATGGCCTCTTCGACTTTGTATTCTCATGGGACCACACAAATCAATGTGTACAAGGTCGAAGGGTCTGCTGGTACTCAAAACAGTTTTAGGCTTAAAAGAGATTTTGACCTGTTTCCCCTTAACACATTCTGAACAAACTTTATCTGCCTCATAAGTGATGTTAGGAATTCCTACCACCAAATCACGAGACCTTAATTTGTTCAAAAGTGTCAAGCTAGCATGTCCAAATCTCTTATGCCAAATCCATTGGTTATTATCAGAAACAGCTTTCAAACAAACATACTTGTCTTGAGGAATTTTATCCAGAAAGGTAATGTAAACATCATGCTTCCTGGTTCCCTCACATACAAGTTCGCCTGTTTGAGAATTAACTATGTGACAAAGATTAGCTTGAAACTCAACTCTATTTCCTTTATCACATAATTGAGAAATACTCAAGAGATTATGTTGTAAGCCCTCAACATAATATACATCATCAATTGCATTTGAAAGTGTCTTACCTACCTTACTAAACCAGTGATGGTTCCCTTGCTGTTATCTCCAAAGGTGACACTTTCATCGTCAAAGGCTACTAGTGAAAGGAATTGCTTTTATCCCCGGACATGTGTCTTGAGCAACCACTGTCCAAATACCAATAGGTATATCCTTTCACTTTAGCCTGCAAGAACAAATCAAACATTAGTTTTAGGAACCCAAACATGTTTGGGTCCCTTTTCAATGACATTAGGCTCTTGTTGGTCTTTTCTTCTCCAGACCCACTTCACATGTTTATTGTTCTTATTCTCACTGTTCTTCTTAGCAGGACACTCATGTATCTTATGCCCATTCATTCCACAATGATAACAAACATGCATCTCTTTAGTCATTACATACTTACCTCTTTTGAATTCTTTAACCCACGTGGTTTCCCTGGGGGACCAGTTAGTCCTGGTTCTCTGTCTAGTATATCCAAGACCAACTCTTCCTTTGTAACTTTTAAATGAAATTAAAGAATTCAAAGTTTCCTGTGCAGTCAATAATTTTTCAACATGTCTATGACTATCATGAAGTTTTTTCTCTCTGGTTTCAAGATTCTTAATCAACAAATCATTTTTATCTTTTAGAAAATCAAAATCACTCTTTAAGGAATCAAGTTGTAAATTAAGTTTCGAAACCATAGGATCAATAGTCATGTCAACAATTACTGATTGCTTATCTTTTTTCAGTTTATGAATCTCAGCATGCAAATCACAAATAGTATCTTCATACTCATCTATTACATCACTAATCTTAACACTGGTACCTTTAGGGGAAACGGTGAACTGAACAGCCTTAAGTGAAACAAATTCTTTGTGTATTTCTTCCAAGTTGTGAGCCAATATTTCAAAGGCTTTCAACAAGGAAGTTCTACTACAGGAATTTGCTTTACCTATAGCTACTGAAAAATTAAGAGATTCACTAGCAATTGATAAGTCTCTAGGGAGCCAGGAGGTCAGATCTTCCTCATCATCACTAGGACAGTCAAATTTAGAAGACCTTTCCTTCTCCAGTTTCACCTTACACTTGTCCAATTCAACCTCTAGTTCAGCTACTTGATTTTTTAATTCAAAGCAAACTTCTTCTAGGTGATCACAACTAGCAACAACAATTTCACATTCAACACATTTTTCTGTAAGTTCTCTTTTGCTAGTTATGTAAGTTTCACCGAGTTTATAGCATTCATCTAATAAAGAGTCAATACATTCAAGCATATTATCTCTATCATATTCATGCATATCTTTCCTAACTTTTTCTAAGTTTACCTTGTGTTCGTGTAGCACATCCTTCTTTGCCATTAAGCATTTTCTGAATGTACTGGTTCCCCCTCTGGTTCCTGAGTCAGTGATGTTTCCCTGAATGTTTGTGAAGGCAGTCAAACAAACATCATAGTTAGGTGATTCCTCATCTTCATCAGATCCTGAATCAGAATCACCCCACATGGATGCTATCATTGCATTTTTAAAGGCTCGTTTATCTCCAAATTTTGATTGTTTGTCCTTCCACTTAGGACAATCTCGAATAAGATGTCCCTTTTCTCCACACTTGAAGCAACCTACAGAAGAAGAGTTAGATTTCTTAAATTTCTTACCTTTGAAATTCTTCCTTTGATCACGAAGAGCTCTTTCAAATCTTTTAGCAATCATGCCAATCTCATCTTCTTCTTCTTCTATTGTTCCCTTAAGAGCTGTTCCTCTGGCTGGTTCCTTCTCAGACTTAGAATCAATCAGCATTTCATGAGTCATGAGGGAACCAATCAGTTGTTCCAGAGATAGAGTTGATAAATCCTTTGCCTTATATATTGTTGTTACCTTGGATGTCCATGCATCTGTCAAACTGCGTAAAACTTTTCTTACAAGATCCTCATAAGAAAAGTTCTTACCAATAGATTTAAGATTATTAATTATTGTCATAAATCTACGAAAACAGTCATGAATCTTTTCATTTTTATTCATAGCAAACAATTTGTACTTAGACATAAGTAAATCAATTTTGGACCTTTTTACCTCACTGGTTCCCTCAAAAGCAAGTTCGAGGGTATCCCAAATCTCTTTTGCATTGCTGCAACCTGAGATCTGGTTTGTTTCAGTCTCACCTATAGCCTGTTGTAGAATTGACATTGCTTTGGCATTCTTCTCCAGCAGTTTGTAATCAGCAGTAACTAGTTCACTATCTTTCTTTGGAATCTTGTTTCTCTCTTTATCTATCTTGAAAATGATGTTGGGACCATTTTTGACAACTAGCTAACATTCATAATCAATTCCCATGATCACATTCTTGATCCTGTTTTTCCACCAAGCATAGTTGTTACCGTTGAACTTTGTTGTCTTATTATCGTAGCCCATAGCGTTCAATTCATGAGTACTCATACTTGACTTCTCTAGATGTTACTCTTATGAGAAGCCTAGGCTCTGATACCAATTGAAGGTTTTAGAGCACTCAAGAAGGGGGGGGGGGGGGGGTGCATTGAGTTTTAAATAGTCTTGGCCTATTTTTCTCACTTTTTCGATCTGTGGGTGGAACCATTTGTGCTAGTTCCTATTAGCAGTAGAATGTATGTAGAGCAATAAAGGAAGACACACAATTTAACGAGGTTCAGCCAACTCAGGCCTACGTCCTCCTACTCTATGCTCTTTTATTAATCTACTCCGAAAAACAAAGAACACAGACACTCAACTGTTTCCCTACTCCGGGAACCAGTTCACCCCACACTCTACTCCGAGTGTGCACTTGACTTACACTAGTAAGCCCTTTTGTGTTTGTACTCACAAACACTCTCCCAGCCTATCAACCCCTCTGTTGAAGGCTCTTTACAGAATCAAACTCTCCTTTGATCTTGCTTCTAAAAGCTAATATGAGAGAAAAATATAAGTTCTAATGGTGCTCTTGTATACGACTTTATAAAAGGTTTTTATGCTTAAGTGTGTATAATGCTCTCTAGAGATAAACTCAGTTTTCTTCACGTGAGAGACTTGTTTGAATTAGGTTGATTAGATGAGTTTATATATATGATTACAAAGACCCTGACTTTCCTAAAATCACATAATCTTTTGAGCTGTCATCTTATGTGAGTTTAGGAAAGTATTTATCTTATTTGACTTAATCATATAGATAGAATCAAATAAGGTAAATACTCCTAGTTTTTAGGTAACCAATATATTCTCATCTAATCTACCAGCTGCTCAATATATTTTCCAAAATAATTCTTAGAAAATATTTTTACAAAATCTTTTCAAAGATACGCAGCTTGATATTCCATTCAGTAAACCTGGTTCCCTGAACTTGGTTCCTTGAATTGAGTAAATTATGAATTCTGTTCCAGCTTTGTACCAGAATTCATAACATGACTTATCACACTTAAAACACTTATATTACCTACTCATATAAGTCATACTACGGAGCACATTACATGAAAAACTGGATTAACAGTAAAGTACAAATATTCTTCTTTTCATGTAATCTACAAGACTTGAATCTTCCTTGGATGCTTCATCTTGAGCAAAGTATTTTTCTTCGAATGTCTTCGAAAGGCTTCTATGCTCCAAGTCTTGGAATCAGCTTAACTACTGCACGTATAACATGGTTAACATGCAATAGATAATATGTGGCTGCTTTACAGCATAACAGTCAAGGAGACAATTCCAACTTCTTGTGACCTGTTTCCTGTAACTGTTTGTCATCATTCAAAACATCAAAACTTAAGGAACTCAACACTAAGATTTGGTCTTTGCACGAATGGAATGAATCCTTTTGGTAACTTAAGCAGTCAACATAGCATATGGCCAATTTTATTAGTGATATATAATTTGCCTCCTTAGTTGTGCATGAAGCGTAAGTATGTTATGTTATCACTTCTAATATCACGGCCTGAGCAACCTGAGAATGACATTAATGTTTATCTTGCTCCCCTTATGGAATATTTGCAATTGTTGTGGGATGAAGGTATATATGTGTATGATGCATACGCTGAAGAGACTTTTACACTCCATGCCATGTTGTTCTGTACCATTAATGAGTTTTCAACGTATGGAAACTTGTTGGGGTATAAGTTGAAGGGAAAGAAAGCCTGTCGGATTTGTGCGGATGATATGGACTCAACATACTTTCCACATTATGGAAAACATATGTATCTCATGCATCGGAGGTTCTTGAATAGGTTTCATCCTTATCGTAAGAGAAATAACTCATTTGATAGTAAAGTTGAGCAATGTAGATCCCCTATATTGTGGGCTGGCAATGAGGTTTATGACCTTGTGAAAGGAATGGGTAATGTGTTCGGGAAAACTATAAAACACAAAGATGCGCAGGGATTATGGAAGAAATAGTCAATCTTTTGGAAACTTGAGTATTGGAAGTATTTACTCGTTAGACATTGTCTTGATGTTATGCATATAGAAAAGAAAGTTTGTGATGCAATCTTAGGGACGTTGTTGAATATACCTGGTAAGACTAAGGATGATCCTAACATCAAGAGAGATATGTAGACAATGAAGATTCAATCCAAGTTTTGGTGTGAAGATAGAACGCCTAAGAATGGAAAAAGTAAATCCACATACCCACGTACCTTTCTTTGACTTGTTACACTTTATCCCGATCAGAAAAAAGGATATTATTTGAGTGTTTGTATGTGATCAAGGTTTCTAGTGGGTACTCATCTAATTTAAAGAACTTTGTGTCCATAAAAGATTTGAAAATAGTGGGTATGAAGTCTCATGATTGTGATGTTATGATGCAAGTGTTTCTATCCATTGCTATCCGCCATATTTTTCCCAAGCATATTAGGGATTCTATCACTAGACTTTGTTATTTTTTTAATACAATATTTAGCAAGGAGCTTGATCCATCATGTTTGGATGAGTTACAGGCTAATGTTGTTATGACCTTATGTCAACTAGAGATAAATTTTCCACCTTCGTTCTTTGATATTATGGTACATCTAGTTGTTCATTTTGTTTGAGAAATCAAGTTGTGTGGTCTAGTGTTCCGAAGACGGGCTTATCCTTCTGAGAGATACATGGGTACTTTAAAGAAGATGAGAAACCCAGCACACCCTAAAGGTAGTATAATTCAAGGTCTAACCATAGAGGAGATAGGTGAGTTTCTTAGTGAGTTCTTATCTAAGGGGGAGGCTATTGGGTTATCAAAATCGAGGCATAAAGGGAGGATCGAAGGGCACATAACTGTGGGTTCTAAGGAGGTCTTAATTCCATTTCCGAAATAGAGACAAGCTCATTTATTTGTTTTACACCATATCACAAAGGTTCATCCTTACTTAGAAAGGCATATGAATGAATTGAAGGTAAAGTACCCTTCTAAAGGTGAATGAGAATTGATGCAAGAATACAACAACACCTTTATTGATTGGTTTCACGAACAAGTTATGCATGAAATGTCTGAAACAGGCCATAACATTTCTAATACAATCAAGTGGTTAGGTTATGGCCCTCGGACAACTGTTGGATCTTTTGAGGGGTATTCTATCAATGGATATACCTTCTACACTTAACGTCAGGATTAGAAATCAAAGTTTGTTCAAAATAGTGGTGCTTCAATAGTGACTTCTTCTTCAGAAAGTGCTAGCTCAAAAGATAAAGCACTAGTTGATGTAATCTTGTCTTACTATGGGATAATTCAAGAGATATGGAAATTTGAATACAGTAGCTTTAAGGTTCCCCTTTTCATTGGAAGTGGGCATATATTAGTCGACGTGGTTTGCTGAAGAAAGATGAATTGAATTGGATTTACATTCTAAGCTAAGGTTGGTTGAAATTGAACTTTTAAATTAATCAATATCGTTTTCTAGTGTGTTTAAAAGACTTACATTGCAAGGAGAACGAGCCGGAAAGAAGACATCGACATGGATAGTACTGCACCCGTTGAGGACGTCAAGCATGAAACACGTCACAAAATAGCCGCACTTAAATCCCCAATAGCGTGATGCCCATGGCAAAGGTAAGAGCTTTTTCTTATAATTTCATCGTTTTGAGTATCCTCAATAGCGTATTCCCTCTTAAAAATGCCTCACACACTTCAAATAGGACAATTTGAGTCAATACAAGTCGGATAGGAGCGAATTTGGGTAGAAAAAATGGCCAAAACACTTGAAATACTTTGATACGAATCAATATAGGTAAAATACATCGTTTTGCCTAAAATACACCTAAATCACTCCATATACATCTTTTTGAGTCAAAATCATTTCAATAGGATTCAATTAGGCTAAAGAACTTTAAGTTATGTTGAAAAGAAAATGTTTCGCCTAAAATATGCCTAAATCACTCCATATACATCATTTTGAGTCAAAATAGCACAAGTAGGAAATATTTTGGCTAAGGAACTCTAATTTGGATAGAAAAGAATATGTTTTCCCATAATAGGTTTAAACCACTCTAAATATGTCATTGTGAGTCAAAATAGCTCGAATAGGAAAACATTTAGGCTAAGGAACCTTAATTTGGGTTGAAAAGAACATGTTTTGCCTAAAATATGCCTATACCACTCTATATACATCGTTTTGAGTAAAAATTGATTTAACTGAAAACATTTAGGCTAAATAACCTTAATTCGAGTAGAAAAGAACATATTTTGCCTTAATTAGGCTAGAACCACTCCAAGTATGTTGTTTTGAGTAAAAAAGACTCAAATATAATTCAATTTGGCTAAAGAGCCTTAATTTTTGAAGAAAAGAACATGTTTTGGCTAAAGAGCCTTAATTTTTGAAGAAAAGAACATGTTTTGCCTAAAATATGCCTAAACCACTCCATATACATATTTCCCCTAGAACATGTCATAAACACTTGAAATTCATCGACTTGAGTTAAAATAGGTCAAATGAGAGCGATTTTGGGTTGAAAATGACATTTTTCCCCTATAACATGCCATGAACACTTGAAATACATCGATTTTATTCAATAAAGGTCAAATAGGAGCAATTTTGGGTTAAAAATGACATATTTCCTGTAAAACATGCCATGAATGCTTGAAATACATCGATTTAAGTCAAAATAGCTAGGTTAAATGGTAGTGGTTTTGGATAGAAAATGCCATAAACACTTGAAATATATCAATTTGAGTCAATATAGGTCAAATAGGGAAGTTTCAAGTTGATATATGTGTATTTTCCCTAGATTATGGCCCAAATACTTTGAATAGGATGATACAAGTCAAAATGGGTCTAATGGGAGTGGTTTTGTGTTGAAAATAACATATTTCCCCTAAAACATATCATGAACACTTAAAATACATCGATTTGTGTAAATACAGGTGAAATAGGAGCGGTTTTGGATAGAAAATTCCCTAAACATTAAAATACATCTATGAGTCAATTTAGGTCAAATAGGCCGGTTTTGGGTTGCTATTGGCGTATTTCCCCTAGAACATGGCCAAACACTTCGAATAGGACGATATGAGTCAAAATAGGTCAAATGGGAGCAATTTTGGGTTGAAAATGACGTATTTTTCCTAAAACATGTCACAAACACTTGAAATACATCGATTTGAGTCAAAATAGGTCAAACAAGAGCGGTTTTGGGTTGAAAAAGACATATATCCCCTAGAACATGCCATGAACACTTGAAATACCTCGATTTAAGTCAAAATAGGTCAAATGAGAGCAATTTTTGGTTAAAAAGGACATATTTCCCCAAAACATGCCATGACACATTTCTTAACATACCACGCATAGTTTATTTCCATCTTGCTCCAATAATACTCGAGCCTAGTTATTTTTTGGGCTAACATAAGTTCATTCAAGTGAGTATATAAATCTCATGTTAGACTTGAGATATTACACTTTTAGCTTCTTGTTTATTAATGTATCTGAAATGAATACATTCGGGGGGTACGCTAATATAATTTATTGCCTTGAGCGATAAACTAAGCAGGAAGGAGCCTTAAGGCTCTTTAGTCTCTCTTAGAGAAGTTTTGGGGATACTCTGTGTGTTGTATGTATTTTAGGAGGTTAGTGTACTAGGGTTCACCATTCTCTGCGTCATCGTCAAGAACATTGACATGTGATGCTTCTGACCTCCTTTCTATGACAAGGGGCATTTTGCTTAGGTTTGTTGTAATATTGACCATTGATGCAAATCAAGCTAATCCATCAACGAATTGGTTCTCATATCTAGGTAGATAAGTGATCTCAATTTTCGAAATTTGTTTGGTTAACTGTTTAAAATAAGCTTGGTAAAGAGCAATACTTTAACTTTGAATTTTCCCCCCAAAAATTTGGATGATTATTAAGTAGGAATCATTAAAAACTCAAAGCTTCTGGATTTCTAACAAGATTGGAGCTTGTAGACCCAAGAAGAATGTTTTGTACCCTATAGCATTGTTTGTTGCCTCAAAGTTTAATTTTGATGGAGATGGGAGTGTGCTCTTCTTTTGGAGGTACCAGGAGTATGCCCACACCACATTCCTTTTGGTTGGTTGCACCGTCAACATATAATGACCAGCTGCCATTTTTGCTCATTAGGAGATCTTTGTTAGGAAGATCATACTTTTCCTTGAAATCATTTATTGTCAATTCAGCCAAGAAAGATCCCTTGATTTCCTTCTGAGGGCTGTATATAAGATCGAAGTTTCTTACTAGGACTAGCAACCTTGAGATTAGTTCATTAAGAGCAGGTTTCTCCAACAAGAATTTCAAGGGATCCATCTTTGGCAGGATATGGATCGTGCATGAAAGAATTTTAAGGGGATCTAAATGAGTATATCTGGTTTCATACTCAATGAGTTTTTTTTATTAAGATAGTAGATTACATTTTCCTTTCCCTCTACCTCTTGACCTAGAATAGCCCTGAATGTCGAGTTGGTGACTATATGGTATAAGCAAAGAGGAATTCATAGTAATGCTGGCGAAAGAACCAGGAGGATTCAGAAGATAGATTTTTATTTGAATGAAAGCTATGTGGAAATCTTCATCCCATTCCTTAGGCGCATCCTATTTTAGTTTCAAAACATTGTCTTAGAGACCATAGTAAGCTTAGAAATGAAGCGATTAATGTATTGCAAATGACCTAGGAAGCTTCGGATTTCTTTTTTGTTCGTATGAGGTGTCATAGACAAGATAACATTGATTTTGCTAGGATCAACCTATACCTCGAAAGCTGATAACATACCCTAAAAACTTACCTAACGTTACTCCAAAGGCACATTTCTTAGGGTTAAGCCTCATGTTAAACCTTTGAGTCATTCAAAGAATTTGCTAAGGGGGATAAAGTGGCCTAGACGATCTCTAGATTTCACGATCATGTCATCAATATAATCCTCCACATCTTTGTGCATCATGTTAGGTGTCGTTGTTCTTTGATATGTGGACCTATATTTTTTAGGTCAAATGGCATGACTAAGTAGCAGTAGGTTCCCCATTGAGTTCTTGTAGAAACAAAATCATATCTCACCACCTAGCAGTCTAATGAAGAACCAACCCTTGCGGGTATACTTAGGTTGGGTGGAGATTGAGAGTATGTGAACTCAAAATCGCCTCAAAATTGAACCATCAAAGGACCCTAAACATAAACCGAGCCCAAAACACTTACCCTTGCCCAAACACAAAATCCAAAACACAAAAATCAAAATCTTAAACCCTAAACAAACCCCTTAATTGTGCATGACCAAAGTTGTTCGGAGCTCTAACACTTGAAGTAATCATTGAATGCAAGAACTGAATCTAGGCTAGCTTTAGGCGTCCAACATCCATGTTAGTATGCTCAACACTAACCTTGGCATCCAACACCACCCTTGCTTCTAGTGCCAAAACTAAAAAAGAACCTAATTCAATTTCACTTCTAGTGTCTAACGCCTACACTATGCGTTGGACGCCCTGCCTTGAGGGCCTCAAAAGCGCTCCTGTCTCTTTTTTACCCTCTTTTCATCCGTGGAAAATATTCTTTTGTTAAGAATTCAACACAAAACATGGGCCTCCAATGCCCAATATTAGCGCTTGACGCCTTAACTTAGTGTCTAACGCTTGGAAGCCGACCTCTTTTAATACCCCAAAATTTTATGAGCAAAGGGTCTAATTTTTCCACATTCCAAAATATTGTTACTTTGCTAAAATACTCTCTCAAACTTCCTCAAAGCCTCACACACCTCTCTTAGATACATTCAAGTTCATACAAGGCATACCTTGCCTTAATACTACTAGGATCCATAACTCCTTCTACATATACTTAGTCAATACTTAAGAAAAGGAACTTTCCTCAAAGATATTCACCGAGGACCCTTCTAATTTAATTCTTTTTTGCTTTTTTTTTCTACTTCTACTCCATTCACTATCCATCTTAGGTTCTAGTGGTTTTTATCCACTTAAGAGCCTTTGATTGGACTTTTTCTTGTAATGAATATAGAGGATGTAAACCTCTTCTATGAACATCTTATTTTAACTTTTATGTAACTTTGATAAGCCTTTGATCAACCAAAGAGATATCACCCGTGATGTTCTCTTGTGATCAACTACTAAACTTTTATTTCAAGTCTCTTTTACCTATGATGTGAATAAGGAGGAGCAACTCCTTCCTTCACTAGGTCAAGCCTCAAAACCCCAACTTTGAGCACTTTAATCAAGGAACCATCTTTATATATTGCTCTTCTCTTAAATTATCAAGCAACCCCTCTCCCTAACCTTTTATTTATTGTAATTTACTGACAGTATGTACATTTATTTTTATTTATTTTCCTTTAGTCTATGATGAAGGGATTCATACATCTCACTTCTCTTTAAACTAAATTAATCTTTGAACTTGTAGAGCCTTTTTCGTGGCCTAATTTAAAGGGTTGGGTACCCAACTAGGATTCTGGTGGACAATTTGATGTGTGAATTTCCACTAGAGAGCCTAGTTTTTTATAACCCAACCTTCTTTTATAAGTTAAGAAAAGAGGAAGGTACTCTCAAACACTAGTGCTCTACTATTTTGCGCATCATTAAGAATCCGCTATGCGGCTATAGAGACATTGAAAGGGTCAAGGAGTCGCCACCAAATATTTATGGGCTGTTTGGAAACCCTTGGTTGTTCGAAGCATAAGAAGGTTTGGAAATGAATAGCTTATTTCAAACCGAGAATGTGTGCAAATAATTGGCATAAAGATGAAGAACAGATCAGATTTAGTTTGTAGGCAAACATGCACAAATAAGTAATAAGAACACTCTAATTTAGTTGTTTGGCAAATTAAGATTTATGCACATAAGTTTAAATTAGGTGATCACTTTTGTTAGATATCCATAAGGTTAAGGGTCACTATGGGTGGTTGTCCAAATTTATCTTCTCATGCGTGGTTGCAATAAATAGGTCTTGATTAGGGCATAAGATAAAAGTGGGCATGCAAATACAAAGTAAGGATTATGTAATGAAAGTGCATAATTGAAGGGAAATAAAGGAGATAAGAGTCAAGAGACAAAGAAATAAATGCGGTAGGGTTAGTAGCACAAAATAAGTATAATGCATAATAAATTAAAGAGATATATTCAATTAAATGGAGAAGTAAGACCAAAGAGACGTTTCCTCATAATGTGCACCAACTTAGATAATGGGTCTAGCTCAAATGACATGAATGATATAGCCATAGAACATCATTGACATTGACTATGGAAAATTCAAATCAAAGTATGGATTATGAGATCTAAAGTAAGAAATGAGCATTTTAGGCAACTCCTAAATGTACATTCAAGTATGATGTATACCTAGGGTTTGCTCATAAAAATGGGTCAAGTGTCAAGTCTAGAAAGATTGGACACTATATCTTAGCATCATAAACTAAATGAAAATTAAAGATATATAATGTAGCTTATAATAAGTAAAATGCATGGGAGAGGGGTTGTTTGAATGATTAAAAGGAGACTAATCTATGAAGACAGTTCCTTGAATGAGGTGCTCAAAGTTAGGGTTTTGAGGCTTAACCTAGTAAAGTAGGTGTTGCTCCTTGTTCTTCACATCATAAGAAAAATAAGACATTAAAAATAAAGTGTATGAGTTAATCGCAAGAGATCACCAAGAGTGATGTCTCTTTAGTCAATCAAGGTTCATCAAAGTGGCTAGAAGATTGAAATAGATGTTCATGTGAGAGGGGTTTGCACCTCACATAATCATCACAAAAAGAGTCTAAACTAGGGGTCTTGAGTGGATAGAAACCACTAGATCTAAAGACTAGAAGGTAAATAGAGTAGAATTAGATAAAGCATTAAATGTATTGAAGTTGGTGTTTACCGTTAAAGATATTTCCTTTGCTTGAGTCTTTGTAAAGTGCTTGATGAAGGAGTTATGGTTGCTTGTTGATCTAAGGTAATAGGAATGCTTTGAATGTTAGAAATTGTATTTTCCTTGTGTTTTAGAGTGTTTGAGAATATGTGAGGGAGAATGTTAGCAAATAGTGCTCCAAATTCTCAAAATGGTCGACCCTTACGCTAGAAAAATGAAGGGGTATTTATAGGCAAAAAAAGTCGGTTTCCTGAGCATTGGACTCCAAGTGCCTGCGTCAGACACAGAGCTGTGTGTCAAACGCTTGGCTAATGCATGGAGTTCCCGAGAAAGGAATCTCTTACTTAACTGTAGAGAAGTTTGAGATGAGCCAAGAGTGCTTTTGGGGTAATGCACAAGGATGGGTGTCTAATGCTAAGGCTGTGCATTAGACGCTAGAACTAATAATTGAACAAATTCCCTTTTAGTTTTGGCATTGGAAACTAGGTGAGCGTAGAACACTTGATTCATGCATCAAGTGTTGGGAGTGTGTTGGACTCATAAACTGTGCTTCAGATGCCTGATGCAGGCATTGTTCCGACAGAGATTTAGTACATGTTTTTGACGCCTAGCTTTGAGCGTAAAACAAAAATGCTTTGAGCTTTAGGATTTGCATAGATTGAGGTTTGATTTTTTTAGTTTTTTAAGATGGTTTTTGGGTCATGTGTTTTGGAAAATTTGTATTTGGGCTCAAGTTTGTATTTGGGCCTATTTGGGATTTATCTTTAAGGTGTTTATGGGGTTACACACACTTAAACTCGACCCAAGCGAAGTCTTACCTATACGAAGAGACATGATTTCGTGTCTATAGACCCTTTTTCATGATCAAACCCTAGTGTACATCACACTTGAATATACATTTAGTTGTTGTCCTAAACCTCATTGTATGTTAAGCATCATAAAGAGTATCTTGATCATCTTTTTACTCTTGTGTCAATGATGTTCAAAGGCTAAATAATATGATTCTTTCATGAAATAAACCCTTATTTGGTTGAAATATCTCATGAAGAAAGGTATCTTTAGGCTTAAATTTTCATTTGATTAGTAAATCTTAAACTCATCACCATGAATAACTCATACTTTGCATCTTTTAATCTTGCCTCTTATTTCTTTCCTTTTAATTCCACACTTTATTTCAAGAACCTTGTTTTGTAATAATTTTTATGACCACTTTTATCTTATACATTAAATTAAGACATATTGAAATGCAACCACGCCTAATAAGATAATCTTGGACAACCAGCCATAGGAACCCTTATTCTTGTGGACTTTTAAGAAAGTGATCACCTAATTTAGACTTATGTGCATAATTCATAACTTGTCAAACTAACTAAATTAGAGTATGATTTTCCTTGTATTTGCATGATTGCCTAGGAACTAAAGCTTATTTGTTCCATATTAATGTAAAATTTTTGCACGTCATTCTTAAGTTGATATAGATTTCTCATTTTTGAACCTTCTCATGGTTTGTAGACCATTCACGTTAGTCTTTTTATGGGATTCAAACCTAATTTGGTGTCCAATCCGCCCTTAAAGGTTTGGTGGCACCTCATTGACCCGTAATTTTAAAGCCACGTAGCCGATCCTTATTAATACGCAAAACTTGTAGGGCACTAGTGGCGGGAGCCCCTTCCTTTTCTTAAGGAAGGCTGGGTTATAAAAAAATTGGGCTCCCTAGAGGGTATTCACTCATCGAATCAACCACTCAAAACCTAGTTCGGTTTAAGACCATTAAAACTTATAAAATGCCCTTACATTTATGAGGGTATTTTTCTCCATATTCTCTTTCTCCATTTTGATCAAGTTATAGCCTACATACCCATCCATGAACAAGAGCAAGGCTAGGTTTGTTTTTTTTATCAAATAGAACATTGATGTCAGGTAACGGGATGATGAGTGACATTTCTGTCTTCCTAAGGGATTTTTCGTACTCTTTTCACCCAAGTCCACCTCATTTTGTGTTATTTCATAATACTTTAATTTATACATGATTCTATCTTAGGAACATATATGATTTTTCTACCTCATTTCCTTTATATCCCCCATGTTTCTTCTACAATTTTGTGTGGTTTCATTTGCTTATTGTAGGAACATATTAAGCACGAGCACAAGTGAACAAAGGATAAAATTGGGGAGTAAAAGAAAAAGAAATCGAGAGACCCCTCAAGCCAAGATTCAAGAGACCTCTCAAGGCACATAAAGCCAAGAGGCCTCTCAAAAGAAATGTTAAAGCTCAAAGTTGGTCAAATACAGAAAGTTCATGAGGGCATCAAGCGAGCTTTGATAGGCTTCTTAGAAGGAGAAATTTCCATATGAGTGAGCGCTTATGGTTTACACTAAGTGGCCACTAAGTTCACTCTAGAGTTTGAAATCTTTCTATTAGTGGTTGATCACCATTCAAACAACTGCCTGCTTAGGCTGATATCTAGGTAGAATCGTGTTTTTATCAAACTCCTTTCACAAAGGTATTTAAGAATTGTGAAATAGAGGCTACACTATCATACATTAGATACATTAGATAAAAAAAATTCATAGTTTTAGAGAGCTATTACGACAGAGACAATTCTTCTTTTGTATTGGTAGAATAGTCCTAGTTTTTGCATCACATTTTTATTATGATAGAAGCATTGGAGCATATATTTTTAAACTCTAATTTCCCTTCAATCTATGACTAATATCTTGTATTCTTCTTCATTTAAATTTCATTGCTTTTTGGTTCTTGTTTCATTTTTTCTTGTTTGATCACATTTTGATCCTAGATTAGTTTAGTTAATATTTTAATTACAGCTATATGTTTTCCTTAATCAAATCTATGTAGTTTTTAATTATATTCCACGAGTAGTTAGATTAGATAGGGGATAAGGTGAAACCCCATTCCCGAGTATGGATGTTGTTTAAAAGTATGGATTAGTTCGTGATTGATTTTAGTTTGGTGATTTAATGTTAGATTTTGGTTGATACCTAGATTTGGCCATATAGGTTTTACCCTTTTCAAATTCCTAGATTATGTCATTGAAAGTTGTTTAATTAGATAGTGAGCATATTGTTGGAGCATTACTATTCGAGATGTTGATTTGTTGTTTAGTCCCTATTTTATTGTTTGGGTTGCTTTAGATAGACAATTAGGCAAGAAATCCCAATTGTATTGCTTGCTTCCATGAATGTGATAGAAAAATTTGGATGAAATCCCTTCCTTGCAGCAAAGTTTTAGGTTTGATTTATAAGTTGATAGTTAGTTTGGGATCCCCATTTCATTTAATTCTCGTGTTAAAATTTTTGATTTAGCTTATTTATGTTTGGTTGGGATTGGATCCCAAAACCCCTACCGTTTTACTTATCCTTGTTATCAGTTTTAGAACCTCGTATTAGTAATCTTAGATAGAATTAGCTCCCTTTCTTTGTTTTTGTTTGAATTAGCTTATAGCTTGATTACTTAAGTCAGGGTCTATTTATAGCCATTCTTTATGGATCATAACCTTTACTTACCCATTACTAGTAATAGGTAAAGGAGGTTTTCTAGTAGTGAGTATCGTAATGATTGATCCAGTCGGTCATCAAATGGCGTCATTGTCGGGGAATGGCGTTTAGTATCAAGTCTTTAGCGGTTCTTATGAGTGTAGTTAATTCTTTTATTTTTTTATTGTCACTTCTAACCATCTACTTAGGTTTGATTTTTTATGCCATTGAAAAAAAGAAGTTGAGCTTATCCACTTACTCAACTGAATCACGAGATCGAGCATACCATTAAAGCTATTAGTAGACGTTTGAGGGCAGGAGAGAGCTCATAAAAAGTAGAGGGAAAAGTTGATTTATCCTACTCCTTCTATTGCTCCATCTACAAATAGAGTATTTAGTCTAACTTCCTTTTCCACACACTCTAACCCACTTTTCTCTATGGTAGACTGTAACAATTGGCCTTTGAGGTAATATGGAACTCTTAGAGCTTATCAGGTTCAAAGTGGTATAGGGCAACCCACTATTAAGGCTAACAACTTTGAGTTGAATCCAACACTTATCACATTGGCTGAAATCATCCCATCAGAGGAGAGAAGCATTAGTCACCACACGCACATCTAAAGCTGTTCATAAGGAGTGATACTATAAAGGATAATGGGGTGACTTATGATTATATTAGGCTAAGTTTGTTCAAGTTCTCTCTCATGGAAAAGGCTAGTGAATGGCTCTAGAAAATGGAGCCAAACTCTTTGAGAGCATGGGAAAAAGTCACAATAGCCTTCTTGTATAAGTTCATCCCATCATCCAAGACAGCCAAGACGAGAACGAATATTGCTACGTTTCAAGAAAAGGGTGATGAGACATTATTCAAAGCATGGGAGCAATTAGTCTTTGATAAAAGCATTCCCACATCATGAAATAGAAAATGGATGCTTCTACATAGTTTTTGCAATGGGTTTTCTCAGAAAAATAAGACAGGAGGTGCAATAATGAGACTAAAGCCAGCTAAAGCATTCAAGGTAATTGAGCAAGTAATAGAGAATTTTGATGATTAGAATAAAGGTGAGTGTGCGTAAACCAAGTAAAGAGGAAGGCATGAGATAGATTTTATCAATGTACTTTCTTCTAAATTAAATGCACTTAGTCCATTGTGTGGTATACAAACCCTACATCCATCTAGTTCTAATATACCTATGCAGGTCTTGTTTTATGATGTATGTAGTGAATACAACCGTAACCTTATGTAATTTTATTTACATAACTATTTAGGGAATGCATTTTTAGCATGAAATAGATAAATGCCATGAATAACATGACCTAAAACCCATAATTTGACTTACTCTCATACTTAAAATTCGAGGAAGAGAGCACAATCAAATTTTGGTTGGAGAAATGGGCAAAACCAGGGGCAAGGGAACTTTCAAAACCAAGGAATGGGGAACTTTTGTGGCCAACATTGTAGAAGCTTCAAAAACCAAGGCAGAGTTATTTTAGAGGGCAAGGTCATGGACTCTACGGGCCAAACCAAAAAGTTTTAATATCCTTCCCCATAAAACCCACCCGGTTTCACTTCAAATCCAAGGCCAAATACTCCCACTTTTCAACCACCTCCTTAAAAATCCAACTTATTCAACTTAGATTCTTTGATAGAGAGTTTTGTATCCAGAAAAACTAAAAAGAATAATAACATTATGAAAGCTTGAGGAAAATGCATACTCATAATAAAATGCTTGAAAACCAAATTGCCCAACTTTCCAATGCCCGTAAGGATGGCTCTAAACCCTTTATCCCTAGCCAAGAAATAGACCCTACCAAGCCTGCTAATGCCATTATTACTATTTATCAAAGAGAGTGTTTAAGAAGAAGGTTGAAAGTAAACCAAGTGTGACCAAAGACTATTACAGCATTGAGAACAAAGAAGGTATGAGTGAACTGGAAGAGAATGAAAACAAGAGTAGGCCAATAAGTGTCTCCCCTTCCCATATTAAAAAGCTACCATACCCTATAAGGTTTGCAAAGTTTAAGATAGATAAAGAGTTTGCAAAATTTCTAGAGGTCATTAGGAAGCTTTATGTTAACATCCTCTTCACCGATGCAATTAAGCAAATGCCTACCTATGCCAAGTGCCAAATGAAAGTATTCTAACTATGTGCCACTCCTCATCTTGTGGAGGGCATTTGAGTGTAAGGAAAACAGTAGTAAAAGTTTTGCAATCCAATTTATATTGGTCATCCTTGTTCAAAGATGCTTAGGAATATCTAAAGAGGTGTGATTGATGTCAAAGGACTGAGAACATCTCCAAAGAGATAAAATGCCTCAAAACCTGATCCTTGAGCTTGAGATCTTTGATGCCTGGCTCGTAGACTTCATGGGTTTATATCTATCATCTTGGGGAAATAAGTATATCTTGGTAGCAGTTAACTACATGAGTAAGTGGATGGAAGCAATCGCCCCTCCCATGAATAATCATAATGTAGGCGTCAAGTTCTTTAAGAAGCTGATTTTCTCGAAGTTTAGAGTCTCTAGAGCCATCATAATTGATTGTGGGGGTTCATAGTGTGCTAAGGATTTCCTCTAGAGACTACTAAAGCATTATGGAGTCTACCACAAAGTAGGGTTGGCATACCAACCTCAAACTAGTAAGTATGTTGAGATTTCAAACTGGGAAATCAAGCTTATTCTTGGAAGTGCATTAAGAGAAATCAGAAGGACTAGTCTCTAAAGCTTGATGATGCTTTATGGGCTTATAGGACTACTTTCAAGAGATCTATAGGTACTACCCCTTACAAGCTTGTATATGGAAAGAGTTGCCACATCCTGATGGAGCGGGAACATAAGGATCTATGGGAGATAAAGCATATTAACTTTAATTTCAAGAGTATGGCCAAAAAGAGACTCCTAGACCTCCATGAGTTAGAAGATCTCTGCATGAACTCATATAATAGTGCTAGTATTTACAAAGCTCAAACTAAGGAATAACACAATAAGCATATTGCGAAGGAGTTTGGTGTGGGTGATAAAGTGCTGCTATATAATTTAAGATTGAAATTTTTCCATGGGAAGTTAAGGTTAAGATGAATAGGTCCATTTGAGGTGTTGAAAGTGTTTCCCTATATAGTTCGATTGACGTATGGAGTGAATCTTTGGGTGCATTCAAGGTCAATGGATAACACCTTAAGATTTACTATAAAGGAGACAAAGTCGGGAACATCTCTTTGACAATACTTCCAGACGTTTGATCCCTCCTCAATTAAGTGACAATCAGTAACATATTCAAGCTAATGACTATAAAAGAGCGCTTTTGGGAGGCAACTCGAGTTTTCTTACCATTCTTTTTGTTTTTATTTCATTTGATTTTATCTTTAGTTTTGGATTATGATATTTGGATTCCTTGTGTTGCTACAAGTGTATTACCTTAAAGAACTTAAACATATATGAGGTGAAATAAGATATTAAAGAAGTTTCATAAAGTGTTGGGACGTAACCAGTGAGTTTTGAGAGGGTATGAAGTGTTCTCTAAGTGGCCGCTCTAGAGGATTACACATTGGAAAAATTATTCTAAGTCGGCGCTCAAGTTTGGCTTAAGTGGGAGATTAGTATAATTTTGGGGAGAACCAGAAACTAATGAGCAAGAACAAAGTGGGTACCAAGTGCCCATTTAGAAGAAATTTAGAGCTTCATAAATAGAGCTAAGCGGCGCTCAAACTTTACCCTAAGCGATCGCTTTGAAGGATAAGAGCAGGAGGAAGTAAGTTGTAAGTGGGCTTTAAGTGGTGTCTAAGAGACCGCTTTAGTGAAAAAATGAACTAAGAGGCCCTTATAAATTATTCTAAGTGGCCACTCAAACGCTTTTTCAAGCAGATCGGGTATCTTAAGCGGGAACTTACTCTTTAGCCTGAGTGGCCGCTTAGGTTTCATTCTTCCCGCATATCAGTTTTTATCTCGATTTTCACACACTCATCCCTCAAAACTTCATCTTCAACCTTAAAACTATTTCTCTCTGTAAAAATCCTTTCCATCCTCCCCCATAACTTTGTTCCATACCCATTAATACTTTAAGATTTTTAATAAAAAAAAATACCACCAAACATCACCCCATTCCTTAATCACCGTTCCCACAAATTTTTTTAGAAATATCAATCTTTTGAGAAACCCCGAATTTAAACCCTAACCAAAATTTTGGTTAAAATTCAAGGTTTCTAGCATAATCACAAGAATTAAAAGAAATAAAACATCTATAAGAGAGAGATTACTCAATAAAATATTATATCATTCCTCCTTTTTCTCTTTAAATTTTCTGTTTTTCCATGCTTGTGATTTGTTATACTTTTGAGATTTTTTTGTGTGGATTATTATGGTTTGTAATTGGTTTATTGAAGCAAAGAATTTGGTTGAATTTGGTGTTGTTGTGAACTGAGGTATTTTGAGGTTTTAGTTGTGGTTGTGGATTTGTTGTTGATATTTTAGGTGTAGAGTTGAGAAAAATTAAGGTATAATGTTTTTTAGGAAAATATTGAAATCATCAAGTGCCTCTTAATCTTCACAACCTAGTGTACCCTCTCTGAAATTTATCAACCTAGCCGACAAATTATTTTACGAGAAAATCAAAACACACAAGCTCCTTAGAACCAGGTTCTATGATCAAGACTCTATGATTAAACTAGGTATATATGATAACCTTTTCTCTATTCTTACACAATTAGGGTGGGATTAGTTTTGCCTTCTCCATAATATCACATATGAATTTCTCACCCTAGAATTTCTAGCTTCATTAGAAAGAACCGGGGAAAATGACCACAAAATAACCTTCTACCTATTCAACCAACCCTAATCCATTACATTAACCAAGCTTAGCCAAATATTCAAATGGTATCCCCCGAACAACATATTTTCCCTCAACTTAGGGTAATTTATGAACTATATTGAGACCAAGGGGTAGATGATGATTACGGATGATATGGAAAACTAATCTAACAATTGATATGCCTCCCACATTATACACCCCTGTCTTAGGATCCTTCATAGAATGTTTGGGTATATAATTTTTGATAAAAAAAATTTAAGGAAGATGGATAGGGATGAGGTAGAATTGGTTTAGATAGCCTATTTAGGGAAGGAGAGATTAGGTAGTATGCTTAACTTTGGGAGTCAGTTCTTATTGAGGTTTTTATAGCATAAGAGAGGGGGTCTCACTGGTGACATTCATATGGGGAGTATATTTACCATCATATCCAATGCCCTAGGTTTCGCTGAGTTATGCTAGTTGTTAACCCTAGTCATTGTTCATGACATATACAATGCTTAAATGCGATAAAGAGGATGGATTTCCTCCAGTTCACCGTCGATCCGGTAGTATATGGTTGGAAGATGCAAAGGGTAGTTAGTTTCTACTTTCCAAATGAGAACCTTATGAGTATTGAGTGCGAGGGTGGCAATATGTGGAAGATCCCTCAACATCAAGTGGAGCCACCTCGTATGTCACACGTACGCACAACCCAGCCTAGCCTACTAGAAGTACGTCTTCTTCTTACACCCCCTTCCCCTTATTTAATTTGGAAGAGAATTTAGGAATCTAAATCTATTTTTGTAAGGCTTGGCTGAGGCTTAAAGAGGTAATATGATTCGTGTGAATCAAATATATGAATCCCATATTAACCATGGGGATATTAACCCCTACGTGAACTACCCCTATGATCCCTGTTGACTTTTTTGGTTCCATCTTGTTTTGGGGACGGTACACCCACCTAACCCTATTAGACGGGTCATCCTATCCTTAGTGTCATACCCCCCTCCTTTCCTCTCTATGATTATACTTAGAGTGGGGGTAGTAATTACTTGGCGATCTTGCCTACCCATATTATGGATTAGGTTGGCCCCCAAGTTATATTGGTGGTTAGGATGGCCTAGTAGTTTTACCCCCCTTTAGTAAATTCCTTGATCCCCCAAGGTATAACTGGCCTCCCTATATTGATGCCTTATGGTCCATTGTCGACCCTACCTATAACCTTTCCTCCATTGATGATGTGCAGTGGCATATAAAGGGCAAGGGCCCTAGTTTGAGCTAGTCACACCCTGGTTGGAACACCCTCCCTTTTTCCTTCTTGGTTTTCACACTAAGGAGTGCGCTTCACTTAAGCTTGGGGGAGTATATTCCACAAAAGGCCCAAGTTTTAGCTTATTTAATTTATTTTCCATCTTATAATCTAGCTTAGATTCTTCATTTTGAGTCTTTGTTTTCTTTTCCTTCTTTTAGTTTTTGTTTAGGATTTGATTATAAACTATTATACACATGCTTCTCTTGTTTTTTTCTTTATAGGTGACCATTGGTCACCACTCTACTAGTCAATGTTTGCTCTTGAGTGTAAATGAGTGAGTTGGAGCATGAGGCCAAGTAATAGTCTTTCCTACTCCATTTTATTTGCTTATATTGGTGAGTGAGTTCAATTTGTATAAGTAATTGGTGAATTGGGAGTGATAAAGCTCAAGTGGACAACGAATGTGTCCTTGTGAATAATTTCTTTTTAGAGATACTCCTCTATAGTAAAATCTTTAAAAGAAAAAAATATGAAAAGGAAAAAAAATTAAGAAGAAGAAATGAATAAAGTGAAGGAAGTAGTTGATTTTATGGAAGTCCGAGAATAAAAAAAACTCGAAATGGTTTAACAAGTAAGCTTACGAGAGATCACGTGACAATTGAAGTATGAGGACCTAATGACATGGATTGAGGTGGAAGATCGAAATAAAATAAAAACCTATTGCCTATAAACTAAGCCTAACACAATTATCCGAGCCTTTTCCCCACTATATTCCTATTTCACCCCGAAGTCCTTTCAACCTTAGAAAGTTGAGTCATAGTTGGTGAAGGGAGGCACAAGTGAAGCATATGGAGCGATCATGGAAATTAAGATGTTGAGTCATAAGGCATTACCCTTTATATACTATTTTGTTGAAATCCCTTAAGGAGTAATGAGGCAATAATTCCATAAGGATGAAAACAAGGCATGGGAACATAATAAGCATGAGCAAAAGTGAAACATGGAAAAAATTTGAGAGTAGACTGCTCAAGCTAAGAGTCAACAAACCTCTCAAGACACTTAAAGCCAAGCGGCTGCTCAGAAGAAATGTTAAGCAACCACTCAGTTCAAAGTTGGTCAAAGACAAAAAGTCACGAGGGCATCAAGCAGGCTTTGATAGGGCACTTAAAATGATAAATTTCCTTCTGAGTGGGGGCTTATTTTCTATTGGTGTTGGATCCCAAAATCCCTAGAATTTTATTTATCCTTGTTATCTATTTTAGAACCTCATATTTGTAATCTTTGTTAGAATTAGCGTCCTTTCTCTATTTCATTAGAATTAGCTCGTAGTTGGGTTGCTTAAGTGGGTGTCTATTAAAAGCATTTATTTGTGGATCACGACCCTTACATGCTCTTAACTAGTAATAGGTAAAGTTGAGGTTTCTTTGATAGTGGGTATCGTAATTACCGATCCATCCCCTTATAATGGGAACACTTCTTTTAGACTATCCCGATTTAGATCATGTTAGTCCATGCACATTCGGACTCTTCCATCCTTTTTTGGAATAGTTCAATGTTTGCAATCAAATTACGGTAATTTGTAACCTAAATGATCCCAGCTTCCAATTGTTTCTCAACCTCTTCTTTTATTTTTAGAGTTACGCCTAGTTTCGTTCTCCGTAACTTTTGTTTTACCAATTTCAACCTTAGGAGGATGGGGATGGTATGTTCTGCAATATCATTTTCTATTTCTAGCATATCCCTATAGAAACAAGCAAAGATGTTGATGTATTCTTTATGCAATAATATCAGCTTTGCATGTCTTCTAGGGTTAGTGTTAGCTCAATTTGAACATACTTTGGATCATGTTTGCCACCTATGTCAATATTTTTAGTTTCTTTGATTACATGTGTTTTACTTTCATTTTCTTCTATTGCTTTAATGAATTAAAAGTCATATTCATTAGAGATAAAGAAGTTAGTAGTAAGGATTGGGGTGGAAGAAAAGGACTAAGCAAAAAGATAAATGTTACTGAATTTGGAGCTGGTTATATTAAGGGAGGATATTTTTTTTATTACTCCAGGTGGAACAACAAATGAGGGCCTAAAATCTATACATTTGGACTCAACTAAGACTCAAACTTAAAATCTGACTCAAACGACTCATATTCGTTCATCATCGGGCCTTGTCCGGTGACAATATTTAGGTTCTTGCCACTAGGAGTTCTAATCTTCATTATCCTCTTCTACTTATGTACCATGTTAGGCTCTAGCATAATTAGCTTTGATTAACAAATTCTTATCATTAAATGGTCATTTGGACTTCCTTTTGGTTTGTTCAAACCCTAAGAGTAGAGAGAAAGCTTGGTGAGTCACGCAATTATGATTTTTCAAGTTTATCATCATCGAGAAAGTAGTAATAGTGGAAAGCCTTAATTCCAAGATAGAACTTTCCTTAATATTGATTTAAGAGAGGCTCAGGGAAGTATATGTAAACATCCTCTCTGCCTTCCTTGATGAATAACTCATTTAGCGGGGGTAAGGATTTAGCTTGTATTTTGCCTATCCTTGAGCCTTGGCAGTTCTTATTGAGAGGGTTTTTACCCTAGCCTAAAAAGATTTTATTGATGTTTAGGATCAGAAAGGTCACCTTTTTCTCGATTGGTCACGAGATCAAGGATAAGTAAATGGTTATCAGCAATTTAAGGCAAATGTCATTGTATGCTTAAATGCCTTAAACTAAAGGAGTGACCTTCTTCACTAATAAACCCAATGTTTCAGTTGTGCGAAGAGGGCACATAATGATTACAGAACCATTAACAACAAAGGTCATTGGAATATTCTTATTATAAGAGACAATAGTGAGATTTGTTATGGAGACTCCCCTCAAAGGACAAATCTTCATTAGATAACAAGATTTGAGATTTTTCCTTTTTAGTGGTAAGGAGGTTGATTAGAGTGTCCGGTGAAGTTTCATATGTGTTGAGTCCCTTAGGCTTTGATTGATAGTTTTGAATGATGACAAACAACTAAGGGAAACAGGTCTTTGAAAGTGTTCAATACAGTTGGGGGAACCAGCTAAAATAGAACACTGTTTCCCTAGATAAGTTATTACTTATATGAGATATTTGTCGAACTAACTTATCTTTATACAGGGAACAGTTAGATGATAAATAAGCTATGCACTGGTAGGGAACCAGTATAAACTGTTCTCTCAAACTGCTTTTATGAAAGGCAGTTACTTATTTAGTATTGTACATTAACTTTGTTAAATGTGCAGTATCTAAGTTGATTTCTAAGATTGGAAGCTTGAAAGGATTTTCGATCAACTTAAAGGAAGGTCCTTTGGTCAATAATTGAGTTCATTCATGGAAGCTTTCAAGACTTAACGAATGCATGAAGGAAGACTACACTCAAAGAGTTATTTAGGAACTTCATGTAAATGCTCCGTAGTATAACTTATATAATTGAGTATATAAAGTGCTTTTAGTATATTAAATATCGTTATGAAATTTGGTACAAGGTTTGGAACAAATTTCATAACATATTCAGTTCAGGGAACCAGGTCAGGGAACCAGGTTAACTGAACAGATTATTTAAGCTGCGGTTTTTACAAAGATTTTACAAAAAGGATATTTTCTGAAAAATATTGATTTAAAATATATCCAAGCAGCTAAAGATAAGATGATGTTTTTGGTTAGCTAAAAACTAGGAAGTATCTTATCCTAAATTGATCTTATCTTGTGATCAAATAAATTAGGATAAATACTTATCATAAAATCGCATATATCTTATATGCATGATTTTAGGGTTTAGCCAACTAACCTATAAATACATCTTACTCTGAATAATCATACACACGGCTCTCACGCATTTTAATAGAGTTTTATCTTTGAGAGCTAAAAGCGCTAATTCAATTATTAAGTGATACACAAGAGCATAATAGTGCTTTAACGTTTTTCTCTATTTGACTTTTTAGAGTTAGATCATTAGAGAATTCTTGATCTTGTATTAAGTCTTTGACAGAGGGGTTGAAGACTCGGTGAGTGTTTGTAAGTTCAAACACACTAGGAACTTACGAGGGTAAGTTTAGAGCACATTCGGAGTAGAGTGTGGGGTTACTGGTTCCCGGAGTAGGGAAACAGTAGAGTGTTCTTTGTCTTTAATTTTCGGAGTAGATTAATAAAGGACTTAGGATAGGAGGACGTAGGCCAGAGTTGGCTGAACCTCGTTAAATCTGTGGTGTTCTTTATTGCTTTGTTTTATTCCGCTGCATAAGGGAACCAGCACAACTGGTTCCTTACACATAATTCGAAAAGAAGAAAAAATTATTAAAGATTACTTAACACTCAATTCACCCCCCCCCCCCTCTTGAGTGCCCATTGAACCTTCAATTGGTATCAGAGCCTAAGCTTCTCGAAAGAGTAACATCTAGAGGAGTTAAGAATGAGTACTCAAGAATTAAGTGCAATCGGTTATGACAACAAGACACCAAAGTTTAATGGAAATAATTATGCCTGGTGGAAGAACAGGATCCAGAATGTTATCATGGGTATTGATTATGAATGTTGGCTCGTAGTTAAAAATGGTCCTAATATCATTCTCAAGACAGAAGCTGATGGGAAACAGGTTCCTAAGAAGGATAGCGAATTGGTCACTGCTGATTACAAGTTGCTGGAGAAAAATGCTAAGGCAATGTCAATTCTACAACAAGCAATAGGTGAGACCGAAACAAATCGTATCTCTGGTTGCAGTAGTGCTAAGGAGATATGGGACACCCTTGAACTTGCGTTTGAGGGAACCAATGAGGTAAAACGGTCTAAAATTGATTTACTCATGTCTAAATATGAATTGTTTACCATGAATAAAAATGAAAAAATCAATGATTGCTTTCGTAGGTTTATGACTATTGTTAAGGATCTTAGA
The DNA here is from genome assembly GCA_026401315.1 of Dysphania ambrosioides. NCBI lineage: Eukaryota > Viridiplantae > Streptophyta > Magnoliopsida > Caryophyllales > Amaranthaceae > Dysphania > Dysphania ambrosioides. The sequence goes on along the minus strand of CM048660.1, from coordinate 16,329,988 downwards.
TCACTTGGTAAAAAAATTTCTGATGAGGATCTTGTGAGAAAAATTTTGCGTAGTTTAACAGATACATGGACAGCTAAGGTAACAGCAGTATATGAAGCAAAGGATCTGTCTACCTTGTCTTTGGAACAACTGATTGGTTCCCTTATGACTCATGAGATGCTGATTGACTCTAAGTCTGAGAAGGAACCAGCCAGAGGCATGGCACTGAAGGGAACAGTAGAAGAAGAAGAAGATGAGATCAGCTTGATCGCAAAAAGATTTGAAAGATCTCTTCGTGATCAAAAGAGGAATTTCAAAGGTAGGAATTTCAAAAATACTAAAAAATCTAACTCGTCTTCATCTTCAGGTTGCTTCAAGTGTGGTGAGAAAGGACACATCATTCGTGATTGTCCAAAATGGAAGGATAAGCAATCTCAATCTGGAGATAAGAGGGCTTTCAAGAATGCCATGATAGCATCTATGTGGGGAGAATCTGACTCAGGATCTGATGAAGAAGAAGATACACCTAGTTCTGATGTTTGCTTAACTGCTTTCACAAACATCAAGGAGAACAGCACTGGTCCGGGAACCAGAGGGGGAACCAGTACATTCAAGAAATGCTTGATGGCTAAGAAGGATGTACTACAAAGACATAAGGTAAACCTTAAACAAATTAGAATAGATATGCATGAATATGATAGAGAAAATATGCTTGCTTGTATAGATTCTTTATTAGATGAATGCTATAAACTAGGTGAAACTTATATAACTGGCAAAAGAGAATTAAAAGAAAAATGTAATGAATGTGAAATTGCTATTGCTAGTTGTGATCACCTAGAGATGGTTTGCCATAACTTGAAAAATCAAGTTGCTGAACTAGAAGTTGAATTGGACAAGTGCAAGGTAGAACTAGAAAGGGCAAGATCTTCTGAACTTGACTATCCGAGTGATGGTTAAGAAGATCTGATCTCCTGGTTCCCCCAGAGACTTATCAACTACTAGTGAAGTCCTTGATTTTTCAACAGTCATAAGTAAAGCAAATTCTTGCAATAGAACTTCTCTGTTGAAGGCCTTTGAAGCATTGGCTTTCAACTTAGAAAATTCTCACAAAGAAATTGCCTCACTTAAAGCTGTTTAGTCCCCTGGTTCTCCTACTGGAACTAGCGTTGAAGTCAGCAGTATGATTAATGAATATGAAAGTACTATCTGTAAGTTACATGCTGAATTTAATCAACTAAAAAGTGAAAAGCAATCAGTAGTTATTGACATGTCTAATGACCCTACGGTTTTAGATCTTAACTTACAACTTGCAACTTTAAAAGGTAACTTTGAGTTTTTGAAAGAGAAAAACGAGTTGTTAGTTAAGACACTTGAAACAAAAGAAAGGGAATTGCATGACAATCATAGACATGCGGATAAGCTATTGAATGCACAAAGAATTTTGAACCATCGGACTTCGTCAGGAGGAAACAAAGGAAAATTTGGTCTTGGTTATACTAGACAGAGAACCAGGACTAACTGGTCTCCCAGAGAAACCACCTGGATCACAGAATATCAGCGAGGTAAGTATGTTATGACTAAAGAGATGCACGTGTGTTTTCATTGTGGTATGAATAGACATAAGATACATGAATGTCCAGCTAAGAAAATTAGTGCTAATAAGAACAGCAAGAGTGTAATGTATGTGTGGAGAAGAAAGGATCAACAAGATGTTAATGTTGTGGAAAAGGGACCCAAGTGTGTTTGGGTTCCTAAAACTAATGTTTGATTTACTCTTGCAGGCTAGAGTGAAGGGAGACACCTATTGGTATTTGGACAGTGGTTGCTCAAGACACATGTCCGGGGATAAAGATCAATGCCTTTCACTAGTGGCCTTTGATGGAGGAAGTGTCACCTTTGGGGATAACAGCAAGGGATCCATCACTGGTTTAGGTAAGGTTGGTAAGACACTTTCTAACGCAATAGATGATGTTTATTATGTTGAAGGCTTGCAACATAATCTCTTGAGTATTTCTCAATTATGTGACAAAGGTAATAGAGTTGAGTTTCAAGCCAACCTATGTCACATAGTTAACTCACAAACAGGAGAACTTATATGTGAGGGAACCAGGAAGCATGATGTCTACATCACCTTCTTAGATAAAATTCCTCAAGACAAGTCCATCTGTTTGAAAGCTGTTTCTAAAAATAATCAATGGATTTGGCATAAGAGGTTTGGACATGCTAGCCTAACACTTCTAAACAAACTTAAAGCACGTGACTTAGTGGTAGGTCTTCCTAACATTAAGTACGAAGCTGATAAAGTTTGTTCTGAATGTGTAAGGGGAAAACAGGTCAAAATCTCTTTTAAGCCTAAAACTGTTTTGAGTACCAGCAGACCCTTCGAACTTGTACACATTGACTTGTGTGGTCCCATGAGAGTACAAAGTCGAAGAGGTCATAGATATGTCTGTGTTATGGTTGATGATTATTCCAGGTACACTTGGGTAATGATGTTACACACAAAGGATGAAACGTTTGAAGAATGGGTAACATTGGTGAAACAAGTGGAGAACCAGCTCACCCATAAGCTGGTCTCGATAAGATCAGACCATGGTACTGAATTTGATAATGCTAACTTTATTGATTACTGTAGGGAACATGGAGTTAACCACAACTTCTCAGCCCCTAGAACACCTCAACAAAATGGTGTTGTAGAAAGAAAGAACAGAACTCTTGAGGAGATGGCGAGGACAATGCTCATTGAGAGTGGTCTTCCAAAGAGTTTTTGGGGTGAAGTTGTTGACACTGCTTGCTATATATTGAATAGAGGTCTCATTAGACCAAAGTTAAATAAGACTCCCTATGAACTTCTTAAAGGTCGAAAGCCCAACATCACATACTTTCGTGTCTTTGGATGTAAATGTTATGTGCATAATAATGGGAAGGACCAGCTTGATAAATTTGATCCTAGAAGTGATGAGGGAACCTTTCTTGGATACTCCTCTCACAGCAAAGCGTATAGAGTCTTCAATAAAAGGACTCTCTGTGTTGAGGAGAGTGTCCATGTCATTTTTGATGAATTTAACATGTCTTCTGAGATTACGCAGGTACAACCTGATGAAGTGATTGGATTGATGGATTTCACGGGGAACCAGTATACTGGTCCCTCAGATGAAGTGCAAGCAGAGCTAGGTCTATCAAATACTCCACCAGATGATAATGATGAAGTTCCTAGAGAAGAAAATGGAGATAATGAGGATTCTGAAGGGGAACCAAGTCTTGATGGTTCCTCATATAATAGACAGGTAATGAGTTCAGGGGGAACAGAAGAAGGTACCACCCCTGAACCTGAGGTAAGTAATGATAGAGGAAACAGCATGAATGTGAATCCTCCTGGTTCTTCAGAAGAAGAAGAGATTCATGAACATGCTAGTTCCCAACTTAATGAGGAAGCACAAAATAGTATTAATTTCAAAAGTTTTAGATATCAATCTTTTCATCCCACTAATCAAATAATTAGTGATATAAATAAGGGGATTCAAACGAGAAGAAGTGTCTTTCAAAACTTTTGCGCCTTCTATTCTTTCCTGTCTAGTGTAGAGCCTACTGACTATAAAATGGCATTGACTGATCCTGATTGGGTACTAGCTATGCAAGATGAGTTAAATCAGTTTTAGAGGAACCAGGTTTGGCACCTGGTTCCCCGTCCAAAGGAAAGATCAGTCATTGGTACTAGATGGGTCTTTAGAAACAAGTTAGATGACCTCGGTACTATAGTCAGAAACAAAGCAAGGCTAGTGGTGCAAGGGTACAATCAACAAGAAGGAATTGACTATGATGAGACGTTTGCACCAGTAGCTAGGCTAGAGGCTATTAGGATTTTAATTGCTTATGCTGCTCACATGAATTTTAAACTGTTTCAGATGGATGTGAAGACTGCCTTCCTTAATGGCTATTTGAAGGAAGAAGTATATGTGGAGCAGCCACCTGGTTTTGAAGATACACTGTTTCCCCAGCATGTATATAAGTTGGATAAAGCATTATATGGCTTGAAACAAGCTCCAAGGGCTTGGTATGAAAGACTGTCCAATTTCTTGATGGCTAATGATTACAAGAGGGGAACAGTAGACAAGACCTTGTTCACAAGAACCAGGGGGAAACACTTGATTGTAGTACAAATTTATGTTGATGATATTTTATTTGGTGCTACTAATCAAACTTTGTGTGATGAATTTGCAAATCTTATGGAGAGTGAATTTGAAATGAGTATGATGGGAGAACTAGGGTTCTTCCTAGGGCTGCAGATTAAGCAAACAAATGATGGTATAATGATCCATCAACAAAAATACTTAAAAGAGCTGCTGAAAAAGTTTGGCATGGAGAACAGCAAAGCTTATGATACACCTGTTCCCACATCCACAAAGTTGGATGCTGATCTTAAGGGAAAAGATGTTGAAGCTACACTTTATAGAGGAATGATTGGTTCTCTACTCTACCTAACAGCTAGTAGACCTGACATTGTGTTCTCTGTTGGTTTGTGTGCTAGGTTTCAAAGCAATCCAAAGGAGTCTCACTTGAAGGCTGTTAGAAGGATACTCAGGTATCTTGTGGGAACAGCAGATCTGTTTTTGTGGTACCCCAAAGGCAGTACCATCGATCTCATTGGATATATAGATGCAGATTATGCTGGTTTCCTAGTTGATAGAAAGAGCACATCAGGTATGGCACACTTCCTTGGCTCTTGTCTTATATCATGGGGCTCTAAAAAGCAAAATTCAGTGGTCCTATCCACAGCAGAGTCAGAATATATAGCTGCAGCTTCATGCTGTTCCCAGCTACTATGGATAAGGAACCAGATGAAAGATTTTGGTGTTATTTATAAAAGTGTTCCTATCTTTTGTGATAACACTAGTGCAATCAATATTTCAAAGAACCCCGTGCAACACTCCAAGACCAAACACATTGAGATAAGACACCATTTTCTAAGAGACAATGTGGAAAAAGGATTGGTGGAGATGTTGTTTTGCAAAAGTGAAGATCAAATAGCTGATATCTTCACAAAGCCTTTATGTAGAGAGTCTTTTTGTAGGTTAAGAGTCCTTTTAGGTCTAGTTAGATTTTAGGCGTTGGCTTCAATTATTTCCTTCAATGATTGGTTAGAATAAGTATGCTTTTGTATTGATTATGTATATAACTACGTTGCTTACTTACAAATATTGTGTAAATAACCTAAGTGGATTATTGTTGCATAGAAACAGGAGAAGTTATTTTGAAACATGCTGAAAATAGAATGACTGGTTCAGTACAGGTACCAGCAAGAGGAAATAGCAGTTCAACTCTGATATGTCATCCGAAAATATCTTACTTTTGGAAGATTACTATAAGATAATTTCTTTTTGGAAAGAATTATCTTATTTCAGTTATTCCTATCCTACAAAGAGGCAAATATATTTAATTGCCTAATTTATAGTTGGTTGACTTTCTTGTAAAAAGATAACTACAATTTTTAAATTTTCAATTTTGAAATTATCTCTTCCGTTTATTTTTGATTCTCAACCGGCTAATTCTTGGAATTCCTATGTCTGTGCAATTGATATAAATACACATCAACACATTGATACAGCTTCACATCACATCATCATTCTATTCATTCTCTCTCTCGTTCAAAAGTGGTACCCTTATCACTGTTCACTCCGTTTTCATCTCCCTCAAATTCCTCAAAGCTGTGAAGCTTGTTTGCTACAATGGGAAGGAAATCAACCAGGGCTCCAGCTAAGAAAAGGAAGGAGAAGACTCAAGCAAGTGAGTCCACTCAATTCAAGGAGACCTCCATCACTGAAATTAACCCTGCTCCGACTTCATCGAGCAACTCACCTCCTACCACCACAAAGAACCCATCACCAACTCCGTCTCCATCTTCTAAATCTCCCTCACCTCCACCTCCCAAAAATGCACCTTTACCCAAAACCCTTGAGGCTGATGATTCCATCATCAAAGAACCTGCCTCATCTCAGGGGGACCAGCCCAAAAGCGCTGAAGAATTCTTCAATATTGTTGGAGAAAGGGAAGAGGAGGAAGTTAGAAGTGAAGAAGAGGATCTACAAATTATTGGGCAAAAAAGGGGGACTACAGAAACCTTGGTTCGCAGCAGGGTGACTAGGTCTTTCCTGAAAAAGATTGGCGAAGTAGTAGTAGTAGAGGAATAGTCGATGGACTCTGCTGGTTCCAAACGAAAGAGAACAGCACGGAAGTCTACAAGAGGTATGTCAGTAGAATCTCCATCTGTTGGTATGACTGATTTAGGTTCTAGGGTTGTGTTATCTGGGTGTAAAATAGAAGTTGGTTATTTTGATGAAGTTGCCTTAAGTGATGTGAAAGAGTTGTTAGAATATCAGGGTTGGATGCCTTTGTTTGATGTCTGTGATGCTAATATTGATGGTGTTAGAAGGTTTTATGTGAATTTGAAACAAATGTTGGATAGATCATTAAGCTCAGTTGTGAATGATGTTGAAGTGAATGTGTCTGTTGCAAGTTTGGCTGGGTTGTTGAATATACCCAGAGATGGTTTTGATGAGTATTCTGGAGATGGATGGCCCACACTTATAGGGGTCAGTCCAGATGAAGTGCATGACTTTGTGTTTGGAGGGAAAGTTCCAAAGAAAGCTGGAACGTTTAAAACTGGTAGCTTGAAGGAACCAGTGATGCTGGTCCTTCACTCTTTGTGTAACAAGATGATTATCCCTCGAGCACAAGGTAGGGGTTTTGTGCGCATCATGGAAATAGTGCTTATATATTTGCTGATGAAAAAGATTAAGATAAATCTTCCTTCCCTAATGATAAACCATATGATGAATTGCCATAATTCATCCCACCACTCTCTTCCTTATGGTTCTTACATAACTAAGCTTCTTAAAGAGAATAATGTTTCTCTTAGTGGATCAACTGCTCCTGTAGTAGTGTTTACCAAAGGTATTCTGAAACAAAAGGGGTTGATCATAAGTGCTGGGGTGTTGAAGTTTAGGGAGGAGGACCTAGTAGAGACTCCTAAGCCTGCCTAGAAGAAACAGAAGGCAGAGAAACCAGCAGGTCAGAAGGTTATTCTTAAGAGGCTGGAGAGTAAGGAAGAGAAGATAAGTGCTGTGGGGGATCAGCTTAGCAAGTTAGTGACCTTAGTGGAAGGTCTATCTACTTCATTTATTATGAGGATGAGCAAGTTAGAGAAACAGATTGCTGGCAGTTCTGGAATTGAGAAGGAACAAGTTGAGGAGGACCAGCAAGTAAACCAGCAGGAAGATGACAATGAAGAGGAGGAGAACCAGGAAGAAACAGCTGAGGAGGCTGACACTGAAGAAGAGGAAGGAGATGATGACAATGATGATGATGATTGAATCTGTTCTCTTTTTCATTTAGCCTACCTTTATCATATTATATTCTGAATAACTGATTTTATTGGACTGTTTTTATTCCTCCCAATCTATGAACTTGTTTTGATATGGATTTGGGCTCTATCGTTCACTTTTGTTGGTTTGTATTAAACTATGATCTTTATTGATGGCATGGCTTAACTTTGACTATTCTGACCTTCTTTTGCAGCACTTTATTTGTATAATGGTTGATGCCATTGGATGGTTTAGCACGTTACTTTATGCATAAGATGCTACTTTTGCATATCTTTTTAATGATGCCAAAAGGGGGAAAATAGTTGAAGTTGAAGCCTAGAGTCTTTACTAGTTTAGATTGAGTCGTTTTTGAGTCTTTTTACTTTTACTTTGACTTTATTTTATTTTTTGTTTCTGTTTAGGGAACCAGTTGGCTTAACTGACTTGTTCCATTGAGTCTTGAGTTCTTGAAGTTTTTGACTACCTTCTTTTGAGTATGTTCACAGGTGCAGAAACTTCAAGTGTTTGTCATCACCAAAAAGGGGGAATTTGTTGAGTCCCTTAGGCTTTGATTGATAGTTTTGAATGATGACAAACAACTAAGGGAAACAGGTCTTTGAAAGTGTTCAATACAGTTGGGGGAACCAACTAAAATAGAACACTGTTTCCCTAGATAAGTTATTACTTATATGTGATATTTGTTGAACTAACTTATCTTTATACAGGGAACAGTTAGATGATAAATGAGCTATGCACTGGTAGGGAACCAGTATAAACTGTTCTCTCAAACTGCTTTTATGAAAGGCAGTTACTTATTTAGTATTGCACATTAACTTTGTTAAATGTGCAGTATCTAAGTTGATTTCTAAGATTGGAAGCTTGAAAGGATTTTCGATCAACTTAAAGGAAGGTCCTTTGGTCAATAATTGAGTTCATTCATGGAAGCTTTCAAGACTTAACGAATGCATGAAGGAAGACTACACTCAAAGAGTTATTTAGGAACTTCATGTAAATGCTCCGTAGTATAACTTATATAATTGAGTATATAAAGTGCTTTTAGTATATTAAATATCGTTATGAAATTTGGTACAAGGTTTGGAACAAATTTCATAACATATTCAGTTCAGGGAACCAGGTCAGGGAACCAGGTTAACTGAACAGATTATTTAAGCTGCGGTTTTTACAAAGATTTTAAAAAAAGGATATTTTCCGAAAAATATTGATTTAAAATATATCCAAGCAGCTAAAGATAAGATGATGTTTTTGGTTAGCTAAAAACTAGGAAGTATCTTATCCTAAATTGATCTTATCTTGTGATCAAATAAATTAGGATAAATACTTATCATAAAATCGCATATATCTTATATGCATGATTTTAGGGTTTAGCCAACTAACCTATAAATACATCTTACTCTGAATTATCATACACACGGCTCTCACGCATTTTAATAGAGTTTTATCTTTGAGAGCTAAAAGCGCTAATTCAATTATTAAGTGATACACAAGAGCATAATAGTGCTTTAACGTTTTTCTCTATTTGACTTTTGAGAGTTAGATCATTAGAGAATTCTTGATCTTGTATTAAGTCTTTGACAGAGGGGTTGAAGACTCGGTGAGTGTTTGTAAGTTCAAACACACTAGGAACTTACGAGGGTAAGTTTAGAGCACATTCGGAGTAGAGTGTGGGGTTACTGGTTCCCGGAGTAGGGAAACAGTAGAGTGTTCTTTGTCTTTAATTTTCGGAGTAGATTAATAAAGGACTTAGGATAGGAGGACGTAGGCCAGAGTTGGCTGAACCTCGTTAAATCTGTGGTGTTCTTTATTGCTTTGTTTTATTCCGCTGCATAAGGGAACCAGCACAACTGGTTCCTTACACATAATTCGAAAAGAAGCAAAAATTATTAAAGATTACTTAACACTCAATTCACTAGGAGCGCATGCCAAGTGCCACAGTTTGCAAACTTTTGGAAAATTCAAAGGTCAAGCCATAAGCCTTAATTAGTTTTTGGCTAATATTACACTCTATATTTGTCTTGAATGTAGAACACATTCATATGAGATGGTGCCTAAGGGTGAAATTTTCCACATGCGGAAAATCACTTGCATGGATGCAAGAGGTGCCTAACAGAATCCAAAGAAAATTGCTAGCATGTTAAACCAAATTTTTCTTAATTACTTAATTGTATGCGTATCCAAGTATGTTTTAGGAATACTAGTACCCAGCGGAGTTGCCAATTTTATAGGGGCTTTTTCAAGTGTAATTTTAAGGGTCTTGAACCCAACTAGGTTTCGGATGGGTGATTTGATGAGTGAATCACCACTAATGAGCCTAGTTTTTTACAATCCAATCTTCCTTTTGGTGAAGAGAAAGGAAGGGGCTTCCCCCCCCCCCCCCCCCCCCCCCCACTAGTCCCCTACAATTATGCGTGTTGATAAGGATCGACTATGTAACTTAAAGAATCAAGGAGTCATTGCCAAACCTTTAAGGCACTTGGGACACCCAATTGGGTTTGAATCCCAAAAAATGACTCGCATGAGAGGTCTTTGAACCATGAGAAGATTCGAAAATGAGTAATCTACTTCAATTCAAGAAATGATGTGCATTCAATTTTCATTAAGATGGAACAAGTATGTTTTAGTTCCTAGGCAATCATGAAAATACAAAATAAGCACATTCTAGATTAAGTTGTGAAGGTTTTAGAGCACTCAAGAGGGTGGGGGGGGGGGGGGGGGGGGGGTGAATTGAGTGTTAAATAGTCTTGGCCTATTTTTCTCCCTTTTTCGATCAGTGGGGGGAACCAGTTGTGCTGGTTCCATTTAGGAGCGGAATGTATGTAGAGTAATAAAGGAAGACACATAATTTAACGAGGTTTAGCCAACTCAGGCCTACGTCCTCCTACTCTATGCTCTTTTATTAATCTACTCCGAAAACAAAGAACACAGACACTCAACTGTTTCACTACTCCGGGAACCAGTTCACCCCACACTCTACTCCGAGTGTGCACCCGACTTACTCTAGTAAGTCCTTTTGTGTTTGAACTCACAAACACTCTCCCAGCCTATCAACCCCTCTGTTGAAGGCTTTTTACAGAATCAAACTCTCCTTTGATCTTGCTTCTAAAAGCTAATATGAGAGAAAAATATAAGTTCTAATGGTGCTCGTGTATATGACTTAATGAAAGGTTTTTATGATTAAGTGTGTATAGTGCTCTCTAGAGATAAACTCAGTTTTTTTCACGTGAGAGGCTCTAGGAATTAGGTTGATTAGATGAGTTTATATATGTGATTACAAAAACCATGGCTTTCCTAAAATCACATAATCTTTTGAGCTGTCACCTTATGTGAGTTTAGGAAAGTATTTATCTTATTTGACTTAATCATATAGATAGAATCAAATAAGGTAAATACACCTAGTTTTTAGGTAATTAATATTTTCTCATCTAATCTACCAGCTGCTCAATATATTTTCTAAAAATAATTCTTTAGAAAATATTTTTACAAAATCTTTTCAAAGATACGCAGCTTGATATTCCATTCAGTAAACCCGGTTCCCTGAACCTAGTTCCCTGAATTTAGTAAGTTATGAATTCTGTTCCAGCTTTGTACCAGAATTCATAACATGACTTATCACACTTAAAACACTTATATTACCTACTCATATAAGTCATACTACGGAGCATATTACATGAAAAACTAGATTAACAGTAAAGTACAAATGATCTTCTTTTCATGTAATCCTCAAGACTTGAATCTTCCTTGAATGCTTCATCTTGAGCAAAGTATCTTTCTTCGAATGTCTTCGAAAGGCTTCTATGCTCCAAGTCTTGGAATCAGCTTAACTACTGCACATATAGCATGGTTAACATGCAATAGATAATATGTGACTGTTTTACAGCATAGCAGTCATGGAGACAGTTCCAACTTCCTGTGACCTGTTTCCTGTAACTGTTTGTCATCATTCAAAACATCAAAACTTAAGGAACTCAACAAGTTGGTTTAGCAAGTTAAGGATTATGCACATAAATCTAGATTTAGACGATTGCTTTGTTAATGTCCACAAGATTAAGGGTCTCTATGATCAGTTATCCAATTTATCGTATTAATCGTGATATCACTTTAATAGGTCTTGAGTTAATATAATAAGATAATGTGGTCATACACAATTATAACATAACAAGATTCATGAAATAAAAGTGAGAAATTTAAAGTGTGAAAAATAAAATAAAGCAATAAAGAGAAATATTGAAATATATAAAGTATAGATTATGCATGAACATGAGTAGAACTGAAGAATTAAGTCTAAAGAGACTATTCTCCATGACATACTTCAACCAAATAGAACTAGTTCATAGAGGACTTGTATGATTTAGCCCTTGAACTTCATTGAATAAAAGAAAAGATGGAAATCAATGTATGATGTATGATGTTAACAATAAATGAGCATTAGGACAACACCTAAATGCACATTCAAGTATGATACACACTTAGGATTTGCTCATAAAAAATGGTTCAAAATTTGAATAAGTCTAGAGATAATGGAGATGTCCAAATCTATTCATCATGACCAAAAGAAAGGAAGAAAAGAAACTTGCATAATGTAAATGGGTTACAATGAATAAAGATGAAAGAAGAGGGAATTTCTTGAGAGATTACGAGGAGACCTATCTATGACGATGATTCCTTAAATATGGTGCTCAAAGTTAGGATCTTGAGACTTGCGTTAGTAAAGAAAGGTGTCTCTCCAAATCCTTTACATTATAGGGGAAAGAGACATAAAATAAAGGGGTTAGAGTTGTTCATAAGAGAACATCAATGTGATGTCTCTTGGTTGATCAAGGTTCATCAAAAGTTACATAAAATTAAAATAAAGTATTCATATAAATGGAGGTTTGCATCCTCTACTATCATCACAAAAAGGTACAATCTTAGGCCCTTGAGTGGACGAACACCACTAGAACCTAAGATGGATGGTGAATAGAGTAGAAGTAGATTAAAGAAAAAAGAAAAAGAAATAGAAATTATAGTGTCCTTGGTGAATACCATTAAGGTAAGTTCATTTGCTTGAGTCTTGATTGAGTGTTATTAGAAGGAGTAATGATTTCATGCTTGATTAAGGCAAAGTATGCCTTGAATGCACCTTAGTAAGAGTTAAAGGGTGTTTGAGAGTATTTGGTTGTGTTGGAAAGGTTATTTAGGCATAGTAACAATGCTTAGAATGTGGAAATTTTCGGACCCTTTACTCATAAAACTTCAAGATATTTATAGGACAACATGTCGTCATTCGAGCGTTAGACGCTGAGTTTAAGCATCAAACGCTCAAAAGAACATTTTTTTCTTTGCTAAGAAGGGGAGTTCAAGGAGTCAAGAGCACTTTTGAGGGAGTGCTCAAAGGTTGTGCGCCAAAGTCCTTAAGTAAGCGTCAAACGCTTGAAGTAGGAAGAAGGTTGTTGTACAAGACTTTGGGCGTTGGAAGTACAAATTAAGACATTTAAAGTTTAAAGTAATAGTTAAACGCACGAACATAGTGCGTTAGACAATAGGAGTTAATATATTGGATACCTTTGCTTCTAGAATTTAACGCTTACTTTGAGCGTCAGATCTCTGAGCATTTTTAATTGGCTTTGCGCAGATCAAAGGTTTGCTTAATGTGTTCGGATTGATTTTTTGGGAGTTTTGGTATTGTGCTTGGCCTATTGTAAGTGTTTTTGGGTCTTTTAAGAGTTATATTTTAGGTAGTTTAGGTTTTACACACACTTAAGCTCGCCCTAAGTTAGATCTACCTACAAGGGTTTGTTCATCAATGGACTGCTATATAGAGGGACACGATTTCGTGTCTACCCAAGCGCTAAATTTTGTCCCAATTTTTCTCATCCCACTCTATAAAGAGATTAAATAATTGCTCCTCCTTCCTTCATCCCCATTCCACTACTTCTCTCTCCCTCTCCTCCCTTCTCGTACTTGCCACCTCATCTCCGCTGCCATTGACCACCAAGCCACTGTCATTCCACCTTTAACTATCTCCATCAAAATATCTTGTGATGAAGGGAAATAACATGATACAAAGGAAGAAATTGCAAACAAATCCTTCAATAACGTTTTTTTAAGAAAAAATCGCGACAGGTGACTATCAAATTATTTCAACCACACCAAAAGAGGCGTCTAGGCTGGAAGCCCAACCTTAAGGAAGGACATCAATTTTAAATGCCCTCTACAAGTGTTGGGCTTTCAAACCAAAAAATCTTCCCACTCGAAAGTTGGTGGTCTAAATGCCCCTAGGATGGCCGGAGAGATTGAGCCACCTTATTTTGTCATTATTGTTTAATTATTTATTAATTATGATTAATGAATGTAATTATATCATACTAGTAGTAATTTATTGTACTAGTAATATAAGCTAGTGTTTAAAAGTGTTACTAGTTATATATATCATAATAAATAATATTAATAATTATTGTCAGTAGTTATAATAAGTAACATTAATAATGATGATAGTAATTCTAAGAGTAATAATTAACATTAGCATTCATAATGATAATAATAATTTTAAGAATTATAAGTAATTACATTATTATTATTTAATCAATATTTTAGTAAATTATGATTAGTTAGTGTAAATACAAGGTTATTTGTATTTCTATTAGTTTTTCATAATAAAATTAAGAATAATAAATAACAATAATACAATAATTAAAATAATTACTGAATATTAATTAATAAAATATTAGTAATAATAATTTTAAGTACAACAAGTAATAATAACATTAGTAATCACAGTAATAATTTTAAGAATAAAAGTTAATGATAATCTCATAATAATAATTTTATCGTATAATAAGTATTAATTAATGTTAATTATGATTATAATGATAATAATAAGAATAATAATAAATAAATAATAAACCACCCTTCTTTATACCTTCTACCTTAATAAATATCTTACAACAACAAGCTTGACTTTTGGTGTTTAGTTCTTCAGCTTCATCTAAATTCTTATTTTTTCCCCCAATTCTTTCCTCTAAGATTATATATCAAATAAAGTACATCTCTCTTATATGACGATTTAACCTCTAAAAATCATTTTGAAAGGCGATTGACTCTATGATAGGCAATGTCATCTATTGTTGGAAATACTTCATAAGTAATGAATAGTTGGTAATAACTTTTGGCCTAATTTTTTGGTGTTTAGTCCCTCAGCTTAATCTAAATTTTTATCATTTCTCCGATTCTCTACAATTGGATCTCAAATTAAGTACACCTCTCTTACATGACTTTGTCGACTAGCAGCACCATCCTTTGTAGAAAATATTTAAAAAGTAATGAATCACGGATAATAACTTATATTATCGCCCCTAAAATCTTTTAAAGGAACTTATCAATCAAAATAATTATTTCAAAAATCAAAGTAATTAATAATTATTATTATAAAATTTCTAAAAATCATAATGAACAGAATAATAATGATTCTAATATAAATAATTCTAAATTGTAATTATAGTTCTAATAATAAATATAATATAAATATTTCAAATAATAATAACAATAAGAAATAACTAGTAACATTTATTAGAAAAAAAGAATTAAAATGAGGGCTTTTAAATACTCTCTCCTTCATTTTTTTTTCTTCTTCTCATTTGCTTAAAATTCAAATATTTTCAATTGTTCATTTGTAAAAATTAAAAAAAAAAACTCATATTTGTAAAATATATTGAGATGAATATACCAAGATTTTAAATTAATATATTTTTTCATCTAATTTGGAGAAAATTCATAGTCAAAATTTGACTTTTAAATCTACAATATTCCAAAAAAAAAGAAACAATATTTATAACTATTACTAAAGTAAAACTTATGTTGACGTCATATTTAACACGTGTCAAATTATTATAAAAAAAAATTCTCGCCTTTTTTTAAAAGATGATGTCATCTACTCTTTTTTCCCTACTTTACATTAATATAAGATTGAGAAAATGTTATGTATAGAAAATTATGTGACTATATAAATTCCTAAATTATTTAAAATTACCTTTACTTTTCCATTCATTTCATCTTTCCTCTCATTTTTTTATAATAATACTTTCATTTAATATGATAAAAAAATATTATTCCAATTAAAGTTTTTACGATAATTTTACAAACTTATAAATTTTCACAAATAAATGAAAATATTCTTATAATTAAAATATTTTATAAAATAATGTATTATCAAAACTTGTATGAGAGTTAACTAATGAATAATATGTTCAACTCTAAAGCCTTCTAGCCCAAACTTTTCCCCTTGGCTAAACGTATGAGCTAGAAACCCAGAAATTCCTAAAACGAAGATGTTGGCTTATTCATGTTTGTCGTCAAGTTAGTGATGGTGGCCGTTACCAACGGAGAAGGGATGAATTTCATAATCTCAAAATATTTGTTCTCAAAGTGCGTGGGCCCACAGAATGTTACATGTCGCACAAATCACTGGAAGACCTGACGGGCTCTTCAGTTCCGACACTATAAATGCAACTCCTCAACGATTTCCGCAAATATCTTACTCCCAACTTTTCATTCCGGACGGCTCTACGCTCTTCATTCTCTATCTAAACGCAACTAAAGAAAGCCCTAATTTCTAAATTCTACGGTTCCCATCCCCAATTCAATTTTTAGGGTTCTATCAAATTTCGCAAATTTTCAATCAATTTCGATTGTGATATGGTTATATTGGGGTTGGTATGAGAGAGCCACGATCAATCACATCAATGAAACTCAAAGCTATAAATTTACGGATGTATCAATCAAACATGGACAAACTCGGTTGTCGACTCGGCTTTAAATCGTCCTTTGACTCATATTTGATCGCTTGCGAATCGTTCTTCGAAAAACCTATGTTGTCCTCGCTCTCGATCATCCCTATTCTTTGATTGTTTGTCGTCTTTCTCTCCTCTCGATTTCGTTTTCCTTTTTTTGATCTGTGTGAATGATAATGGATTCGATTAAGGTTTCTTTGACTTCCTCTTCGTCAATGCCGAAGAAGCCAATTTCCGATGATTTTGATGACATAGTTGAGCGGGACCCCACTGGCCGATATATTAGGGTATAATTCCTACCCTAATTTTGCAATCATTTTGATTTCAATGTGTAATTTTGGATTTATTTTTGTTAGATTTGATAATTTTTTATTGTTATTCTAACCCTAATTTTTTGCTACATTAGGATATGATTCCTTCATTTTCCTTAATGTTTCTATTTAATTGTTAAATTATTAATCAAATAAGGCATTAGTTTATTATTTTTCTGAGATTCTTACCCTAAAAGCCGGAAATTTGTTTTGTTTATTAAAGTTATTTCCTTTTTCATTTTCCCCAATTTATCAATTTTTTAGGTTTAATTGTGTTTATTACTGATGAATTAGGTTTGTCATTGATATTTTTTGGCTTTCGTGGAGTTTTATTGTATAGCAATTTGTTGAATAAATTGCTTGGCTTTTTATGTTTGTTGAATTAAGATAATATTTAATGTTTCACTTTCTTTTTTAAATTAATTTGTAATGATGTTTCTTGTTTTCTCTTGCTCTTCAGTATTCTGAAATCCTGGGGAGGGGAGCATTCAAGACTGTGTATGATTCCTTGCCTAGTCCTCTGTTTTTATTAAGTTTTTAGTCTAGTTTGCTTTAGACTTTTTTGCAATTTTTATTAGTTAAAGTCAGCTAATACTGGCAATACTCTTTGATAAGGATAAGGGATCGAGAGTCAGCTAACTGTGATAATCTTCTTTGATACGGATAAGGATTAGAAATCGGGTTTGACTGTTTCTCCTGACTTGTATGTTTTGTCTTCTTATATGTGGTAGTTACAAGGCATTTGATGAGATAAATGGAACAGAAGTTGCGTGGAATCAAGTCGGCATTGATGATGTGCTGCAATCACCACAACAATTAGAGCGGTTGTAT
Source organism: Dysphania ambrosioides (assembly GCA_026401315.1). Taxonomy (NCBI): domain Eukaryota; kingdom Viridiplantae; phylum Streptophyta; class Magnoliopsida; order Caryophyllales; family Amaranthaceae; genus Dysphania; species Dysphania ambrosioides. Next base: position 16,312,723 of record CM048660.1, on the reverse strand, counting down.
TCGGAGGTGCACCTGCTGAAGTCATTGAAACATGTGAATATTATCAGGCTCTATCATTCTTGGGTGGATGATAGAAGCAAGACTATCAACATGATTACCGAGTTATTCACCTCTGGCAACCTAAGGCAGTGAGTGTTTTTTCTGTTGATTTTTTGCTGTTGATTAATCTGCATGTATGTTTACATTGTGAATCCACTGTAATGTTGCTGCTTGAATATCTTGAACTGTTTAGGTATCGTAAAAAACATAAGTATGTCGATCTGAAAGCTATGAAAAATTGGGCAAGGCAGATCCTCAGGGGTTTACAGTTTCTTCACAATCAGAGTCCTTGCATCATACACAGAGATTTGAAATGTGACAATATCTTTGTCAATGGGAATACTGGGGAAGTTAAGATTGGGGATCTGGGATTGGCAACTGTTATGCTGCAACCTACTGCTCGGAGTGTTATTGGTACTGTCTAAGCCTATTGCAAGCTTTTTCTCTTTAACAGTTTTTATTGTTTAAGTATGTAACCTGTGGGCTCTTCTTGACGCAGGCACACCTGAATTTATGGCCCCCGAGTTGTATGAAGAAGAATACAATGAACTTGTTGACATTTATTCTTTTGGTATGTGCATGCTGGAGATGGTGACCTGTGAATACCCTTATTCTGAATGCAAAAATCCAGCACAAATCTACAAGAAGGTCACCTCGGTAGGTGATAAAGTACTTGTAAAAGCTTATAAGTTGTATGATAAATATGTTTTGATAACTCCTGTTATTTTACATATGTGGCCTTTTTCTAGGGTATCAAGCCTGCTAGCCTTATCAAAGTAACTAACCAGGAGATGAAGCAATTTATTGAGAAATGTTTGGTTCCAGCATCTATGAGATCGTCAGCAGAGGAGCTGTTGAAGGACTCATTTCTTGACTCGAAAAATCCTGCTGGGTCAACTCCTCTTCCTGTGGCGATCAACATGGATATAGAACTTGATGGCAAGAAAAGTGTTACTAGCTCATGTATGAAAGGCAGCTGTGAAGCTCCTCGCCGTTTAAGTTTAGAATTGAATTTTAATGATGTTAAGATCTTCAAGTTAGAAGGAGAGGTGGAAGATGACAAAAAAATCTCAATGACTCTCCTGTTTAATGGTTCAGATGGTATGCAAAAATTATAGCTAGCTTTATGAGAGAAGTCTTTGTATCTCTTGTTGGAAACTGCTGATATGTTCTTTGCATTAGGTCGTACGAAAAATGTTTATTTTCAATTCTTCCTGAAAACGGATACTACCATTTCTATTGCATATGAGATGGTTGAAGTGGTCGATGATCTTTCGGGGGAAGATTTGGTTCCAATAGTGCAGTTGATGGAGCAGTTGATTGCACAAATGGTGCCCCACTATAGGCCGCTTTCTGATTTTTTTCTTAATGAATTTATCAGTTCACTTGAGGAATCATCTGGTTCAAGCAGTGCCCTGGACTCGCTCAAGTATCTATTTAAATCTGAAGTTTCTAACAAGGTCTCTACAGAGGCAATTGGGGTTGAAGAAGATCATGAGGCTGAAAAATCTCTTGTTTCGGGAATATCATTTGTACAAAGTTCCTTGTATTGCTTTCATGATACTGATTCAAGTGCCTTGGTGGATTGCTGTGAAGTCTCAAACAGGTATTGCTAGCTGCATTTGAACTTGTTGCTATTTCTATGGTGCTTGTCTAATTTTATTCTGAAGTATTTTCCTTTTGACCTGTGCAGTATCACATTTGATCATTTGAGCCTAGCTAGCATGTCTTCTTTATCACCAAGTGAGAAAGATCTTTACAATGAGGAACTGAAGCAGGAGCTTGATGCTATTGATTCTCAGTACAACGATTGTATTCGTGAGCTCTTGACGAAAAAAGAGGAGGCAATAGAGTATGCCAGGAAGAGGTGGGCTTCCAGGAATGCTTGACTGAAGTTCTAGTTTTAGGATTCCACCTTAGGAAGTTAGCAGAGTTTGTAGTGTTTTGGAAGCTTTGTATATAGGGTTGATTTTTTTGTTTTTGTTTTTGGTTTTTTAATTTGTTCATTTTTAAAATTTCCGTGTTTCTTCTGCCAAGCAGTGTGTAAATTAATTTGTGGCAATGAGATGATGATTTCTGTAAGGCCATAATCTTGAACTTGTTTCAGCTGAACGCTGGTTTTTCATTTCAGTTCTGCATTTGAAATGACCAAAAAAATGTAAAATAACCAATATTTCCTGAAACCTTTGAGTGTTCAAGCATGTCTGTACATACACTACACTGTATTTTGTGGCAAAGGTAGGAAGTCCGGAAAATAAGGTAATTTCATTTATCTGTGTCCAATTACACTTTGTCCTGAGTTCTTCATTCACCATTTACACTAAAGAGCCAGTCTAGTAAATAGGTTTCAAAGCTGTTCTTAGCCAATTTTAATCATGAAGCTGCCATCTCTAGATATTATGAATGGTTCTGCATCCGTGACACTGATTTATACACTGAGCAATTTAAGTATTACAGCTGAATCCCAAACTGCAAAAAGTTTCTATACATGAATTGGATTTTGTTTTTCAAGACGACTTGAGAGACCCATTAGGGAGCTCGCTATGCACCAAATCCTGCATTAAGCTGAATGCATAAACCAAAAGAAGAATTAATCAAGTGTGAGACGAGAATCCCCCTCTTGATGGCGTGTAATAGACAAGTAGTACACATATTATCTCTATGGATCATACAAAGTCCAGAAGAACAAAAGGTGAAATTCTGCACAGTTTACACAAATTATTACGCTATCAACCTTGATAAAACAATAGCAAGGCAGTTGAGGATCCACAGTGAATTACTAATAAAATCAATCAGATAACATGAACATGAGAATTGAGAAGAATCTACAATCTTTACACCAGCGACCAGTCCCTCTTTCTCCCAAACACCAATTCACACAGGATGAAGACGACAGAACAAGCTAATCTGACAACAATCTGCCAATTATTCTCGACAATTAAAGACTTTACTTATGCAATTGTCTTTCTATATATTTCTTTGTTTCTTCGAAGCTCATTCATACTTCCAAATGATAATTTCATGATTATCAGGATTCAGGATGGAAGACATCGTTTCCACAAATTGACATCAACATGCAGACAGAAATAGGTAACTTATTTACTACCAATTATCCTTGACAATTTTCGATTTTTCAAGTATATATTTGCCTTCCTTGTACTTCTGGGATTCTTCATAAGCTCGTTCATACTTCCAACCAAGAACTTCACGGCAATCAGAACATGAGACATCTGCTACTGTGTGGAGACCTGTCATGAGATGTCTATCCTCTTTTGGCCCCACATCAATATTCATGGCATGGGAGAAGAGAAACGCTCTACTATTTCTTCCCTGAATTATAGTTCAGTTACTGCAGTCAGTCAGGGGAAAACATATTTGCATCTAGCTATGCATCAAACATTCATATGTATTGAGACACAAAGGGATCAGTATTCTTCGAATCCATTGGGAAACATAAAACACATTATGCCCCCTAGCGGCCTAGCTATAACAGAAGTCATGCAACAAAAGCATGTATTCTTTTTTCTATTTTTTCTTAAATACACAAAAACTTGCTACCAAAGGGCAAGCTGATTGAAAGTGTCATCAGATGGTACGTCTGGGCTACATGATTAAAAATACAGTTAAGGGTATTTTCTATACTAGAACTTCTACTGTGTTTTGTATTCAGGAAATCTAGTTTCTCATTTCCCCTCTTTTTTCTGGTCAAGGACTTAAATATGGAACACAAATTCCGCACGTCCCTTACCTACCTTCTTGTTTCCCTCTTTATCTCCCTTCTTCCCGTGTTTTCTACTAAGGAACCAAACAAAAGATAACGAAGCATGAAAGCTAATATTCATGTATTTATTATTCAGTGTAAACAAAAAAATTTGGGTCAAAATGTTTTCCTTCAAAATAAACAAAACCTTAAAAACAGTAAAAATGCTTGAACCAGATACTTTAATTTCACAAGAATGAAATTATAAATATCACTGCAACCTTCCAAACAACTTTGCGCTCACTTGGTGAAAATAAAACAAAATGCTCGATCTACCCATAAACACAACGATGTTGATGTGGAAACAAGTAGATGTTTTTACACAATAGGATTCTTTGTAAGTTTTAATTATCTAATTCATCTTATTAGCATAATCAGACTTCAATCAGTTTTATTTTTTAAGGGTTTTTGTTAGCCTAATAAACCCTACTAAATGTAAGGGTCATTGTAAGTAGTTATGGGGCAGAGTTGAGTTTTATGAAAATTTCAAGTCTGGTTATTTTGTTATTATTTTCCCTTGGATCATAAGTTATTTCACATCAGATATAACAATTCAAATAAAATTATACTTGTTTGACTCCTTAGTTAGATTCATGTTGTACTGTATTGCAACCAAAATAACAAAAGCAGCTGTAAAACTAAACGATATATCAACTTTTTCACCTGAAAAGCTTTAGATATGACATCATCATGAAGTGCAACATTGTTTCGACAATTGCTGCAACTATACACCCTTGGACCAATCAATCCCGCCATCAAAGCTAAGAGATACCCTCAAATTTTCCTTAAGTTACGTATTATAAGCACAAAAAATAGCAGTGAGAATCATGATATAATCCAAACTATAAGACTGATCAGTACAATATACTCCTAAGAATAATGCACATGATTGCACTTATTATTCGGACCGCGTTACGACCTATGCTAATCTTTCTTTGATCAATGACAACTTTTAGAGACAGAACAAGAAATAATCATACATCAGTTTTAGCTCATAATTCCTAATTTCAATTGAAAACATCAAGATTATATATTTCAAACATTAACAATACTAATAATTAATACCAAATTCTTAAAAATGATGCAAAATTTTCTTGATTAAACCTCAGTTTTCAGCTGATATAATTAAGAATAAATTATTTGAGTATCATAAAAAAAATCAAGGATTGGGTAATGTAATAAAGAAATGGAACTGACAGATTATAGAAAAATGGAAAGTTGGAGACAAACCTTGGAATAATGTGAGAGAATTAGGGTTTTGCGCGACTTTGATGGGTCAATTGTGGGGTAAATTCTGGGGAGAAAGATGGGGAAGAAAAATAGAAGAAGATGATCAGAAAATTGTGATTTACCGACAGATGCCTCAACCTAGCACTAGGCTGCTACGGTCCGAAACAATTACATTTTTTTTTTTGTCATCCCGAACCAAATACTTTTATACTCGAATACGTCAAGACCTCTATTGGAAATGGACAAAATTTTCTCATTCAATTCGCTTTTTACTCACTTTCTCACTCCTTTCACTCAATTTTATTCATAAGTTTTTTGGTGAGTAAAATGTCATCCCAACAGTGAATAAAAACAATTCCTCACCAATCTCTCTCTCTTACTTTTTCCAATATCCCACCACATTTTCTCTCTCTTCCATATTCACCAAATTTATTTAAGTTTCTAATTAATGTATGATTATGATTAAAAAATTTGTATTGTTAGCTAACATTTTTTTATTATCGTTTTATTAACATTTTAATTCCGTTTTCTTATTTTTAATTAGCGGTATTTGTAATTTATTTAAATTTTAATTTAGCGTTTTAACTATTGGAGTAAATTATATAATGGGAAACATAATACGCAATTTTTATTTCACGATAAATGTTGAAACACAAATCCAACAACATTACAACTAAACACATAAAATTGTACGCAACAAAAACTAAATTAACACATTACTACATTCATTATTCGGAAAATACCCCTACAACTTCCTAATCTTCAGAACCATATTTCTGCAAAATGTGCTCGATTAAATCATTTTTAATGCCATGTGAGTTCTCTTATCACGCACAGATGTTCTTCTTCCCATATAGGTGTCTATGTCAACATTCTTTGGCCATTCGGTGTTGAATTCGAACGGTTCGCCGTTGTTTACTCTTCAGCTCGAACTCACACTGGGACTAAGGCTTTCTTCTTCATAAAATTGTCGCAGAACGTCAGCATGAACGAAGGTGAATCGTTTCTCTTCAACTATCATGTTGTGCATGATAATGCATGATTTCAGTATGTCACTGGAACGAATCCGTGATGAAAGCGACTTGTCACTGGAGTTAAGATGAGAACGACTTATAACTGGAATGATTCTATGATCAAAGCAACATGCCACTACAATTAAGATGACAACGACTTGTCACTGGAACGATTCCGTGATGAAAGCGGCGTGTCAATACATCAAATATCATGCTGAAAGTGACATATATTGCTAACAACATTATTGCGTCGTCAATGTCACTTTGTAAAGAAAGAACTATGACAACGACACGTAAACACAGTTAACCACCCCAATGAATCCCTCGTTTGAAAAATCATAACCACATAACAAAACGTTCATACAGCAATAAAATGCGGGTTGTCATTAAGCGATAAATAGCAAACGATACATAATTAACATTCATTTAAACACATCACTCACAAACTAAATGATATAGTATAAAAATTTGTTATAGCGCTAATACAATATGAAAAAAATAAATTATAACATAAAGCAGAATTATATTTTTAGTTACCACCGTACAGTTCCATGAGAAGCTTGTCCTTCAATGCCTCCTCCCTAGGAGTCAGAGACTCTTTTGACATAAGAGTTTGAAGCATGTCGAACTTCATCTTCGTTTCTTCGAGCTGTAGATGTTTCTCCTTCATCTCAATCTGATGCTGGCGCATACTCGCCTCCTTTACATGAAGCTCGTTCACTGCCTGCATTTGCTCGACAAAACTCATAGCTACACTGTCCACTGCAACCCCCTTGCCTTTACGTTTGGCCTTTGCCTTCTTAACACTGCTAGGTTGTGGGGTACCGCCTGAGGTGAAACTAGCACTTGGCTCTTGGGTGGCATCCTCATTATCATTTTTGGATCTCTTCGAACTTCCCCTGCTATTGGAAATCGGCTTGTCTTCCTTAAGCGCCTTGCAAGAATTCCTCTCCTCTTTAGACATAGCCCATCGAACCATCTTACGCCACTTCGGGTCCCTCATCACCATCCGCCATCCGTACTCGCATGTGAAGTTCCTTGGATTTGGCTTTACAGAGTTGCAGAATATCTTGTGGGTGTTCTTAATGAAATTGTCCTCATTGCACCCACTTCCAGTGATCTTGGCGGCCTCCTTGTAACCCACAGAGTAATGTCAGGGGAGATTCTCCTCCATCGATTCTCCACCATCTTTATGGTCCTTGGCGGCATAACATGGGGATTCTAGGCTCGAATCTTGTTGTATGACGCTAAAACCTTCCACCAAAGGTCTGACGCTCTCTGGTCAGTTTCGTTTAGAGCATCCCAACAGTGCTCTATGTAGGTTGAGATCAATGCTTCATCCTTTGCGAGTGGGGGTAGCTGATGTTGGGTTAGGGATCAATGGGGTGGGTTTTGGAGGATATTGTGGTGTGTTAGGCACAATTTCCTTTAGGCTATCAAACTGCTAAGAGTTGCTTCTATGGAAGGTGTCAAGAGATGGAGTACCGTCATGCAGAGTAGTGTTACCCATTCTCTGAAGAAAGAGATGAAATTGAGGGTTATTGATGAACTCGAGTGGGAAATCTCCCATATTTAGTAAGTTAGGATCCATCCTCTTGAGATTGATTTGATGAACTTGGGTGGGAAATCTCCCATATTTGGTAAGTTAGGATCAATCCTCTTGAGATTTATTTGATGAACGAAAATGAGAGTAGCGCATTAAATAGGAAAAAAATAATAATGACAACAAAAATAATAATACTACTAATAATTACAATAATACTACTAATAATTACAATAATACTAATGACAGCAGTAGTCGTAACATAAATAATAGATAACAAAATAATAATAATAACAATAACAATAATAATAAAACAATTAACAACAACAACATCATCAACAGTACAACAACCTCATCAACAGTACAACAACAATAATAATAATACTACTACAAATAATAATAATAATAATAATAATAATAATAATAATAATAATAATAATGATGACAACAACAATAACAACAACATTAATAATAATAATAGTAATTATTATTATTATAATAGAATAAAAATTAATAATAATGAATATGACAATAAGTAATAAATTTACCTTTACGAATATTTGTAAACATAAATGTGGAGGATAATAGTAACAAAGTAGATGATGGTAAAAAACGAAAATAAGTAGGAAAATGTATTTTTTGTAAGTTGTGGCAAAATATAGCAAAATAAGTGTCATTTTTTTTATGACCATTGGTAATTCTTTTTATTTAAAAAATGTTTAAATGCCAAAAATATCTGTTAAATTTTAAAACGGTAACATTAAAGCTCTAATTTCTGATTTGGTCAAGAATATGGATGGGACACGTGGCGAGCTTTGATTAGACCGTATTTTTTTGTCTTCTTCCCATCCACCATCTTTTCTTCACGTGGGTTTGTGGAAGCATGTCCAACTTCTACGCATACCCACTGCCCGTCCATACACATCAACCTCTATGCTTGCCATGCGTGCGCCATTTTAGTATTTTGTGGGCCCACCACTTACATTTTCCTCGTGAGTTTTCTCATGGGGATAGAAAAATCATGAGATTTCTTATGGGTGACTACTGTCGGGATGCATTTTTCACTAATTTTACTCACTGTTTTTATTCGTGGGAAAAATTTTACTCATTGCCGGTTAAGCAATTATGGTCGATTCTTACGGAGTTAGGTTAAAACGGATAAATTTGGCTTTTCGAGTCGAATCACCTTAGGTTAAGCCATAATCGGGTCGGATAATATTGGTTTATTTGCTTTATCGGGTTTAATCCAGGTTCAGGTTGGGTCGTATTCAGGTCGGGTCAATTCAAATCGGTTCCATGACAGGTTACCATGGGTTATTTTAGGTTTAGGTATATTTCAAGTTTGGATCATATTCGATTTAGGTTAATCAAAATTGATTAATGAATAGGTTATAGCGCGTTCTTTTTTGTTCAAGTAGGTTTTGGGTTTGAGTCATAATCAATTCAAGTCAATTCAAATCAATTTCTAAATGCGTTGTAATGTTTCGGGTACATTTAGGCTCATGTCGCTTATTGAAATAGATCATATCCCTTTCAATTGATATCTATGGCAAGCCTTAATGGGTTTAAATTGGTCATTGATGATAATGTGTTATTATTGATTTATGATTCAATTTTTTACTCATTATTGTATCCATCTCAAGTCATGTTAGGTAGTCTTGAGACAACTCAATCCATACCTTATTTTTATATGATGGTCAATTGATTAATTAGATAATAATGATGATAATAAGTCATTACAGAACAAAATATTTATGAGGTACTAATTATTAAATGTGTATTATTATAATGAACGAGTATTAGATGTGTATATTAGCATATCAATATATCATTGTATTATCTATGTCAATCATCTACATAACATGAAATCAATTGATGATTTAATCAATCTATCAAATATGGAACAAGTATCAAATATCATAGATAAACATATAGTTCAAGAAAAGTTAGATTAATTAATGGGATATTAATGAGTTGGGTCATTAATGGATTAGGTTGTCTTCTTGTCAGATCATCAATGAGTCAATTCGCATTTGGGTTAGACACAGATCGGGTTATCAATGGGTCAGGTTGTCTTTGGGTTGGGATATTAACGAGTCAGGTTGTTTTGGTTGGGTTATTAACATGTTAGGTTGCATTTGGGTCAGAAGCAGATCAGATTCGGGTCCTTGAATATCGGGTCTAATAGGTTTGAGGTTAACTTCAAGTCGGGTTAGGTTGAGTTACGGGTCTCACTTTTCGGGTTATAACCAGGTCAGGTACATGTCATTTTCAGAAAGTTTTGTGGGTTGGGTCAGATTTTGACATCCATAAATACTTCCATTAGTCTATGGCACTATCGAGGCCATTACTTAACTATAGAGGTCAGGTACATGAGGAAAAAAATATACTTTGGATGTGCACATAACTATAGATGTACTTAGGTGCATTATATATAGATGCTTTATTCAATTGACATCTTGCTATATTCACTTAAAAAAATAATACATAGTTTCAATTAAAATAAGCTAAATTTTGTAAATAGGCCAATTTTAATAAAAATAAGTTATGTCTAGTTAAAATAAGTTAATTAGTAAAAAAAATTAATTTCAAAAAACAAATACTATAGAGTTAGTAAAAAATAAATTTTAATCTGTGAAAACAGTTTAAGTTCAACAAAAATCATTTAAGTTCAACAAAATAAATTAAAGTAAGTAAAATGAATTTAGTTTTATAAAAATAATTAAATTTATTAAATATCATGTATAAAGAATAGCCAACATGTTCTTGTTTAACTTTTCTCTATAAATAGTTTCTCGCTTTACACTTTTTCCAAAAGTTAAAAATGATTGATTTCTTGACAAAATATCTCTATAATTTAATCAATTCCATCTAATACATAGATTGTTTAGATTTTAAGATAAGGTAAAGAGATACAAATTATGGAATATACTACATTATGAAGATATACATATTATACAAAATTAATAGGGTTTATATCTAAAGTTCTTTCTCTCTCTAATATAGAGAGTCCTTCCCAAGAGAGTTCTAGGGCTTTAGGAAAAAAAACTCAAACACTTCAACACAATCATTCGAGTTAATGTCTGTTTCTTAGAAGTTATAGGGCTTTAGGGAAAAAAACCCAAACACTTTAGTAAAATCATTCTAGTTAATGTCTGATCCTTTAGTTTCTAGTCTCAATTTTATTCTCTTAGTTTGTCTCTTCCTTTAATTTAAATTTTGTCAAATGGGATGTCTTAAAATTGCCTTTCTTTGGTTGGATAGCTCTAGTCTTTTTTCCTTCTCTTTTTCCTCACTACTTTCCTATCAATAAGTTTAGCAAATGTAGTTTTATTTCTAATGACTTATATGTTGATATGGAGAAGCACTTGCATGGGAGTTTTGGAGAGGGAGAGGACCTTAACACTAATAAGGAACCAATTGCACCTTAAGTGGCTGGAGTATTGGAGAAAAGGGGAGTAGTTAGTGTTGCGGATGACAAGAGGTTCTTCATAGTACCTAGTTACAAGTGATGTGGATATGATTCATAATTAGGAAGATAAATCACTCCACATAGAAGATGATGTGGTTCAAAACTTTCTTATATGCACTAAAGTTTATTAGAAAGTTAGTTTGAGTTAGTTGGACTAAGTTTTAATTACTTTTCCTTAGTTAATAATCAAAGATACCAAACTTAGCATGTTGCATATGAAAGGTGAGGAGTCTTGAAGTTAAATATCTTAATTGATGGATTTACATACATCATCTAACCTAGAACTAAGTATAAGCCTTTTGATAAATTTTATTTTTCCTTTTGGTTGGCTTGGAATCTTTTCAGCTATGCCTTTTAGTTTCTGTATCTCTTGTATTACTATGCAAATACAAGGACTAAACAAAAAGTAGTGAAGGCTCTTTTTTTAGGATAAAATTGAGTTGTGAGCTTGTTGGTTTGTTAAACCTAAGCATCACAAGTTGCGACTTGTGATTATCTTCTAATTGTGATTAGGAAGAGACCCTTAAATATTGCAAGATTTAGAACTCTATATCCCTATTACACATAAAATTAGTATAAGAGCTTTGGTAAAAGGGGGATGTGGAATTCTACTCAAAAATTGCACAAGAATAAATTCATTGATTAGATTGTTTTTCTTCACTCAAAAATAAGGAAAGAGCTAAAAATCAACCCAAGAAAATAGACTTGGGCGAGTGCTCTGCACTCTCGTATGATTCCCCGCTCTTTTGGTTAGAATCGAGGAAAAAGCAAAAATGGAAAATCTAACATGGACTCATGCGAGACCTTTGCACACTTGACCAAGTCCCTTTTCTTTCTTCACTTTTTCACACAAAGACAAGGTTTTTCCTGAATATAACATTGGACTAGGACGAGTCCTCTACATTGCCTCGTCCGAGTCTTTATACTTTGATTGCCATGCAATCTTTTCTTTAACTCCTTTACTTCATGATGATTTGGCCATTGAATATCAACTCCTAATGGCCTTGTATTGCTCCAAAATAACTCTCAAGACTTCATGAATCGCACCAATACATTTCAAACTCATATCAACACCTCAGGATTGCTCTAGTATTCCTAAAAAAGATCAAAAATACCACAAACAGTTGTGAACAAATCATATGAAAGCAAGTGCGCTAAAACTAACTAAAACTAACCTAAAATATAATAAATCTAAGCTACATGAAAATGAACCAAAAACACCCTTATATCATGGATTTAAATAGGACTTTATAAACCTAATCCATATCATTAATTTGGCTATGTTTATCCGTTTAAAGAGATTAAAGCCAACCCTTTGTTAAAGGAATTGAGTAAAGATTATAGATTTTAAGGTAAGAGATCCATGTATGGTTAAATCATATTAGGTTTCATCGACTAGATTTATAAACTACTCAATCATATTAATAATAAAAACAATGCATATTATCAAAGACATGATTAAACAACAAAATAAAAATAAGAGATTTAAAAGAGAAAGACAAATACCATTGATAAATAGATAATCCAGTGAGAATTGTAGATTACAATAACAGGAAAACCTTTAAATCCAAATAAGTGCTTCAAAGCTATGCATAAAACTAAGGAAAATTTAATATTATCGTCTCTTTATTCTTAGAAATACTATAAAACTAACTATATTATACTAAATTTACATAAGGCTTAATTATGGGAAACCTTGGAAAATGGGCACAAAACACCACACTTGGACGAGTCCTTTGCACACCTGTATGAGTCACTTCTCAAAGTGTCAAAATCAAGAAATCAGTAGCTAAATTTATTTTTCGGCACACACTCAAATGAGTCCTCTGCACACTCATTCGAGTATCTTCTTTTTCTTAGGATTTGCACTTTCTGTCTCCTTTCTAATCTCCAAGGCACATGAAATCGGATGAGTGTTCTGCAAAAATGTCTGAGTCTCTTCTACTTTTGCTTGTTTCCACTCAATACTCATGCCTTTGCTTCTTATATGATCAATTCTTCAATACTTAAGCTCAAAATGGCTCTCATTGCTTCATAATCTCTCTCAAGGTCTCGTGGATTTCTTGACAACAACTCCAGCTTGTGTCGAGATCCTGAGATTTCTCTAGTATTCTTGAAAAAGATCAAAAGCACTAAAAATACCGTGAACATATTATATGAAAGAAAAAGAGATAAAACTAGCTAAATCTACACTGTAATACACCTAAATTAAATACAAAAGTCCCTAAAAATATCCCTAAATTATGCACCCAAATAGGACTTATCAAACTCCCCCAAGCTAAATGAATGCTTGTCCTAAGCATTTAAAAAGTAGGACAAATAGGAAAGGTGAGATAACTACAAGAGTTGAAGATCGAGTTCAAAAACATCCTTTTAACATTTAACTAGCCCTTAACTAGCCTCTCTTCTCATTTTGCGTTGATCTTCACTTTCCTTCTTAGCTCGATTCATTTGTTTTCTTCTTTTGCATATTTAAGGGACAAGTTAAAGATCTCTTTTGGAACATTCTTAACTAATTTTTTCTTCTTTCTTATCATTACATTTCATTCTTTACTCTTCTGTCTCTTTTCTTCTCTTTTTCAATGCTAGAGCTAAGAACGAATGAATACGTAACATATGTTAATATGTCTCATTTCAAGAGGCATACATCGTTGTAGAACAAACCTTATAAAAAACCTAGAAAAAATCTCTAAGGCTATAGATGTTGGGTGTCAAGAAAGGAGAAAAATAAAGGCTCAACTAGTTCTTCCTAAGACTGAATGAAAAGAAAAACAATTTATGGAAAAGTCCTAATTGATTGAGAAATAGGCTCTAGTTTCTAAAAGAGAATTCAATCATTCCATATGATTCTACCATAAAGTCTTGAAAGGATAATAAGAAAACCCAAGATTTGAATCTCATAGAGGATGAATCTATACACACATAAAAAAAGAGACTAGAATAGTACCATGATATATAGGCTCAAGTCCTCATAAGGTAACACAAATCCATGGAATTGGGTGAGACAAAGATAAAATAATGAGGAAAAATAGTGCAATCCTAAATAACCATTGGTAACATGATATTAAAGAACAATCCCTTTTTATGCCTTTGGAAAAAAAATAGTGAAATGCACATGCTTATCTATGAACTATTATTGAAGATTAATCCCAAGAATGTAGAAATAGGGGATATTATATACAAGAAAGAAAAAATATAATATGAAACTAAAATAAAATGCTCATAGATGATGAATAATCTTTACCTCAAGCTAAAACTTACAATGTCCTCAATGTATGCATAGAGAACTTAGGAAAGGCTTAGAGAAAAAAGACAAAAGGAAGTCTATTGATCAAGTAGAGGAAGATAATACCTGGGGGCGAGGCCATGCTTGATAATTCCCAATTATAATTATATTTATATGGTATTTTAGGTCATTTTCAATATAGTTTATTGCATTTTAGTTTAGCTTAGGTGAATTTTTCTCATTTGTTATCATATAGTACGTTTACGAGTTTTTGAAGTATTTGTGTTATTTTTCAGGTTTTCTTCGAACTTAGTGTCATTGGTCGAGTTCAATACCTAAGGAACAAAGCTCCAACTAATAAGTGTTTATGTCACTCATCTGTGCCTTCATAGTAGAGTGTTGTATTCTTTTGGCCTGAGTTTGTCCCACTATTTTGCATCACTATATGCATGGTCTAGACTTTATAGCATTTGTCATGTTTTTGTCCAGTTTCCCTTTATTTCCCGTGTCTTTTATACTTTTATTCATGGTTTTGTTGGCTTGATATAGGTATCTAGTTGGCATGAGGACGAGAAATGAGGAATACAATGTGTAGTAGAAAAGTCGAGAAGAAAAGCCATGAGATCGCTCGAGAAAAGAACCAAGAAGCCTCTTAAGTCAAAAGACATGAGTGGCCGCTCAGAAGGATTCTTAAGTGGTCTCTTAGTTCAATGTGAGGTGAGAAACAAAAGAATATGAGCAAGAAGCAAGTGGCTATCAAGAGGGAGCTCAGAAAGCAAAAGATGCTTTTGAGTGGGAACTCATAAAATGAACTAAGGGACCGCTCAGTTCAATTCATATTAGAGACATAAACTTTTGAAAGGGCCCTAAGAGGGCATTGAGAGGGCGCTCAAAAGGAAAATTTTCCTTCTAAGCGTCCGCTTAAGATTTCATTCATTAACACATATTATATTTAGTTTAGCTTAGTTTAGAGTAGAGAAGCAGAGCATTAGGGTTTATTATTTCTCCATCAAAAAAATTCTTAAATTAGCTTAATGATTTTGTCTCGTTATTTGATGTAATCAATGAATTCGCAGTAACGCTTGTCTGACATCATTTCCCCATCAATAAATCAGTATTTCTATCTCTTTCTCTCGCTTTATATTTTGTAGTTTTCATTTATTTTCTATTTGTTTGGTTTATGCTTGTTGATTTTAATTTTATCACATAGAATAACTAATCTTTATTCATGAATTGGTAGTATGTCCATCTTTATTTTTTTTGAAATGTTTCCTAATATTAGGTATGAGTAATTAGATTAGTTAAGGGGTAGGGTAAAAACCCTATCTTGAGCAAGGTTAGAGCCTAGATTGACCATATAGGTTTCTTCCATTTACGTTCCTACGTCAAAGACATTGAAAAATGTTGATTTAATTAGTACCCTAGTATTAGATATTATTGACTTTTGAGATATTGGTTTTTGTTTTAAACCTATTGTTTTTTCTTTGGATGCTTTAGAATACGATTAGGTGAGAAATCCCAATTGTAGTGCTTACTTCCTTGAAGATGACCAAGAGGTTGTTCCTGGATGAAACCCCTTCTCTGCAACATGTTTTAGGTTTGATGTGTAAATCGGTAGTGAGTTTGTGAGCCTCATGTTATTTCATTTTGAGTCTAATTACTAGTATTAGCTCATTTGTGTTAGGAATTGGTGTTGAATCCCGAACCCCTAGCACTTTTACCTTATAGAACAAACCTTAGAACCTCGTGATTTGCACTCTCAACTAGAATTTAAACTTTCCTATTTGCACTCTCAACTAGCATTTCAAAAGGATCTTGATGCTTATGAGACTCGCATGAATTCTAATATTGTTTTGGGCTACGTAGATGATGATTATGGTTCAGGGTATGTTGAGAATCAAATCCTATTTGAGGAAGATGATGAGTGTGCTGAGAATTTAGATGAAGGTAAGGAAGAAGATTGCAAAGCCGAAGATGAGGAGCCCTTTGTTAAGGAATGTATAGTAAAGAGAGAGCCGAGTAGTGGGGATTTGACTTCTAATGCCTTAATTTTTGAGTTTCATGATCATTCCTTAATGAGACTTGACATTATTCCTTCTTCTCCACTTTTGCACCTCCTATCCTACCATCATTTCCAGTAGTCCATGTATTTTTTGAAAACAAGGAAACCCATTTAGAAGTAATTTATGTAAATCTTGAGGTTCCTTTTTTCCAAAGGGTTGTATAGAGTTGTAAATAATCTTTCTTTTTCTTTTGAGTCTAGCTTTTATTTTAATTTTTCATTTTATGTGTGTAAAAGAGTCCTTCCCTTTTTGTACATTCTTTCCTTCCCTTTTTGTACATTCTTTATTTATTAATATCTTATTTGATCTTTTGTGAGATGCTCACAGGTGCATTTGACAAGCTGCTGAGGGCTTTAATGAGTTATAATTGAAGGATCATTCAATTTACTAACATTTTCTTTTAATTTTGATAGTTTTTAACTTATATTTTGATTTTTTAATGGAATTATGTGTTTCAATAATAATACAGTACGGACCTGGAAGTAGATCTAGCTAGTTATACCCCGAATGATTGACCCTCCCCTTTTATTTCTCGATTTTTGCGCCAAGGAGTTCTCTTCACTTAAGCTTAGGGGGTTTGTTTCAAAAGTCTCGGGTCTTAGCCTCCTCTACTCATCTTCCATTGTATAATCCATGTATAGGTTTTCTTTTTAATTTTTCTTTCGTTTAATTTTGTGTGGTTAGAGCTAGAGTAGGAGCTATTATCCTCGTGTTTCTCTTGTTTCTTGCTAACCTTTATTTGTTCATGAGTATTAGCGAATGAGTAAAGGCAAGAGGCTAAGGTATAATATTTCATACTCTCTTATTTTATTGATTTTATTAGTGTGTTTTTCTTTTTTAGCCTAGAGGAAGTTGATTGTCTGAGGATGTATGTCATTTTATTATTGAAGGCGTTTAGCCTATTTTTGAGGATTGGTTCATTGGAAACCATTGGTTTTGATGACCATGGTTAGTTTTTTATTGTGTTGATTGTTAGATAACCTTTCCCATATTATACTCCTGTGTATACATCTTCTATTTTCTTCTCTTTTATTTTGAAAAAAATCTAGAAAAAACCAAAAACATTTGAGTTTTATTATGGAAGGTAGTAAGTTTATTTTCTTTTGTTTTGTTTTACTTGCACTGAGCAGGCATGAATAGAATACACATCTTGTTGAATATTCTCCTTCCTAAACCTTAAGAGATTACATGGTTTAGACTTAAATTACATTGGAAAGAGTTTAGGATTGACTTTTATTAAGGTAGATGGAACTATCATGATTATGACCCTTATCTAACTACCCCGCCTTTTCCTTAGCTGAGTGAAATCCTTAGGATTAGTATTGGAAACCTATGGTGAGGAAATCTTTTGAATATATCAACATGATTTGCATTGAGTGGCAAGGATCCTTAATTTTTCATGCTTTGATCAAGAACTTGTCATATGCCTACCCAAGACCGCGACTGAACTTCTTAGGGAAAGATAAAGACACTCTTAAACCCTATTCCTTCTTCCTTAACCATCAATATTTCTTCATTTCTTGTATATTCTATCTTTCCTACCATTTTTTTTGTCTACTTGAGCTTGAATTTCTCCAAAATTAGCCATATTGATAGAAATTGATCCAAAATATGCTTTCACTACTTCCATCTTGATGGGATTTCTTTGGCCAGAAGATTGATATGAGTATGTGAATGGTGATTTAGGAGTCATCACTAGTAGAAAAATGTCTATTTGCTGCAATTTTTTAACCTTATTTGTTGCGGTTATTATGACGCAACACATATAGCCGAAGCACATGAAAAACCATAAATGCTACGGTTTTTTGGAC
The DNA here is from genome assembly GCA_026401315.1 of Dysphania ambrosioides. NCBI lineage: Eukaryota > Viridiplantae > Streptophyta > Magnoliopsida > Caryophyllales > Amaranthaceae > Dysphania > Dysphania ambrosioides. The sequence continues at coordinate 16,294,566 of CM048660.1, read as the reverse complement.
GCAACAATTATAATATTATTTGCTGCGGTTATTTAAACTAACCGCATCATTAATTAACATTCACTAGTAGAAAACAGTTCAATTGCTGCGCTTCAATTGTTGCGGTTAAATATCTTTCAAAGCACATAACAATAAGTGCCGCGGTTATTCAAACAACCGCAGCACTTATAACACAAGTGCTGCGGTTATTCAAACAACATCAGCACTTATAACACAAGTGCTGCGGTTATAAAAATAACCGCAGTATTTATTACAAGTGTTGCAGTTATTTGAATAACTGCAGCACTTATAAATCATAAGTGTAGCACCCGAAATCACATAGATGTCTAGTACCTCTAAAAATAGGTGGTTTCAAAAAAAATTACACCATTCGGACTACCGGGCTAATAGATATGCCTCTTCGAACTTTACGAAACCTCGGAAGAGCACCCGAAATATATGAAGAATGAATTGGTTTTTTATTTTGAGTACAAAATATTGTAGATTGCAATTTTCCGTGCGAAAACGAGTGGTCATAATAGAATTTTTGATTTATATGCTTCACGATTGATCATTTCTTAGCTTTTCTTATCTTTTGTGACCTATTAATTTTAATTTTTTTTGTTCTGATAACCATCAATTGCTGCGGTTATTAGAAAAACCGTAACAATATCTATTATTTGCTGCGGTTATTTTAAAAAACCGCAGCAAATAATGCTAAAAATATATATATATTTTTAAAAAAAATATTTGCTGCGGTTTTTTTGTAAAACCGCAGCAAATAATAGATATATTTGCTGCGATTTTTCTAATAACCGCAGCAATTGATGTTTTTATTGCTGCGTCTAAAAAACCGCATCATTTTATAATTTTCCATGTGCTTTGCCTATATGTGCTTCGTATCAATAACCGCAACATTTAAAGCTAAAAACCGCAGCAAATAGACATTTCTCTACTAGTGATTATTTGCTACGATTTTTACTTAATAAGCGCAACATTTATTCTTAAAAATAAAAAAAAATTAAAATGTTATTTGCTACAGTTATTATTATAATAACCGCAACATTTATTCGTATTATTTGCATCAGTTTTCTTAAATAACCACAGCATTAAATCATTTAAACTAAAATATTAAATTTATTCTGATCAATAAAGTGATGCAGTTATTTTATTTAACTGTAGCAAATAAGTTATATGTGTTGCAGTTTTTTATAATAACCGCAGGAAATATGTGTTTTTTTCCTGCTTTCCCACCATTTCTAAGTAGGGAGAGCCAATTGCTGCCATATATGTATGGATTTATTCTGAGTTTATGCCAATGTGTAATCTACAAAAAGAATGTTATTTGAATTGTATATGCCAGTGAGTTTTCTAACTAACTTAACCCAAAGAATTATATACAAAAAGAATGTTTTAATCCAATGAATACAATGAATTCCTACTACCTTTTAATCTAATGTTTTAATAATAACAAAATCGAAGAAGAAGCTATCTCTACCTATACATATTGTCCGGCCCCAATAAATTATTCCACCTATAGTTCCTTAATCTCCATCAGCTCTTGAAGTGAGTATGACGTTGTTCTTTGAATGCTTGAAATGGTAAGAAAAGATAGGTTTAGTATATCTACAATTCAAGATACATAATTCCAAGCGTAAATTTTGGCAGAGTTTCCTCTATAATTAGACCTTTTCCCATTTTTTAATTGTACCTGTTTCCACAATGATTATAGTCCAACACAATCCATCCAAAATTCACAACACAATTGTGCGTTCACAACATAATTGTGTATTCTCAACACAATTCACAATACAATTCACAAATCCATTGTGTGTTCACAACACAATTCCCATACACAACACCATCCATCTGTTATCGATGGTCTCGAGTTATCTATATCCTAGATCTCAAAAATAAATTATGGAGCTCATGAATACATACCGTTGAAAGATCCTCATAAGTAGCATGGTTGTGGAGGATTTCAAACAGGTAACGCATAAGAAAGTAGCCACACATAGTGTTTCCAATCTGCTAAGGACACTGCATTTGGAAACCAAGTAAAATGTAAATCAAACAAATCTAATACAATTCTAAGGCAACGAAATAGTCATATGATTGAAAATAGGGTTACCTGAGCTGGAATCCAGTTCAACTTCAATCTGTTACGGAGGCCGGACTGAACTTTAAAGCTCATGAAAGCACTAGATTTGGAAAAAAAATAGTTGTCAATAACTATAATTACCAAAAACTTACGTATTTAGCACTTCCTTAATCGCTAAATTACATTTTCATTGAAGAGGATCGAAAACGTATACTGTCCTCTTCTCTAAGGACAAAACAAGTAGTATCCAATGACGCCTACAACATGATTGGTAAATGGTTAAAATACGAACATATAAGCCCTCAGATACTATGTAAGAAGCTCATACCTTTCATGGTACGGGAAGAAGATGAAACGCTTCCTATGGTCATTCTCGATCATGGTAGCGGAGACCCTAGATGGGCACATGAAACCAAAGGATCCTAGTCCTTCTTCTTAGATCAACTCATAACAGGCCCTATAATTAATTGAAATAACACCCATTTAGCAACATGAACAAATTGAAAAAACATATTATACTAGGAATTATATTCAATAGTCAGGTAACTTACATCGTAAAGACTTAAAGCACAGATACGTTCAGCTCGTCTCCTATGAGAAGTTGAGTGACATCCTCTCTTATGATCACGATATCCTGGTCCTTAGGGTACCCGAATATCATCTTCCCACAATGAAAGGAGACGATGCTATCTGGCAGAAGCCTCGACAACTGGGCCCTTATTTGACGACAATTCTCACCAAGATGACTCAAGGCCTGCTCAGTGAGATCAGTCTGGGCAATGTCCTTCCTCACGGACTTAGTTGTCTCTGGACCACTAGGACTGCTGGCAACACCTTCAGCTGTGTCCTTTCAACTTGTACCTCTTTGCTGATTCAAACAAATTCAAAACATAATATCAATACATTAGTAGAATACAACTTTATAAAGTGAGGCAGAATGCATTTACCTCAGACGTCAAGAGCTGAACTAGATGTTTCGGCCACTGTGTGAAGATCCCGTGGGCTTGCTCGAGCCTTTTGATGAAGGCAGAAAGGGCAGGGGCAGGGATAGGGACATCCTTATGTACCTGGTCATAGTCGTCGACGCTGACCTTTACATGACCAGGAAGCATGTCAGCATGGTGGTCTCGAGTTAGAGATGGATGAACAGTTCCTAAAGAAACAATGATTGCTTCATTGTTGTTCACCATGTGCAACAACTGATAGGAAACTTGCTCCTACAACAAAAGTGACAAAGATGTCAATATCTCATTCATTTAAATTATATGAATTTCAAATGCAATTAGTAGTTTGTAAAACATGAGTAAACAAACCTGCAGATCCTGAAAAGGATCTCTAACCCCCGAGCCGCTATCGGATGGGAAGACTAGAGGGTCAGGCCTATTGATACGCTCAGGTTCTCGCGGAGGTGGTTACGAGATACCGAATTGTGCAACGAACATCCTGAACTTTTCTTGGAGCATTAGATCCATCTTCTCCTCCATCTCCTTGATCGTCTGAGCTCGAACTCGTTGCTCAGCCTCTCTCATAGTGTTATTGATTCGAGCTTCGACGTCCTCTACCTTCTTCATCAGGACCAAGCTCCTCTTGTTAGCCCCGTACATAGTCTTTCGACCAACGCCAATTCTGTAACCGACCACTCGACCTGGGTGCTCTTTTTTGCCGAGGGCACGGGATAAAATGTCATCCTGCGGTTGGGAGACGAACTCTCTCGATTCCTCTCTCCGTCTCCATTCCTCCTACGTATATATCAAAAGAAAAGTTAATATAATTCACAAAAGTTAAATAATAAGACGAATATAATAATGTTGTAAGTAAACATAGCTTACAATGGAGTCTCGGACAATAGCCGTTTGCTTGTCAGGCACCACGAGACGTCCTTTGTCATCAGGGATGGATCTCGCAAGAAGCCAAGTTGTCGTCGTATCCAATAGACTCGAAACAATAGATGAACAACTAGATGACAAAGACATCGAAGGAATGAAGCCCTTTTGCCTCCAGATTTCACTCATCTCAGCATATGAGTGTTGACCCATATGATGAGGATACAAGTTCTAGGATGCACTCCTCTTCGCCTTCTCGCTTTTTTGCTGTTTATAGGATACAAGTTATTACATATAAGAAAATACCAGAAATTGAAGTAATATATATTGTAATTAATATCAAACGATATTCAATGAAATGCTTACCCTAAATTCCTCTGTAGAATGCATCTTCACGAATGCGTTCCAGTCTTTCTCTGAAATGAAGTTGTAGAGCTCCCAAGGTTGCTTCCTAGTCTGGCCCTCCTTATTCCTTGTATAGGAGATCCAACCACTCACGAGCTTGGCCTTGAAGTCTCTCCATTTCAAGTCGGAAGAGGTGAGAACCGCGTGCTTCTTTCGAGGACCATCCTCGATTAGGAACTATTTCTGTATTATATAGAAACACAAAAGAACACAATTAGATTAAAAAAAAATAACACAATTAGATTTGCATTTAAGTAACGTAATTCAGTACATTAATTACCTTCGCATCCTCCCAAAGCATATCCTTCATGCCTTTCGGTACGGAGCTCTAGTCCGGTATCAAGATCGATACTTTTGACCAACTGATCTCCCCCAAATGGAATTTATATGCCTTGTAGTGTGTCTCATAGGGGCGTCTAAGTGCGTCCCACTCTAGACCTCTCTGGACATCAGGGATGGATTTGATCCCTTTTAAGGGACCTCTCCCACTCTCTTCTTCTTCTTCATCTCTGGGTGTTGGCAGCAGAAGATGGCTGGGGTCCTCTGTGTTCTTCCATGTTTGTGAATCTAAAAATATAAAATAAATAGGTCAGTCAAGTTAATTGAATTAAGGAGAAAACATCTATATACAAAATATACAATTTAAAAAAATAACATAAAAGAATCATATAACTATATGCAATAAACTTCTATAAATGGAAATTTTGCTGTTTATTAACAGGTTAATTGTTTAGATTCTCCTACTCTATCTATTTTCTTTATAATACCTTCTTATTGGATAATTTGGTAGTTCATTATTATTAAGACTCCCTAGCTACGTAGAATCCTTCATCATGGTCATTACGCCTTAGAATATCGTCAATATCGTCAACAACTAATTTTGGGATATTCCATGTGGATGGCGGGGTTTCGTCAAACTGTTCATCATATTCATCTTCATCAACAACATCCCTAATGCCAAGAATCCATCTCTTCCCTTCAATAACAACCGACCAATTGCAATTGGCATGATCGACCATGTAAAAAACTTTCTTCGCCTGTGAAGCTAATATGAATGGATCAGCATGATGTCCCAAGCGATTGGGATTCACTAGGGTTAAATACCCGTGTTCGTCCTTCTTTACCCCGCGGTTGTTATCAACCCAATTATAATAGAAAAGAGGAATACTAAAATTGACATAATCAAGTTTGAAAATATCAACAATAACCCCATAGTATGAACCTCGTTTGTCAATTAATGTTTGATCCTTTGAACTAGAAAATTCTAGAGACATGCCAATAACCATTACACCACTATTTTACGTAGTTGACTTCTTATCTTGGCGCTTTGAGTAAAAAGAATAACTGTTGATGCCGTATCCCTCATACGACATAACTTGAACTTTAGCACCATATGCTAACCAACTTAATGTATCACCAACATCGTTAGGTGCGTCAGATAATTAATCCATGATCCTTCCTTTGAACCATTCAACAAATGTGGCATTATGCTCCTTTACCAGCTACAAATACCTTTTAGAGGGATATTGACTCCTTAGAGTATTCATGTGCTCATCTATATACGGATGGACTTCACTCAGGTTTTGCAAAATAAATAATTCAACCTTATATTTCAAATCATAACTGAGAGTAATTCGTTTCCGACTAATAGTTCCATGACCCTCAAGCCTCCCTGCATATCTTGATATTGGTACCCCAATATCATACGATCGGGTAAGATAATATGCAATCCATGATGCAACTTCTTCAGCAACTGCTCTCTGTACTATATTGTCCTCTAGTTTGGCTGGATTCATGACTCTACTCTTCAAGATACCCATCTCTCTTTCAAATGGATACATATACTTCCCCCAAATTGGACCACATAGCTTAATCTTACGAACCAAATGGATTACCAAGTGAGGCATGATGTCGAAAAAAGGTGGAAAATACATTTCAAATCGACACATGGTCTCAAACACATTAGCTTGCAAGTCATCTAATATCGCTGGATTGATTACCTTGCTTGAAATAGCGTTGAAGAATATGCATAGCCTTGTAATTGTGTACCTCACTTGTGAAGGCAATATCCCTTGAATAGCAACGGGAAGAAGTTATTGCATCAAAACATGACAATCATGGGATTTCATACCTGCTAACTTCAGATTAGTCATTGAAATAAGTTTTGCGAATTCAAAGAGAACTTAGATGGAACTCTAAGTCCATGCAAAGACTCATAGAAGCTGATCTTCTCCTTCTTTGAAAGTGTGAACCAAGCAAGAGGAAGATACCATCATTTACCATGTTCTTGAGGAGCCAATTCAGTTTTCCCTATATAGCAGCCATGTCTCTCCTAACTTTAACCCCATCCTTGGTTTTACTAGGCATATTCAAGAGAATCCCAACAATGGCATCACAAATGTTCTTCTCAATGTGCATGACATCAAGGCCATGTCGTATCTCCAAATGGAGCTAATAAGGAAGACACCAGAACACAGACCTCTTCTTATAACCACCGGCTAATCTAATTTTAGAGCTCTTTCCAAACACAGTTTCAATGCCCTTAACCCGATCATATACCTCACTCACACGTAGAGGGAAACGAGCTTCACGAAACTGAACCATTAAAAGCTTTCCTCTTTCTTCTAAAAGGATGATCTTCTGGAAGGTACTTACAAAAACCCATGTAAACATGCTTCCCACATTTCTGTAGGAGAATAGCTTCTATATCTTCTTTACATATCGGGCATGTAATCTTCCCCTTCACAGCATAACCAGAAAGATTTCCATAAGATGAGAAATCATTAATTGTGCAGAAGATTAAGGCACACATAGTGAATTTGATTTAGATTAAGCATCGAAAACTTGGACACCTTCCTCCCACAACAATCTCAAGTCATTGATAAGAGGAGCAAGATAGACATCTATGTCATTACTAGGTTGTTTAGGTCCAGATATAAGAAGCAATAACATGATGTACTTGCACTTCATACATAACCAAAGTGGCAAATTGTAAATAGTGAGAAGAACGGGCCAAGTGTTGTACATAGTGCTTAAGTTCCCAAACGGATTCATTCCATCAGTGCAAAGACCTAGCCTAAGATTCCGATTTCCCTCCTAAAACTAGTGAACATCCTATCGATGTTTCTCCATTGAGGAGAATTAGCAGGATGCCGTAACAACCCATCTTTCTTCCTCCCTTCAGTATGCCACCGCAATAATTTTGCATTACTCTCATCTAAGTACAGTCTCTTAAACCTTGGTATAATGGGAAGATACCATAGAACCTTGGCCGGTATCCTCTTCTTTCTCAAATCGAGCTCATTATGCTTCTTTTTGTAATGGGAAACTCCACATATTGGGCATTCATCTAGATCCTTATACTCATTTTGATATAGAACACAATCATTTTGACATGCATGGATCTTCACTTAATCCATTCCCATAAGACACATGAGTTTCTTGGCCTCCTAGGTAGAAAATGGCAATTCATTGCCCTCAAGATGCATACCCAATATAACTTCTAACAAGTGTGTGAAACTCTTGTCAGTCTAATTGTGGCGTGCCTTTAAGTTGAAGAGCTTCATGACAACGCTCAATTTAGTGTGTGAAGTACAAGAAGGATACAAAGGCTTCTCTGCAGCTCTAAGGATTTCATTGAAGATATGGGGACGATCGGTGAAATCATCCTCAACATCATGCATTATCTCGTCTATTCTATCCTTTTCCACTCTATCCTGATCTCTAACATCATCATATACCTCATTAACATTCAACCCATCTTCATTGCGAGGTGGCTTCTCCTTACTAGGAAACTTACTAGCACTTGACTCGAACTCTAATATTTCACCATGCCAATTCCAAATCCTATAATTCGCTCTGAAACCTCGATGAATTAGATGATCTTTCATTACATTAATGTCACGATAACCCCTAGAATTGTTATAGTCACAACACGAACACAATAATATCTTCGAATGATTGTCTACTTGATGTCTAACTGCAACCCTAGCAAACTCCTCAACCCCTTGTATGTATTCCATTGAGGTTTGGTTACCGTACATCCAATCTCGATCCATTTTGAACTTCAAAGAAATAAATCAAAAAACTTGTGTTGGTAGTATATATATTAAAAGAAGTCTTGGAGAGAAAAGGAAATTAATTGTACACCAAGAGAACCCCCAATGGCTTAAACAGTTTCTTCCATTAGCTTTATATAAGGAGAGGATCATATTCCCACCATTACCAGAGCAGGCAGTTGCGTGGTGTGTGGTGCTAATGTAGACGTGTAGTATTGTAGGGTGGTAAGGTCATGAGAACTTAAGAAGGGAGTTTTGTGTGTCTTTAGCTTTGTTGGGTTTATTCGTTGACCTCTTAAGGGGACATTAGGTTTTGCGAGTATGTAGCTAAATCTAGAGTTAGTATTTATATTATTTTATATGATAGGAATTCAAATAATTGAGGACAAAGGATGATGCATGTACAGTATTGCCCCAATTATAATAATGTTATTAGCTAGGTTTAGATCAGTTATATTTAACAACCATAGCTTAAACCTATCTACCTAAAATGTTAAAATTACAGTGCCAAGGACCAACTCAACAATAACAACATCCTATTCAGAAAAGGGGGTATATTTTGATAAGACATATGATAAGTTTCAGATACAACCAATTCTAACCCCATAACCTACGCCCATCCAAGCCTTTTCCTTTAACTGCCAGCTACTCAGTCCCTAGACCAAGTCAGTTTCAAATGTGATAGATATCAAAAAAGTTTGTCATCAATAGCAACTAACAAAGTGTCCATCCTACAAAAATTAAGGGGAAGAAAGAAGGCAAAAATCAATATGTAGGAGGCTTAGCAATAAAGTCGCAGAATAGGTATAAGAACCAACATTCCGAGGCCTAGTCAACAGTTTCCTGATTAAGGCCTGTAAACTACATCAAATTGCATTCAATAAATGCCTAAAACTCAAGTGGTACAGTGCAATTTTTCTCAATATATAAAGAAGTGCTTATTTGATAAATTGGTGTGGATATGAGCAGCCTCATGTGGTAAAGTCTTTTGATATATATGAGCAGCCTGGGCAAATAAAACTCAACTTGTTGTAAAGTCTAAACCTAATTACTAGAGTTATTTCTAGATACTTAAGCAAAGTATATATCGCATTTCGAAATTATAACAAAACTATACTACATTATCAAAACACTAATGGGAAATACGTACCTCAAATCTCGCGAAGAAGAGGGCGAATGCCTAGCACGAATTCTTCAAAGAATCCCAAATGTGAACCCTTTTTCAAAGTGAGAGAGAAAGTTTATAAATGGGTATAATGGGGTTAGGACTAGAGAAGGAATGGTGGATTAGAGAAGACGAAGTTAAAGTAGGGTTTTTTTCGTACGCTTCAGTGAGTCTGGGGAAACTTTTGGTCTTTTGAAATGGCCTGGAAAAGTGAAGACAGGGAAATTAAATGACTGAATAAGTGTTAAGGTTATTTCAAATAACCACAACATTTATTCAGTCATATATTATATTTCCTAGGCATGAATAAATGCCGCGGTTATTTGAAATAACCGCAGCACTTGTGATTTATAAGTGTTGTAGTTATTTCAAATAACCGCAGCATTTATTCAGTCATATATTATTTCCTGGGCATGAATAAATGTTGCGGTTATTTTAAATAACCGCAGTACTTGTGATTTATAAGTGCTGCGGTTATTTTTAATAACCGTATCATTTATTCAGTCATATATTATATTTTCTAGGCATGAATAAATGCTGCGATTATTTGAAATAACCGCAACACTTATAAATCACAAGTGCTGCGATTATTTTAAATAACCACATCATTTTTTCAGTCATATATTGATTTTCTGGGCATGAATAAATGTTGCGATTACTTAAAATAACCGCAGCACTTGTGATTTATAAATGTTGCGGTTATTTCAAATAACCGCAGCACTTGTAATAAATGTTGCGGTTATTTATATAACCGCAACACTTGTATTATATTTGCTGCAGTTGTTTAAATAATCACAGCATTTATATTTTTGTGCTTCGAAATGTATTTAACCGCAGCAATTGAGGCAAAGCAATTGAGGTGTTTTCTACTAATGCATGATACTTAAGGGGACAAAATTTGTGTTTTCTTGAATAATATTTCTTTAGTGCTACTCCTTTTTTATAGTCTCTTCCAAGGGAGAAAAATCAGAAAAAGAAAAAGAGAAAAAATATATATAGAAAAAAGAGAAGAAGAAGAAGAAGAAAAACTGAGGAAAGGAAAATGATAAAGGAAGGATGTAGTAGGTTTTTTGGGTATCTGAGAACAAGAAACTCAAATATGTGCCACAATAAGCTTGGGGGAAAGAGACTAGATGATATTTCATTGAAGCGTGAAGGCTCAAGGCCTTGGAATAAGGTGCAAGACGAGATCATAAAAAAATCATTTTGTTCATTAAGCTAAGCCTAGGACCAATAACTAGAGGCTTTCCCTATTTTGTTCCAAATCCTTTCCCTATTTTACTCATATATATTATACCATGAAATCCTTTCGACTCTAGGAAGTTGAGTCATAGTTGGTGTAGGGAGTCAAAGGTCAATCATATTGAGCGAGCATGAAAATTAAGATGTCAAGTCATATGTCATTACCCTTATTATGTTATTTGTTCAACTCTCTCAAGGAGTAATGAGGAGATAACTCCACAGGGATGGAAGCGAGGCTCGGGAAGAGCGTGGTTGTGCTTTAGTTTAGGTACATGAGAGTTGTAGTTCCTTATTCTTTCTTAAGACCACAATATTCTTAAGATAAATGCTCCCTAAACATTACTAAGGACCTCTTTCGAGGATCAATAGCTTCATTCTAATGCAAGTAAACCTACTTTTATGGAATCATGCATAGAAAGACATTAAACATGGAATTCTTAAGTCTTAATGTTCATGAGATCTACTTTCATGGTGGTACTCAGACCTTGAACTAGATTCTAAGGTAGATTGTGAACCAACTTTCTTTGTGAACTTAATCCATATTATTAAATTGACTACGACTATGTCTACGTTGTTAATGAAATTAAAGCCAACCTTATGTCAAAGGAATTGCATAAAGATTAGAGATTTCAGGGTACGAGATCCATCTATGGTTAAATCATATTAGGGTTCATCAATACCCTAGATTTAGAAATTACTCACTCATATTAATCATAAAAATAATATACATTATCCAAGAAGACATGATTGAACTACAAAATGAATACGAGATTTAAAGAGAAAATAAATACTTGTGATAATTCTATACTCCGGCAAGAATTATAGATTACAATAGTAAGAAAACCTTAAAATCTGAACAAGAGCTGCAAAGAAATGCATAAACTAAGGGAAACTAAATATTCACTATCTTTTCTTTCTTAGAAAACGTATAAAGCTAACTACACTAAACTATATTTACACTAGGCTTAATTAAGGAATATCGGGGAAAACAAGTCCAAAATACCACACTTAGATGAGTACACTACACACTTATCTAAGCCCCTTCTCAAAGTGTCAAATAAAACCAGGAGATCAGAAGCTAAACTTATTTTCAAACACACATTCAGACGAATCCTCTATATACTCGTCCAAGTACCTTCTTTTTCTCAGGATCTGCACTTTCTACCTCCTTTTTAATCGTCAAGACACATGTTACTCGTACAAATGCTCTACAAGCATGCTAGAGTCTCTTTTACTTTTGCTTATGTCCACTTAATTTGCATACCTTTACTTCTTATATGATCAAGTCTTCAATCCTTATGCTTGAAAAGCTTGTGTTGCTTCATAATCTCTCTCAAGGTCTTTTGGATCACCTCACGACAACTTGAGCTCATGTCAAAACCCCAAGATTTCTCTAGTATTCTTGAAAAAAAATCAAAAATACTAAAATTACCCATGAACGCATCTTATGAAATAACAATAGCTAAAACTAGCTAAATTTACACTAAAATGCACCTAAACTACATGAAAATTTTCCTAAAATATCCTTAAATTATGCACTCAAATAGGACTGGTTAGCTTTCTACTAAGGGTTTTGAGGGCTTAAGGTTTCCTTGTGCATTAGTTCCAGTTGCTAAGTCAATGTATTTTAACTATTTTATTTAGGGTGTTGGTTAGTGGTAGGGTGTAAGGCTCCTTAAGGCTTGTGTATGGAGTACACCAAGGAGACCCTTTATCCCCCTTTCAATTTCTTTAATGCAGGGACATTTTAGGATAGATATATTACAACTAGCTGAAAAGATTTATACAAGTCGCCAAAAATAAATCACCTATTCTTTGCAGATGAAAATTAGTGTTCTTTACATTAAATCCATCCTCGTGCATTGTTGTTTCCTCTACTATTTTTCCTTTTTATTTGATTCAGGCTAGGAGTTAAACCTTCAAAAATCCATCTTATAGTTTACTCCAAACATTTGAGATACTAAGGGTGCTGGTTAAAAATCTATTTTGTTAATTGGCTCGCTTATTAATTTTAGAATAAATCTAGGATATTTAATAGATATCACAAGAAGAAAAAAAATCCAATTATAGTATTTGGTTAACAAGATCTTAAGATCTTGGCCAAGATCACGGTGGGGAACTCAATTTGTCTCTCAATGCCGTAAAGGTTAATGGTAGTCTATTTTTTCTTATTTTGAATACCTAGTTTTGTTTCTTATCTTTAGAACTTTCTTTTAGGTAACTTCTAAAATAGATTCCATTATAACCCAATTCCTTTAGGTAAACCAACAAGGTTGGGACATGCATGGATAGGGAGATCCACGATACATAAATTAAAAATCATGGGAGGCTTGGGTGTATGGAACCTTACGATCTTGAATATTACTTACTTGATTTGAAAAGTATAGAGAAATAAACATAATTTGCAGTTATTAGTTTCAAGAATTTAAAGTGTGAAGCTACCCTTTATACTCTATTTGGGGAAATAGAATACCTTTAGTGGAAATCGCTACTCTTGGGGTTACCCTTTATACTCTAGTTGGAATATAAAAAGGGGGATATGGTTAAGGCATATTCGAATAGATGGATGAATGGGAAGGTTCATATGTGTTGCTCTTCGGTTTCCTGATTTAAGGCTTATAATTCATGGTAAGGGACTTTGTTAACATAGATCTAGTTGCTTGGAAATTTCTTAATTTCAAGGTTTTTGAAGGCTCATTCTCTTAAGAAATTCTTTGTATGGATCACCTAGTCCCACAAGATAGAGATTTTCTTTATTGAATGTTTCATCAATGATGAGTGATATTTATGTCACTCACTTACTCCTTTTAAGAGAGTTTTCATACTTTTTCGACCATTGTTTACCTCGTTTACATCATTTAGTTTCTTGTTTTATGCATGATTCTATCTTAGGGGCACTTTTGACTTTTCAGCTCATTTATCCAGTGATTTCCCATGTTTCGTTAACTATTACGCACATTTCCACTTGTTTAGTGTAGGATATTAGTATGCATGCACACGAGTGGATTAGAGCAAAGGAGCAACAGGGAAGAGTAGAAGATCCGAGCAAGAAAGAGGAGAGATCGTTTAACTCAAGACCAAGAGGTCTCTTAGAAGAAATGAAGATAAGTGACCATGTAATTTAAATCAAGTGGCTGCTCAATTTAATTAGTCCTAGAGATCACAGGCTTATGAGAGGGCAACTAGTAGGAGCTAAGATCTCGCTTATGTTCGATGGACATATGTACTTGGCGTTACTTTTCTTATCAAATTAAAGGAGAGGGGGTATAAATAGTTTTCAGGTCGTCATATAAAGGGGGATGGTTAATTTTTCCTTCATAGAATAGCAGTAGAAAAATTTTAGAAGAACCTTGTTGAATCATTACAACACAAATGATGAGAATATATCAATCATCCATCTTCTCATTACCAAATGCAATCTCCTAATCTCCATTGTTATTTCTCTCTCTTTATTTTTCTTTAGCATTAATTGTCTTTAACTTTCTTTAGAGTAATGAATCTATGTTTATCTTCTTGTATTGAAAGTTTTTGAAGATCAATCATGAGTAGTTAATCTAGCTAGGAGATAGGTTGAAAACCCAAAGAGCATAGACTAGGTTTAAAGGAGGGAGTTAATAGTAGATATGGATCAAGTTGATCATTTTAGCGTAGGAAGCAACGGAAACTAGATCTCGCCATATATGTTTTTGCTTATCCATATAACTTGATTGTATCATTGTGAAATTACATTGAGGCTTTTCGTTTTTTTGCTAGAACGTCTTGATTTAACATTTAATTTTCTATTTATTAAAGTTTTATGTTGTTTCGGTTTCTTTAGATAGAAATTTTGGTGAGAAATCCCAATTATGAGTGTGAATGCTTCCTTGAGATTGAGCTGAGAGATTAAATCTTGGTTAAATCCCCTTCCCTTCAGCATAGACATTTTCATGTGTGGTTTTCTTGTTCTAGTTTAGGAGCCTCTTAGGTTTAAGTCTCTTCCAAGGGGAAAGCATTGGCTTAGGAGCTCTAATTTGTTTCCTTCCTATCTCCTAAACCTCTTCCTAACTTGTTCGTGTTTTAGTTGGTGTTAAATCTCATATATGTGTTTTCTCAATATTTGAATATCCAATATTAAGCCTTGCATTTGTACTTATTTCCTAGTTTAGAAACTTTTCTTCCCATTACCATATGCTAGCTTGTGTCCAAAATGAAAAAGTGTCAATTTAAAGTTGTTCCCTGTGGATCACGACCATTACTAGCCTATTACTGGTTAGTTGGCTAAGTCAAAGTTATTTATAGAGGAGTTTATCAATGACCGAATCTACCCCTATCAATAAATTGGGTATTTTGAAGATGAATTCTTGTTATGCTTTCTTATAAATCAAAAAGTAAATGTCTTAGGAGGGAGGTTAAGGAGAAATTATTTAGTTATTAATTTTGAATAAGGGGATGTTGAATCCTATTTATTAATTATTTCCAATTTCTTGATAAACACATGTCCTTTACAAGACAAGAAGACTTACTATTCTTGCACCCTCAAAAATTAGAAAATCAACCGCCACTTGGTTATGATATGATTTCACTAGGTCAGCATGGTTTTTGTTTGACTTGAGGGTTTTCCAAGTAGAAAGAGCATAAAGTGCTTCTTTTCAAAATGCAGGGATTGTGTGGGAGATTATAGTTGATTTGGATAGTGAGAGAATAGGGCCTGGAGGCTTTGCTTGTGGTTTTGCTTCTTCTGTGTTACATTTGAAGGCCTTAGAGTATCTTTATATTTTGTGGTGGCGTGTGCTAGAGGAATTTTTTGGTTGTTTAGATTTTATTGGATGCACTCAATATAGCTATGTTAAGAGCATTCAAACATCTTAGCCATTCCAAATTCAATTCGAAAGATTAGGCAATTGCGTCTCAATCTCATACCTGCATTTGCATGTAGTTAATCATAGTCCAGTAGTTCAGGTGCATTGGTTTGGCTAGTGGTTCCTTTTCTTTTACTACTTCTTTTTAGCTTCAACACTTTTAAGTATATCGATAAAAAATATAAAAAAAGCAAAAACAAAAATAAAAAAAATAAAAAGAAACAAAATGATCTGATTTGAAGCTTAGATTAGTTTCTTTAAGTTTGAAGTCAAAACAGAAGCCCTACCTCCAATACTCCTTAATTTTGGAATTTTTTTTAACTTTTTTTTATAAATAAATTGAAAAATAGGCTTGGGATCACACTATTTTGAAAAATAACCCTGAATCCAGGTTCAGTACAAAGTTATTGTCTGATACAACGACTTTAAGTTGACCTCTATAGCCAGTACATGCTCCTTTCAGGTATTTTGTAGGTGAGTTTAATGCCCAATACATTTACTAGAGTCAGAGAGCTCAATTCCCTCATTTGGAGCGCATTGATGAAACCAATGCTTCCAATTCGTACTTTTTGTGTTAGGTTTAGATATTTTATTGGTTCATGTATATTGGTTATTAAATAACTTAGATTTCATTTCTAAATGGCTATTTTGACAATTTAATTTTATTTTGTTGGATTGGAGGCTATTGAAAGTTATATTGAGTTGTGGATTGGATTGAGAAGAAGAGTTATGTAGCAAATAAGGTTTGTGAGTGGAGGATTGAATTGTATAACAATGGTGAGACATTGTATTAAAGGAAATTTATTTTGAGCACCAAGATAGGAGAAATATGATAATGAGAATTTTTCATAAGGGAAAGGAATAAACTACCTGCATAGCCAATAAAAGTCGTTGTATGAGGCCAAGTTATTCTGGTTTAGGCTAGCCTAAATTCTCCCAACCTAAAGTTGCTGCCACAAATAACGATTTTATATCAAACTTGAATTTTGGGTTTTTTATTAAAATAGTTTGATCCCAAATCTATTTCTAATTTATTTTTAAAAAAATTTAAAAATTTCCATATTCAGAACGTTTATGGTTAAAAAATACGGGTATGTTCTTAACGTTGACTTCACTCAGCAACTTAGATATTTAGTCGCGAAGCACATTTCTGATTTTCAATTTGACGTTTCCCAGGAATTTACAAAACTCGAAACGTTTCTAGAGCCATAAAATTGTGTAGAGAAACGTTTCAACTTAACTGCTATATATTATGGTTCTTACCATAGTACTGATTATACAAATCATAAACCATAAATCATATAACCCATTTGCTAATAGCAAGCAATTTCTTTTTTGATCAAATTCCGCATTTTTTTTGTACCGCTGAATCCTGAGTTGTAGCAGCAAAAGCGTTTCAGAAATGGATGATGCAATTGAGAATTTACATATACCCTTCAGTATTATTTCTGAATCCTTGTATCTTAATCAATTGAAAACACTGCCTTAATTATGCCCCACATTTTTTCGAGATTAAATAATTACTTACATACGTTCTTGACTTTATGCAGTTAAGAAAAATGAGAAGCAGGAAGCAAAAGATCAAGAAAATGACGAAAGTCAAAGACTTGAAACCCATGTCAGATCATCGGCGTCATCAGAGAACCTGCAGGAGGAGAATTCGCCAGTGAAGCAGGTGGCAATGACTGTGCCTATTACAGACGATCCTGACCTGCCAGTGCTGACTTTCAGAACATGGTCGCTGGGTGTACTGTCGTGTGTGCTGCTATCATTTCTGAATCAGTTCTTCTGGTACAGAAGGGAGCCTCTCAGCATCAGTGGCATTGCTGCTCAGGTTGCGGTTGTCCCTCTTGGGCATTGGATGGGATCTAAGCTCCCTAACCGCGTATTCCTGCGGGATACGCGGTGGGAGTTTTCACTGAACTCGGGACCTTTTAATGTCAAGGAGCATGTACTTATCACCATCATGGCTAATGCTGGGGCTGGAAATGTTTATGCAGTCCATGTGATTACGGCTGTTAAGGTCTTTTACAAGAAGTACATCACATTCTTTGTGTCCATGCTAGTAGTTCTAACTTCACAGGTAAATTCCCTGCTTGTGCCCCCACATTCTTCTCATAATTGTCTTTAGGAAAAGTACATTATTATTTTGGCCTATGATGCACGGGTACGCCAAAATACAATGTACCCACATACCTGATATGGTTAAGTATCGGATACGGCGCGGGTACGTCTCTAAGACCTCGGGTATGGGTGGTTGACTATGGGTACGGCTGGGTACTTATCAGGTACAGTTGGGTTATATCCAACCCGTCCAATTGATTTGGGTTTCTTGCACAACCCATCAGCCCAAAAAAAAAAAAAAACCAATATAAGTCCAACTTATCAAATTTCATATCTAAATTCATATCTATATTTTTAAGGGGAGTATTACAATAGTACTTAAATCTGAAAGTAAAATCTATAACGTTTCTATCGTTTCATATAATCCCTCCAAACGTCAGCTCTTACCCATTCTCGATTGAGTTTTTAATTGATTATGCTTAATTTTTTAAGGGTATTATTACAATGTTAGTATGAGTTGTGCAAGTTATAGATATAAGCCTTCTAAATTCTCATATAAACACAACCCCTCTGAACGTCTGTTCTTTTTATTTTATAATTTATGTTTCATTTTTTTGTCGTACTCATGACGTGCCCCTATGTAGAAATTTTGATTTTGCCGTTTCTCGTACTCGTATTTGTATTTAGATTTGTATCTGTACACCATAGGTTTTGGCAAGCTCCCAATGGTCCCTATCTTCAGAGCCAATGGAGTTTACTATTGGGAAGGTACAAGAAACTGGTCCGGAAGAGACCGTAAGAATGGGAAATGCTCGATGTTCCTACCAATTTAGCTCCCCCACTCCTCCAATAAATTAATACAGAGTATTACTTAATGAAACTCCCCACACTACAAAGAGGAAGCACAATATCTAGCACTCACACTTCGAGTGTAGTATGTAGAGCTAATTTTAAAACAGGAAAGTCGAAATATGGAGAAATCTCTGAAAATGTCAATCTACAAAACAGAGGAAACAAATCAAAATATATAGCAACAACATAAATCAGTCGAAGTAAATCATGCAATATACATATTTGATTCTCTGAAGTTTAGCAAACCTTTGTAGCTAAAATACTGATGTAATTTGCCATTCTCAATATACAAGAAAATCAATTGATATAATTTGATTATGGTATCAGAGTGAAAAGTCAGGAAAAGCCTGAAAACTGAATTCCATTAGCTTCATCATCTACCATTTACCTACCTGTTCACCATGAGCTCTCTGCCAAAAAATCAAGAAACCACTATTATTGTAAGTAGTTTGTTGCAACTCATCCAAGAGTTGAACACAAACAAAATAGATAATAGTACCTCTAAACCAACCAATGTCAATCTGTCCGAAAAATTACACAGTCAGAATTACTCCAAATGGGCTCGATTGATGCAAATAGCCATCAATGGAAGAGGCCGGCTCAACCACATTATCACCAAACCTCCACCTCGTGACGATCCATCATACATTCAATGGGCTCAAAAGGATCCGATGGTAATCTTGTGGATGATTGAAAAAATTGAATCGGAACTAGTAAACCAGTTCCTAGACTTTTCTATGGCTAGAGAGCTATGAAAGGGTATTGAAGCACTGTATAGCAACGACAAGGATGGGCTACAGGTTTATGACCTTAATGTCAAAGAAAATACCATCAGACAAGGCTAACAAACCAGTGAAACATACTATGGTAATCTCATATCTATATGGAAAGTGATAGATCGTAGAACGCCTAACCCAATGTCATGTGCAGAAGACAAAATGGTGTATAATCGATTTACACAATGACAAAGACTTTACCAATTTTTGGCCAGACTTGATGAAAGCTTTAACAAAAATTGTAGAGATCTTGTCAATCAAGATCCCTTACCAAAAATTGAAGTGCTATACAACAAAATCAGACGTGAGCTACCTCAAAGGAACATCATGAATCAAGAAATCATACCTTCATTAAACCACCCAAAACATGGGTATTGGGAGCATCCTAGTTGCATGAAACCATGGGTGATCAGGAGGTCCATCATCTCGGCCCGATCACCTTAAGTGTACTCATTGTGGGGGCTACCGACACACGAAAGAAGGTTGCTTCAAGTTGATCGGGTATCCCAAATGGTGGCAAGACTCGAAGAAAATAGGGGGAGTTGTTGTTAAGAGCATCTCAGAGCAAGGAGAAGGGAGCAATGGCAATAGCCATAGCCATGGCCAAGAAGAAAATCGGGAAGAGAGAAAAGGGTAGACGTTATTACCAAAGAAGAAGGAGGTAATGTTAGGGTTAAACAAAACTAACCCTAATATTTGTGATGTTGTTTCAGGTGATGAAGGATGTGTGGCCTAGTGTTCACATTATATGATTTACTTTAACTGATTTATGTTATTGCTATATTTTCTGATTTGTTTCCTCGATTTTGTAGATTGACATCTTCAGAAATTTCTCAATATTTCAACTTTCCTATTTTACACTCCCCTCAAGTTGGGCATAAAGTTCACCAATGCCCAGCTTGCAAAGTTTTCTTGGAAAGGTTTTATAGGAACCGCCTTAGTTAGTATATCAGCTAGTTGTTCTTTTGATCTGACATATGGTAGTGTAATGATCTTGTTCTCTAGTTTTTCTTTTATAAAATGAAGATCAATCTCTTATGTGTTTTGTCCAAATGTATTGATCGAACAAGTCTCTCTGAAATACTAATAGCGGTCTTATTATCTCATAGAATTTCACAGCTTCTCATAGGAGGAAACCCTATCTCATTGAGTAGCTTCAATAGCCATAGGATTTATGTTATCCCTTTACCTATGTCCGTGAATTCTGCTTCTATGCTTGAGAGAGAAATTACCTTTTGTTTCTTGTTTTTCCATGTAATTAAGTTTCCACCTACCAAGGTAAAGTATCATGATGTAGACCTTATTCTTATTCTATCTTCTCCCTACTTTGAATCAGTGTAAGCCTTCATTTCTAGATGGCCATTCTTCTAAAACAATATTCCATACTTCATAGTTCCCTTTAGATATCTGATAATTCTCAGACAACTTCCATGTGTTCATTTTGAGGGTGGTGCATAAACTGACTAACTATTCCAACAACATATGCTATGTCAGGTCTGGTGTGTGATAGGTAGATGAGTTTACCTACTAATCGTTAATATGTCTGTGTGGTTAGTTAGATATGCTTCTTCATTCACATGAAGTCCATGATTTACTATGGTAAAAGTATCTTACTATGGTAAAAGTATCTTCTGGTTTACAGTCTAGTATCCTTGTTTCAGCTAAGAGATCCAGAATATTTTTTTTGTGATATGAAGATCCCTTTTTTTTACCTCAATACTTCAATTTCGAGAAAGTATTTAAGCATTCCCAAATCTTTCATTTTAAATTCTTTAAATAATTCCTCCCTTATCTTTAGAATTTCCTCATAATCATTCCCTATAAGAATCATGTCATCAACATAGATGATTAAGCATATTACAAGGTTTTCTCTTCTTTTTAGAAATAGTGTATGACTTGAATTACTCTAGTGATAACCATATTTTTTCATTGCCATTATAAACTTCCCGAACCATGCTCTTGGAGATTGGTTGAGTCCATAATGTTTTTTTTTTAGTCTACATCCTTCTCTTGCTGAGAAACCCTCAGAAAAACCAGGTAGAGCTTTCATATACACATTTTCTTGGAGTTCTCCATGTAACACATTTTTCACATCAAACTGGTATAAGGGTCAATCCTTATTAGCTGCTATTGAGAATAAGACTTGTATTGTGTTGATCTTTGCAACTAAAGAGAATGTCTCTAAATAGTCAATGACATAGGTCTGAGTGTACCCTTTTGCTACCAGTCTTGCTTTGTATCTTTCTATGGACCCATCAGCTTTATACTTGACAGTGAACACCCATTTAAATCCTACCGGCTTTTTCCTGATGGAAGTCACATTTCTCCCAAGTGTCGTTCTTTTTCAACGCTTTAAGTTTGGTTTCCATTGCCTATCTCCATATTTTATTCTCCAATGCTTCCCTCACAATTCTGGGTAATTTTTCTAAGTATAATGCAGAGTGAAACTCCTTTGCTTTTCTTGATAGATTTTCTTCTCGGGCTGTGTTGGCCATTGGATCTATCTATGTTCATACTCAAGCTTATCTCTTTGGTGGTACTCCTCTTGTACTCCTTGGTGGCAAGAGTGAAACTCCTCTTGTACTCCTCTTCTCGAGAATGTTCTTGTCTGTTATCCTAAACATGGTCATCATTAGTCATAAGAGTAAGAGAAAGTTTAGTTACCTCATTTAAGCTAGGAGGCGATAAGGCAGGAAAGTCAATATGTGCTATGTTTTCTAACTGCTCGGTAGATCCGCCTACTCGTTCTTGTGGGACAAGATCATTTGTTGCTGGGCTAATTAACCAATCTAGTTCATCATAATGTATCTCCCGCTGATAGTTAGAATGGTGGTTATAGAAGAATTCTGTTTCTATTAAGTCACATTCCAAGGTTGTATGAATGTGTTTATTGATAGGATCATAACACCGATAACCTTTTTTATTCACCCCATAGCCCAAAAAAACACATTTAACAGCACAAGGATCAAGTTTATTTCTGTTTTGTTTGGGTACATGAACATATAACGTGCAACCGAAAACCCGAGGATGTAAGGATAAGATAGATGGGATAGATGTGTAGGTTTTGAGATGGTTTAATGGTGTACTCTAGTTGAGTATCTTTGTGGGTAATCGGTTGGTGAGGTATGTTGCTGAGGCAATAGCTTCTGGCCAAAAACTTGTCCAAAAAAAGTGCTCGGGTCATATTTAAGAGGGTTCTGTTATTTCTTTCTGCAACACCATTCTATTGTGGGGGTATAAAGACAAGACGTTTGATGAATTTTTCCCTTAGTGGTGCAAAAGTGATGCATAGACTTATTCACAAATTCTCCTCCATTAGTCCTAAAGATTTTGATTTGAGATTGGTATTGTGTTTGGACCAGGGTATGAAAAATTATAAATTTGTCAACAATTTCAGATTTTTGTTTTAGAAAATAAAACCAAGTCATACTAATACAATCATCAATAAACAATAAAAAATACCGAAGGCCATGCTAGCGAGTACTAATGGGTTGGTGACCTGGTGATTTTTGCTACCTTCGTATTTTAATTTTTTGGAATGGCAGGTGTTGGGGTTTGGATGGGCTGGCGTTTTCCGGCGTTATTTGGTAGAGCCAGCTGAAATGTGGTGGCCAGCCAATCTTGTACAAGTTTCTCTGTTCAGGTTAAGTTGCCTTGAATAATACGCATTAAGTACTTTTTTTTGCATTCATACAGTCAACAATTCGTGGACTTCTATTGAGTAACTGATGAGGTCTATGCAAACTATCTTGCTCATAATTTGTCATAGGAAGATCACACCTTTTCCTAGGACATGTTTTGAGTACTTTTTGGCTTTTACATTTCGCATATGTAGCACAAGCATTCACGCGCACTCACGCGCATCTACGCGCAGATGCAAAAGAAGTTGATGAACTAATAATCGTAAAACGAACAGGGCTTTGCACGAGAAGGATGAACGGCCTAAAGGCGGTCTTAGTCGCACCCAGTTCTTCCTCATAACCTTCATTTGCAGCTTTGCATACTATATCTTTCCAGGCTACCTCTTCCAAATGCTAACTTCTCTTTCCTGGGTATGTTGGCTTTGGCCGAAATCTGTGCTAGCCCAACAGGTTGGTTCTGGCCTACATGGGCTTGGGATCGGTGCAATTGGTATGGACTGGTCCACCATATCATCTTACCTTGGAAGTCCACTTGCAAGCCCGTGGTTCGCCACAGCCAATGTGGCAGCTGGATATGTGCTTATCATGTATGTGATTACCCCAATCACCTACGGGCTGAATGTTTACAAAGCCAAAACATTTCCCATATTTTCCAACCACCTCTTCACATCATCAGGCTCAATTTACAACGTTTCTGCTATTGTCGACTCCAATTTTCATTTCAGCCAGGATGCTTATGGAAAACAAGGTCCTCTATACCTTAGCACCTTCTTTGCCATGACTTATGGGGTTGGATTCGCCGCTCTAAGTGCCACCATTGTGCACGTAGCTCTCTTTCATGGCAGGTAATTACTAATTAGTAGTATAATTTTTATTAGTGTGATAACTACTGCCTGTTATAAGTTGATGAACTAATATTGTAATGTGAACTAATTAAGTATTTCAAAGATCAATATATTAATGTGATCATCCCCTTGCCGTGTCGATCCCCTACAAAACATAGGGAAATATGGGAGCAAAGTAGGGCAAGTTACAAAGAGAAGAAAATGGACATACACACAAAGCTTATGAAAACATACAAGGAAGTTCCTCAGTGGTGGTTTTGGGTCATCTTGGTAGTAAACATTGTAGCATCAATCTTTGCTTGCGAGTATTACAAAGAGCAGCTTCAGTTACCATGGTGGGGTGTTTTGCTTGCATGTGCCATTGCCTTCATCTTTACACTTCCAATCGGGGTTTTAACTGCCATCGCAAATCAGATGAGGCTATATAGTGCTGCATATGCTTTGATGTTCTAAATTTGTTTATATTTCTAATTTACAGTCCCTATGATTTGCAATAGTCACCACACCTGAACATCATCACTGAGTACATAATCGGATACATCTACCCTGGATATCCAGTTGCAAATATGTGCTTCAAGGTTTATGGAAACATTAGTATGATGCAAGCTGTTACCTTCTTGCATGACTTCAAACTTGGCCATTACATGAAAATTCCACCAAGATCAATGTTCATAGCACAGGTTTGTTTCTTCCTATTTCCTGGCCTATGTTTTCCTAACATATTTATTTAAGCTATTCATATGCTTACACTCGTATGATCGTATCAGTCTATCACTTTAAGAAATTTGCCATAGTATGCTAAAGTTCTGTTTGAAGGGGTGACAAGTGACATATTATTTGTTTACTATCTTTATCTCACGATGTTAAGAGTACGATTAGTAAATCAAATACTTTATCTCAATACCATTTTTGGTTCCGGACTCAGGTCGTAGGAACCCTGATTTCTAGTTTAGTGTACCTATGCACTGCATGGTGGCTCATGGAAACCATTCCGGATATTTGTGAGATACATACCTCAAACAGTGTGTGGACTTGTCCGGGAGACACAGTGTTCTACGATGCCTCGGTCATATGGTAGGACCTCGCAAGATCTTTGGAAATGAAGGGATCTATGGAGCTATCAATTGGTTTTTCCTAGCAGGAGCTATTGCGCCTGTTTTTGTTTGGATGGCTACAAAGGCCAATCCGAACCAAAAATGGATTAGGCTTATCAACATGCCTATCTTAATCGGCGCAACGGCGTCACTGCCACCAGCAACTGCAGTAAATTACACTACATGGATTCTTGTAGGCTTCCTCTCCGGATTTGTAGTATTTAGGTATGCACCTAACTGGTGGAAGCGCCATAACTATTTGCTTTCTGGTGCACTTGATGCTGGTTTAGCATTTATGGGTGTAGCGTTGTATCTTTGCTTGGGGTCAGAAGATCATAGTCTTAATTGGTGGGGAAATGACATTGATGGATGCCCTTCTGCGTCCTGTCCAACTGAGAAAGCTGTTGTGGTTTCAGGCTGCCCTGTAGTAGTAACCTAATCTAAAATGTACTACAAGCATTATTGCTTTGTACTCATTCTTCTCTAAAGAGAAATGTCCAAAATTTGTTATATACTTGAATAACATGAAGTCAAACATTTCATTTGATCAACTTATCATGACATATATATTTCTGCTTCTTTTTTTCCATCGCAATGACATATACATTTCATAGACATATATATAAATGACATTAAATGTTGGAACTTATTGTTGAAAGTTGAAGTTTATAAAAACAAAGAGTCCCACATTGGTGGGATATAATGAGTATGACCTCTTTATTTAGAGGCTTGTTCACTTAATTGGATATGACCCAAGGGTTAGGAATCTAACCCACACACGCATGTCGTGTCGGGCTGGGCTAGGTCTTAATTGAGTGAGCAAGGAATACTTATTAGTAGTTTTGTTTTTTAAAGTTGTAACATCCATATTAATATTATTATTTAAACGTTTTTTGTTCTGGCTTGGCTATATATACAACCTTGCTCAGTCATTTCAATACACACAGAAACACATTCCTCTCTTCTCTCATTTCTATTATCTTCTCTAAATATTTTCTGAGCAGTTCTAATATTTCAGTGGGTGTTTGTTAGCCCAGCGGTTATGTTCAAATCCACTGGTATCTTATTTGAGAGGCTGCTTTATCCTAGAAAGCATCCGGTGTATGCGACTGCTTGCACATCTCTATTAGGCAGTGCCATGAATGTTCTAAAGAAAGCGACATAATCCGCGACTCAATCTAAACTCGGTAACATTGTTCTTATTCTCTTGCAGTTTCGTTTATAAAATTTTTAGAACATCATTATATTACTGCCTTCTGTAAGAAAATGTCTACTGAAGAAATGACTATGTCCAACGACTTCAACAAACCGTTCTAGTTTGAAGGTGCTCACTTTAAAAGATGGAAACAAAAAATGGTCTTCTTCTTAAGTGTTAAAAAGGTCTACTCTGCACTTGCTATACCCCTATTATTCCTGATAATGCTGAAGAAACTGAAAAAGAAAAACTGGCTAAGGATGTAGAAATCTGGAATGAAAATGACTTTATGTGCAAGAATTATATTCTTAACGGATTGTGTGATAATTTGTATGATTATTACAATTTGGAGAATTTTGCTAAGGAACTATGGGAAGCCTTACAAAAAAAGTATGATACTGAAGAAGCTAGAGCCAAGAAGTATGTTATCAGCAGGTACTAGAAGTTTCAAATGGTTGATGACAAGTTTGTAAAAGTATAGTCCCATGAACTTCAGAGAATTTCCCATGAGATAATTTATGAAGGTATGACCCTTGATGAACAATTCCAAGTAGGTGTCATAATAGCCAAACTGTCTCTTTCATGGAAAGACTTCAAGAATAATTTGAGGCATAAAACTAAAGAGTTCTCCCTAGAGAGTCTGATCACATGTCTTCGAATTGAAGAAGAAGCTAGGAAACAAGACCAAAAGAAAAGGTCTTACATTTGACTGATGTTCCAAAATGGTTTGCTGTGGTACTCAAAACTAATGGTAAGACTTTTAAACCCAAGAACTAGAAGAACATTTTCAATAGAAACAATCGGAATGTTCAAAAGTACAATGGCCAGCAATAATTTCCACCTTCTAAGAATGACTTTGG
This sequence comes from Dysphania ambrosioides, assembly GCA_026401315.1. NCBI lineage: Eukaryota > Viridiplantae > Streptophyta > Magnoliopsida > Caryophyllales > Amaranthaceae > Dysphania > Dysphania ambrosioides. Next base: position 16,267,628 of record CM048660.1, on the reverse strand, counting down.
TCAATTTTTATGCTATCGGTGTAGAAAGCCAGACCATATGGCACGAAAGTGCAGGAACATGCCTAACCCTGTACCTGTGCAGGCAAGCATAATTGAAGAGCCCCTTATGGCTATAATTACCGAGATCAACCTTTTAGGAGGGTTTGAAGGGTGGTGGGTAGACACTGGTGCTACACGCCATGTCTGGTATGATTGTCGTATGTTTAAAACATACACTAAAACTATTGATGAGAAGAATAGTGTTATTAGGTGATTTCCATTCCACTAATGTTGCTGGTGTTGGAAATGTTGAGTTAAAGTTCACTTCTAGTAGGACTCTCATTCTGAAGGATATTCTGCATACTCCAGAGATGAGAAAGAATCTTGTTTCTGGTTTTATTCTTAACAAAGTTGGTTTTACTTAAACTATAGGTTCTTCTTTATTTACTCTTACTAAGAATGGAATATTTGTAGGAAAAAGATATGCTACTAATGGTATGTTCAAATTGAATGTTGAAACTAATAAAATTTCTAATTTCGCTTACATGATGTGTTCTACTGTTAATGTTTGGCATGCTAGACTTTGTCATGTGAACAAAAGACTCATAAAAAATATGAGCAACTTAGGATTAATTCCAAAACTCGATCTTGATGATTTTGATAAATGTGAGTTTTACAGCCAAGCTAAGATCACCAAGTCATCTCATAAATCAGTTACGAGAATTACAGAGCCAATAGACTAGGTTTATTCTGGTATTTGCGAGCTTGATGGGACGTTGACCAGAAATGGGCAATGATATTTTATCACTTTTATAGATGATTATTCTGACTATACTTGTGTCTATTTGATGAAGAATAAAAGTGATGCCTTTGAAATGTTTAAGTTGTTTGTAACAGAATTTGAGAATCAGTTCAACAAGAAGATAAAAAGACTATGAAGTGATCGGGGAACTGAATATGGTATTAATGCCATCATGGAATTTTATAATTCACATGGTATTATACACGAAAGGACTGCTCCCTATTCTCCAAAAATGAACGGTAAGGCCGAAAAGAAGAATAGAACACTAACTGAGTAAGTGGTTGCTATAACCTTGAATTCTGGTGTAGCTTCTCATTGGTGGGGAGAAATTCTACTGACTGCTTGTTATGTCTTGAATCGTGTTCCAAAGACTAAGAGTAAAGTTTCTCCTTATGAAATTCTATGTAAAAAACAACCTAATATTTCTTATTTCAAAACTTGGGGATGCCTAGCATATGTCAGAATTCCCGATCCTAAAAGAGTTAAGCTATTAAGTAAAGCTTATGAGTGTGTATTCATTGGATATGATGTGAATAGTAAAGCATATAGATTCTTTGATTTGAATGCACGTGTGATTATCGAATATAACGATGGTGATTTTTATGAGCAAAGGTTTCCATTCAAATCGAGAAATACTAGGGGTACATCCTTTACTATTTCTCCCAAAGTTAGGTTAGATACAATAGGGAAGGAAGATGAACCAGAGCTAAGAAGAAGAAAACGGGCAAGAGTAGCAAAAAAATTTGGTCCAGATTTTGAAGTTCTCAACATAGGAGGATCCGTCAACTCTCCAAGAAGCCTTAACCTTAGTTGATGTAGATTTAGGCCAAGAAGTTGTAAATGATGAAATGGACTCACTTGAGTCTAATCGAACTTGGAACCTAACTAAATTGCCACCATGATGTAAGACAATAGGTTGCTAATGGGTTTTAAAATGAAAACTAAAAGTTTATGGCACTGTTGATAAGTATAAAGCTTGTTTGATAGCTAAAGGCTACAGACAAAGGGAAAATGTTGATTTCTTTGATACTTATTCACCTGTAACTAGAATAACATCTATAAGAGTACTAATATCTCCTACTGCAGTTCATAATCTTTTAGTGCATCAGATGGATGTTAAGACAATGTTTCTAAATAGTGAGCTGGAAGAATAAATTTATATGAACCAACCAAAAGGATTTGTGATTTCAGGATAGAGCATAAGGTATGTAAGTTGGATAAATCCCTCTATGGTCTTAACAAGGTCGAAAGCAATGGCACGAAAAATTTGAGAACTTAGTCATCTCACATGGTTTTAAGATTAATGGTAGTGACAAATGCATATATATAAAATTTGAGAATGACATTTGCACTATCATTTGTTTATATGTTGATGACTTGTTAATTTTTGGTTTGAATATTCATGTTGTGAATAATGTGAAGTCATTGCTGAGTTCAGAGTTTGATATGAAAGACCTTAGAGAAGCGAGTGTAATCCTTGGAGTTAAGATTATCAGGTTAGAAATAGGAATTTCTTTAGATCAATCTCATTATATTGAGAAAATTCTAAAGAAATATGGTTACTATGACTGTGTAAAATCTTATTATAATCTGACTCCTTATGATCCTAGTGTAAAATTGTTCAAGAACACTAGTGATGTAGTAAGGCATTCAGATTATGCGAGCATCATTGGCATTCTTTGATATGCCACCGATTGTACTAGACCCGACATTGCCTATGTTATGGGATTACTTGGCAGGTTTACAAGTTGTCCTAGTATAGAGCATTGGCACGCTATTGAGAGGGTCATGAGGTACCTGAAAAGGACCATGAACTTAGGATTACATTATGAAAGGTTTTCAGCTGTCCTATAAGGATATAGTGATGATGACTGGAATACCTTATCAGATGATTTGAAAGCTACTAGTGGATATATTTTCACTATAGCTGGTGGAGCTATATCTTGGAAGTCTAAGAAATAGAATTTTTTGGCTCAACCCACCATGGAGTCAGAAATGATAGCACTTGCTATTGCAAGGAAGAAGCAAATTGGTTAAGAGGCCTGCTAGTTGAGATTCCCCTATGGGAAAAACCTTTGCCAGCTGTGTTGATCCATTGCGATAGTATCGTGGCTATTGCTAAAGTTGGGAACCATTATTACAACGATAAGAAATGACAAATACGTCGTAAGCACAGTACTATGAGAGAACACCTCTCAATTGGAGCTGTTAGAGTGGATCATGTACGCATTAAGAATAATCTAGCAGATGCTTTGAAGAAAGGATTAGCTAGAGAGAAAGTCCATAATTCATCTAAAAGAATGGGGCTATTGCCACTAAGATGAGTCACACATAATGGTAATCCAACTTATAGACTGTAGATCCCAAGAAATAAGTTCAACGGGTAATAATATGTTATAGAGTGATATGTGAAGATTATGCTTTGAGATTCAAAGCATAAATTCCTGAATCAAATAAGGATGAGTTAATAGAAACTCTTAATGAGATCTATACTCTATTTGGAGTGGAGTACCTAGCTATAGGAGTACTCTTGATAACTCACCCATGTGATTGTGGGAGTGAGGTTGCTTCTTATGAAATGGTTTGTGGTAAACATTTCTAAAGCTTTCACTATACTGGGAAGTCATGCATGGCCGTAATTGCACGGGTCTAAAGACAACACCTAGAATAGATTGTGCATGGTATATTGTCAGAGAGAGGGTTCAAAACTATGAGTTATCCTAGTAGAATCTAAATTATACACACTATGAAAAAGTTCAAGTTGAAAGACACTTTTGTTTATGCGTGATCTATATTTAATAAGAAACTACTCAAATAAATGTTTTTAAAATTCAAAGTGGGGGGATTGTTGGAACTTATTGTTGAAAGTTAAAGTTTATAAAAACTAAGAGTCCCGCATTGGTGGGATATAATGAGTATAACCTCTTTATTTAGAGGCTTGTTCACTTATTTGGGTGTGATCCATGGGTTACCCACTTTTTTTGAAGGAGGAAGGGCTTACGAATCCAACCAACACACACAAATGCATGCACGCCGTGCCGTGCCAAGCCAGGCTGGGTTGGGTTGGGTTGGGTTGGGTCTTAACTGAGTGAGCATGGAATACTTATTATCTTTTTGAACCGTTTTAAGAACAACTTTTATGAGGTTTAAATAACGTAGATTAAAGTCTGATTTAATGCTTAAAATGGTAACCTCCTCTTAAATGATAAAACAGTCAGTCAGTTTTGTTTTCTGGTTTAATGTTGTAACATCCATATTAATGTGCTCATTTAAACTCTGTAAACATTTTTTTCTCTGGATTTTCTATATATATAGCCTTTCTTAGTCATTTTAATAAATACAGATACACATTTTACTCTTTTCTCATTTCTATTCTCTTCTCTAGATATTTTCCGAGTAGTACTAATATTTCGGTGGGTGTTTGTTACCCTGGTGGTTCTGTGCAAATCTACCGGTACCTTATTTGAGAGGCTATTTTATCCTAGGGAACATCCGGTGTTTAAGACTACTTGCACATCTCTGTTACTCAGTGCCGTAAATGTTCTAAAGAAAGCGACATAATTCGCGACCCAGTCTATACTTGGTAACATTGTTCTTATTCTCTTGCATTTTTTTATAGCATTAACTGTATAATATATTTTGTTAATTACTTTATAAATATCTTTGAATTCAATGAAACACTCCGTACATATTTTTTTGTCTCAACCTAATTTATTTAAATCAAACTTATATCAAAATTTGTGTCCAAAAATTTCCATGAAATCAATTCTTGTGACAAAACTCTTAAAATGGCGAATTACATCTTTAGAAGAAGGTTTTGTATGACATAAAGGAGAAAGTGACATTCAATTCAATGCTATTATTAAAATTTCAAGGCATAATATGCTATCACCACTTGATTTACACCGTTTAATTGTCTTTTCAAATCAAACTCATATACCAGATATAAATTTTTGTATCTAATAATGATTAGACAAGTAATAACTAATGTTTTTTAGGTCTCCTAGGGTATCCCTCTAGCCGACTGCCATAAGAGTAACAAGTAATGACTAATGTATATACATTCTACATCTTAAAATTAAAAAAGTACATGATAAAATTTGTTGTACACACAAATAAATTTTTGTACTTACTTATCATTACATAATTATGTACAAACATATCTTTTATGTCCAACATGGATTCATGGGTAATATGCCTAGAGGAGGTATGCCTTTTATGTGTAATGAAGATAGAATTATTGATGAACTAGCAAACTTTATTATTGTTGTTGAATTAACATTTATCCACGGTGAAAACAACTTTGAGCATTTTACTTGAGTTGCTTTAAAACTCGCATTTAGACGTGTTCCTAGGAACACCCTAAAACATCATACCCAAACTATCAAGTATAAGTATAGGAGCTATTTGATCAAAATGTTTCATAATTTATTGGTCATGTTAGCCTCAATAGTGATACATGGACTTCTAGTTTCGATAAACCTTTTCAATGCATTATTGTCCATTGAAGAGAAGAAGAAGAAGAATATTTTTTATGACTTCTTTGTGGTCAGAGAGGTCTATTCCTTTTTTTGAGGGTTTTGGAAGTTTTAGGGATTTTTTTTTCTTTTTATAGTTGCTTGTTCAAAGCAACATCAATGGCTTTCCTATTTTGTCTACTAACAATTGGTTTTCTCTCAACGCTCCTACATGAAGGTTAGAACATTGCAACATAAGTTTAGTACATTGGAAACGAAAATTAAAACATTTAATAAAATAGATCAACATTTTAAAACAATAGATCAGTATTTTAAAATAATAGATCATTATTTTAGAATATTAGTACAACAATTTAAAATAATAGATAAGATTGTTAGAACATTAGTATAATAATTTAGAACAATACAACCTTTTTAGGACATCAACTTTTGGTGATTTCATTGAGAGCATTTGAAGCATACTCAAGCAAGATGGATTCCAATGGTGATGATGCACACGAGATACCACCAGGTTTCATAAAAAGTTTGACTTTGCAAGAGGCCAAAGCCTTGTGCATAAATGCGAGTTGAAGGAACTGAAGGAATGTATGGACAAGCTGTTGCAAATCATAGGGAAGAAGGAAAAGTCCTCAAGCAAAGGTAAACACTCTTCCCATTAATTTAACTCTAGCAAAAGTGATGGTGAATCTAGTGTTAGGAGCTCAAGGAGGCCTAGCAAGAGGAACTCATCCTCTTAAAGTGATGATGAGGAATCATATAGAGGGCGTAGGAGAAGTAGTTCAAGGGAGCAAGAGGATCAAAGCTTGAGACTTGAATTCCCTGAGTTTAATTGCAGCATGGACTCAGACAAATTCCTAGATTAGATCCCAGAGTTGAACGAATTTTTAAATATAAGGATTATGATGACCATAGATCCTTTCAGGTTGCTAAACTCAAACTCACTTCTCAAGCAATTTTTTGGCTTGAAGGCTTGCAAAAGAAGAGGAGAAAGGAGGGGCATTCCAAGATCTCATCTTGGACAAAACTAAAGAAGTACATGCAAAAAGATTTGTTCCTCAAGACTTCAAACAAAACAGTTTTATAAAAATGCATACTTTGAACCAAGAAAGGAAGTCTATGGAGGAATACTTGGTGGAATTCGAAAATCTAGCCATGGTGTGTAGGCTAGAGGATAAAGAAGACCACAAGGTGGCTCATTTTGTGGCTGGATTAAATGACCCAATCAAGGAAAAGTTGGAATTACAACCCTGTTAGAACTTTGATGAGGTGTGTTCAATAGCAACTAGGGTTGAAAGGCAAACACATAAGCCTAGAGGGATCTTTCGATCTTTTGAAGCTAAAGTGGTGCATGAGATGTCTAATGTGAAGCCGAGAGCCAAAGGTCCTCACAAAATGCAATGTCCAAGTAAGACTATGTGATGTGATCATAGATTTGGGGAGTTACACTAACATGGTTCCTACACTCTTGGTGGAAAAGTTGGAGGTGCCCACTCAAATCCATCCTCAACCATATAAGCTTCATTGGCTTAGAAAGTCAAGTGACGTAAAGGTTAGTAAACAAGCCTTGATTTTGTTTAAAATTGGCAATTATGAAGATTAAGTGCTTTGTGATGTTTGTCCTATGAATGTGTGTAATATTCTCTTGGGAAGACCTTGGCAATATGACAAATTTGTGAAGTTTGATGGGAGGACAAACATATACGTGGTGAGGAAGAATGCGCAAGCCAAAGTATTTGCTTTGAAGCCTTTAATGGCTCCAAAAACTCGTTTCAACAAAGATTATGGCAAGGGAGGGCTATTAGTGGATGGAAGGGAATTGGAAAAGGAGGCAAGGCAAGTATCATGGTTTATGTACTGGTGGCTGAGGAGGTAGAGAATGGAGCCCACGTAGTTCCAAGATCTTTGAAACCACTACTTACCGTGTTTAAAGATGTTTTTGCTAAGGATTTTCCATCGGGCTTACCACCAATTTAAGGGATTGAACGTTAAATTGATCTTATTTCGAGAGCATAAATACCTAACCAGCTAGCTTATAGGTGTAAACCGGAAGAAACAAAGGAGATTCAAAGGCAAATTGAAGAACTTATGGCACGTGGGTATGTAAGGGTGAGTATGAGTCCTTGTGCGGTGTCTACTTTGATTGTGCCTAAAAAAGATGGAACTTTGATAATGTGCGTTGATTCGAGGGCTATAAACAATATCACCATTAAATGCAGGTTTCCTATTCCCAAACTTGATGATTTGTTGGATGAGTTATATGGTATGCAGGTCTTCTCTAAGATCAATCTTCGAAGTGGATATCATCAAATATGAATGAAGGAAGGTGATGAATGGAAGACAGGTTTCAAAAAAGCTTGGGCTTTATGAGTGGTTGGTTATGCCTTTTGGCTTAACTAACGCACCTAGTACCTTCATGCGTTTGATATGAAGTCTTGAAACCATTCTTTGGTAAATTTGTTTTTGTTTACTTAGATGATATTCTAATTTATAGCACTTGTATTAATGATCATCTAGGCCACCTAAGGAGTGTGTTTGAGGTTTTGAAAAAATAGAAGTTGTATGCTAAACTCGAAAAGTGATACTTCATTGTGCCTAGTATCACATTTTTTTGCTATATTGTGTCTAAGGATGGGGTTTCGATGGATCCATCCAAGGTGGAAGCAATAAAGTCATGGATTATTCCTAAAACCATGACTAAGGTGTGTGATTTTCATGGGTTAGCCTCATTTTATCGAAGGTTTATGAAAAATTTCTCATCCATTGTTGTTCCTATGACTGAATGTATCAAGAAGGACTAGAAGTTTGAATGGATCAGAGATGCAAACAAGGCCTTTGAAGCTATTAAGGAGATGCTATGTCATACACCTATTTTAGCCTTGTCGAATTTCTCTAGACCTTTTGAGGTGGAGACAGATGCTAGTGGGGTTGGAATTGGCGTTGTGCTTATTTAAGGGAAGAGGCCCATTTCGTAATTCAGTGAGAAGCTTAATGGGGGCCAAATTGAACTACTCAACTTATGACAAGGAATTTTATGCAATTGTAAGGGATTTGGACCATTAGAGTCACTATCTAAGCCAAATCACTATATATTGCATTCTGATCATGAAGCTATGAAGCACATCAATGGTCAACACAACCTTAATCCATGACATGCCAAGTGGGTTGAATTCTTGCAATCCTATCACTTTTCTTCAAAGTATAAGGATGGTAAGTCTAATGTGGTGGTAGATGCACTTTCAAGGAGGTATTCGTTGCTAGGTGTCCTAAACTTCAAGTTACATGGTTTGGATCTCATTACACAATACTATGACCAAGATGAGGATTTTAGGCCATTCATGCAATAACTCAACAAAGGGATCATGGGTTTCTATGTTTTTCATGATGGTTTCTTACTCAAGGGCAATCAATTGTGCATTCCTAGGTGCTCAATTAGTGAATTGCTCGCAAAGAGAAGCGCATGGTGGAGGATTAGCAGGACACTTTGGGATCACAAAGACTTTGGCTATGCTCCAAGAACACTTTTATTATCCAAAAATGATTGTAGATGTTGGAGCCTTTCTATCCCAATGTGCAACGTGTCAAAAGGCAAAGGATACTTTTCACCAAGGTCTTATACTCCATTGCCTGTCTTGGAGTTTCCTTGGGAGGACGTTTCTACGGACTTCCTTATGGGGTTGCCAAGAACCTTGGTTTTAAAAAGCGCGCCTAGGCGTGCCTAAGGCGAGGAGGCAAGGCGAGGCGGTGGTTGAGCACTTCTGTGAGGTTAGGCGTGGCGAGTCCTAAAAGCGGGCGCCTTGAAGCACCTCAGGCGAGGCGAGTGGAGGCGAGAAGCACTAATACCTAATCAAAGTATGAGGGGAACATAAGGGGAAGGGAATGTTCTTAAGCTAAACCTAAACCAAAGCAAGTAAGCACTGCCAACAGCAAGCCCCGACTACAAGTAAGCACTGTCGTTGACCAGCCACCCAACCCCGACGCCAACCGTGAGCCACCCAGCACCCGACGCCAACCATCAGCCACCACCAACCGACTCCATGTATGTTTTTAATTTATTTTTTTCATTTTTTATCTTCTTCTTCCTTCATCAAATTTCTTTCTTCCTCCTAGTCTTCTTTTTCCTTCTACTTCCTCATTCTAGTCTTCTTCCTTTTCTTCTCTACTTTTCTGGGATTTTTTTATTTGGGGTTGGGAAGTCGAGAGGAACGGGATGGGAAGTCGGGAGGAAGGGGCTGGTCGGGATTGGGGCTGGGATTCTGGGAAGCTAACTAATCAATTCCCTAGCACGACTAGCAATTTGAATCAATATTTTTTTAGCATTATTTTTTGAATTATATAACCCTGTTTGCGCTTGTTTTCTTCTGAATTATATAACCCTATTTGCTTTGTTTGCTTCTGAATTATATACCTAGGACTTCCAATGTTTTAGCAATTTGTATGTAGTATATATATATATATATATATATATATATATATATATATATATATATATCTATATATATATATATATATATATATATATATATATATATATATATATATATAGGGGAGGGATCATGTGAGAACCCTCCCCTTATGTGAGAACATTTTTGGGTGAGAACCCATCTTAGACTGTTGAATGCTTGAAAATCTACGGCTGAAATGGCATTAAAAATGGGTGGCAAATCTGTAAATATCTAAACATTGATTTCATTTTCTTTGGTTGGCAGTGTCTACTCAGACAAAAGTATTGTTTTCTTCGGTTGTCAGTGACTTTTTTGTTTGGCTGGCACTTTTCCCTCTACAAAAGTATTGGTTATTAGTGACTTTTTTGTTTGGCTGACAGAGTTTATTGAGAAAAAAGTATTTAGTGCATTGCCCTTTCGTATAGGTTTAGAACATTATGTTCACCAATTTAGAACATCTTGTTCACTAGTTTAGAACATTATGTTCACGAATTTAGAACATTATATTCACTAATTTAAAACATGATGTTCATTAGTTTGGAAATACCCACCAAACTATTTTGAACTAATTACCAAGCGTTTAGAACAAGCAAGTAACCATTTTAGTATATTATGTTGATTACTTTAGAACAATATTTTCTAAATTGTCAGTCCATTGAGGTTTAGAACATTATGTCCAATACTTTAGAACACCATGTTCACTAGTTTAGAACATTATGTTCACTAGTTTGGAACATTATGTTTACTAAAGAATATTTAGTACATTGACGTATTATGGAAATTAAAGAATATTTAGTATAGTGTCATTCCGTATAGGTTTAGAACATTATGTTCACTAGGTTAGTATATTATGTTCACCGGTTTAGAACATGATGTTTATTAATTTAGAACATTGTGTTCACCAGTTTAGAACACGGTGTTCATTTAGTGATTTTTGAATATTTTTATATTTTTTGAAAGTTCACCAGTTTATATTTTTATATTTTTTGAAATTTTATGAAATATTAGCTTAGTTTATTTGGAACAAGCAAGTAACCATTTTAGTATATTATGTTGATTACTTTAGAACAATATTTTCTAAATTGTCAGTCCATTGAGGTTTATAACATTATGTTCAATACTTTAGAACACCATGTTCACTAGTTTAGAACATTATGTTCGCCAGTTTGGAACATTATGTTTACTAAAGAATATTTAGTACATTGACGTATTATGGCCACATCAAGTTTGAAAATAAAACATTTAGTAATTTCAGTCCATTGAGGTTTAGAACATCAAGTTCACTACTTTAGAACATGATGTTCACTAGTTTAGAACATGATGTTCAGCAGTTTGAAAATTCCCACCAAACTATTTTGAACTAATTACCTAGCGTTTAGAATTAGAAATTAACCATTATAGTATATTATGTTGAAAACTAAATATTTCTAAATTAACCATTATAGTATATTATGTTGGTTTTGAAATGAGTGAATTTATGAAATTATATGAGTACAATTATATGTTTAATAGTTTAGAACATTATGCTCACTCTTATAGAACATTATGTATACTAGTTTAGAACATTAGTCAAGAATTACGGAAATAAAAAATTTAGTAATTTCAGTCCATTGAGGTTTAGAACATCAAGTTCACTAGTTTAGAACATCAAGTTCACTACTTTAGAACATGATGTTCACTAGTTTAGAACATGATGTTCAGTAGTTTGGAAATGCCCACCAAACTATTTTGAACTAATTATCTAGCGTTTAGAATTAGAAATTAACCATTATAGTATGTTTTCTTTTACTGAAGTGAATGAAAAGTGAATGAAAAGTGATGTGTGTTTCCTTTTACCGAAGTGTCAGTCACATTTTTGAAGCACATGCTTTTTGTCAGTTTTTGGGTTAATTACGGATTTGCCATTATGCTCAGTTAAATGTCATCCATTAGATCTGCCAAATTTAAAGGGTTCTCATATTAGGGGGGGGGTTCTCACATGAACCCACCCCTATATATATATATATATATATATATATATATATATATATATAACTATGAAAGGCAATAGAGATTAAAGTTGATAAGAGATAAATATGGAATAGAAGATTCTCCCAAAATGTGACAAATACAAATAATACATATAAAATCATTATTATGTAGTGTTGTGATGTTTGTGGCTTTTGTGCTTATTTACTACTTGTGTTACTAGCGTTGCTTGCTTCTGCTTGTGCATCTTGCTGAAGTGCATCTTGTGGAATGTGTCAAGTTTTGTAATCTGCAAATAAGCAATATAAAATTATTATAAAAGAATGTTGCCAAAATTTACTTTTAATTTTCATTCTACAATTCCATTAAAATCCAACTCTATCTTTCTTGATTTGTTTTCAGGATGACTTCAAATGAGCGATCATCCTCGGGATCAGCAGATAACTTGGATCCCAAAAGAAAGTATGGGAAGCCGGATCCTAACAACAAAAATAATTGGAGTTGTAGTTTTTGTTCCAAAGTGACAAAAGGAGGGATATATAGGTTGAAACAACACCTTGTGGGAGGTTTTAAAAATGTAATCAAATGCCCTAAATGTCCTAAGCATGTAAGGGAGGAAGTAAATTGTTTTTGGAGAAGAAAGCACAACAAAAATTGATAGTTTTATGATGCCTAGCATAAATGAAGTCATTGATGTTGAAATGGATGAAGAGGAAGATGATTGTGAGATAGTTAAATCGAAGCCATTTAAAGGGAGTAGTAATGCTAATTTCCTTTTGAAAAGACAAAGAGTTAAAGGTCCATTAGATGTGTATGTTACCTCTACTCCTAAAGATATATTACAAGGTAGAAAAGAAAGAAAAGGCATCTTTGGAGCTTGTGATAAAGAGTTAAGTAAAAAGACTTGTATAGATATTGCTAGGTGGTTTTATGATGATGGAATTCCATTTCATATGGCGACTTATGATAGCTTTAAAGTGATGGTAGAATCAATTGGAAAATATGGTGAGGGTTTGAATCCACCAAGTATGCATGAGCTAATAGTTCCATTTCTTAAGGAAGAAGTGGCTAACATTGAAAAACTATTGGAGGAGCATAAGAAAGAGTGGGTTGTAAAGGGTTGTTCTATTCTATCCGATGGATGGTGGGATCCAATAGCTAATAAAGACATTGTGAACTATTTGGTTAACACTCCAAGGGGTTCTATTTTCATAAGATCTCTACATGTTTCTGAAATTATAAAGGATGTAAACTTATTGTACAAATTTCTTGATGAAATGGTCGAGGATATTGGAGAGCAAAATGTCATTCAAGTGGTGACAATCAATGATTCTAGTTATGTGAAAGAGGCTAAGAATTCAAAGAAATGTTTTTATTATTATAGTTCATTCCCTAATCATAATTGATATAAGTCAAACTAATATTAATAACCGTCCTTTTAGGTCGTTTAACTAAAAGATAGGTTATACAAACAATATTTATAAACACCCTAATACTACTACAACTAGTGTAGTGGTAAGTCGGGGATCGAACCGCAAGGACAAGGGGCGATAGCTTTTAGACTTGATGTAAAGGGGTTTATTTGGGATTTGATAAAACTATACTAATGACAGAAAAGTAAAGCAAGAACTGAAACGATAATATGCTATGGAAGGAAAACGGGGACAGATCAGTTCCACCCTAGGAAGGACAACCGAACTATCAATACGCTAAATTAGGAGAAATCAGTCAACAATGAATCATGCCACTCAAGATGACGAGAGAAAGTTTGTGACCCTATAAATCACATGAACAACCTATAATCGCTCTATGTCTCCAAAGGAGTGGCAGGACAAGATTCGCATCGAATATCAATCAATCAACCATTAACAATCTCAAATCCTAACTCTACGCATGAAGAACGAGCCCACCTAGGGTTTCACCAATCAAACCCCTAAGAAAACTACTCACACATAGTAATAACGACTAGGGCATACAAAATGATAAAGGACATGATTGAAAGCATGAACGAATTGAATGCAATGAACAAGAGAATGAAAAACGAAGAACTATAACCGAACCGATAACTACTCTATCAAAACTGTAAACGAAACAACGATAATATCTAGAGGAATGAAATTCAGAAAAACAATAATTGAAAGCATTAAACGAAATAAAACAGAAAAGAATCAATACCTTGCATAAATGAAATTGTGTGAATGAAAGAGAAACCGAATCCGAAATACAACGCTTGAAAGGAAGTGCAATGAAAGCTGTAAATCTAAACTAATGCATGAAAGAAATGAAAAGCTTTAAAGTGATGTTCTATGTTGAGGCACAAGAGCTCTCAAAGTAGGCATGAGGGTTATGTACAGAGCAAGAGGGTATTTATACCCTAGAGACATAAGGGGTAAAACCCTAGGAAAAACCCTCGAGCGCCGGCCTAAGAAAGAACCAAAAAAGTCGGACATAGATACCATTCGGCCGAATGTATGGAGGATTCGGCCGAATGAGTGGTGTATTCGGCCGAATGGATGGAGGATTCGGCCGAATGAGTGGTGTATTCCACCGAATGATTCTTCATTCGCCCATATCAGAAACCTCGACTTTTCTCACCCTGTCCACCATTCGACCGAAGGAGTGAAACCATTCGGCCGAATGACTTCTCATTTGGCTATTCCCGAGAGCTTGATTTATGTGCTTGAATCCCTGTCCACCATTCGACCGAATGGATGTCAGATTCGGTCGAATCTGAACCTGAACCTTGCTGAACAACTCCTTTGAAGTGTCTAGTGGCTTCTAGAGTTTATGGGATCTTCGAGAGTGACTTGGAACGCATGCCCAAGCTATGATATGCTCATCCAAACTCTTTATAGAAGTGTCAAAGCCTCGAACACATCTCATTTTACCTCAAAATCATCGAGATCACCTGAAATGACCTAAAAACAGCTCGAGGACAAGATCAAGGTAAAATTGAATGTAATGTGCATAAAACTAATATAAAAGCATGAGACTCGACACTAAAATGAGGTTGTAAACGTGCTCTAAAATGAGCACATCAACTTCCCCCAAGCCAAACCTTTGCTAGTCCCTAGCAAATGAACTAGCAAGGCAACACCGTGAGCAAAGCTCATGAAAAGCAAGGTGAGCGGAAAACAGGACAATGCCAGCCGTGTACGTGCAAAACTCTTCCCTAGCCATGGATGTGCAAGTACAATGGGCTCAAAAGAGCATAATACCAAGATAAACAACGTTTTCCATAGACTCGGGATTACTGGAAAAGCTACAACACAGGCCATGCCACCCACTACCTAATGAGGTCACAAGTCCACGCTCCCCATGCTATTTCCCAAAAGATGTGGGAAATTTCTAGTACGCTCGTGTGTTTAATATGGTGCGTGTTTCGCTCATAATCGTCCGACTTAAGATGAGTCGGGAATTAAACACTCAATCAAGGAGAAATCTTAAGGATTGCATCCTATCTACTCTTCAGCACAGAACTTGCTAATCAGGCCAAGTCGAACAGGTTTGGAAACGGTTGCAATGTAGGCTGGGATCAAGGTAGGGTAAAATTTGGGGATGAGGAGTTCAAATAGAGGATAGTAAGCAATCCAAGGTAATCAAACTAAGGATAGCTACGACTTCCGAAAATAACGCCACTTCCCAAAATTCTCTGGATACGCATAAATGAACTCATTACACCAACTTTATTCTCGAATTTTTCTTTTTCATTTTTTTCTTTTTCTTTTCTTATTCTTTTTGATGTTTTTCTTTTTGTTTTCAAGATATTGCTTTTGAAATAAACTAAGAGTAATGTAAAGAGTCATATCATACGACAATGATTTTTTAAACCAAAATCTTTCACCACAATGCAACGGGCACCACTTCACTGCGATCACTTGACTATCCTCTAGGTAAGAAGAGGGAATATTTAGCTCATGTGGAGTTAGGTGATGTAGCTATGAAGAAAAAGGAAAGGCACAAAATTGGCTTACCCTAAAGTCAATCGATATTCATGGTAGGCAATTTGGCCATGTAGCTGTAACTATAAACGTGTTATCATCCCTGGCCTTTAGAAAAGAAGACTATGCTGGAGGAGAACAGACACAATACTTAGACTCTCTAACTAGCACTTAATAACGTAGGACTCATAATGGAGTCCTAGAAGGCTCAATCCTCACTAGGCTAGTCGAAATGTGCCTCAATAGGTAGTCATCCAAGCTACAAACCAAGCAGGACCAGATCCCCCAAGTCAGGTGGAAAACAATCAATCATTCGGTCCCAAAACAGGCACAAGGCTAGGAAAAAACTGAGTATGCATAAGACCACTATAATGTACACGTCAAGAGCTAGCATGTCAGTTTCACAACTCAAGCACATTAATCTTGGCACACCTAGACATGCAAAGAGAAACTAAAACAAAAAAAACAAGGCAATAGTTTCCATAGTGCGGATCTTTTGAAGCTTTAAAAACACAAGGACCCTCCCCCAAGCCAGCTCAAGAGCCGTCTCGGCACTTGGGAAAGAAGAAACAAAAGGGAGAAAGATCAGCATTATGGAAGCTATTGTTATACAAATAAACAAACAAAACAAACACCAGGTTATCTCCCGTAAGTACTTTTGTTTAACGTCAGTAAGTTCGACACATTTAGGCACAAATTTATACAGAAAAGGAAAACAAAGAAATCATACCTGCCGTAGGAGTGGATTCACTCCTAGCGTCACCATCACCTCCAGCATGGGGAGTCAAAACTCTCCACCAAGCCGCAGTGGCGGAAGTAAGCAATGGAGAACCAGGGTCATCTGGAGGTGGGTTATAATGCGGGGCTCCCCCAAGCCAGGGTGGAGCCATCGGTCTCTTTTTAGATTTTCTTTTTCTAGCCTTTTTCTGTTTACGGACTGGCTCGTCAGTTCCCTCAGATTTATAATACATCTCCGTTGGCGGAGCAATTCCATTCGCAACCCCAAAAATAAGACGCTTTTGCGCGTCCTTCTCATCCGACACCTCAACTGTCATTGGAGCAACAAAAGCACTACACCTCTCAACCTCTTTCGCAGCTTCATTCTCGACCACCCTAAAGGAACAAATTCGCTTGACCATGGGTTCCTTTGAAGACTTAGAAAAGGCAAACACAACCTTCTCTTGGGCTACTCTAACACGTCTCATTTTACCTCAAAATCATCGAGATCACCTGAAATGACCTAAAAACAGCTCGAGGACAAGATCAAGGTAAAATTGAATGTAATGTGCATAAAACCAATATAAAAGCATGAGACTCAACACTAAAATGAGGTTGTAAACGTGCTCTAAAATAAGCACATCAAATATGCATATATTTTTATTTTCTATGGAAATTACTTGAGGCTAAGAGACCCCGTCTTTATTAGACTCCATGTGCTGCACATTGCTTAGATTTGATGTTGGAGGACATCGAAAAACTACCAAAAGTTATGAATTCTTTGAAGAAGTGTATGTTCATCAATGGTTATATTTATAACCACTGCGCTCTTGTGAACATGATGAAGAGATTTACTATCCAAAAGAATTTGTATAGGCCCGCAGTCACAAGATTTACTACTTTGTTCATTACTCTTTAATAATACCATAGACAAAAGAGTAATTTGAGGAAGATGGTTACTTCACAAGAATGGAATGACTCTAAATGGCCAAGGAATGCAGGGGGGGAAGATAGCATCCTATATTTTACGAGACATCTTTTGGAAGAATGTCTTGTATGCCCTCAAGTTGGTGGGCCCGCTTCTGAAAGTACTTAGGATTGTTGATCGTGAGAGAAAGCCACCTATGGGGTACATTTATGAAGCTATTGATAGGGCTAAGGAAACTATTCAAAAGAGTTTTGGGTTCAAGGAGGAGAAGTATAAGTAAGCCTCTGAAATCATTGACAAAAGGTGGGATTGTCAACTTCATCGACCTTTGCATGCGGCCGGATTTAATCTAAATCCGAAATTTCATTATGATCATCCTAATGAGGTTCTTTACGGAGAATTTAAGAAGGGTGTGTATGATTGCATTGAGAGGTTGGTGTTGGATGTGGTTATTCAAGATAAGATTATGATTGAGTTAGATTCTTTTAAGAATAGCACCGAACTCTTTCACCATACCATGGCTATTACGCATAGGAAGATTAAATCTCTTGGTAAATGGTGGTCATGTTATGGTTCTTCAACTCCACACCTCAAAACCTTTGCCATAAAAGTTCTTAGACTTACTTGTAGTTCTACTGGTTGTGAGAGAAATTGGGGTGTTTTCCAACATGTAAGTACTTTATCATTGTCATAATAATTTGGAGCTTCATATTTTAAATCACAATAATCTAATCAATTGTTTTACACTCTCACTTCTCACAGCTTTATACGAAGAAAAGGAATCGGCTAGCTCAAGATCAATTTAATGACATGGTATATGTCAGATATAATCAAGATTTGCAACGTTGATATAAGAGGAAAGACACCATTGATCCAATTCTTTTAGAAGATGTTGATGAAAGTAACGAATGGTTACTTCGGAAGATGGATGAAAACTCTTATGAGGAGGATGAACTTGTGTTTAAAGGAGATAACCTATCTTGGAAATTGGTTGGTAGAGCCTCAAGGGCCCATGAACCTGCCTATATCACTAGAGGAGCATCAAGGACACCTAGGAATAGTCCAGAATCATCATCTAGAGCTAATAAACGAAAGGAAGTGATGGTGATTGATGAAGAGGAGATGGAGGAGGACATTGGTGAAGATGGAGATTATTTAGGAGATGAGGACGAGTTTAATGAGATTAAGTTTGACATAGATTTATATAGTGAATAAGTCATTTAGGGAGTTATTGAGGAAGGTTGAACACTTTATTTTATTTTCATGTATTGACTTTAAAATTGTGTTATTTATGTGCTGTTTGACTTGCTTTTAGTAGTTTATAAGTATTTTTTCCTTTTAGTGATATTTAGTGAAAAATTATGCTTCCCCTTATCATTTTTTACACTTATTATATGAGTATTATGTTGTTTAGAGTACAAAATAAAATTTGCAAGTGTTAAATTTGATTTTTGGCATAATTGGAGCGCCTCATACCCAAAGGCTAGCGCCTTTGCTTGGCGCCTAGCGCCTAGGCTCCGTGGACCTCTAGTGCCTTAGAGCGCCTCACGCCTTTTAAAACTAAGCCAAGAACTCCTTGGGGAAGGATTCAATCATGGTGGTAGTTGATAGGTTCTCCACACTTCACATTATGCCATAAAATGGATAATGTAATGAATATTGCAGATTTGTACTTTAGAGACATCAATCGCTTACATGGAGTTCTAAAGACAATTGTGAGTGACAGAGACACAAAGTTCATGAGCTATTTCTGGAAATCATTATGGAGATTGATAGGGACTAAGCTTTTATTTAGCACTTCTTATCATCCCTAGACAAATGGAAAAACAAAAGTCACGAATCGAACTTTAGGTGTTCTCTTACGTGGTTTGGTGAGTAAAACACAGAAGGATTAGGATTTAAAGTTAGCACATGTAGAGTTTGCCTACAACAGATCTCCAACCTATGTAAGACTAATTATTGATTTCATGGGGATTCCCAAAGGGGAATTAGTTCATAAAGATGCAAAGGCCAAGGTTGACTATATGCAGAAGCTTCACGCCCAGGTGAGAGCAAGGATTGAGAAGGTCAATGACATCTATAAGGCTAGAGCTAACAAATACAAGACTCGACATACATACAAGGAGGGAGACTTGATTTGGTTGCACTTAAGGAAGGAAAGATTTCCTAATCAACGCAAGAACAAGCTTATGCCTAGGTGTGATAGTCCATTCAAAATCATCAGCAAGGTGGGTGATAATGCATATAATCTTGAGTTTCCTGGAGACTATAGAGTTCATGCCACATTCAATATAGGTGACTTAGCACCTTATGTGCATGATGATCAACTTTGAGGTTTGAGGACAAACTCTTTTGAAGAAGTGGAGGATGATATGATAGAGGATGTTAACTTCGAAGGATTGACTGAAGCTTCAAAGAAAGATGCTACCATGGGAAAGTTGTTGGCTTATGGAGACACAAATCTTCTAGGTGCATCAAAGGGAAACATTTACGTGTGCATGATAACATGCAATACTTAGAAAATGTGAATGAGGATTGGTGGACATGGGGAATAAGTTGGTTTTGCCTATCAATTTTCTCCCTCTTCATTTGATAGGCTTTTTCTCATTTTAGGCATAGGTGTTTTTTTTAACTTTCCTTTTTCTAGGTTTTATGATTCTATAATGTGTGGAAGCCATGGAGTTAATGATTAGTGGAAGGCCTTGATCAAATGCTAAAATCTTGGAGTGATTTTTGAAGATTGAAAGTTTTGACCAAGGAAGAAAAATTTTAAGACAAGGGGAGATGCTTGTTACATTGGATGGTTCTTATTATATATTGTCGGTGCTTTATTACAAATTCAGTGACATGGGAAGTGATATGGCATGGGCATGGACATGGCTATACACATGTGATTGGATATTTAGTGTTTTACTTTAAATAAACTAGGTTAAGAGTAGTTTATTTGTGATTTTATCTTTTTTTATAGGATAGATTTATAATTAACATAAGGTAGTGTTAGAGTTTTGGTAGGATTATGTAATTTATAGGTGACATTATCCTATTGGCTATTAGGTGGGTATTAGGAGTCCTTTTAGAAGTATGAGTCCTAATCTCAAGGTGATTCAAACTCTCAAGCTATAGGTATAAATAGATGTGCACCGAAGCTTGGAAAAATCAGATTTTGAGATTCTTTTCTTTGTATTATTCAATAAACTTAGAGAGTTTGTTTTTTTTTTTAGTGTAACAAAGAGTTGTGAATTGGTGCTTAAAGCTTTAGATTCATGTGAGGAAGTGTAGGAATTGAAGGTGTTTTGCTTTAATCAATTCTCAAACTTTCACCTTAGATTTTAAACCTTTGGTGCGTAGCTTTTGAGGGTTTGATATCTAGTTGTATCCGTTTGTGTGGATTAAGGTTTCAACACCTAGATTCACATAAAAAATGGTGATTTAAAAAAAGTAAAATTTTGTAATGATACAAGCCAAGACCAATAGCTGATTACAATTCAACTGAAACACTCACAAATTTGCGAAAGTTGTCAAACTATCCATTGTATTTGAGCTTTTACGAAACATTTCACTTACTCTAGAAGTGTTTGAACCATTACTAGGACATAGACTAAATAGTCAATAGTTAGATTTTTGTCTAAAACATACGAGCAATGTCAATAGAGACGACTTTCTCTTATGAACTATTTTTTACTTAATAAAATCACCCACTATAGAAACTTTCAAAGACATTTAAGAATGATCACCCAAATTATTTATATCACGTTGAGTTTCTGTAGTACCTAAGTTTTTCTTTTTTTTCCTTTTCTCCAAAACTTAATCATTTATTATTTAATTAGTCCTTAATTAATTGATTTATAATATAATATTAATAATTATGATTAATTGTATACCAATATATGAGTAGAAAAAAGTTAATTTTAATACGTAGTAAATTAAAAATTGAAAAAAATATACGAGAGAATGTAGTGAAATAGGGTAAAATATAGATAGATAATGGAACGATATATTTGCGGAATAAAATAATTTTTTTTTAAAAAAAATTTGAGGCAAAAGAGATTGTTTTGAATTTTTTCCCCTAGTCATAGGGGTCTAACCGTCTAACAAGTACTAACAACGAGCCCAATTAATGGCGCAAATAAGACTATGGACTCGGGTGCACAGTGAGCATCGTACACCCGGGTCAGAACACATGATTCATACACATAAAACACAAGCAATATCACACAAACTAAACATAATGAACATTCTTTTACAAGACAATGAATATTGTGATGTATAATTTTTATTATTCCCTATGTAAGTGACTTCATAATTGGAAAAAACTGAACTATTCTTGCATTGGGAGTAGTACACGTAGCACTATTATTTAAAAAGAATTTTTTGCATTGGAAATAGTACACGTACGGTACACAAATAATAATAATGAACATTATGTCTATCTAAAATGAACATTATATATTATGCCGAACATTACGTATTATAACAATGAACATAATATATCAAGATAGATATGAACTTCTTGCATTGGGAATAGTAGACGTTCAGTTCAAATATCTGAAAAATGAACATTCTATATTTATGTAATGAATATTCAATATTAATATAGTGAACATTAAGTATTATAACAATGAACATTAATTATTATGAAAATGAACACATACTGTACACAACTATTAAAATGAACAATATGTACTTCTGTAATGAACATTATATATTATACAAATGAACATTAATTATTATAACAATGAATATTAGTTATTATCAAAATGAACATGGAACATTCGTGAATAAAGTATTGCGAAAATGAACATTATATACAACTTGGATGAATATTATGTACAAAGGCAATTAATATTAACATATTTCATACGAATTAAACAGAATGAGCTTTCTGTATAATGAAATGAAAATTGGGATGTGTAACATTCATTATTTTCTAGGTGAAATCATCATTAGTATCTCGTAATTTGCGCATTAGGAAAAGAAACACACAGATAACTTTGTAATACTATTTTTAAATCTGAACTTTGTACACATATTTATTAAAATGAACATTGAACATTACGTTTAAAGGCACATAACATTACGTTTAAAACTTCACATATAATGAACATTACATATAAATAAAATGAACAATATACTTAATAGTAATGAATATTTGAATTATCTCTAATAAACATTAGTAACGAATATATATAAAATAGCAAATTTCATGAATTACAAACAAAAATAATATTACTAAGTAATAGAAAACATATTGCATGAGAAATCGAATAATCATATTACGTGAAAAATCCAATTATAATCATTGCATTTAGTAGAGGGGAAACTTAAAACTCACGCTACAATGAGCCGATCAAGGTCCAATAACTCAATTCATGGTGGCTTATCATTGAGAAAAGTAAAAAACACTCGTAGTCGGACAGAGACAGAGGCCGTGAGAGAAAGATGGAAAGACAAGCAGAGAGCAATAGCAGCGACGATATATCCACCGTCAAAGAGATACGCCAACAGCTGGAATCGCGCATCGAAACGCGTCGCAAAGAGCAGCAAGACCTCATAGCCTCACTCCAAGCCCTAGTCCCCGACCTCGTCTCCTCCCTCAATCTTTCTCTTCAAGTCATCTCCACCTTCAACCACCGCCCCTTCACCCCTCTCTCTCCTCCCTCAAACCCTAGCCCTAACCCTACCACTGCTCGTCCTCTTCACCACCTCAAGAAGCATACTCTCGATAACCGCGCCAAACCGGCTCCACCTGCTAAGCGAGTCATCAAAGCGGAACCACCGGCTAAGAAATCTGATTATGTTACCGGAAGTCCTTTATCGGTGGTGCGGTCGATGGTTGTGCGGTGTTTGTTGGAGAGGAAACCGTGGGATGCGATTGACTCATCGACGGTGCTTCGGAAGCTGGAGAATTGTCCGAGTGTGACGCCGGCGGAGAAAGCGGCGCTTCGTGATGTTGGCGGTGAGTCGGGAGAGATTTGCGCGGTTGAGACGGCGTTGCGGTCGTTGGCCGAGGATGATAGAGGTGTTGAGTTGGATGAGTTTGGGGTGAGTGGGAAATCTGGAGTGATGGTGATGAGTATTGACAGTGTAAGGCTTGCTAGAGAGTTGTCCGAGAGTAATGACGCTGTCGCCGAGGCAAATAAGGTTGTTATTAGCGATGGTACTGGGGTGGGGGCTGAGGGGAGTGGGCCAATTTTTAGAGGAATGCCGAGGCAAGGAATGGCGGAAATGTGGCCGAGTGATCCTCATATGCAAGGTATTCCGCCCCCGATGTTTCCGGGGCCGATGATGGGTCACAGAGGTGGTGGTCCTAGGGGGATGGGAATGGTGGGGATGCATAGGGGAATGGGGGTGTTGCCCCAGCACAGGCCGCCTTTTGGACCAAATGTATCAATGGGCGGGTCTAATGCTGGTGTACCTGCCAAACAGGTATCGGAGGAGGAGGTAATGAAGGATCTGGAGGTCTTGTTGAATAAGAAGTCTTTTAAGGAAATGCAGAAGTCAAAAACTGGAGAGGAGCTCCTTGACCTCATTCACCGCCCTACAGCTAAAGAAACCGCTGTGGCTGCCAAGGTTTATTTAATTTTTAACTCATGTTTTCATTTGCGTTCATGGTTTAATTTGTCCATATTGCTTATGTGCTTGTATGTGAAAAGTTTCTGTCATATTGCCGAACTAGGTGTGACATTGATTAGAGGGAAATCTGATTTTCCCAAGTTGATGCCTCTATTCAATGTTTTTCATGCTGAATACTTCGTAAATAACTTTAGTTATAATAATGTTCTATAGTGAAAAAATGCTCAGTCACTTAAACCTAGAGTGGATTACTTCCTGAATGCTCAGTCAATCTTTTGTATCCTCAACCCCTGGCATCTGACTGCAGAATATCTTCCTTGGTTGACTCTTCTTTTTTCAGTTCAAGACAAGAGGTGGACCTCAATTGAAGGAGTACTGTGCCTCTTTGACAAAAGAAGACTGTCGCCAAAAATCTGGATTGTATATTGCATGTGAAAAGGTACTTTCAGTAGTATACTCTGTGTCCCTTTTGTTTGATAACTATGTCATAGTTTATGTCTCATAAGCTCCTTGATATGTATTGCTGACAAATATGGTTTGGAATCTATTGCTAGTTATCCCTGACCCCCACCTAATCATGTTCACACTTGATGTTCTAGACTGAAGTGTTGGCACCTCTTACGTAGATGACTGGGTGGGCTGGGTGTAACATAGCAACCTAGGCATATACTTACAATCGCTCATAACGTGGGTGGCCAATAATGTGGAGTAACTGTGTTGGCTTCAGCTTCATGGAATTTCTCATGAAGGTTCGAGTTGACTGTTGTAAGATGTCAGATGTCTCGAAACTTTGGACGCTGCATAATATATGGGCTTACTGCTTACTGCTTACTGCTTTCTATGGACCTTCAACTAAGACTTTAAGCTGAGTAACCCTTGCAACAATGATCTGGGAATCAGGTACCCACATTTTTATGTAGTAGAAATATTGGCCTATGACTTGTCTCAAATACATACTAACTGCTGGTATCTGCAAACCATGTATCTATAGTAATTAGGTGGGATCATAGAACATTAGAATAGTACACTATTTCAAATACTTTGAACCCCCAGATCAAAACATGCTTCTTAAAACAAAAATCAGTTGATTAGGATTTGCAGTACTGCTTTGGATATCAAGTTTCAATTGCAAATGCCAGAAGATTTAATATAAAAGGGACAACGTTCTGTCTTTCTTGCCCCCTCTAAACGAGTGGATGCTGGCTAAACTTTGGTTAGTGACTTACCTCTCTGGCATCACTAGTGAATAATGACTCACATTGACTGCTGGTGAGTGGGATTGAGGAGTGAGGAACAATTCAGATAATAAGATAGACTAATAAGTTGAGAATTGAAGTTTTGTCAGCAAAGCGGCTGCAATTGATTTGAAATTTGGAGGCTCAAAAACAAAACATGCACAAAAGAGAAAAAGTATAACCATATGTTTAGGTACCTGGCCACCCAAATAGTGATGTTTACTGGACCCTCCTACCTTTATTTCCAGGATTGGGTACCTGATTCAGAATCATCTTCATTTTTTTTAATAAAAGAAAAAAGTCTGTCGGCTCTGTTTGGCATCATTGCCATTTCCTATTTTCGGTTGTTTTCCAAAGAAACTAATCAAAGCTTGTACGGTAATATTCCATCTAGGCAAAACTAACGTAGACACCTTAAACCACTGAAAGGGGTTTATGATTTTTACATTTCATTAAAACCACATATCCTCTGCCTCCTACTCCCACTTTAGCCAAAACTAATGCGGAAAACCTTAAACCATACATTCTTCTAAAACCACATGTTTCTCCCTCCTGCTCCCACTTTAGCAGAACATCTTTCACCATCAACCATTGACCTCTCCTACTCCAGTGCTCCCTCATTGCTGCTTTGCTAAACCAGCCACCTGAATCTCGACCGATACCTTAACTGATTCTGATTGAACAATTGCGAAAATTGTGAGGTTCCTGACAGTGGTTCTGTCTTTAGGAATAATATTAGGCACATCTCATAAGTATCAATGAGGTGGCAGCAGCAACTTTGGCCTCTAGGCAACAATTAATGCACCTTAACTGATTCTGATTGAACAATTGAGAGAATTGTGAGGTTCCTGACAGTGTTTCTGTCTTTAGGAATAATATTAGGCACATCTCATAAGTATCAATGAGGTGGCAGCAGCAACTTTAGCCTCTAGGCAACAATTAATGCACCTTAACTGATTCTGATTGAACAATTGTGAGAATTGTGAGGTTCCTGACAGTGGTTCTGTCTTTAGGAATAATATTAGGCACATCTCATAAGTATCAATGAGGTGGCAGCAGCAACTTCAGCCTCTAGGCAACAATTAATGCACCTTAACTGATTCTGATTGAACAATTGCGAGAATTGTGAGGTTCCTGACAGTGGTTCTGTCTTTAGGAATAATATTAGGCACATCTCATAAGTATCAATGAGGTGGCAGCAGCAACTTTAGCCTCTAGGCAACAATTAATGCACCTTAACTGATTCTGATTGAACAATTGCGAGAATTGTGAGGTTCCTGACAGTGGTTCTATCTCTAGGAATAATATTAGGCACATCTCATAAGTATCAATGAGGTGGCAGCAGCAACTTTAGCCTCTAGGCAACAATTAATGCAGATGACAAAGGATTTGGACAAGGAAGGCTACAAAAGTGATGGGGGAAAGAAAATGGTGCTGCTACTAATTTCCAAGGACTAGTGATGGTGGTGGTTGAGGGGAGGAAGCCAAAGGTAAGCTGCCAATGGGCTATGCCTCATTTCTTTAAGGGAGTCACTCTAAGAAAAAAATAATCGCGTTTGGCCTTATCGTGGATGTGGCTTGCAACGGATGAATAGAACATATAGTAGCCATTGCAGAGTTATTCTTTTCCAAAAATTCATAATATTGGGTTTAAGACTCATTTACATTTTTTTTGAATTTTGATAGTATTTTCAACATTGTACTTTTTTTGTTCAGCAGTAAGGAAGTGCACAAGATATTAGGTGAGGAGAAAGATAGAGAGAAAATATAATGTGATGAGGATAATAACAGAGAGAAAGCATTTACAAAAAGAAAACATAGCTATATTTGTAAAATTTCTATAAGAGGTAAACATTGTAATGTTTGTAGAACGGAGGAAGTATATATATATATATATATATATATATATATATATATATATATATATATATATATATATATATATATTGTGAACCAATAATTACTTAAAGTATCATTTTTTTTAAACTACGTAATTGATTAATTAAAAAAATTGGCAATTTTGACACAAGAAAGGATTTAATGGATTAAAAAAGTTCTAATGGGGGGAGTTGCGGTTATGTAATTGACGACGTGGGGAGAAGGGTGTATTTTTGTTGCAGAGTTACATAACGGGATTTTGTGAATGGTATATTCAAAATCTGTTTTAGAACATGCGTTTTGGGACGGAATTGTTGAGTTCAATTCGAGGAGTCACTTATGGCTGTTTTTTTTTTTTTTTTTGGGGGGGGGAGAAGATGATGGTACCTGCAAAGAAAGTTAAAAAAATATAAGAGAAGAAATAAAAAAAAATGCTTCATCATTCCTCTATTCCGTATTTGTGCAAGGGCCAATTAACATGCTAATCAAATCACCACAAGAAGATAAGAGTGGTGGTGCCTATTTTAGTTCTGAAAATCTTAAATAATAATAGTTTTGATTTAATAAAACAAGAATCTAAAAAGTTAAAACAACAAATGATACCAAACTGGTCCTTATCTAGTGGTAAGCGGGTTGGGTGTCTGAACAGAATCCTTCTGCATTAAACTGGACATCCAGCTCTGAAGCTCTTATGAGGATTTTATTTCCTTGTCCAGGGTTAGAGACATTGTTAGTGTCCACTACCTTAGCATGGCTAAGCCATTTGCTAAGACACTGGTCCTAATCTTTAAGAATGTCATAAATGACAAGTGGAGACTGTGCATTTAGTTGCAGTGTTTATGAACTCTTTTTCTTCGCCCTTGTTTTAGGGCTGTAGCCTCTGTGGTAGTGGTGGTGGCAATTGTTACAAAATAGTCTATTTTTAAAGTTGTACTGTTATGTTCACTTCTTATTATTGTCAAATGATTTCAAGTGATCATACTTAAGGCACTGTGGTTGACTGGTAGTATTTTAGCCAAGGTTTGAATTTGGCATCTGATAGTCTTGCTTCTTTATATATTTTCTATGTTCTGTAGTAACTACAAATAAAAATGACAACAGCCAACTACAGATCCTGTTATAGGCTGAGAGTCGGCTTTGGGGTGGTCTAACTTCTTGCAGCAGTGCAGCCTTTATTTGACTAAAACCTTGTTCTTTTCATTCATTAAAAAACTAAGCTTAGGTTCGGTAATTAATTCTAAGATTTATAGTTTCAAGTTATTTTGCATTTGTTATTTTTTTCAATATTTAAAATTAACTAATAGCAAAACAATAATAAATTTGATCAGAGAAGAATAGTTCAGTTGAGGCTAATGAATTTAGTTCAGGTGTACTTTTCTAAGGTATTTAAGGAGGTTTAGAATGAAAACAATGCATCCTTATTGCAGCAAGACTGTTCACTAAAGGCTTGAATAAATATTTCAATAGAGGGAGATCAGTGAAAGTAGAACTGTGCAAGTTTAGTTTTGGTCTAACATTAATGCTCTTTACTGTCACTCGAGTGTGTTAACTGAATGGGAGAAATACAAGAGAGAGAGATGGTGACCTTACACACCCAGAGCCCAAGTGAGGTTCTATCCTATAACTATGTTGCCAATGGAGTAGCAGCTCACTTATATTATAAATAAAAGATCTTTGCTTCATCCTTCGATGTGGGATAAACCACTAACAGTTACACCTAACAAACCCTTAAGTGTGAGTCCATCAACTCCCCCTTTAGCCTGTTGAGAGTGGTTAGAGCACCCCAAACCCTTACAGCTAACCTAGCCAAAGGGAGAACACCAACATAGTTGATAGATGGATCTTGTGATCACAAAAGCCCACAATGGTGCAACCTAGCTCTGAGTCCAGTTTGTTATAACCAAATGGAGGTGATACAAGGGAGAGAGACCTACAAACCTAGCTCCCAAGTGAGGTCAATCCTAAAACCATATGGCAACCATAGTACTTTGGGTCACTCACTTAGGTTATAAGCTAGAAGCTCTTTGCTTCATCTTGCAATGTGGAATAAACCACCCACACTTGCCCCTAACATAAAGAATATTGATATTCTATCTTCAGTTAAAGGATAATATACTATTCCTGTGTAATGAGGTTATATGTTTTTTTCTCTTTGATGGATCTGTAAAATGGGTTTACCTTCTGACATGTTATGAGTCCATATTTGAATTTTAGTCCTTTACTGTTTTTTTTTTTTATTGTTTATCAGGTTCATTTCAGGCGGATAATTGCCCTACATACAGATGTCAATTTGGGTGACTGCTCTTTTCTTGATACATGTCGACACATGAAGGTAAACCTGTAATCTCTGTACCTTCCATGTTCCCTCAAATATTTGGTGAAGTCTAATTTGTAGTTTGGACTTTGGAGATCATGTAGACTGTTTCTGATTTTTTGTTCCAGACATGCAAATATGTTCACTATGAGCTTGACCCAACTCCAGATGTGTCACCAATGATGATTGGTACTACAGCGCTTGCTCCTCCCAAACCCTTAAAGGCTCAGCGAGCACATTATTGTTCAGCAGTTGAACTTGGTGAACCACAATGGATCAATTGTGATATCCGTAATTTCAGAATGGACATCTTGGGACAATTCGGAGTTATAATGGCTGATCCTCCATGGGATATTCATATGGAATTGCCATATGGGACAATGGCTGATGATGAAATGCGCACTCTCAATGTTCCTGCATTGCAGACTGATGGTCTGATTTTCCTATGGGTCACCGGACGTGCTATGGAACTTGGTCGTGAATGGTAAGCCTCCCCCTCCCCCCAACACACACCAAAAAAATTAATAAATCAAAACATGTTTATCGTCTTCATGGATTGCTGTTGCAGTGTTGCTTCATGCATTCATGTTGCTCCTTATAAAATTGTTTGATTATATCAAGATTTTTATTTCCTGTCATAAGGCTAACATGTCGTAAGGTAAACTCAGTATATTATGTTATTCATAATGTAATTGAACAAGTTTTCTTTCGTTGGCTATGATGGAAACGATTATGGACTTTTCATCATCATCCATCCTACCACTTTACGTTCTTATTAGTAGTTGTATCATGTATGCACTTGAATTTTGTAAACCAAATATGATATTTGGAGCGCATGAAGTTTGGCCATAGGCATCATATGATTGGGTGTTTCAACTTATAGGTTTTAGGCTCAACTTTTAAAATAGCGTACATGGAAACTAGAAAGCTGCTTACTCAAGCTTATAAATATTTTTTCAGCATATATCATTTTTCATCCCCATTATACAATAATATCAATGAGCCACTTTTGTATGCAATTCTCATTTATTATGGAATAGTAACCACAACCTATGGGATTAAGGGTTGACAGGGACCCAGCTACTTTGCTATCTGTATCATAAAAGTAAATGCTTTGTAAGTCCAACTTCTCCTTTTGCTGCTGAGAGCCGGAGCTTCATTAGAAGTACTAGGATTTTGGAATAATCGTTGTGTACATATCCATCAACGTAAAAAGGTCATTTCATGTCATTCTGTTCAATCAGTAAGTTCAACAAAGCTCTTTTTGCCAAACATTTTTCAGCTAGTGTAACAGCTTTAAGTTGACAAAAATGTTTGCTACATTTTCAGCTTCAGTTATTTTTAACTAGGTTGCCAAATATAACCTTGGAAGATAGAGTTATTTTTTCATATGGTCCAAATAGTTGACTTCTGGGCTGTACTGCATCATTGAAGGATGTAGTGAGAAGGCTAGGGATAAGTTTCTTGTATTAGTCTAATATTGACATCTGTATCCAAAGATTTAAGATAATTACTGTTATTACACTTTTTATTGCATTTGCCTGGAATGAGACTGTTTACTCATCTTGCAGTTTGGAACTGTGGGGATATAGACGTGTTGAAGAGATCATTTGGGTGAAGACTAATCAACTTCAGAGAATTATTAGAACAGGTCGCACAGGTCATTGGCTTAATCATAGCAAAGAACATTGCCTTGTTGGCATAAAAGGAAATCCTGAGGTCAATAGGAACATTGACACTGATGTACTTGTGGCAGAGGTTCGGGAGACTAGCAGAAAACCTGATGAGGTGATTTGAAATGGAGGAATTATGCCACCAATTTGCTGAATCTTAAATTTGCTTACGATTACTTATGTTGTATGTCATTTCTCCAGATGTATCCATTGCTTGAGAGGATAAGTCCAAGGACAAGGAAACTGGAACTCTTTGCTCGCATGCATAATACTCATGCAGGGTAAACTTTTTTTGTCTACCGTGCTTTGGTTATTTGTGCTGAAAAATGCATATTGCTTACTGTAGTGTGCTTTAGTGAACAAGTAGTTTGGCCCAGGCATGTCAGAATAATAAAAATCTCTTAAGGAATAGGCTTAGATCAATTAATATCTATATTCTGTCAATATAAGAAAAACAATTCAGAGGTGTTTGTGTTTTTACATGCATGCTAGTATTCTGAATCCTAAATGAACAATTAGTAATGATTTGGATAAACCATATCATAGTGAATTCATAGGACCTAGGAAGACATTAGACATGAGTCCAGTAGCATGATCCAATCTCTTGTGCTCCCTCTGATTCTAGAGGAGATCTTGACCTGACAACATTGTAGCTACAGTGAAAATGGTTACACAAGTTCCTAAAAGCAGACTTGATTTGTTTTATTAGATTATTTATGGTCTCAAGGCCCAGGTGAAATAGAGGTATGAAATATATTCTGTGGGTCTCATAGAGATTTTGAATTTGGGGAACGGTTGCTCTCTTGGATCTCGGGTTTATTTAATACTTGGTACAGTGTTTAGGTTCTTATGTGCTTTCTAACAATCAATGACTTGTTGGCTTGTTTTGAAATAGCGGTATGAAATATATTCTGTTGGCCTCATTGAGGTTTTGAATTTGGGGAACGGTTTCTCTCTTGGATCTCGGCTTTATTTAATACTTGGTACAATGTTTTGGCTCTAATGTGCTTTCTAACAATCAATGACTTCTTGGCGTGTTTTGTCATAATATTAAGCTTACCATAGTATTGCTTGCTATTTTTGTTGCTTATGACTGATGATTTCCATTTGAAAGTAGATGGCTGTCGCTTGGAAATCAGCTCAGTGGAAATCGCTTGGTGGATGAAGGACTTAGGGCCAGGTTTAAGGCTGCATATCCAGAAGTCGAGATTCAACCGTTATCACCTCCAAGGAGTTCTGCTATGGATGTAGACCCTAGTGGTAACCAACCAAGAACTCCATTTTCGGGAACTGAACCTACAACTGTGCCACAGTCCTCCACTCAGACAGCAGCGGCAGAAGTAGCTTATGTTTCTGATAAAAAGCCTCTGGTTCGTCAAGATGTTGAGATGGTTAAAGCTGGTTAATCCAATCCTTTCACTTTACTGTAGTTTGTAATCATCAAAATGAGTTATTAAGGTAGGATTTTGGCGGAGATGGTTGTGTGATCAACTGTATCACTAGAAGTTCAAAAATTAGCAGAAACACAATGTTGTCTAGAAGTTGAGAAATTAGTGGGCTTTGGGTTAAACTTCTGGGATCCCTGCTGTGGCCTAACTTCCAGTATTTGCAAAAATTTTAGTAGTGAGCAGACAAAGTATATTAAATGGTAGATTGTTAGAAAATAGTTTTTTTCTTTTTTTAAATTGAGGGTGTCAGGGTGACTACATTTGAATTGCTAAACGTCGCCCATATTCTTTGTATACCATTTTGCCTTTTATCTTGAATTTTAATTTCTTTCACTTTTTTTCTTTTGCACATTTTTTTATTTCTGAATTTTTTAGAGAAAACATTTCTAAATTAAAAATTTCTTGAGCAATTTTTATATATATAAATATCGTAAAAACACTTAATTACTCCCTTTGCTCTTTTTTTCTTCCCATTTGAAATCAAAGAAAAAATTAAAACAATGTTAAATATCATTAAGATTTTATAAAAATAATTTAAACTAATAAAAAAATAAGATTAGATTATTAAAAAAAATGATACAAGTGGGTTATGCGTGAAATTTCTACAGAAAATATCATTAAACAATTAAAAAAATTCATCTTATCACAATATTAGACCTAAATAGAAGGATTTTCAATGAAAATAATATTTTGAAATTTTTGGTTGGAAAAAATGTGAAAAACAAAAAGAATGGAGGGAGTAGTTCAAAAACTAAAATAATTTTAAAAATAAAATTAGTATTATTATTTAGTTTCAAACAAGTGAATGTTTTTGACATGGCTATAGCATTGGTTCTCGAGGGAAATTGACAGCATTTCGAGGTCTACATGATGAATTTGAGGGACTGTAACTTTAGCTACGGAATCTGAATGACCTACTAATTAGTATTTTATACTAATTTAAAAAATTAGTTTTTTAATACTAATTAAGTGTTTTATACTAATTAAATAATAATTAAATTATACTCCCTTTGATCTCTTTCGTTCTTCCCATTTAGAATAAGGGAATAAACCAAAATATGACTAAATATGGGTAAGATTCTTTAAATTAAATTTAAAAAAATGTGAAAAGAAAATCAAATTCCCTTGAAAGAAGTTGTAACTAGGGTAGGCATTAAATACTAATGTGAATTTGTAACTGAGTTGTTTAACACTAAATATTGGTTTAAAGTTTTAGGATTAGTGAGAGTATTTCTGATAGTTTAAGTGGACATTAAAGTTATTTTTGTCAATATTTTTTTTTAACTGGGGTTATTTTAGTCATAATAGATTAGACTAAAATAGAACGATACTGTATAGAAAGATCATTTTGAAATTTTCAGATGGAAAATACAAGAAGAACAAAAAAGAAGGGAGGGAGTACTAATTAACTTATTCATGCTAATACTAAATACATTCACATGGATTATTTATTCTCATTTTTATTTATTTATACTTATTATTTTATTTATGAATTTCATAAAAAAAATTTGTAATTTTCTTTTAAAAACCCAAGCTTCTGGCTAAGAAGCTACCATCGTGGCCCAACCGTTTGGGCTTGACGCCACTACCATGATGGCCGCATCTTGGTTAGACGCCACTACTACGATGGCGGCGTTTTGGCCAGACAATTGGGGTTTTAATTTATTTTTTACAAAATTCTTTTTTATATACAAAATTTAGATTTTTTTCCTTTACGAAATTTAGAGTTTTAAATCAAAATTTAGAAATTTAAAAAAGTGAAAAAGATGAAAATTGAAAGATGATTACAAATAAAAAAATTGGGGTAAAGGGAAATAATGTAATTTCATGCAAAAAATACGAGCAATCCCGGTAATTTGCATGCAAGGTTTAGTAACTCCCCTTTATAAAGGGATTATTTATCAAGGGTAATTTTTGTACAATAAACTCTTTATTTCCTTTTTAAACATATTTTAATTTTTATCAATAAAATTTTAAATTATTATTTATTAGGGATAATTTTTGTTGGCCATACAATAACCTCATTGTATTTCATGTGCATTATTCACATTTTGGCTTTAATCTTCTTTGTCGAATTATTCTTAAGAAAAAAATATAATTATGTGAAATCTTGTTAGATTCATGTCGATAAATGATTTCAATATATTAATATTTTATAATATTTACTTATGTATAATTAAAGATGTTAATGGTTTAAAATATGTATTAGTAAGCGTATTTTGAGAATTATGCAAGTAAAAAAAAAAAACAAAGGAAGTATATTACTCTATTCCGTATTGATGGATTTTGACATGGATTTTTTTGAAAACAACTGTCTTAAACACTTAAATGACTTTGTTCAACAAGGCAGATGCAAATGCTTCATCCCATATCTTGGATTTATGACATCCTGTCAAAATCAACCAGGTTAAGTACGGATGGGGAACACTTAATTGAGTGATAATCCTGGTAGTAGGGATGAGAATTATTATATTGTATGGCAATCTCATACTACAAGTTATTAATATTCAACTTTTTTTTATTTGGAAAAGGGGGCAAGGGGGGAGGTTCCATCATTTAAAAAGCAGCCACACATGCTACTCGGGAACCACTCATATGTGCTATGCTATAGAATCAACATCAGTGCTGGACATGGGCTACAACCTGTGTCTGGTCATTGACCATGGCTTGGGAAGCTGGCACCCCTGGTGTATATGAGGACTAGGCATATTAAGGTTTATAATATTTCCTTAGATATTTTTAATATACAGCAATATGAAGTCACCTACAATCAATAATGCTACAATCGAATGGGGAGGAGAAAACATGGTAGGTAAGACTTCTGTTGTGGAGGATGTTGTAGGCAGCTTAGTGGAGGGAGGATTTTAATAAAATAGGTTAGGCAGATTTTATGACATAGGAAGTTCGTCTAGGAAACATCCAGCAATGGGTGTTATTTCGTACCTTAGACGAAATAATCCTGCTTTTTTGGAAAGGAAACTTTTACAAATGCATGATCCAATTTTTTTTTTTTTGTCTATCCCTCGTCATTTGTATGGTTTTCAAGTGCAAGTGATAATTTCTTCACCAAAGTACTGTGATGTAGATGAGCTTGTGATGTAGATGAGCTTGTGATATAGATGACGGGGACGTCTATCTTGACGAAATCAACCATGTCGATGCCCAAACAAACATCCACTTTAAGGGGAAAGTTTCCTAATCAAACAATTAAAAAAGACCTAGGTTGAGATCAACATCTGGGAACTCATTACTAGCTCTTTAGAGCATAACAATGCTCTCCTGAACAATAATTAACGTCCCATCAGGTGCCTAACCCTTTGGTTAACCTCCTTACCACCGAAAAATAGAAATCACAAATCTTGTTCTCTAACGATGATTTACCTTTAAAGAGGAGTCTTCATAACAAGGTTCTCTGCCTCACCATTGTTGCTAGCAATAAAAACATTCTCATGACCCTCATCGACAACAAATCTGCAATTAATGTGTGCCCTCTTTGAACAAATGAAATGTTGAGTCTTATAGTAAAGGATATCACTCCTTTAGTGCAAAGAATTCGAGCATACGACAAAACACCATCAATTGCTCGGAACCATTTATTTGTCCTTGATCTCAAGACCAATCAAGAGAAAGGTGACCTTTTAAATCTTGAACATCAAAGCTAGCTTCAACCTTCTCTTAGGACGTCCTTGGATTCATGATCTAGGGGCCATCCCATCCTCATTGCATTAGAAAGTGAAGCTACCTTTCAAGGGTGCCACAATCTCTCTATTGATGCCTCGATTATCAAAGTGTAAGTCGATGACAAACCTCTCATTAACATTAAACACGATGAGGATGACGAGGAAGTATGGGGCTTCAACATAGAAGTATTCATGCTTGAATTGGAGGGGTTACCCTTCATTCTTTATCCGATGGCGCACACTATGATGAAGAATCAAGGTTATTTTCCTAGCTTGACTCTAGGTCAATAATCAAAGCTTGTTGCTCCTTTCAAAGACCTAAAGGAAAAACAAAACCTTTTTCGGCTAGGTTATGAACCCTCTAAACAAGAGCTTTGAGAATACATCATTGAAGAAGTGGCCCACAAAGCTGCTAAGGCTAAGGCTCATGGCTAGGTAAAATATAAATTAAAGTCTTACCCCTGACTCTTATAGAAAATTTTTCAAGGAAGGAAAAGAAGATGTCTACAACAACTTCCAGGGACTCTCTTCAATCAAAATCAAGGAAACTTTTACCATGGGATCTAGGCTTTTCATGATTGCTACTTTCTTAAGGATGGTGAACTTGAAAAATCATTCGAGACACTTGAATGTGTTGATCACCAAGCTTTCTCTCTACTATTTAACTATCCAGAGTTGTGACTTTGATCCATCAAGCTAATAATTTGAAATTTGGACATGGTACATAGGTAAAGAAGGACATTGAAGATCACGACCCCTAATGGCAAGAAGCTAAAGATTGTCACTAGAGAGGGCCCGATGATGGATGAATCAAAGGTGTTTGAGTCAGAGTCACGATCTAAGTCTAGGTCAATCTAGTCTAAATGTATAAAGTTTAGGCCCTCATTGGTTGTTTCATCAGGAGAAACACACAAATCCTCCCTTGACATAACCACCTTTAAAATTGAATAACGTTACTCTTTCTATTTATTCCTCTTCTTCAACCTTAATTCCTACCACTAACTACTTTATATCCAATGAATATGAATTTGAAATCATTAAATCAATGGATGAAAATGAAAGTAAAACACCTATAATCAAAGAAACTAAAAAGATTGACATATGTGCCAAACATGATCCAAGGCATGTGCAAATCGTGAAAACGTTAACCCTAAACAAGCTTACAGAGCTAATATAGTTGCTCAGAGAGTACATCAACGTCTTTGCTTGGTCTTATAGGGATATTTTATGGATAGACAGAGATATTGCACATCATACCATTTTGATCCACCCGTGGCTAAAATTGGTAAAATAGAATTTACAGAGAATGAAACCAGACATAATTCTGAAAGTAAAGGAAGAGGTAGAGATATAGTTAGAAGCCGAGTTCATTAAAGTTGCAAACTACCTTGATTGGAATTCAAACATTATACCTATTCTAAAGAAGGAAGGGAGGGTCAGAATGTAAGTTGATTATCGAGATTTAAATTAGGCTAATCCAAAAGATGGATTATAACTATCCCATATTGATGTTTTGGTTTACAATACATCCAATCACGCCTTCATTTTATTCATGAACGAGTATGTAAGCTACAACCAAATCAAAATGGCGGGAAAAGGATATGGAGAAAACTACCTTCATGACTTAATGAGGCACCTACTGGCTACTGCTACATAGTTATGCCATTTGGCCTAAAAACGCAAGTGCCACATATCAAAGAATAGCGACAACACTCCTCCATGACATGCTTCACAAAGAAGTGGAAGGGTATGTCGATGACATGAACATAAAATCCAAATATCGTCTAAGGCACTTCATCGACCTCCTTTATGAAAAACAAACCAGCATTATGGTCATGGAGGAATGTGCCTTTAGAGTGACGTCAAGGGCACTTCATCAGCCTCCTTTATGAAATGTACCTTTAGAGGACGTCAAGCTTCAGAAATGTGCCTTTAGAGTGACGTCAAGGGCACTTCATTGGCCTCCTTTATGAAAAAAAACCAACATTATGGTCATGGAGGAAGATGTTACTCAACTACTTACTAGTGATTGTCTCAATGTTTCGATGTTACTAGTGTTTATGATGTAAGATATTTATCCTTTTTTTATTATTTCTTACACAAAATGTTGTACTTATGTGTTCCTTGGGATAATATAGGGCTTATCATGAGTTGTGCAAGAAAGGAGTGAACTCCATAGGGTTCATGGGCCCTACT
The DNA here is from genome assembly GCA_026401315.1 of Dysphania ambrosioides. Classification (NCBI taxonomy): domain Eukaryota; kingdom Viridiplantae; phylum Streptophyta; class Magnoliopsida; order Caryophyllales; family Amaranthaceae; genus Dysphania; species Dysphania ambrosioides. The sequence goes on along the minus strand of CM048660.1, from coordinate 16,229,376 downwards.
TGGATTTCTACAACCATGGCCACAAATGATATGAATAATGTTGTGTCATATATGGCATGTATAATGGGACGCTAGAGTTTAAAATGATTTATCATGTTCCCTTTCCATGAGAAGTATGAATTTCTTCTTCACGTATTACTAATTTTTCATTTTATAGGCATCACTAGATCCTCCTAGTACTTTGTTTAGAGAAAAGGGCGGTCTATTTTTTTATCCTCTTCAAAAAAAAGAATAGAAAAATTACAATTAAGGAACTAGTGAATTCGTAAGTGTTTAAAAATTTTCATTTGATCTAGTTAAGTCTAGGTTGTACCATTAGATCTTGTACTCTTGTTACATAACCATTTGGTTTTTTTTTTGGATACATTAGAGCTTTTTGATGTCACATAATGACTACTTGGGATAGACTAGGAAACAAGTAAAACTGATTGGTTGAGGTATATATTTACTTTTATATGACAAGTTTATTTCAAATTTTCAGATATATTCATTGATCTTTTTACTCTTCAATTATTTTTTCTTACATATGTGCCCTTAACAGGTGGGAAATACTAAGTGTGGAAACTATGTCATGTGATTTGTCTTCAAAATACTTCAAACACATCATAGTAGTCAAGATATTGCTGGGGCATGTTTTCTAAACTTTCACATATGAATTAACTCAAATGGAGAAGGATCATATATCATATATTGATGGAATTGATTTTGTTTTAGATTCTAATATGATGAAAGAAATGAATATTGGATTTTATTTTATTTGTTTTCAATTGAAGATCATTCTCATCATGGAGGTGGTTAAGTGGTTTGGCCCTTGTATTATATGGTATAGCCCTTGTATTATGACTCTGTTATCAGTACTATTGTTTGTAAATAGGTACAAGTCATACTAAAATTTGGTAATTTACAAATGAACTCTATGAAATTTAAACTCGATCTCTTGCATAGAGTTTGTTGGTGTCCTTACATTATCATGTATTATGATTCTACTTATTTTTTACTAATTAAATTAGTTAAAATTTTATTTTTCAGGCTTTCTCAAGAACAACATCGTACTTTGATGAAGAGTTGAGCAAAATTCAAGAAATTAGAGCGGATTATTTCTAAAACACTAAGTGTATGTTATGGTATATAATGGAAAATGTGATTGTCAATGGTAATCTAGTGATCTATTGGAAATACTTGCATAATTTTGTAAAGCTTAACTTCAATCAATCTAATAATATGTTCTTTGTTTGTACATATATTGTGTCAATGTATTATTGATGAAATATATATTAACCTCTTATTATGTTCTAACTTAGTTAATTAATTAGTAATAAGCTTCATATTATTTATGTTAAAACATTTAAAAGAAAACCTAAATCCAGTATTTCCTTTGGTTAAAAGAAAAATCAAAGTACTTGATACATTAAGTGCTTTAGTTTTTCTTTGAAACAAAGCAAATAATGGTTTAGTATGGAGATTATTTAAATTGTAATTTATGTAGAATTAATTCCTTCGATTCAATGAAAAACCGAAGTACTTAATGTATCAAATGCTTTGATTTTTCTATCAAAGCAATTGAAGATTATTTGCTTAGGTTTAAGAACCGAAGCAATTTTAAAATACTTTCTTCGATTCCTGAACTAAAGAAATTGCTCCTTTTCATAAGTGCTTCAACTATATAACTGTAAAAATAAGTAATTTAAATCAAAGCAATTGAATGATTTTTTTACTAGTATATGGTATATCATCAGCTCTTGAGGCATTGAGGTTGATCCTAGAAAAATCGAGACTACCTTGCTTTGACACTCCCTAGAAACTAAAAAGAAATCAAAAGCTTTTTGGGTTGTTTGTATTACATTAGTCGATTCATTTCTAAGCTCACTATGGTATGTAAGCTGGTGTCCCGAAACATAAAAAAGGATGCACCTAAGGAATGGAGCAAAGATTGCCAAAAAGATTTCAACCAGAAACAAGCTATCTTCTTCTCCTGTGCTTTCTCCAACATTGCTAGGAATTCCTCTTTGCCTATACATCTTAGTTACTGACTTAGTAGTTGGGGCTTGATTATTTGGGCTTGACTTGATTGGGATAAAGTTGTTTGGACTTTAACTTCACCACTATTCTTCCATATCCACGTCAAGAAGCTCCCAAAGAGCATGATTGATTAAGGAGGGTCTTGAATGAACCACATTAGTTTGACTCTCAAATACACTTCCCATATTTTCTTCCTTTCCTCTTAAGAGGTAATGATGTGAAAGCTACTATGAAACTGAACAAAATCTAAGGAAATCACGTTCTATAGGTTGGAATTAAGCAAGAAAATTAGATTCCTAGCTTAAAGGCTATACATAAACATAAAATCAATCAATAATAAAGATTAACTTCCAAAATACTTTATATTATTCTTATTTGGTGATGGAAAACCCATTATATAACCCCCTATTTATATACATGTCTAATCGTATTTGATTAGAACTATGACTCTTTATTTGAATATAATTAAGACTCTTAACTAGTCTATAAGCACTTTGAATTAGATTATAATTTCACTAACCCAATTTAACTCAAACTCTAACTTTTAATATCCAAATTCTATCTAGGTGAATTTAAAATTGACTAAAATACAACTTTAGAACCAAAAATTTAATCTTAATTCGGCCAAATATTAGCTAAGGCTTAAAACATGAAAAACCCTCTAAAGTGAAAGGTAAAAACATGTAAGAAAAATGACTAAGACTCAAATATAAAATTTAATTTGTGTCTTTAGCTACCCAACTCACGCAAGACACTAAACATGAGTTTCCAAGCTTGAACCCTCATGTTTCCAAGAAAATTGGGTCAAATGAGCTTAGATAGATTCGTCCACTCCTAATAACCTTCTTGAGTTCCTCTTAATTCTTTAGATATTGATTCTCATCATTCCCTCCCTCGTGAAAAGAATTTGTCCTCAAATTCTTGTCATCTATGTAAGGAGCTAGATTATCCACATTGAAAGTAGTACTTACTCCCCCATATGAGCTAGTTAAATCAAGAACATAATCATTGTCATCTACTCTCCTCAAGACTTTGAAAGGACCATCTTCCCTTGGCATGAGTTTATTCTTCCTTTGGTTAGGAAACCTTTATTTTCTCAAATACAACCACACAAGATCACCTTCTTAGGAAAATGATGGTTTCCTACCCTTATTTTACTTCTATTTATATTTAACATTCATCTTCCCTATCAAAGAGTTCACTTTGTCAAAATTTACTTTGAATGCCTTTTACCTCTCCTCTACATCATAACATGTGAAGTCCTCTTTAGTAAGATCCACCAAATTAAGTAATGGGAACATAAGGATTAACCCCATAAACAATCTTGAAGGGAGAATGTTTTGTTGTGGCAGAAGGGGTTCTATTGTAAGCAAGCTCAACATGAGCTAGCTTCACATCCCAATCCTTAGTAGTCTTGCTCAACAAACCATGTAGCAAGCTGCCTAGAGTCTTATTAGGCATTTTCGTTTGTCCATTCATTTGTGGATGTTTGGAAGTACTAAATAGCAACTTTGTCACCATATATCTCCATAAGGTCTTATAAAAGTGAGTTAGAAACCTTGTGTCTTGATCAGAAGCGATACTTTTAGGAATTCCATGGAGCCTAACAATCTCCTTGAAGTATAGTTCTATAACATGGATTACATCATCAGTCTTATCGCGTGGAATAAAGTGAACCATCTTCGAAAAGAAATCATCCACTACTATGATTACATCTCGGTTTCTAGTAGTCCTTAGCAATCCAACTAAGTCCATATTCATGCTATCCAAAGAAGCATAAAAAATAGGTTAGGGAGTATATAACCCCATGTGAAAGAAGCTCTTGGCCTTTTTACATGTAGCATAACATTTCAACACTTATTGTACATCCTCAAGCATCTTAGGCCAAAAGAAATATTCACAAGAAGGTTATACATTTTTTGAACACCTAAGTGTATAGCCAAACCACCACTATGAACCTCATGCACCAAAAGCTCACGAATCCCACTCTTAGGCATGGATAAATAGTCCACTTAAAGAGAAACCCATCTTGAGCCACATACACACTTGTTGGGCATGCAAACACATCCTTGAAGTCCATATCTAGACCATAGAGATTCTTTAAGAATTTGTATTTAAAAACCTTAGCTTCTAAAATTGTAAGCTTTGTCTTTTAGATAAAGCATCTACTACAACATTCTCCTTTCCTTGAATATGCTTTGAAGAGAAAGTGAACTCTTAAAGAAACTCCACCCATTTGGCATGTCAAGGATTGAGCTTTTATTGAGTATGAACATACTTCAAACACTCATGGTCTGAATGAAGCACACCTGGTTATAGCCTTAAGCAGTTAGACCAAGGCTCAAGGGCTCGAAGTATTGCATAGAACTCGTTATCATACTTACAATAGTTCAAATCATCTACATTGAGTTTCTCACTAAAGTAAGCTATAGGATGCTTCCCTTACATCAAAATAGCGTCTCTACCTATCCCACTTGCATCTGTGTTGATCTTAAAAACTTTGCCAAAATCTGGTAGTGCAAGAACAGGAGCATTGCAAAGTCTTTTTTTAATGTCTTCAAATGCCCGTTTATGATTATCACTCCATTTGAACTCGATATCTTCTTGAAGAATTTGGTGAGAAGAGAAACAATATCACTGAATAGATCAATAAAATTCCTATAGAAGCTAGCCAAACCATAGAAACTCCACACATCATAAATTTTTCTAGGGTTAGGCCACAAATATATAGAATCCATTTTCAAAGGATCCACACGAATACCATTTCCATCAACAATATAGCCTAAGAAGGTAAGTCTCAGAATAAGGAATATGCACTTCTCCATCTTTCCATATAACTTTTGAGTCTATAAGGCCTTAAAAACTTGCCTCAAATGATCATAGTGCTCATCCTTTGTTTGGCTATAAATCTGAATATCATCGAGATAAAAAACAATAAAATTTTTTAGAAAATGACACAATACCTCATTCATGAAATACATGAAAGAGCTACGAGCATTACATAGACTGAAAGGCATCACCATCTATTCATATAAGCCTACTATAATCTTGAATGCTGTCTTTCAGCCATCTCCTTCCCTAATCCTTATCTGATGATATTGATAAGTCCTAATTATACTCATAATGATTTGGTATTTTAGGTCTTTTTACATGTAGTTTATTATATTTTAGTCTAGTTTAAGTAAACTTTGCTCATTTGTTATCATATGATGCATTAAGGATTTTTTTTATAGTGTTTAGGTTGTTTTTCAGGATAACAAATGTTGTATAATACATTGACAAAAGAAAATCAAAATAAAATAAGAAGTATTTGGAGAAAACAAGTCACTGAAGAATTATCGTCTATTTGCATAACTTATGGACAAGATAAAGCTTTATCCCATGGATGAACAAACATATCTACACAAGAAACAAAAGGTGGTGTGAGTACTAAAAAGCATTGAATCCTTTTAGTCTATCAAATTTCTTAGGCAACTTAATTTCACCATGTCTAAAATATTGAGTAGCCAGAGTGAAAGCAATAGCCATTAAAACAACCATTAGGATCCTTGTTATACCCTTAACACCTCGCATTAAGTCTTCATATGAGGGTTTTGTTTTACCAAAGTCTCTCAAGTAGAGAGCATAATCTTATAGTGTTGACCTCTCTAGTCTCACAAAATCATAAATCAGATGGTTATTGATATGAAGGATGATACCAAGCACAATGGATGTAGCTATTGTCGGCATAGTTCAATTGTACAGTTTCAAAAAGACATATAAATCATAAATTTCAAGCCTTTTGTTCATCTATTGGTTGGTATTAATACATAAATGACACTATTATACATTATAAGATTAAAGTGAGAAGATATTCATTCTTCTTTGTTAATGATCAATGCTAGCACTAGTATATGATATGACTACCTCTTATTTTAGACCAAAGCAGAAATAATATAGCTATGTGTTTGAGCTAGATAGGATATTATTTTAATGCTGAACTTTGATATGGGGAGAACAAAAAAATCATCATGACATGAAAAGATTTAGAGCTGCATGACATACATTGTCATCAAGCTAGAAAAATGAACAATACAAATAGAAGAAATCAATACTACCTAAAATTAATTATTTGATAATTGACTAGTCCATTTGTGCTCAAGTGATTAGATGGCTCATAACTTAAAACACGAAAATAAGAAATCAGGAATTTTGGAAAAATATCAATGTGGTAACCAACCATCCACAATCAAGAGTATCTACGTAATCATTCCAACAACAGATGCAAATAATCACAACAAAATAACAACAAAATGGGAATTAAAGATGAGACAGGATTACCACAAAATGGGAAGGAGATGTCGGGCGGGGTCACATAGTGTCCTTTAGAGGCAGGGGAATTGAAGATGCAAACTGAAATTGGAATGAAAGATGTGAAATTTTGTGGGAGGGGAAGCTAGATAAGGATGGGAATTTGGTGGAAGTGGGGTCGGGGGCGTGGGATGAGAAACATGAATTAAAATTTTTTGTGGAAAACATTTTTAGGGGATAGGTTTATACATATTGTGGATGGAATTTGGGGGTGGGTTTAATTTGGTGGGGTGGGCTTAATTTCTTTAAAATAGGTAATACATGTGTAATGGAAGGAGTGGGGGTAAAATTTTTGGCTATAAAAACTTGCCTCAAATGATTATAGTGCGTATCCTTTGTTTGGCTATAAATATGAATATCATATAGATAAAAAAACAATAAAATTGTTTAGAAAAGGACACAATACCTCATTTATCAAATGCATGAAAGAGCTACGGGAACTACATAGACTGAAGGGCATCACCATCTATTCATATAAGCCTTCTATAATCTTGAATGCTGTCTTTCAGCCATCTCTTTCCCTAATCCTTATATGATGATATTGATAATTACTAATTATAATCATAATGATATGGTATTTTAGGTCTTTTTACATGTAGTTTATTTTATTTTAGTCTAGTTTAAGTAAATTTTTCTCATTTGTTATCATATGATGCATCAAGGATTTTTTTTATAGTGTTTAGGTTGCATGTTTTTCAAGATTTCTATGGACTCAGCATCATGGATTAAGTTTAAGGCCTAAGGAACATAGCTCCAACCAAGTGAGGAACTCAACTCTAGGAGAACTCATGCATAGGATGAAACAAAGGAGAAGAATTAGAGTCAAAAGCAAGAAGACTCAATTGAGTGTGCAGAGGACTGTATCGAATAGAAGCACAAAATTGGGCATAAAGTGGCTTCCTGATGAAAAAGTGAAGACAATAAAGATACTTGATCGAGTGTGCAGAGTATTCGATCAAGTCTCCTCTCTAGCAGCCAATTCTGAAATTATTCAAAATCTGCAGAAAGAAGGATTCGACCGAGTGCCTTGTCATTGGGCCGAATTTTCAGCGAGTGATTTGTCGATTTTTAGCACGATTTTAATTAGTATTAATCAAGGGTTTTTATTAGGTTAAGTAGGAGGTTAAGTAGCAATACTCCTTAGTTTTCATTAGATCTCTAAAATACTCTCAAATTCTCTCTAGAATTATTGCTTGTTCTTAGTTTTGCATTGAAGTTTTCAAGTTGTTACTCTAGTGTTATGGACATCATTGATTTTGCATTATATTCAGTATTTTCGTACTCTAAATCTATTATTGTTATGGTATTAATTCCTTATTATTGCTTTGATATTGTTCTAACATTGATCATGTCTTTTATCATTGCTTGTGTTAGTTTTAGAGTCAATATGCATGAGTAGTTCGTTAATCTAGGATCCCGATGAACCCTATTATGGATTAGATATTTAAAAATCCCAAAACCCAAATATAAATGCATAAATATAATTTTTTTAATCTTTGGTTGGCTTTAAATAGATTAAAAAGCTAGGCGTAGTTGATTAATGGCATTGATTAGGTTTGTAGGGAGAGTCAATTCATAATCTTCATTAGAATCACTAGTTAAGGTGTGATTGATGATCACTAATGTAGACATCATGACCATTAAGACTAATAAGATGTCGTGCTTAATGTCTTTACATCACATGAATCCACGAAAATAGGAAGGATTATTTTAGGAGAAAGCTAATGATACTTGAGACAGATCCTTAGTATTGTTTAGGATGCATTTGTCCTAGGAATTACTTTATGTATTGAATTTACAGTACTGGGATAGAAATCTATATCTAAGTCATACTAGTGGGGATTCGTTGTCCTAGATATTTGTCTTATATTAGTAATCTAGTTTATCAATAATTTGTACTTTAGCTTAGATTAACCTAGTCATTAGTTAGAGTAGACCTCCTTTAGTTCGAGATATTCCTAGTAGAAGTTAAAACTAGCATATACAACATTAGATCCCGATAGCCTCTGGGGATTTTGACCTTACTTACCCGAGCTACAATAATTTAGGTGAATAGGTTACTTTCGATAGGGTAGCGACAACCCAGTGAGATATCCACTTGGAAGATCAATCTTGGAGAATATGGTGGAGCCATAAAGGTCATTAAGCATATCATCAAGTCCATACATAGGTGTAAACATGAAATTGTGTCTCTCCATGTAGCGGTCCGATGACGAAACAACCCTGACAAGCGGACTTAGCTTTGGTCAAGATTGAGTATGTGTGAACCAAAAATCCCCTCAAAGTTGAACCCCAAAAGGCCTCGAACACAAACTCGAGCTCAAGACACTTACCTTGGCCCAAATACAAAATCAAAGTCACACTACAACAAATCCCTTGTTTTCTTGACGCATTATCCTCTACGCTTTGGTTAAAGAGTTGGGGATAAAAATTTCCCCTAAAAAATTAAACCCAAACCATACCCCCAAAAATTTTACCCCCACTCCATCCATTACACACGTATAACCAATTTAAAAAAATTAAACCCACCCCACCAAATTAAACCCACCCCCAAAATTAACCCACCCCCAAATTCCATCCATAATATGTATAAACCTATCCCCCAAAAAAAATTTCCAAAAAAAATTTCAATTCATGTTTCTCATCCGCCGCCCCCGACCCCACTTCCACCAAATTCCCATCCTTATCTAGCTTCCCTTCCCACCTAATTTCACATCTTTAATTCTAATTTCAGTTCGCATCTTCAATTCCCCTGCCTCTAAAGGACACTATGTGACCCCGCCCGACATCTCCTTCCCATTTTGTGGTAATCCTATCTCATCTTTAATTCCCATTTTGTGGTTATTTTGTTGTGATTATTCGCATCTGCTGTTGGAATGATTACTTAGATACTCTTGATTGTGGATGGTTTGTTACCACATTGATATTTTTCCAGAATTCCTGATTTCTTATTTTCATGTTTCAAGTTATGAGCCATCTAATCACTTGAGCACAAATGGACTAGTCAATTACCAAATAATTAAATTCAAGTAGTATTGATTTCTTCTATTTGTAGTGTTCATTTTTCTAGCTTGATGACAACGTATGTCATGCAGCTCTAGATCTTTTCATGTCATGATGATTTTTTTTGTTCTCCCCATATCAAAGTTCAGCATTAAAATAATATCCTATCCAACTCAAACACATAGCTATATGATTTCTACTTTAGTCTAAAATAAGAGGTAGTCATATCATATACTAGTGCTAATATTGGTCATTAACAGAGAAGAATGAATATCTTCTCACTTCATAATGGATAATAGTGTCATTTATGTATTAATACCAACCATTAGATGAACAAAAGGCTTGAAATTTATGATTTACTTGTCTTTTTGAAACTGTACAATTGAACTATGCAGACAATAGCTACATCCATTGTGCTTGGTATCATCCTTCATATCAATAACCATCTAACTTGTGATTTTGTGAGACTAGAGAGGTCAACACCACAAGATTATGCTCTCTACTTGAGAGACTTTGGTAAAACAAAACCCTCATATGAAGACTTAATGCGAGGTGTTGAGGGTATAACAGGGATCCTAATGGTTGTTTTAATGGCTATTGCTTTCACTTTGGCTACTCGATATTTTAGACATGGTGAAATTAAGTTGCCTAAGCAATTTGAGAGACTAATAGGATTCAATGCTTTTTGGTACTCACACCACCTTCTGGTCCTTGTTTACATATGTTTGTTCATCCATGGGATAAAGCTTTTTCTTGTCCATAAGTGGTACAAATAGACGATAATTCTTCAGTGACTTGTTTTCTCCAAATACTTCTTATTTTATTTTGGTTTTCTTTTGTCAATGTATTAAATAACATTTGTTATCCATGGTTGCAGACATGGATGTATCTTTCTATTCTAGTTTTGCTATATGCTGGTGAAAGGACTCTAATATGATCTAGATTATACTTTATCCATCTTTTAAAGGTTACCTTGAGTACTGTTTGAGTTTTCATTAAGAAATTAGTATGTGGAATTACACATAACTTATATTTTAGAAGTGTTAAAATTCTCTTTCTATTCATTTTTTTCAAATTAGGTGGCAATTTATTCTAAAAATATTCTCACACTGCAAATGACAAAGCCACCTCAATTTAGGTACAAGAATGGACAATACATGTTTGTACAGTGCCTTGCTGCATCCCCCTTCCAATGGTATTCAACTGTAACTTTTCTTTAAATCCATTTGTTTAGTGAATTTTTCTATGATCTATATTTCCAGGAGAATCTTATTTTATTTTGGATTCTCAATTTTAGTATTAATGTTAAGATTCCAATTTTGCAAATAATGTGCCAAAGTTATGTTTCAAAATTTAGCTGGCTTATACATTAGTTATCAACCTATTCAAAATGTATAATTAGATGTCATAATTCAAAGCTCTAGTATAGGATTAACGAACTATATAATGACATCTTCTTTAACATAAATGTGCCCCGCTAACAATAAACCATTTTCTAGGCTCCCATTTTCAAATATTTCTGTTTTAGGAGATGATTTCCTTAGTATCTTTATCCACAAGCTTGGTAATTGGACAAAGGAACTTCAAAGAATTTTTAAAGCACATTGTGAGGCCCCAGCACGTGGAAGAAGTGGGCTTCATAGAGACGATGGAACTACAAAGTAGAGGTCTTTTGCTCAACTAGTACTTTTTTCCTTTTAGTGCCTCTAACAAAATATATATAGTCTGAAACTTTTTTCTTTAATTAGTTTGCCGAAGCTGCTAATAGATGGGCCATATGGTGCTCCAGTACAAGACTATCGTAAATATGGCGTTCTCCTCCTTGTTGGTCTTGGTATTAGACAACACCAATTATTAGTATCCTGAAGGATTTCCTTAACAACATAGTCAAAAAAGAGGAGGAGGAAGTGAGTACTTTTTCAACCTCTTGCTAATAAGTAGTTCATAAGGTTGCTCTTATTCTCTAGATGATCAAGACCCTGAATGTTTCCCCCTTTGCTATTCGTTCATTGTGTTTTAGCTTTGTGTTTTCGGTTTCATAATGGATTCGATGGACTCTAGTTAACCTTGCAATGTTTTATAGTCAAATGGAGAATTAAACATGCACATTTTATGTTCTCTATGATCTACTTCTAGTTATGTTTTTTTTTTTTTTGTAGTGAGACATGTACGACTTTCAAGGCGTATTTTCGATTTATGTATATTTAATATGATATATACATTCTCCTATTATTTTAAATTTTTTACTTAATTGATCACTTATTTTTTATTTTTTTTGAAGGTTAAAAATGATAAGTGCGCAACATAGAAGCAAGGATATTTTAATAAGTTTTGACATCGAATTAGCTTCCACCATATATATTATATATATATATATATATATATATATATATATATATATATATAACTAAAAGACTAGTTATGCAAACAATATTTATACCAACCTACTAACTATACGAGTATAGTGGAGTAGGGGGTCGAACCACGAGGACAAAGGATATCAAGACTTCAATTCTTAACACAACCGGACTTTTTGGATTTGGAAACAACTAAAACTAATGACGAGAATATAGATAACAATAAATTACGAGGTAAATCAAATAGAGAAAAACGGGGACAAGATTAGATTCACCCTAGGAATGAAGCTTTCAAAACCGCACATGATAGGTTAGAGAAAATCTAATAATAACTAGCATAGACATCCAAGAATGCGAGAGGAAGTTGGTGATTCCACAAATCACAACGAACGACCTATAATCGCCCTATGTCTCCTAAGGAATGGCAAGACAAGATTCGCATCGGATTTCGAAACTACTTATTATCATCATTCCTACAACCTTAGACAATAAAGAACATAGCTTTTCCTAGGGTTTCACCAATAAAAACCCCTAAGAGAACTACTCACACATATTCATGCTAAATGACATAACGATATTCAATAAAGCAAACAAAACGATCATGAAAAGAAATTAACAAGAAAGAAAGCAAATTAGAAACTATTCTAGTAAACGATAATCATAGAACTAAACATGGAATGAAATAAAGCGAATGAATTCAAAAATAAGGAGTAGATTAATACTCAAAAAAGCTTCAATGCATTATCCACAATCAAAATTTGAATGACAAAACCCAGAACTCGGAGTACAAATGTTGAGAAAACCGAAAACCGAAATCTAGAACTAATTAACTCCAATAGACTTACCTATTTTTTATAGGTAAGTCTGATATATATTATGTGTGCTTGCCAATAGACTTATATATTGGGTTGGATTAGGGTCGGGATGGATCACATGCAAAACGGGCTGGAATGGGCCAAAGAAGACGCAAAATGGACCTAGTCGGGTCGTGCCAAAAAAGATACAAAATGGGTCGGGTCGTCCAAAGAGAATATAGTTTTTCATCTATAAAGGGTGATAGTTTGCTTGCATCAATTTCTATCTTTGGCAGTGGACAATCGGCAAGTAAGTAGAAATAATTCATTATCTGATAGTATTTAGAAGTGTTGGAAACTATTGTCCCATTATTGATCCATTAAGAACCCAATAAAACATAATCCTTTAAAATATCAACCCAATTAAGTATATAATTGATTAAACCTTTTTACAAACAGACCGATTCCTTAATAGGACCCTTCCCATTTCAACATGTATGCTTGCCAAACTTAAGCTTGAACGCCTTGAAGAAGATATATATATCTTCAAATTGTATGTTGGATAGACTTAAGGTTGGTACTTGTATGTAGTTATCAGTGTACTGATATCACATTAGTAGTTAACTTAATTAATTAGTAGGATTTATGATGCTTTCAATCTCCTTTAACTTGGGCTTAATTATAGGTAGCAAGCAAATTAGAGGTAGCTATATAGATTATAAATATCAGAATTCGAGGGAATGTATACTAGGAAAACATTCAATATACTTTGTACAGAGTATTACCTAAAGCGACATGAAAGAAGTACTCTATTAATTTGAGGTTTTACGTCTCATTAGTTTATTCAGAGTTATTGAATGGATTATGTGAAAGACTAAAGTCAGTGAGTATCACATTCATGTGACTCTTGATGCAGAAAACTCTCATTCTCTTTTGCAAGAAGTTGTAATAGTTAATTCCACAAGCTAATTAAACTTGTCCAAGTCGATTAGAAACATAAAATACAAAATATTTACAAACACTTTTGTACTCCGAGTTCCATTCGGCCTTCCCAGTGACCATGGAAAATATATTCTGAGGAATGTCCATCATTCGACCGAATCTCTCTTAGATTCGGTCAAATCTGTACCATTCGGCCGAATGTCCCTTAGATTTGGTCGAATCTAAGACCATGCACTCCTCTTTTCACTTCTGATCCTTTCTGAACTCCGTGGGATCTTCATGAGTGACTTGAAATGTTTGCCCAAGCTATGATACACGTGTCTAAGGGTATCAAAGGCTCGAATGCGTCGCATTTCACCTCGAAATCATCAAAAATACCTGAAATGATCTTAAGACAACTCAAAGACAAGATCAAGGTGAAATCAAGCGTAATATGTATAAAATCAATATGAAACTACGAGACTTGACACTAAAACAAGGTAGTAAATGTGCTCTAAAATGAGCACATCATTTCACAAGAATATTTTCCTTATGAACATGAGCTACTAAATGTTCTATAATAATCCCGATTGACTTACAATAATCATTAAAAGTTTGGAATGTAAATTCCCCAGCACTATTGAGTCTTATTCTCTTTATTGTGTGATTTGGGAATTAAGCTATCAATCTAATTATCTAAGCAAGTAATATAAAAAATGCAACATTTCTACTTGTTAAGAGACTCACATGAAACAACATGTTGATACATCAATCAATACCATAAAGTATCAAAATGGTATACATGGTGGATTAGTTGGTCCACAAAAATCTTCTTGTGTTCTATATAAAAAAATGGTGGAGTTTTAATACAAATTTTATATATTGATATTTTTGTTATCAATTTGTCAAGTGAGAAAACAAAACATGGCAGTTCATTTGAATAGGGAATTCTAAAGTTCTTTATCGAATGTTTAATTGAATGTGATATAATCTTTGTGCATCATTGTAGGGACAGGATGACCAAAGCGTTCAAGCCACAAAATAAGCAATTTTTTATCATCTAAATTTTGATATAGTTGTTTTAATTGGACGTATATCAATACGATATAACCCTGGAAATTTCTCATAAATATATTTCTTGCCACATTTTTCTACTATAAGGCATATGAACTCATTTTGATCCATAATCATGGTTTCTAAATAATAATAAATTTGATGAAATCTTTGAACTTATGAGATTTCTTCGAGTTTTTCTCGATTTTGACGCGTCGTTAATTATTAGCTTTGTTCCACTTAGGAGTACAATGCAAGATTTTTTATATCCTTTTATTAGCCTTGTTGTCCTAAATATGGTATTTTCATTTACTTGAAACATTTTTAATTTTGAAAAATATTTTTTTGTCTTTCAAGATAGTGTGCATTGTTCTACTATCCAAAAGACATTGACAATTGGAAGTAATTTTTCACATAATTATATCTTTATAAATGTATATGAAACTAGTTTTGATAAATTGAAAAACACACTTTACCAAAATAAAATGGATTAATTGACCGCATTAATCTAACCTTTGCACGATTTGTGGATATTAATCCAACCTTTTATTTATTTCTGATTGCACCTACCTTTAACTGATTTTTGCTTCCACTAAACCTGGTCCAATTATTACCTATGATAGAGGGTCACAAACAGGTAACTCTCTTTAAAAATATTGAAGGAACTAAATACCGTTGCAGGCATAAGTTCTTCACTGTCTTCACTCTTCTTCGTCTTCACTCTTCACTCCTCACCCTTCTCTTCCCTATCCTTCTTGCTTCGAGCTAGTTCTATTGGAAAATGGTGGAAAATGGTCATGAGGGTTCTGTTGTGGCTTTTGAGGGTGGTGGTGGTGGTGTAACTAGTGATGAAGAATCAAATGTTGACGAGAGGAATTTTAGTGAAGATCATGTGCTCCCTAGTGTCACTGGTGATGCTGTAACAAATGAGTCTCAAGACGAGTGGTTTGTAGATGCACCTTTGAATGTTAACGAGATTGAAGATGTAGAGGGTAATGATGATACTGTTGACAAATCTGTTGTTTTGGATGTGTTAGAGAGAAGAGATGTTGGGACAATGATTCAAGATGATACAAGTGCTAATTTAGCTGAGTACGTGAAAGATATAATAAACAATGGAGATGTTGATCGTGTGAATGAAGAAATGGTGAGTGAATTGGAGGATGCTTTAGCTGGCATTTCTTCTAAGGGTGAAAAGGAAAAGCTTGAAGAAATTAAAGAAACTGTAAGTGAGAATTCAAAAGGTGATAGTTGTCTTGACTCAAGCTGCATCAGCTCCTCCTGAGGGCCCCAATGACACTCTGTCTAATTAAAGTTAATTAAGTAGCCACATATAAATTAAATTTCCTTTGCCACATCAGATGATTATCACTTGTTGTTCCGGTCACCCGTAAAAAGGTTTAGTGAAAGCAAAAATCAGTTAAAGGTAGGTGTAATCACAAATAAACAAAAGGTTGGATTAATATCCGCAAATCGGTCAAAGGTTAGATTAATGCGGTCAATTAATCCAAATAAAAAATAAAAGTAGATAACTAAAAAAAAGGAATATGAGTAAAATGCATCAAAGAAAATACAAATAGGAAAATAAAAGCATTACATCATACTAGTTAATTGAGTTAATTATTTTCTCCATAGTCAAAATCATTTCTAGTTTCATTGTTGTCCATACACAATTTAAACACATCAAAGTTGGGCACAGTTTTATATTCTTCATTGACAAAATTAACTTTTGCACTTTTTTCCTTTTCCTTTAATGAAAGCTTTATACATTTCTACCAAATGTTTAGCCGTACGACAAGTATGTCCCCAAAGACTAGTCATGCCGCATCTATAGTATGTGTCTATCCCTTTCCGAGGGGGGCTTGCTTATATTTTTCTAGGTGATGCCTTTTACTTTTATTTGGCTACTATTTACGGGCACGAAGTGACCTCTACCACGTCCACGCTCATGCCCACGGTAATTTCCACATCCTTTACCACAACCATGGAATTTTCCACATCCACCTTTATGAACGACATTTGAATTTGAAGGGTCTGAGCTTCCTATTGCATTTGTCTCATCAAATGCCATAGACCTAATTGTCCAAAGGTTGTGATTCTTCAATCAAAGATCATAATTCTTCTCAACAATACTAAGATTAGCTCAGAATATTTCTTAAAGCTCCTTTCAAGGTAATGCTGTTGCAATATAGTATTTAGAGTATGAAAAATAGAGAATGTTTTTTCTTTTATTTCCTCTTATGTTACAATGTAATCACAGTATCTCAATAAGGTTACAATTTTAAATAATGTGACATTATAGTCACTAAGAGTTCTAAAATCTTGGAACCTTAGATTGGTCTAGTTAAATTGAGCTTTGAGAAGAAGCACCCTTTTGCGATGCCTATACCTTTTAGTTAGGTTATCTCACATTTGTTTTGGGACTTTCATTAATAGCTAGTCAATTTTTAAACTATCATTTAATTGGTGTGTCAGTAATACGGTGGCCTTTACTTTCTCCTGATTGGTAGCAGTTTTGACCACTTTTTGTGCATCTTGTTCTTGTCTTGATGCAATACAGATTTCTTTAATAGTATGTTCTAGGCCTTGAGCTTTCAAATTCATTTGGTCGTCAACCTTCCATTCTAAGAAAGTATGTTCATATAAGCTTAGTATGTTGAATTATTTTTTCATTAAACCTCTCATTTTAACTACAAATAATTGAATAATTATTAAGTTAAGTAAATAGTCATTATAATAAATTAATCATATTTATAGTAATAAAATATTAGTATATATTATCCTTTTTATTCTTTTCTCCCTATTATTAAGAATTATAAATAAATTAGTAATAAAGTTACAAATGATGATAAATGTCAATTAAGTAAAATGAGATAAGTAAATCAATATACTATATAATGATGATAATATGATACATGGGATAATAAAAGTATATAATAACAATTGCTTAAGATCTACCAAATAATAGAAACTGAAGTACAAATATAATTATATGCACTTTAGTACTAATTAACGAGAAAAACCCATGCTACACTTGTAAAACATTGAAAATTGTTGTTGCCAACAAAACCACTAATGTCATTATCAAAACCTTATCCACTTTAATTTCCTATTTTTTCTTCAAAATTGAAAGTGGGATGAGGAGTTGGATTGTCAACGGAAAATATGGTGGTTTAGGGAAGATGCGAAATTTTTTTGGTTTTTGGATAAAAAAAGTAGAATAAGATAAGATTGGAGTGTTATGGTAAACATAATTGGGAAATTCAACTTTTATAGTAGTTTACCTCAACTGTATTATATAATGTGTTATAGTAAATTATCATATAATATTTCACTAAGTAGTCAAATATTTATTATGAAAATAAAATAAAATTTATAAAGTTGTTCATAAAAGAAGAAAAAAGGATATCAAATAATCCTAGTTAGTCTATGTAGATAGGCTATGGGGAAATAAAATCAAGTATTATTGGTATTCTATGCATGAATATATTGACGTACAAAATATGCAACCATTCAACATAATTGTATAAATTTTATTCTAGCTAGGAACACTTACAAGAAATTATATAGTATGTTCATAATAGTGTAGTATACCCTAATAGTAATTATGGTAGAAGATTAACTCTAGTGTTATTACATATATTTGTATTGATAAGGAAAGAAGTCACTATACATAAAAGCTATATTTTCATTACCATGCATAAACGTAATAATGGTAGAAAAACTATTATTCTAATGTGAATATATGTGCATAAAAAATAGTAGTACACAAAAGCAAAAATCTACATAATATATGCATGCATTCTATTATTTTACAAGTTACTTCTACATAACATGATGTATTATGAATAAAGAATATAATATTAGCTGTATAAAACATGAAATGCAAGTAAACATTTAAAATTATACTTTGCGTAAGTCATTTCTATGTTGGTAAAAGAAGATTATGTAGAACTTTTTTTTAGTTTCTGATATGAAAGACCCCAAATATGGGCAATTGTAGAGCATAAACTTCAAAATTATTTTGTAAAAAAACTTTTATTATGTATAAGAAAAGGTATAAATTTACCTTAGAAAAAATCGTGTTGATAACGTGTTGTGAAATAAGAAGAATACAAGCTTGTAAAAATAGAGAAAAGTAGTTTTTACTTATGTAACTTGTGCATTTTATAATGAGTAATTGCACCTCTATTTATACTAATAGAATTTATTATATACAAAAATCTAAAGTTAATGTCAACAATATCAACAATAGATAATTTTATTCATACATAAGTGTAGAAAATATAAGTGTATTAAATAAATGTAGAAGAGTATTTTAGTTAATTAACAAAGGGTGACATTCACTGTTTAATATTATGTCACAACAATATTATATTTCACTCTTGCATAGTTCAAAGAAAGCACAACAATATTGGGACTTTCGAAAAAGAGGTCAAAGAAAAGAAAAATGTAGGTGACTGTACGTCTCATGTTTAGAGGTGTACACATAACCAACCAAAAGTACAAGCAAACTTATCGAGGGGAGTGGACATTATGTTCAACAACTCATAATTAAATGGTACTTGTTTATCAAGCCGAACAGTCATTCTCATTTGATCCTTTTATATTGCATTCAAGCCTTCCAGGATTCAACTACTACTTCAACCCATGTTCCAATGGAGTATTAATTATGAGATTTGATCTGATACTCATATTTGGCTCATTTGATACATAGTCGTATATTCATATACATATACGTTTAGTAGATGAGACTAATTTAGTTGGTTAAAATTTTTAGAGAAAAGTATACTAATATTGAATTTTATCTATATTTTTTGTCATCTTATCGCTTGTAATTTTCTTTACACTAAAAATATATTCATACCCATTAAGAGTGCATTTGATTCGCAAAGTGGTATGGGTTTAGATTTAAGTGAGGATGATACCATGGTGACATGGGTTTTGAATAGACCTGTTCAAATGGGTGGAAGCCCGTTAAGGGCCCTTGACCGACCCGTTTGTAAAAGGGTCTAATCAATAATGGGCTTAATGGGTCGGTCTCTTAAAGGGTTATGTTTTATTGGGTTTTTAATGGGTTAAGTCGGGTCAATAATGGACCTATAGTTTCCAAGACTTTTAAACACTATAAGATAACGAATTATTTTCACTTACTTGCCGATGATCCACTACAAAAGATTGGAAGTGATACACGTAAATTATCCCCCTCTATAGACAAAAATTATACTCTCTTTGGACGGCCCGACTCGGCCCGTTATATATTTCCCTTGGCCCGACCTGTTTAGCATCTTCTTTGACCCGACCCGTTTTGCTTGTGACCCATCCCGGTCCTGACCCGCCCTAATGCACAGGTCTAGTTTTGAATCACGTGGGGAATGAAACCAAGGTGATGAGTTTGGAATTTTATACTTTTTTTGGCAGTAAACAAAAGAAAACAAATTACAAATCCTTTCTAGCTTTTGTAGCTAGATTGTGGGCATTACTAACTAAGATTCTTGAAACTTTAAAGCAAGTTAAAAAACGAGAACTTTGAAGCCTCCAAAGCGATATCTTCCACGAGGTTTCGAAGTTCCTTGGGAGAATTGGTGTGGTCTACAAAGCATTCCACTAGGAAAGATATATCTGTTATAAGGAAACAAGTTTGACTTATCTTACGCAGTTCTTTCATACCCTTCCAATCAGCGAGAAGTTCTGTATGGAGTGTCGATAATGCCCAGACCCGTTCTCCTCCTTTATTTCTACCATCATTGCTATAAATGAACCAACCTTTTCATGCTTGGATGGTCCATATATTTGATTTATTTCCTAAATGAAAATATTCCTTCTAAATGGATACCTAGAGAAAAGGTATGAGCCAACATCACCCCCAAAGATTTCTAAATCTAATACCTTATAGGTAGAGTTGTCAATTTTCAACCTGAACCGTAAACCTAATTATACTGACCTGACCAGATCTAATCCGAGTAGCTTTATAACTCGAAAGGAGAAACTCGTAATCCAAACCGACCCGATCCGAATTCAACCCAAAAACCGATTTAACCCGAAATATACCCAACCAAAACTCGACCTACTCCAACCCGAATATCACTAGATTCGTTAACAATCAACACAAAAGTAAACCGATTAGTATTAACATGAACCCGATTCAATCTGACAACAAAAGGCCTAATTGATAGCAACTTTTAATTCTGTTGAAGAAGACATGTTCAAATCAAAACTATTGTGGATAAGATTGAGAGTTATAAGTCCAAAGTACACTACTATGTAGAATAACATGAATTTACAATTTGATCGATCCAACGACTAGATCCTACTAAGCCCTTCCTATCAAAGTAAAATCACGATCCTACACAATACTAATCAAGCATATAACAACAACTAAAGAATCCTGAACTTAATCTAACTTGTGAAATGCGATTTACAACGTAATTGTAAAAATGTAAAATAATCATGAATCAAACCTAATTATCTCAAAAAGGCCCGAAATAAACTGTATTAACCCATCTAAATTGGACTTAGTCTAAAGTTGAGCTAAATCCTAAATAAATTGTCCTAACCCGTTTAAACTCGAATAGTTCAAACCCAAACCGCTCAAACCTAAGCCATGCAAACCTGAATTGACCAAACCCGATCTGAACCGATTAAGTAAATAATAGATTAAATCCGTTACGATTATTCACCCGACTTGCCCCAAACCGACCCTAGAGTAATTAAATTAATAACTCGTTTCAATCCAATCCGATAGTGTCGAATGCGTTAGTACCGACCGAACCCGTATCGATAACGCGAATCGACATCCCTACTTGTAGGTTTGAAATATGAAGTTAAAACTTATAATTTTGATGTCCAAACACTTAAATTTGTATTTTATTGTTTTTACCACCAACACTTCTAAAAATACGATTACCAATACACATTTAAACCAATAATATCTCTAAGTATACATAAGTAAAAATTATAAAAAAAATAAATATACTAAAATTATCTATCAAAATGAATCTAACAAAATCTCACATAACTTTATTTTCTTTTTACAAATAATTCACAAAAAATCAAAGTCAAACTTATAAATAATACAAAATCAAAGGCTTATCCATTCTAAACCTATATGTAGGTTTTAAACTCAGTTAATATTTGGCATTATTTTGCATATAAACATGTCCTTATAATACATTACACATCAAACCGACAAACATAAAAGCTAATGTCTAATTGTTTATGCACTCTAAACTTTTAAAAGAATAATACAAATCAAAAGTTAGACCCCAAGACATTCGAGTTTACACATTTGCCCTTTCGTTGACACCATAGTATTTGGATCTCATCTCAATCATAGTACTTCGTATGTATATAAACTTTCACCGACAAAAAGTAAATGAAGAATATGAATTTGAACAATATATTTGATTACATCAACTAAGCAAGTACCCAGATCACAGAAACAATTAAAGAACCTAAAAATGCTGAAAATCCGAGAACTGGAGATGAAGTAGAAGGAGTTGGGATTGACCCGAAATTTGGTTTATAAGAACCATCAGCAGAATCTGACATTGCACTTGGACCTTCTGATGGTGGGTAAACAATAGCTCCACCTCCAGCAATCGAGATTTGAAGCTTCTGCCCTTTTTGGCAGTGCCCTTCTTCTCCACTTGTGAAGTAGAAGTTTCCTGGTTGAGTTACATTGAACAAAGAGTTTCCATCATTCATGAACAAGATTGGATCTTTGAGAGTGCAGTGTTTGTAGGCTGTTGGTGTTACTTGTATTACTGAATCCTGGCTTGGTGGGTACAAAAATACTGCATTTCACATCATTTATTAGTATTAGTGAAAACCAATCCCCTAACCAAAAAATGTATGGATCATATAGTAGGAAAATATTGTCCATTGCCAAATATAGAGGATCATGCCCTGTTTACATTAGTCAGGACATATAAAGCATGGTATCTTTCTAGGAGCAAATGTATGATGCCAAAACGAATTGGCATTTGGTTGTGATTAGATAAAATATGAAAACAAAAACAATAAAAAAAAAAAAATATATATATATATATATATATATGCGTAGACAAATCTGTGTTTAAGAAGAGAGATGTATAGACTTACAAAGAGAATCACCAACTCTGAAAACAGTTTTATTGGACCATTTGACGTAGACATCAGGATTAGCCGCAGTAGGGATGTTCCATGATTCTAAGTCACCAACTTTGTGCTGAAAACACCAGACTTTGGCTTGCAATAAAATCAGAAGCTGAAAAGTGTGAAGGAAAAATAGGCTTCTTGGACTGCTTAGATTCAACATTTTTCTTGAGCTCTCAACAGACTACAGTTTGCCCGAGATTCCTCTCTCAATCCTCTCGTGTTTGCAGCCCCTTTCAATTTTATAAGAAAGGTTTTGAAGGAAGAAATCTTATGTTACTGTGCGTGCCAGCGAGTGGACAGATTGGTATCTCAAAAGAAGACAGTGCTGGTGAGTTCATTGTCTAAAATACCCTTCATCTTGCAATGGGTTAATTCTGGTTATTTTCTCTTACTCCATCATTCCCTATTTATTTGCTCCATTTACATAAACTTACTTTATTAATTTTTTATTTTAAAAACTGTTGAAAGAGAAATTGGGCATGACCATATATTATTATTGTGAAAATAAAGTCGATTAGTAAGTAATCCAACCTTATCCAATAACGAAATAAAGCAATTTTTCAAAGACAAATTAATATAGAATATGGGCCAATTTTTTAGGAACTGAGATAGTATATAGTTTGACT
The DNA here is from genome assembly GCA_026401315.1 of Dysphania ambrosioides. Lineage (NCBI taxonomy): Eukaryota > Viridiplantae > Streptophyta > Magnoliopsida > Caryophyllales > Amaranthaceae > Dysphania > Dysphania ambrosioides. Next base: position 16,206,114 of record CM048660.1, on the reverse strand, counting down.
TGAATAGGTGGATAATTTAACTCACAAGCCGAGCCAAAAAAAACTCACTCGAGCTTGGCTTTGTTATCACCCTAACCATGTAATTAGCATATGCTGATGGAATAAGAGAGTAATGCTAATTACCGGACAAGAGTGGACGGTGGGGATTTGAAGTGTGTTTTGATTTGTGTTTCTATGTCGAAAGATCAGATCTAGTGGAAATGCATCAGGACTATAGGAGTGCTAGGATAGAAAAGGACTTTCTAAGACTGAAGAAGCTAAGATTGGAAAACAATAATTGATATGCTAAATAATAGCACATGGGCCAGTTGGGTTAGCACCCTTCGAAACAGCAAGCTAACATGGGATATGATTGGCAAGCAAAGAAAGGGATGCTCATTTCAGGGAGATCAGGACTTTGAAGTTTCAAGTTAACAAGACTACATGGGAAAACTTTTCTTTCCATTCATATATGCTACACCTCTTAACCAATCCACACTTCACTTAGGTTTATCACGAGCTAAATGTTAGGTGCAATCGCGAACTAGACACTGATGAAGATCCTTTCATTCTGCAATGCAACCTTCCAGACACTTCTAGACCAAGCAAGGAATACTGATAGAAATAAAATTTCGGTAAGCATATTAGTCGACATGGTTTGTGTATGATGCCTAACTTATCTTATTCAATAAGGTTTGCGTATGATGCCTAACTGTACTATTGCCCAAGGCAAAGGGGATAAGTTGGTGAGTAAACAATAAAATTCGGAAAAAATACTAGATCTGTGGCTTTCATACGACTTCATAAAAAATCATTTGATGTATATTTGCCTACAAGGTCTGACTAGGAAGATGAAGTCAAGTACTCAAGTCTAAGGAACATTACGTTGTTGACATAAATTTTGAGTAAACTAAAATAATTTGAAATTTTCTTCCTGCGCTTAACATATTTCACTTCCTCACTTCCGTTACATCTCTTCCACCAATCTTACTCCACTAATTTCTCCTATTGTTTTCTTCATTATCAAATACTCGTATTTTTAATTCATTTTTTTTAATTAGGGAGAGAGTGATATTTGCAGACTTTGGAGTAAATTTTCCGATTATTGCACATGGGACTGTGGAAGTACTAATAGTAAACTTTCACTTTCACAATCTCCAATACCCAACTTTAAATTTTTATCTCTAAATTTGTAAGGCAAAAAATTATGAAAACTTAATATTCTAAAACTTTACATTGAGATACATCAAACAAAATCTTACTTGAATATATTATTTCTTATAACATAATGAGAATTCGTGGTCAAAATTTTCAAACTTTGACTTCAAATAGCAGATTGGGACAATTTTTTTAGTAAATGAGGGAATAACAATGAAAAGACAATAATGAGCAGCCACAGTGAAGCACTTAGTACAAAGTACCACAGTGAAGCACTTAGTACAAAGTACCACAGTGAAGTACTTAGTACAAAGTACAACAAGAAACACATTGCTGTACCATTTCAAGGATAAATAAATTGTAAGAAGCGCTTGGTATAAATAAATTGTAAGAAGCGCTTGGTATAAAATATGGGGCCGTAGACAGATTCCCTAAGGGTTTCATCAATATCTTTACTTCTATAAATACATAGGCATACACTAGTACTAGTAACTAATTAACTGCCATGAACTCACTTTGGCCATGAACTAGGCAAAGATTACAGAAAAATATCATAGAAGAATCGGAGAACTGCTATCTGAAACTTCATCTACTCATGCTTAATGACGTAAACTACTAAAAATAAGATCACTTCCTCGCCGGCTCGCCCAGTTACCACCACCTGTGCGATTTTGCCACTATATCTCTGACAGGGTCACAGCACTAATAGCAGTTATTGCAGCAATAAGAGAGAATCCAACCTTAACCACAGCATTAAGTGTAAGCTACCTGACCACCATCTTTGAAGAAATACTCCATAAAAGAAAACCTTAATTCTTAACAAAAAATAGGTAGTTTGAGAACATCGACTTGCCCAAACTTCATAAATTATCAGTAAATCATGCATTTAGTGGCTCGTCTTCCAGGTTCCTCTCCTTCAATGCTGTCCATTCTTGTGGCTCTACAGAAAAATACATCCTCAATTACTAAAGCTCTAAGCATAAAAGTCAAATTCAAACTACCAAGTTTTCACTTCAAGATTAAAATCAACAAGTCAAATGACCCGTGACCAGTGACCAGTTGACTGCCATCAACCACTGGAAACAGTGACAGGAAAAACTTGAAACAACCATCTAGGCTCAATTTAAACAACATAACTCACTTGATCTTTGATTTTCGACAATAACCAAAAGCCGCCTTTGCAATATTGATGCCACAAAGAGGAAAATGGAACACATGCCGAACATGACTGTTATGGGGAATGCTTCAACCTGAACAAACACAATAAATTCTTTTAGCGGCCACCTTCAGGTCAAATAAATGACAATTGAGAAACAGAGGCCCAACTTACATTGTACAGCACAACGCATACAAATATATTTAGAGGTATGCGGAAGAAATTCATAATTGTACTTCGTGCCTCTTCGGGAATGTACTGTGATCTCATCTTCATGATTGATGGCCAGAATATCCCCACACATGCCTCAAATATGCAGAAACCAAGGAGCTGGATATAGCCACCAAATGACATGCCCTTGCCTTTTACCTTGGATGGTGCTACAAGGACCTTTTTTGCAAAAACATAGTGACAAGTAAGGTAAGATACATGCACATAAGGCCATCAAATAAAATCCCTTATGAAAAGCAAGCAGGAGTCCAAATACAAGACACGTCAAGAAAAACATACACTGGTAATAATTGGAAGCATGAGCGAAGCAGATGAGATGGTAAAGACAATCTGCATATAACTCTCAACTTTAGCGTTACGGGCTAACAATCGCGATGCAATGGAACTTCCCAACATTGAGGCCAACATGAACGTTGCAAATATGAAACCATGAGGAATTTCTTCATCATTTGGGCTCAAAGCAGGAGTCCACAGAAACACAAATGTGTACATGGAACCTTCAAACAAGGACTGTATAGCACCCAGCAATGCAATTTTCTCATCTGTCACCACATAAGCAGATATATAAATCACTATCCAATGAAGAAAAGAGGAGCAGAAGAACAATAAAAGCAGGTTCCCAAATCTTTGTCATTTCTCTTTATACAAGTCAAATTAATATTAGACAAAGTTCCTTCAGAAAAATAGTGCTTCATTCACAATACCCCTAACTCTTTCACAATCTGAATAGAATATCTATTGGCATTATGTCCTAAGAGCAAGGCACAAAATGAAGAATACCCTATGGTGAATCATGTTGAGAATACGAGGATTAGGGTTTATGAAGGACTCAGTTAATAATGTGAATTTAGCAGAAAAAGAGATTCTAGATATTACGTATGTAACCAGATCTTGACAGGGAGAAAGGTTCTTACAAAAGATATAACAAGTAACTAAGGTTTGCGCTCCATAAATGACTAACTTAGGATGTGTTCTATTTGGCTAGTTTTTACTTGTTTTCTTGATGTGATCTTACTAAAACCTATTTAGTTATAAATTTTCCTAATCTTTTATAATAAGATCTTGTCTAATCTTTTATCTTGAAATAGGAGGGGTTAGGTCTCCAAAGGCCATGAAAACGAGCATAGGATCTAATTATAAGAGATAAGAAAATCGATTGAAATGAATGTTTACATTCAACGTAGATAGTTTCAATTAATCACTCCTAGACCCTCATATAACCCTATTCGATCTAGGGTAACCACATTAAGATAGTCCGTCATCGGGTCCGCAAATGTCCAAAATGGCCAAATTATGAAGGTATAAGACACCATTTTGTGATATTTCTGAATTTATTTTGAAAAATGTGATATAAGTGTTAGGTGCCCTAAACAAGCCTAGAATCCAATCGTATGAGTATTGAAAATCAATTTGAATGGATGGTCAAAGTCAAAATATATGGTTCCAATCAATTATTTAAATTTGGTCTAACAAATTGCAATTTAAGTGATCATTACATCATTAGATTATTAGCTGCTGACACTCTAGATGACACAAAATGACATATTTTGGGCCAAATTATATGCACATGAATATCATTTAGAAGAGCAATAGTCGGCAGTAAAAGGAAGTATTTTCAAACAAAGAGGCCAACTCTACATGAAAGACTTCCTTTCTTCCCCTCAGACTCAACTGCCCCTAAAAGAAAATTTATACATGAATAAAGCTTCTACTATAATAGGCTACAATGACAATTTAAAACCAAGAAAAATTTGCTAACACACCAGTCACAACTGCCACAGTGAAATATAGCAATTTGGGGTGTGTAACACTACCATCCACAAGCCACTTGCACACAAAACTCTTTCACAATGAATGACAAGAGTTGATCATAATTGACTACAATGCATTTAAATTAGAGAAAATGACACTATTTAAGCAAAGTTCAATCAAAAATACTATAGACTACATATATAGATGGAAGAGCTAAAAGCAACTTACCAGAAGCAATAGCAACAGCAGCACCCTTAAACTGCATGAGTAAATCTTTACTTTCGGAAGAATCCCCAAAGTTTTCACCCCACGAAGTTAGTATGATTATCATACCAATTACAAGGAAGATGGATGCAGCATCAAATGGAGCTACAGCACCCAACCCAAAAGTATCAACAAGCAGATTCCCCAGTAACCCAGATAAAATGGCAACTAGACCATTGCCAAAGAAAATGGCCTTGGAGAAAGTCAGAGAAAGCCACTGCTGTTCAAATCCTTTCTGCAAAAACCACAATAGGGTTAAGAATACAACACAACAATAAGAGAAATAGCTATACATTAGAAGAAAGTACTTCATGTAGTTTAAAGATTATACTCACAGTTTCTTAGTTGACTATCAATAAGAAATACAAATATACAATTGCAAACACACTTCCCACCAGAAAACATAGTTGGGATACCTCTTTTTCTCAGAAAATCTAAATACATGCATGTTTGAATATTCTGTCCATCTCCCCCTTAAAGTTATGCTTATGTACTTGTTATAACCAGGCGCTTAAGTGGAAATACAAAGTAGCGGTCCATTTGCCGTAATTAATCCTCACCTTATTGTGCTCTGCAACAAGCCACGACTCAAAGGCCGAAAACAGAAGGGAAGTGGCAATGCCTCCCAAGATACGCCCAACCATCAAAATTCTGTATTGTGGGGAGTGCTTGGTCATACAGCTCAAGATATAAGTAATACAGTACGTAACACAAGCCCTCTTACGACCCCTGAAAAAACCACCGAGGCTAATTAGTCAAAAACCATCAACAAGCCTTACAAAACACCTCCACATCATCAACGTGGGTAAGAAAATCATACTGTTTATCAGCAAGGGATCCAACAATCGTCCCGAACAACATGGACGATCCAAATCCGGCAATAAAAAGCTGCCCAATATCTCCCTTACCAAAACCATAGGTAGTGTACAGATAATACACATATGGACCTTGTAGCCAATCCCCAGCTGTGTCATAAATTCCAATATTTTATAATCAGCTCAATTAATACCTCAATTCACCTTAGATTAAAATATTAACAATATAATATATCCCCAAAATCTAATCAAAGGAATGTCTGACCAATTTTAACGTTTTAAATAGTATCACACAAATACTCAATCATAGATCCAATGCTACAATAATAATGAGCACAGTATAACTCAAAGCAGAAAAAAGAAAAAAGAAAAAAAAAAACCTGTTCCAAAACTTACCCAATTTCATAAAACGATTGAAACTTTATATTATAAAAGATCAGATCGTGCCAAAAAAAGAAAAGTGGTAATTGAAGGGAAGTGAAAAGGGGCAGATCTGAAGGAATTAGAATGATACCCATCATCAGAGAGTAAACAAGCAGATAATTGTTCTTGAAAGTGTTGAAAGCAGCGGACGTATTGATGCGATCTTTGCTGGTTTTGCTGAGCTCTAATGCAGCAACAACTGCTGCCATTGCTCCGAACACCAGAATATAGAATATCTCCATTGTTAAACCAGTGCTTCTTCTCTTGATCTGATTCCTGCAATTCTGGTGCTGCTTTTACGAGAGAATGAGAACGGGAATGGGAATGGGAATGGGAATGGAAATGGGAATGGGAATGGGCATTTATTGAGGAAGTGAGAGTGAGTGCTAAGATGAAGGGAAGAACCGGCTATGCCAAACCCGTAAAAAAAACAACGAATCCCATCAAAAAAACACTTGACTCTGATTAAGAGATGGATCGGATTTGGATATTATATTATATACGACCCAATTGTAATCTGAATCCGAGAGTCCGATATGAATGAGTAGTATTAAGCCTAGTATTAAAAAAAAGGACTAAATATAATAACCCAAATAAATAAATAAACCATGTTATTTGCTCATGTTGTATAAATTTTTTTAATTCATTTTATATGTTATAAAGGAATTATAGTATTAGTAATGAAATTAACAAAAAAATAGGTAAGAAAATATTAATTTTTGGATCGAAGTCGAAGGTCCGATGGATCGGATTCAGATCCCAAATTAAAGTTCGCGAACTTGTCGGATCGGATTTGGATTTTGGTGGATCCAGTCCGACTCCGATCCATTGTCATTCCTATGAAGAACGGAGGGGTGTAAAAGGCAAAAGATGAGCCTATTTATTTTTGTAATATTAATGGATTTTTTTCTATTTAAATGAAAATTATTTTAAAAGAGTTATGTTGTTGCTTCATAAATAATCATCCTTTTGTAATTGTTTAATTGAATAAGATGCATTAAATGATTTTATTGTCAATACGGATTAATAATGTCAGGACTAGGAATGTCAAATCGGGTCCACAGATCGGTTCTAATTGACCCATCGCGGGTCAGTTATCATTGGGTTAGGTTGAAACGAATAAATTTTTTCTTTCGTGTTGAGTCAGGTCGTTGTCGGGTCGTTATCGGGTCGGGTCAAATCGGTTATTTACTTTGAAGGGTTCAGCTGTCCGGGTTCAGGTCAGGTCATGTTCGGTTCGAGTTAATTTGGATTGGTTCCATGACGGTTTACATCGTGATTTTTTTCGAGTTCGGATCATGTTCAGTTAAGTCAATTCAGATCAGTTCCAAATAGGTTATAGCGGGTTATTCTGGGTTCGGATCTTGTTAAGTTTCGATTAATCCAAATCGGTTCTTAGAAAGGTTATAACATGTTGTTTTTTATTCAGGTAGATTTCGAGTTCAAGTCATAGTTGGTTGGAGTCAATCTAGATCAGTTCCTAAACGGATTATTTCGTATCACAGAAATTTGATGATATAATCGGTTTCAGAATTGAATCATTTTATCAAATATCGAACAAGGATCAAATATCATATATAGAGTATAGATTGATTGATATATAGAGTAATTAACTCATGAACATATTATAATTGAAATAAAATGAAAATTTGATAAGCAATTGAGCCATCTAAGTATGATACGTTTTATCAAATCAATGCTGAAAAGTGTGAAGCACTAAGTAGTATTGATATAAATGCATAATTGCTTATATATACTTATAAGTTATAACATAAGGTGTTAAGCCATTAAGTACATACTTAAGTTTACATAAATATATAACTTAAGAAATTGAAATGTATATAGTTAGCATGGATAAGGACAAGTTTATATACGTGAAGTTTAACCATATTATGTTTATTAGTTCAAAATAAATTGCACTGGTTTGAATTGACTAATTGAGTTTAATAAGAAACATAAAACTATAATCAAATATTATCACTAATTTATTAGACCTTGAATAATACAAAATTTACTATGATGATAATAAATTTTGTGTATCACTACTAATTTAATATAATGACTCATGAAAAATTGAAAGCTGTTATTAATGGAAAGTTGAACTATTGGTAATTAGTTGAAAACTATCTTGGTTAAGTTTATATAATGAAATAAGTTTAAAACATAAAATATGTAAACTTTGAATGGGAAATGACAGGTGACAGCTAAACAAATACATTTGAAGATATGAAAATGAGTATGTGACTGAAGTTTAATAATATTAATGCATTATAATTCTCATAAATTGCGTAAGTTTGAATCAAGTTTAATGAGTAACATAAAACAAAAATCAAGTATGATTTGATTGATCACTAAACCTTGAATAATACAAAAGTTAATATGATGAGTCAATGACAATGAGTTTGGTATTTTATGACTGATTTAAGTTACGGGACTAATTTAAGTTAGTGATTGACACGCGTAAGTTATAAATGCATAATCCTTTATTTGTTACGCGACTAAATTAAGTTAGTGATTGATGGAAAATCGAAAACTATTAATCACAAAATACGATGACATTTATTAAATAATCGTAGACTTGTAAGTCACTAAGTGTAAGTTGTGTAACTCGTAACTAAGTGCGACTAATATGTTTGTGACGAAATTAGTGCTAGACTGTTAGTACGTGGATTTAAATATATAAAAAATATCTGTAAATGTCCGTGAACATTTTTGTTTAAATAAATCACTTATTTAATAATAAACCCGATATTGACTAACCGTCTAAGTCTAACCCTAGGTATATATAGCAGAAATCTTAATTGATAAAATTGAATTTATATTTAATTTTAAAGGGGTGTTTTTTTAAGCTTTTTGGCCAAATTCGAAAATTTTAAATTTTTAATTGAAATTGGATTTCGTGACTTAGTGTGGTTTGCTGGTTAGATTTGCTCGTTGGAAGTGGGAACAAAGAGACAAAACTAAACCTAGCCACAGAGGTATATAAAGCTTACCCTAAATTTTCTTTACATTGTTCCTCCTCACAACTGTTTCCCTCAATCCCAAGCATCTCCATTTTCATCCTCAACTCACAACCCACACAACCAATCAACTCTTTAGAAGAAATGAATTGTTTCGAAAGTAATTAAACGTTTATATTCACGAATCACATAATGACATTCATTGTAAACTTTTATATTCGACTAATCACATTCATTTTTCATTTCTTTTGTCAATATTTTTCATTTTTCACTACATATTTACATAAATTACATATAGTACATATAATCACAAAAAGACATATCATATTCGATTCATATAAACTAAATTATATTCAACTAAACTAACATTCATTGATTAATATAACTAAACTATGTTCAACTAAATTAACATTTATTGATTTATACAATGAATAAACTAAATTATATTCAACTAAACTTACATTCATTGATTTTTATAAACCAAACTATGTTCAACTAAATTTAGTTTAAACTAACATTTATATAAACTAAACTAAGATTCAATGAAACTAAGATCCACCTAAACTAAAATTCATTGATTCATCTAAATTAAATTGCATTCAACTAAACTAATATTTATATAAACTAAACTATACTCAATTAAACTAACATTCATATGACTAAATTAATATTCATTAAGTCATATAAACTAAACTAAATTTAGTTATAGGAACATTTATTAATTCATATAAACTAAACTAACATTCTTATAAACTAAAATATATTCAACTAAACTAACATTCATTGATTCATAGGAATTAAACTAATGTATATTCAAATAAACTAACATTCATATACATTAAACTATACGCAAATCAACTAACATTCATATAAATTAATTTATGTTCAACTAAACTAACATTAATATAAACTAAAATGCCTTTAAATAAACTAAATTTTACAAAACTAGAAGATTTAGGCAAGCTAAAGAGAGTCTAGCCGATTTAACGGGCGGAATGGGGCCTGTTCAGTGGCTGGTCCGGTTCAAATCATGGGTCGAGTCAAATTTTTTCTCAAACCGAATTGAATAGGGTTAGGGGTTGGAGAATTTGGATTCAGATTTGGGCTTGGCCTGGTTCGTAAGGGGGTCGTGTTGGGCCGGGCCGGGCTGAACCGGCCCAGTGGCCACCTCTACTTTCGATCTTGAGCTCTCCCAATTTGGATCCAACCTCTCGAGTGTTTTTAACCGGTGAATATTTAAATATTTTTGTTTTAGTTTGGATTGAAATTGAGCTTTTGTACAGTTTTTTTTATTTATTAAATTCAGCTATATAATATATGTTCATCCTTGTTCTATTAAGGGTTTTTGTTGTGATTGGGTATACTTTAGTGAATTTCCCTTTATTTTTGAGTTTTTTATTGTGATTTTTGAGGATTATTATATGAAAGTTTTGAACTTTTGGTGTGTAAATGTGTTCAAAGTTTTGGGTTTTTTGGGTTTCTAATTTTTTGTATGTTTTGAGATGTGGGTATTGAGAATTACTATGGGTTTTCTTGTTTTAGGGTTTTTTGGGTTTTCGGGTTTTCTGCTTCTGGGTATAAGCTATATTGTCAATTTCACAACCTGCCGCGTTAAAGAAGGCATTGGATTAGGAAATTGATCTGCTATTCTGCCACTGTAAATAATGACTTATCTGACAAGATTTATGGACAGCTCAAAACATCTCATAATTTGCATTTACATTACTACCTCAATGAAAACGGCAGCATCTATATCATCATGTTATACAATTTGACGGGGCATTGGATGCCCTTAAAAATGCATAAGAAAAGTCTATTATGTAATAGAAATTTAGAGTGAGCTTGTAATTAGCATGTTGTTGAGGAGACACTAATTTAGCACCTTAGCCTATGTTCATAATACAATTAAGTTACTTTTGATATGATATCCTACTTGGGCATGTCCTTCTCCCGTGTGATCGAAATTTCACCTTTTAGCTAGGAAGTTAGATTAGGTAAGGGCTTATACAAAATAGACATAACTGATTAACCTCAACATATGTCATGCTCACTGATAGGCTTGTAAAAAATAACTCAAAGATAACACTACCTTATATTCTTGAATACTACAAGGCATGGTCACTGATAGGCTTGTAGTAATACTATGTGTCGCACCAATCTATTTTGATCCCCAAACAGTTTGTAAGAAATCAAAGCTGTCCTCTCACTTAAAAGCTGGATAAGGTTTTACTGTCTATTTACGAACCATTACATATATAATTTACTTCTGCTATTGCATAACTTGATTTAGAAATTTGTAATATGTGGCTTTGCATGTCTAGTGACTGAGATGTAGGCCTTTTGATATAAAAATCATTAGTTGGATGTCCTCCATATTATGCTCATATCTAAAATAACATGCAAAATGGCATACGTAGTATACCAGCCTAATGTCCAGGATGAGGGGTAATATGTTAAATTTGTTTTTTTTTTTTTTTTAGTTTCTGATATTTTAGGAGTGTGAATTAAATAGCCTAAAGGCATTTGTTCAATCTGCGACAAACAAAAAAAAAACTTGTTCTATGACCTCTAGCAGATAATTTGTGTTTATGCAATGCATTGCTGCATGTTTTAATGTTGCATATTTGTTTTTTTTTGTTTAACCAGGGTCGGTAACATTATAAATGCTTTAAATTAAGTTGCAATGTTTTTCTTTCTACCTCCCATTATGAATAATATGCAATGTTAAAAATTGCTGTATGAAGAAACAGGGTGTTGAAACATATATGCATATGTTGAATTTTAAAACAAAACTTATAAAAACTTAGGAGTCCCACTTTGGTGGGATAGAGGAAGTTGAACCTCTTTATATAAAGGTATGATCACTCACTTGGGTGTGACTCAAGGGTTACCTACTTTTGTGAAAGGAGGAAGAGTTTAGTAATCCAACCAACACACACGTGTGCGCACGCCGAGTTGGGTCTTTAATGAGTAAACAATTATATAATTAATTGTCAACAGTTTAATGATTGTTTTTATGCTTAACGTTATGTAATTAAGTGAATTTTTTTGCTTTGGCTATATATACAGCCTTCTGTTTAGCATTTCAAAACACATCAAAAACTTCTATGTTCTTCTTCTATTCTCTCCCAAAAAATCGAGCAATACTTTTCTTCTTTGGGTGTTCTGTTAGTCTGGTGGTTCTATGCAAGTCCACTGATACCATACTTCAGAGACTGTTTTAGCCTAGGGAGCATCCAGTGGTCAGTGAGTTGCTTGCACTTCTTAAATGCAGTACCGTAAATAGTCTAAAAAAAGCGACATAGTCTGTAACTCAGTCTGTTCTTGGTAACATTGTTCTTGTTATTTTTACAGTATTGTTTACAACACAGGGAATATAATATATTGAGATGAGCAACATTAAATATACATGGAATAGAAAACCTGATAGGACATTTGACTTCTTTTTTGCTCAGTAAGATTGAGAGTTTGAACTAGAAGCTATAATCCTGAAGCCTAGGACAGTTGACTGTTTTTCTGCTCAGTAAGAGTTATGTTTTTTAAGAATTTCATTCATTTTAGTGGATTCCTTTGACATGAGTACGACACTGTTCTCATTTAGTGATTAGTATGTCTTTGACATTCTCAAATGTCGTGCCATAAAAGAAGGTTATAAAGGAAATGCTTAGGGCTACTAAAAGTTAAGTGGGAGTTTTGGTTGTACAAGATTGAATAGGTCCTCTTAATTGTTAAGATTGGTGTCTTGGGCCTCTTGAAGAGTAAGAACTAGAAAATGCATGGCTATGCTCAAATGAATTAAGAGTTAATCATTTGTTTCGATAGTTCAGACTCATATTTCAAGAAATAATTTGAATATTAATATAGATGACATAAGATGTGATCAAACTATCAAATTCGACATTAAGAGATAAAAATATTCGGTTATTTTAGGTGATTATAGTATTTTGTTAGAAACCAACTATAATTTGTATGTTAACTAGATTAATATACTACTAACTTTAATCGAGTCATATGAGGTCATAATATAAGCAATTGATTGGACAAATGTGATATAATTATGTGGGAGTTGCAAATAGAATTAATTAGGTTAATTAAATTACTTTTAGTTAATTAAGGTTATATATATATATATATATATATATATATATATATATATATATATATATATATATATATATATATATAACTGTTATATATGTAAAGTATCATGTATGTAAATATTATATGTATGTAAATACTCATATATGTAAATATTACAAGTATGTAAATAATTATATATGTAAATATTACATATATAAGAATATTCATATGGATTGATGCTAACCCTAATTCACTTCTCTCTTTGCCTCCACTCACATAATTAAACCCTAAAAAGTAATAAAGAATAATTCTTAATTCCATACTAGAATACGTGAGAAATCCGATCGTTGCTTGTGGACTAATACTAGAGGAACGATGTTTGACATTCTAAGATCTCTGAAAAATGTGTCTTTTGCTTTGAGGAATTCACGCATCAATGGTATGTTAATTTGTATTGATAATTCATATAATTATATGCATGAGATACTATTTTAGATGCTAAGAAATTATTTCTTGCAATGCCACTAATCGCATCTAAATTCCTACAGAATATCCACTACATAGTCATGACACTTGGACACTTGTCATTAGGAGATTATCAACTTACCCTAACAATATCAATGGCGGAAAACAACGCCTCTTTTATCCTCATAAACTATGGAGTCTTCCTCGTACCTCCTCCTTGGCTGCTCATTCTTCCCATATTACTTCTCAAAAACCTCCATAATGGAGGTAAAAAATAGCATGGTCTAAACGGTCCAGAGTGGAACATGGAATAGGGCCTCATATACTTTGGGGCCCCAAGTAGGGAAAAAATAGTTGGGCTAGCTTAAAAAATATATATTATTTTGTTTAGTTTGCACATGTGATTAAGGATTTTAGGCCATAATCCAATTTACTTATTTTTTACGGGGATATAAAATCGGGCTATAGAAGGCCCAAATTTGTTAAACAAGTTATTAAAGGAATTTGGGTTTAAGGAGAACCTTTTTTCAAATTCTTCTTTAACTATCTTACAAATATCCCTTTAGTTTTGATAAATTGTATTATATTTTGCTCACAAATATTTTCACTATAAACCTATACTCATAAATCAAATTAAATCTTTTTTTAAACAACCTCATAAATCAAATATTTTTTTTTGAACCAAATAAGGGAATAATATTATGATATATCCATTTCCGCAAGCGTTAGAAAGCTAGCAGGAAAAAGACCAAAACAAACGCGTTCTGAAACATTTGACATACAAGATCTGGCAATAATGTGCGCCACAGTATTTCCCCCTCTTCTAATATGACTACAGCGAAAATAAGAGAAGCTCGAGATTAATTTAACAATACGACTTATGAATAGAGATAGATAACCATACTCTTCCTGCTTGTTATTTACTCTCTGGACCACCCCCAACGCATCATCTTCTATTTTATCCATACGTGACAAAACCCAAAATGACTAGCAACCTTCAGGCCATATAACATCGCTGTAGCTTTAGATACTAGTGGGTCTCAGCTGCCTCTAGCTCTCCTTACAGACGTTAGTACCACCTCTCCTTGGGAATTCCTAAACCATGACTCCCATACCCACCTCCTGACCATGAAGAATTGCCGCATCAAAATTTATTTTAACCGACCCTTCATCCGACTTTGACCAGTTACTCACTAATGATGGTCGTATAACACTCGATACTCCACATACTCTTACTGTATATTCCTCATAGTCCTACACATACTTACAGAAATTTATAGCAATTTGTCGTGGATTATTGAGAGAATTCTCAAAGAGAGTTTTGTTCCTACTCGTCCATGCAGCCCAAGCCAAGGTCATAAATGTGTGTGCCTCTACATGAGTGAATTGATTATCCAGCGAACTCATTATTCTAGGGAATTCCTCTTTAGGTGCTACTTTGATTGTAGCCCGATTGAGCTATCCTCCCATACCACTTCAATGCTTTACAATACACTAGTGCATGGGAAATGGACTCATCACCTTCATTGCATAGCTGGCAACTACTATTTTTCCTCAAGTGTCTTCTCGCCATTTCTTTGTTTACCGTTAAAGAGTTGGAGCAAGCCCTCCACACGAAATGTTGAAGCTTCGGCGGTCCATTGAAAGTCCATATACGACTCCATAAACTCCTAGGCTCACCAGATCAATTACAGTCTCTACCTCCTATCATTCCCAATCAATACGCCGACTTCACAGATAAAGCTCCATTTGACGTAAATCCCAAGTAATGGCTATCTGGCTCCAAAACATCAACAAGGGGAATAGACAATACTTTGGTTGCATCATCCTTGCACAAATGGATGTCTAGGGCACTCATATCCCATTGTATTGTCGTGATGTCTATCAAGCCGTCCACTGTTATATCTGGGTCATACAACCTATTTGGAGGAGGCACCAATCTCTCCTTACCTCATTCATCTAGTATCTATTTATCATTCCAAACTTTGATATGTTGCCCATTCCCAACTCTCCATTGTAATCCCTCCAAGAGAAGTGCCTTTGCTCCCCAAATTCTTCTCCAAGTATATCTTGGATTATATCCCCTTCTAGCATCAAGGAAAGAGGTGTGTTTGAAATATCGTGCCTTTAAAACTTGGAGTAGTAGTGAGTCACCTCCATGAATAAGCAGCCACCCCTGCTTTGCTAGCAGAGCTAGGTTAAACACTTTAAGATTTCAAAAACCTAATCCTCTTGTGCCTTTAGAAGGCACATGTTTTGCCAAACCTTCCAATGAATTTTATTATTCCCACCGTAACCCCACCAAAAACGTGCAATTATGGAGTGAATCTTATCTAAGAGGCCATTTGGGTTCTTGAACACCCCTATCAAGTAAGTTGGAATGGCTTGAGTGACTGCTTTAATTAGCTCTTCTTTCCCTGGTTTTGATAGCAATTTCTCTCTTCACCCTTGGAGCTTCTTCCACACTCTTTCCTTCATCCCTATAAAAATGGATTTTTTTTATCTTCCGATAAGCATAGGAGCCCCTAAGTATTTCTCGTGTTTATTCACCTCCCTAACTCCTAGCATCTCACATATTGTCTTTCTCCTCTCCATGACTACATTTTTACTGAAAGTGACTTTTGACTTACTGAAATTAATCTTTTGCCCCATAGCTCCCTCATAAATTTGTAAAATGCTTACAATTTTTGCACATTCATCTTTATTAGCCCTGGCGAACAAGATACTATCATCTATAAAAAAAATGTGAAATTATAGGCGCACCCCCTGCAAATTCGAACTCCATGAAGAGACCCCTCCATACAGCTAATGTTAACAGTCGCGAGAATGCGTCTGCCACCATGAGAATACCTTAAAGCTAAAGGAATAGCAAGATAGACATTTCATAATTTTTTGAACCCATTCATAGAAAAAACCAAGCTTCAACATTACTCTCTCAATAAAACCCTATTCCACTCTATCATATGCCTTCATCATATCAAGTTTAAGAGCCATTATACCCTCACACCCTTGGCCTCTCCTCTTTATATGGTGAAATACTTCAAAACCAATCAATGCATTGTCTGAAATTAGTCGACTAGGAACAAAAGCACTATGTTACTGGGATATAGTCACCTATAGTAGAGGTTTTAGCTAGTTTCCTAGAACTTTTGAAATTGATTTTATAAATCATATTACACAAACTAATTGGTCTATATTCGGTAATCTTGCGGGGCTCATAACATTTTGGGATAAGGACAATACAATTTTTGCTAATCTCTAATATGTCTATGCGACCGAACCACCAATTAGTTACAAACTCAACAATATCATTTCCTATAAAATGCCAGAACTTTTTATAGAAGAGTGCACACATACCATCTATTTTTGGAGCCTTTTTAGGATGCATACCTCTCAGTGCAACTAGAGATGGCCAGTAGGCCGGTTCAGCCTGGTCCAGCCCCAGCCCGGCTCGAACCGGCCCACCAACAAACCGGGCCGAGCCCAGTTCAGCCCGTCCAAATAATGGGCTGAACACGAATCTTGATTTTCCAACCCTAACCCGTTTCGATTCGGTTCTAAAAAAAATTCGATTCGACCCGGAATTCGAATCGATTCGGCCCGTTAATTCAGCCCGGACCGGCCCGCTTGGCTCGGCCCGACCCGCTGGATTCGGCAAATTTGAACGTTGCAAAGTAGTCGTTATTTGACCGTTGGATTTTCCCTGTAAAAACACCACAATTTGGCTTCCATCCTTACCAAAATCTCTCTCAACTCTTTCAATCTCTCAATCTTTACTAATTACAATTAGCTTAATTATTAGTATTAATCTTCTTCTTAAGTACTCTCTTAATCTTCATTAGTTATCTTAAATAGTTGGTTTATTATTCTTAATTTCGTTGTTTATTACTACAAATCCTAAGAGAAAATGGATTCAAGAGGTAGATTCAGTGTAAGCAGTTCTTTCGATGATACTACGAATTTGCTCAAAACTTGGAGCAACAACTTTTCGGTACTCCGGGTACTCAAATTCCTAAAACTCCAACTTCTCAGAGGCGTCCTCTTTCTTCTACTGCACAAGTAACTATTAAACTTCTAATTAATGAATGTTAGATTATTTGATTATGTTAGATTGAGTTCTTGATGTTTAATTAGTTATGATATATTTGGTTGATTATGTTAATTAATTAGTTATGATATATTTGGTTGATAATGTTAATTAATTAGTTAATTAACTAATGAAGGTGAAGGTGAAGGTGATGGTGATGGTGATGGTGATGGTGATGAAGGAGTACCTGAGTCTACTCAATGTAGAAAGAAACCTTCCAAAGTATGGCCATATTTTGAGAAGGTCTTAATGATCGATTCTTCTTCCAAAGGGAGGAAATTCATGTGCTATTGCTTGGTATGCAAGCAATTAGGAAAGAAGCCAATAGCCGCTTATACATGGAAGACCGGTTATGGGACGGGGACCTTATCCCGTCACTTGACCGGGGTACATGGAATAAACCTTGATGCAACTAAATCCATTGGAGCAGCTGAATCTTCAAGTCAGACACAACTACACGGGTATATGGGTTCCATGCCCGGAGGAGGTATGCCTTTTATGTATAATCGAGATAAAATGATTGATGAAATGGCTAATTTTGTCATTGCTGATGAATTACCTTTTAGCTATGGTGAGAGTCTAAATTTTGAGCATTTCACTAGAACCACTTTACAACTTGCTTATAGACGTGTCCCTAGGAACACGCTTAAACGCCACACCCAAACTACTTATTATAAATATAGAAGTAGTTTAATAGAAATGTTTTGCACTTTTAACGGTCGTGTTAGCCTAACTAGTGATACATGGACCTCTTGTTTTGGTGAACCTTTTCTTTGTATAACCGCCCATTGGATTGATGATGAGTGGTATATTCAAAAAAAAATCATTTGTTTTCAAGCTATGGAGGAGAGACATACCGGGTACAACCTTAAGGTAAGGATAATAGACTGTCTTAAAACCTTTCATTTACTTGATAAAGTTTTTTCACTTTCATTAGATAATGCTTCAGCTAATACAAAATGTATAGATTATTTGATATCCGAACCAAGCTTACAGTTGATAAAAAGTAGAGAACTATTACATGTTCATTGTTGTGCACATATTATGAACCTCTCGGTTCAAGAAGGTTTAGCTGAGTTAACTGACTTGCCTAACCCTATTAGGAGTGTAATTAAATGGATTAGGATTACGACCTCGGTTAGGAGGAAGTACATGGCCTTGTGTAAGGAAAGAGGCCTTAGGAAGAAGCAATGGAGTCTAGATACACCGACCCGTTGGAACTCCACATATAAATTGTTAAAAGAAGCCATTAAATACCGTGAGATTTTGACAATTATTTATAACGAAACTTGATCGACTCCCGATGGCCTTATTACTGATTTCCATTGGAATACCGCAATTCACATCCGTGACATTTTAGCAGCTTTTGACCACACAACCAAAATTTTCTCTTACGTTTATGACCCTAACATCCATTTAGTTATATTAGAGTGTGTTACCGTAGTTAGCGCTCTTACCGAGCATTTCAACATCGTTCAAGTTAGTGATGTAATTACTAGTATGCTTAGTAAATGGTATAACTACTTTAGTGAATTTCCCATCATATATGGTATAGCTTCTATTCTTGATCCCGGGGTCAAGACTGTAGGTTTAGAAAACTGTTTAGAATTTTATTATAACGCTTTAAGTTTACAATACGATGTCAATGCATATATAAAAAAATGTAAAAATGTTTTAGCTAGTATATATGATCATTATGCTTCTGTTTATGCACCGTCCGAAAATGTATCTTCTTCTAGTGGAAGTTCCGCTACGCGATGGCAGCCAATACTTGGTAGAATTTTAAAAAAATCAAAAACATCGGTTTCTTCTTCTTCTTCACTTTATAATATTAATGAATATCTTTCTTACCAACATGAAACCGATGCTAATTTTTCAATTATTAAATGGTGGCGCGATCACGAACGACAATTTCCCATTTTGGCGAGAATCGCTAGGATATCTTTGCAATTCCCGCCTCCTCTATTGCTTCCGAGTCTGCTTTTAGTGCAGGTAGACATGTTCTTGACGAGAAGAGAACCCGCTTATCTCCTGAAAGCATAGAAATATGCATTTGTAAGAAAGATTAGGATCAGGCGGAGCGTAGGACCCAAGGATTGAGGGAGGAGGACAATGACGAAGACGATCCTTGGATGATGATGGACACAAGAGAATCAAGCGACAACCCAAGAGGTGAAGGAGGTTCGGGGTCTGTCCCTAATTAGGCTAAGCACAACCGCACAAGCACCCCTACAGCCCTATAGGTACGTAACAGAGCTATGTGGGCTTTGATTCCTTCGGGATACGTAGGCAACTTAATTTTGGAAATCAATATTTAATTATTTAATTAAATTTTGATTTTCTAAATTAAGTGCAAGCGCTTTCTTATTATCCCAACCCCCAAAACATGTTTAATTAAATTTTAGTTTACTTATTTTAGTATATGAAATATGAAATATAAAATTTTGATTTTAGTTTACTTATTTTAGTATATGAAATATGAAATTAAATTTGAAATATAAAATGTGAAATATACTTTATTTGATTTTCTAAAAAGTGAATTAGTTCATTTATTTGAAATATTTTAGATTTTCTAATACGTAAATATAAAATTAGGTAAATATACGTAATTAGTTTAATAATACTTAATAAAGAAAAAAAACGTAATTTGGTTCGGTTCGTTTTGTGATTCAGTTCGATTCGTTTATTATTCGGTTCGATTCGTTCACGATTCGGTTCGATTCGGTTTGTGATTCGGTTCGATTCGGTTCGTGATTCGATTCGATTTGGTTTGTGATTCATTTTCGATTCGGTTTGATTTGGTACCGAATCCCAAAACCCCAACCCCAACCCGGTTCGGACCGGCCCGCCCCCTAGACCGGTCCGAATCCGGTCCCCTCCCCCCCAGCCTGGCCCGGCCCAGCCCGCCCGGACCGGCCCCATGGCCATGTCTAAGAGCAACATACACCTCCTCTGTAGTAGGTGTTTTGCAAAGCATGACATTCATCTCATCAGAAATCATGTTTTCCATCCCCTTAATTTCCTTCTCCACGTTACTAACACCCTCTAAATTGAACAAGTTAGAAAAGTAATATGTTACTATTTATTTAATCCCTTCTTTACTTACAGTCTAATCCCTATAATTATTCTCTAGCCCGTCAATCCTATTTCTCCTTCTCCTTATATTGGCTTTGTGATGGAAATAGGTCGTATCTTTGTCCCTTTCCCTTAGTTCATTTGTTCTAGCCTTGACATGCCAATATGACTCTTTCATGAATTTCAAATGATCTAACTCTTCTGAGATCACCCTACAATTCTCCAACTTAATACCATCCATAACACCTCGCTTTAATACACATAACTCTTTTTCTGCCTTTCTAATTCTCATCTTCACACTTCCAAAGGTCAAGGAGACCCATTTGCTTAGAGAATCCGCATAATAAGCCAGTTTCTTATAAACATGTTCTCCATAATTGCCCATCCGGGTCTTTTTCACCACCTCTTCGCACTCCGGGCTAGACAACAAAAATGCCTCAAACCTAAACATTCGTGACCTCCTTCTGCTTTCCTCTCTAATCCTAGTTTAAAGTAAGATCGATGCATGATCATACCTCTTCACATTTAGGGGAAAATGGGTCACCCTATAGTATGGGAATAGAGTGCACCACTGGTCATAAGCAATAAATCTATCTAGACGCTCCCTAATTAGGTTTGAGGAGGAGTGTCCCCATTGCCAAGTAAACTTGTTTCCTTTAAAACCCAAGTCTCTCGTCCCTGTCTGGTCAATGGCCTCTCTAAACTCATCCATGCATCTTTCACTTCTAGGAACCCCACCCACCTTCTCCTCTTTTCCCAATACCTCATTAAAATATCTAAAAATATGCTTGGGCATTGCGTATTTCATTTAAGTTCTTCATCAAATCCCAAGTCTTATACTTATTCTCCTTCTTCGGCCACCCATATATCCCTATTGCTCTCTATACCATCACTTTGTTAGTATCTAACATGTCCAAGGCACTGTGATGGTGCGAAAATAAGCTGACCTTAACATTAGCCTCTCTCCACCACATTCCTAATCCTCCCAAGTCCCAACAGACCAATACTAGTAATACATAAACCTTTAGTAAATCCGCATCTATTTCGAATACCTTCCAATCTCCTAGAACCAATCTTTATCTCCATTAGAAAGATAACATTCAACAAATCTCTCCAGATATGAGGGTTGCCAATCCCTCGACAATTCCATGATAATATTTTCATTGTTATTCGAGGAGTGGGTTATTGACCACCTCCGCTACTCTTGATTTGACATCATCATTTACCACTACGAACTCCAAAAATCTCCCCTTCCTACCATAAATTCCTCCATCCTCAGTAGTGACCCCATCTATCTCCATATCATCCGACACTTTCCTCTTCCCTACTAACTGAGTCTTCTCTTCACTCCATCTCAAGGCCTAGACCTTCCCCCCTTTCCTACTCTAGCAGTGTTTTTTGGTCCCCTGTTCCCACCCTTCCTACATCTTTCACTCTTTTTCATACCCCAATCCTCCCCCCTTCCCCCCGTTAATCCCATACTTATAAGTCAGTAATCTCCAAACATCCATCTGCTACGCTACACTGGCCTATTTGTTCCCCCAAGCATACTTCTCTTTTGAGTCTCCTCGCCATCCACTAACCCCGTGCCAGCTTGCATGCTTGGCAATACACTACCCTAATCCCCCTTGTATTCTCCTCGTTTGTCTCTCCTCGCAACCCCCCAACACCGAGTCAACTTGCATGCACTCCTCTTCCCTTCCATGCAAATTCTTCTTCTGTCCTACCTCCTCCCTACCTCGTCTTCCCTCATGCCCACCTTATAATTTCCCCTTTCCTCCCTACCTTCCCTCTCATCATGTGCCTCCACATTTAGATCTTTGCATATATTTTCCCTCTCATACCTACAATAGCTTCAACTGGCTTCTATTTCCTTCCCCACTCGACCACCCTGACTACCAAGCGTATCTAACCTGTTCCCCTCCACCCCATAACTCGTTTGTTTCGTGGTAAGCCAAAGAGCCTTCCCCTCACCTACCTCATTCATATCATAACTAACGTGCTTCTTACCTCTAATGGGTGACACTTTTAGCCAAGTCCCCCATCCATGCCCATTCAAAAACAATTCATCTGACACACTTGAGCAATCTTTTTTACTATGCCCCATAATACCGCAAGAAAAAAAAAAGAATGAGAGCCTTTCATATTTGAAGGTTACCTTGATGATTTTGCCTTCCTTGGTTTTAATTGTCTGGTATCTCCATAATGGCTTCCACACATCAAGGATCCTCTTGCTTTTCCCAATTGCAATCACATCTTCCTCTACCTCCATCACATCGCCCATGTTTGAGACAATGACCTAACGTGTTCATCAGTTCTGCAATTAAACGGTAGGTTTTCAACCCTAATCAGAACTGTGAATATGCCAACTTTACGTCCATTGGCTGCTCGCCTCGTTGGGAATTGCAGATTGGTAAATTTTGTTCAAAACTCCAAGGTCTTCCCATGAGCACCCTCTCCATATCTCTCTAATGGAAGAATTGGAAAGCATAGAGATTAATACCCATATTACGTATCATAACCTTGCCTCGACATGTACTCCTTGATCCATTAGAAGTCTCCTAGAATTTTTTTATTTTTGAGCTAAAAAAATTAAAAAATTCGAAATATAAGCTACTGTTTAAAATAATTTCAAAAATAAGTCAATTTAGGTTCAGAAATAAAACGCTACCCAAGGCAGCGTTTTATCTTCAAAAAAAACGCTACCCAGGGCAGCGTTTTGCATAGGGATGGGTTTGAGGGTGAATTCTGGGTAATTAGGAAAACGCTGCCCAGGGCAGCGTTTTCCTAATTGTTTTTTTTAAATGCCATAAATTTATACGTATTAAATACTATATATGATTTTCCATCAATATTTAAATACGTATGAATTAAAATATGAATATCTAAAGAAAAATTCAAGTAATAAGTATTGAAATAAACACAAACTGGGAAGAAGGTCATAACAAATTATGAAGTTTGAAATTCAAACTATATAATGTTTCAAAGTAAGTTTAGTTATATACATAACAAATTGAAATATAAAATAACATAATAAAAATTGAATAAGCCCTAAGAGTCTGGACCTAGAGTTTGCTCCTCGAAAATGATGTCCAAATGAGGATACGAACTCTAAGTTTGTGTTTGTTGGGTCCAACCTGGATGGTGTGCAAATGGGGCCTCTGGAGATGTGTAAGCCGATGACGAAGACTAACCTTGAGTGTAATGTTGACTAGACATCTCGATAGCAAGGGTCTCCGGCATAGGGAAGGGTGTAGCTGGGATGGATGCGTCGCAACTCGTCTGTAATGGATACGGCCGAAGTCGGTAAGGCTGCTGCATCCTCTCCATGCTCTCTAGGATGAGATCGTACACGTGGTCCTCCATGGGAGGACACAAGTCTCAGGAGTCATGAACGTAGTCCCGAATATGCAATAACTCCTCAGTCTACATGACAAAAAATAAATACAAATGACGTTAGTTGTGTACTATATATAAAATTGATCAATTAAATTGACTAGAATTCTTACCACGATGTGTAACGGCACTGCTGCAGGAGAGAAATGTGGCACAGACAGCCGGAAGAAAGGGCTGATGAACCGCCTAGTGATACGTCGATACCATACCAAGTATGGATCGAAGTAGTCCATAAGTCCCTCAAACGGATAAACCTGGACTACGGACTATAGACACCTATCCCTCGCGTCAATAAATTGTCGGTGATGGTCCGTCCAATCGACTCCAGCCTTCCCACGTCGGTCCACCTTGTGTAAGTCCTCGCTTGTGTAAATAGGTGGGGGAATGACCTGAAGCAATCCATCTTGCCGCATAACTCGTGTCGGCAAATAGAACTCAACGCACTCAAAACATACGAACAACAAAATGACACGCCACTCGTCCTCTTCACCCTCATCTTCGAGATATGGATCCCATACCATCTGTTTATAAATGACAGTTCAACATTAGATATTGACTATAAATCTATTTAACATATATATACAAATTACTAATGAGTTAGAATAGTACCTGCTCATCTGTCATCCTATCTAATAAATCTCGCAGAGAGTTCACCCTAGTCGCGAGGTGAACGCGAGTAAGACGGTTGACCAGCCATCTGATTCTATAAGGCTCTCCATTTCTAGCTCAACCTAGCTCGATGTAAATGTGGACCTCCTGAGCTCCCTCCGGAGCTCGTCTGCATCGTGTGGGTATGGACGGACGACAGACGGTGAGATGCTCCCACGCCCAAAGCTGTGTAATTGAAATAAATGGAATGAGTTAGTTGCATTATTTTGTTAGCTTAACATAAATGAAAACACGAACATGCATACTTGGAGAATGACTAGTGGCCCGGCTATCTCAACTGTTGCCTGACCCCGTCAAACTCAAGAAGCATGACACATCATCTGGTATAGGTAGGATAGAGCCGCGCTGCCCCAGCTATAACTGGCTACACTATCCCAGGGTCAGTCGAACAGATTCAAGTATATAAGCTGCACCTCGTTCCCCAACTTATCCGCGAAAAGTACACAAGAAATGAGGACCCAGCAGTACATCCTGGCGTACCTCAGAATATCCATATCAGTGGCATTCGCACACGGGAGATGGGCGAAGGTCTCATTCAGCCAACTGAATCTCACAGTGGACCCCACCACGGTACCCTTAACTGGGGAAACTCCAAATATTCAGAGCATCATCATGGCGAATGGTACGGGGCTAGGTCTAGACACTGCCCTACCCATCACTGGTAGTTGTGTCAGGATGCACACATCCCGTAAGGTGATCGTGGCCTCCCTAACAGGTAAGTGGAAGGTGTGTGTCTCCTGCCTCCACCTCTCAACCAAGGCCGTCACAAGGCCACGGTGGATTCGTAATGACCGTAACTGATGGATCCCGTACAGCCCGGCATGTCGAACGTATCGAAGAACTCTGTCATCGACATGCCACTCAAATGAGTGGTGGCGAGTGTAAAGCGTAGACGTACTATCCAACGTTCCAGTCCATAGCGCGTGGGAACGATGCGTCTGCTGCAGGATGAGAACAAACGGGTCTACTGGTCCTGGTTCCATATCCTGTAAATCTAACATAAAAGAGTACAAAATGTGCATAAAAGAGTCCATAACCAGAAATGTGCATAACATAACATAAAGAGTGGGAATGTTCATAACATAAAAGAACCTAGTACATTTGGGCTAAAGAGTACAAAATGGAAAACCCTAACATTCTATACTACTGCTCATCTCTATAGACAACTTCTTCAATTAATTCCAACAACGTGACAAACAGTGCATGTGACTCCTTGGTCTGTGTTATCGTCCATCTCATTTCGTAACCTTCTAGATCGTGGACGACCCCTAGCCCAAATTCGAGTCTCATCATCAATAATTTATGGTCCTATGAATGGTCTCCACACCGTATCATCAAGAAGTGGGTGGAATTAGGGCTGGTACGTGCGCATGTATGCCATACTATGGAAATGTAGATCGACGAATGGTGCCTCAGAAACGTGAAACCACACGGCCAACACATGCGAACAAGGGTATTGATATACTTGGACCTTGTTGAACATGCATGTCCCGTCAGCGAAATGTACCATGTAACGTTTCCCACCCTTACGTGCCAACCTTTCACCTCGGCTACTTATCACTTCGTATACGCCGCTCCCAATGTCATACGGCACTACAGTGTAGAATTTGGCCTTATTTCTGTTAACTTCAATCCTCTACTAGACGTAATGAGGATATGCCTTATTTATCAATTGACATGTCTTGGATATATTCCGCAGCTTCAGGGGAAACCTGAGCAATTCGTTTGATGGCTTTGTTGACCTTTGAAGTTTTCCGCTGGAAAGCAGCTCTAATGAATGCTTTCTTTACTAAGGCATTCTTGACGTAGGTGTTCAAATTCGAAGCAACATGAAGAATGCAGAATCGATGAAATGCGTCTGGCGGCGTCCAACCACTATAAACATCATTCATAGCCTGAATAATACCCGGGTGACGATCAGATAGTACACATAGTCCCCTTCTATTCGTAACACGATGTCTGATGCATGCCATGAAGCAGCTCCAACTCTCTCTATTCTCATCCTTGACGAGAGCAAAAGCAAGGGGGAATAGTTGATTATTCCCATCAACCACTATTGCTATGAGCATCTTACCCATGTATTTTCCATACAAATGCATACCATCTATGACAATGAGGGGAAGTGCGTGCTTAAACCCTTCTATACACGGTTTGAATGACCAAAATAACCGCTGGAATACCCTATAACCAGGACTCTCTGATTTGTAACACCACTCCACGGCCATCCCAAGGTGAGTATCCATTAGTGCTTGCATAATATGGGGCAACCGTTCATAAAAGGACTCCTAGTTACCGTAAATTTCTGCTATTGCGACTTGCTTTCCGTACCATGCTTTCAGATACGGTACGGTATGGTGGAATCTCCCACGCACCATCTCTATAATTACGGCCACTTTTAATGTGGGATCAGCTCTAACACAATCCTTAATGAAGTTGCCTATCAGTTGTAACACCCCCAAATTACCAACATAATAATAATAATGATA
The DNA here is from genome assembly GCA_026401315.1 of Dysphania ambrosioides. NCBI lineage: Eukaryota > Viridiplantae > Streptophyta > Magnoliopsida > Caryophyllales > Amaranthaceae > Dysphania > Dysphania ambrosioides. The sequence continues at coordinate 16,179,118 of CM048660.1, read as the reverse complement.
GTAATTTTAGTAACTTAGGGGTATTAGCACCACGTGTCACCACGCTTCGGCTGTACTAACTAATTACTATATTGCAGCGGAAGAAGAACTCAATTTATTTAATAAAAGGAATTATAATTTTGATTATCCAAAGGTACAAAATTTGATTAAGAAAAATTATAAAACTCCTAACTAGCATGTGCCCCTTGATGTAATGCTCCCATGCATATTTATTCCTGCAAACCTACTCACCATAAATGATAAGTAGGGCGAACCAAAACAAATAGGAAAATACGTGTCAATGTAAAAACACTGTGTACGTATACATGATAAAAGAAATACTTTGACTTTTAAATTCCTTCATTTCAAACTTACCTTCTTATATATTAATAAACTTCGAACCTTTCTTTATAATAATCCAATACAAATGGAATTATTAAAACACTTAATAAAAACAATTTTCTCTTCTTATATCCCCTCCTTGATCCTAAGTGTGCACACCCCCCAAGTTAGTTATCCCATCACGGATCTATCCTTAGAGTTTCCTTTTATTTGCCAACAAGTGGACTTTGAAGCATGAACCCTTCTTGATTATGAAATCAAGCGGTAATATATAATAATAATAACTCTCCTTTTATAACTCCTTTAAATACAAATACCTTGCTTTAATTATTAAAGTTCATTGAAATTTATAAAATTTCAAATGCCATTCGGCCCTTTTGAAACATGATACATATTAAATAAAATAAGGTAAATGTATATCACCCTTTTTTTTGTTATCAAAATTTCAAATAAATAGCCATATATAAACATATATTTAAAAATATTTTAGCACAATATAATTCAAAAAATAATATATTCAATTGCACATAAAAAGATTTAACACATATACCTTAAATTCTAGTACTTTCTAGCAACTCTTTACTAAACTTCAAGTTGATCCTCCTATCAATTTATGATAAACTAATCAACACAATGCAACACAATAATTATGCATATAATATTGAAACTTTAATTACGTTTAGAAATAGTTTTAAGAATTAAACAGTTTGCAAAATAATTAAAACAATTAAATAGTTAGGCAAATAGGATGCTCACGGAGGCTGGTGGTTGTTGGTGGCACCAGATCGCCGAAGAAATGCAGAGAGTGGCTTGAGAGAGAGGAAGAAAGTTTGAGAGAAAGAGAAAGGGTTTAATGATTTTTGTGTGAAGAATTAGGAGAGATTTAAGGGTCTATTTATAGTAGAAATTAGGATGAATTTTAGGATTTTAAAACACTAAAAGATAAATATGAATTTAAATTGATAATTTTACAATAATAAATTTTTTTTTTAGAAATATAAATCATAGAAAAAGGATAGGATAAGGATAGAACTTATTATTTATTTTTTTTTGAAAATCTATTATTTTTAATTTAAAATTATCTTTTCAACTAAAATTATCCTTTAAATTAGGGTTAAATATATATAATAATAAATTTTTTTTAAAAATTCTAATCATGGTAGCTGACCATGATTAGATATGGTTGAATTTTTTTATTTTTAAATATATATATTTTTTTCTTGGTAAATATATCATATTTTCAATATTATCCATTTTAAATTAAAAATAATCTTTATAAATATATTAAACTATATTTTTTTGTTAAGAATAATATTTTAAAAGCTTTTAAAATATTCTAGAATAAAAGTGGATACTTTGGATTTTTTTGGGATATTTTAGAGGGATTTTTTTTTGGGAATTTTAATGAAATAATTGAGGAATTAAATATTTATTTATAAAATTAAATAATTTTCTTAATAAATTTATAAAATAAATATATAAATGAAGTTCCATAATTGTGATTGGTGCCAAAATAATTTTTAAATTATTTATTTTGTACTAAAATATTCTTAATATAATGTCTAAAATATGGGGTATTACAGTCTACCCCCCTTAAAAGAAGTTTTGTCCACAAAACTTTGAAAATATTTTAAAGAAACTTTTGAATGCAATGCATGTGACATATGAAGCTAATTCCTATAACTAATATAATTGACTCTTGCAAGTCCTGAAAATAGCAAAGCGCGAAACTCTATCGCATTCTACCCCCTTTAAAAGAAAATCACGTCCCCGTGACTCGACTACTAACCTTAGAAAATAGGTCTGGATATTTCTTCTTCATTTCATCTTCTGCCTCCTAAGTTACCTCTTCGGTCTCATGATTTGACCATAGCACTTTCACTATTTTTACATCTCTGTTTCTGGTGCTTCTTACCTTCCTATCCAAGATTCGAACTGGTCTTTCTTCATAAGTCAAATTTTCGTCCATTTCTATTGATTCAAGACGTAACACATGACTTGCATCCGGTACATATTTCTTCAATTGAGATATATGAAATACGTTGTGCACTTTCTCTAGTTCATTAGGCAGTTCCAACTCATAAGCCACTTTGCCCACTCTTTTCAACACCTCATAGTGTCCAATGTACTTCGGACTCAATTTTCCCTTTTTCCCAAACCTCATCACTCCTTTCATGGGAGAAACTTTTAATAAAACCTTTTCTCCAACTTCATATTCCTCATCTCGCCTCTTTGAGTCTGCATAGCTCTTTTGACGGTCTTGTGCTGCTTTAATCTTTTCCTGGATCATCTTCACTTGTTTAATAGTTTCTTGGATCATTTCTGGTCCAAGTATTACAGTTTCACTTATATCATTCCAACACACCGGACTCCTACACTTTCTTCCATAAAGTGCCTCAAAAGTTGGCATTTTAATACTGGCATGATAACTGTTATTATAAGAAAATTCGATTAGGTCTAAGTAATCCTCCCATGACCCTTGATACTCCATCACACATGCCCTTAACATATCTTCTAAGGTTTGAATGGTTCTTTCAGTCTGACCGTCAGTTGCGGGGTGGAATGATGTGCTCATAAGTAACTTCGTTCCCATTGCCTTCTGCAAACTCTTCCAAAAATTGGACAAAAATCTCGAATCTCTGTCCGACACAATGTCCTTAGGCACCCCATGATACTTCACCATGAATTTCACATAAGATTTTCCTAATTGGTTCATCGTCCAAGTACTCTTCATGGGTATAAAAATGGCAGTCTTAGTGAGTCTATCTACAACCACCTAAATAGTATCATTACCGGCCCTTGTTCTAGGTAGAGCTCCTACAAAATCCATAGAGATCGAATCCCATTTCCAACTAGGAATTTCCAATGGTTGAATCTTACCTTGCGGATGCTTATGCTCAATTTTTACCTTCTGACAAGTAAGGCACCTAGAAACAAACTCGGCTACTTCCTTCTTCATATTGGGCCACCAAAATGTCTTCTTTATGTCTTTGTACAACTTATCTCCTCCAGGATGCATAGAGTAAGGTGAACTATGAGTTCTTCCATCAATCTATTCTTTAAATCTCCTTTATTGGATGGAACACACCATCTTCCTTTAAACCTAATACTACCATCATCAGCAATCGTAAAGTTTAGGGTATGTCCTTCCCGGATTTTATCTTTGATATTTTCTAATTTTTCATCTTTCAGTTGGCTATCCCGAATCTCATCATAAATGGATGGATGGATTTCCATGGAATTAATACATTCTTGTACTCCCCCTTGTTCCACTACCTCTAAGTTCATTTTCTGGAATTCTATACATAACTGATCAGGCAAAATTATTGCATTCATCGAATAATTTGACTTCCTACTTAATGCATCTGCCACCACATTGGCTTTACCTTCGTGATATTGAATCTCCAAATCATAATCTTTGATAAGCTCCAACCATCTCCTTTGCCTCATGTTTAACTCCTTCTAGATGAAAATATACTTTAAACTCTTATGATTTCTATAAATCTTACAAGTTACTCCATAAAGGTAATGTCTCCAAATCTTTAAGGCAAAAACTATTGCTGCTAGCTCCAAATCATGAATCGGGTAGTTAACTTCATATGGTTTCAGTTGCCTAGAGGCATAGGCTATCACCCTTCTGTTTTGCATCAATACACAACCTAACCCAAACTTGGATGCGTCACTATATACCTCATACTAGTCACTTCCATCTGGTAAGGCTAAGATTGGTGCCGATGTTAACTTATCCTTTAAAGTTTGAAATACCTTTTCACATTCCGGAGTCCAAATAAACCTACACTCTTTTTTCATAAGGCTGGTCATGGGTCTAGATATCTTCGAAAAGTCTTTCACAAATCACCGATAATAGCCTGCTAATCCTAAGAAACTTCGAATATCCGATACACTCTTCGGTGTAGGCCATTCACTTACTGCTTGAATCTTTGCTGGATCCACGGATACCCCTTCCTTAGATATCACATGTCCCAAAAAGGATACTTTCTCCATCCAGAACTCACACTTAGAAAACTTCGCATATAACTGATTTTCCCTCAAAGTTGTCAAGACCGTTTTCAAATGTTTTTCATGATCCTCCATATCCCTTGAGTACACCAAAATATCATCAATGAAGACAATCACAAACCTATCTAAGTAAGGCCTAAAAATTCGGTGCATCAAATCCATGAACACCGCTGGTGCATTAGTCAACCCAAATGGCATTACTGTAAATTCATAGTGTCCATAACGAGTTCTAAACGCACTCTTTGAGATGTCTTGCTCGGCAATCCTCAACTAGTGATATCCAGACCTCAAGTCAATCTTAGAAAATACCCCTGCCCCTTTTAACTGATCAAATAGGTCATCTATCCTCGGAAGTGGGTATTTATTCTTCACAGTCACATTATTCAATTCTCTATAATCAATGCATAACCTCAAACTTCCATCTTTTTTCTTGACAAACAACACTGGGGCTCCCCAAGGTGACGAACTAGGCCTGATATAGCCTTTGTCTAGTAAATCATCCAATTGAGCTTTCAACTCCTTTAATTCAGCTGGTGCCATCCTATAGGGGGCCTTAGAGATCGGTCCTGTTCCAGGCACTAGATCTATAATGAACTCAACATCTCTTATTGGAGGTATTCCTGGAATCTCTTCTGGAAAAATGTCCAGAAATTCACAAACAACTGAAATATCTTGCTTATTTCCATCTTCTCCTTCTCTAATTTCTTGAACACTACATAGGTATAAAGGATAGCCCTTCTGCATACATTTCTTTATTTGTAAGGCAGAGATGATCTTCAATCTAGGTTTCTTCCCTTCTCTACGATAAGTAACCCTGACCTTATTAGGTCCAACCAATGATACCTTATGAGCTTCACAATCAATTCGAGCTTTAAAATTTCCCATCCAGTCCATACCCAAGATCACATCTAAGTCACCCATTTCAAATTCTATTAAGTCTGATGGAAATTCAACTCCGGCAATTACTAGAGATATTTTAGAATGCAACTTAGTATAACACATAACTTCCCCAGACGGTAAAGCCACGTCTAAAGAAATGGATTCTGATTCTTCTAACTTTAGAATTTCTACTAAACTCTTAGAAATGAATGAATGAGATGCTCCAGAATCAAAAAGAACTTTTGCAGGCAATTTATAGATAGAGAAAGTACCAGCTACTACTTCAGAAGTTGATCCAGCCTCACGACTATTCATAACAAATACTCGGCCTTTAGGAGGATTGTAATTTCCACCTAATGTAGGTTTAGGATTCTCGTTTAGTTGGATTGAACTAGGCTGATCATTTTGAGGAGGTTTGCCATTTTGAGTAGGGACACTAGGGCCACCAGAGGTATTTTTATAACATTCATACTCTCGATGTCCCAATTTTTGACAAAAACGACAGGTTACAAGGTTTCCTTCGCAGTCTCTCCCGGGGTGATTCTTGTCACACCTTTTGCAATGGAAAATTCTCTTAGACTTCTCACTCTCCCCTTGGTTTTCTCTTCCCTTTCCAAGGTTTCCCTTAAATTCTCTTTTCCCTTGAAAATTCCCATTGGTTTTAACTCTTTTATCACCTCCATAGAAGTTTTCATTTCCCTTTCTCTTTTCCCCTAAGATTTGGTTCTCTAATTCTCTTCCCCTAATCCCATACAAGTGAGCAGCTCTCCCATACACCTCATCTAAGGTTTCGAAAGTGACCCCTCCTAACTTCCCTTGTAAGGTTAAGGTTAGGCCTTGTTCAAATCTCTGCACCTTCATGGCTTCGATCGGGACTACCTCTGGAGCGAATCTCATAAGTTCAATAAACTTAGCAAAGTATTCATTAACGGTCATGCCTCCCATTCTAAGGTTTGTAAATTCCATGCACTTTTGTTTCTTAAGGTAAGGCGGATAGAACTTACTCCTAAGGGCTTCTTTGAAAGTTGACCACCCAAAATCAGGAGTTCTTTCGATATTTTCCTTAGATTGAGACCATCATAATTCAGCTTCTTCCTTAAGGTAGAGGACTGCACTATTTACCTTCATATTCTCGGGACAATTTACAGCATCAAAAAGCTTATCAAACTCCCTAATCCAGTTCTCTAGGCTAGCTGGGTCTTCTTTTCCGTTATAACTCGGAGGTTTGCTACTTGAAATTCTTTTGAAAATCTCTCCAAAAGTGTAATTTATTGGTTGCCTATTCAATTGATTAGTCATTACTTGAGCTAGATATTGAGTTAAAGCAGTTAGGTGCTTGACTGTCCTCCTAAGGCCACTTCGGGTGGTTCGAGAGTTTCGATTAAGCATTCGACTCGACATAATGCCTAAATGATCAAATAATCATGTTGAAAACACTTTGAAACATATAAATCCTAGAACAAACATTCACTTTATTCAAATAAATTTTGCATGTAACGAACTTCTCGACTAAAATACTTGGCTTTACTTGACTATAGATAGGCATATGAAAAATTGGATACATTTAAGCACATAATTCACAATTTCTTGATTTCATGCACAGGAAACATACTTTCTCCTATCCTTGAGAAAGTTTATAACCTAAATTTGTAACAAGTAATCCAGATTGGTCATTTTATTAGACCATCCTTGATTGTATTTAAGTATGCTTGAAATTCTTTTATTTTGCAACTATTTTAATTTTAAAACTTTTAATAGTGTACTTGATGTCTATGCGGGTAAATCAAGTCAATGGTTTCCCAGGTAAGTTACGTACGACGTTGACGAGAGCCTTTCCTAGCCAGAAACCATTACTTAACGGAACACTCTCCCAGTTCGGTCGAACCTTCCTTAGACAGAGAGTGTTACACTTGATCACCAACATTTCCATCTTTCCAAAACAAAAATAATTTTTTGTAAAAAAAATACTTTTTTTTATGCATGAGAATGCGAAACTCTATCCTACATGCCCATTGCTATGTCTACCCACAGGTTTATTATTTCAAATTTTAATCTTTTATAACCTAGAAAACTGATACCACTTTGTAACACCCCCAAATTACTAACATAATAATAATAATGATAGTAATTTTAGTAACTTAGGGGTATTACCGCCACGTGTCACCACGCTTCGGCTGTACTAACTAATTACTATATTGCAGCAAAAGAATACCTCAATTTATTTATTAAAAGGAATTATAATTTTGATTATCCAAAGGTACAAAATTTGATTAAGAAAAATTATAAAACTCCTAACTAGCATGTGCCCCTTGATGTAATGCTCCCATGCATATTTATTCCTGCAAACCTACTCACCATAAATGATAAGTAGGGCGAACCAAAACAAATAGGAAAATACGTGTCAGTGTAAAAACACTGTGTACGTATACATAATAAAAGAAATACTTTGACTTTTAAATTCCTTCATTTCACACTTGCCTTCTTATATATTAATAAACTTCGAACCTTTCTTTATAATAATCCAATACAAATGGAATTATTAAAACACTTAATAAAAACAATTTTCTCTTCTTATATCCCCTCCTTGATCCTAATTGTGCACACCCCCCAAGTTAGTTATCCCATCACGGATCTATCCTTAGAGTTTCCTTTTATTTGCCAACGAGTGGACTTTGAAACATGAACCCTTCTTGATTATTAAATCAAGCGGTAATATATAATAATAATAACTCTCCTTTTATAACTCCTTTAAATACAAATACCTTGCTTTAATTATTAAAGTTCATTGAAATTTATAAAATCTCAAATGCCATTCGGCCCTTTTGAAACATGATACATATTAAATAAAATAAGGTAAATGTATATCAGCCTTTTTTTTGTTATCGAAATTTCAAATAAATAGCCATATATAAACATATATTTAAAAATATATTAGCACAATATAATTCACAAAATAATATATTCAATTGCACATAAAAAGATTTAATACATATACGTACCTTAAATTCTAGTACTTTCTAGCAACTCTTTACTAAACTTTAAGTTGATCCTCCTATCAATTTATGATAAACTAATCAACACAATGCAACACAATAATTATGCATATAATATTGAAACTTTAATTACGTTAAGAAATAGTTTTAAGAATTAAAAAGTTTGCAAAATAATTAAAACAATTAAATAGTTAGGGAAATAGGATGCTCACGGAGGCTGGTGGTTGTTGGTGGCACCAGATGGCCGAAGAAATGCAGAGAATGGCTTGAGAGGGAGGGAGAAAGTTTGAGAGAAAGAGAAAGGGTTTAATGATTTTTGTGTGAAGAATTAGGTGAGATTTAAAGGTCTATTTATAGTAGAAATTAGAATGAATTTTAGGATTTTAAAACACTAAAAGATAAATATGAATTTAAATTGATAATTATCCTCAAAATTTCAGATTAAAATTAAATTATTAAATAATTATAAATAATTTAACCAATTAAAATTATTTAATTCAAAACAAACCAATTAGAATTAGTTAAAAAAGATTAACTTTTATAATAATAAATTTTTTTTTAGAAATATAAATCATAGAAAAAGGATAGGATAAGGATAGAATTTATTATTTTTTTTTTGAAAATCTATTATTTTTAATTTAAAATTATCTTTTCAACTAAAATTATCCTTTAAATTAGGGTTAAATATATATAATAATAAAATTTTTTTTAAATTCTAATCATGGTAGCTGACCATGATTAGATATGGTCGAATTTTTTTATTTTTAAATATATATATATTTTTCTTTGGTAAATATATCATATTTTCAACATTATCCATTTTAAATTAAAAATAATCTTTATAAATATATTAAACTATATATTTTTTTGTTAAGAATAATATTTAAAAGCTTTTATAATATTCTAGAATAAAAGTGGATACTTTGGATTTTTTTTGGGATATTTTAGAGGGATTTTTTTTTTGGGAATTTTAATGGAATAATTGAGGAATTAAATATTTATTTATAAAATTAAATAATTTTCTTAATAAATTTATAAAATAAATATATAAATAAGTTCCATAACTGTGATTGGTGCCAAAAAAATTTTAAATTATTTATTTTGTACTAAAATATTCTTAATATAATATCTAAAATATGGGGTATTACATCAGTGACGCACTAAGATGACGTACTCCTCGGTTCCGACTGCCACTGACATAGGACACAGCATGTGGACCTTTGTATGTTGTTATGCACCAAAATGAAAGTAAAGTACTCTTCTGCCTAGCACGTAGTCTCCAACCACATTTATTACTACAAACGAGCTCCAACACACTAGTGTTCGACGTTCAACGTTCGACACCAGTACGATGTATTTGACCTAAGGCTATACATCTTGACAACTTTAATGAGATCTCTCTTATTAGTGAACTCCATTCTCTTAACGAATTGATTATCGACACTACATGGTGGGCCCATCATTGTCTAATTGTCGTCCTCTTCATACTCTATCATACTATTGTAATATGGAATGTTAGATTCAACTGCAATCTCGTTGGCCTCCGATCCAGTCCCTACTTCTAGCTCTATGTTCAAATGACCATCATCCTCTTCATCTAGGTTAACGGGCTCCCCGTCTTATGCATCTTCTTCCCCCTCCGCTTCCTCATCCACTTCCTCTTCCTCTACTCCTTCCTCAGATTTCCCAGTCCTTTCTCCAAAAAGGTAATTCCCCAACCCATCTCTGAGAAGCGTATTGTTTAATGGATTCACACTAAAGGTAGCTAATACTGAGTTATCATCGTGATGCATTTGACTTGTGAATGGAATGATTGGAAAGGGCTGATGTTGAGATAAGATGTCCATTAAACCAGTATATGAAGATGGTAAGGGTACTTGCTCGACATATATTTCAATGCTAGATTGTGGAAAATTTTGAATACACACCCATAATACTTAAACAGAATAGTCATCAGTGAATGCCAATGCCATACATGTCGACAGCCAGTAGGATACTTCATTCTCAATTTCAGTTCCACCAACCGTCTATCAAACCCAAACAAACTAAATACCATGTCAACAATATCAGAAAAGTTGTTCTCAACACTAATTATGATAGGTCTACACTGTCCACCATCATACCCAACCGTGTTATCTTGTTCTATTAATATTCCACCCCATCGACATAACAATGGGTATACATTGGTATTCATGACGCCTACAAGAACGAAAACTATTCAATGATATTCAAGAATATAATATACAATAAACTAATCTTAATTAATTAACTAACCTAATTAACCTTATTAAATTAACCTTACTTAATTAATCTAAATATACGCACCTAATAAAATAAACTAAATTAACCTAAATATACTAACTTAATAAAATAAACTAATTTAGTAAACTAACCTTACTTAATGTACTAACCTATTAAACTAATCTAAATTAATACACTAACCTTAATTAATAAACTAACCTAATAAACTAACCTTACTTAATAAACTAATCTAGTAAACTAAACTTAATTAATTAACTAATCTAATAACCTTACGTAATTAACCTTACTTAATTAACCTAAATATACTAACCTAATAAAATAAACTAAATTAACCTAAATATACTAAGTTAATAAAATAAACTAATCTAATAAACTAAACTTAATCAATTAACTAACGTAACTAACCTTATTTAATAAACTAATCTAGTAAACTAATTTTAATTAGTTATTTAACATTACTTAATTAACTAACCTATATTAACCTAAATTAATTGACTATAATAAATTAATTAAGTAATCTAATCTAATAAACTAACCTATTTTAATAAACTAAACAAAATTAATAAAATAATCTATACTAATTAACTAACCTACATTAACCTAAATTAATCGACTACAATAAATTAATTAAGTAATCTAATCTAATAAACTAACCTATTTTAATAAACTAAACAAAATTAATAAAATAATCTATACTAATTAACTAACCTAAATGTTAAAAAAATCTAATTAACTAACCTTAATCAATAAACTCACCTAAATTAATATACTAACCTAATTTATGGTTTACTAACATAAATAAAAGTTCACTTAACTAAATCCATATCAATACCTAAACTAAAATACTATAACATATACACTACCAAAATATTAATAATAATTAACAAAAATAACATAACATAACATACCATAATTCATAATTAATAAAATTAATTCACAAAAATTAAGATAATACATAAAACATGCAAATTAACATAACATAACAAAAATTAATTCACGAAATTAACATAAATTAACATAACAAAAATTAATTTATGAAATTAAGAAAAATAACATAACATAACTCATAATTTCACATGAAAAAAACGAAATTAATATAACATAAAAATAAATAAAAAAACTAAATGATAAAAACTGAAAATAACTCAAAATTAAAAACATACCTTGTCAAATGGAAGAAAATGGAAGAATTTGGGAGGAAAGGTTCGAAGAGGGGAGGAAATGGCAGTGAGTGAAGCGCAGGAGAAAAGGGAGGAAGAAGAAAGAAATGGGGAGGAAGAAGGGAGAAAAAGAAAAAAAAAACTGGGGCTTAGGGGAAACGCTGTCCAATGCTAATAACGTTGCCCAAGGCAGCATTTTCTCGCTGCACTGATTCCCTGCCCTGCTGCACTGACTCTGAAAATATTCCAAAGAAAAATGTTATCCTAGTCAGCGTTTTTTTTTTTAACTGTAAGGGTAGTGTTTTCTCATGACCCACAATTTGGCCCTAAAATCCAGCCCATGCATAACGCTGCCATGGGTAGTGTTTTTTTTTTTATTAAATATAACGCTGTCCAGGGCAGCGTTTTATATCCGAACTTAAATTTGGCTTATTTTTGAAATTATTTTAAACAGTAGCTTATTTTTCGAATTTTTTATTTTTTTGGCTTAAAAAAAAAAATTCAGTCTCCTAACTAGCATCAAAGAAACCCTAGCATCTTGATCATCATCGGTTACAACACTCAAATCTACCACATCCTCCTTTTCAGGGTTAAATTAGAGTATCTCTCCAAAATTTCCTCCGCCATCAAGCCGAAGATCCCTCACGAATGAAACACAAACAACAGTAGAAACCCTCAATCACAAGGGAGAATATCCTTTCTCTCGAGGAAGGAAAACCTATCTTTCGAGGGAGTTTTTTTTCCGTACCCCATCAAATCTCTTCATGTTCTTCTATGAAACTTTTATCCTATTTGGAAAAGTTTTACCCTTGCTTTTTAAGAAATTATTAAAGAAGAAAAATGACTTTTTATTTTATTAAATTTTTTATTCTACATCTACTTCTTTTAGTTAGAATTTGAAACTAACCTATTTTTCTTTCTCTATTACAACAATAATGACAAAAATAACTTGTAATTTTGAAAAGACAATTAGGATCTCCATATCTAATTCTTTAATTCTTGAATTAATATTACTTGAGATGGGCTTCGTGGAATTTCTCTGTCCTAGCAAGACTTGATGTAGGCTTGGAAGTAAAGGATAAGTGGGTAACTTTCTCTATTTTTTTTCTTTTTAAAACTTCTCTTTTTGCTATCCACTTTGGGTGAAGTGGAATGGAGAGGAAGGAGACTTGGCAGAGAAAATTTAGGGAGTTTGAAATTTTTTCTAATTTGGTTTCAGGAATAGGTGGTTATAGAGAGGAGAAATAAGGATTCATAAAAGAAAACAACAATTATCAGATGCTTTACTGACATTTAGCGCTCATACTCTGGTCATACTCGATTATAACGAATGGATGTCAAAAGTTAGATTATTCAGAAATAATTAAGGCCCTGTTTAGATTGTAGGAATGGATTAAAATGATGCATGGGAGGAATGAAATCAGTTTTAGAGAGTTGTTTGGTTAAGTATAGGAATGCGTTTTAAATCCTTTCCAGTTATTTGGTTTGACAGAGAAATGATATTTAGTTCTTTGTTGTTTGGTTCAAACATGAATAACTGTAATATTGATATTAACAATAAAATTATTTTTATTTTTATATATTCACGATATTAAAACTAGGGGTGTCAATTCAGGTCCACAGAACAATTATGGGTTGACCCCTCGTGGGTTGAAACTTATTAATTTAGGTTAAATTGTGCCAATTTGGCCTATCAAGGCGGGTCAAGTTGGGCCAAGTCAAATCAGTTATTTGCTTGTTCATGTTCGGGTGAGCTCGTATTCGGTTCGTGTCAATGTCGGTTCAGGTCAATCCAGGTCAGTTCCTAGACGGGTTATAGACGGTTTTGGGTTAAGTCAACTACTTGTCGGGTTTAATCGATTTTTGGTTGTATTCGGTTCGGGTCGAGTCAGGTCTATAACAGTTCGGACACATGTCAGGTTTGAGTCTTTGAATATTGGGTCAAATCAATTTAGGGTTGATTTTAGGTCGGATTGGGTTGGTTTATGGGTCTTACTTTTCGAGTCATAATTAGGTAGAGTTCAAGTCAGTTTTAGGTAGTTTATTTGGTCGGGTCAGATTTTAAGCGCTCTAATTAAAATAATTATAAAAATAAATATTATACAAAAAGTACTAACGATAATAATAATAAAAATTTATAAATAAATAAAATAAAAATGATAATACCATTAATAATAATAATAACTCTAATAATAATAATAATAATAATAATAATGATAATAATAATAATAATAATAATAAATATGTGACATTTAAAAGTTGGAGCAAGGCATCGAGGTTTGAATGAACACTGGATAAACACTGATTAAAACCAAATGAATCAAAAAGATGATTTTGAAAGTGTTTGAAATCCCAAAGGATTTGAACCCTATTCTCTTTTTTTTCCAAACCAAGCAGCTTTTAGTAGGGAATAATTTTTAAACCACATTCCATTCCATTTTAGTTTATAATACCAAACGGATCCTAAAAGGTTTACTTCTTAAAAATGAATCAATTAAAAGTTGAATTGTTTCCAACAATAGAAACTAAAATTTATTAACAATCTACCATTAAGCAACACAGTACAATACATAATAGTACAAATACGATTATTGATACACGCAACTCGCAAGAATCTGCAGGTAAACCAGAATATAATATTACAGGCAGTTCAATAGTTTTATTATCTGTTCCACACTAAAGGTATTCGCCTAGACTGCAGTTTTGAACTTGAGCACATCCTTAACAACAGCATCCCTGTAGAGTAATATATCAACCGCACCACAAACCATATGATAGCCACGCTTCTTGAGCTCACTGGGCTCATCGTGCGGCATTGCAAACCCTGCTAGATAAACCCTTTTGTCACCCTTAGGCTTCATGCCTAACACTGCTTTCTCCACAGTCTGGACCATCCTCATTGCATTCTCATTACCTGGGTCACGAATGTAACCCATGTTAGCACTCAGATCAGTTGGCCCAAGCATGATGCAGTCCACTCCATCAACGGCCATAATATCCTGGATCTTATGCGCAGCCCCCTCTGACTCCACCTGGCACATGATGAGCAGCTCCTCCTCGCACCAGTCCAGATATGTCGGGTCAAGACCATACTTGGAAGCCCTAGTAATGGGATGAGCCACCCCCCTGATACCTGCTTGAGGATACCGACAGTAAGAGACGGCCTCTCGGGCTAACTCTGGGGTGTGGATCATGGGGAACATGAGCCCCTGTGGACCCAGATCCAGGGCCTTTTTAGCCCACATGGCAGAACACTCGGGCAGTCGGAGAATAGCCGGAGTTTGAGAAGCAGCAAGGGCGTTGATGCAAGACAGAGCCTCAGATATCCCACCATAACCGTGCTCCATGTCAACAACCACAAAATCATAGCCAGCATGGCCAGAAATCTGAGCAATCGTCGGAGAGAAGCTGTCAAAGAAGAGACCATACAAGCAATCCCCCTTTCGAAGACGAGATTTGAGTGACGAGATTGATGGAGAACCTGAGGTAGCCATGCTTACTGCTAGCTGATATGAGGCCTGAATCCTAGAGGTTACCCTTTTAATTTAAAGACCATCCAAAGTGGAGCTGTTAAGAAGTGAAGTTAATTTTATAGCATGCGTTTTGTCACAGTTAATTTTATATGCTTCTACAGGAAGATTCTTTTAGCACTTGGCACAAGCATTCTAGGATTTAGGTATGAGTCCTTTTCTGTAGCCATCAAGATGACACACTTTGGAATCTTACAAAATATCAGTGTGAGATATTTTACCACACTACTAAAACAACAATACTTCCATTTGAAATACGCCAAGATTGCCAACAGAATAACAGCCTAACAAAGGTTATTTTGTTACATTCATCATCAACAACAAAGTGTGACTAAACACAAACAACACACTTCTGTTGCGTGGATTCTACTCATTTTTACTCGTGTTTAAAGAGAGTTCATGAAAAAATGACAACAATGATACTGGAAATGTGGAACTAGTACAATGTTGCTGCTACCTGAAATTACTCACTCCAATACTTTTCATCTCCTTCTTTACCCTCAGCTGTCTGATCTTCATCTCCGGACGAACCATCCTTCATCATCTTAAACTTCTTGACATCCTCAACCGCCGCACTCCTGAACAGAACTATGTCCACCGCACCGGACACCATATGATACCCACGTGCCTTCAGCTCCAGCGGGCTGTCATGCGGCATAGCAAAACCCGACAAGTACGCCCCACCACCACCATTAGCTCCATTTTTCTTAGAATTTGCCTTTGTACCCTCCAACGCATCCTTCTCAGCTTTCCTCATCTTCTCCCTCACCTTCTTATTCCCTGGATCCCACAAGTAACCCATGCTCGCACTCAAATCCAACGGCCCCATCTGAATGCAGTCCACTCCTTCAACGGCTGCGATCTTCTCCACCTTCTCGATCGCCTCCTCGCATTCCACCTGGCACATGATCAACAAGTCATCTTCACAATGACCTAGATACCCTGCGTCCGTACCATACCCGGAAGCCCGAACAATCGGGTGGGCCGCCCCGCGGACTCCGTTGGGCGGGTACCGGCAGTAGGATACGGCCTTTTCGGCCTCCTTTGCGGATTCAATCATTGGGAACATGATACCTTGTGGGCCCAAATCAAGGGCCTTCTTGGCCCAAGCTGCGGTGGATTCCGGCAATCGGAGAATCGCTGGAGTTCCGGTGGAGGCGAGAGAACGAAGACAAGCGAGTGCCTCGGGAATGCCACCGTATCCGTGTTCCATATCGACGACGACGAAGTCATAGCCAGCGAGGCCGGCGATTTCAGCGAGGGTGGGAGAGAAGGAGCAGAGGAAGAGGCCGTAGAGGATTTCTCCATTTTTAAGGCGTGATTTTAGTAATTCGGGCTTAACGGCGTCGTTGGTGGTGGCGGAGATTGCGGAGGGTCGGGTTTTCCGGGTTAGGGTTTGGGGTTTGAAAGAGAAATGGGGGTGTTTGAGTGATGTGGTTGAGGACAGGTGGTTAAAAGAAAGGGATTGGATTAGGGGTTGAGATGATTTGGGATTGGAATTGGAGAGGTGGATAATTTGGAGAGACGAACTGAGGGATATTGTGGTTGACATGTTCTGAGAGGGTAGTAGTGCTCGAGTGGCCGAGTCGGAGCGTGTGGGTTGACTATTATCAGTGTCAGTGTAGTGTTATTCGACTCATTTAGAGATCAGCGAGTGAGATTGGCGAAAAGTGTTTCTTATGTTTAAATAAACTACTTGGACCACCGCGTCGCCAATCTGACTCATATATATGTATAATGATTATTTGTATGTTGAATACGAAATACTCGATATTTTTTATTTTACATACAATAACTTATAATATATTAAAAGAAAATGTAGAAATATACATATGAAATTGAATGATATAATATAATAAAATAGACATTAATTATATACATATTATGTATGTATGTATGTATCGTACAAAGTTACAAAATTTTTTACAGTGTAAAGTTACTAAAGTTGGTTGATATTTGTTGCAGTAGTTGCTCATTGTTTTGCTCTTCTAGTTTTAGCTGGTAATAATTGTAATCTCCAATGTCAACGTTGTATATTTGTTGGAGAAATTTGATTGCATGTCTAGCATCATTTTGTTGTGAGGCACCAAGTCGAGTAGCAAGTGTTCCAAAAAATCTCACATCACTTGAAGTATTTGGAATACCATGTATATCAATATATGCTCCCATCTCATCATCTGTTACCGCATGAATTTCGTACTCTACTTTTGGCAATCCTAATTGCGTTAATACATCATATATTATTGTTTTGATGTTTACTTCTATTACTCGACGCAGTTCTTCCATTGAGGGTTAGCAAGCCTATATTGCAAAAATATATATTAAGTTATTAGATAAAGTGTGAAGATAATTAAGAAATTTTTCCATGCATATTTATAGAGAAGTTATAGGACTATTAAACGTATACATGATAAGTATGCATTTTGTATACGTGTCTAAAGGTTGGTGCATTGTAAAATACGTGTCAGATAAGTAGATATTATATCAATAGGATTACATGTGTTTTGTAATAGTATATGTGTCATGTAGACAATAGTTTTTTTTTTTTTTTTTTGTAATGACAGGTCATATTTGGAAATAATACTTAAGGAAAAAAGAATCTCATGAATATATGATTACAGAATATAAAAAAAGTAGCATAATGATAGGATTATTATACGTGTATATGATGTGAATGCATTTAGTTTACATGTATAAAGGTAGACGTTTTCAAAACTACATGTCAAATAAACAGATATTACATTATTATGATTACATGTGGTTTGTAAAAGTAAAAATGTCATGTACGTAATTTGTCATCGTTTCTGCAAGGACATTTTATATTAAAAATTAGTAGTTAAAGGAAAAAGAACTTAATAAATATTTTCTTACAATATTTAAGAGAATATTGTATAGCGGTATCATATTAGCAGATGATTCTTAGAGGAAAAGAATAAATTACATATGTTATAGGTAATTTTTTTTTAAAAAAAAGCCATTGTTAAACAAAGTTAGTATTCATGTTTTTAGGTACATGCTTACATTCTTTGAGATATGTAAAAACAAATCTTACAAGGGTAGTAATTCGATGAAGTTGAACATATTCTACAACTACATAAATTTTATAGACAATGACGTCCAATGTATGGCATACAGTTCTAGTTCAAGATTCAACACTCACAACGCGCTTACCTTTCCAACGTTGTTGTTAAGAATCTTCTCCAAGTGTATATATAGTCAATTCAATTCTAAAGGTATTGTCATAGAGTGCTCTTATGCGATTATCAATATAAGACCTTCAATCCTAAAAAAACACTTTGATGTTAAACTTTATATATAGTTACCATTTAATATAATTATAGAATTCAAGTTACTAATACCTGTAAAGAAAGTGTAGCCATTTTGTGAGCATCTACACTTAAAACTTGTTTAGCAAGATGGCCAAATAGGGTAATTGGTATGCTTCCACTAGCATCTACAAAATCAAGATGTAAAACACACCTAATATTGAATTACAAATGTTGTTAATACTTTACTAAAATTTCTATGTGAAATATATAGCATTAATGTTATGGGTTCGTTTGATTTCTAACCGAGGTTCAGATGTTCCAACATGTAGCCTTGTAGTAGACGTGCATGTGAAAGTAGTATCTCTTGCAACATCACTTCTCCTGTTACAGACGCTGCAAGCAGTATATATGATGATATTCTTGTTGATAATGTCGGTAACTCTTCCTGCAATCCACACAGTCATGTCTGACTGGTGTGACAATTTTTGTTTAGTATAAACAAATCACCATTTTATTAGGTTATTGATATAGATGTAATTTATTATAGTTCTCACAAACCTTTTGTTCTTGAATAATATTAATTGGGATCGACAAATCAGTATGTCGGGGATTTTGTCCTGGATCCATTACGAATCTTCTTAGTGTATTAGCAATGTCATCTGTGTGGTTTGCAGCCCTACAATTTTAAAATAATAATTCTCTATGTGTTTTTATAAGTATGTAATTTGCATGTAGTTTGTAGAATAATTTACCAGTCACGAAGCAGTTATGTAGCAGGAGTGTTGGGATTTATTTTAATTGTATAAGGGAAAGTTGTGTTAAATACTCCACTGCAAGATAATATTATATGATAAGTAAAGAAAGAAAAACAAATACACACACATACACACACACACATACATACACACACACACATTGAATCTAGTATTTCATACCTTTGAAAGGAGATGCTCTAACTCGTCAAACTTCTACAATAGGCAAGTAATGTATTATTTGGGCAACTTCTTCAGCTTCGTTGTCAGCCAATGTGCTCCATACCGATAATTGGACAGGTGGCAACCTAATATTTTTATCATAGTGCATAATTTTATGTTGTAACCAATATTATAATCAAAGTTACATAGAATTATTTATTTGAAAAATTCTTACTCAAAATCCAACAATTCTATTTTGCGCACTGGGTAAGATATTCCTATATCTAGTCTATGGAACATATCTTGATACACATGAATTGCTATAGCAATAATATCTAGTTAAGAACAATATAGAAAATGAAATGTTAGAAGTACTTTCAATTACAAATTTCCACATTTTAAGACATTAATGTGATATTAGGGTAAGTGTAGTACCTATTCGATCATTTCTACCAATGTAATTTGCAACTGGAGTAAGAGGCACAAGAAATGAAATGATGTTGTTTCAGAAGCGTCTCCTATTTCTTTGATATGTGTTCTTGAGTTAATAACAATTTGGTAAATTTGGTTATTTCTTCTAAACATCTCCGGGATTTGGGTGACTGTAGGATTTGTTATTCATATTCCCTTCCTTTCACAAGAATATCCTTGAACAACTCAATACCTTGTCCAAATACAACAACTTTCATCTGTATACTTTGAAAATAAAAATGCAAAAATACATCTAATTAACAAGAACTTCAAGTCGTTAAATTATCATATCAAGTAGGTGAATGATTTCATATTGTAAAAAGTACCTCTTCATTTTCAAATATAAGTTGCTGCAATTTTGCGAATCCACTACTAGAAGTTGTAGGAGGATGTTTGCGTACTAAGGTGAATATTGTTGTGAAGTTACTGCTCTACTCTGTTAAGTCACCAAGTGTTATTCTTTGAAGAGCCATGCTTATTTTGCTTAATCTTCCTGTCTTGAGAAAAATATTTTCAGCAAAACTATAATAATTTATGGAAATGTAATATACAAAGTGTACATAAAACTAAATTATGCAAGCTGTAGTCTATCTTTTTAATAGAATAAACAAAATGTACACAATGTCAAATATAGCAAATATAAATACTTAATACAAAACAGGAATAAAGGCGTACGTAACCACAATTTTTAATTTAGAAGACAAAATGTACACAAAAATAAATGATGCAAACTATAATCTCTTCTCTTCCAAATAGAGCATGTGTTTTTGCATAATTGTTAGACTTATGTTTCTACAAGATACAATTTTGCTTCATTATTTTCTAGCAAATAGTAGTCTTGAAGAAGTAAGAAAAAAAAACGTAGGGAAAAAAGTGTAGTTAATAATGGTTCTTAATATATTACATAATATCTAAAACAAAGTATGCAACGTATATTTCATGTTCTTCAGTTTACAAACACAAGCGTCTCTACATAATTATTCTACAAAATGCCAGCTTGCTTTCAATATTTCATAGTAAACAATATTTTTTGTTTGCCTCTAGTTGTCGAGTGCTGAAGTTTTTGGCTTTATAGATATTACGACATCGCTTCCTTTTTTTGCACGAGATAGAGCTACATTTAACTGGCCATGAGAAAATACTTGTTGTGGTAAATATATGCCAACTCGATCCAACATTTAACTTGAAATTGTTTGTGCTTGAATATGAAAGGGTATTTATCTGCCATTGATGGTTCTAGTGGTATACGTGGTATGAAAACGCATTCACCTATGTGATGTCCAGTAGTAATTTCTACATCAATAACATTAGGATAGAACGCCTTACATATGAACCTCGTACCATTGCATAACTTAGAACTTGGATCCAAATTGCATAGAAGAATAACTAGATTATTTTTCTTCAAAAGTAATTGATGGGGTGGAAGACCTACTGGGCTAAGAGTATTGAGGAATTCAAGAGGGTATTGCTCTGCCGAATCACCGACTCCTCAATAAAAATTCTTGTATTCATATGCATCACTTGGTTGTTGCAACACTAGAATAGTGTTGATTTTGTCAACATCTTCATTTTTAGGAGTTAAAATTTCTTTTTTCGTCATAAGGATGGCATTTTGATCATTTATAGAAACGTCAAGAAACATACTTCTAATCAACAAAGAAATCGATGACTGGTCATTGTTGTAAGGGATGACAAACGACATGGGAAATGTTATGTCCTTCCCATCTTCAAAAAGGGGCAAACCATTACCGATGTTCAATACGAAATCGCAAAAAGCTGGATCGTGAATCGCCCTCATATTTTTAGTCAAGCGAATCTTCCGTAACTTTTCCCACAGAGGAGACATGACAAAGCTGGTGTCAATAACTTCCCGTAAACTTCCTTTTGGTATCACTAGCAATACTTATCTGAAATCACCTCCAAATACAATGATTTTCCCCCCGAATAGTCGGTTTGATGAACAAATGTCATGTAGTAGCCTGCCAAAGTATTCTATAGTCTATTGTTTAGCCATTGAGACTTTATCCCATATTATAAGTCACGAGATGCGAATGAGTTCTGCAAGTGCGCTCTGCTTTGAAATATTAGGGCTCTGATTATCTTCAACATATAGAGGAATTTTGAAACAGGAATTTGTTGTTCTTCCACTAGCCATGCTTGATGCAACAATCCCTGAAGTTGCCACCACTAGAGCAATAAAATCCTTTGCTCTTACATTGGAAGGCAATGTTGAGTAAAGGAAGGTTTTACCTGTACCAGCAGGGCCATCAACAAATAAGTCGCTGGCTAGTTGTGCAATATTCAAAGGAAGAATATAGGCGTATTGTGGTGGTATTTTCATACCTTTCATTTAAGAGAATTTATTTATTAGAATTTGTTAACTTTAGTAAAGTAACATGTAAAAAGAAAGAAGTTTGACATACATTCATGGCAAATAACCAATTATATTTCGTATTTTATATGGAAACAGATGAGAGTATGTACAATTCTATATGCATCTATTAAATAACGTTTTGCTAACAATTTCTAATTTTATATTATAGGAATTGATGTTAATGCATATAATAATTAAAGATACTGTCAAACATATACACTTATATAAAAATGAATAATATTTACAAAGTACTCCTTGTGTTACGACTTAGTTGCCTTCTTGTAGTATTGTCCTTTAAGCCGTAAGATAAAAACCTATACAATCCAAAAAGGAAATATTAAATGTTATTATATTCACATCAAAAATATGAGATTACTTGGTTTTTGAATCAACTATATAGTTAATATTAATATTGTCAATATTTTAATTTTATTACGAACATCAATGAATTATAATAACATTCTTGCAATTTGGAATAGAAAGTTCTATAGGAAAAGAAGTATGAGGAGAATACTTTGCAAATAAAATATTGCTTTTTTACAGTGAAAGTTATAAGGGAACATTTCTAATCAAATCCATGGTCCCACTTTGCGCAAGCACATAGTTTCCAAATGCAAAACCTTGAGGGTTTACTAATTATCACTGTTGTTTTCAAGATTATAACTAATTTTATGAGATATTGAATATTTGCTTTCGTTTTCTAATCAAAGTGATGAAATAATACTTATCTTAAATTAACAATACCCACACTATTCATATTACATTTATATTTATAAACCATCTCAACTTTAAGTGAAATTAAAATCGACTATTATGATATGAGCTACATATATTATTGTTCTTTCATTTAATAATATATTCTTTATACTATATAGTCCTAACACATAACAACGTACAAAAATATTTGAGATGTGATCTTTATCTAATACTTTTAGTCTTCTTGTTTGAAATGTTATATATTTTTTGTTAATTATAACGATCCCACACTTAAATATATAGTATTGTAACTGTATAATTTAGTTACCTAACTCCCACATAAAACATGGCCTTGAATGATTATTAAGCTAAGTACTGCAAGGATAGAGGGCAGGAAAGAGTTTGGAATAAAGAAAATTCGTGGATAAAAGAACTTTAAGATCTATGAAGTGAAAATTAAAATATATTCCTTAGTAACAAAAAGAGAAGTGATGATTATTTATATCCATATGAATTTATAAATTACAATTATTAATAGGATGAATAAGTCATGTCACGTATCATAGTATGCACATATGTGGCTTAAAATTATTATATAAAGCATGGGAACACATGCACTGTCGTGCATGCTACTTTTCTTTTCAACTGATCCATTGTAAAGCAAAAAAAAAAAAAAGAGTGAAACAAATTTCACGCTCTAAAAAGAAACAAAAAAGTGTACACATCTTAGCCGCTATTTATTTGGGATTTATTATAAAGTTACGATAAAATGCAACAAAGAGAGTGGTGATGATTTGTATCCATACGAATTTATATATATTACAATTAGTAATAGCATTATTTAATCATGCAAATACGCATATATATGCCTTAACATAGCTACACAAGACATGTGAATTCATGCACGGTACTATTTAATCAAAGCGTGCGTACCCAGGCTGGAAAGAAAGGAGGAGTTGATAAAATAATAGTAGTAATAGATTAGTATAAACAACTTAATTATGATGAATGGATTTATATGAAATAAGTAAAGAATTGTATAATGAAGGATTTGACTGGCCTAATCAAACTATATAATAATGTTATGTACGGACCATTGTATAGTTGAGAATGGTTCGTACCGTAGGAAACATTGCTAAACTCTCCAAATCCCACTAAGGAAGAAATTTGTGTACAAGTTTTAATTGTTCCAATCTGCATGTTAGATGCGATAGTTTGGAAAATATAAGAATCAGTGTATTTTAATAATCAGCCAAATTAAAGGAGAATTTTAAATCGGGGGATCTTTTTAGATTAATTAAGTAATAGCAACAATTTAACACACCATACAATTAGGAGTTCCATTTTTTAATCATGATATTTTCTGATCTACTGGTTGGTTTTTCATGGAAGTTTTGACTCTTCATGGCTAACCAGGATTTCATATGTTGAATTGTTAAGACCAACTAACCCAATCTTAACTTTAAGGTTTAAGGTTCTCTTCTTACTATTATCATCTTTATTAGCCTACTAAACATTTGACCATAAATATACCAATATTGAATTACCATTATATTTTGTAAAAAATGGTACTCTAGTGAGTAATTTGTAGTGCATACCATACACATAAAGCTATATGACAAAACCATTCAAGCTGTTTGAAATTAGACATGTATATTGGGTGGGATTACGATCTGAATAAGTTAGTTGATTTTTTACTATTATCATCTTTATTAGTTAGTTCAAAGGCCCTAATCCCATGCTAGGAATCAATTTACATATGAATTATATTAATTAATTACGAAGCTGAAAATAAAGGTCAACCAATTCACCTTTTAATCTTAGGGTCGTAGATAGCAGCAAGTCTAACTACAAATTCCATGTAGAACGACCAACAATAAGAGAAAGAGACATGAAAATGAAGGGGCATTGAGTAAAAATGAAAGAAAATAAGTTGATCAATGAAACATGGCTGTAAAAACAGTGTTGGAAATTTTCATTCCCATTTTGGTTTTAACACATTACCCAATTGTTCTTCAATTATCCAAATTTAATCCGCTTCCCACAAAATCCTAAAATTTCAGCTGAAGCTCGCTATCATATTGTAACCCAAATAGGAAGAAATAGGAAAAAAAAATTAAGTTAAATTAATCAAATACCCAGCTATAAAATGAAAAATGAACAGTTTTATATTTAACTTCCAAATGATAGCAACATAAATTCATTACACCGAGGGCCATTTTACCCGAGGCGGATAAGAGTTACAGAGTCGTGTAGGGGTGGTGTGATGTGTGGAAAGGAAGGGCAAATCAATTCTGCGGTGCAAAAATATGAAGAATATGGAGATGAGGAAGAAGTGAAGGAGATTGGGTTGAAGATGACCGAAAAAAAAAACAACTAGGGGAAAGAGGATTGACCACTGTAATTAAGAGATGTAAGTGTCTTGGGGTACAAGTGTTATTAAGCTGAAAGTCACCATTGTACAAATGCCCTTTTGAGCCAAACCTCTCATTCTCTTTTATATATAGTATAGATGTATCCTAAATCTAAGAGGAAACTATTCTTTGTGCGATTACCATATTTACCAATCACCGATTACTTGTTTTCAAAACCAACAAGTTTTAGACTAGTTGGTAGAGGAGTTGCTCCATTTTTCATAAAGATTTAAACGTTTGAAAGTTCAACTTTTGGATAGCATTACCCCTTAATCAAACCATCATTTGATTCATATTCATACTTGAATTTAGTAGGTTAAAAATATTCAAGAATTTCATTATGTATTAAATAGGTTGTAATATTAACAAAGTTTAATATCTTATATTATTAGTTAAGAAACATGATGAATGTGAGACATCCAAAATCCAATCGGAGGCTTTTAGTTGCTTCGAGTAGAAATAAATAAAAAAATCCAAAAAATTTACTTCAGATAACTAATTATTCTTAGGTTTGGATGAAAATATATTTAGCCAATAGCTTTGGGGGTTTTTTTTTAAAAAAAAAGGGATAAACATGTATAACTAACCGTTGCCCCAATCATTAATCCATTCTCCTTCGACACCCAACCTCACTTCCTCCCTCTCTTCTCCATTGTCATATCTAGGCAACAATCAATCAACAAGATGAATCCGCCAAATCCAATAAAAACTCGCTAATCTCAGGTAAATCTCCACTAAAACTCTAATTTTCTAAACTACATAATATACACAAAACTCAACTAAAATGTCGATTGTTGTGGGTAATTTTTCCGTGTGGAGCAAATTAAATCTCTAGTGGGTTTTTACATCTGCCGTATGATCTTCAACCGGTGCGTTATTCCGGTGATCAGAAACTGGTGGGGGTGGTTGTTAAAGAGGAAATGGGAAATGGGTATTCGATGAATTCATGCAGCTCATCTTCCTTCGATTAGGATGAACATTGGATGAAAAAGATGATGAAAGTGAAGTTCAAAGCAAATTTAAGAACAACCCTTTTGAATTAGCTATTGATACTTTGGAACAAGATTTGCCAATTAGGTTAATATCTCAAAAATTTCAATCTGTTTATGAGTTATTGGATAAAGATTTGATCTTGCTTTTATTTGAGTATTGAATTTTTTTTTTTGTTGTGCAAAAATTGGAGTGAAATTATGTAGGTGTTGTGAGATAGAAGTTAATTTTTTTTATTTGGTTTGTTTTTGATTGATTTTTGTTTTGAAACTATGTTTTTGATTGATTTGTTGAGTTTAGTTTGATTAAATTAGTGGGTGGATTGTTGCTTTAGAGTTAGGTACACATATAACTACCGTATATTATCATCAATTTTATTGCTTTAGAAAAGGTAATGCATGGACATTGTATTTATTTTGCCTGCAACAACGTCTATCATCTTCATTTTCATTGTAATATCTAAATATTGTGAATTTGGATAAAACAAGATATTTAAAAGTTATACTTGGTAGTTATTTATTCTATATAGTTATTATAATAACGATGATTTCATACTATATGATATAATTGTTTTTCCTTTGAATAAGCTGTATTTTGTGATCAAAGTTTATAATATTTTTTTTATTAATAGTTTGGATAATTCTAAGGTTGAGAAGAATAAGAAGAAATGTAGTAATGCAATGGGTATTCCAAATTTAGAATGATTATTTAGAAGGTTTTGATGATATATTATGTGTTCCTTTGATGACTTATTATGTGTGGTTCTGCTATTTATGTGGATTCTTGCGGATTCATTTATCACTTGAGTGTTGTATATGATTTTCCTTTCATATCAAAAATTCTTAAAACATTAATTTAAATCTATGCTTATATAATGTGTCAAAATAATTTTTTTAATCGATAACTAATCTACTACTAAAAAAAAGTTGATAATAAAATACTTTGTTTATATGTTTACATTGTCAGATAATACTATGTATATTTGTTTCAGCAATATTTGCATTTTTTAATTCGATGGATACCAACTTACGTACATCAAATTTCTAGTCGAAAACAGGTAACCCAATTAGACTCAATTTGTTCAATCCAGATTACTTTGTAAACCCAATTAGTGCCTTACATAAAGCTCTACTAAAAAACATAGTGTATTACGGATGTTCACTTTTATTCTCCCTTGAAGAAATTAAAGTATGCTTCCAAAATTTATCATTTGATATAAAAGGAAAAACAACATTACCTTCGTAAATATTTATACAATATTTGCATTTTAAAATTTGATATACCAAATTACGTCGATCAACTTCTAGCCGAATACAAGTAACCAAATTAGAGTCACTTTAGCATTAATCGAACTTCTACAGCTTTTCTAAACAAATATTAATACCGTACTATGTCACGGGCACATACTAGTTACATGTTTAATTCAAAGCCTAAACAGACTTCAGACCGCTGTGGTTAGATGCAGCTCCACCTCAGATAACCCGGAAGAAGGCGGTGGCGGCAGGGGCAACGGCTTGTCAAACATAGTGGGCAAAAGAGTAGAAGAATTACTGGGTAAAGAAGAGAACAAGGAAATACTAGACAAACTGAATAAGGCTTCTGAAAGAGTACTCATTGCTAGGAAGCAACTTGCTGATATTGAAAGGCCAGAACTTGAAGCCCAATGTATGAGGAAAATACATCAAAGAGCTCGAAACCCGGGCTAATGAGGTCTCTTCCTTATTTGGTTCTAAATTTTTTGCGTAATTGGTTTGAAAACTCATACCCGTTATGGACCTAAAATTTCTCCGCATGCTTTGTTATGAAGCTGCCATTATTTATTTAGAGTATAGTTTGAGCAATTTTCTTTTATGTGGAGTCTGTGTTGGTGACACTGAACTTATTTTAAGATTGCAGATTGTCAGAAGGAAGTATTAGAAGCCAAAGCTATGGTTGAAGAAGCGGAACGGTCATTAGCCATGAGTAGGGGAGACAGGGTTGAGATTTCCAGAGAAGAAGAGAGGTGGGAATCAGTGAAAGCTGCTTCAGTTTGTGCCTTGGTTGGAACCCTTGCTGCAGTCCCCTTTTATCTCTCTAAGGTGATAGACAGTTCTCAGCTGTTGCTTCAGTAAGGAGTGACCTTTGCTAGTTGCGCATTGTTCGGAACCACTTTCCGGTATGCAGTGAGAAGAGACGAGGATGATAGTCATCTTAAAACTGGAGCATCTGCAGCTTTTGCTGCTGTTAAAGGTACTTAGTTCTTGTTATGTGTAACAGCAAGACTATTATTATGCTGACAAATCAACAAAACCTTAACAACTGTAGCATTGAAAGGTTAAGAATTTCGATCGACTGTTAAAGCAAAGATTTTGCTCATTCTGTGCCAGGTCTAGCTACATTGAGTGGAGGATCACCTCTAGAATTCAACTCGACAAGTTTCCTGTCGCATGCTGTGGATGGGGCGTTACTGGTGTTCCAGGATCTGTTAGTTTGGATTTCTGCTTTATAATGCGGTTCCATTTCCTCTTGAGAAAGATCAGATCCGAGGAACAGGTAAAGCGAGTTGACAATGTATTACACTTCTTGTTACCTTTGACTATGGATTATTTTCAGATGCTGCAGTAAATGTGAGCCAATTTGAATTTTGATGTACAAAATCGTCAAGACCGCATAAGATCGGGAATGAGAAAGATATTTGTAAATTCCACATCCATGCGCAGTTGTGCTGCTGCACAAAAGACTCAGATAGCAGATGGATGATATCGAAAGTACATGACATCAGCCAGGTTACTCTATTTCCAAAAGTAAACCTACCAGTTAGCAATTCACCTCAGCATACCTTACTAAGGTGTTTGCACCTCCAAAATATATCATCTGGTCTTGCTATGACAACAGCCTTGATTTTCATAGCAGAAATCTTACTGCTATTATGAAATTGTTATTTACAACCTAAATTCAAGAAAAAAGGGGTATTTCATGGATGAAAAAACAATCCTACTTATCTTCCGTTCACTAGGAACATAGTAAAACATTTCCAATGATATATGCTATCACAGCAGATGATACAACTACAGGGGTAAACTATGAGCCGAAGTCATGTAACTTTCTCATTTTCCCACAGATTATGCGAACAACAATTCAAGAAACTAGCACCCACAGCTTTCGGAGATCACTGTTATAAATTATGAATTGGCAGTCATCTCTCAGGAAACACATGCTCAAAAAAAATGAGTAAATGCTAGTAATCTTTTCCCAATAACCTACATTCTTTAATTGTAGCAGGCCTGAGGGAATGTTTTGATGTACATGGGCGTCTGCCTTTACCCCTACCCAGACAGTCTTCATATCACCTGGTCTACATATTTTTAGAAGAAGCTAGTGTGTAATGTCTAATCATCCACTCTCACTTAGTGTTGCATTCTATCATCTAGATCGCTATTCATCTTCATCCGTTTAACATCTCTCGAAGGCTTTTTGGGTGCTCTCCATTTTCGAATCTCATCCCTTGATTGCTGCACCAAAGGTAACTTCATGTTTCCATTTCTTGCCTAGAATAAATTTCAGAAGTTAGAAGACCCATTAATCATTAAAATCAGTATCTGAAGAGCTTCCTGATAAAAACTGATCATTTTAAGAATTTTGGGCTTGAAGAGTGAAATAATAAAAGTAGCTACCTCCTTTTGCAATTCATCTCGATGCTTAGCTTGACGATGTTTCTTAGTCAAACCAAGACGTTTTGCTGCCTCGTCTAAGAAGTTGAAACCGCCAAGATCACCACTATTAATAATTGCTTTTAGCTGCCGAAGGAAAGATATTTTGCCTAGCAAGTGAACAACATAGATTATTACCCTATCTTTATTTGTTTGCTATAATTGACTTTTCATAATCTCCAAGATATAATATAAGGGTAACAAGGTCATACGTAACAACACTATTCCTAACATTTTAGAAGCCCTAGGCGTAGTAATATTTATGGGCCTCTTATATTATACGCGTAAAATTTTCCCTTATTCATTCCGGGATAATAAATGCATGATTATATAGAATATATTTATTTTATTTTATATAACTAATTTCATCCGTAAAATAATTTAACCATTGTGAAGATAATTGAAAAAATTATTAAAAAAAAGCTACACACAAGATCCACTAATCAAATAATATTTTTTTTAAAAGCAAACTAATCAAGTAGAGTAGAATATTGATGATATCGTTAAATAAGTGTTAATAGAATACTTTAACATTCAATAGTTGGGTGTGTCAATTGAATACTAAAGGTATATTTAGCAAATAATAAAATTACAAAACTCTAAAAGCCCAACTTTAATACCAGAAAGAGTATACATGCAGTACACAATGTATATTTTAATACCCAAAAATGCTACTAAGTACAAACCTACCACTATCATTTTACCTAATATCTATCAAGATAAAATTTTGATTGCTTTTTATCAAAAACTAAAAATAAAAATCTTAAATTTGAGATATTGTATAGTTATATGACACAATTAGATTGACAAGAGAGTAAATTTATTCATTTATTTGTTATAAGACTCCATAAAGTAAATAGTTTATTTGTTATAAGACTCCATATTGTACACATTTTCATCAAAAATTAAAACATTCAATGTTATAAATATTTTAAACTAATTATCATTAAAATTTAATTAAGAATTTTTAAAAATTATTTAAACACTAGTTTTAAAATAATTTTGTGGGTCCTTTTGAGCCTTGGGCCCTAGGCGGTCGCACTTCTTGTCTAGGCCCAGGGACGACCCTGATACGTAACATTTACAAAAGCTTAAAAAGAACAATATAAATTGGGAAAGAAGGAAGGGGTTGTAAAAGTGCGGCGTTAATCTATTTAAAGCACCGAAAAAAAGTAAAACATGGCCTGCGTTAATCTATTTACGAAACTTGCGCTTGTATATGAATAACACAGAGAACAATACTTGCAATTTGCAGCAAACTCTCCTCCGGAGACTGAGTGGTTGGTTCTGTTAGATTGCCAAGAGAAAATTTCAGTGCTTCAGGACGCAAGGGTATTCAGATTGTATGAGTGTTTTGGAATACAAGAGAGTATAGTCTTCATATACTACAACATAGTTATATAATAAAAATAATATGCAAAACAATCATCAGTCATCATGGCCTCACTAATTTCTGTAGATCCTAATCATACTTAAATTTCAACGGTCTTCAAACTCTACTTATTCAGAACAATAAACTAGCTTCACTTCCCCTTAATGAAAATACACCATTACTATATCAACTCGCTGAAGGAACAAAGGCCAGTGTAAGAAATCGCATCATAAAATTTATATGACCTTATGTTTTCAGAGAAAAACGGTCATGATTCCAGATGATAATTTAAGCTAACTGACCGTAGTATTTACACCATTGCTAGCTAGTACAAGTACACCAACTACTACTAACAGTCTACCACTTGCTTAACCCTCCAATATTCATCAATTACTCTTTATATAAAATATCTAGCCACGACCGAATAAAATAGCGTAAATTAAATCCTAAATCCTATCTCCATAATAATTGCACCCTCCATCTAAAATATATAGTCATTTTAATAGTGAAATTCGAATTAATGATACGACCAATAAATCTTAACAATGTGAGTAAAAAGATTTGGGTAGCATGTGAGGTAAGGGGATGGGACTTACTAAATCTCACTCGCAAGTTACCATGACGTGTGAAATGACTTTTTTTCCTTTCTCTTAAAAAGTTTTTTTTTCTTTCAATTTCCTCATTTCAACACTACAAAAACAACTTTTTAGATTTTGTTTAGTACTATCAATTTTTAAGTTTCGATATTTGTTATAGTTCGGAAAAAATGAGTTTTAATGCCGAATAACCGATTGTTGAACATTACAAATGCCCAATTCCAACAAATATCTGGTAAGTGACATGTTACCGTCGAACACTTTGACGAATAGAAAATGTAAAATCACTGTAAACATTGCCTCGAAATTTGGTAAAGTTTTAGATTTTTTGGTACGAAATTGGTAGAGTCAACTTTTCAAGACTCCAAGGTTTTTTTTTTGGCTTTTTTAACTTTTTTTTTTAATTTGTAATAAGTACTAATAATACAATTCTTTACTTTCATATTAATAACAAAGATTTTGGGGGTCTCTGGTTGAGTACAATGGAAATTTTACCATTAATGGGATTTTACGACATTGAAATTGGCGATTGAATAGGGAAAGGAAGGTGTAATACGATTGGATTTTTTTTAACGACTTCATCATGGAAAACGCAGCGAGATGGCCATTATAATAAATTGTTGAAATGTGATCATTATGAGAAGAAAAGAAATCGAGATAAGTCAACGAGTGAGAGGTTGGGCATGAAGAGGAAAGGTTGGAGATGCAATTTAAGATTAAGTTATGCCACCGTCAAGATCTTAATGGCTGGAATATCATAGACTCTTTAAAATGGGGCCGGCATAACCACGAGTTGAGTGTGTATCCATATGGCCTTCAACTTTAGCAGCATTTAACCTGATGCAAAGTAAGTTATGCACGAAATGACTAAGGCACAAGTGAGACATTCTAAGATCGATATTAGCAACCTTGTTGGAAAAATGTCCAGAACATAATCCAAACAGAAGACATGCCAACCACGATAGAGATTTGTTAAGATCAAAAGAGAAAAGTACGAATGAAGGAACCTGCTTCAACAATTGTTATATAAAGCAATTTAACATAAGCAATTGCACATATTTATGAGTGATGAAGTGACTAACATGGTCATCCATGCATCTATATATGATATGCACTATAATTAGGATTTCTCACCTAATTATCTATCTAACGCAATGCTAACAACATAATATAGACCAAACAATGAATTAGTAGTTCGAATACTACTGCTTGAAACACTACACTCACTACTCAAATCGCCATTTTTCAATGACATGATTAAGAAAATGAAGGGCAAAATCTATATGACCAAATCTAGATTTCAACCAAAATATAACATTGAAACACCATATCGAATCATACTTGGGATGTTTTTCACCCTATCCCAAATATTCATACTTGGGATAGTTTTCACCCTATCCCAAATATGTAAATACTCATGAATCATAATAAAAGACTCCATTGAATTGCTTAAGTAAAATAATTTGGTTGCAATTATGAATCTAAATAACTAAATCTAGAAGAAAATTTGAAATAAGAAAAGGCAATTAACAAAACAAGAATAGTAAAGCGTAAGATTAAAAGGAATTGATTCTATGTTTAGTAGTTTTGCTTCAAAGACTTTAATCACGAATAAGAAGTTGATGTTACATAAGGTCTATTCTAATGAATAGAATAGAATTGTTCTCTAGCAATTCTACTCTTTTTTTTCTAATTTTTCTCTATAATCATCTCTAATGCTCCTACCCTCGTAAATCTCCTTAACCCAAATGAAAAGAGTTTAAGAAATTCACAAAATTTCCCAGAGACTGTCTTTTACGGGCGCTCAGTTGAAGTAATGAGAGGAAGCTTATAAGAAATTCTTAGGCTTTAAAGTGAACTGAGCGGCCGCGTGGTTGAAAAGTTTAAGTGCCCGCTTAGTCCTTCTGAGCGCCCTCTTAGAGACCACTTGTTGCGCTCTTATAGTTTATGATATTCGAGTATTTTTGAACTAATTGACCACTTGCTATTCCTTCTAAGCGACTGCTTGGCGTTAAATCTTCTAAGAGGCCTCTTGACTCTTAGGTTGAGCGGTCTCTTACGTCTTTTCTTTGTTCTTCTACTCCTCATCTTTCCTCTTTGCTTCACTTGTGCTTATGCCTACTATGATCCTATAGTAAACAAATGAAAATACACATAAAGTGGAAGAAATACGACGAATAATGGGATAAATGAGATTGGAAAAATCAATTGCTCACCTAAGATAGAATCATGCCTACAAAATGTCAAATAACGTAAAACGAGGTGGTCATGAGCCAAAAGACCACGAAAACTCCCTTAAGAAAGGATAAGTGTGTGGCATAAATGTCACTCATTAAATTTCCCTAAACTTGGCCCTTGTTTATCCTTGATCAAGACACGATAAAGGAGAGAGAGCAAAGAAAAAGACTAACTCGAAAAGCTACAAAACTAGAACAGCTAACACACTTTCGTAAGAATCACGGTTGATTTTAGAATCAATCAACAAGCCCTTTAATGCTTTTAATATCTTAAGAGGAAAAGTGTGT
The DNA here is from genome assembly GCA_026401315.1 of Dysphania ambrosioides. Taxonomy (NCBI): domain Eukaryota; kingdom Viridiplantae; phylum Streptophyta; class Magnoliopsida; order Caryophyllales; family Amaranthaceae; genus Dysphania; species Dysphania ambrosioides. The sequence continues at coordinate 16,144,643 of CM048660.1, read as the reverse complement.
TCTTGTAAGGGTTTCCTAAGAGGTAACATATAACTCATAAAATCAAGTGAAAACCAAGGCAAGCATAGCAAAAAGGTAGAATAAAAAAAGAAATGAAAGGAAAAGAAAGAACAGAAAATGTAAGGAGTGGGCACTCTTGGGATATCGTCATGATGAATACTCAACTTTTTAAGAAATAAGAGAGGACAAGCTAAAAAATGCATAGAGATGAATAAACGATAACCAAGCTAAGAGTAGGGAACTATCGCTCACATGCACCTAGACTAACGCACAACCACACTCTTCCAGAGCTTTGCTTCCACCCTTTTGGAATTAGCGCCTCATTACTCCTTAAGGGAGTTGAATAAGTAAAAAGGGTAATAACTAATGTCTCAACATCTTAATTTCCCTACTTGCTCCATATATTTGACCCATGCCTCTCTACACCAACTATAACTTAACTTTCTAAGGTCGAAAGGACTTCGGGGAGAAAATGGTGGGGAAAAGGCTTGGATCATGGTGTTAAGCTCAACTAATGGGATATGGGATTTCTTTTGCTGTGAACTTCCACTCAATCCATATCCTTGGGATCCTTACACTTTAATTAGATGCCACGAGATCTCCCCCAAGCTTACTTGTTGAATCATTTTCTGAGTTTCTTTATTCTTGAACTTCCATGAAATCATCTTCCTTCTTCTCTTTATTTATTTTTTTATTATATTCAATATTATTTCGTTTTCTCTTTTTTTTAGAAAGAGTCTTAATAAAAAGGAGTAGCTTAATCACAACCGATTCACCATTACATATCACTATCAACTTTCTTGCTAGAGAAATACCATCAAGTGAAAGTGTGAAATGCATAATCATTGGGTCAATGGCTTGCGATATAGCTAAGTGTAAAGAAGGATAAGCTTAATTAGGTAACAAATAGTAAGAAAGATCAAAAACACAAGTGAAGAAGGGTAAGTGATTAGGCACGAAAAATGGTTTTAAATTAAAAGTGCCTTTGTCTTTCCCTAGAGAAGTCTAGTTGCGATCTCAGGTAGGCATAGGACAAGTTCTCAATGAAAGCATGCCAAATTAAGGATCCTTGCCACTCATTGCAAATCATGTTTACATCTTCAAAGGATGACCTTACCATGGGTTACCAATGATAAACCTTAGGACTTAACTTAGTAAAGAAAAAGGTGGGGTACTTAGCAAAGGGTCACGATCACAAAAGTTCCTTAGCTACCTTAACGAAGGTCCATCCTAAACTCTTTTCAATGCAATTTATATCCAAACTCTTAAAACTTAGGAAGGGGAAAATTCACCAAGACAAGTACCCTAATAACATCATCATGCGTAACCCAAAGCAAAGAAAATAAAACAAAATAGCAAAGTTCACTATTGCCTTAAAAAGTAAAAAAATATAAAAGAGAGAGAAAGATTTACAAGAGACTAAATGGAAGAAGCATGCGAGAATTACACCATGAGAAATTTTTTATAAGTAATTATCAATCAAACAACTAACCATGGTCTCAAAAACAATGGTTTTCATCTAACCAATCCTCAAAAATAGGCTAAATGCCTTCAACAAGAAAATGTTATACATCATTGAATAATTAAATTCCACTAATCTAATAAAATCAAAAGAAAACACATCAAATTAAAGCAAATAAAAGGGAGTAGGAAAGATTATACCTCAACTTTGTGCTTCAACTCAATCACTTACACTCACGAGAAAACATTGGTTAGTAGAGTGGTGACCAATGATCACTTATAAAGAAAGAAAGAAAGAAAGAGTGGCATGTGTATAAAAGTTCCTAATTTAATCCTAAACTAAAACTAAAAGAAAGAAAAGAAAACAAAGACTAATACCAAATACTAAAAAAGGACTTTAAGGTGAAAGATAAAAAAAGGGAAGCTACATCCCAAGCCTTTTCATGGAACATACCCACCAAGCTTAAGTGAAGCATAGTCGAAAATCAAGAAGGAAAAGGAGAAGTGATTCCAATTGGGGTGTGACTAGCTCCTAGTATGGCCCTTGCCCTTCCTATGCCTTTACTCATCACAAGTGGAAAAGTTATAGGTAGGGTCAACATTGGGCTTTGATGCTTCGGTATAGGGAGTCCAATCATACCTCACCGCATAAGGGTGAGGCGATACACCTACGGGGCCATACCAACAATTGGTATAACCCGGGGGCTAAGCCGATCCATAGTAGTAACAACATCCACTTTTCATGTAGTCATAAGGTGGAAAAGAGGGAGGTGTCACATCAGAGAAGAGAAGACTATTCCAAAAGGAGTAGGTTGGTGTACCGTCCCCAGACTAAGAGGGGACTTGACCAAGCTAAGGTGGATCCTAGGGGTAGTTTACATAGGGGTAAATTTGATTTTAGCAAATCATACTATTCCATTGAGCCTCAATTTGGCATTGTATAAATAAATTGAGCTACCTAAACTCATCTTCAATACTAAAGGAGGGGGAGGAGTGTGAAAACCTCTAGTAGACTGGGTTGGGGCTGCACTTATGTATGACGAGTGAGGTGGCTCTAATTGGTGTTGAGGGATCTTTTATAAATTACCACACTTGCGGTCAACGAATACTCGTGATTAGGGCTAGATATAAACTAAGCTAGCTCATGAGGTATTGTGGATCGGATCGCCTAAAGCTCGGCTTGAGCTTAGAATTAGGCAAGCCTGAGCCGAGCCCAAGCTCGAGCTTAAACAATTCAGGCTCGAGGGCTCAATGAGTCTAAACGAGCCGAGCTTAATTAAGGGCGTAGTTGAAACCAATCTTTAAATAGAATCAAGCTTAATTACTCGAATAAGCATTCGAAAAATCTGAGTTAAGTGACGAGCTTATACCGAGCCGAGCCAAGCCACGAGCTTTTGTTGAGTCGAGCCTGAGCTCAAATTTAAAAACTCAGCGAGTCAAGAGCCCGAGCCCAAGCTTTATGAGTCTCAGGCGAGCCGAGCCACGAGCTAGGGCTCGGCTCGACTCGTTTCTAGCCCTACTCGTGATACTCTCATTAGGAAAGTAGAAGCTAACTACCCTCCGCACCTTCCACCCAAAAACGATCAGGCCAACGATAAATTCGATGTAAAACAAGGACTATTCTAATGAATACAATGGAACTATTCACTACTGGTATTCTCTTTTTTCTAATTTTTCTCTCTAATCATCTCTAATGCTTCTACCCTCATAAATACCCTTAACCCTAATAAAAAGAGATTAAGAAATCCACTGAATTGCCAATAGATCGTCTTGAGTGGGCGCTAAGTTGAAGTGATGAGGTGCGGCTTAAAGAAATTTTGAGGCTTTAAAGTGAACTGAGCGGCCGCTCAATTGAAAGCTTAAGCTCCCGCTTAGAAGGAATTTCTTCCTTCGAACTGAGCGCCCTCTCAAAGACCACTTGCTGCCCTCCAGAAGTTTTTGATCTTGGAGCATTTTTGAACTGAGCGGACACTCGCTATTCCTTCTGAGCAGTCGCTTGGCTTTAAATGTTTAGTGAGGCCTCTTGACTCTTGGGTTGAGCGATCTCTTAGCTCTTTTCTCTATTCTTCTACTCCTCATCCTTGCTTTTGCTTCACTTATGCTTATGCCAACTATGATCCTGCAACAAGCAAATGAAAACACGCATAAAAGTAGAAGAAACATGGGGAATAATGGGATAAACGAGGTAGAAAAATCAATTATGCTCCTAAGATAGAATCATGCATAAAGAAATGTCAAATAATGCAAAATAAGGTAGACATAAGCCAAAAGAGCACGAAAACTCCCTTAAGAAAGGATAAGTGAGTAACATAAATGTCACTCATCAGACGATTCTATAGGATAACCATGGCTTACAAGAGAATAGCTCTTGGCTACTTAACAAAGCAAAGCAGGATCTTCATAATAACAACCACCTTAACATGCAAACATCCTACTACAACTTCTCGCATTAGAACAGCAAGAACACAACAACTTGTTTTTGAAAATAGAGAAGTATGTTTTTATAATATAAAATAATTCACTAACTTGAAATAAAATAATTTTATGGTGCATATAGACTTATATAAATGAGATCATGTTCAAAGCATCATTCCCTAATCCATGAAGGGTCTTCGTTATGTTATATAAGTGGATAAATAGGAAACTAGCTGCCTCAAAGATGGATGAGATTCCACAGGTCATTCCTTATTGTCAACTGCCCATAAATAGTATCTGGTCCTCAGGTTACATAGATGAAAGAACATGCCAAATCATGGAGATATATGGTGCTTGGAAAAAAGATGTCAATATTAATGGTAAATGGGAGTAGCAGTGCCGGAGTAGGCTGGGTTTTATACTTAGAAAATAATGGTTACCTGGGGGACAAAGGAAAAATTTGAGCTTTCTCACCTCTTCATGCAGAATTTCTAGCGATTTAAAAGGGTATGCAACAAGCCAAACTGGTCTTACAAAATTGGATCGTAAGAAGGGATAGCGCCTTAGCAGTGGAAGCCATAAGGAACCCATCTTAAGCTCATACAGAAGTTTAAGTTTTGCGTTGTGACATATATAATTGATCTAGCTATATATATCCTTTCATGTTTTGAGGTTTCTAGACAGCTCGTGTCAAGAACCCATAATCTAGCCAGTAAAGATAGTATGGGTCTCTAATTGTTCGTTTTTGGTTTTTCTTTCTCTTGAAAAAAATAAACTTAAACTTATACTAATCAAGAGTACTTTGCATTATAATTTTCAAAACATACAAATAAATATGTTGTGTTTGAGCGAGATGTTGAGTTATTCAAGATTCTTGTCCAAAGAAGAAAATATGACATCATAAATCCCATTTCCACCCAAGTCCTAGAGATTGTCACAAGGAATGATCAGGCTTATTAGGGAGTTGTCAACTCAAGAGCATGCATCAAGGAATTAGCAATGCACCTGAAACAACGTATTTTCTGGTACTAATTACCCCTGTTACAGGGTATCTTAAAAGAAATGGTTGTGGTACTACGCTTATCCCAATATCGTATCAATATGTCCAAACATGCACATTGGATACCTAATATTTATTATATTAATACTTATTATTAATTACAATATAGACTATTTAAAATTAAATAAACATAAAAAATATAAACGTTTACCGATTCCTAATATAGGGCTACAAACCACGCAATCACCATATTTTAAATAAGGAAAAGGTTCATAGCAGTTCTAGGAAAAAAGCTCTCAATATTCTGAAGCATTAATCCCCATTAGTCTTATTAAATAACAAGAAGTTAGTGAAAACTATAATCAAGTATAACTATACAACTTCACAATCACTAGTAGAGATTTACTTAATTGATGCGGTTTTTTATACTCAAATGTTGCGATTATTAGTGAGGAGCACCCAATAGTAGAAAATGGTTCAATTGTTTGGTTAAAATAGCTTATTTGCTTTAGTTATAGAGGCGTAAATTTTGATAACATAACTCGTTACCTCAGATTAAAATACGAGATTATTCACACTTAAAGTGAACATGGAGGTGCATGAGAAAAGTACAAGCAACACTAGATGAGTCTTTTGGGAATGCGGTGATCCTTTCCCTTTGAAGTTTATCCTCCAACCAAAATAATGGTGAACAAGCAACATTATACGAAAGGAAACCAATCATACGATTGTGATGATGAAACAAGCAGCAGCAGTAAACGCAACAGATTGCAGGTGAGAATTCAGATTAAATAGTTCAGGTCCAACACATCTTGAGCTTGGCAGAAGTATAATCACCATGGTGTGGATCTCACGGTCAATAAACACCAAAGCGATCTTAAGCTCATTGGATGCAGGGCTAGGTGCTTGGGCTTTACCCAAAATTCCATCCTTTAATGAACCCAAATTCTCGTTGACAGCGTAATTAGCTGAAAATCAATGAAAAGGTGAAAGAGTGTTCATCACCTCTACACCATATTAGATGATAGTAGAAAACCACTTTAATGTAAAAGCAAATCAAGAAAATGATGGGTATTCAATAAGATACATAAAAATTCAGTAATTAAAATAATTACTTTATACCATGAAAGATACATCCTAACCATTTTATAACGCTATAGATATAGATAATGTTTATTCCATACGAAACTCATACTATTATACCAAGATTATCAACAGTAAAATTATTGTCCTAAGATAAAGAATAGACAATTAATGAGTTAACAAAGAAGTATTGTTGCATTAGGCATAATTATCTCCAATACTTAGTTACGCTGCATATTCGATCAGAATATGTAGTCTGACTTACAATCTCCAATACTCAGTATGTAACAATAGGTTGTTTTGTGTTTGCTATCTAATCATTCATCTTAGTGATGGCTATGGGCAATAATGCAATGTATAAGGAAGTTAGACTCAATAAGACTACTAGAAAAGGGAAGGGAAAAAGTGTCGGCACAACACTACACTTTAAAAGCAGAGATTAGCATGGCAACAAAGAATTGACAAAAAATCGAAGCATTTAACTGTTGATTTTATATCTTTTCTTCAATTGCTTCTTAGTTCATAGAAACCGAAGCAATTTAGGCAAAACAATTAAGCACATTTCTACTAGGGACTTATTGACAAAGCAATAGGTATATATGCAAGTGTTGTGGTTTTTGGGCGAAGCAATAAAGGACACAAGTTCTGCAATTTTTTTAAAAATATCAGAACATTTATTTTATTTTTTTTTAGGATTAATTGATGGAAATAATCCAACCGTTTGTCGATTTGTCATTAATAATCCAACCTTTTATCGATTAACAATAATCCAACTTTTAACCCCAATCCACTTTTATTCAATAATACAAAATAGTAACCTACAATAACCCGTCAACAGTAGGTTATTTATGATTTTTATTATTGTTATTCCTCTGTTTAATCCCTCTCCCTTTCTAATCCTTATCCCCCCTCTTTCTTCTTCTTTTCTTCATCTTTGTCCTTCATGTGTTCCAAGATAAATTCAAGCACTAATGGGTAGAATGAGAATGAAAGATATTATATATATGTATGAGAAAATACAACAACTAGAAATTTAGGCAAGCTAGAGGAGCAAAGCAGTTATTGGGTTTCCCATTCTTTCCATTTTCTTTTAGTTTCAATCCTCCACACTTCCATTCTTGGTGCTTCCAAGGATTAATTTGACAACGTGAGGAAGAGAAAGGTAAGGTTGATGAATAGTAATTAAATGGTTGATAATAATACATGTTATTAAATAATTAACCTGTAAAATGGCTCAATAAGAGGATTGAAATCACCTATTACTGTTTCAATAGCACGCAACCCATAAACTGGTTCAATGAAAGTGGATAGAGGTTATAGGTTTGATTATTCAAGAATAAAGAAAAGGTTGGATTATTAATAGCTCGGCGATCAAAGGTTGGATTAATCCCATCAATTAATCCTTTTTTTTATTGAAATATTTTTTACTTTAGAACCTCCAAATGCTGCTTTTTTTGGAAATTCTACAATAAATACTCCACAAATGCTGAGAAAGTCGCAACACCTATCATAGTTTTTTTTAGGGAGGTCATTTGCTAGTTGCTAGCTAGCTAGGAACATTATGCTTGGATTTCTCAATAATAAATCAAAAAATTAATTTTTATATTACAAATAATGTAGATATATAATTGCCTTTAAGAATCATAATCTAAGCTAGTTTGCTTGCTAATAAGAGCATAATTCTAAGAATGTGTTAGAAATAGTTTGCAACAAATTAAACCTAATGATGTTAGCTATTGAAAGAAATCCATCTAATGTTATACAAACAAAAAAGATGATCGAGCTGCCTAAGGTTGTTGGGACCCTACAAAATATTTCTCCTAGATTTCCTTAATCTCACTTAGCTTGGACTTTAAATATGGCATAATTCATGAAAAGTCCTGAAAAGTTGAGAAAACATCGATTCTAGGTTAGTACAAAATAAGATTCTAGGCATAATAAACACACAAACATCATTATTGACACACTTTCAAGTATAAATTTGAAGAGAGTTTCCTATGTAATTAGGACTATTTCCATTTTCATAAAATCATAAGGTACCTGTTTACAAACAACAACAATCACAACACAACCATAGCATATGGGACACTCATTCTCATCCACCTCCATTCAATTTACATCCTTCTCTAACATTAATACATCTATAGGTCTCTAAAATTAACAACGAAAAGGAGTAAAGCATATGTACGGTTGCAAGATCTTCATGCAATTGAAGCATGTCATACACAAAGCGCATGACATAGTATCCACACTTTGAGTTCCTTACTTGCTAAGGACACTACATTGGAAAAGCAAAAAATATGTAAATCAAACATATGTTTGGACCGATTAGGCATATATTAGGTCATACTTGCTCTATTCGACCCAAATACTAGTATCTTCGCTAAAATGCTTCCTATTTTAGTTATTTAGACCCAAAATAATATACTGGGACCACTTTAGGCATATATTAGATCATACTTTCTCTATTCTACACAAACGCTAGTTATTTTAGTTATTTAGGTCAAACTTGAGGTAGAATCTAGTTCAACTTCACTCCTAATCGAAGCCTAGAGCACTTTAGCTCTTAAATGCAATACAGTTCAAATAAATATAATGAAGTCAATATTATACTTCTATTAGAGCACTAATGTACCTAAGTATGATGGGAAGTTAGATTAGGATGAGTTTATTAAGTGGTTGAGTACAGTGGAATGGGTCTTACTTCGATTATAAGTCTACTCCCAAGGAAAAGGAGGTGAAGATAGTAGCCTCAAAGCTAAGAAAGTATGCATTGACTTGGTGGGCTAACTTATGCAAGAAGAGGGAGTGAATGGGGAAGTAAAAGGTTAAAACTTTGCATAAAATTAAGAAGCATTTGAAGGCTAAGTTCATGCCTACATACTACATCCAGGAGAGCTTTACTCAACTTTATGGGTTAAAACAGGATTCAAAGTATGGATAAGATTATGCTAGAGAGTTCAAGCATTTATTGATAAAGTGTGATGTGAATGAGGATGAGCCCCATACTTTGATTCGGTTTTGGGAGGTTTGTATCCAAGAATAGCTCATGTGGTAGAGTTTCACCCATTTTCTACACTTGAAGAGTTGACTGCTTTAGCTCATAAGTTGGAGAAACTACAAAATACCCAATGCAAAGTTGAATGCTCACTATCCTTTGCTAAAGCTCCTTACTTTTCCAACCTAGCCAAAAGACTACTTTTGAGCCTGACATAGTAACCACATGAAAATCCCAACCTAAGACAAAATCTCCTTTTACCTCAGTGAGACAACTTAAGAGGTGTTTTCATTGTCAAGGGCTAGGTCACATTACTTTAGAGTGTCTTAACAAGAAAATAGTGACCTTGGTGGATTCTGGAGTGCTTGAGAGCTCTATTAGTAGTGTGGAAGGAATAAAAGAGGATGATGTGTACTTGGAGGAAGAAGATATTGATCCTAATGTGTACTTGCAGAGGGATGCTATTTTCTACATTAGATGCACAGTTCAGGTCAAGGTGTGCACATTGATCATAGATGGAGGTCGTTGTGCTAATGTAGCTTCTCAAGAGCTTTTTAGTAAACTTGGGTTAACTACAGGAGCACTTTTATCTCCTTATGTGATTCAATGGCTAATTTAAGGAAAAGGGATCAAAGTCACTAAAAGGGTATTCTTGAATTTCAATATTGTCAAGGTTTATAAAGATGCCATTTAGTGAGATGTAGTCCTCATAGATGTTAGTCATATATTATTAGGAAGGTCCCAATGCGCCTAGCTTTCATTTCATTGAGAAGAAAGCGTTGCACAAGATTTTTGGTGCTACATTGATTCACTCTAGTATTTGCATGGGTCTTGATCCTTTGTGGATGCTTGTAGCTGAATCGATTGGTTATTTACAGCCTAAGAAGCTCAAAGTTTGAGACATCTTACTATTATTCTTATTGCTTTCATTGTGTTTAACCCGTACAGAGACTAACATTCATGGAACAAGAGTAGGAGTTCGATGGCTTTCTAACTTGGTTAGGAGAATATGGATATTTTCTTGGTTCATGAACGCAAAAGAGGCAAGTAGGACGTCAATTTCTTCACTTGAAGTTGAATAGTTTGAGGATAATTTTCTTTCAAGAGGGAGAGGATGTTATAGAATGGCCAAGGGTGCAATGGTTACTAAAGGGTTCAAGAGGGATAATGATATATTTGAAGAGTCTTTGAATCTAAATAACATAGGGTGCATTTCTTGGATTACTTAGGCTAGTGAGAAGAATTAAGGCATGCAAAGAGGAGTCCGAAAAAGATAGGATACTTAGAGTTACACTTTTCTAAGGATTGTGATAGTGTAAGATTGTAGGATTCTTAGAATAAATAAGAAACTAAATTTCTCTCAAAATCAGATAATAGATGTGTGTTTTCCTTGATTTAAGGAAGACTAGTTGTTTTACTCTTCCTTAAATCAAGGGAAGATAGTAAGCGTAAAGCAGTTTAGTTGTGTTTTAATTTTATTAGGTTTCTTATTTTTATTAGTTGACAAGTAAATGCTTATGTGTAATGTCAATTAATGCTTTGAAGTACAATAAGGTAAATAGTTACCCCAATAAATAAATAGAGAGCTAATAAGCCATTTTATCCATCGAAAATTTTATAAATTTTACATTTTGTTTGCTTATTATTTCTTGTATTTATGACCCAATTGGTGTCCTTTTCTAGCTCAATCTTAGCATATTAAGTTGTGTTCTACAAAACCTAAACTGTGCTTGGTGGTATACTGTATCCTAACATAATTATTGCTCCCCTTAGGGAGGATTTTAATTAGTGATATCTATGAGATAAAATTCGACCATTGATCTATGTAGTTACTTAGGTGCATGTAATCCATTAGTTTGTTTGCTTATATTTTAAAGTTGTCTACGTTGTTGGAAAAGTGTTGCTAATTCACATAATCATTAGTAATTAGAATTGGAGTTGAACTATTGTATGAATTAGGGTTTAGCCTTTAAATGAAATGCTTGATACATATTGTGCAAAAGTTCTTCCCTAATTTGTTTGCGTGGGAAATGAGAGTTGCATTGCTATGTTGTTGTCTAGAATCATCTAGCTTGGGTTTTATACTTGTGAATTGCCTCAAGGGGTCTTATATCTTTAATCATTCATGATATTACTGGGATTGCTTGGGTTTGTTGTGTGACATTGTTGGAGTATTGTGTTGCTTCTTGATTTAGATTAGGGCTTCAATTAGATCCTAAACAATTCAAATTGTATAAATAGTCATGAGAACATTTATACAACAAGGATGCTTCCTAAGGTCATATAAGGAGGATTGGAACCATTTAATTTCTTATCTTTAGTCTCAAACGAATCTAAAAATGAGTTCATGACCTAATTGTAGGAATTTTAAAGTTAGTTGAAATGGTTGTTTATAGTCTAAATATGTGGTTTCAATCACTCTTAGACCCTATAAGAGCAATGGTAATCATATCAAGGTATTCCCTCACCAAGTCTAACATTGTACAAATGACAAAACTTTGAAGGTCGTGTACACTATTGTGATATTTTTTCGAAAAAATGTAAAATTGAAACAAAGGTAAAATATATTTTCTAAGATCATATAAGGTGGTTTGAAATCATTTAATCAATTTTCAAATGCCCTAAAATCGTGTTTAAAACTTAATTATAAGAGTTTTTGAATACATTAAAATTGGTGCATAGAGTAAACTAGATGGTTTCTTACCCATAGGGCATAATATAACTTTGTAAGACCCATGATATTTATACAAGGTATTCTTACACTTGGTTCAAAATTTCTAAAATGACCGAGTATTAAAAATGTTTGAATATTTGAAATCGTCTTAATTGTACTAGGTGTCCCATAGGGTCATATGAGGAGATTTCCAAAGGAAATAAACATGCTTAGATTGATATCATTGAAATAGTATTTTAGAGGTAATTGAGAAGGTTATCGGGGGATTTTAAAACCCATAAGACCATTGATCGCAGTGAGGAGAAAAAAAACCTCTCAATCTCTCTTTACCCACTTTCTCACTCTTTCCATCCAATTTCTCTCATGAGATATTCTTTTTACCACACTAATGCTTAAAAAAAACTCCTCGTTACTCTTTCTTCAACTATTTTTTATACCCCACCATAATAATATTAGTAGTAGTAGTAGTAGTAGTAGTGGTAGTGGTAGTGGTAGTGGTGGTAGTGGTGGTAGTGGTAGTGGTAGTGGTAGTGGTAGTGGTGGTAGTGGTAGTGGTGGTAGTAGTAGTGGTGGTAGTAGTAGTAGTAGTAGTAGTAGTAGTAGTAGTAGTAGTAGTAGTAGTAGTAGTAGTAGTAGTAGTGGTGGTAGTAGTAGTAGTAGTAGTAGTGGTGGTGGTGGTAGTGGTGGTAGTGGTGGTAGTAGTGGTAGTGGTGGTAGTGGTGGTAGTGGTAGTGGTAGTGGTAGTGGTAGTGGTAGTAGTAGTAGTCGTAGTGGTAGTGGTAGTAGTGGTAGTAGTGGTAGTGGTAGTGGTAGTGGTGGTAGTAGTAGTAGTAGTAGTAGTAGTAGTAGTAGTAGTAGTAGTAGTAGTAGTAGTAGTAGTGGTGGTAGTAGTGGTAGTAGTGGTAGTGGTGGTGTGGTGGTGGTGGTCGTAGTCGTGGTGGTCGTGGTGGTCGTGGTGGTGGTGGTGGTGGTGGTGGTAGTGGTAGTGGTAGTAGTGGTAGTAGTGGTGGTCGTAGTGGTGGTGGTAGTAGTAGTGGTGGTGGTGGTGGTGGTCATAGTGGTGGTGGTGGTGGTGGTTGTGGTGGTGGTGGTGGTGGTGGTGGTAGCGGTAGTGGTAGCAGTCGCGGCAGTATCGGCGATAGTGGTAATAGTCGCGGCAGTTGCGGCGGTAGTGGTAGTAGTGGTAGTGGTAGTGGTAGTAGTGATAGTGGTAGTAGTGATGGTGGTGGTGGTGGTGGTGGTGGTGGCAGTAGTAGTAGCAGGAGTAGCAGTAGTAGTAGCAGTAGGAGTGGCAGTAGTAGTAGCAGGAGTAGCAGTAGTAGTAGCAGTAGGAGTAGCAGTAGTAGTAGCAAGAGTAGCAACAATAGCAGTAGTAGTAGTAGCAGCAGCAGTAGCAACAGTAGCAGTAGTAGTAGTAGTAGTAGTAGCAGTAGTAGTAGCAGTAGTAGCCGACAAGATTACATTTGGCGCGCGTAGAAGCCTTTGGTCAGCAACCCCATTAGTGGACACGTGTCATCCTATGATTCGTTCGCTGGTCCAATCCTTTGAAAAAAAATTGAATAAGTGGTGGGGCCCACCACTAACCGCCAGCAAAAAATTAGAACATGTGTGGATCAGTGTTTTTTCACGGGGTTTTTCACCCATCAAAACCCCTTACCCAGTGTGCATTTTCTTTTTCCCTCACCCATGATTTTTTTTTTCTCTTAATGGTGTAAAGCCGAGATATTTATTTTACACCATTACTTTTACGCGTGAGGAGTTTTTCCCTCATTAGGGGGAGTGCTCTAAGGCCTCTTAATTACTCATGGAAATTGGACATCATTGGACCTTTCAATCCCTCGAGCATTTATTAGAACATGAAAACTTTTTTGCACAGTTGGAACCATCTTATTTGGCTCTTAATTATCAACGTCATAATTTCCTATAGATCCCAGGCTATTTTGCTGTGTTGCCTATTATTGAATCGACCTTGTGTACATCCTCTATCAACACCTTCAAGTTTATAGAAATTCAACCTTTTAGACCCCGAGTATAAGAAAACCTTGGAGGCCTATTAGTAGGCCACAAAACAACCTAATTTGACCCTACTGTCAATTTGAACAGCACAGGAGATGCATGCTTTCATTAGTTGAGTCACCAACTACGCATCTAATTGTAAAGTCAATAGGAGTGTACCATATGCATATCAAATTTTCTTTTGTACCAAAAAGTTTTGTCAAAACTACAAAGGGTAGATGTATAATTTCCCTAAAAATAAAGATACACATCAAGCTTATTCTAAACCCCTATATATGACCTCTACTAAAAACATTGAGGGAATAAAAAATAGAATTTAAATTAAAATAAAAACCAATACCACCCCCCTAGAGAATTTGAAACAGCCTATACAAACTACTAGGAGGCTGAGACACATCAGAATCAGCTTCTTGTAAATCCCTTCATAGACAATAAATCAAGAAAAGAATTTTCTCATTCATCATTCATCATTCTTTTTCCAAGAAGCCAAGGGATCTGCGAAAAAAGCCATCTCAAACAAAGCACTTGTAAAACTAAAGATGGAAACTGGACCCAAAATGGAGGATCAGCAGCTATTTCTTCTTTCAAACAGGGTATCAACTTGAGCAACTCTTGCAGCATGCCAAAGGATAGGTTTGTGAGCTCAAAACCTATTACCTGAATATACACTATACTCGCACTGTACAAGAAACTAAAGTTGTTTTCTTATGTATCCATTACGTTACTGTCTTCTTCTTCTTCCCGACAAGTCAGCTGTTGTTGCAACTGAAATGCAAACAAGCACATGCCAACATTAGCACATAAGATTAGAAACTTCCATCATATAACCTATCACATTCAGTGAGAGAAGTGTTGCAGGAATCTCTCACTACTGATACAAGTTCAATAGAGTAATGAAATGAAAGATACTAAATGAGATTCAACGGCCACAACAGGCCAACTACATTTTCCAATATACTAACTACTAAGCAATACTTTAGGAGAAGCACAGATGAACAAGCAGTGGAATCACCAAAAAGACTACAGAATAATCAGACCAACAAGAACACAATTCCATGATTTTGGATGAAAAACATATTAGGGGACCGGGGGTTGAGGGGATCAATTTCATGATTTAATTACTTCATCACAGTTTCGGAACCTAGGGACTTTTTACCCATTCATACCCCATAATCCAGACCAAAAGAAATAGACATCCAATGAGTACTTGGCCCAACAAAAATGACACTTTTCAAAATTCTGAATAAGATATTCATATTACACTTGGCCCAATTATCACTCAGTTTCAAAATCATTACTGAAAAAGACATACAATGAGGTACTGTCTGTATGGAGAAGACTAATTCCAGTATAGGACAGCATAAACAAGCACATCACAAACCTGGTCCTGAAATTACTGGTTTAAAGCATCAATCACTACGCATTAAAAGGCTAAATCTACAAATGGATTCAAAATTGCAAGTTTTATGAACTGATGAGACCAATTACAATGTTTGCCACTGACAAGGCCACCAAACATCAAGACTACTAAATAATTTAAGAAGGCCACTGACAACACCCCAATTAAACTCAATGAACTTTAACAACTGTGACCAATGACCAAGGAAAGCAGGAATTTTCAGTTCTTTACCTAAAAATAAAATGGCAAACAATCTTTTAAACAGAGAATAACATCATAGTTGACAAATGAGTTGAAGCATCACACATCAAACAGTTGTACAGAAGTACTTCCTCAGTTTCTTTTTAGAAACCAAGTGGAATGTCACACAAATTTAGGAGGAAATGAGAAAGAAAAGGCATATTAATGAAACCAATTCCCCCCACCCCCTCTTGACCTATCAGTCCCTGCTCCAGCAGTCTGGCAAAGCATATCCCCTACCCCCCTCAGCACCACAGCCACCAGTTATTTACAATTCACAATATTAGATTAACAAAATAGTGAATAAGAATCACATGGCCTCATGCATACAATAAATTCCTTTTTTAAGTATTACTGATTCTGTTCCTTGAAGATTCCTGCTTCCCATTTCAAGAAGTTCCCCCTGATTTTGTCTCAACATATTTTCAGGAAACTTGAGAAAGTCCTTTTAACTTTCCCTTGCCTCACAGAGAATTACATTGATCCACTAACTCTAACCCATTTTCACAAACCTAACTCAAAACAAAGAAAAAGTACAAGGAACCAATCACCAACATAACATATTCACTTTTTTCTGTAAGCTACAGTAACTAGGAAAATCTTCAAGATAAGACAGAATAATAATACAAGTGCATACCTCCCCCTCTCCCACACAAAAAAAAAAAAGGAAAAAAATCTAGATAACTAGACAAATAAATCATGTGGCAGGTTGCATATAACTTACCAGTACATATTTGTGTTTCTCAGAATTTAATTCTTCAGACAAATTAGCCATCCTGTACCACATTCCAAGTAAGGGTGCAAAATCATAAATAGACTTTAAAATATGATACAAGAAAAGGAAAACCACATTTTCCTTTTGGTATACTAAACAAAAAAATTAGGACAAAAGTGGCCAAACCTTGCTTGGAGGTCAGATATCTTATTAAGAAGTAATCGTTCCCTTTCTGAAGTGACTATATCAACCTGTAAACAAGCTGAATATTAGATATTAGCAATTACACAAGGAAAAGAAAAAGTATTGCCTCATCAAATTAGTAGTGTAACTCTTGTAAGTCATGCTACCCAAAAAGATAAAATATGAATATAACCTTTCAACAAATGCTGTCCATAGGGGGGGGGGGGGGGGGGGGGGGTGGAGGTTGTGCAACATCTAATTCTTTCACAACACACTTATTACTGTGAATAAGTCAGATCCAGAATTCCAGATTACATGATCCTGATGCTTACACATGAAACTGATATGTAACATGGCTGAAGATGTATGAGATTGCTAAAAGAGAAATGTGTACTTCTCGTGATAGAACAACATTACTTAACCTCATGCCAAACACAACAAGATTCCACAAAAGATGGAAAAGTTATATCAATTACAGCATAACAAAAAAAAAATGCAAGCAAACACTAAAGTATTTCTACATGATAGGTTCAACATTATCGATGAGAAGCAGCCCCACAAAAAGTATGAAGTAATACAACAAAGCAAAGCCTTATTCCCAAAAAGATGGGGCCAATTGCATGAACCAAGAATCTATCTCGAGTATGTAGTAATGGTAAACACAAATCAGCCCCCAAAAAACCTACACTTCCATTTTCTTGACTGCCAGGTAGTGGAGCTGCCGGATGCTTTCCGTTTTGGCAACCTAAAAGAAAACTCAGATATTAAGCGGAACTCACTAAATAGCCAATACGTAACTATACAAGAAGCACCTAGTATATTATCCACTCACCATCAACTTCAGATGATTGCAAGCTATTTAACAAGCTCAATATCAGATCCTGGTATTTAACAAGAAACAGTGGGTCAAAGTCCCTTCAACTTCAAATCTAATACACAAACAAAAATACATGTTTTTATCTACACACACCTACATATAAATAGATAAACAAAGGTGCTTTTGCTACATTTTCAGATAAGCTTTATCCCAAAAGAGAAAACAAACTGACTATTGACATTTCAACATAAAGAAGAAAACAAACAATTTGATTACAAAATTACAAATAGATTCTTATAAGGGTACTTACATAAAAAAATTAACTACAGATATAAAATAAGTATAAAAAAATAAACCTTAATACAATTAAAGGTAGAGCAAAGACATGGCACTTGATACTATACCTGCTGGATTGCAGTCTGTTGAAAGAGATTTTGGAGGTGAGGCAAGAGAAGTGATATGGACACATTTGCACTGTTTATGTTACTGGTTGGTTGATTGGTTATCTGACAATATTTCAGCCACAAGAAAAAATCAACAGACCTGATTCACCTTGATTAGGAAATTCCAGATTTAGGTTTCTGCTACCAATGTGCATATTGCTAAGGCAGTGAACACCAAGGCGATACATGTTTTACTGATATTTAAAAAATGAATCATCTCAAGTGCTCTACGTCCATTACTGAGTCAAATAATGTACTCAACATCCATTTTTTGTTCCATAATTTTGACTTACACTTTGGCCGCGCTTTTTAATATTTACATGTAACCAATTATTATCATAAATGTTATCGGTTTTGTTCCAACATCCATTTTTAAAATATTTAACTTTTTACAATTTTCAATAGTAGATGGTCAAAAAAATTAATGGCCAAAGTGGTGCATTGGCAAACATGAAAGTCGATAGGGTAGAACTAAAAAATGAGAAGTGAGTTTAACAATCAGCAGTAGGCAAAAAAAAATATGGTAGATGATAATACAGAACTCATGATAAAAATTTATGCTTGGCAAACATAGCTAACTGAATCTCCTTCATTTTTATTTAAAAAAACACTCTAAACAGCAGAAAGAATTTACCGAATAATTAAAGATAAGAGATATGGAGCATACTGTTAGCTTAGATTCAGAAATCCAATCACCAACACTAGCTGACTTCCTCATTGGTGATCCCTAGAAGTTACAAGGGTAAAAATCAAGCAAAGCACCACATCAGGGATTATTTTAGTCATACAAAGAAACAAACTTACCTGTGAAGATCTCCGAGCTGTAGATGAGGATGTCATATCCTATCAAATGCTGTGTGTTAGAAACAAACACATTTAAAAATACAAAATCCATCATTGTCGATCTTACCTTAACAACATCTAGACTTTCTGATGTTACAGAGAAGCGGCCCTTTATTTGAACCAAATTAGTCTTTGATTTATCTTCCAAAGAGTCTCTGTATCCTAAAGCCACAAAAATATCAAAACAACTTACAGCACAATGCATGCAGCTAAAACATAAACATAAAAATCCCAGCAGAATACTTAATCCCAGAGAATTGACGCAAGCTTAAAAGATATAAGTCACCTCCTGAAGGTTTAGTCGGTGCTGGTGCTGACAAGCTATTTGCAGAAGCTCTTGTTGGTAACATCAAAGGTCCACTAAAGCTTGGTACCCTTCGTGAACCACGGTTACTTTTCTCTGCAGTACATTGATTTTCATTCTCAGCCCTGTTGATCATAACCACCAGAGTCAAAAGTTTAGAAATCTCCAAAAAATTAATAAAATATAAATTGAAATAATATTAATGCAATCAGAGGGCGATTGGTATAGAGTATTCATCAAAAGGGTACGAGAATCAACAAGCTTCAATTACTCAGGGGTTGTTTGCTAGGTCCATTTAATCATACCCGTTACCTCTTCTTACCTCAAACTCCTCTACTCTGACTCTTTATCCCCCCCCCCCCCCCCCCCCCCCAAAAAAAAAAAAAAGAACTGGTATTTTGATTTCCTTACCCAAGCCACCAATACACCGCACAATTGCACAACACTGACTAGCCCCAGCTCTGTCACCGCCTACCACCTAACCCTGTCACCCTTACCAGCGCTCTCGTACCACCCAACTCGACCGCCCAAATCACAGACACTAATCCCACCATTTCACTAAAATCACTCTGAATCACCTACAATTCTAACCTATCCACCATGTTCACCCACCCAACCATGAAAAAACCATCACAAGACAGCCCCAGCCACCTCATACACCACCATAAAAATGTAATTAACCAAAGTTCAAGAGCAAAAGGAAAATAATAACTCTTGACACCATTAATCATTGACTTAGATGGTCAAATTAGACCATAAAACTCTAGATCTAGAGCTTTCACGGATGAAATATGCCTCTAAAGTCCCGGTAAGCAGCGGCAAGGTGCTGGTGGTTAGCAGGGCCGTTGGTGAGAGATGGAAGGAGGCAATGGTGAGGGAAGCTGGTGGTGGAGAAGGAAGATGGAGGAAGAAAGAGAGGAAGGGACAATAGTTATTGGTGAAAAAGGCTGTTGGTGAGAGAAAGAGAGTCATATTAACCCAAACAACATTTGATATCAAAGGGTATTTCATTCTGTTCCTACTTTGTACCTTTCTTGACTCCGTTCCTTCTCTCCTCTTGCAACCAAACGACCCCTCAGCATTATTGCATTATGAGACAAACTTTGAAATATACAAAATGACTGGGTAGAAATTTGGCAGTCCGAAACCTAACCCCAAGTCTATGTTGCCACTGTTGCCATGAATTCCTTCAATTGATTGAATAATCAGTTCTTAGGGCAAGAGAAACATGATTACCCAATGTAAAATGAAAATTAAACCCATGAGGATGCCTGACTTGCATAATGCACCAATATAAGCGCTTATGCTTAAAATTAAGCAGAACTCCAAATAAAATATTAACAGAATATTTTCTTCCCCCTTTCCCTTTCCTTTCAATATGCAGTATCATGATATCATCAATTGTAAAGAGAGTCATAAATCACCAGAGAAACTAGAATCAACCTTTCACAGGCACGGCCTCTTTCTGCAGAAGTCTGTCCAAGCACAATTCCAGGCATGAGTGGCCCACTCTGACTTTGACGGCCTTTTATAGGTGCGGCAGACCCAAGATCCACTCCTTTTTCTAAAATATTTTTACCATTACTGCAAGAATCTAAATACTCATTTCCAGTTCTCATTTTACAGCTGGCACCGTCAGTTGGTATGGCAACCTCATCAACATTATCTTGTTCTCTGCAACAACGAGGTATGCATATAAAAATCAGCTCCCTCAAAATCAACTTTATTTAAACTATAATTATACTTTCTACGCAATTCTATAACTATTTGACTACATATGAAATGCTTTCAACTTAGTTATCAAAAGTAAACATGCCCACTACTCTAAATTAAGTTACTAAGATAGTATGTATTGGGGTCCGACTCATCATGGCCCAAACATTTGGGACATAACACATTTGGCCTCTGATAAATTAGGAATCTTGAACACAAAGGTTGGGACACGGGACATGATAGTTACAAAATATGTTCTCTATTTGTAAAAACATATTATTTCATGATTTAAAAAAAAAGGCAAAAGCTATCGAGCATCTCTGACATTAGATAAGAAGATTAAGTAGTATCTCATAAAGAATCATCATAAAATATTAAATGATAGCAATAAAATTTAATAAAGTTATTACAATGATTCATTACACAAAATGTATATTTTACCTGAATTAATTAAGGAAGAACATATTAAATCCAACTTTCCAAACGAAAGCCGCCATTCTCAGCATCTATTCACCCAACTCCCAAACCCAATCATTTCTGATATCTCTCACCTCCCTCACTCCCAGTTTTGCCATAAAAAAAACCATGGTAGGACTCATGCTTCCAAGACTGCCATTATAATTGCAAGCAAAGCTTAACCCCAAGCCCAACAGACTTCCCTAATCCCCCCCCGCCCCCTCTCCTCGATGGAGCCACGAAAATAGTTTCAGACAGGTAGAACTGCTTGGGTGGTAGGTTATGGTGACTAAGAAGCAATTTAATAGACATTCAACCAAAAATTCATGCGGTAGTTGGTCTGAGGTTTGTGTGAAGTTCCAATGCTAGATAAGGAGGAGGTGGCCTGGTAATGGTTTGTAAAATGCTTTGTGAAGAAAATGGGAATAAATATAGGAAAAAGAAAAGTATTAATTGCTCTCGCATTGGATGTATACATGTTTCTCAATACAAATATAACCATATCTAATGACTACTAATAAAACCACTTGTAGTTACAAAAACTCTAGATTTCTTGAGGAAATCCCCATTGTGCCAGTTAGCAAGCTTAAAAAATTTAGGCAAGCATGTTCAAAGTGCATCTGAAGATTAATGACTGTGGTACCTCGAAAGTAGTAAGATGACACAAATAAATATCAGAGAACCGCTTCATTTATATTGGGACACCAAAGTGTAGAAGTAACTAATCTTTCCCATTTCTTGATTTTACTAAACTTCTATCAATTCTCCCCCTTGCTTGCTGCCTTCTTACTCACACCCTTTCCTTCATCTGTTCATGGCTCTAAACTATTGCTGCTGCTTGTGAAGTAAAATCCACACACACACACACACCCCTGCCCCCCCCTCCTTGCTCTCTTTCTCCCAATAATGTGTGTTCTCGTGAACCATGGGCCATTGTGTCCTAATGCACAGAGGCTCAAGCACGATTTCCACTCTGTACCTGATCCCCATTAACTGAGCAAGTGACTAGTTTCATCACACCCAGGTAACAGATTCTAAGAGAGCATAACAACATAAGTTTCCAATTTCCCCATGTTTCAGGATTAACAGCATAACAGATTCTGACTTCTTTCTCTTGATATTTCCCCATGTTTCAGGATTAGTTGCCTCAATTAACAATATGATCTAAGTTTCAGTAGCTAGATTTCTCCCATAAGTTCATAAAATTAGTTGGGTAACACACTCTTGAAAATTGTAATTTAGAGGTGGGGCAATGATAAATGATGACAGCACAGCAGTAAACAAGTTCTACAATCACTCTCGCACATCCGACTCAAAAAAAAGAATTACGGTCGTTTTCAATACATATAACCAATGCATAAAAAAAGCTCAGTGATAGGGTTTCAGTGCCTTTGGTGAACAATTGAAGAGCCTTTTTGAAATGAGGCACAGTGAAGAAAAGTAAAAAAATCCTTAGAAAAAACTCCTTTTGTGCCTCAGGAAGCACCTTGGGATGCACATCAAAGCGTCTATTCAACACAGCCTACAGGCATTTACATTCAAATGATGACTATAAATAACCAATCCAAATCTGTCCAATAAGATAATGAATTATATGCTTACCCAAACAGGTTATTTCAAATAACTATAGCTTCACCTTTCAAATAAAGTGACAGAAAATTCTTATTACCCAAGAGTTCCTAGGTCCATCCATTCCAGTCCCTAATTATTTACTTGCAGAAAATGTCAATCCGAGGACATACTACCTGCGAACGAAATCGTTTGGGGGAATAACTTTTGCTGAAACAGATCCAGAGTCTGACGCATCCTGACAAGTAGCAGAAACATACCACAAAGATAAGGATTCCAATCAGATAATAGTATGCACACATACCATGTCATTATTACCTTACTGCTAGCCACAGATCGTACACTCTCATCAGCTTCCTTAATTTCTGCCAAATCCTCATCATCTTGCACCTAAGAGACTTACAAATGATTTAGATTAACTTATGCCAAAACATCCAAGATCATATCCAAGTAGGTATAGAAGATTAGTCACAATGCAAATTATATACTGCAATGATATGCAGAAAAAACATAAATTTCTTCATTCAGGACACATAAACTGAATTCAAGAAGTTAGTCTCCTTTTCCCTTCCAAAGTTTAGTTGGCTATTATGGTCAATCAATAAATGCAAATTTTACTAACCAGTGCTGCTTGTGCTTTCAAGTCCTCAATATCAAAATTCCACGCACTAACACCTCTCTTGTATTCACTCTGGTGCAAAATAGTACAAAACAGTTAAACATGCTCTAGACAAGATAGAGAGAGAGAGAGAGAAAGAGAGAGAGAGAGAAAGAGAGAGAGAGAGAGAGAGAATTTTAGCATTTGCTAAGGTGATTGCATATAGAAATCACAGGGTGATTATGTATCTAAGAAAAAATTCTGTAAGAAACCCATTACCTGTGATATAGCCTCCTGCTCTGCTGAGGGCATTCTCTTCAGAACAAGCTGAGCAGCATCTTTAAGCTGCTAAATTAACAAACCAAGATTAATTACCATAGCACCAAAGCCAACACCTAAAACAACAGTAGTGATTAAGAGGTTGACCTGCAGGGCTTTCACACGGTCCCATAATGGTGGCAAGTCTGCCAGAAGTTTCTTCACAGAAAGTTCAGGTGGCTTGGCATGTTTGAAGAAAGAATGTTTGAGGAGCTTCTCAGCAGTAGGCCTCTTAGCTTGATCTTTCACCAGACACATTGCAACCATTTCTTTAAAAGACTGATAAACAGCTAGAAGTACTCCAATTAGATAATTATGATAGCAGTAAATAAAAGACTAGCAAGACTTGACATAACAAGAGCACTACCAACGGTGAGCCTTCAGTAGATTCTCAAAAAGCTATGTAAAGATAATTTTTTCCTCTAATGTTGAGTGTATTCAAACAGGCCACAAATCATATTTTGAGTGAAAAATTCCAATAAGATATCAGAATAGATTACAGTTCTCAAGGAAAGAGCCAAGAGGAAAAACATTACATCGGTGCACAAAGAGATTGGAATCTATATTTGTCAAATATCTTTAAACACATGTTATGTTACTTTAGACTTATTTTACTATAGGTACTTGGCTAGTATCCTTGACACTCTGACATGAGTACTAAACATTTCAACATTCTTTAGGACCAAAAGATGGAAAATTTTCATTGAATAACCAAGTGTGGCACTTGGACTCTAACTGTTTCAAATATGAATTCCTGAGTTCAAGAAACATAAAAGTTAAAGACATGAAGAACCAACCAACCTTTGAGAACTTCTTGTCACGATCATAGTCAAGACCAGGTGGAGCATTCTGTATAGTCATAAGCAGAACCTAAAAAAGAAATCACACAAAGGAAAAAAGTAAGAATCTAACGTTGCGTTTAGTGTGTATGCAACAGTTGAGAGTAAAAACATAAAAAAAAAAAAAAAAAAAAAAAAACAGAATGATACCTTCATTGGAGGATATTTCGAGAAGGGGGCATGTCCATGAGCTAACTCAAGTGCAGTTATTCCAAATGACCATATATCAGCTCTGAAAACAAGCAAAATGCACTCAGCAACTTGTTCTATACGTAATCATTTTATCATCTCATCTAAAAGTTAAGTACATATCAACTAGCATAGAAGTAATTTCTGTTTCCTCAGAAGAAAAAAAAAACCCCTCTTTTTGTATTCCTTAACTCTGTTTCCGGTGCAATGAATCATGCTTACTGGAAAGCTTGATGGAATAATAGGTAGGCCATTATGGCCCTCAAATCATCAGAATGGTTCTTGGGAGTTTTACATTTAAATAGATTGAGGTAACTTCTGTTACTAATAAGATGACCCGGGATATCTCTTTTACAATAAGTACTATTGTAATTATACTACTCTTGATCAAAACAATTGCTTTGAGGCATCTTGTGTTATTGATTCTGAGATTTCAAAATATAGGTAGCATAATGAATTTAAATTAGTCATACAAATAGTAGTCTTATTAATTTTGATATTGCCAACCCAATTCTGAAAACAAACTTCAAAAACTTATTTTAGTGTCAAAACTCATTTGTTTTACAAATAAATTCGCCACTTTATATTCTGGTGGCCACTGGATGACCAAAGGAAGTAATTCTTAAGTATCCCAGATACTGGCAAGCATCAATCAAAGCTAGAAGGTATTATGGGTGATACAGTTCAGAAGTTTATCAATGGAGAAAGCAGAGAACACAAAGAGGACTATGTCCAGAGTTGGGTATGGAGAAATGGGAAAGAAAGAAAGAAATGGTAGGTTGTGAATTGAATTATGTTTTAGATTATTTAGTTTACTTCAGGAGGTCTCAAGCCCTTTGGGAGAAGGAAACAGATTTTTATGATTATCCATATCATATATTTCATCTTTTCAAGCTTCCAGTTCATAATAGATACCATATACTGTGGTGAATTTGGTGAAATATACCAAACTATAAGATGTCTCATTGAAATTTCTTTGAGGCATACATTTCTTAAATACAAATTTAAGCACCCAAATTTTTACCAAATAGTATCCTCAATGGTGGCCCCTTCACTAATTCACTCTTATCTTCCAATCATCTTCTGGTATTTATGAGTAAATGGTCTACTAATGAGTAATGAGTATCAAGTACTCTAGCTCCTCATTTCCTCTTAAGCTTGATATGTTTAAATGAAGAGACTACACTACAACTGAAAAGAAACATCCAATGCCCCCACAAACTTTAAGGAGAACTAATGTTTTAGATACAATTATGAGCTGGTCAAAAAATGTGCAATCATTATCCAAATAATACACATACTTGAAGTTATATCCACTTCCTGGTTGCAAAACCTCAGGGGCCATCCTGAAAACAGAATATCAATCAAACATTTGTACCAGGACAGCTAAATGAGAAATTCAGTATATAGAATAATTTATGAACTACAACAAAGGATACATAATAAGTTGTTCAAACTGATCTCACCAGCATGGAGTTCCAACAAATGTGTTTCTTGATCGCTGCCTATCACCACTATCAAACATGCAAGCAGAAACACCAAAATCAGCAAGCTTCACGAGGCCATTAGTATCAAGTAGTATGTTCCCAGCCTGTAAAAAGATATGTCAAAGCTATTACAATTAAAACCTTCATAGTCTGTGTATAATGATTAATACAGCATTGATAAATAACCTTGACATCACGATGGATATGTCCATGTTGATGGAGATACTCCAAAGCCTTCAGAGTTTCCTTCAGGATGGAACAAATAGCAGGTTCCTCAAATCCATCAGGGTATGCTGTCTTCATCAGGTGTAGACAAGAACCTTCAGCCATGAATGGCATAACAACCCAGAGGTTTCGATCCACAACAAATGAACAAAATGCTCTAACTACATTTGGATGATCAATCAAACTCATCATTTGTGCCTCTCTTCTAATGTCATCCTGCATAAGAACGATAGATTTGTTAGCCAAGCCACCAAGGAGATAATATCATATGAAGACTGCTAGGTTTCAAAGGCCTATATAAGGTGTTGTCAGCAATACCAGGGTTCAGTCATCAAAAATCCAAAGCTCTCTATATAGAAAAAAGGATGGACATGTTTTTATTTCAGTCAAGGCAAACTTCTACAAAGAGGCCAGACTACTTTTTCCAGGAAATAAAATTCATTCAAACAGAGTAGTGTTCCAACTTGAGATTACAATGGACTAGACAATGACAAAAGTGCAGCATCTGCAGCTTACTTTGAATGGCACAGGTTGACAATGAAGTCACTAATTTTTTTTTTTTTTTTTTTTTTTGCAACACAAACTTATTGATAAGAAAGTAGTTACAAATAGTTAAGTGTAAGGAAGGAATCAGGATAAAGGTTATAGCCAACATCCTGCACATACCCTACGTAAATCTTGCAGTTACGATCATATTCGTGCTCCAAATAATAGTTTTTCACTCATATAAAAAAAACCGATCATATGGCTCAGAGGAGCTAATATGGTAAGCATTAATGGCAAATATACAATATATGGTGACATGCCACAGTTATTATGATGTTTCCAATTTAGCTGATAAGCAATATGATATTTTACAAAGATCCCCCTCCATTCCCTTCCACTTAATGCCACATAATCCTGCAAACCTACTACCTACTTAATAGTTCTCTTTAATTCCCTCCATCCAAGTCATCTTTAGCCTTTCTAACTACCTTCTTGATCGTTACATCTTCTAGTTAATGTCTCACATGCACAAACCAACGTATCCAACCTTCCCTCATCTACCCACAAAACTTTATCCATAACTTCAAATTTCCTCCATAAATCAACATTCCTAATTATATCCCAAAATATCCCATAGATCCATCTCAACATACCCTCAAAATTATATCCATAACTTCAAATTTCCTCCATAAACCAACATTCCTAATCATCCCCCAGGTGTTCCATACATCCATCTCAACATACCGAACAGGATTGATCAAACCTCAAACAAGCTCTTACAGTTAAGGACCAAGCAAGTTATTAATTCTACTACTTAAACCATCCATGTGGCCCACTTTCTTACCCCAACTCTCTAATTATCTTGCCCTACCCAAGCCCATCACATATCCAAAACCTCATATGTTGCATACAGAGATATTATCCATTATAAAAACACCCTTTTGGTCCAAAAGTAGTAATAATCAATCATAATTTACCGGTAGCGTTTCTTAAATTGACAGGTTCATTATAGTCGTCCAATCAAACCTCAAACGATTGCTATCACGCAAAATGCTGTTTCAGAAGACCACGAAACCTCCTTAATTACAACTAATTTAATAACAAATAAGCACAAAAAGATAATTCCAATGAGTCCAACCCTTTCAAAGAGTCCAACGAACATTGATAAACCGTTAACTAGAACGACTATATTCCATTATTTCGTACGCTCGAAAAAACTAAGAAATTCTCCATGCATGAGACCCCTAAATTCACTAAAGTAATAAACATTCAAACCCTAAAACTTCAAACTTCAACAAAAAAGAAGAAAAAAAAAGGTAAAACAATCATCAACATTCACACAAAACCAATCCAAACCCGAAATTAAGCAATCAACATCTTCAATAACAGAAAATCAAAAAACTCACACAATGCAGAATTAGAAACACAGATCATGCGAACCACCACAATTCATCAAAGTTACCCAAAATTCAACTCTACACTAAATAAAAACCCTAAATAATTCATCAATTGAAGATAAAACAATCAAAAAAAATTATAATCAATCATACCAAATTGCTATTGCATCGATCAAGATCCAAGCACTTGATAGCAACGACCTCATTGAACGGAAGATAGATCGCTCGGAAAACCGTCGCACTTGCACCAAATCCTATCTCTTCTAGAAGCTTGTAATCACTCGCGTTCACGGAATAACTTCGTAAACCATGCCTCGAGCTTCCCATCCCTTAAAACCGCTCGGAATACCACTATTCGCCTCAACTCCAATACCACTGCCGGATTCCCGAATTAATAATAAAAAGAAAAAAAAATACCAGTGAAACTTTACAGAATTTGATACTTATAATACTACTACTATGTTTTTCTTTTAACTTTGTTTTATTTATTTATTTATTTTTTAACTATTCAGGGGTTCCTCAAAATTGCGATATTTGGAATAGCAGCTTTTTCTGTGAGTCTGCTTGAGCTAGGTAACGGACCCCGTTGACTGCTATTTAAGTAGATCTAAGGGCTGGGGTGGAACCACTTTTGACGTGTCAACATGATAGTCGTTGATTTCTTCTTTTGCACGTGAATGCCGATTTTTGGGGGACCTGGCGTGGCAGATTCTTAGGGATTTTTCTTTATCTTTTTTTATTAATTTAATGTCAATGTAAAAATGTTTGCGTAATGTGATCTTCTTAAATATGATATGGAATTTGAGCCGTTGAAAGATGGTTTTATGTGTAAATTAGGGCTTGGTGATGCGAGTTGTAGGTTGCTTGATTTGTAAAAAGGGGTGGTGTTGGTGATGATGATGATGATGTCTGTGAGTTTGGGTGTTTTGGTGTGTGTTTCACGCCACTAATATGCTTCAAGAGCTTTGATGAGTCATCAGTGCAAAGGGTTTGATACCTTCAACTTCAAACTTCAAAGGGTAGTGTAATAATGTAATTGTTATAGCAGTGGACTTTTTTTAGATTATAGTTTTAAAATGTCAAGCATGGAATGAATCTCTTTGGTAAGGACGATGCATCATGCATGTATGGGATGCAAGTACTTCTAAGATTTAAGAATGACATTGTCTTCTTTTGAAACGGTTATTGTAACCCTTGGCATTATTTTACAATAGTAGCTTTATTTCAATTGAAATGTATTAATTTTCGAAAAGTAAGGGGTTCTGCTATTTTTTTTACTACTTCATAGCTACCTAAATCGTCCTCTAAGTTGATCAAAATATTGGGTCTTGTACCGACCTAAAAATTGAAATCATTATGAGAAAAAAAATCACAAAATATAATATTTTATTTGCAAAAAATTTCAAGTGCATAAATTCATGATAAGTTTACTTATTACTACTCAGTGATAATATTAGCAAATCATTCATGACCAAGTTCAATGAAAGCATGATATGTATGCACAAGATTATTGACGATAAAAAAAGTTACTTCAATAAATTATTGTAGACACTTAAAGCATGCCTCCTTTTTATAACTCAATGATTTAACTATACAAGTTACCTACTTAGTTCTAACTCGGATAACGTGTTAATAGATTACTTAAAAGTCATTAATGTACTCATTAGGTCCAAAACCTCTTAATTATTTCATAAATGTCAATATTAGTGGATTCATGATTCTTAAATCCCAAAAATTTCCTAAAAGAATCAAAATTGATCTTTAAAAGTACTCATATATTCATCCATAAACTCTATTCGTGTGGATATGTCTTTCTCACGAGTTTTTCAATGACAAATTATAAACCCAATTCTAGTTTCATTAAAATTGTTAATTTATGTGTGTTGCACTTTATGAAAGATTTAGTTTTAACATAATATTGTTTAATGCAGTCAACTTTATAAATTAATTATGAAGATAATCTTCTTTGATTAGTACAATTACCATAAGAGAATATCATTTTAAATAGAAAGTACGGGTTTATTAAAAAATTCGAGAGAGTTAAAAGTGTGTGTGTGTGTGTGTGTCTATATATATATATATATATATATATATATATGGACGAGTTCCAGTGAGAACCCCCTAATATATAAGAACTTCCTGAATATGAGAACCCATCTTTAGCCATCAAATTTCTAAATCCAACGGTTTAGATGCATTGGACATTAAATGTCATAAATGTAATTATTGTAAAAATATTAATAACTAACAATCCTATAAAACGTAACTTCCTTTTATTGTTTAAAATATGCCGTAATTTTCGCAACAATAACCAATTCTTATCATATCGATTTTCTGAAATCAATTTTTATTTGGGTGCAAATCTTCCAAATCATTATATGGTTGTCAAATAATAATCTCCCAAATTTTTCAACTATACTAATATCTATAATCTTATAGTCAAATAATTACTATTAATATTCTAGTGTTTTGATTTATAATTCTATTGTTCTAAATCATAAAGCTATTGTTCGAAACCATAACTCTAATATTCTGATTTATAACTGTATTGTACTATTTTAGAATTTTATTGTTTTAAACCATAACTCTACTATTCTGATTTATAATTCTAGTGTTCTGATTTATAATTCTATTGTTCTAAATCATAAAGCTATTGTTCGAAATCTTACTATATTATTCTGATTTATAATTCTAGTGTTCTGGTTTATAATTCTATTGTTCTAAATAATAAAGGTATTGTTCGAAACCATAACTCTATTGTTCTGATTTAGAATTCTAATGTTCTGATTTATAATTCTACTGTTCTAAATCATAACTCTATAATAACTTACTATACTACTGTTCTAAGTAAGCTAAACTAATGTTCTAAACATATAAACTATTGTTCAAATGCTATATACATTAAGGTCCTAATATATATATATATATATGCTATCATTATGTTTGCATACAAAAAAATTAAAACAAACACTTGTAAATTAAAATATAATGATTCAACAAATCTACTAATACTCAAATTTACTATCATATTCAATCGTAAGCAAACATTATCTTCAAATTCAATCATAAACAAACACGAAATAATATGGTATTATATACGTATTATAGTATGGTATTACGACAAAAAAATTTAAGAATCATTGCATTATTTTTTTACCACCACACAGCAAAAATGTCGATTGAAAATGAAATATAACAAAAGAATAATTCGAATTTTCGTATTTGAATATGGAGTAAAATAAAAAGTAGGCAACTTACTGATTTTTAGGAATATAAATGGACATCTAGGAAACTACCCAATAATCATGGGAAAAAAAAACTTCCTTAACTCCCAAAAATATAGATTGAATCACAGCCAATTTAAATACACAAGATTAATGGTATTAGATTGGTTCTTATATAACAAAGGTTCTTATATAACTAAGGGGTTCTCACATGATCCTATATATATATATATATATATATATATATATATATATATATATATATATATATATATATATATATATATATATATATATATATATATATATATATATATATATATATATATATATAATTGATGAGTTCATTCTCCTCAAGCTATTTTTAGTTCTTAAATTTTAATAAAGAGAGTTTAGTTAATCACTTGATTTCAAGTCATTTTTAAAATGATCATAGTTTAATCTTGAGAAATAAAAAATATAAGGAAAAATTAAAACTAAAAATACAACTTTTGACCCATCTTGTCTTTAAAGGCCAATTTTCAGTTTATTTCTGAAAAATCCCATCTTTACACGATTTGTATTTTAAAGTGATAAATGGAAAAATAATCAGATGGCTAGTAGGTAAACCTTATGACGTGACGGTTGTTTCTTAATGATCGTTGCTTTTTAGAACATTAGTATAAATCTTCAAAACAATAGTATTCATTTTAAGAACACTAGAATTATAATGTAGAACAATAGTATACATTTTAAGAACACTAGAATTACAATATAGATAAATAGTTATTTTAGAATTATAATTATACTATAATTATATTTAGAACATTAGTATAGATTGTTTGAACATTAGATTTAGACTATAAGACAATAAAGTATAATACGAGCAATAGTATGTATTTTAGAATATTAGTATAGATTTGTAGAACACTAGTATACGTTTTTTGAACATTAGAATTATAATATAGAATAATGGGTATATTAGAATTGTAATTATGGAATATTAGTATAGATTTTTAGAACATTAGTTTAGAATATAGGACAATAGGTGTTGTATGAGAAAAATTATATATTGTTAGAACATTAGTATAGATTTTTAAAACATTAAAACAATTCAGATAATAATTATAAAACAATTATATTGAAGAAGAAGTATATATGACTCCTCCTAATTCAATGTATTAATTGGGTGTATAAAACAATAGGTATATAGAACAATTGTGAATTATGTAGAATGATAGGACGAAGTATTAGCACATTAGAAATGTAATTTAGAACAATAAATATATACTTTAGTACAATAAAATAAATTTTAGGAATAATAGTTAACATACATTAGAACAATGAGGAGATTTTTTAGAGCAATAGAAATAGGACGAATCATTAGAACAATAAACTTTGTATTTAGAACCGTAAGTGGAACATTAGGATAAATTATTAGAACAATATATATAGAACAATAGGAATATACTCAGTACAATAGAATAATGTTTTCGAACAGTAGTAAAAGTACATAAAAAAAATAGAATAAATTTTTTAAAAAGTAGATATACACTTTAGAATAATAGATATGTATTTTAGTACAATAGAACAAATTTAAAAACATTAATAAATGTATTTTAGAACAATGGAGAGATTTTTTAGAGCAATAGATATAGGGTTTAGAACGTTGTTCCTCCAGAACATTAGGACAAATCATTAGAACAATAGATTTACATTTTAGAACAGTAAGTGTAATATATAACAATAAGTTTATACTATTATACAATAGAATAAATTTTAAGAACAATAGTAAACGTATATTAGAATAATAGGGAGATTTTTTAGAGAATAGGTATAAATTTTTTAGAGCAATAGATATATATTTTTTAGTTTAATAGAATAAATTTAAGAACATTAGCAAACATAAAAGTAATGGGGAAATTTTTTGGAGTAATAGATATAGTGTTTAGAACGTTGTTCCTCTAGAACATTAGGACGAATCATTAGAACAATAGAATTTGCATTTTAGCATAGTAAGTGCTATATAGAACAATAGGGGTATACTATTATACAATAGAATAAATTTTTAGAATAGTAGTTAAAGTACATTAGAACAAAGGGGAGAGATTTTAGAGCAATAGATATAGTGTTTAGAACGTTGTTTCTCCAGAAACTATAGCGAAATGCAAAGAACATTAGGATGAATTATTGAAACAATAGAATTCGCATTTTTAGAACAGTAAGTATAACATTAGGATGAATCATTAGAACAATAGATATAGAATAATAGGTATATACTAAGTACAATAGAACAATGTTTTCGAACAGTATTTAAAGTACATAAGAACAATGGGAAATATTTTTTAGAACAATAGATATAATGAATTTTGAATTATATTTTATTATTTTAATGTCATAGAATATCGTTCTATTGCTCTAATTTTTCGTTATATTGTTTTGAATTTTATTTTTCTCTTAATAATTTATTTGAATTGTTATAAAGGTTATTATTGTTATTGTACTATTGTGGGATGACGCCAATGTAGGTGATGGTGGCAATAGTGGGGATGGTGGCACCTGTTGTGATCCAGTGAGAAGATTAAAAGTTGGTGGAGTAAAATCAATGTAAACAACAGTTTCATTGCCTTTGTTCTTTACTTAACAATTGGCCCATGATTTTCCCATAACATATGTACTTATTCCAAATATTGTCAATACGATTGTTCATTTTTTCCTGTACAGTAGTCTCTTCAAATATGGTATTTTCTTTGTCAATCATGAAAAATATCTCTTTGATGTTGGAAGCGAGTGTCTTAGCCAATTTACCAAAATTGTCTAAGTAAACTTTCGAAAAAGTATATTATTAACACGATATGAAACAGTGGAAGATACCTACAGATTAATAGTTTACATAACAATAGCTATATAAATATAGAACAATAGTTATATAGTTTTGAATCAACAACATTATAATTTAGAACAATAGATATATTTACTTAGAACACTATGTACAACTACTTAGAACAACAACGTTATAATTTAGAACAATATATATATTTACTTAAAATAATAGGTACAACTACTTAGAAAATAGATATATTTACTTAGAACAATAGGTACAACTACTTGACAATTGGCCCATGCTTAGAACAATAGATATATTGACTTAGAACATTAGAAATATCTATTTAGAACAATTATCAAGTAGTTACTTAGAACAATAGGTAAATTTACTTAGAACAATAGATATATCTATTTCGAATAATAGATATATTTACTTATAATAATATATATGTACTTAGAACAATATTTACTTAGAACAATATTTACTTAAAACAATAAGTATAATTACTTAGAACAATAGATATATTTACTTAGAACATCAGATATATCTATTTAGAACAATAGATATATTTAATTAAAACAACATATATATCTATTTAGAACAATAGATATATTTACTTAGAAAAATAGATATATATATATATATATATATATATATATATATATATATATATATATATATATATATATATATATAGAACAATAGATATAGACTAAAATAATTATAGACTATAAGATTATAGAGATTAATACATTTGAAAAAAAGTTCATAATAATAATTATAGAATACAATATGATTTAACATAACATTTAACAACTTGATAATAATATGGAAGTTTTGCACCCATAAAAATAAAGATTATGCAAATTCAATTTGACCAGAATTGATGTTGGTGGCAGAAATCAAGGTAAATTAAAAAAATTAGAGGGAAGTTGCATTTAATAGGCTTATTAATTAGTTATTAATAATTATCTAGTAATTACATTTATGCCATTTGATGATTAATGCATCTAAACCGTTGAATTTAATAATTTAATGGCTAAAGATGGATTCTCATATATAATGAGTTCTTATATATTAGGGGTTCTTACTGGAACTCGCCCATATATATATATATAATTGATGAGTTCATTCTCCTCAAGCTATTTTAGTTCTTAAATTTTAATTGAAGAGAGTTTAGTTAATCACTTGATTTTAAAATGATCATAGTTTAATCTTGAGAAATAAAAAATATAAGAAAAATTAAAACTAAAAATACAACCTTGACCAATCTTGTAAAAAAGGCAAACCTTCAGTTTATTTCTGAAAAATCTCATATTTCCTTGATTTGTATTTTAAAGTGATAAATGAAAAAATAATCGGATGGTTAGTAGGTAAACCTTATGACGTGGCGATTGCTTCTTAATGACTGTTGCTTTTGGAAATCCCCTACCCCTGCCTTCCCATCCCTTACCCCCCATCCTCACTTGTTTTCATACCCAATACCTATCCCTACAGCACCTCCCTCACCTCTTTTCTTCAGATTTCCATAGCCATAGATGACTTTATGTAAATACATCCAACAACCTAGATGTGGATAACATAATTAGATGTTTGATTATAGATAAAGGAGGAAAGCAACTTTCTGAATTGAGGGGGAATAGTAGAAGCAAAAAATCTAGCCCTTTTGTAGAGGAAGAGAGGCTGTTTGGAGGATGATATGGAGGTGTCAAAGGGGATGGGGAAGAGGAAGAAATTGGTTGCTGAGGTTGTTAAGGGTGTAAGTTCAAATTTTATGGAGTTATTTGAAGTAGTGGTGGTGAACGATGTTTCACCCCGTGAAGAGCAATGAGAACTTTAAATTGGAAGTGTCAAGGGATTATCAATCCCTGGACAGTGAGAGTTCTCAAGGATATATGCTGGAGAAAGCGGTCTAATTTGGTTTTTCTTATAGAGTCTAAAACAAAGAGTAGAGAGTTGGAAGATGTTCGAGCAAAATGTGGCTTTTGTTGAGGGTCTATGTGTGAGCAGTAGAGGGCGTTCAGGTGGTTTGGGGTTATGGTGGAATGATATAAATGTCAAGGTGTTTTGTTACTCAAAGCATCATATAACAGTGGATATTTTGAATCTAGATAGGAGGGTGAGTTGGAGAGGGGTTGGAGTTTACGAATGGCCTGAGGTAGTCAATAAATATGAGACCTTCTAGCTAATGAAGAATCTTAGAGATGAGTGTCCTGTCCCTATGCTCTTTTTTGGGGATTTTAATGAAATTTTGAGGGCGGATAGGAAAGAAGGTGGAATTCCAAGGGAGGAAAGGTGTTTGGATTCTTTTAGGGAGGTCATTAACCATTATAGGCTTGTTGATTTGGGATTTCAAGGAAGCAGAATCACTTGGGATAGAGGAAGGACCTCGGCTACTTTGATTAGGGAAAGGTTGGATAGGTCAATGGTTACTCTGGAGTGGGTGGGTATTTTTCCTCAGTCTAAGGTTCTTTATTTTCCTTGTTACAAATCTAATCATAGCCCAATTCTACTTAAGGGTGGTAATAGGGGTGTGTTGTGGGGTAGGCAAAGACTATTTGGGTTTGAGGCAATATGGTTGTCAGATGATAAGTGCATAGTGGTAGTGGAAAGGGCATGGAATGGGTGTAGGGATGAGTCGATAGGGACTTGGTTGGAGAGTTGTACTAGGTCACTGTCCTGTTGGGCTAAAGAGACTTTTAGAGATATAAAATGGAAAATATCGAGGAAAAAATACTTTGCTAAAGCATCTTTAGGAGGGAGGGGTTAATGGATTGGAAGACTTTAGAGCAGTGCACTGGGATTGCAGTGGAGTTGGATGAGTTATTTAGGCTCGAAGAATCTTATTGGCATGCGAGGGCGAGAGTTAAGGAGCTATAGGATGGGGATAAAAATCTTGCTTTTTTCATCGAAAGGTAAGTCAGAGGCGTATTAGAAATTCAATTATAGGTATTTAAGATGAGAGGGGGTATGGTGTATTAATCCAGCGAAGATTGAAGGGATTGTTTATGATTATTATCGGGATTTAATTACTTTTGCTATTTTTGATGGAGGTGAGGAAGTGTTGAGGGGGATTAGAGGGTGTGTGACTATAGAGATGAAAGATATGTTGGATTGTATTCCAACATAGAAGGAGATTAATGAGGCAATATTTCAGATACACCCGAATAGGGCCCCAAGGCCAAATGGGCTTAATGCTCTTTTCTTCCAGAATTTTTGGCATATTGTGGAGAAGGATGTGGTGAGGTTTGTCTTGAGTTGGTGGAACAAGGAGTGCAACTTGAAGGATGCAAAAAAAACTTGTATTCTCCTTATCCCCAAGTGTATGGAGCCAAGGAATATGGGTGAATTTAGACCGATTAGCCTCTATAATGTGTTGTATAAGGTGGTATCTAAGTTGATGGCGAATAGATTAAAAAAATTTCTGCCAATGCTAGTGTCGGAAAGCTAGAGTACGTTTGTGCCAGGGAGGTTCATAACCGATAATACTTTGATTGCTTATGAAATTATTCACAGTATGAAAGGCAGGAAAGAAGGTAGAAAGGGTACGATGGCGTTCAAGCTAGATATGAGTAAGGTGTATGATCAGGTTGAGTGGGTTTTTCTGGAGAAGGTGATGGGCAAAATGGGCTTTATGTTAGGTTGGATTGGGAGGTTGATGAAGTGTTTGACTAGTGTGTCCTTTTCTTTTAAGATTAATGGTGTGGTGTTTGGTGATTAAAAGCCTTAAAGAGGCCTCAGGCAGGGTGACCCGATTTCTCCATACTTATTTTTATTATGTGATGAGGCTTTTTCGAGGTTGTTGGCTGAATCTGCTAGGCAAGATTAGATTCATGGTGGTTGAATTTGTAGTGGGCCTCCGAGGATTTCTCATCTATTTTTTGCTGATGATAGTATTTTATTTGCACGAGCTTGATAACAAGGTTTTAACAGTCGTTTATGCTAAACCTTGAACCAACCAATATTTATAACAACCTACAAAAAACACGAGTATAGTGGGGTAGGGGGTTGAACCACGAGGACAAAGGATATCAATACACTCCGCTTCTTAATATAACTGGACTTTTTGATTTTAAAAGCAACTAAAACTAATGACGAAAATATAAATCATGATGAACTAAAGAGGAAAATCAAATGGAGAAAAACGGAGACGAGATTAGATTCACCTTGGGAAGGTGATTTTAAAAGAGAACATGATAGGTTAGAGGAAATCAAACAATAACTAGCATGGACACCCAAGTATGCAAGAGGAAGTTGGAGATTCCACAATCAGATCGAATGACCTATAATCGCCCTAGGTCTCCAAAGGAGTTACAGGACAAGATTCACATTGGGTTTCGAGGGCTACTTATTGTCATCATTCCTGTAACCTTAGACAATGAAGAACATAGCCTTTCCCAGGGTTTCACTAATCAATCCCCAAATAGAACTACTCACACATGTTTAAGATGTACGGCATGATGATATTCAATAAAACAAACGCAACAATCATAAAAAGAAATTAACGAGAGCAAAAATAAATCAGAAACTATTCTAGATAAGCGATAAACATTAGGCTAAACATTGACTGAAATAAAACGAATTTGAAAGTGAAGAAGAGATTGATACTCACAATAAATCTTGAATGTAATATCCACAATTAGAATCCAAACAATAAATTCAAAATCTTTGAGTACATATATTGAGAAAACAGAAAATGGAAAACTAGGGCTTAATGAACTAAGAGAGGTTTAAAGGCTAAATAAAGCTAAAACTAATAAAATTAGGGTTCCCCCTTTCTTTAGAGAGTGGGATATTTATAACTAAAAATAAAAGATATTCGGAAACCCTAAAATGCCTTTGGGCCGGCCTAAAGAAGAAGTAAAATTTCCGGAGAAAACAGGTCCATTCGCCGGAAGGGGGGGTGACCCATTCGCCCGAATGCACATCATTCGCTTGAACCTTTCTCCATTCGCCTATTCCAGCAGCTCTGTTGAATTCCTCTCTATGCATGATTCGCCCGAATGGATAATGATTTGCCCGAATGAGTTCCATTCGGCCTTCCTAGTGACAATGGAACATAGGCTTCTATGATGGACTACCATTCGACCGAATGGCTGTCAGATTCGGTCGAATCTGACTTTGTATTCTTCTTTTCAGCTTCTTCATATGTCTAATGGCTTTTGAACTTCGTGGGATCTTCAGGAGTGACTTGAAATGTGTGCCCTAAGCTACGATATGCGCGTCTAATCTTGATAAGAGTGTCAAAGCCTCAAATACGTCGCATTTCACCTTAAAATCATCGAAAACACATGAAATAACCTTAAAACAACTCGAAGACAAGATCAAGGTGAAATCAAGTGTAATATGTATAAAATGAATCTAAAACCATGAGACTTAACACTAAAACAGGGTAATAAACGTGCTCTAAAACGAGCACATCGAAGATACTTTCCAGGAATGGTCCAAGATAGCTGATATTATTAGGTTGTATGAAGGAGCATCAGGGCAGAAGATAAACTTTAACAAATTGGAGGTTACTTTTAGCAAACAGGTTTCTTCTAGCAGAAGGGAGGAAAGATGTAGTGAAGGTTTTAGAGCACTCAAGAGGGGGAGGGGGGGTGAATTGAGTGTTAAGTATCCTTGGCCTATTTTTCTTTCTTTTCTATCTATGAGAGGAACCAGTTGGGCTGGTTCTTGTAAGCAACGGAATGTACGAAAGGCAATAAAGAAAACACAAGATTTAACGAGGTTCAGCCAACTATGGCCTACGTCCTCCTACCATATGCTCTTCTATTAATCTACTCCGAAAAATAAAGAACATAGACGCTCTACTGTTTCCCTACTCCGGGAACTAGTATACCCCACACTCACTTCGAATGTGCGCTCGACTTACACAAGTAAGCCCCTTGTGTTTGAACTCACAAACACTCACCCAGCCTTTCAACCCCTCTGTTGAAGGCTTTGACAAAATCAAATGTTCTCTTTTAATCTCACTTTAAAAGCTAATTAAGAGAAAATGTTTAAGCTCTAATAGTGCTCTTGTATATGACTCGATGAATAGGCTTTTGTGCTTAAGTGTATATGGCTCTCAAATATACTCCTTTTTAATTCCAAAGAGACTTATCAGAATATGAGAGACTAGATGGGTTTATATACTTGGATACAAAAACCCAAGTTTCCTTAAATCACGTAAACTTGATGAGCAAGTAATAACGTGATTTTAGGAAAGTATTTATCTTATATGATTTAATCATAAAGATAGAATCAAATAAGATAGATACT
Source organism: Dysphania ambrosioides (assembly GCA_026401315.1). Classification (NCBI taxonomy): domain Eukaryota; kingdom Viridiplantae; phylum Streptophyta; class Magnoliopsida; order Caryophyllales; family Amaranthaceae; genus Dysphania; species Dysphania ambrosioides. Next base: position 16,104,481 of record CM048660.1, on the reverse strand, counting down.
CCTAGTTTTTAGGTAACCATAATATTATCATCTAATCTCCAGCCGCTTAGGATATTTTTAGAATAATTCTTTAAAAAAGTATTTTTACAAAATCTTTTATTTTTCTCAAAACATGCAGCTCGGATATTCTGTACAGTAAACCTGGTTCCTCAACCTGGTTCCCTGAATTGAGTATGTTATGAATTATGTTCCAGCTTTGTATCGGAATTCATAATATGACTCGATACACTTGTAAGCACTTATTTTACCCAAACATGCAAGTCATACTACGGAGCACATTACATGATTTAAGCATTAAAGTACAAATCTTCTTTTCTTCATGTAATATTCAAGACTTGAATCTTCCTTGAATACTTCCACTTTGAGCAATGTATCTTTCTTCGAATGTCTTCAAAAGGCCTCCATGCTCCAAGTCTTGGAATAACCTTAACTACTGCACATGTAACATGGTTAATGTACAATAAAGAGTATCTGACTGCTTTTTAGCATAGCAGTCCAGGAAACAGTTCCTACTGGTTTCCCACCAGTACATGGATCAATTTACATCCAACCATTTCCTACATATAGACAAGTTAGTTAAATGAATAACATAAATAAGTAATAACTTGTCTAGGAAAACAGTGTTCAATTCCAGCTGGTTTCCAGCCAACTATTCGCAATGCTTATTGTAACCTGTTTCCTGTAACCGTTTGTCATCACTCAAAACCTAAGGGACTCAACAAATTCCCCCTTTTTGATGATGATAAACTAATTGAAGTTCCTACAACCAATCAAGTTAAAAACATAGAAAAACTCCAATTAAGTACTCAAATAGATTTGAGTACAACCAACAGACTCAAGACTCAAATGAACAAGTTAGTGAAGCTAACTAGTTCCAAAGACTAACTATCAAACTGACTCCCCTAAACTATCAAACTGAGCTACTTGACACAATCTAAACTATCTTAGGTTTTGGTACACTACTTCCCCCTTTTGGCATCATTAAAAAGTACTCTTAAGTAGAAGTAATGCGCATAAATTGTTAAATGTGCTCATCCATACAGTGGCATCAACCACCATTCAAGTAGTATGCTGCAAGAAGAGATTAGTCAAACAGTTCATACCATAGCAGAAGTAATGGTCCATATATGCCAACAAAGTTCAACAAAAGGAACCCAAATCCATATCAAATGGAAAGTTCATGGATTAGTTGAGAAATATAAAAACCAACAGAATCAGTTATTTTAGAATAGAAATAAGGGGGAGGGGAAACAAGAGCGGGAACCAGCATCACTCCTCATCATCATTCTCTTCCTCTTCCTCCTCCTCGTACTTAGCATCATCGTCTGCATCAGAAACTAGTTCCTCTTTATCCTCATCTTCTTTACCAGGCTCTTCTTCCTCGGGGCTGAGTCTGTGGAGTACCCGAACCTATACCTGGAGCCATTTGAGCTTGAGTGTCAGCTAGCGTTTTTTCCATCTGCTCCATCTTGGTACTGAAAGAAGATGACAAGCTTTGAACCAAACTGATTATCTTTCTCAGCATATCCTCCTGATTCTCTAACCGTTTCAGAATCATTTCCTGACCTACTGGTTCCTCTACCTTCTTCTTCTTCTTTGATGGGGGCCTCATCTCCTCTGCTGGTTCCTCAAGCTTAAAACTTAACATATCACCACTTATGTTAAGACCCTTTAGCTTCAGGATTGCTTTTGTGAACACCGTGACAGGCACGGTGGACCCACTCATAGTAACATTTTTATTCATAAGCAATTGAGTAATGAAAGAACCATAAGGCAGAGAATGGTGAGATGAACCATAACAATTCATAATGTGATCTAGCATCAAGGAGGGGAGATTAATCTTAATTCTCTTCATCATGAGATACATTAGAACCATCTCCATGATGCGTACTATTCCCCTTCCTTGAGCCCATGGGATCAAGACCTTGTTACACAACGAATGCAGAACCAGCATTACTGGTTTCTTCAAATTACCAGATTTAAAGACACCCGGTTTCTTGGACATCTTTCCTCCAAACAAATGCTCATAAATCTCATCAGGAGTGACCCCTACCAACACGGGCCACTAATCACTAGAATACTTATCAAATCCATTCCTGGGAACCCTTAACATGCTAGACAAAGTGGCAATAGACAAGCTCACATCCACATCATTCACACGAGAACCAACAGACATATCAGGCAACTGTTTCAAATTCACATAAAAGTTTCTAACTCCAGACACATTAGCAGCACTACAATCAAATAATGACATCCATCCTTGATACTCAATCAAACTTTTAAACTCAGATAGAGCAGGCACATCAAAATATCCCTTCTCAACACGACAACTAGAAAGAACCAATCGAGCATTTAAGTCAGTAGAACCAATAGTTAGAGATTCTACAGATGTACCTTTTGTAGTGCAAGGGGTTCTTGCTGGTACCCGTTTCCTCTTGGTTCCCTGAACTGAACCAGTGGATTGTTCCTCTGGAACTTCCTCAAAAATCTTCTTCACTGAAGACCGAGTTACCCTACCACGTACCAAGACTTCTTCAGTGAGTGTTCCCTCCTTGTGACCAGTTATTTCTACTTCATCATCTCCTACACTCTGGTTGACGTCCTCCAACTCCTAGCTTAGGGTTCTTCATGCTTCCTGGTGATGTTCCCCCTGAGACTGAGCTGGTTCCTTGATGATGGAACCACCAGTTTCTGAAGGATCGGTAACAAGCACGGTTTGTTGTGATTTTGGTTGGGTTGATTTTGGTGGTGAGGTAGATTCTTGTGGTGGATCGAGGATGGTGGTTGGTAATTTTGTGGGTGATGAAGTTGTGGAAGTGAAATTGGGTGGTGGTTTGGTTGGATTTTGATCGAGGTGAGGAGAGTGAGGAGTCACATCAGTGTTTCCCTGAGATTATGAGGAGTCACTTGCATGTCCCCTTCCCTTGCCTTTTTTGGCTAAAGATGCAGTTGATTTTCTACCCATGGTGATTATGCAATTGTAGGTCAGAGAGTGAAGAGGACGCTAATGAACAGTAACCGTTGTGAGCAGAGAATTCTGAATAGAGCACAAGAAAGAGAGAATTTCGAATGATGAAGGGAGTTGTGAGCTGCACAAAGGGTTAGAGATCATATATTTATAGCACAGAAAGAGGAAAGAAGAGAGGAAAAAAAAAATAAGTCGGTTAAGCCAAGAAGAGCAACGACACAAAATTTAAAAATTGAATTCAATTTTGGCAATGATTTTTTGCCTTGAATATCTCAACCAACCTAAAAATTTGGCGTGTGATATATTGCCTTGATCAATAAGTCAAATAACTGAAATAAGATTATTTCCTTCCAAAAGGAAAATATCTTATAGTAATCTTCCAAAAAATATAAAATATTAGTCGGATGACATATCTGAGCTAATCTGCTGTTTCCCTTACGTCACAGACATGCGTTAAATTGGTCGTTACAATCCAACACTTAATCAAACATAATTTATACAAACACCTCACTTAACAAGTGTAATGGTAAGCAAAGGTTCGGTCCATGAGGAACATGATTCAATCGCTATAGAACTGTGACGCTTAAGCTGAATCGAAATCTAAAGTAAGAGGTGTCAAAAACTAACTATTTCTAAAGGTAGGTATCAATTAACTAAGGCACTAGGGAAACAGGATTCACGCAACACAACGATAATCGGGCAAATAGGGACGAACATGGATTCACGGATTGCAAAGACTATATGCAAAATCAACATCGGATGATACCAAAACAACTTAAATCACTAAGCCTAGATCCCTCATTGACTTAGCAACAAAGATACATAATCATATCAAAATAGATTATAGAATACTAAATTCACGCTCCCGCGTCGAATCGAATATCCTATGCTATCAAGGTCAATAATCTAGGTTGATCACTCCTATCATGAGAAACCTAACAAGCAATTCCATACAATCACATTTAATCACAATTCAATCATGCATTTTCCAACCCTAAATCGCACAATTATCATTGGGTTGGGTTTCACCCGAACCCTAGCAATTAAACTACTCACGCGTCATAGCTAAAAACAAGAATTCAAAATCTAGGGTTTCTAAAATATTAAACGTGACTAATGAAATTAAGAATCAATGATCAAGCTTTATCAAAGTAATTGCAGAATTGAAAGATTAGGAGAAGAATACTCTATTGGAGATGAATCGTTAATCGGTTACAAAGTGCGGAAAATTGAAATCGTCTATGAGCAATCTATGAAAGTCGAACGTCTACCCTTGTACTCTCTAATCCTCTCTATTGCCTATGTGTGTAGAATATAATAATGATCCCCCCTCACCGAAAGAAATAACCGCTATATATATAGTCTTTTAAAAATAGAGATCACGCGGAACTGTCTTCAGAGATTTGGCATGGGCGTGCCAAACTGTCAGTCTTACTTTTGGGCTTGTGGCACGGGAGTGTCACATGGGGATAAGGCATGCCAAGAGGTGGCACGGGCGTGCCACACCTGGCACGAGCGTGTTGGCTTGGTAGGGGGTCTCTGGGCGTGTAGCATGGGAGTGTCAGACGGGGATGAGTCATGCCAAGGAATGGCACGGGCGTGTCACACCTGGCACGGGCGTGCACTACTCCAGTGAGTCTACCTTCACTTTCTGCCTCACTTACACGGGCGTGCCACTTTTGGCATGGCCGTGCAAAGCCGTCAGGGGAGCTTATTGTCTTCTAGGCTTTCCAAACAACCTTCAATTGTCCCGTCCTTTTGGTTAAGTCTCGGAATGGCTCTAACAAGTCCGTGTATATCTGAAATTGAGACCAAAACACAAATATACCCGTGAAGCATGATAGAATTCATAGAATAAGCGGAAATAGAGCAATAACCATACAAAATGGCTCTGAAGAGTCGGTATTTGGACACTAAATCACGTAAAATCCGCGCACTAAAGTACGCTATCAAATCCCCCCAAGCTAAACCTTTGCTAGTCCTTGAGCAAAAACATAGAGAGATTAGGCCACACACACGTTACATAATATGCAAGGCATTTGAAAATTAAATCAAGTTTTAAAACGAGGAATAAGCTCAATTTAGATTTACCACAATAAACCATGTACAAGAATTCAAGACTTACTCACGTAAATGATGGAGACATAACTCAAGGTGCTTATGGTTTGTAGGAACGAATCTAAACCAAGCGTAGAGAACATGATGGTTCACGATTACCTCTAGTTCCCACCGAACATCCGCGTTCTCCCTACTAGTATCAAATCATCTCCTTGGCTAGCTCCTTATGATTCCGCGAAGGAACCGGAAAAAAGATTGAAACATTTTTGAGGATATAAATAGGGTATGCCGACATCTCAATTACGCGCGATCTTTCTATAGGGTTGAAATCCATCTCCCTCCACCGGTTTTAGACCGAACATCTCTAAAGTCTAAGGGTCTTAGTGAGGTTGTAATGTATTGGCAATGGGTAAGGGTAGGTGAAGCAATTTAAAAAAAAGTGGAGTTAAATCCTAAGTGAAGCGCAGGAATTACAATTCTCAAAGACAAAGCTCAAGAGATGCAATTCACATTCCACAAGAACAACATTGATTCGCAACTCAACACACTACCAAATATATAATTGAAGTACACACTCGAAACCTTTTTCGTACTTTGAAACTTTATTCGTTGTCCTTTCTTTTTTCACAACTAGGACGGCTTTTTCTTTCTTTATCATTCTTTGTTTTCATTTTTTTTTCTTTTCTCTCTTTTTTTTTCAAACAAACTTTTATAATACATCTTTACAATTGAGCACACTTTCAAACTTGCTCAAACCAAACACCAAGCATGCATCTTGATTAATAGCAATGAGCTTAAACAAACCTTATGAGGCAAACGCTTCACTAACTAAGGGTTGGTAAAACATAGGCCATCGGGTTTGTGACATGGGTAATCAAGAATGGGAATAAAGGCTCAACATGGTTAGCAAGTGGGATGATGTAAAAAAAATTAAATTTGTAACAAAACAAAAAGAAAAAAAATAGGAAAAAAAAATTAAAAAGGTGCCCTTTTCCTCCTATAAAGGCATTTAGTCATGGTCTTGGGAGCTACAATTCAACACAAAGATCGAAACATGCGTAATCAAGGATCCAAATATGCCAAAAAAAAATGATGAAGGCTAGAATAATTAAAACTTCACACGGGTTAAGAAAATCAAACAACTACCAACCAAGAGAGGGTCAAATCCACTATGGGGAGCAACTCCATCTTACCACAAACCAGTGAAATAAAGTTTTCAAGTGATCCCAAAAGGTTCTAATCGGGCCATCTTAGCTAAGATTCACTTATAAAAACCAACAGTACTCTCAAATTGTGTAATCCATCATTGACATAAGAAACGAGCAAGCATTCAAGCACATAGTAGTTGTGAATAGCAAGTCTAAATGCACAAACAAAATCCAAAATCAAATCATTCAACAGAAAAGAAAGGTATCACCGAGTGCTTCTTGAAGACACCATAAAACAACCATGAAGTGTGACGATGCTTCGAATGCTGCCTTTAGGGGCTTCATATCTGCACAGGTGAGATAAAACAAACCAAAACAAAATGAACCACACTATTTTGTTTTTTTTTTTTGGAAGAAATAGAGAAAATCAGGGAACAATCAATGAGAGACAACTCACCCCCCCAAGATAGTATAGACATTATCCTCAATGTTAGGCATCAAGAGACTACGTAGGATATAAAAGAAAGGGGAGAGAAATGTACCTCACTAACTAGGGCTGGCGCCGTGGTAGCAGGAACTGGAAAGCTCCTGGCATAGGCGGTCAAAGCTGTCCTTCATGGTAGTGAAGGCGACCGTCATGTCCTCATTCGATTTCCGAACGCTTTCATTTGATAATCGAAGGCCCTCAAAGTCCGTACGGAGCCCCTGAAAATCTGCTCTCAACTCGTCAATTTGCCTGTCATAGTAGGGGTAGGAGCTGCAACCCTCCTCAAAGTGATGGTCAGAGTATGGCCAATCCTGCTGCTGGTACTGTGGGTGGGGTAGCTCATCCCCTTGGTCATCGGCGGCGTTAGTTTGTCGTTCGGGCTTGTTGCCCGCGTCATCATCCTCATCATCATCATCATCCTCATCCTCGCCAATGCTGTCGTAGTCAGGGGAGAACAACCAGTTGGCAGGCGTATAGATCACTGTCCTCTCTAAGTCGGGGAGGAAGGCGTATCGGAGGCTTCCAACGAGCCAGAGGAAACAGTCTGGCTGTTGTGTATCCTCAACCCACTACATGGTGCGGAGGAACCGCATATCTAACCGTGATGGCCTGGGGAGGGTCTCCTCACCTGAAAGATCAAGATCAAAGAACATGGCAAGTGCGGTAATCATGCCACTGATCGTGATAACCCCACGACCAGTGGCCACATCAGTGAGATGATCCATCAAGAATGCCCCCTACTCTAAACGCCGGTCACCCTGACTAAGGTGCCATAAAAATAACAACTCCCTGTGAGAGACAACCCCCGTGCTATCTCCTCTAGCAAAGTAGGTGCTCGCTATGAGTCTGTGGGCTAGACGAAAGGTGGGGTGAACTATAGCCATGGCCTTATCGGAACAAGGCCTCCTAATGGTTTTTCCAGTAATCTGGCACCAAAAGGTGCCTGGGTCATAATGCTTGGAGGTCCCGTCCCTAGGGCCGTACTTTCCCCCCGTGGGCCATCCAAACGCAATGTTAACCTGGTCAGGGGTCATGCGGTGAGTTTGGTTCAATAAGGTGAAAGTCATGTAACGCGGGGCTAAGTTCGTGTCTCTATGCACATATAAGGTAGATAGAAATTCATAGGTTAGGAGCTTATAATTGGGCAAGTGCAAGTGTAGCAAACTCTCTATTTCGGCGTATGAAAACAATTATTGCATGTCCCCGTCTACCCCTAATGCGATGCCTATAGAGGGATCGTAAAACCTAGTGGGCCTAAGTTTACGTTTGCTAATGGAGACATATGCAGTTAGAAAACCCTGGTTAGCAAAAATTATTCCTAAAGTGTTTACTTGAGGAATAACTACGGGAGGGGGTTGTGGCAGTCGGGCACGGGAAGGGGTTGCATTCTTTCGTCTAGCCATGAGTGCAAATTCAGTAATAGAAAATGAATAATGTGCAAAGAACAGATGGCAATGCAAGCAAAATTTTTCAATCCACCAAATCAATGTATATATCAACCATGAAATAATTCAATTAAAAAGTTTCAAATAGCAAAATGAATGGAGAGAGTATACCGGGAAATTCGTGGGTGTAAAATCCGCAGAGGAACCAAATTTGTATTTGAGTTGACACTTTGGAACACTTGTAATCTTCAATTCCTTCAAAATCCCATGATTTGAAAAACCCCCAAATTGATGTGCAAAGTTAGGGTGTCGTGAATTGCGGTTGAACGAGTGAATTGAGAGGTGAGTAAGGAGGATATGTGTAGTAGGAGTTGAATGGAGGTAGGAGGAAGGTTGAAGAGAGGAAGAGTGTAGTGGAGGTTTTTAGAGAGAGAGAGAGAGAGTGAGGAAGAAAATGTTAGGTAGTGCGGAAAAAGGATGGAGTCTGGCTGCAATAAGGGGCACTGCCCGTGCAGCACGGGCGTGCCAATGTATCTGGGTTACACTCTACCTGTGCTGCACGGGCGTGCCAGTGTTGGCATGGGCATGCCAATGCATCTGGGTTGCGCTCTGCCTGTGCTGCACGGGCGTGCCAGTGTTGGCACGGGAGTGCCAAACTGCCAGTCAACCCAGCATGGGCGTGCCATGGTGGCACAGGCGTGCTACTTTTCTCCAAAACGTTTTTTTAAGACTACGAAAGCGGTAAAACACGGGTTGCCTCCCAAAAGCGCTTGTTTAACGTCATTAGCTTGCCGCAATGCAAAGCTTACCAATTACCTACAGGTTAGGATGTCAATCAATCCGACAATGGCACCCTCATAGTAGAGCTTAAGGCGGTGTCCATTTACTTTGAATGATCTTGATTAATCTAGATCGTACACGTCAATTGCACCGTTGGGGAGAACGACTTTGACCGTGAAGGGTCTACTCCGCCTAGACATCAATTTTCCCGGAAAGAGTTTCATTCGGGAATTATACAGTAGTAGCTTGTCGCCAACTTCAAAAGATTTCTGCTTAATCTTTCGGTCGTGCCACTCCTTTGACCGAGCTTTGTAGATGCTTGTGCAATCATATGCGTCCATCCTCAACTCTTCTAGCTCATGTAGGTCCAACCATCGTTGTTCACCCGTGCGGGCCAAGTTAAAGTTGATTTCCTTTATCGCCCATTGAGCGCGGTGTTCCAGTTCGACCGGGAGATGGCATGATTTCCCATAGACTAACCTATATGAAGTGGTACCTATCGGAGTTTTGAACGCTATTCTATAAGCCCAAAGAGAATCATCTAACTTATCGGACCAATCTTTTCGGTTTTTTGCTACTGTTTTCTCAAGGATCAATTTGATTTGCCGGTTAGATACCTCCGCTTGCCCACTTGTTTGGGGGTGATACGTCGTCCCAAATCGTTGATGTACACCATGTTTTCTCAGCATTCTTTGAAACACACCATGGACGAAGTGAGACCCGTTGTCGCTTATCACAGCCAAATCTTGGAAAAATGATTTTCTAAAAAAGTTTCATCACTACCTTGTGGTTGTTTGTTGGGGCAGTGATTGCTTCTACCCACTTTGAAACATAATCCACTACCACAAGGATGTATTGGTTCCCGTAGGACGAAGGGAAAGGTCCCATGAAGTCTATTCCCCATACGTTAAAGATTTCCAACTCAAGTATAGGTTTTTGGGGCATTTCATTCCTCTTGGACACATTCCTAGTTCGCTGACACGAGTCGCAAGTCCTTATAAATCCCCATGAGTCTTTGAAAATATGGGGCCACCATAGTCCACTTTGTAGAACCTTCAAAGCTGTTTTGTTGGCCCCCATATGACCTCCATAAGGATCGGAATGGCACATTTTTATCACACTTCGTACTTCGTAATTTGGTATGCAACGTCGAAGTAGACCATCCACCTCTCTTTTGAACAAGATTGGGTCATCCCATATGAAGTGTCGCGCTTCTCTCTTCAATTTCTTCTTTTGGTTCCGTGTGCAATCGGGGGGAAATTCTCCACAAGCTAAATAGTTGACTAAGTCAGCGAACCATGGAAACTCCTCTTCTTTAATCATATACAAAACATCATCCCTGAGCTCGTCACAAATAGGTGCACCATCATCATTGGACTCATTATTTTCCATTCGGGATGAATGATCTGCAACCACATTCTCTGCCCCCTTTTTGTCTCGAATCTCTATATCAAATTGTTGCAATGATAAAACCCAATGTAGGAGGCGTGGTTTGGATTCTTTCTTTGCCACTAGGTACTTAATTGCTACATGGTCTGTATATAGAATGGTTTTGGAACCAATGAGGTAGTCCCAAAACTTGTCAAAGGCATGTACTATGGCTAAGAATTCTTTCTCTGTGGTGGTGTAGTTTCTTTGTGCGTCATTCAAAGTCTTTGACATATAATAAATCACATGAAGCTTCTTATCAATTCGTTGCCCAAGAACACCTCCAATGGCTACATCACTTGCATCACACATTAGCTCAAAAGATAGATCCCATCTTAGACCTTGCACTATTAGAGCGGAAATTAGAGCTTCCTTAAGTTTGGTGAAGGCTTGTAAGCATTCCTCATCAAACCTAAAATCTGCTTCCTTTTGTAATAAAGCATTCAAAGGTCTTGCAATTAAGGAAAAATCCTTGATAAATCTTCTATAGAATCCTGCATGACCCAAGAATGATCGCACCCCTTTTACGTTGAGTGGTGGTGGTAATTTCGCAATGACCTCAACTTTTGCCCTGTCAACCTCTATTCCCTTGTTCGAAACTTTGTGGCCTAAAACAATTCCCTCTTCTACCATGAAGTGACACTTTTCCCAGTTTAAGACCAAATTTACCTTTTCACATCTTTGTAAGCATCTTTTCAAGTTTGCAAGGCAATTATCAAAAGAAGAACCTCCCACTGAAAAGTCATCCATGAATACCTCCATCTTGGCCTCTAACATGTCCCCAAAAATGCTCATCATGCACCGTTGAAAAGTGCCCGGTGCATTGCACAGTCCGAAAGGCATTCTCCTGTAAGCAAAAGTTCCATATGGGCAAGTAAAAGTAGTTTTCTCCTGGTCATCCGGGTGGATTAGTATTTGAAAGAAACCCAAATAACCATCAAGAAAGCAATAATACTTGTGCGCTATTAGTCTTTCGAGTATTTGATCAATAAAAGGGAGGGGGAAGTGATCCTTCTTGGTTGATGCATTTAGACATCTATAGTCTATACACATCCTCCATCCGGTTACAGTCCTAGTTGAAATGAGCTCACCATTCTCATTTTCAACTACAGTCATTCCTCCTTTCTTGGGGACAACATGAACAGGGGAAACCCATCTTGAGCTCGAAATAGGGAAGATAATGCCAGCATCAAGGAGCTTGGTGATTTCTTTCTTCACCACTCCCTCATTTGTGGGTTAAGTTTCCGCTGCCTCTCTATAGAGGGTTTAACACCTCCCTCGAGAGTTATGTGGTGCATGCACAAGGCGGGGCTAATACCTTGAGGTTATCAATGGTATAGCCCAGGGCGCCTTGGTGCTCTCTCAAAATGCCATATAACCTTTGAGTTTGGTGCTCATCTAAAGAAGAATTCACAACGACGGGGTAGGTGGAATTAGGGCCAAGAAATTCATACCTTAGATAATCGGGTAGAGGTTTAAGTTCCACCGTCGGTGACTCTTTTTCTTTCTTTGCAGTGGCCATCTCCAATGCATCATGGGTTGTGATCCCTATAGTCTTAAAATCTTTAACTTCTTTATATTTCTCAAGTACCTGTGAATGTTCTACCAACTCTCTGCTTTTTGCAATCTCATCAAAATCATCATCCTCAAAACCATGGTTAGTGGATAACAATTGCTCATGCATGGTACAAACAATAGAATCGATAGTGTCAATCATCATGCATTTTTCAGATTTAGAACTAGGATATTTCATAGTTGCATTCAAATCAAATTCTAGAACGTCCTCTCCTATTTTCAAAGTAATCTTAGCACTCTTAACATCAATTAGAGCACCCGAAGTAGCAAGGAAAGGTCGTCCTAAAATTATAAGAATATGAATATCCTCATCCATCTCTAGCACTACAAAGTCCACAGGTATAACAAACTTTCCAACCCTTAGGGGAACATCTTCCACCTTACCCTTAGGGAATTTGATCGAACGGTCGGCTAGTTAAAGGGTAATATTGGTGGGAAGGAGTTCTCCTATCTCTAATCTCTGGTAAACCCGAGTAAGGCATGAGACTAACGCTAGCCCCAAGATCACATAAGGCATTCTCGATTTGCATCTTATTTATGGCACATGGGATGGAGAAGTTTCCAGGGTCCCCTAGTTTGGGAGGCATCTTATTCATGATTATAGCGCTACAACTTTGGGTTAGGTTCATAGTTTCTACCTCGTCGCAATTTCTCCTACCACTTAGAATATCTTTCAAAAACCTAGCATAGTTAGGCATTTGTTTAATAGCATCAATGAAAGGTATAGACAAGTGGACCTGTTTTAAAGTTTCTAAGAACTTCCCAAATTGAACATCTAACTTATGTCTCACAAACTTATGGGGGGTAAGGGAGTTTTCGCAAATATGTGGGTTCTTTAGCCTTCTCTCCCTCTTTGTCCTTTGGAATCTCATCCCTATTTTCACATTCATCATCAACAATTGGTTCAATTATACTAGGGTGCTCGTGGTTTTTCTCTTTTTCACTATCATTCATAACTTTTCCACTCCTAGTAGTAATATCATTCATAGAATTCTTAGGGTCAATACCTTGGGGCGGGAGTTTGGAAGTCCCAACTCCATCTTTTATAGCACTAGCCAATTGGGAAATCTGGGTCTCTAGCATTTTATTATGTGTCATCACTTCATTAAATTTCTTATCACTAGTAGCCATGAAAGTGTTAAACATCTTAGATTGTGCCTCCATCATCTCCTCCAAACTAGACCTTTACGGTGGTCCTTGAGCATAGTAGTTGTCATTGGGAGCCCGGGAGCCACGCGCATAGGGTCGTTGGGGATTTTGATTATGGAAACCTCTATTTTGATTGTTATTCCAGTTTCCCTGGTTATTGGCATTCATCCCTTGATTATATTGCCCTTGGTTATTTTGATTGCCTTGGTTCTGTTGGTATTGATTTTGATTACCAAAACCACTATGTTGATTATAGGGCCCTTGGGGATTTTGGTCCCTTTGGTTCCTATTCCCTCACTGGTTTTGTTGTTGGTAATCGAAATCATTACCCCTTTGATTAAAATTGTTCCCTCGTTGATTTGGTGGTAAATATCTATTATTGTCATTCCTAGGTCTATTATCATAGGACAAGGCATTGACATGTTCATTTTCAGCTTCACTACCATCATTACCATTAGGTTGGAAATGGGAATCAAAATTACAAGCAGAAGTATCATGGTCATAAGACCCACAGTTTTCACAAAATATACATCCAGCAGGCATATTATTAAGAGCAGAATTAGAAATCATACCTCTCTCCTTAGATTGGGAGGGAAGATCTTGTAGTGGCGCGGTATCAAGCTTGGCCTTAATTACCGCCATCTCTTTCCCAAGGTTTGTCATCTACGATGTCAGGTTGCTAATGGCATTGAGGTGGTCTACAGAGTAGGCCGCCCCTCCATTCTTGTTTGTTGCATCGCGCTCTCCATCCTACCAATCCATGTGGTGTCGTACCACATCTTCAATAATTTCAATCACTTGATCTTCTGTTTTGTTCATAATCGGGCCACCTGCTCCTACATCCAAACTTGTCTTTCCTTGAGGACTCAATCCTCCATAGAAAATTTGCAGCACTTGATAAGTTGGAATTCCATGGTGAGGGCACTCTCATTGGTACTCCTTATACCTCTCCCATGCATCGTATATCGTTTCTCCACCTCTCTGGCGAAAACCCTGAATCAAGGCTCTAGCATCTGCTGTCTTCTTTTGAGAATAGAATCTCCCCAAGAATGATGTGGTTACTTCATCCCATGTGTGTAAGGAGTTTGGTTTGACCTCCTTTTCTAACCACTCTAGAGCTCTCCTGATCAATGAGAATGGGAACAGCTTCAATCGAACAAATTCCTATTAAACTCCGTTCACTTTGATTGTATTGCAGTACTTCTCGAATTCGTTCAGATGGGCCAGGGGGCTTTCATGCTTTGCTCCACTGAACTGCCGACGTTCAATCAATGTTATCATAGCTGGCCTGATTTCGAAATCATTTGCAGGGGTAGTTGGTGGAGCGATTCCACTTGAAGCTCTATAAGCACCAGGAGTACCCATCTCCTTAAGGGGTCTTGGTGTATTATCGGTCATTGTATCTGTTGATTGTGCAGTTGGAATGGAAACTCTCCTAAGTGAAGTCGAGGAGCTTGAACGAGATCTCCTTCTCTGCCTTAAATAAGTGCGATCGATCTCAGGATCATAAGGCATTAACTCACGGTGAGAGTTCCTGTGCATACACACACTCAACAAACGCGATTAGTAGCAGGGATACAAGTGTAACAAAAAAAAAGGAAAATATTTTTGTGTTTTTTTTAGAAACAGACTCAAGCAGTTATATAACAATTAAACAGAACCGCTCCCCGGCAACGACGCCATTTTGACAGGCGTTAAATTGGTCATTACAATCCAACACTTAATTAAACATAATTTATACAAACACCTCACTTAACAAGTGTAATGGTAAGCAAAGGTTCGGTCCACGAGGAATGGGATTCAATCGCTATAGAACTGTGACGCTTAAGCTGAATCGAAATCGTGAGAGGTGTTAAAAACTAACTATTTCTAAAGGTGGGTATCAATTAACTAAGGCACTAGGGAAACGGGATTCACGCAATACAACGATAATCGGGCAAATAGGGACGAACATGGATTCATGGATTGCAAAGACTATATGCAAAATCAACATCGGATGATACCAAAACAACTTAAATCACTAAGCCTAGATCCCTCATTGACTTAGCAATAAAGATACATAATCATATCAAAATAGATTATAGAATACTAAATTCACGCTCCCGCGTCGAATCGAATATCCTATGCTATCAAGGTCAATAATCTAGGTTGATCACTCCTATCATGAGAAACCTAACAAGCGTTTCCATACAATCACATTTAATCACAATACAATCATGCATTTTCCAACCCTAAATCGCACAATTATCATTGGGTTGGGTTTCACCCGAACCCTAGCAATTAAACTACTCACGCGTCATAGCTAAAAACAAGAATTCAAAATCTAGGGTTTCTAAAATATTAAACATGAGTAATGAAATTAAGAATCAATGATCAAGCTTTATCAAAGTAATTGCAGAATTGAAAGATTAGGAGAAGAATACTCTATTGGAGATGAATCGTTAATCGGTTACAAAGTGCGGAAAATTGAAATCATCTATGAGCAATCTATGAAAGTCGAACGTCTACCCTCGTACTCTCTAATCCTCTCTATCGCCTATAATGTATAGAATATAATAATGATCCCCCCTCACCGAAAGAAATAACCGCTATATATATAGTCTTTTAAAAATAGAGATCACGCAGAACTGTCTTCAGAGATTTGGCACGGGCGTGCCAAACTGTCAGTTTTACTTCTAGGCTTGTGGCACGGGAGTGTCACATGGGGATAAGGCGTGCCAAGAGGTGGCACGGGCATGCCACACCTGGCACGAGCATGTTGGCTTGGCAGGGGGTCTCTAGGCGTGTAGCACGGGAGTGTCAGACGGGGATGAGTCGTGCCAAGAAATGGCACGGGCGTGTCACACCTGGCACGAGCGTGCACTACTCCAGTGAGTCTACCTTTACTTTCTGCCTCACTTACATGGGCGTGCCACTTTTGGCACGGCTATACAAAGCCTTCAGGGGAGCTTATTGTCTTCTAGGCTTGCCAAACAACCTTCAATTGTCCCGTCCTTTTGGTTAAGTCTCGGAATGGCTCCAACGAGTCCGTGTATATCTGAAATTGAGACCAAAACACCAATATACCCGTGAAGCATGATAGAATTCATAGAATAAGAAAAAATAGAGAAATAACCATACAAAATGGCTCTGAAGAGTCGGTATTTGGACACTAAATCACCTAAAATCCGCGCACTAAAGTACGCTATCAGTCACCCTTTTTTTTGGTAACTTAGCTTGATTTTACCTGTTTCTTGCACCAATAATTCTCAACCCTTTTGGGATCTTGAACCATTTACACAAAACTTAAAGGATTTCGACATAGGTATATACACATACTATAGAAAAGAATACCATTCTAGCCAATCATTGAGGGAAGTAATTGAAGCCAAAGACCTAAAATCTAACTAGACCTTATAAGGCTCTTAACTTACAAAAAGATTCTTGACACAAAGGTTTTGTAAAGATATCAGCGATCTGATCTTCACTTTTACAAAACAACAACCCCACCAAACCTTTCTCCACATTGTCTCTTAAGAAGTGATGTCTCATCTCAATGTGTTTGGTTTTGGAATATTAGACAGGATTCTTTGAAATATTAATAGCACTAGTGTTGTCACAATAGATAGGAACACTATCATAAACAACACCAAAATCCTTCAGCTTGTTCCTTATCCACAGTAACTGGGAACAACATGAAGCTGCAGCAATATACTCTGACTCTGCTGTGGATAAAGCCACTGAATTTTGATTTTTAGAACCCCAAGAAATTAGGCAAGAGCCAAGAAAGTGTGCCATACCTGAAGTGCTCTTCCTATCAACAAGAAAGCCAGCATAATTTGCATCCGTGTACCCAATAAGATCAATTGAACTAACTTTGGGGTACCACAAGTACATATCTGTTATTCCCACAAGATATCTAAGTATCCTTCTAACAGCCTTCAAATAAGACTCTTTTGGATTGCTTTGAAACCTGACACATAATCCAACAGAGAACACAATGTCAGGCCTACTTGCTGTTAGATAAAGGAGGGAGCCAATCATCCCTCTATATAGTGAGGCTTCAACATATTTTCCCTTTAGATCAGAATCTAATTTAGTGGATATGGGAACAGGTGTATCATAAGCCTTGCTGTTCTCCATGCCAAATTTCTTCAGGAACTCTTTCAAATACTTTTGCTGATGAATCATGATTCCATTTTCCATTTGCTTAATCTGCAATCCTAGAAAGAATCCTAATTCTCCCATCATGCTCATCTCAAACTCACTCTACATAAGATTGGCAAACTCATCACATAGTACCTGATTAGTAGCACCAAATAAAATATCATTAACATAAATTTGTACTATAATCAAGTGGTTCCCTCTGGTTTTGATGAACAATGTCTTATCCACTGTTCCTCTCTTATATTCATTCTCCATTAAAAATGTAGACAACCTTTTATACCAAACACTTGGAGCTTGTTTCAATCCATATAATGCTTTGTCCAGCTTGTATACATGATGGGGGAACAACTTGTCCTCAAAACCAGGTGGCTGTTCTACATATATCTCTTCCTTCAAGTAGCCATTCAGGAAGGCAGTCTTTACATCAATCAAAATTCTAATGGCCTCTAGTCTAGCTACAGGTGCAAAAGTTTCATTATAGTCAATTCCTTCTTGTTGATTGTAACCTTGCACCACTAGCCTTGCTTTATTTATGACTATTGTACCTAGGTCATCCAATTTGTTTCTAAAGACCCATTTTGTACCAATGACTGACCTGTCCTTTGGTCTAGGTACAAGATGCCAAACCTAGTTCCTATGAAACTGATTTAATTCATCTTGTATTGCTAGAACCCAATCAGGATCGGTCAAAGCCATTTTATAGTCAGTTGGCTCTACACTAGACAGGAAAGAATAAAACGCACAAAAGTTTTGAAAAACATTTCTTCTCATTAAAATTCCCTTATTAATGTTACTAATGATCTGATTTGGGGGATGAGAGGGTAGGTATTTATAACTTTTGAAAGTGAAATCATTTTGTGCTTCTTCATTAGGTTGGGAACCAGCATGATCGTGAATCACTTCTTCTTCTGTAGAACTAGAAGAGTTCATGTTCATGCTGTTTCCATTAACATCACTTACCTCAGGTTTAGGGGAGGCCTCTTTATCCATTCCCCCTAAACTTCGTACTTGTCTGTCACTTGGGAAGCCATTTGGTCTTGGTTCTCCTTCTGAATTCTCGTTGTTCTCATTTTCTTCTTTAGGATTTTCACCATCATCATCTAGTGAAGCATTAGGAGAGCCTAGAACTGCTTGTACTTCACTTAGAGAACCAGTGTCATAGTTCCTCGTAAACTCCATCAGTCCAATCATTTCATCAGGTTATACCTGCGCAATCTCAGAAGACATGTTAAATTCATCAAAAATGACATAGACACTCTCCTCAATACACAAAGTCCTCTTATTAAAGACTCTATATGCTTTGCTTTGAGCAGAATATCCAAGAAAGATTCCTTCATCACTCCTAGGATCAAATTTATCTAGCTGATTCTTCCCATTGTTGTGTACATAGCATTTGCATCCAAAGACACGAAAGTATGCAATATTAGGCTTTCGACCTTTAAGGAGTTCATAGGGAGTCTTATTTAACTTTGGTCTAATAAGACCTCTATTTAGTATGTAGCAAGCAGTGTCAACAACTTTACCCTAGAAACTCTTGGGGAGACCACTCTCAATGAGCATCGTCCTCGCCATTTCCTCAAGAGTTCTATTCTTTCTTTCAACAACACCATTTTGTTGTGGTGTTTTGGGGGCTAAGAAGTTGTGACTAACTCCTTGTTCCCAGCAATAATCAACAAAGTTAGCATTATCAAATTCAGTACCATGGTCTGATCTTACCGAAACCAGCTTGTGAGAAAGCTGGTTCTCAACCTGCTTCACCAATGCTACCTATTCGTCAAATGTTTCATCTTTTAAATGTAGCATTATCACCCAAGTGTACCTCGAATAATCATCAACCATAACACAGACATATCTATGACCTCTTTGACTTTGTACTCTCATGGGACCACATAAATCAATGTGTATAAGTTTGAAGGGTCTAGTGGTACTCAAAACTGTTTTAGGCTTAAAAGAGATCTTGACCTGTTTCCTTTTGACACATTCTGAATAATCTTTATTTGTCTCGTACGTGATGTTAGGGAGTCCTACCACCAAGTCATGAGATTTTAGTTTATTCAAGAGTGTCAAGCTAGCATGTCCAAATCTCTTATGCCAAATCCATTGATTATTTTCAGACACAGCTCTCAAACAAACAGACTTGTCTTGAGGAATTTTATCCAAAAAGGTAATGTAAAAATCATGTTTCCTGATTCCCTCACACATAAGCTCGCCTGTTAGAGAGTTAATTATGTGACAAAGATTGGCTTGGAACTCAACTCTATTACCTTTGTCACATAATTGAGAAATACTCAAAATATTATGTTGTAAGCCTTCAACATAATACACATCATCAATTGCGTTTGAAAGTGTCTTACCTACTTTACCTAACCCAGTGATGGTTCCCTTGCTGTTATCTCCAAAGGTGACACTTCCACCATCAAAGGCTACTAGTGAAAGGAATTGCTTCTTATCCCCAGACACGTGTCTTGAGCACCCAATGTCCAAATACCAATAGGTACTTCCCTTCACTTTAGCCTGCAAGAACAAATTAAACATTAGATTTAAGAACCCAAATATCCTTGGGTTCCTTTTCAACAACAATAAGCTCTTGTTGATCTTTTCTTCTCCAGAATAATTCCATATGTTTATTGTTCTTATTCACACTGTTCCTCCTAGATGGACATTCATAAATCTTATGTCTATTCATACCACAATGATAGCAAACAACCATCTCTTTAGTCATAACATACTTACCTCTTTTGAATTCCTTAATCCAAGTCGTTTCTCTGGGGGACCAGTTAGTCTTGGTTCTCTGTCTAGTATATCCAAGACTAACCTTCCCTTTATTACCTTTCGATGAGGTTAAAAAACTCAAGGTTTCCTGTGCAGTCAATAATTTTTCAACATGTCTATGACTATCATGAAGTTCTTTTTCTCTGGTTTCAAGAGTCTTAGTCAACAACTCATTTTTCTCTTTTAGAAAATCAAAATTAATTTTTAAGGCTTCAAGTTGTAAATTAAGCTTTGAAACCATAGAGTCAATAGTCATGTCAACAACTACTGGCTGCTTACCCTTTTTCAATTGATAGATTTTAGCATGCAATTCACAAATAGTATTTTCATATTTATTTATTACATCACTAATTTCTACGCTGGTACCCGAAGGGGAGACAGTGACCTGAGCAGCTTTAAGTGAAGTAATTTCCTTGTTAGAATCTTCCAAGTTGCGAGCCAATATCTCAAAGGCTTTCAACAAAGAAGTTCTGCTACAGGAATTTGCTTTACCCCTAGCTGCTGAAAGATCAAGAGATTCACTAGTGGTTGATAAGTCTCTGGGGAACTAGGAGGTCAGATCTTCTTCACCATCACTAGGATAGTCAGGTTTAGAAGATCTTGCCTTTTCTAATTCCACTTTATACTTGTCCAATTCAACTTCTAGCTCTTCCACTTGATTTTTCAGATCATGGCAAACTTCTTCTAGGTAGTCACAACTAGCAATAACAATTTTACATTCAACAAATTTTTCTTTAAGCTCTCTTTTTCCAATAATGTAAGTTTCACCCAATTTATAGCATTCATCTAATAAAGAGTCAATACAGGCAATCATATTATCTCTATCATATTCATGCATATCTTCTCTAACTTGTTCTAAGTTTACCTTGTGTTCATGTAGTACATCCTTCTTTGCCATCAAGCATTTTCTGAATGTACTGGTTCCCCCTTTGGTTCCTAGATTAGTGTTGTTTCCCTTAATGTTTGCAAAGGCGGTCAAGCAAATATCAGAGTTAGGTGATTCTTCATCCTCATCGGACCCTGAATCAGACTCACCCCATATGGATGCTATCATAGCATTCTTGAAGGCTCGTTTATCTCTGGATTGGGACTGTTTGTCCTTCCACCCAGGATAATCTCGAATAAGATGTCCCTTATCACCATACATGAAGCAACCTGCAGAAGAGAGGTTAGACTTCTTAAAACTCTTACCTTTGAAGTTCTTCCTCTGATCACGAAGTGATCTCTCAAATCTTTTAGCAATCATGCCAATCTCATCTTCTTCCTCTTTTACTGTTCCTTTAAGAGCCATGCCTCTAGCTGGTTCTTTCTCAGACTTAGAATCAATCAACATCTCATGAGTCATGAGGGAGCCAATCAGCTGTTCTAGAGACAAGGTGGATAGATCTTCTGCTTCATACACTGCTGTTACCTTGGCTGTCCATGCATCTGTCAAGCTGCACAAAAATTTTCTCATAAGATCCTCATCAGAAAAGTTCTTACCAAGAGATCTAAGATCATTGATGATTGTCATAAATCTACGAAAATAATCATTAATCTTTTCATTTTTATTCATAGTAAACAGCTCATACTTAGACATAAGTAAATAAATTTTGGACCTTTTTACCTCGCTGGTTCCCTTAAAAGCAAGTTCAAGGGTATCCCAAATCTCTTTGGTAATGCTGTAACCTGAGATCTGATTTATTTCATTCTCACCTATAGCTTGTTGTAGAATTGACATTGCTTTGGCATTCTTCTCCAGTAGTTTGTAATTAGCAGATACTAATTCACTATCTTTCTTGGGAACCAGGTTTCCCTCAGCATCTGTCTTGAGGATGGTGTTGGGACCATTCTTGACAACTAGCCAACATTCATAGTCAATTCCCATGATTACATTCTTGATCCTATTCTTCCACCAAGCATAGTTATTTCCGTTGAACTTTGGTGTCTTATTGTCATAACCCATAGCACTTAGATCTTGAGCACTCATGCTTGACTCCTCTAGATTTTACTCTTGTGAGAAGCTTAGGCTCTGATACCAATTGAAGGTTTTAGAGTACTCAAGAGGGGGGGGGGGGTGAATTGAGTGTTAAGTAGCCTTGGCCTATTTTTCTTTCTTTTCGATCTATGAGAGGAACCAGTTGGGCTGGTTCCTGTAAGCAGCGGAATATACGAAAGGCAATAAAGAAAACACAAGATTTAACGAGGTTCAGCCAACTATGGCCTACGTCCTCTTACCCTATGCTCTTCTATTAATATACTCCGAAAAATAAAGAACACATACGCTCTACTGTTTCCCTACTTCGGGAACCAGTATACCCCACACTCTACTCCGAATGTGCGCTTGACTTACACTAGTAAGCCCCTTGTGTTTGAACTCACAAACACTCACCCATCCTTTCAACCCCTCTGTTGAAGGCTTTGACAAAATCAAATATTCTCTTTTAATCTCACTTCTAAAAGCTAATTAAGAGAAAATGTTTAATCTCTAATAGTGCTCTTGTATATGACTCGATGAATAGACTTTTGTGCTTAAGTGTATATGGCTCTCAAATATACTCCTTTTTAATTCCAGAGAGACTTATCAAAATATGAGAGACTAGATGGTTTTATAAACTTGGATACAAAAACCCTAGTTTCCTTAAATCACGTAAACTTGATGAGCAAGTAATAGCGTGATTTTAGGAAAGTATTTATCTTATATGATTTAATCATAAGATAGAATCAAATAAGATAGATACTCCTAGTTTTTAGGTAACCATAATATTATCATCTAATCTCCAACTCCTTAGGATATTTTTAGAATAATTCTTTAAAAAAGTATTTTTACAAAATCTTTTATTTTTCTCAAAACATGCAGCTCGGATATTCCGTACAGTGAACCTGGTTCCTCAACCTGGTTCCCTGAATTGAGTATGTTATGAATTATTTTCTAGCTTTGTACCGGAATTCATAATATGACTCGATACACTTATAAGCACTTATTTTACCCAAACATGCAAGTCATATTATGGAGCACATTACATGATTTAATCATTAAAGTACAAATCTTCTTTTCTTCATGTAATCTTCAAGACTTGAATCTTCCTTAAATACTTCCACTTTGAGCAATGTATCTTTCTTCGAATGTCTTCGAAAGGCCTCCATGCTCCAAGTCTTGGAATCAACTTAACTACTGCACATGTAACATGTATAATGTACAATAAAGAGTATGTGACTGCTTTTTAGCATAGCAGTCCAGAATATAGTTCCTACTGGTTTCCCACCAGTACATGAATCAATTTACATCCAACCATTTCCTACATATAGACAAGTTAGAACAACATAAATAAGTAATAACTTGTCTAAGAAAACAATGTTCAATTCCAGCTGGTTTCCAGCCAACTATTCGCAATGCTTATTGTAACCTGTTTTCTGTAACTGTTTGTCATCACTCAAAACCTAAGGGACTCAACATGTAGGGTGTTAGGAGTTGCCTATGTAGAAAAACACAATAAGTATCTAGGGCTCCCTACTATATTTAGTTGATATAAAAGGCTATCTTTGGAAGTATTAAGGAGTGAATCTGGAATAAGCTAAAGGGTTGGAAGAAATTTTTTTTCCCTGGCTAGGTAAGGAGACTTTGATCAAAGTGGTGGTTCAAGCTATTCCTATTTATGTGATGAGTGTATTTAGGCTGTTGGATGGTCTGATAGATGAGATTCACTCTATAATAGCTAAGTTTTGGTAGGGAAGTAAATACAAGCTAGAAAGGTTCATTAAGTTTCTTGGGATAAGCTGTGTAAGCCAAAGTCGAGGGAAGGAATGGGGTTTAGAGATCTAAGGGTTTTTAATACGACGTTACTAGCTAAGTAAGGGTGGAGACTTATTCAAGAATCAGAGTCAATGCTATCCCGGATTAATAAGGTTAAATATTATAAGAATTCCAATTTTGAGGAGGCAAGGCGGGGCTTTATCCATAGCTATTCATGGAGGAGTATTTGGGGGGCAAAAAGCCTCCTTCTTGATGAGCTTTGAGGGAGGATCGGGAATGGCTAACGGGTTGACCTTTAGCGAGAAGCATGGTTTCCATTGGAGAGTGGTAGAGCAGCTCCAAGGTGAATTGGGGGGCATAAGGTTCCATTGAAGGGGGCAGAGGTGATTGACTATGTAAAGGGAGGATGGAATTTGGAGGCAGTAAGGGCTATTATGAAGGAGGATGATGTTAAGTGGTTTTGAATGTTCCATTGGATATATCCTTTTCGGATGACTATAGGTACTGGAGTCCGACAAAGGATGGAGTGTTCTCTGTAAAAACAACTTATTTCTAGGGAATTCGGGGCTTTATGAGTGGTGGAATGCATAGAATGGGGAAGAAATGCAGAAGAGTTGGAAGAGGATTTGGGATCTAGGGGCCCCCCAAAATTAAGCCACTTTGTATGGAGAGCTAGGTCAAATGCTCTTATAGTGAAGGAAAGTTTATCGAGTAAAAGAGTGTGTGATGATAGTAGATGCCCGAGGTGTGATGCGTTGGTGGAGAATGTTGTTCATGTAATGGGGACTTGTTCTCAATATAGACCAATATGGGATTCATCTAGTTTAATTACCCTTATCGATGTTGAGCGGGAGAGAGGTTTTAACTAGTTAGTGGTGGAATAAAAGAGTAAGTTTTCTAAATCTGAACTATGTGACCTTTTCACGTATGCATGGGCGGCGTGGACTTTGAGCAACAAACGGGTGTTCGAGAATTTTGATGGTAATGGTGTTGAGTTAGCAAAGGGTTTTGAGCGGCTAGTGTTAGATATAAGAGGTATTCACAAAAGGTTTTTGCTGTTGGTAATAGACGGGTTACTTTGCCGATTGTGTCGTGGCTACTTCTGCAGTAGGTGTTATTAAAGTTAATTCTGATGCGGCAATTTTTGGCAAGTTGGATATTGGCCTAGGTGCAATTGTTAGGGATGAGTTAGGGATCACTCTTGTGGTAGCCAGTAGCAAGATATGACTCAACATGCGGTTGATAATGCGAAAGCTGTTGCAGCAAGTATGGGAATGAAGCTTGTTCAGCAAATTGGAGCGAGGAAGGTGGTGTTGGAGTGTGATGTGTTAAATTTGGTTATGAAGATCTAGAAGAATTGTCTTTTTTGTCCTTGGATGTTATTAGAGGATTAGGGGAGAGCTTGGATCCTTCTGACTGTAACCATATTAAGAGGGAGAGTAATGTAGTTGTTCACGCGATAGCTAGGCTTGTAGGTCCGGGGGTGATAATATCACTCTCTTCTCAAACTTCTCACAAAATATAATTTCGCTTGTAGAGTTGGATGATGGATGATATTTATATAGTTATAAAGGAATTAGATTGTAAATTGAAAGTTTGGGCTGATTTATTGGAAATATGTTACTTTAGGAAATTGAATTATAAACACGTAAGCTAATTATTATGGCCCATTTTTTAACTTTTATACAATTGTTATTGTTATTATTTGGATATATATTGATTTTACTTATGTGATATATTTTCAAAATTGGAAAGATTAGTATATAAAATCAATATCTTAAAAATTATTATAAATAATGAACACATGAATTTAGTTAGACCACATGTGATAATTTTGCT
This sequence comes from Dysphania ambrosioides, assembly GCA_026401315.1. Lineage (NCBI taxonomy): Eukaryota > Viridiplantae > Streptophyta > Magnoliopsida > Caryophyllales > Amaranthaceae > Dysphania > Dysphania ambrosioides. The sequence continues at coordinate 16,079,013 of CM048660.1, read as the reverse complement.
AAAGGTCCCAAGAGGTTATCATTTTTATTTTTTTGGTCATAAATTTTTACTTTGTATTCGGTCAACAATATTAGAACGATATATTTGTCTTACCTAATAATACAAAAATATTTGGAATTAAGTTACACGTTGCAAAGTACTATTTTGGATAATCTCTTTATAATAGGGCATTACACTTATCTTTTTCACCACTAACTCTTATCTTCTTTTTATTTTCTTCTTCTTTTTTTTTCTCCCTCAAAACCTCTCATGTCCCAAACACAACCAGTATCAAATTCAAGATTATCGGTTTGAAGAAAATATTTAGATACTAAACTTAAATATGTTTCCATACTTCCGTTAACAGCGTCGGTGGTTTCGTTAATGATTTTAATGATGATTAATTTTTTAATTTTAAAAAGAATTCTAAAACTAGTCTTTGCACCAAACTATTTAAAAACTAAGGTTATTTTTATTTTAAAATTAACACTCTATCTAAAATAGCGATTTAAATTGGGCAAAATTTTGCCTTATACAAAGATTTCGAATTAGGCTGGTGTTGACTACGCATCTACCAAGTGACAAAAACATTCATAAATGCAATTACACCCGTAGGAGAATCGATGCTTATACCTTTTTGGAAAAAATCTATTGCCGTAATTTAAAGGAAAATTTTTTCATAGTCCAAGAGTGTGCCACTTAGCATCACTATTACTTGACATATGTTACGCTAAATACGATGATAAATAAGAAGAATTAATGTATAAGAAAAAAGTATGAAATAATGAGATAATTCTTTTTACAATCAAGCATAAAATTCTACTTATATTAATTAGGAAAAAACTTATTTTTTTCGAATTAGGAAAATATTTTTCTTAATAAGTTATATAGATTTGCATATATAAAATCAATTTAAGCCTTTTCAGCTACTGTTATAAAAAATATATAAGTTTTTTATTATTTCATTCGTCTTGAAAAATACTACATTATAATGTGGGGGTGGCGATAGGTCAGATGTGATCCATTTTTATGGGTTTAGTCGTTTATGTTTAATTTTTTTAAGACTTATAGAATTCTCAAGAGTCTATCCTAAGGTTAGTATTGCCACCACTTTATCCTTCTTTCCATTTTTGCATGAATTCATTTTCTTTTCCTATAAATGTACCTTTTTGTCCTCTTTATTTTCATTAATGAATATTATTAGAGTGAACTTTCTATTGTTGTATACGTGGCCAGGCAACGTGACCAGAGACGGTTACCTAAGCGATGCGGGAAGATGATGGTTCCAACTAAGTGTTCTAGTAGAAGTATCAAGATACATTGAACTTGGACTTGTACGCAAGAGAATTCAACGGTTTCCTGATTCTCCATAAGTCCGACAGTTGCACATAGGTTGGTGCGTGCTTGAGATAAGCTCAAGACAGTTGCAGACAAAAAGATAAGTACAGCGTGGAAATAGGAAAGAAGATGTTAACCATTTGAACAAAGATGAACCGAAAAATAAGGGGATTAAGCAGTATAAAGGAGTACAACTAGAAGAGAAACGGGAGGATAAGCTACACACCTCTACTCAGCAACTCTACACAAAAAGCATCATTGGCCTAAATAAGCCTGTATTTACATATGCATTTTTATTTACGCCTATGCATATATTTACATTTCCATTCTATTCAATACAATTTCTAATTGTAATATGTAATACAAAAGGCTTAGTCTTAGACATAGTAAAACGACGACCTAAATAAGCCCCTGAAGTTTTTCCCAATTTCGGTTTTCCCGTCACCAACTTGTTGTGTCATTTACATCTTTTTCTTTCCTTTACGTATCGCTTACCAATCAAACATTCACGTAATATAGCTAGCTGTTAAACGTCCCTAACCTTAAATTGTAACTTAGTTAGTAATTTTTGGCAGAAACAAATATCAACAACTATTTATGAAAAAAGCCCACAACTATTATCAATCATCATTTTCAACCCTAAAGACCTCAATTTCTCTCAAGAAATCTTAAAGCACATTTCTTCAAATACGTATAGAACCAGGAAAATCAATGTAGAAATACGTATAGAACCAGGAAAATCAATGTAAAGTCTCAGATGGGCTAAAGAATCAATTTAACAATGTTTCTTAAAGAGACTTTATTATTTATTTACATTATTGTTCCCACATGAATTATGGTGTTTTATGTTTAAATTCATGTTTTAATTGCTTTTTTCATATTTCCATTGTTGTATGTCATCTCACTTTTATTTATTATAATAATCAAGAATTATACATGAAAATCATGACTTAATCTAATAAATATAGAAAACCTGTTAAATACGTTGAACATGATTTTCTAAAAGAGGTGATCACATATGATTGAATTAAAATAAAGTTGATTATGAATGGATTATGGCTCATGAAGTAATTCATATCTTATTTTCAAATCCAACTTTGGCTCAAGATCATCAATTTAAGGATATAAAGGGGAAACCTTTCCATGAGTATGTTCTTTTTGTTTTTGACTATTCACTAAATCTTTGACAATGGTTTATGACTTTTTCTATAAACATACATAGGCAACTCCTACTACATCCATTTTCTTTTCCTTATAGGAGTCAATCATGAAGCCCCGATCTTCAAACACGTTCCCATAATAGGTCACAACTCGTAGGCAAATCGACATCTACATATAGTAAGTTGGAATAACAATAAAAATTGAGGGATATTCCAAAGGTAGAAATTTATTAACCTAATTTTTAAGTTATATTTTTATTGGTAAATGATTACTTCATATATATCTTATTTAGATTTGAATAGAATGTTATTATCAGGCTTATGAAGTATAATAATGTAATCATGTACTCCATAAAATATATACAACCTATACACCAAGGTCTCTTTCTCTAAATTCCATCAAACACTACTATAAATTAACAAAGTTTTACATTTTTATATTCCTTTGACCATAAAATAAAGTATCAAATTTATATTTTTAATTAGGAAAAGTTAATACACCCAATTCACCAATTAACAAAACCTTTTTGATATGTTTGTGTTTGAAAATAAATATAATACTTTCGCAAAGAGCAAGTAAAATAGTTTTAAAACTTCATATCATTATGAGGTAGATTATTTAGAGATAGTTAGAGGTAGATAATTTCCTTGAAAATGTCACCTGATTAATTATATACACTTAATATCTTGAAAATTAATACTAATCCATATACGATAAAACCTTAAAGATGAAACCTAAGAAGTTTTCATTGGATTAATTCATAAAATGTAAAAAGTTAGATATCGGTCATCACAAAACCTACTTTCAATAAAAGCTCGACTTAACTTATTACAAGTAATGGGCAAGTAAAGGTCGAATCCATAGGAAAAGACTTTTAATAGTTATCGAATTCTAGCAGTTCAACTACAAGCTAGCTCTAACTAAGGCAAGGATTAGGTTTTAATCTAACTAAAAGCTAAAGCGAGGTTCTAAATGATTTCTCTATAAAGGTAAAAGCGCTAGGGGTTTGGGATTCAACACTTATTCCTAACACAAATGAGCTAAAACTAGGAACTAGACTCAAAATGAGATAATATGAGCCTCACTAACTCACTACTGACCTATGAATCAAACCTAAACATGCTACAAGGAAGGGGTTTTAACTAGGACTCAATCTCTCGACCATCTTCAAGGAAGGAGCATTACAATTGGGATTTCTTGCCTAATCGCATTGTAAAGCAGCCAAGCAACACAATAAATTCAAATCAACAACCAATAGCTCGCAAGTCTACAACATTTTAAATCGGGTCACTACCTAAATTTGCATTTCTCAATGTCTTTGACTTAGTAATGATAACCGGTGTTTTAGGTCGTTAACTAAAAGACATGTTATGCAAACAATTTTTATTCCAACCTACAAACTATACGAGTATAGTGGAGTAGGGGGTCGAACCACAAAGACAAGGTATATCAAGACTCTAACTTTTAACACAACCGGACTATTGGGAGTTGGAAATTCGATTAAAACTACAGCAAGTAGAGAGAAATAAAGCAAGTAGAGAAAAACGGGGACAAGATTGGATTCACCCTAGGAATGAAGCTTTCAAAATCGAACGTGATAGATTAGAGAAAATCTGATAATAACTAGCATGGACATCCAAGAATACGAGAGAAAGTTAGTGATTCCACAAATCACAACGAACGACCTATAATCGCCCTATGTCTCCAAAGGAGTGGCAGGACAAGATTCGCATCGGATTCCAAAACTATTTATTATCATCGTTTCTACAACCTTAAGCAATAAAGATCATAGCTTTCCTAGGGTTTCACCAATCAAAACCCCCAAAGAAATTACTCACACATATTCATGCTTAAAGACTTAAAGATATTCAAAGAGGCAACAGAAACAAACATGGAAGGAATTCACGAGAATGAAAACAAAATCAGAAATTATGCGAATAAATGATAAACATGAAACTAAGCATGCAACGAAGTAAAGCAATGAATTAAGAGCAAAGGAGTATATTAAAACTTACAAAAGTTTCAATTCGATATCCACGAAAAGAATTCAAACTACAAAGCGTTGAAGAAACTAAAAACCAAAACCTAAAACTAAAAGAATTTGGAGGCTAAAGAAATCTAAAAGTGCATAAAAATATCTAACCTAGCTCTTCCCTCCTCTCATCAGAGGAAGGGGGTATTTATAACAAAATAAGAAAAACCTACGAAAACCCTAAAATGCATAGGAGCCGGCCCTAAAAAGAAGAAGTTGATCCGGAGGAAAACAATGTCATTTGCCCGAATGTAGGTCTCATTCGGCCGAACACATTTCCATTCGCCCGAATGGTCTTCCATTCGCCCATTCCAAAGGCTTCGAGGAATCGATCTCTGTCAAGCATTCGCTCGAATGAGTATGTTGATTCGGCCGAATGGAAGCTCATACGCCCGAATGAGTTCCATTCGGCTTTTCTAGTGACCAAGGGTCAAATGCTCTTTGGACTGTCACTCATTCGACCGAATGAGTCTCATATTCGGTCGAATGTTTCTCAGATTCTGTCGAATCTGAGACCATTCTTTCCTCTTTTTCACTTCTCTCTTTTCTGAACTCTGTGGGATCTTCATGAGTGACTTCAAACACTTGCCCAAGCTATGATACGTGTGTCAAAGGCTCGAATGTATCGCATTTCACCTTGAAATCATCAAAAGTACCTAAAATGAACTTCAGACAACTCAAAAACGAGATCAAGGTAAAATCAAGCACAATATGCATAAAACCAATACAAAACTGTGAGGCTTGACACTAAAATAAGGTATTAAATGTGCTCTAAAACGAGCACATCAAGTAACGCAAATGGAAGAAATCTATATGGCCAATCTAGACTTTAACCAAAACCCAACATCAAATCACACATTAATCATTAAGAAATCAACTCCATATTATAAACATCATCCATGCTCGGGATCGGGTTTTCTCCTTATTCCTTAACTAATCTAACTACTCATGGCTAATACTAGAAAACATCACATAATTGAAATAATGAGACATAATATCACATTAACGAATAACAATGAACAAAGCTATGCGAAAAAACTAAAAGTAATCAAACATAAACTAACAAAAATAGAAAATAAATTAAAACTACGAAATATAAAGTAAGATAAAGTAAAGAAATACTTATATATTGATTGAGAATCAATGTCTGACAAGTGTTGATCGCAAATCCATTGAAAGTAGCAAAAACCGATAACAAAATCTAACAAAATCTAAGAGTTTTGTGAAGAAGAATAATAAACCCTAAGCTATGCTCTCTATTCTAAAAACTAAGTTAATTTGTTCTCTAATGACCCTCCTTATGCCCCTTGCTTTAAGGCTTTTTGTGCCTCTTTCTTTCCCCTAGAAGAGATAGAACAGATTATGAAACTGCCAAAATAGTGCTGAGTAGGCGCTTAGTTCAAGGTCAAGCCGCCGCTCATAAGGTAAAAATCCTGATTCTTGTGAACTAAGTAGCCACTCAGTTCAAACATGAGAGCCCATTCAGGCCTTAAAGTGCCCTTTTAGAAATCGCTCGATGCCCGCTCGTGATTCTCTGTTTGTCAACATCCATTAAACTGAGCGCCCACTTGGGATTCTTTTGAGCGACCGCTCAGACCTTTTTCTCATGAGAGGCCTCTTGGCTCAATTCTTGAGCGACCTCTTGGCTTATCTTCTTGGCTCTTCTACTATGCTTCTCGATTCCTAGGTTCTCATGCTCAAGCTCACTAGATACCTGCATAAAGCCACAAAACATGCATAAAGGTAGAAAATATAACAAAAAATAAAGGAAAATAGGATGAAAACATGAAGAATGATACTAAGCCTAGACTATGCACAAAGTGATGCAAAATAGGTTAAATAGGATGAACTCAGGCCCAAAAGAGTACGAAACTTTGCTTGGAATATGCAAATGAGTGACATAAATGTCACTCATTAAATTTCCCAAAGCTTGGCTCTTGCTTGTCCTCGAGCAAGACTCTAGGATAAGAGATGGAAGGCATTAAACACTAACATCACTAACTAAGGAAAACAATAAAACCTAACTCATTTTTCTAGGAATCACGGTTTATTTTAGCAATAATCAACAAGCCCTTTAAACCCCCTAATCTCTTAGGAGGACAAGTGTGCTCTTATAAGGGGTTCCTAGGAGTTAACCTATAACTCTCAAAACAAAATAAAAATAAGCAAGGTAATTTAAAGGACTAAATAGAGAAAAACTTAAAAAAATGAAAAGAAGTAAAAAGATGCAACGAGTGGGCATTCATGGGACACCATCCCGATGGATATTCAACTTACTAAACGATAAGAGAAGACATAATATAGAATAAAGAAGAATGAATAAAGGGTAACAAAAAAAGAGTAGGAAACTATAGCTTTCATACACCTACACTGAAAAACAAACACACCTCCAAAAATTCATTTCCATCCTTAAGGAATTAGCTTCTCATTACTACTTGAAGGAGTTGAACAAATAAAATAATATAGGTAATGATTTATGACTTAACATCTTAATTGCCACACTTGCTCAATATGTCTGACCTTTACCTCCCTACACCTACAATGTCTCAACTTCCTAGAGTTGAAAGGACTTCGGGTTCAGATATAGGCAAAATAGGAAAAAGACTAGAACAAAATAGGGAAAAGATTTGGTAATGGTGTGAAGCTTAAATTTATGAATAATGGAATTCTCTTGATTTAGGCCTTCACCTCATTTAAAAGTTTAGAGCCCTTATATTCAATGGAATACCAACTAGTCTCCTCCCCCAAGCTTAGTTAAAAAATATATTTGAGCTTTTTTGGTTCTCAGATTCCCATAAACCCACAAAATCTTTCCTAAGAATTCTTTTTATTATTATTATTTCTTCCCCTTTTTTTTCTTTTTCTCTATACAATTTTTTATGATTTTTTCTTTTTATTTATATTTTTTTAATACTAAATGAGTTACAATAGATGAGTAGCTCTTAAGAGATATTATTTGAAAAGAAACAATTACTCCCCTTTAAAGCTTCATAACTCCTAAATCACCTTCAATACATCCATACAACTTCTTGCCAAAGAATCCCATAAAAAAATGAGGTAGTAAATGTTCATATTAGGTCAATGGGTATCAATTGGTAATTTTTTAGAGAAATATAAGCTCAAGAAGGTAACAATTTATAGGGAAGATAGAATACACAAAAGAAAATGGGGAAATGTTAAGGGCTAAGGAAAAAGAAAATGGGTTCAAGATTGCCTTTGTCTTTCCCTATGAAGTTCGGCCGCAGTCTTGGGTAGGTATAAGACAAGTTCTTGATCAAAGCATGACAAATTAAGGATCCTTGCCACTTAACGCAAATCATGTTGAAGGCTTCAAAATATTTCCTCACCATGGGTTTTTCTAATACTAATTATAAGGACTTTACTCAGCTAGGAAAAAGGTGGGGTGCTTAGCTAAGGGACATAATTACAATAGTTCCATGTCCCTTAACAAAAGTCCATGCTAAACTCTTTCAAATAAAACTTAAGTCTAAACCATGTAAGCTCTTAGGGTTTAGGAAGGAAAACATTCAACAAGACGATTATTCTATTCATGCCCAACTCAATGCAAAATAATTCAAAAGAAAACAAGCTACTTGCCTTGTAAACCTGAAAATCTTTTTGGATTTTCTTATTTTGTAAAAGGAAAACAAAGAGAAAGAGAAATAAGAAGAAGCATGCACGAGAGTATGGTATGGGAAATGTAATATAAGAAATTCAACACAAACAACTAACCATGGTTATTAAAACCAATGGTTTCCAACAAACCAATCGTCAAAAATAGCCTAAACGCCTTAACAATAAAGTGCCATACATCCTCGAACAATCATCTTCTCTAGTTTAGAAGAAAGAAAAAAACACACCAAGGAAAAAAATATAAAAAGGGGAATATGAAAGATTATACCTTAGTTTCTTACTTTGCATTTTTGCTAGTACTCATGAACAAGCAATTATTAGCAAAACAAGTGAAACATGAGAATAATAAATCATACTCTAGCTAAAAACACAAAAAAATAAAGAAAAGAAAACTATACATGGATTCTACAAAGGAAGAGAAGAAAGAAAGCTAAGACCGAACCCTTTTTTAGAATAACCCCCCCCCCCCCCCCCCCCCCCCAACCTTAAGTGAAGCGCTTCCCTTGGCATAAAAACCAAGAGAGAAAAGGGGAGTGTCGATCACTCATGGTAGCACTAGCTAGTACTGGGTCCCTTGCCCTTCCTACGCTTCTCCTCATCATTATAGAAGGAGAAGTTGTAGGTTGGATCAACATCATTATACATCAGTGTAGGGCAGCCAATCATACCGCGGTTAATCAGGGTAGTTCCCAAAGGATTGCATACCTGCTATGCCATCCCATCCACCTTTATAACCAGAAGGCTAACCTGGTCCATTGTATGGATAGGGCCGAGATGAGGTGGATAGTAGGGGTAGTTAACGTATGGTGAAAAGTCCCCACGTTGAACATGGTAGATATAAATTTGAATCTTGCAAATCCTACTACCTGTTTGGGCCTTATTTTGGCTTTAAATCATCATAGATAACTTTTTAAATTCCTCTTCTAAGTTAAAAAAGGTATAGGGGACTTAAGAGGAAGAGGTACTTCCTGAGGTTAGAGGCGATGCTGCTTGGGTGCCAAGGGAACACGGTTGTGGCTCTTGATGAGTGTGAATCTTCCAAATGTTGACTCATTCTAGCTTAATATTAGTGTGGGGGTTTCGAAGGTAGTAGTGCACTACCCTCCTCACCTTCCACCTAAAAACCTCGGGGTTGGGTGTGAATTGGATGAAATCCATCATCTTCATTGCATCAATGTAAATATCATTTACATCGACGAGGGTCAAAAGCTTGCACTATTCTTCAAAACCAAAGCATATGGATTTCTCTTATGAGCTCACCCCTCTTGTGTTAAACACACCGGGCTAGAAACTAATGCCTGAAGTTCAACATATCCCTAATCTTTCCTTCCTAAACACTACCATCCATAGTAGCTCAATCTTATCCCTAGCAATTTTTCCCAAATCCTTTTTGTCAAAAATGGTGTACCTAAATAGTCTATGGAGGATCCTCAAGCATGGGTTAATGATATGGGAAGCGTGGCAGTGTTTGACTGGTGTTCTACATCATCGGTTTTTTCATGCCACCAACGTATATCACTACACTAAATAAATCGCCCTATGTCTAGTGCATGAATGTCATTAGAGGGGTCCCATTTGAAGATTTGGTTCAACCTCTCGAGGGTGATAGATTGGGGTTGGTTAAACAGCTAAAAGTGATTTGGAAATCATTGTCCCCAATTAAATTCCTCTCTAAGAAAGCTAGGAATTCTAGGGTGAGCCTCTCATATGTGTAATTATAGAGCTTAAAAACCTAGGCCCACCCCAAAGAAGTAAGCATCTTAAAGAGGTCATCCTCAATTCCTAATTTCTCTAAAGAATTAGGCTCTTAGAATCAGGTACTTAAGATTTTGCGATATTTTTATTTTTTTTCGTAATATGGTTTGTGATTGGGGTTGATGAATTTCAAGGCTGGAATGGTTTGTTGTAAAGATTGGGAGGAGCTAGTAGTTTTGGATTTATTCCTTAAAAACATTTTCTCACTATGTGTATAATCCCCAAATCAATTAACAACCTAATTCCTCAAAGTTTCAATTCACAAACCAATTATTACAAATTAATACCATAAACAAGAGATAATAACCAAATCACTTAACTATAATGACTATCCTATGGTTTTCTATGTATTTTCAATATAATTTCACAAAGTTCTCCTAAATAAAAACTCCAAAATAATTTAACAAGTAAGTAATAAACTACTATAATTCACCAATAACAACAAGATAATAATGATTTTTAGAAAAATCAACTAAAGATCATGGATAATCAACTAAGAAATTGGCAAGGAGTAACAGTGTAGAGATTACAGAAGATCTTTAATGAAAATTACTCCAAATCCTTCCTTAGTCTAAAATCCTCAAGCAAAAACCCAAAATCACCAAAAGCGTCAACAAAAACCAATGGTTAGAATTTAGGGTTTTTTTGTGAAGGTGGTTATTTTCTAGAAAAAAATTAAGCCAGAATGTAGATTAAGAGAAATGGAAGAGAATGGTGGTAATTTGGTATGAAAAGGAGGAGAAATGAGTGAGTTATGGAGGAAATAATATGGGAGAGTAATAAGGTTTTAGAGAGAGAAAGTAAGGGTTTGAGAGTTGAAGAAGATGAAATGTGAGAAAGAAGGGAGTAAGGGGCCATATGTGCGTTAAAAGAAAAGTTGTGCTCTCACAAAACACGATATAAGCGGGCACTCAGAAGGACTATGAGTGCCCGCTCATAAGCCTCAGGTCTGTCAGTTTTTTTCTGAGCGACCGCTTAGTTCAGTTACATGCCCTCCATTTTCTTTTGAACGAGGGCTCAGTGCCCGCTCATGATTCTCTAACTCCCTCTTTTTTTGTTCTGAGAGGCAGCTCAAAAGGATTTTAAGCGGTCACTCAAGCTATTTTGACAGGGTCATTTTTCCTCTTGAGTGCGCGTTCTTTAGTCGCTTGATGCCCGCTCATGATTAACTGCTTGGTCCATTTTTTTGACCTGAGTGGGTGCTCAGCACAAGGCCAAGCGGGCGCTTAGGCATAAATTTAAGACTTTAGGTTTTTTTTTCCTGCATTTTTTGCTGAATGACTTTTGGCACCGTCTTCGACCCAGTCTTTCTTCATTCCTCTTGAGCTCTTTTACCCCAACATTTACTCATTCAAGGCTTTGTTTTCCCGATGCATTGTACCTAAAATGCATAAATCCATGCAAAGTCAATTATAAAGCTAAAATGACAAATCTAAAAGAAAATGAAAAAAAGTGTTAGAAAACTTAGGTTGCCTCCCGTAAGCTCTCTTTTATTGTCACTAGCTTGACATTATGCATGATTTTCACTTATTTTAGGTGGCTTCAAACTTCGGTACCCTTATTAATGAGATATTCCCAATTTTATCGCCTTAGTAGTAAACCATGAGCCTCTTGCCATTTACCTTGAATGCTCTAGATGATTCGCTCCACATTTCCCCTAAACCATACAAAAATACCTTTAATACCTCAAATGGGCCACTCTATATCGATTTCACCTTCCAGAGGAACAACTTTAACCTCGAATTTTACAATAACACCTTATCACCCACCCAAAACTCTTTTTTCACAATATGCTTATCATGCCACTCTTTAGCTCTTACTTTGAAGATGCTTGTGCTATCATATGAGTTCATGTGGAGTTCCTCTAGCTCATAAAGGTCAAGGAGTTTCTTTTTCACCTACACTTTTGAGATCAAAGTTGATGTGCTTAATAGCCCACATTATTTTGTGTTCCATTTCCACTTGGATATGATAACTTTTTCCATAAACCAGTTTATATGGGGTGGTTCCTATAAGGGTATTGAAAGCTGTCTTGTAGGCCTACAAAGCATCATCAAGCTCAAGAGACCAATCTTTTATGTTTCTCTCAATGCTCTTTTCAAGGATTAGCTTGATTTCCCAGTTCGAAATTTTTACTTGGCCACTTGTTTGAGGGTGATATGCTAACCCTACCTTATGGTGAACTCCATACTTCCTAAGGAGTCTTTGAAGGACATCCTTGGAAAAATGCAAACCACCATCACTTATGATGGCTTGAGGGACTCCAAACCTCAGGAAAATTACTTTCTTGAAAAGCTGAACAGTTTCCTTATAGTCATTTGTTGGGATACAATTGCTTCTACCCACTTACTCACATAGTCAACTACCACAAAGATATACTTATCCATGTAAGAGGATAGGAATGGTCCCATGAAGTCAACAAACCACACATCAAAGATTTCCAATTCTAGGATTGGGTTTTGTGGCATTTTATCCCTTTTTGAGATATCTCATGTCCTTTGACATCGATCACATCTCTGGAAAAATTCCCATGCATCCTTGAATAAGGTTGGCCAATACAAGCCAGATTGCAAAACTTTTATTGTTGTTTTCTTGCACTCATGTGTCCTCCACTAGGTGAGGAATGACACACACTCAAGACACTAGGAACTTATTCATTAGGCACACAATGTGAAATTAGACCATCAACATACCTCTTGAACAAAATTGACTCATCTAAAATGTACCTCTTAGCTTCATACATCAACCTCCGGCGTTCCTTTGGTGTGAAATAAGGTAGAACCATGTTTCCAGCCAAATAATTCACCAAATTAGCATACCACGGCACACTCTTAGACTCAAATGCATAAATAATGTCATCCCTAAGACAGTCATCAATGGGTAGATCTCCAAGATTATCATTCTTTCTCTCTAAATTGGACAAATGATCTATAACTAATTTACAGACCCTTTTTATCCTTGATCTCAATATCAAACTCTTGAAGAAGTAAAATTCACCTGATTAACCTCGGTTTGGCATCCTTCTTTGGCATTAGGTACTTGATTGCTGAATGATCAGTTTACACAATTGTTCTTGATCCTACCAGGTATGCACAAACATTCTTGAAAGCATATACCACAACTACGAACTCCTTTTTAGTAGCGGTGTAGTTCCTTTGCGCCTCATTCAGTGTCTTGTTTGTATAATAAATGACATTAGACTTTCCATTCTTCCTCTACCCCAACACAACTCCAACAACTATATCACTAGAATCACACATGAGTTCAAATAATAAAATATGATCCGGTGGTTACACTACTAGAGATAAAGTAAGCGCCTCTTTTACCCTATTAAAAGCACTTGAGCAAAATTCATCAAATATGAACTTTCTCTCGTTCTAAAGTAGTGGGAGGGACAAGACTAAGGATGACTTCAACCTTAGCTGGGTCCACTTCTATGCCTCAATGTGACACCTTATGGTCAAGAATGACCCCTTCTTATATAATAAAGTGGCACTTCTCCTAGTTAAGAACTAGGTTGGTATCCTCATACCTTTTAAGACATTCATCAAAAGTGCTAATACCTAAAAAAAAAGTCATCCATAAAAACTTCCATTTCTTTTTTAATCATATATGTGAAAATAGACATCATGCAATGTTGAAAGGTAGTTGGGGCATTACATAACCCAAAAGGCATCCTATGATAAGCATAGATACCATAGGGGAATGTGAATGTCGGATTTTTCTAGTCCTTGGGGTAGATAAGGATTTAAAAGAATTTTGAGAACCCATCAAACTAATAGAAATATTTGTGCCTTGCTATAATATATAATCTATCCACATCCTTCAACTGGTAACAATTGTTGTAGAGATCTGTTCAACTTTATCGTTCACAACCATAGTCATTACTCCTTTCTAAGGAACAACATGCACTGGTGCAACCCACATACTATTAGAAATAGGGTAGATGACACCTATAGTGAGGAGTTTGAGAATTTCTTTCTTTACAACTTCTATCATAAGGGGATTGATTTTTCATTGCCTTTCATTAGAAGGCTTAGCTCCATCCTCCAATGATATATGGTGCATACATAAGGTGGGGATTATTCCTTTGATATTATCAAGAGTGTAACCCAACACCTTTTTATATAGTCTTAATATATTAAGTAAACTTAATGTTTCCTATTTTCCTAAGGAAGAACTCACTATGACTAGGTAAGTAGACGATGGACCAAGAAACTCATACCTGAGGTTCGATGGTAGAGGCTTTATCTCTACTTTCAGGGATGCCTTGGTCTCATCTAGCTCCTTGACCTCATCATCTCCAATCACAAGATATAGGTCTTCCTACAATGGCAGCGAAGGGATCAAATCAAAGTGGTTCCTCACCTTCTTCATCTATTATTTATCCCTATATATCATGTCTTCATAAAAAAAAACACTCACAGGGATAATCATTTAAATGCAAATGTTTATGAAAATTTTCAATTATATAATTCTCAATAAGATTAATTTGCATGCAATCATCTATGTTAGATGGACATTTCATTACCTATGACAAATTGAATTCAACCTTATCATTAGCAACCTTAAGAGTCAACTTACCATTCTTCACATCAATTACAACTCCTATGGTTTCTAGGAAAGGTCTTCCTAAGATAATAGGCATATCAGGGTCTTCCTCTATATCTTAAATAGCAAAGTCAAATAGGATATATAATTTGCATACTCTAAGAGGGATATCTTCTACCTTCCCTAGAGGAAACTTCACTAAATGGTCTGCCAGCTGAAGAGAGATATTGGTGGGTCTTGATTCCTCTAAGTTCAGCTTCTTACACATGGAACATGACATTACACTTATGCTAGCCCAAAGATCACAAACTGCTTAGTCTATCAACATCTCACCTATAGCACAGTGTATGAAAAAACTACCAAGATCCTTTAACTTAGTATGCAACTTATTTTAGATGATGGCACTACAAGTCTCTGGCAAGATAATAATCACCATAATACCTACCTCACACTTATTATTTAGGATATCCTTAAGGAACTTGGCATAGGTAGGCATCTTCTTGATTGCATTAGTCAATGGGATGTTGATGTACAACTTTCTAATAACCCCTAGGAATTTTGCAAACTACTCATCTATCTTAGACCATGCAAACCTAGCTAGGTAAGGAAGCTTCTCATAAGAGGGGGTAACACCTCATAAGAGGGGGTAACACTCATTTTCTTGTTCTCTTCCTTGCTCTCCCCTATCTCACCCTTACTTCCACTAGTATCCTCCATATTATTATCTTTAGAACTCTTTCGTTGACTTTCACTCAACTTCTCAACCACTCTCTTAGGTGCTTTACTTAAAGCCTTACCATTCCTAATCATAATGGCATTCACATGCATAGTGGGATTTATGCCTTGGTAGGGATTGAAGGTCTTGGTCCATCCTTAAGGGCATTAGTAAGCTAGGAAATATGATTCTCAAGCCTTTTATTGTGGGTTTGCATTTGCCTCAGGCTTTCCTCCATGTCATTGTTCTTCTTGGTCTAGGTGGCCATAAAGCTCTCCATTAAAGACTCTAAGTTACACTTATAAGGTGGAGGTTGAGTTGAGGGTATATAAGACCTAGGTCCTGAATTGAAGCTAGTTGGGTTTTGTTGGTTAAGGTTTTGGAATTGGCCTTGATTTGGGTTTTGAAACCTATTTTGATATGATTTGGCCCATAATTCCCGTATCACTATCCTCTAAAGTTACCCTGACCTTGGTTTTCATAGTTCTTATTACCTTGGAAATTCCCTTACCCTTGGTTTTGAAAGTTTCCTTGGTTATACCCATTAAAGTTCCCATTCCCCTAGTTCCGCCCATATCTCCAACCAAAATTTGGGTGAGCTCTCCATCCTAGATTAAAGGTGTTAGAGTAAGGTTTGAATTTGGGGTTAGGGGCCATATTATTCAAGGCATTAACCTATTCTATGCTAGACAATGCATTCCTTATAAAGGTTAGTAAATGAAATTACAAAGAGTTATGGTCATAATCCCCACAAACATCACAAAACAACACGTGCATAAGAACATTAGAACTAGATGCTTTTGGGGATTGCATGGCATGCATTAGACTGTTCAAAACAAGCTCATTAAATTTTTTAGTAAGTGCGTCTAACTTAAAATAAAGTACACTAATAGAATCTAGTTTATACCTTTCTCCTTGTTTGGACTGCACTCTCTCAATCACTTTGAATTGTTTGGTTGGGCTCAATCTTATTATGGCTCCACCGACTCTACATTAAGGCTAATCTTATTCAGCTAAGACAGTCCATAATAGAATCTATGAAGAAGTAACCACTTCTCCATTCCATGATGTGGGCATGCCTCTATCAACCCTTTGAATCGTTCCCATGCTTGAAATAGAGTTTCATCTCCTTTTTTTGCAGAAAGTTGCAATTTTAGTCCTCATTTCAGTCGTCTTTGATGGTTTAAGAACTTATATAAGAATGCTCTAGTCACTTCTTCCCATGACCTCAAAGAATTAGGCTCCATTTTGTCCGAAAGATTAATTTTTGCAATAAAGTAACCCAAGAAAACTCTTGGTTATAGTCTAGTTGGATTTTTACTAATTTTTAAGCCTTATTGTATCCACTTCATAATTACATAAAGCCTAAAGAATAACCCTTCTAAGGCTTACTTAGACGCTTTCACTTAGAAGCTTCTAAGTGTGTTCCTACTCTGAAACTTTATAACGAGGCAATGGGAACACGTACACCACTGCAATAATTGGAACTTCAACCTCTAAGTTCTAATGACGA
The DNA here is from genome assembly GCA_026401315.1 of Dysphania ambrosioides. Classification (NCBI taxonomy): domain Eukaryota; kingdom Viridiplantae; phylum Streptophyta; class Magnoliopsida; order Caryophyllales; family Amaranthaceae; genus Dysphania; species Dysphania ambrosioides. The sequence continues at coordinate 16,062,336 of CM048660.1, read as the reverse complement.
CTTGATTTAAACTTTGTTTTGCTTCATATTTTTTGTACACTTGACATCTTCAAGGCTAAGTATGATCACCTCATGGATACCCTTGCTCCTACTCTAAAAACTTTCTTTATGCCTTCACAAAACTTAGAACAACAAACATATCAAATGTGTTGGCATTGTCATCACCAAAACATTAAGTGGTACAATAACTTCTTATAGGAGAATTTTCTTTATCAAGTTAACTAGATAGCTTTGAGCTAGTTTTTAGGAAATAAAGTTCCATGATAATTATATCATTCTAGGTATTGTTTCACTTCCAGTGTCTAAAGATTTATCCTCTTGTAAGCGAAATTTTCCCGATGGGTATTCCGATTATTGAGTTGTTTTTGGATTAAGTTTTAAAGCCCCAAACACAACAAAGCTTCAGCTAGTCAATACCACAATCATGCACCGCCTCTACCCCACTCCAGCACATCCTAATGAAGCATATTCTAAGGGAGGTGTAAATCCACTCTCTCAATCAAAGCAACAAACAAAGACAAACACACCAACGCTCAAATATGATTAGTTTAGCTCTAATGTGCAAGTTAAGTTGTTTTCCATATTTATTTGATTCTATATATGCAAGGCTATGATTTCCTAAATTATCTCACATAAATTATAAGCCATTATATATGATAATAACCACAAATTCAAACAAACCCACTAGAAAAGATTCATTCAAAGTTACATAACAACACTTGCCCAATAGGCTAAATATGCTTTGAACTATACTTAAACAACACTAATGTTTTTCCTAGATGAAACCCATTAATTTATGAATCTAAATTATCAAATTTCATAAAAGATTCATTAATATTAAGTAGTCTTAAATCACGTGGCTTTAGCAAATAAACTAGCAAACAAAATCAAACAATTTTTGAACCAAAACAATATTAAGTAACCAAATAGACAAAGGAACAAATACTAAATAGAAATTCACTAAGTATATGTTACCTTTAGGCAACCCTTAATGGTTTAGGATACAGATAATCCACCTAAAACTCTAAGTTTTCTAAGACCACCTTCTAACATGCCACGATTAGAATAGCAAGGACCACTAATGAATCACACTTCACGTACAACACACATTCAAGGTATTTTTTTGTAAAACATCATCAACTGATTTTAGTGATTCACGTTTATCCTATTTTAAAGCTAGCCTTTGCAAAGTTTTAAATCAAATAAAACACTTACTAAAACCCTAACTAACTAGTCTAATTCACATGCAAAAAATTCCAACCAAGGGGACTTAATTCCACGCCTTACATAAGCTTACTAAGAGACGTAGTTAAGCTAAATACTTAAGTTTAAAAATCTGAATAGAAAATTACAAAAGTAATCCAGCTAAAACAAAGTCCTAATATACGTTTTTATCTTGAATAATTTGAATGAAAGTAAACTCTTATCCAACTAAGGAAATATCAAAAATTAACTAAAGAGTTATGAAGCACTTGGAGTTGTAGAAGTTTGATACAACTTAGAGTCCTTAAGGCTTTCACTTCCCACACCATTTAGGCTTCTTAATTGCACATATAAATAAGACCACTCCACGCCAATTGACCTTGCTTCAACCCACACCTTGTCTAGTCCATTGTTGGATCCATGCCATCTTTAGCCCATGCCTCAAGGTAATGCTCTTGGATCTCGATGCCTAGCCCATACCATTTGGGTCCATGCTTTCTCATGCTATTTATGTCATGGACCAACCCATAATTCACGCCACTTAGCCCAACTCCATCTTGGATTCTCACGCTCTTTTGTAGCCCACAAGCCAAGCTAATTTAGCCCATGCCCTCTTAATCCAACCTTGATTCCATGCTTAGTCCATTATGTAGGCCATCTTTATAGAAGCCAAACTCAAGCCAAAGTTCATAATTAGCCAAGCCTAAATCAATGGATCTAAGCCCAAACCCAAGCAAGCCCAATCATAAGTCTATATAGGCATAACCCCATATGTGAGCCTTAGCCCATGTTTTGCCTAAGCCCATTTCATGGAGACCAGGCCCATATCATGGAATTTTGAATTTAATGATTTGGTTCCATCAGTCCACATATAACACCTCTAATATGAATTATTTAAATTCTACTAACTTTAGGAAGCTGTATTTAGTTTTGCTATCTTCGTATTTTGCTTTGGTTTGAAATGGTAATGGTTTTTTGCCTCTTTTGCCATTACAGCATTAAGAGTCGTCTATGAACTTTCTTAGCTTTTATAGTCTTACACTGTTACTTCTAAAGTAAAAGAAAATAAGACTTTAATGAGCTATACATAAAATTCACAAAGTATCCTTATGCCACTTTTGAGATGTCAAGAACAGATCTCTCACATAGGTCTGGCTAGAAGACAAAAGAGTTACAAGGGCACTCTCTCGCACGAGTCACCAAGATGATAACCTTGGGTTCAATGGCGAGCGGAAATAATATACCACAAACACTATTACATAATTGGCTTTAGGTAACTTTCAAAAAGTGTTACATAAAGTACTTAAAGTGTTACTATAGAGCTAATGTAATACTTTTATGGGTGATACATTTGTCAATGCTACCTATAATCTTAAATAACACTTTTATAAGCCTATAACAATACTTTTACATGTGTTACTTTAAATGCCCATAACTAACACTTTTTTTGCCTATGTATCATTTGTAATACTTTTTTTAATATTATATATCACTATTTCATCTCATCAATTAAGTTATTTTAACCCTTTATATATGATTATGTATCACTTTTTGCCACCTAACATTATATATGATTATTAATATTTTAACCCATTTTCCTATTTAGGCTATACTATATTTAATAGTTTTTAATACATATAGTAACACTTTTAAAGTGTTACTTGTAAATGATGATTATAACTAATAAATATCATCATTAATTTAATACGCAAATAATAACAAAACTGATAATAAAAATATTAATAAAGATAATAATAAAAAATAAGTCGATTATGATATTCAATTTAATAAATTTATTCTATTTAAGTAGTACATACATTGTTCCTTCTAAAAAAAGTTATGCATACATGTGCACAAATGTCATTATAAAGGTTGAACAGAAGGAAAATCCTTATCTAATATTGGAAAAATAACATTATTACACATACTTTTGTAAAGATCGAATAGTTTATCTAAATAAACATATAAAGTATAGTTAAAAAATAAATCTCTTTGTTTTTTCTTCTTTATTATTTTGATCTACACATGTACTACTACATTTTTAATCTAATGCAACGGTATAAAAGGGGCTAATACAATGACACCAAAGTTCATTGTATTAAAATTTGGGCTAATTCAACGACAATATCTTCTAATCTAACGGCACAAGGCTAATCCAGCCCTCAACTAATATAATCCAACAAGAATGGCAGCAAACTGAAATTCCATTTTTCATTATTCCCTCCCCTAGCCAAATTTCCCCTAATTTTCCAAGGTTCCCACGCACACATTGCTTCCATGTTTCACAATTTCACCTTTGTTCTTCTCGGACAATTCTGCGCTTCACCCCAGCACGTTTTGCTAGCTTTTCAATTCTAGCTCACACGTTTGCCCCACTCAATTTTTTTAAGGTATATCTCAATTTGCATGTATATTTGGGTTTAGAGTTTGGTTTTAATTGCTACACATTGATTCTTTATTTCATAATCCCCCTAAATTATGCTTTGTGCTTCATGAATACGAATGTCCAACAATTTGGGGGGTTTTGAACGCAATCGTTGGTTTACAAGTCGCAACATGTTCTGTGAGAATAGGACACTAGGAGAAAGAATTTAGTATCGAGGATTTAGTTTATACCAAACCCCTTAAGTAATAACTAATAAATCTCACCTATCGATTGCTTAGGATTTTTCTAGGACCCTTTCACTAAAAGGTGATGAAGATCATCTATGTTATTTTAAGGAAATCAGGTTAGTAGTTAATGCCAAATAGTAACTTGTTTCATTTAATTTTGAAAGTAGATAATTTATACCTTGATAATCCAATTTACTGGATTTATTATTTCACTTTATATAGTGATTATAGTTTACAATACATTCGTCTTTTTGATTGGTGAATACTAATTCATAGTGAAGGCAATTTGTGTTAGGTCATTCATTGAATCAACTGAAAATTAAGGGATACGTAAGAAGTTAAGTTTGCCGTTGGTAAGTTTATATCTAGCAATGTTTATCGTTCATTTTGCTCCTACAATAATTACATCGTTTGAGTGTGGGTTTAGGATGAAGAGTATTCTAGAGTATCAACAAATTGGCTTGTTGATAAAGAATTATGAGGAATGGCAATAATTTTTTATTGTTCGAATGCAAATAGATTAATCATGTGGAAATTAATTATTCTCGTTGTTGTTCTATTTCCTTAGCTACTACAATAGTAGCTCTGACATTTCTGGATAACTGTTAATATTTTTTACCTGCTAGCTTTGGTGTAGCATTTAGCAACACAAAAATGTATGTTCAACTCCTACAAGGCTTATTTATTTATTTATTTATTTATTTTATCATAGTTTACATGTTTTGTTAAATGTAGAATTTTGCTTTTACTATATTTTTACACATCAGTGACTAAGTGAGGGAGGCTCCAATTGGATTATATAGAGGGTTAGGATTGAAAAAACAAGCTTATTTTTCTCAAACATTTTCTACCTTTTCTGTTTTCCTTTCTTTAAAGTTTATTAGTACATCAGCATCTGAAAATCTCACACATTTTTTTTGTTTCTTTCATGTTCTGATCAGCAAACCATGTATATTTTGAAAGTAACAAACAACAATTCAAATTAAAAGGACAAAATTAAAGTTTTGGCAGCAGAACTCATGCCAATTCACCAACTAATGACAGCTTCACTGCCATTTGTGAATACAAGGCACTTTCAACCTCTAATGCATTCCTCCAGTGGAATTCCTTGTTCTCAACCCCCAATTCCTGATATGCAAATGTAGCATAAACACTGGTACCAACTTTGCAGACTATTTAAGAGGCTAGGAGATTCATTTTGAATTTTAAAACATAGGAATCATAGGCCTTGAAAGGCAATTCACAGCTAGCAAATTGCTGAATTATTATGAGATTGCTACAATATTTGGTTGATATTCTTCGAGTTTTTGACATGTGATTCCCTATTTTTTATTTTTATGGGGGGAATGAGAAGAATAAGTTATGAGAAAAATAAGTGAAAGACTAGAATTTAAGAATGCTAAAATATAATTCAAATACTTCGTACAATCATAAATGACAAATGGCAAATGTTGTAAAATATTTAAGTCGAAAAGATCTAATATTTCTTATGTCTACATTGAATCATAAAAGTTGATATCTATTTTTTAGTTAGTTTAAATAAATAATTACAATAATATTGTGTTTTGTTATGATAAGATGTTGAAGGTGGTGTTTTAATTAGAATTCATTTAGTGTTATTCGGTTTGGGCCTTTTGCATGAAATTGGACTAAATTCCATTGGATTAGATTAAGTAATTACTGATTAGGCCAAATTTTTTTATTTGATTGCACTTCAATTATAAAACATATATCTAGTACATGGATGAAGTGTTTAATAGATACGAGTAGTAGATACTGTCACCAATAGAAATTGGATTTCATGAACTTTGTATATTAAATCATGTACCGACTTAATTTACCTAAAAATCTAAGATACTCAACGTAGCAGGTGCATACTCTCTGGCAGGTGCATACTCCAGAGTATACTTGCATATTGTACCTGAGCATCACCTAACTAACTAGCTAAATATATATGATTTTCTAAGTATAACATGACACACTTACTAAGAAGAATATAGTCAATAAGTTTTAACTAGAATGTAGGGATCCTGATTTGACAAATAAAATGAAGGGGAGAAAACCAAAACATATACAGATATATTATATGACAATGGCAGCTCTAAAAAGCATAGATATTATTTTCTTGAAAGGTAAACACTGTTGCATGTTACTTTTATTATTTTCTTTTTCAACTTCTTTTTCCAATAATATTTAGATTAATTGTCAAAACAGAAGTTACCAATAGGTGAAAAAGAATTCAGAGCAAAACACAAATTGCCACAGTACACCAACTGCAACGGCATTTATGGGCATTCCTGTGTTTGACGGGGAATCGCCAAAACTGATAAGTTAACTCACTTTTCTTTTGCCTCTATAAGCTTTTCCCTACTCTATCTATTCTTTATATGTTGCTTCATTACTTGATACTTTGATAGTCTTAATTTACGGTCATAGATTACGATGCTGTGTTGAATAAGTATTTTTTTTGTCAACGGTTATTTGTTGCATTTGTCTCCAAATTCTCTGAAGTTTACCATTAGGTTGGAAATTGAAAGAAGTGGAACTTCATCTTAACCTATTGATTACAAAGTGAAGAAAGTCCATTGCTCAACTGCTACTCCGTTCACTATTACTTCCTTAATCATCAATTCCATTTTACTTCTAGAAATTTATATATGAAAGTTTGATTTTGAAAGGTGTTTGGAAGCCCTAGTTGATATATAGATCACGTAAAATAAAAAAGGTGAGTTGTGCTATCATTATACTTGATACAGTAGCCAAGAGTTGTATAGGCGTTCTCGAAACATGATAGAGGTGATCGATGTTTGTTTTGGTATGAGTTCATTGTGTGTAGGTGACATTCTAGTATACTACATGAGCCATGAGGTGCATACAAAAGAGTATTTATACACCCAATACCCCATCAGTCCTGAATGCAAATGTTTGTACTGATCTGATGATGTACTTAAACTAGCACCTTCAAAACCCAACTTATGATTTGGATGAATTCAATATAGCCAATACTAGCAATACCAGAGTATTGTACGTGGATTGAGTTACATTTCAAATTATGCTTCATCTTGAACGCATATGCATACATTAGATAAGAGTGGACATCATACACTAAAGGCAAAAGGAAGTACTTGAGTTGCAAGAGGTGAAAAAAAAGAAACCGCATGCTTTGTGATTGATTGATAAAATTTAAGGAGGGAATGGGGGAATAATGGGGTTTGGTAGGGTTTTGAAATTAAATTAAGATTCGAATTGAGTGAAATGAAATTGCAATTTGCTCCTTGGAAGTACTTTTCCTTTATACTGTTTTTGTTCTTAGTTTGCATGTATATGGGGATGAACTACTGATAAGCAAAGAGAAGGGTAGAGAGGATGTACTATAAAACAATCAGATAAAAATACTTCAATAAAACTAAAGGGACAAAACTGAGATTCTTACATATATCCAGATTTATTTACCTATTTACTATAATATCTTAGATAACACTCTAATTTTACAGTTTTCAGTCCAAAGAAAAGAAGTAAACTTAAAGGGAAACTTTAGGAGTACTCTCACAAATAATTAAAACGCTCCTAGTAGTATATTTTGAAAAAGAGGGCTATTTTTGTAGTACTTAGTCTAATTTTGTGGATGTTGTGTGCCAGTATATTTATTGATAGATGGTTTCTTTTATCTTTACGAAAAATTTAGTCTATTATAAACAAAAGAGGGTGCAAAATGGTTAATTGTTGTGCGGATATCATATTGTTTTGGAGAAAATTTTGATCATTTTCTTTGTTTGGTGTTTTTCTTTGATCACTTATCATATTATTTTGGGATTACTTTACATAATACTTATAATTACTAAATACAATTTCGAAAAAAAGACTTTGTACTCAATGTCACTGTCGATGTAGCGAATTGTGATAATCATTTTGATACTCATTTCTAAATGCTCTTTATTTTCAAGTATCAAACTCATTCAAGAGTTACTCATTACTTGTAAGTCTTAAGTAGTCATAGGATGAAAAAAGATCACCCGTGGATATATGGTAGCATTGAATCATCAGAATTTGTGGATGGGGTCTTGAAATTTTGTAGTATTGTTATCGAACATCAAGCTAGGACAGGGGATATTGGATTCTATTTCCCATGTGTCAAGTGTGGCAATGTATCAAAGGTTGATGGCATTGACATCCTTAGGGAGCATATACTTTGACGTGGATTTAGGCCTCAATATCATGTTTGGGTTTGGCATGGCGAGGAGGGAGTTTACAAAGGAAACATTGTTCCTTAGAATGTCCAATAAGAAGAAGATGTTGCTCATGTGGTGGAGAATAATGAGTTTGAGACTGAAGAGGAGGATGTGAATGAGGACATAGATCGTGTTGATGAGATAATTGAAGGGGGCAAGGAGGAGTTAGGAAAATGTCCTCGTGTTTTTGAGTTGTTGAAAGAAGCTTTTGAGAAGCCTCTCTACCCTGGATGTACAAAATTCACCAAACTGACAGCCGTGTTCAACTGGAGTGATACTAGTTTCACAAGTTTATTGGAAGTGTTAGGTGAAATAATGTTTCCTGATGAAAATGAACTTCCAAAATTAACATAGTATGCCAAAAATCTCATATGCCCTTTCAACTAAGAGCACTAGAAGATACATGCTTGTCCGAATGATTGTGTATTGTATTAGAAGGAATATGAGAACTTAGAAGAGTGTCTGTGTTGTGGGTTGTCATGTTATAAGTGTAAAGGGGTTCGGGGTGCTAAAGGTCCTCTAGCTAAGGTGTTATGGTATCTTCCAATAATTCTAAGATTCAAGCGCTTGTTTCTCTAAAGAAAAATACTACAAATTTGAGGTGGCATGTAGATAGGGTGAAGAAAGGTCGTTTCCTCACACATCTAGCTGATTCTCCTGAGTGGAAGACTATTAATAGGTTGTATAAGACATTTGGGTATGAAGATTGTAATTTAAGGCTCGGATTGTGTACTAATGGAATAAACCCATTCGGGACTCTTAGTTCTCAACACAGTACATGGACGGTACTCTTAATTATCTATAATTTGCCTCCTTGATTATGCATAAACGTAAGTACATTATACTTTTGCTTCTAATCTCAGGCCCTAAATAACCTAGAAATGATATTGATGAATATCTTGCACCCCTCGTTGAGGATTTGAGAAAGATGTCGGATGAAGGGATTTTTGTGTATGATGCACATGCTAATGAAGTGTTCACATTATGAGCAATGTTTTTATGCACTGTCAATGATTTCCCGGCATATGATAACTTATCCGGGTATAAGAATAAAGGGAAGAAAGCATGGCCAATTTTTATCAATGACATGGAAGCTATGTGGATTCCTAAATGCAAACATGTCTTCATGCCCATCAGAAGTTCCTTCCTCATGATCACCCCTACTATAAGAAAAAGAAGGCGTTCAATGGAGAGGTTCAAAAGCGTATAGCTTGTCGGTTGTTAACCGGGTATGAGGTTTACGAACATGTTAAGGGGGTTGAATTGGTTTTTGGTAAGCTAGGACAAGGGGGTGAAGGGCTATGGAAAAAAGAGTCAATCTTTTGGAAGCTTCCATATTGGAGAGATCTACATGTTAGACATTGCCTCAACGTTATGCACATAGAGAAAAATATATGCGATGCAATACTCAAGACGCTCATGAACATTCCAGGTAAAAGAAAGGATGTGAAGGCCATGCGAGATTACTTAGAATGTAAGGGGCTTTGCCCAAAGTTATGGCCACAAGTTAAGGAGGTAAAGAAAGGGTAAAGAAAAGGTGACAGGTGACAAGAAACAGAAGGTTGAAAAGAAGATGTAAAAAAATTTATTTACATCCGGCTTATTACACATTGTCCAAAGAAGAGAAGCGGTTTTTTTGTGAGTCTCTGTATGGCATTAAGGTCCCATCAGGGTACTCATCTAACATGAAAGGATTTGTGTCCCTGAATAGTGAGTTGAATTTGGGAAGTATGAAATCCCACGATTTCCATGTCATGATGCAAGTGTTCTTACCAATTGCAATCCGGGGGATACTTCCAAAACATGTGAGATATACTATTACCAAACTATGTTTGTTCTTCAACACAATATGCAGTAAAGTACTTGATCCCTTGAAACTTGATGCCCTTCAAGTAGATGTGATTAAAACTTTATGCAAGTTTGAGATGAATTTCCCACCTTCATTTTTTGACATTATGATTCACCTAATTATCTATCTTGTTCGTGAAATCAAGCTTTTAGGTCCCATTTATTTGAGGTGGTGTTATCCTTTTGAAAGACATATGGGGGTTTTATAAAACAAAGTGAGGAACTCGGCACAACCCGAGGGTAATATGATTTAAGGCACTATAAGAGATGAGATTGGTAATTTTATAGCTAAGTATATGGCCAGTGTAGAGCCTATTGGACTTCTTACCTCTCGATATGAAGGGATACTTGAGGGAAAGGGAACAATTGGCTCAAAATTGATCGCACCTCCTAGAGACCAGTGCCTACAAGCACAATTGTATGTCTTACATCATATTCCAGAAGTCTATCCCTTTTTGAACGAGCATTATGAGGAATTGCGTGTCAAAAATCCTTCTAAAGAGGATAGAGCCTTAATGCAGTTGCATAATAAGACATTTATTGATAAGTTTCACAATCGAGTAGTATATGAATAGCTCGAGGATGTGTCTAAAACTGTGAAGTGGTTAGCTTTTGGTCCTCGCAAAGATGTCAACAAATATATGGGTTATGATGTCAATGGGTACACCGTTTGGACTAAAGGTCAAGATTAGAAGTCCTCTTTCTTGCATAATAGTGGTGTTTCTATTTTGGCGTCATCCATATTTTACGCGAGTGCCAAGGATCAATCACCGGTAGATGCCAAGTTAACATTTCATAGTTGGTCTTTTTAAATGCAAGTGGGTAGATAATAATCGACAATGTGTAAAAAATGATGACCCTTGTGGATTTACTCTTGTAGACTTGAGTCGTTTGTGTGATAGTGAAGAACCATTTATACTTGCCACACATGCTACACAAGTATTCTATAGTCTATTGTTATACCGGGGAAAATGAGTATCCTCGGTGTAGGTGATGTTGATGATGACAAAGAGTATGATGCTTTTGAGGACACCCCACCTTTTATTAATCCAAAAATCCAGTGTGGAAGACGATGGAGATACTAACATAGGTTACATGCGTGTAGATCACATAGAAGGAGTACAATAGAATTTTGATAAGTAATAATTGATAAGGTATGGTAAACTTAATTGGGTTTTGTTAAAATTGGCTCTGTTTTAGACTTGTTGTGTCCACTTGTTTCATACTTTATTTTTTGATTGTGTTATTTGTTTGGATATACAATTGTCTTCCTTTATGATTAATTGATGTATTGAACATAAATTTATGCTGTTACTCACACTAGGATTCTATTGTCAATTTTTGATGCAATTTCTTTGCTGTCACTCACACTGAGATCTCTTGTACGATGAATCTCTTTAGAGATGGCATACTTCTTGAGGAGGAAGATGTTAAGGATGTGCATAGCAATGATGATAAGGAATACAATGTAGATATGGAGGAAGATAAAGGAGACTTCGAAGATAGGGCTTATGATGAGGTTTCTTCTAGGTGGGATCAACATGAGTCGATGGCAGACCAAGCCCCACCAATTGATGGTATTGACACAACCATAAAAGAATATGATTTGATGGTGACACCTCAACAAACATAAGTTTCCCATCAAGTTTCCACCACTAGTAAAGAGGATTCTAAGAAGAGAAAAGGGAGAGGTCCAACAAAGAATCTAAAAGTGATAGAAGCAATGCACCTTGAGTACAATAGCTTGAGTCAACCGTGTGGAAAGTGGTGTAGACATTATGGAACAACTAGGCATTTTTATGCACAAAATTTCCATCTTGTACACATGGAGTGAGGTGCTAGAGGGTTTAAAGAAATCAATATGGGAAGATACAGTGGTAAGTAAGTACTTAATGTTAATCTACGCATTGTTGCTAGATTAATTGAATTCAATTTTTTTGAGTGCATAGTTAAATGCTAAATATCCAAATTTTCCTTTTTTGTAGAATTTATTTCATATTGAACCCGATAAAAGCAAGTAGGATATTTTTCTTTCTGCTGTTGTAGAGAGATTTAGAGATTTCAAGTCCAAGTTAGTGAGTGGATGGATTTCTAAGAAAAGAGATAGATCTTAGTCAAGTAAGAAGATGAAGACAGGAATAGAAAATAAAGAGGGAGATCCGAGTAGTAAGGAAGTACCACAATCAATGTCTTATGAAATATGGGGTCACATCACTAAGGATGAATGGGAAGCATCTATTGCAAAAAAAAAAAAAAACAACTACGAAAGAAGTTGCAAGTCTAAGCAGTAGCATTTAAAATGGTATTTACTCACTTACAAATTCTTTAAATTACCATTTAACTTTAATTCTTTTGATTGCTATTGATTCATCAAGAAAAGCGTAGTAAAGCTTCACAATGTTCAAGCCAAAAGAAGTTTTACCATCACATGGGTCGTAAAACTTTTGATGTGTCCCAGAAAGAGTAGGTACATACTTGGTTTTACCCTATTTCAAGCTCATTCTCATGGGCAGAAACTAGTTCTATAGTTACGAATAAGGGAGATCGGGTTTTTGATAGGTATTGTTTGCTTCATGATCGAGATTCAAGCGATAGAAGAACCATTTTCAAGCCAGGAATAAAGAAGATAGCTAATGCAGTGGTGAGTTTGTAACATTGTGTCCTATATTAAAGACACTTTATTAGAATGTCAACTAAGCAATTCCATATTGAAGGCTTTAGAGCACTCAAGAGAGCGGGTGGGGGGGGGGGGGGGGGGGGGGGGGAGGGGGGTGAATTAAGTGTTAAGTAGCCTTGGCCTATTTTTCTTTCTTTTCGATCTATGAGAGGAACCAGTTGGGCTGGTCCCTATAAGCAGCGGAATGTACAAAAGGCAATAAAGAAAACACAAGATTTAACGAGGTTCAACCAACTATGGCCTACATCCTCCTACCCTATGCTCTTCTATTAATCTACTCCGAAAAATAAAGAAAGCAGACACTCTACTTTTTCCCTACTACGGGAACCAGTATACCCCACACTCTACTCTGAATGTGCGCTCGACTTACACTAGTAAGCCCCTTGTGTTTGAACTCATAAACACTAACCCAGCCTTTCAACCCCTCTGTTGAAGGCTTTGACAAAATCAAATGTTCTCTATTAATCTCACTTCTAAAAGCTAATTAAGAGAAAATGTTTAAGCTCTAAGAGTGCTCTTGTATATGACTCGATGAATAGGCTTTTATGCTTAAGTGTATATAGCTCTCAAAATTTACTCCTCTTTAATTTCAGAGAGACTTGCGTGAATATGAGAGACTAGATGAGTTTATATATTTGGATAAAAAAAACCCTAGTTTCCTTAAATCACGCAATCTTGATGAACAAGCAACAACATGATTTTAGGAAAGTATTTATCTTATTTGATTTACTCATAAAGATAGAATCAAATAAGATAGATATCCTAGTTTTTAGGTAACCATAATATTCTCATCTAATCTCCAGCTGCTTAGGATATTCTTAAAATAATTCTTTGAAAAAGTATTTTTACAAAATCTTTTATTTTTCTCAAAACATGCAGCTCGGATATTCCGTACAGTGAACCTGGTTCCTCAACCTGGTTCCCTGAATTGAGTATGTTATGAATTTTGTTCCAACTTTGTACCAGAATTCATAATATGACTCAATACACTTATAAGCACTTATTTTACCCAAACATGCAAGTCATACTACGGAGCACATTACATGATTTTAGCATTAAAGTACAAATCTTCTTTTCTTCATGTAATTTCAAGACTTGAATCTTCCTTGAATACTTCCATTATGAGCAATGTATCTTTCTTCGAATGTCTTCGAAAGGCCTCCATGCTCCAAGTCTTGGAATCAACTTAACTAATGCACATAAAACATAGTAAATGTACAATAAAGAGTATGTGACTGCTTTTCAACATAGCAGTCCAGGAAACAGTTCCTATTGGTTTCCCACCAGTACATGGAACAATTTACATCCAACCATTTCCTACATATAGACAAGTTAGTTAAATGAATAACATAAATAAGTAATAACTTGTCTAGGAAAACAGTGTTCAATTCCAGCTGGTTTCCAGCCAACTATTTGCAATGCTTGTTGTAACCTATTTCCTGTAATCGTTTATCATCACTCAAAACCTAAGGGACTCAACACATATTGTAACCTGTTTCCTACAATGCTTATTGTAACCTGTTTCTTTGAGTAGATGGGATAGAAGGCCAAGGAGGTTACATGCAAGTTCACTCCTAACGGCAATGTTGATGCCTTACACATGGTGCTAGGATAAGACCATAATAGACGCATGAAAGGCAAAGGAGGCTTGCGTATAGGGGTGAAAAAGGCCTTTGGAACATAGTGTCTTGCATCACAATCAAATACAAATATAATGACACCACAAGATTTGGAGGCCATCACTTCTAAGATAGAAGAGCAAGTTATGGGGAAGATGAATAAGAAATTCGCTACCATCTTGGAGCGAATGGGATTACCCATTGTTGACTTCTTGGATGTTAATCATGGGGACAAATTAAGCCAACAAGACCCAAAAACTCAAGTCGAGAGAGTTAAATACCGACAAAGACCCCCTATAAATTAATTAGATGACGCCTCCTTATGATGTTAATTATGTCCATCATTGTTTTTAGGAAAACACCCCTTGTTGTCTTTTACTACCCCAATTACGTGTGGCCAATGGTGATGAGTTAATGAAGGTTACATATGGACGAACGCAACCATCAATAATTGGCCAAAAGATGCCTTTGTTGCCTATTTTTGGTGGTCAATTAAGTGTGTCCATAGAGACTATTATTAATGGATTTAAATATTTCTCACTCCCGGTTCCAAGGCCAGAATGAAACCTCAATAAAATATCGAATGTGCAAGGTAGTTTCGTGACATGGTCATGTGCTTGGGTTTGGTTTTCAGAGGAGGTAATAATTATGTGATTTTTTTTCATTTTTCCTCAATAATAATTATGTCATGTTATCAAGTACTTCCTACCTATGACCCTAAATTCTTTATGAAGTCCCCATAATTCATTCTTCCTCACAAAAAATTACATCGTTTGGACTACCGGGCTAAGAGATAAGCCTCTCTGAAATTTTTGAAACCTCGGAATGCACCCGTAATCTGTGAAGAATGAATTGAATGTTTGTTTTAAGTGTAAAATATTGTAGATCACGCTTTTTCGTGCCAGAACGAGATATTAATTATGTTCTTGATTAAATATGTTGTAATAGTTAACAATCAGAGTTACAAATATAACAATTTTGAGAGATATTAATTATTAATAATATATTTTATATGTAATTAGCATGTAAAATTACCTATTAAAATATTTTATTAATTTGAAAACCATCAATTGTTATGGTTTACTAATATAACCACAACATTTAATTTATATATGTTGCGGTTATACTAGAAAACCGCAGCACATATTTTTAAAAAAAAAAAAATAAATAATTTTTCATCATTATATGCTACGGTTTTTTGGAAAAACCACAGCATATAATGGGTTTGTTGATTTTTGTAATGTAACATTTATTGTTGTAAATAAATATAATGCTACATTTTATATTTATTGTACATTTTAAACTTTGTAATGAGAATTATATATATATATATATATATATATATATATATATATATATATATATAATGCTACATTATATTCTATATTCAATAATGCTAGATTCTATATTTATTTTAAAATAAAAGTATTCTAGGTTGCATATAATCCAACGGCACAAGAGATCTAATACAACGACATCAATAATGCCGTTGGATTAGGTATAACCTAATACCTAATACAACGGAATCCATTGTATTAGGGTGTATCTAATCCAACGACAGTCGTTGTATTAGGTTTTATCTAATCTAATGGCACCCATTGTATTAGGTTGTATCTAATCAAACGGCAAAAGGACCTAATAACCTAATCCAACGACATTATTGATGTCGTTGTATTGGGTCCCTTTTGCCATTGGATGAGGCCTAATACAACACCAACAGATATAACGGTATAAAGACGTTAGATTAGGTCTAATACAATGGTTTTTGACACCTAATACAATGGAATTCGCTATTGGATTAGAATGAAAATGTAGTAGTGATGCTTGTTCCTTGCAGTCTTATCATCATTTATATTTATTTCTATTCTACCCTATTGTTCTTATTTAGAGAATTATAAAATTTGAAAAATCAAACAATGCGATTAACTTATTGTTTTGAGAAAAAAAATGGAATACAATATAAAGTGATCCAAATGAACTAATTCAAATTAAAAGTTTTCAGAAAATTTGGCAAAGTTTTCTTTGTATTTTGCACTATTTCTATATTAACAAATTGATCTTGTACCTTTTTCAATCACAAATAATCACAACCAACTGTTCAATGTCATATTGCATTAATCAAAAGATAAACAATCCCATTTTTCTTTTTTCATTTAATCATATAAATATATAATAGAATCCAAATCAAATCCAACTAATACCGATATATTTTATTTATCCAACAAACACAGACTATAATCATTAATCACCCTAGTATTTGTTTCTATTTTGATGTTTGCTACAACACTTTTTTATTCTCATAGCTCTTGTCAAGATCTAAATAACCCTATCTACAAAAATTATTACAAAGATCAGATGAATACATAACTACTATTTGATAAAATACTAGTTTTCAATATGCTTACACCAATGGGTGTTTGTAGAATTAATTTATCTTAGAAGATCAAAATTGTGTTACTATCAAAATTGTTTGATCTCTTTGGTCAAATAAATGTTTAGTCTTATGGTATTTTACAATTATATATTTTAATTACAGACATTTTTAAATCTTATTTTAAAAAGTATTTATGAGAAATATGGGTTATAGTACAATTTTACTCTTTAACTTTTCTCTTTTCAATGCATATAACTCAATAAAGATACTTCTATACTTTATTTGTGTTGTGTTGTGTTGTCAAAATGTATAATATCGATCTAAGTGTTTGTTCATAATATAACTTCGTCAAAGAATATAAAAGAGAAGTACATATTAAATTTTTTTGTCGTAAAATACTGTATACACACGAACTACGATACCTTATTATATCCCAAAAAGTTTATCTTTTAAGAGGTTATAATTGCCTTATTTTATTTTAAAAAAAAAATTGGTGATTTGGTATTGTTGGCTAACTTCCTTTAAGCTGGCAAAGGAGGAAGTGTGTTGTCCACTTAAGTAATATTTTTATCATTATTAAGATAAATGGTTGAACTAAGGGTATCTTTTTTATTTAATTCCTTGTTTTATGACTTTTATCTCGTTCATTTTGATAAAAAATAGCATTTGAAGGCTGGCTGTAAAAGTATGGCAAAGACCATAACTCTTATCCCTTGTAAAATTTGTTAAGATTATTTACACAATTACACCTTCGTCTAAGCATTCTTACCCCAATGTTCCACTTTCCGAATCGATCCATTTTCAGATTAAGTACAAAAGTTTGTTTAAGAAAGGATAGATTTTGTGGCTAGAGCTTTGATTATGGTTCTTTATAGAGTTGTAGCTGTAAATTTTTTACCCATCGTTGTTAGGTTTCATTTTAAAGAAAGGTAATGTAAGTCAGGGACGTCAGTTTTTTCATAGGTATTAAATTAACCCCCCCCCCCCCCCCCAAAACAAAAAACTAAAGAAAAAAAATCATGGTACATTATGTTGTCATTTAATGACTTATTATCACCTCGTTATATCATTTCTGCAGTAAGAATGTTTCAACTAAAGATAGTTACCATCATGCCTTAAACGAGGAGTTATTAAGCAACGTCACAAGTGGAAATTCATAATGCATACCATTGAGCTGGCCGCAATACTTTGAGTGTAAGCCAATATGTTCTCAAACCAATTAGTTGGCTGTATTAAGTATTTCAAGGAAGAAGAAATGCATGACAGACCTAAAATTTTCTGAATGTAACAAGTACCTGAAATTTTCAGAGACTTCCTAATATGCCTTTTGCTCGTCTTTCATCTACAAGTACCATATTAAAATAAGGCAAGAAAGGTTAATTTGACAACATAGAACTGGAATG
Organism: Dysphania ambrosioides; assembly: GCA_026401315.1. NCBI lineage: Eukaryota > Viridiplantae > Streptophyta > Magnoliopsida > Caryophyllales > Amaranthaceae > Dysphania > Dysphania ambrosioides. The sequence continues at coordinate 16,044,370 of CM048660.1, read as the reverse complement.
ACATACATTATCCCAAAAACATAGTTTTATGGTGTAAACAAGACATGCATTATGTTCGTCATTTGCTCTCGACATTTAGAAAAAGACCAATCTCTTGCACCATAGCTCTTGAGTACCCTTGCCCCATAGATTACTAGTAAGCCAGATGTTTTGCAACCCACATTCCACTTTTAGTCATTTCATGTAATTAAATAACACCTTATGTAGAGATGCACTCCAATATCACTGACTTCGAAAAAAGAAACATTAAAATGCCTAAGAAAGGAAGACATATATCTTAGATATGCGTACTCCCAAGTTTCTTTTTCATGTATCTTAGATTATCATGTAAAATAGTATTAACCAATTCAAAAAAACTGCTCCATTTTCTGTTAGCAATATAAAAAGAGGATTCTTAATAATAAGAATCACATATGCAAATGCAAATAGTCGTGAAACCAAATATCATATCGATAAGTCAATACTAATGATATAGATAATAGGATATGAAATACTGAAATTCTAGGTTCAATAGATTATCGCACCTATATTATAGCTTGATGAAGTAAACCTAGAGCTGTCAGAATCATACCCGAGCCGATAAGTTACCCGAAACCGATCCGGACCCGACCTGATTATGACCCGAAAAGTGAGACCCGAAAACCGACCCAACCCAACCTTAAGTTAGCCCAAAATAGATTTGACTCGATATTTAAAGACCTGAAACCGATTCGTGTCCGACACGTTAGGGACCCGAACCAAAAGGAACCGAAACCGATAGAAACCCACATAACCGATATAACCCGATTTATAACAATTTGTTACCCGAATTCACTGGATGTGTTAATATTCTGAATATACATGAATATGACTTAATCTTGACAGACCTATTTTTTACCTAATATCTGATAACTTTGAAACCAAACTTGTCATTGTCGATTCAAACTAAACATATTACAAGTTCTTATGAATATATATACTTAACATCATATGTTATAAACTAATTTGATAGGATAATACATATTTAATAATCATTACCTCATAAATATTTTTTTTTAAATGACTTATCGACATCATCATTGTCGAATTTATGAATTAATCATCATCATTGTCCAATTTTATCAAAACCGACCTTGACCCGAAATAACCAGTTCAAGAATCGATCTGATTTTACAGGAAGCGACTTGGACCCGAACCCGAAATAACCCCGCTATCCGATTTTATCAAAACCGACCTTGACCCGAAATAACCCGTTTAGGAATCAATCTGATTTTACCATAATCGACCTTGACCCGAACCCGAAATAACCTTGCTATAACCCATTCAAGAATCCACTCGATTGTAACAAAATCGACCTTGACTCGAATTCGAAATAACTCGTTCAGGAACCGACCAGATTCTACTTTACACCAAATACAACCTGAATCAACCTTGACCCGAACCGACATTAACTCGAATCGAATACAACCCGACCCAAATCCAAACCGACCCGATAGGCAAAAGTGACCCGATAAGAATCGACATGTGATGGATTAACCCAAAACCGACCCGTTGACCTGAGTTTAAACCTACACTAGCGAAACCCACTGTAACCTAACTTTCACATTACGTACACAGTACTACACTACTGCTAGAATTCTAGTATTGTATATAGCATTCCTTCCATCACATTGATATTGTCAAAACATCCAATTTGTCATCGCTATTAAATTAACTTAAAATTTACAGCATTATTAAAAGTTTTTAATTAGAGGAATATTTTTATCCATATTTTTAACTGGGAACAAGAGCCTTCATTGCAATCTATGGTATCCACAATTACAAGAGGACCCTCTAACCGAATTTTCCCTATGATAGTGAAAAAGATGTTGGCTAGAGACCATTGCAGATCTAATTTCCATGAACCAATCTTTCAAACATGGTTTTAATTGATATTAATTAAAACAATTATACTACATCATACCAGACCTGAGTTTACTACTCAAATACTTCATATATTATTGTCAGAAGCACCTTCATTTGAAGAATTCATCAAAATTTAAACCCGTAATTCGTATTTCAAAAAAAATTAGTGGAAAAAAGGATCCAAATTTGCAGAAATTATTCCAAAAGTGATTCAATCCTGACAATTAAATTTATAAAATGACGTATATTTTGTAGGGATCGGTAGAAGTCACTACGACTCTCACAAAATCACAAATTCAAGGCAACCAACCAAATATCCAAACCAATCAACCCAAATTATCACCAATGTCAATCAACCAAAGAAAATCAGATTATGGACATCAATATTGCAGTAGCAAAACACAATAATAAGTGAAATAAAAGTGCAAACAACACACACTAATTATACGTGGAAAACCCCTTCGATGTGAAGGATAAAAACCACGGGACCTCTTGAGGAGTCTACTCTTAATATTCTCTTATTGATAATTGAGGGAAAAAAGAACCCACATCAGTCTACAAAGGTTCATACACCCACCAACAATCACCAAGAACAATAAGAGATAAACTAGAGAGCAAAAGGTGTAGAAACAACCTAAAACAGCAGATCTGTCCAGAGACTACTGCAACCAAACTAGAGCTCAAACTGACGATCCAACTGTCCAAAATGAAGCCCTATATGTCACAAACCAGATACCAAAATTTGAGGACGATCCAACGGTGAAATTTCTAGGAACGAACAGATTAGTAAAGACTGTCCTGAAATGTGCGAAAATTGGAAACCCTCTCTTCTCTCTTTAGGTTTTGTTGTGTTTTTGTGTGTTTTCAATTTTGACCTTCAATCAACTTAATAACCTTCTAAATGACTTATTTTTCAAGCCATAATATAAGCCTAATTAAGACTTAACCACAAGAGATAAAAAAAACTAATAAAAATTAGCCCATTAATAAATACTACAACAAAACACATATTACCAATACTTGGGCTGGACCCATAACATATTTCTCACCTAATGAATTAGAAATCCCAATTGCGAGAGCATAAAACAACAATGACGATTGAAGAACCGATTTTAGGGGAATTGGATGATTAGAAGCACCGATTTGTTGATTATGGAGAGTGGCAACAAATTTTGGGAAAGCAAAAGAGCAGCGCGACCTAATGACTTCAAAGATATGAGATGGGGGTAGGTGATTACAGGGAATCAAGGAGAAATGGAGGGAAAGAGCATAATGCATAATTCGGTATGAAAGGGGGTTTGATACGTTATAATATAATACAGAACGGAGGTTTATATTAGAACTTGAGGTTAAAACAAATTTAATACAGAATAATGGAATGTAAGTGTTCGGGTTGTAACTCGCTTTGAACTTTTTGACGTTTGGCGCTTAACTAAAAAAATTTGATACATGATATATACTCAAAAGTAAAAACAATTTACTTTGCAAAAATTTTAAATAAAAAAGTGTCATCTTAAGTGTTACTAATACAAAAAGTGTTACATGTGTATTACTATTATAAAAAGTGTTACATATTAGTTTAACCAATTTAAAAAGTGTTATATGTTAGTGTTACTTATTTTAAAAGTGTTATATGTTAGTGTTACCAATTTAAAAAGTCTTACATGTTAGTGTTAGCAAACTAAAAAGTATTACATGATGATGTTACTTAAAGGTACGGTGTTACAATAGTGTTACCTAATATTTTCAGAAAGTTAGATATGTCAAAGTATTACAAATAAGTACTACCTAAAGCTATTTATGTAGTAGTAGAAGAGAATCGACTCCCGACAAGAACCCTATGCAAATGCTATGAGGCCTGGTAATCCAGACATTAAAGAACACGGGTTTAACACTAATGTCATTGGAATTCATAGTGCTTAACAGGAATTGGGGGTAACCACAAGGGGCCTAGGAAGACTAATAAGCTAGATGACTAAAAGGACAAGAACTTGTGGTGTGAGTTTCACCACAATATGATCATCGTATAGAGGATTGTATAGCAATGGGAAAAGGTATCTTTCCTATTTTAAAAAGGGACAACTAAAATATCTCTTGGGACAATGGGATTGACAAAAATAGTGGTGCCACCACCCAAGCTAACTCATACGAAGATGGTAAATGTGATAACATGAGGATATAAATTCAATGGATTAACCTAATCCACATCTTAGAAAGGGTCCTAAAACAAATGAGAACAATAGAGGACGCACTGGAAAAAGAAGATGAAGAAACTCTCAATAATTTTCCAATCACGTTCAATGAAGGCAACCTAGGAGAATTAGGGTTACATCATGATGTTTAGTATTCTTTGTGGTCATAGGAAAAACCGCCTACTTAAGAGAGTACTCGTGGACGTAAAGAGTTTAGCAAATGTCCTATTCTTAAGTGCTTTAGAAGAACTAGGGATGAAATAAGAAGACATCGTGAAAAGGTCAACCTTCTTGGTTGTCTTACGTGGAGAATATTGATGAGTGACATTTATGTCACTCATTAGTATCTTCCAAGAAGAGTTTCTTACTCTTTTTGTCATGAGTTCGTCCTATTTTACCCTATTTTTCACTAGTTTGTGCATTATCAAGGATTAGGAGAATTTCTTGTGTTTTTGTCTTATTTTCCTTGATTTTCCATTATCTTTTCTACTTTATGCGTGTTTCATGGCTTGATGTTGGTATCTAATAGGCTTCAGCCCGAGAATTGAAGAATGGAGATGTATAGTTGAAAAGCCAAGAAGAGAAGCCAAGAGGTCGCTCAGAATTTGAACTAAGAGGCCTTTAAAGAGAAAAAGACCTGAGTGGGCACTTACTTTCTCATAAGGGGCTGCTCAGTTCAATGGAAGTGAACATGCAGAGAGCTACGAGTGGACGTCAAGCGGTCTCCAAGAGGTTATTTATCGGCCTAAGCGGCCGCTCAATGTTGTACTCAGCGGTCGCTCAGTTAGCTGGAACCAGGAGACAGAGGCTTAGGAGTGGGCCCTTAACTTTGAAATCAGCACTCGCTTAGTTGTTTTTTGGTATTTTCATAGCTTGCTCCAACTCTTCTACGGAAATTAAGGATGGCTAAAATGGAATAAACAAAGGCATCATGTGAGACATTTATTAGTATAGTTTCTAGACCTAGAGAGATAGATTAGGGTTTCTTTATTGTTCATTCACAAAACCGTAGAATACTAGTATATTATTCATTATTTTTTCGTACTTTCATCGAATTTGCGATCATAAGTTGTCAGACATCAACTCCTTATCAATATATGAGTATTTCTTTCACTTTCTCTTGCTATATATTTAATAGTTTTAATTTATTTTTCGTTTTCGTTAATTTATGTTTGATTATTATTAGTTTATATCATAGTTTTGTTCATAGTTATTCTTTAATTTTTTTTAGTATGTCTTATTATTTTGTTATTCGATGTTTTCTATTACTAGTCATGAGTAGTTAGATTAGTTAAGGGATAGGGTGAAAACCCGATCTCGAGCATGGATGATGTTTAAAGAATGGAGTTGGTTTCTTGATGATTTATGCGTGGTTTAATGTCGGGTTTGGTTAAAGTGTAGATTAGCCATATAGGTTCCTTTCTTTGCTTTTATAGGTCAAAGACATTAAGAAACGTAGATTTAGGTAGTGACCAGATGTTAAGTGTTGTTAAATTGCATATTATTAGTTATTGATTTGAATCTGTTGTGTTTCTTGGATGCTTTAGGATACGATTAGGCAAGAAATCCCAATTGTAATTCCCTTCCTTGAAGATGGCCGAGAGGTTGGTTCTTGGTTGATATCTCTTTCCTTGCTACATATTTAGGTTTGACTTATAAGTTGATAGCAAGTTAGTGAGCCTCATATTATATCATTTTGAGTCCAATTCCCGAACCCCTAGTGCTTTTAACTTCATAGAACAAGTCTTTTAGAACCTCGCTCTAGATATTAGTTATATCTAATCTTAATCCTTTTTCTAATTGAGCTAGCTTGTAGTTAAACTACTAGAATTCGGTAGCTATCTGAAACCATTCCTTGTAAATTTGACCCTTACTTACCCCTTACTCGTAATAGGTGAACTCAAGGTTTAGTTGATAATAAGTGTCATGACGAATTATATATATCCCTATCAAATGGCGCCGTTGCCGGGGACTGGCATTTAGTATTGAGTTTTTAATAGTTTTTACGAGTCTGGTTCATATTATTTTATTTTATTTCATTTTCTTTCTATTTTTATTGATTTTTCGTTGTGATTGTCAGTGCTAACCTTCTACTTAGCTTTGATTTTATATGCCATCAAGCAGGAGAAACAGAACACAACCATTAGCTCAACTGAATCCTGAAATCGAGCGTATAATTATAGCTATAAAATGATGGTTGAGTGATGGAAGTAGCTCACTTTGAATAAAGAGCGAAGAAGCTGATTACAATTCATCTAGCTCTATTTATATAGAACCAGAGTTCATCCAAGACTTATTTCAAAACCAAGTTAGGGTAGTTTCAGTGGATATGGGAACTATGGGCCAAATAAGAATTAGAATAGGTTTCAAAACCTGAATTAAGGCCAACTTTAAAGTCCTAACCAACATAACCCACCTGGTTTCAATGCAAGACCTAGACCTAATGTCCCCTCAACCCAACCACCTCTTCAAAAGTCTAACCTTGAGTCTTTGATGGAGAGTTTTGTAGCTACCCAAACCAAAAAGAATTGCGATATTGAGGAAAGCCTGAGGCAAATACAAACCCAAAACAAAATGCTTGAAAATCAAATTTCCTAGCTTTCAAATTCCCTTAAGGATAGCTTGAGATCCTGAATCCCTAGCTAAGGCATAGACCCCACTAAGCATGTAAACATTTTAACTAGGAACCTATGCCTAGGGTGAGAGAGAAAACACATGAGAGGGAAGAGAGTAGAACTAATAAGGATCCTGAGTAAGAGTGTAGTGAGCCTACATCACCTCCCCGACCTTACATTCCACCCATTCCCTATCCTTAGAGACTAGTACAGGGTAAGCTTAAGGAGAGATACAAGAAGTTTCTAAAAATGGTTAAAGATGTTCAACTCCATATTCCATTTGTAGATGCCATAGAATAAATACCTTTATTTTCTTAGTTCCTAAAACATTTATCCACTAGGAGGAGAAAAACCAAGGGGGGTAGGCAACTTATCTAACTAGTGCAGTGCAGTCATCTCGAACCAACTTCCAGCTAAATTAGGCGACCTAGGTATTTTTTCTATCCTGGTTGAGGTTGGTAACCTATCCTTTAATAATGCATTATGTTATTTGGGAGCTAGCATTAGTCTCATGCGTCTTTCTGTTTATAAGAGGTGTAATGTAGAACTCATATCCAAGACCTAGATAACATTACAGCTTGCTAATAGGATTACCAAACACCACATGGGTGTGCTTATGGATGTGCCTATTTTAGTTGGGAAATTGATTTTTTCATGTGACTTTATTATTATGGATATCCATGAAGACATCTAAACCCCTATTATTACTACTGCAGGTGCATTGATTGATGTAAAGAAACACAAGCTATATTTTGAGATAGGAAAGGATCAGGTGAAGTTTGAGCTCCAAAAGGCAATGACAATCTCGTTAGCCCAAGCTGAGTGTTTCAATGGCATCGTGGAGAAGAAGGCTTTGAAGTCTTCATAGGAAGCTGAAGTTAATGCCTTACATATGAGCTTAGAATGAGGACAGGAAAATAAAGTTGAAATCTCTGAAGAAGAGCTCATAATCTATAGAGATCCTTTTGGTGATCCTATCTCTTAAGGGGAAGCCATGAGAGCTAAAGAGGAAGTGTAGGCGAGATATACACCTCCTGAGATAAAACAAAAACTCTTATATCCTAACGATGTTATTTTTGGTGAAAATTCTATGTTCTCGATTGTCATTAATTGCAAAGTTGATGGTGGCAAATCAACTCAACTTATTAACCTTTTTCATGAGTATTTGAGGAGCATTAGGTATGCAATTGATGATATAAAGGGGATAAGCTCCTCTTTAAGATCTCATAGGTCATATAGAGCAGAGGAAGTGGACTAAAAGTGTAAAAATGATGAATTTATAGAGAAGTGTGACATCATAGTTGGAGACCCTATAGTGGTGTGTAATAAGCACTTCAAGGACAAGAACATCATTTCTACAGTTCTTGAGCTTGATCCAACCTAAAAAATGTGACAATCACGAATAATGTCAACCTAATGACATTAAAAGAGAAATGTATGGACAGTGTACCCGGGTGTACCATGGGCATGGTACACCCAGTCCAAAACGCAAGTTGTACTGAATAAAATGCATACCAAAATGTACATGAAGTGCATTAGAAATGTACATAATACATGTCATTTATAACACGAAGCCAGATGCAAGTGTCCTCATGTGCAATCCACATAACCGTCATTGGGGACTCAACCGTTGCCTGTAAGTCTATCAATCTGCAACTGCCAACCTATTATTATGGGGAAGGGAAGTTATAATGACCCTAGTACTAGACTTTGTCCGTACACAATCATTCCCATTTTCGAAACACTAAATCTTCTCTTTGCCTCCATAACTCAAACTTCAAACAAAAAAAACAAAAAAGAACCACACCCAAAAAATTCCACCTGAACTCCATTGAAGTCATCCATTTTTCTCCAAATCAGATTTTACTTCTTCAATTACTCTGTTACAACTATGGGCTAGTCTAAGATGAAGTATGTATTTCTAAATTTTTTTTGTTTTTTTTTAAATTGGAATTTCGTCATTACCATTACCGAAGTAAACTATTATTTTGCAAAACACTTGAATTTCGAATTTTTGAATACATTTTATTGATCTTGGGTTTGTATTTCAGATTTGAGTACATTCAATTGGAAAATTATTTCTATAATTAAAGTAAAGAACCATTACTAATGTACATATACCTTTTATAAAGTGTACATATTCCAATAATGAAATGTACTTGAAGTTTCTGGATTTGTAAAGTTATTATCATTATGTACCCGGTGGACAAGATTATTAGAAAAGGAGCTTACCGGCTGATTGATCCATCTAGGGGTGAGCTATCCCTAGAAATTGGAATGATGTTCATTTGAATCAAAATCTTTCTAATGTCATGCTAAGTTTTTCTTTTACTTAACTTTTTTTATTATATCTCCTAAAAACATATACTGACTTCCATTGGGGAACCCATGCCCACCCCTTAGTCACCTTATTTATGATTATTTTACACAAATATTCAAACTACACAAACATTAGAAGGTCGCGACCAACAAATGGCTCACTTGTATTCGTAGAAAACGTCACTAATACTTAGTCTCCTAGCCAAGGACTTAACTAACTAGAAGGGGTTAAAAGACTGGTGCTACCACAAAGGCACGCTAAACATAGAACAAGCATCACACCCACACAAAGTAAACACCAAAACTAGGTGTACATAATGCTATAAAAGATAAAATCAAGCATATATTATACGACAAGTAAGACGCAATTATAATAACATATGATGTAACATATAAATAAAAATTTTAAACAAACTAAAAGAAAATGTTCTAAAGGTCCCATAGATAACAAAAATATAGAAATTGTTTCTTCATAATTATCAAGTAAAACCTTAAGTGTTTGGGGCAGGAACATCCACATTGGATGGTGTAATGGCTAGGACTTCTTCATGTTTAACTACAAAAGTTGTGTCCATGTGGTCAGTCCCTTCGCCAACTTCCTCTAAGACTAACTCCTTGAGGTCACCTCCAGCCTCCACAAACTTGTCCAACATCGCCTACTTTTCGTCCATTGATAGCTTCTCATCCACTAGCTTCTTCAATGACTTACACTTGAGCCTAATGGTTGCTTAAGCCAGTTGAAACTTTGTTAAGGACACCTCCTTTTTAAGATCATCCATAAGGCAAAGGTGGTCAGCATTCTCCTTCTTGAACGTAGCTAGCTCGACGCCCATTTTTTCCAACATGTCTTATGCCTCCCTATAGGGGCTTTTTGCGAATTATAAGGGTCAAGAACCCAACTAGGTTTTGGGTAGATAATTTAATGGGTGAAATGCCACTAGAGAACCCAATTCTTCACAACCCAACCTTTCCTTTTCGGTGAAGAAAAGATGAAGGGACTCTCCCCCATTAGTGCCCTACTATATTGTGCGTTAATAAGGATCTGTTATGCAGTTTTCTGACTTAGAAATGGGTCAAGGAGTCACCCCCAAAAATTATGGGCTATTTGGAAACCCTTGGGTTTGAATCCCAAAATGACTGATGCAAATGGTTTACGAATCATGAGAGGTTTGGGAATGAACAACTTATTTAAATTTGTGAATGTGCGCAAGAAATTGGCATTAAGATTAAGAACAGTTCAGTTTTAGTTCCTAGGCAAACATGGAAAGTCTAGTGAAGAGCACACTCTAATTTAGTTGGTTGACAAGTTAAACATTATGCATACAAGTCTAAATTAGGTGCTCACTTTGTTAATTGTCCATAAGATTAAGGATCCCTATGGCCGGTTGTCAAAGTTTATCTTATTAGGTGTGATTGTATTTTAATAGGTTTTAATTGATGCATAAGATATAAGTGGTCATGCAATTGTAATATGAAGTAAGGAATATGTATGAAATCACAACAACCAAAACATCAATAAGAGTCATGAGTCAATAGGTTAGATTAGTTAGAATGTTATATAAGTATGATGCATGATGAGTTGAAGATTTACTAATCAAATGAACACAGGGGCATAAAGAGACCTTTCTCCATGGTATAAAATGAGATGAACATGGTCTAAAAAGAGTACAAAACTCTACTAGGAAGATGCAAATGAGAGAAATAAATGTCACTCATCAAATTCCCCCAAGCTTGGCTCTTACTTGTCCTCGAGCAAGACTCTAGGACAAAGGATAGGTGACATCAAATACTAACACCTCTAACTAAGGAAAACAATAAAACTAAGAGGACAAGTGTGTTCTTATAAGGGTTTCCTAGGAGTTAACCCAAAACTAAAAGAAATGAAAAAAAGGAAAAAAAAAAAAAAAGAAGACGTAGCAAGTGAGCATTCATGAGACACCATCATGATGGATATTTAAATTTCTAAATAGTAATAGAAAACATGTTAAAGAATACATAAGAATGAATAAAGGATAACCAAGAAATAGTAGGAAACTATAACTTTCATGCACCTAAACCAAGATGCAACCACACCCTGCTTGTGTAATGGTGTGTAGCTTAACTTCATGAACAATGGAATTCTTATGATCTTAATCTTCACCTCATTTTAAGGCCTTGAGCCCCCATTTTTTATGGAATGCTAACTAGTCTCCTCCCCCAAGCTTATTAAAGAACATATCTAAGTTTTTTTTTGTTCTTAGATTCCCATAAACCCACTAAATTCTTCTAAACTCATTTCCTCTCTTCATTATTTCTTTCCCTTTTTCTCTTTTTCTCTATTTTTTCTATACAACTATTTTTGATTTTTTTTCCTTTTTGTCTTTTCATTAACAGAAAAATCTCAAAAAGATAAGTGTCTCTTAGGAGATTTTATTTGAAAAGAACTAATTGCTCCCCTTTTAAGCTTCATAACTTCTAATTTACCTTCAATACACCCATGACAACATTCTTGCCATAAAAATCCCATCAAAAATAAGGCGGTGAAGTTACATATTTGTTCAATGGATATCAATTGGCTAATTTTTAGAGAAATGTAAGCTTATGAAGGTAACAATGTTCAAGAAAAGATAGAATGTACAAGAAATGGGGAAATGCTAATTGCTAGGGAGAAAGGAAATGGGTTCAAGAGTGCCTTTGTCTTTTCCTAAAAAGTTTGGTCACGGTCTTGGGTAGGTACAAGTTAAGTTCTTGATAAAAGCATGAAAATTTCAGGATCCTTGCCACTCAATGCAAATCATGTTGAAGGCTTAAGAATATTTCCTTACCATGGGGTTTACAAATCCTAATCCTAAGGATTTTACTTAGCTAAGGAAAAGTTGGAAAGCTTAGCTAAGGGTCATAATTACAATAGTTTCATCTACCTAAACAAAAGTCCATCCTAAACTCATTTAAATGTAATTTTAAGTCTAAACCATATAATCTCTAAAGGTTTAGTAAGGAAAACATTCAATAAGATGAGTGTTTTATTTATGCCCAAATCAATGCATGAAAGACAAATTAAAAGAAAACTACTTGCCTTGTAAAATTCAAAATCTTTTTGGATTTTTTGATTTTATAAAAGGAAGACATAGATAAAGAAAAAATAGAAAGAATCATGCACAGGAGTATGATATGGGAAAGGCTATTTAAGCAATTCAACACAAACAACTAACCATGGTTTTCAACGAACCAATCCTCAAAAAGAGGATAAATGCCTTTAAAAATAAAGTGTCATACATCCTTAAACAATCAACTTCCCTAGACTAAAAAGAAAGAAAAAACACATCAAGGAAAGGAATGAAAAGGGGAGTAGGGAAAAATAATCAACTAACACTAATGAACAACCAATGATTAGTAAAATAAGTGAACATAAGAATAATAATTCTTACTCAGGCTAATAAATCACAAAAGCTAATAAAATAAAGTTATACATGGATTTTAAAAAGGATGAGGAGAAAGGAAGCTAAGACCCGATCCTTTTTGGGAACAAACTCCCCCAAGATTAAGTAAAGCATAGTCCTCGATGCGAAAACCAAAAGAAAAGGGGAGGGCTGATCAATCAGGGTATGACTAACTAGTACTGGGGCCCTTTCCTGTCCTACACCTCTCCTCATCATTACGGGAGGAAAAGTTATAGGTTGGTTCAACATCGCGACCTAAAGCATCACTATAGAGCAACCAGTCATAACGTGGTTGATCGAGATAGTTCCCAAAGAATGGATACTAGCTAGGCCATCCCACCCACTTGTATAACCCAAGGGCCAACCCAGTCCGTCATAAGGATAGGCGGGATCACCTCGATAATAACTCACCTGTATCTTAGGGGGAAAAGAAGGGCGAGTGACACTAGGGACGGTAGAACCTGTCTAGTAAGGCTAAGTGGGGTTGCCATCCCTACACCAAGAAGGGATAAGACTGAGCTGAGAGGGTTCATAAGGGTAGTTAACGTTGGGTGTAAAGTCCCCACGCTGGACATGGTAGTCATAAATTTGATTCTTGGGAATCATACTACCCATTTGGGCCTTAGCTTGGTCTACGTCATCATTGTAACCTTCCTAAATTTTTGTTCTAAGTTAAAAGATAGGGAGGGGATACGGAAAGAAGAGGTACCTCCCGAGGTTTGAGGTGGTGGCCCTTGATGTGCTTGGGTGCCTGGGGAATGCGGTACTGGCTCCTATTGAGCGAGAATCTTCCATAGGTCACCTTTTTCTCACTCTATATCAATAAGGGGGTTTGGAAGGTAGCAGTGTACTACCATCCTCACTTTTCACCCATAGACCTTCGGATTTGGAATGTATTGGATGAAATCCATCCTCTTCATGGATCATTGACAATGTAAATGTTGTTTGCATCGATAAAGGTAAGAAGCTTGCATTGCTCTGTAAAACCCTGAGGATGTGCTATAATAGTGACCATTCCCCCCAAGTGAATCTAACAAGTCAACCCATCTCTTTTGTGTTGAATTCACCGGGCTAAAAACTGGCACTCAAAATCAAGCATATGCCCCAGTTGTTCTATCTCATCCCTAGCAATTTTCCCCAAATATTTCTTATCAAAAACTTGTATACCCCAATATTCTAAGATTCGAAGACATTGGTAAATGATGTAGGAGGCGTAGCAGGTGTTGGATTGGTATTCCTAGTCATCAGTAATTTGACTCCCCCAACGTGTCTCACTATATTCCATAAATCTACCCATGTCTAGTGCATGTATGTTATTGGAGGGGTCCCATCTAAAGACTTGGTTCAACCTCTCTAAGTTGATAATCTGAGGTTGGTTGAACAATTGGAAGGTGCTCTAATAATCATTATAACTAAATAATGTTTTCTCTAGAGAAGCTAGGAATTCTAGGGTTAGCCTCTTATATGTGTAGTTCTAGAGTTCAGAAAATTCGGCCTAACCCAAGGAATTGAGTAACCCATAGAGGTCCTCCTCGATTCCTAATTTCTCCAAAGACCGAGGTTCATAGAATTTGATGCTTAAGATCTTTTGATTTTTAATCTTCTCATAAAATGTTTTGTGATTTGGATTGACAAATTTCAACAATAGAATGGTAGGTTGTGAGGGTTAGGAGGATTAGGAAGCACTAGGAGCCATAGAGGTCTTAGACTTCTTCCTGGAAAATATTTTTCCTCAAGTAATTGTGTGTCCAAAATTCAATAATATCATGTTTTTAAACTCATGTCTATATGCATTAGTTGCGGGTTTTCATCATGTTTTCTCCATATATCTAACCTTTTAGACCTACTTTGCTTTATATTTTGATATTGCTCTCTGTGGCCTTTTCTCTTGTGTTTTTTGTAGGAATTGGACTTGATTTACTATAGGTTTTCTTTGACCGTGGTTTGTCTTGTAAAATGGAGCGAATTTACATATAAGAGAGGCATGAAAGCTAGCTCGACGGCTTACCTACAGATGTACAACCACCTCCACAACCATCCCGTTGTAAATTCATTATGCAAAGATACAAGAGGCATTGACAGCTACCTCCACGGCTTACCCATGGACATATAAATTCCTCCATAGCTCACCTACGGTGGCCTCTGTTATACAAGGAATGAAGATGAAGGATGGAAGTAAGCTTCATGACTAGCCTGTGGCCAAAAGGCTTCTCTCCACAGCCTACCCGTGGTGGTTGCTAATTGCTACGTCTTGGGCCATAAGATTTGATTTCTTTAGAGTCCAAAACCTACTAAACCTCCTAGGTTAATTATAGATTAGGGAGGTTATTAGCAGTTAGTTTTTATTTGCATAGTTTTCAGAGTTTTATGTTCATGTGCTATCTAAGGCTCCTCCAACCTTGTTCCATTGAAGATTTATCAAAGTTTTCCTTAATTTAAGTATTTCTTCTTCTCTTTATTTCTTATTATTGTTATTATGTTCTCTTTAACTAATCATTGTGTTTATCTAATCAACATGTTTGAGTAGTTTTATAACCCTAGAGTTGGGTTGAACCCTAATACGAATGAATGCATAATTTGATCCTTAATCTCCTCTTTAATCAATTTATAATTTCTCTTTATTAGGGTTGATGTTATTATAAATAATTAACTAAAGATATTATTATTGAATATGATTAGGTTTACAGCGAGAGTTGACTCCTAGTTTATTTTAGAACCCTAATAAAAAGTAAGAATAATTATGCATGACAATAACTAGTTGTTCTTTCTAGGACTTATGGGATATGGTTCTTAATGTCTTTAATATGTTTGATTCTGTAAGAAGAGATATGATTACATATTAGGAAAGCTATTAGTTGATCAAGAGACACTCTTAGTATTTGTTTTATGGAGCATCCGTCTTGGGGAATATTTATTAACTCGAAAGTGGGAAAAAGTGGTTATTTTGCTGCATGAATTATATTAGTGGGGATTCCTAATTCTAGGTATTTTTAGTCGTAATTATTTCTACGCTATTTTTGTTACTTAATATTCCGTACTTAGAAATTAATAGTTTAGATTTTTCATCATTGAATTGGTTACTTGTTTAGTTATTACTCGAGTCTATTTAAGTAGTTGAACTTTAGTCTCTTGGGATTTGATCCTTACTTGCCATTCTACATAGTAGTCGTCTTGTTAGGTTTATTTTTGTTAGGTGCATGACATGACTATCAAATTTTGGCACCATTGCTAGGGACTAACAATATTTATCTAGTTATTTATGATTCGTTTTTACTAAGCATTTGATTTATTGCTTCCACTATTGCTCCTTTATCTCCCGCTTACAAGCAAACTAGACGTTCAAGTTCAAAAGATTTAATACCTTTTGATATTGAGATCAAAGATACTACAAGAATACAAAGAGGTAGAAGAATGAGAAATTGAAATATAAGAAATATGGGTGAAACAAACAAATCTCTCTTGGAGTACAATATTCCTGATACAACAATCGGAATCCTTTCTAGTATTGTCAGGCCACCTGTCACTGCTCAAAAACTTTTAATTAAAGCCTCAATTCAATCAATTCATCTCAAATGACTCGTTTGCGAGTTCACCAAAGGACTGCCCCATAAATCACATTGATAGTTTCTTGGAAAAATGTGATATAATGAAAATTCATGGAGTCACCGATGATGTAATTAGACTTTGTTGTTTTCCCTTTTCACTCAGGGATATAGCAAGGGAGTGCCTAAGTGATGGTGTAGGCTCTTTTGATACATAGGATAAGCTTGCAAAGGCTTTTATAATTAGATTCTTAGGGCTTGAGAAAACCGCAAAACTGAGAAATACGATATCTACTTTCAAGCAATTAGATGATGAGTCCATATATCAATCTTGGACAAGGGTCAAACGATTGCAGAGACAATGTCCTCATTATGGTATTTCAGAATAGATATTAATTCAGAACTTCTATAATGGTTTGACATATGAGTTTCAAATATACATTGATGTTACATCTGGGAGTTTTTATGAAGACTAAGAACCCAAGCTAAGGAGCTAATTGAAAAATGGCAGCTAATGATAATTGTCATCTAGGAGGTCTAAACATTATGAAGACCAAAGGAAAATTTGATGTTGATGATTTTACCCTTTTAGAAAGTTCCATGCAAGCATTAACAAGCAAGTTTGATAAACTCCAAGGTGGGTCTTCTTCCACTTTATTTGAAACATGTCAGTTATGTGGTATTCAAGGCCATATTGCTTCACAATGTCAACCCTCTAAAGACATGTTAATTGATCAAGTAAATGCCTTCTACACTATGGCACATAAAAGTCTAAATGGTCCTTATTCCAACACATATAATGAAGGGCAGAGGAATTATCCTAACTTCTCTTATGGAAACACCCAAGCTCAATAGAATCCAAATCCTCCACAACCTCAGAACCATAATTATACTACACCATCAGGTTTTCAACCAAGGTCCCCCCCCCCCTCCCCCCCCCCCCCCCCCCCCCCCAAAAAAAAAAAAAAATCAACATTTAGTGCAATAACCACCCCCTTAAAAGTCTAGTTTTGAGCTCACAATGGAGAATTTAATTCCTACTACCAATAATTCCATTCAACACCTACAAGCTCAAAATAAGCTCATGGAAAATTAGATAAGTCAACTTACTCATCAAATTAGTCAATATTTAAAGACTCTAGGTACCTTTTTGGGCCACACAGAGCAACCATCAAAGGGGCATGTCAATGCCATTACTTCGAGGAACAGGAGACAATTAAAGTATCCTGTACTTCAGATAAGGTTGTTAAAGAGGTCATTACTAAGGATGGGTTAACTTAGGATAAAACAAAAACTAAGGATGGGTTAGCTAATAGTGGTGTAATTGACGAAGAACCAAAAGCATTGAATCCACCTCCACTTGCCCCATATGTTCTGTAAGTTCCTTTCCCACAAAGGTAAGCTCAAACCAAATTAGAGAAGAAGTATGGAAAATTTCTTGAAATTTTGAAGAAGTTTCAAATCAATATCCCATTCTTAGATGCCATATCCGAGATGCCTTCTTATGTAAAATTCTTAAAGGATATGCTCTTTAACAAGAAGAAGATATAAGAGAATGCTACCATTGCTTTATCCGCAAAGTGTAGTGCTATTTTGCAAAATACACTCCCTAAGAAACTTGGTGATCCGGGTAGTTATTCAATTCCTGTCAAGCTTTGAGATATAGAGATTAAAAAGGCATTATGTGATCTTGGTGCAAGTGTGAGTCTCATGCCTCTATCTATTTGCAAAAAGCTTTAAATAGGTGAACTAAAGCCCACACGGATCTCTCTGTAACTTGCCGATAGTTCGGTTAAATTTCCTCTAGGTGTGCTTGAAGATGTTCCTCTACGAGTGGGAAAATTCTTTATCCCCTATGATTTTGTTGTGATGGAAATGGAAGAAGATGTATATGTCCCTATTATTCTTGGTAGGTTTTCTTGGCTACAATAGGTGTAATAATAGACATGAAAAGCAGAAAAATCACTTTTTAGGTTGGTGATGAGAAGCTAGAATATTCACTAGATAATTCTATGGGAGCCCCATCTATACACTAGTGGAAAAAATCACATATACTACATACAATATGCTCCGGTTCCTTTAAATAACGAAGCATAAAGTTTTTGGAATTACATTAAAGAGGATAATATGCTCCGGGCTTTTGTGAACAGAAGCATATAAATATTATATACTCCGGGCTCAAGTAAACCGGAGCATAAAAGATGAATATACTCCGGGCTGAAGTAAATTGCAGCATAAAAGAAAGCTACTGAAATTCATCTATCGCGCGCAATACTCAAATTTACTACGTACCTTTCGCATTTCCTCAGCTCTCACCCAAAAGCTCAAACCCTACTCCATTCAGCCTCCATCTGCGCATTTCAACACTCAAGTTCCAATTTTTTCAACACTCCAATTTTAATTGTTGAATTTCAATGCTGAATTTTTTCACTCAAGTTCGAAAATAAGGTTAGTGTAATGAAATTTTTTATGATTTTGTTGTGTTGTATCTAGTGATTTGTGTTTCAATTGATGTTGTTGTTGTTTGCTGTATTAGCATCTTGTTAATGTTGTTGTCTTTTAATTTTGTTTGTGGTATCGGCATCTCGTTGTTTGCTATATTGGCGTCTCGTTGTTTGTTGTATTGGCGTCTTGTTGTTTGCTTATTGTTGATGTGGCCGGAGATTATTAAGTTGAGAATGTCAAAAAGCATATATAGAAGTTCAAAACTTATGAACTCAAAATTGGGCAGGAATAATAAAGTTTGTTATATGTTGGGAAGACATACTCATCATGAAAAGGTTACTATATGAACAAATTGGCAGAAAACATAGAAAGAATGAACAAAATTCATAATTAAAAAAAAAAAAAAAAAAAAGAAAAAATCAACCTTGTGGAATATGATACATTTTAGATGGCTTAAGATTCTTAGTAACATTGAAATATTCCAAAGTCTTGATCCACTTCTCTTAATTTTTCAAGAGATGAACAACAATAGTATCGGGCCATAGTTCATGGGTACACCGTGTGTGGCTCTAGATAGTTGTACATTGACCACTTAGCATTGTATCGATTCTTTCCACGATGCCTATTTCGTGTAAATATAATGCTCACATGAATGAACTCAACTTAATATGGGCAGAGCTTCTAGCTTTATGGCACAAAGGGGCTTGGCCTCTCCTGAAAATTTTTGGCCTTTGAATAATATTTTAAATGTATGGTTAATATTTAAAAAAAACGATGTTTTGTGAGATCATACAGTACTGTATGGTACAATGAAACTAGATACAATTGTTGTTTTTGAATTATAAGGAGGGTAATTCTTACTCATTACTTGTAATTCTTTGAATAGTAAGAGGATGGAAAAAGATCGTTCGTGGATGTATGGTAGCATTGAATCGTTAGAATTTATGAATGGGGTCTTGTAATTTTATAGTATTACTATTGAACATCAAGCTAGGACAGGGGAAATTGGATTCTATTGCCCATGTGTTAAGTGTGGCAATGTATCAAAGGTCATTAGCGTTGACATCCTTAGGGAGCATATACTTCGGCGTGGATTTAGGCTTCAGTATCATGTTTGGGTTTGGCATGGTGAGGAGGGAGTTTACAAAGGAAACGTTGTTCCACAGAATGTCTATAAAGACGATGTTGCTTATGCGGTGGAGAATAATGAGTATGAAAATGACGAGGAAGATGTGAATGAGGACATAGATCATGTTGATGAGACGATGGAAGGGGTCGACGATGAGTTAGGCAAACGTCCTCGTGTTTTTGACATGTTGAAAGAGGCTTCTGAAACTCCACTCTACCCTGGATGTACAAAATTCACCAAACTGACAGCCGTGTTGACACTTTTCAACGTTAAATCAAAGTTCAATTGGAGTGATACTAGTTTCACGAGTTTATTAGAAGTGTTAGGTGATATGTTTCCAGATGGAAATGAACTTCCAAAATCGACATATTATGCCAAAAAGCTCATGTGTCCTTTTGGCTTAGAGTATCAGAAGATACATGCTAGTCCGAATGATTGTGTATTATATCGAAAGGAACATGAAAAAAAGAAGAGTGTCCACGGTGTGGGTTGTCGTGTTATAAGCATAAAGGGGCTCAAGGTTCTAAAGTCCCCGGCTAAGGTGTTATGGTATCTTCCAATAATTCCAAGATTTAAGTGCTTTTTTTCAATTAAGAAAGATGCTACAAATTTAAGGTGGCATGCCGACAGAGTGAAGAAAGGTCGTTCCCTCACACATCCAGTTGTTTCTCTCGAGTAGAAGACTATCAATAGGTTGCATAAGGCATTTGGGGATGAAGATCGTAATTTGAGGCTCGGACTGTGTACTGATGGAATGAACCCATTCGACACTCTTAGTTCTCAGCATAGTACATGGCCTGTGCTCTTAGTTATCTATAATTTGCCTCCTTGGTTGTGCATGAAACGTAAGTACATTATGCTTTCACTTCTAATCTCGAGTCCTAAACTACTTGAAAATGATATTGATGTATATCTTGCACCCCTCATTGAGGATTTGGGAAAGATGTGGGATGAAGGGGTTTTCGTGTATGACGCAAATGCTAATGAGGTGTTCACATTGCGTGCAATGCTTTTATGCACTGTCAATGATTTCCCGGCATACGGTAACTTATCCGGTATAAGAATAAAGGGAAGAAAGCATGCCCAATTTGTATCGATGACATGGAAGCGACATGGATTCCTAAGTGTAAACATGTCATCATGCACCATCGAAAGTTCCTCCCATGTGATCACCCTTACCATAAGAAAAAGAAGGCATTCAATGGAGAGGTTGAAGAGCCTATAGCTCGCCGACCATTAACGGTTATGAGGTTTATGAACAAGTTAAGGGTGTTGAAACAATTTTTGGTAAAACAGGGCAAGTGGGGGAAGGGTAATGGAAGAAAGAATCAATATTTTGGAAGCTTCCATATTGGAGAGATATACAGGTTAGACATTGCTTGGACGTTATGCACATAGAGAAAAATGTATGTGATGCCATACTCGGGACGCTCATGAACACTCTAGGTAAGACGAAGGATGTGAATGCCGTGCGAGATTACTTGGAATGTAAGGGGCTTCGGCCAGAGTTGTGGCCACAGGTTAAGGAGGGTAAAATAGAGCCGAAAAAGGAGGTGACAAGAACAAGGGAAAAGGAAAGGGTGAAAATATTGAAAAGAATTATTTACCTCCAGCTTGTTACACATTGTCTAGAGAAGAGAAGTTGTTTCTCTGTGAATCTTTATATGACATTAAGGTTCCATCGGGTTACTCATCTAACATGAAAAGATTTGTGTCCTTGAATGGTGAGTTGAAGTTGGGAAGCATGAAATCCCATGATTGTCATGTCATGATGCAAGTGTTCTTACCGATTGCAATCCGAGGGATTTTTCCAAAACATGTGAGATATGCTATTACTGAACTATGTTCGTTTTTCAACACAATATGCAGTAAAGTGCTTATTCCCTTAAAATTCAATGCCCTTTAAGTAGATGTGATTGAAACTTTATGCAAGTTTGAGATGTATTTCCCTCCTTCATTTTTGACATTATGGTTCACCTAATTGTCCATCTTGTTCGTGAAATCAAGCTTTTAGGTCCTGTTTTTTTAGGTGGTGTTATCCTTTTGAAAGACTCATGGGGGTTTTACAAAATAAAGTGAGGAACCCGGCACAACCAGAGGCTAGTATGATTCAAGGCACTGTAAGCGATGAGATAGGTAATTTTATAGCTGAGTATATGGCCAGTGCAGAGCCTATTGGACTTCCTACCTCTCGGCATGAAGGGAGACTTGAGGGAAAGGGAACAATTGGCTCAAAATTGATCACACCTCCAAGAGATTGGCGCCTATAAGCACACTTGTATGTCTACATCATTTTCCAAAAGTTCATCCCTTTTTGAATGAGCATTACGAGGAATTACGTGTAAAAAATCCTTCTTGAGGGGATAGGGCATTGATGTTATTACATAATAAGACTTTTATTGAGTGGTTTCATAATCGAGTAGTTTGTGAACAACTCGAGGGTGTGTCTGAAATTGTGAACTGGTTAGCTTTTGGTCCTCGTGAAGATATCAACAAATATGAGGGTTATGATGTCAATAGGTACACCTTTTGAACTGAGGGTCAAGATCAAAAGTCCTCTTTCTTGCAGAATAGCGGTGTTTCTGTTTTGGCATCATCTACATTTTACGCTAGTGCGAAGGATTAATCACCTGTAAATGCCAAGTTGTTATTCTATGGGAGAGTACAGGAAATATGGGAGCTTGACTACTCTAGTTTCACAATTGGTCTTTTTAAATGCAAGTGGGTAGATAACAATAGACGATGTGTTAAAAATGATGACCCTTGTGGATTCACTCTTGTAGACTTAAGTCGTTTACGTGATAGTGAAGAGCCACTTATACTTGTCGCACATTCTAAGCAAGTATTCTATGTTATAGACCCCGATGATAAAAAATGGTCTATTGTTATACCGGGGAAAAGGAGTATCCTCAGTATAGATGATGTTGATGATGAGGAAGAATACGATGCATTTGAGGACTCCCCACCTTTTACTTATCCAAAATCTGCTGTGGAGGGCGATGGAGATGCCGACACAGGTTACTTGCGTATAGATCACACAGAAGGAATACATTTGAATTTTGATAAGTAATGTACAAGGTATAATAAGCTTGGTGTTTGAAAAATTGACTTGGTTTTACACTTGTTGTGTTCAGCATTACTTGTTTTATAATAGTTTTTATGATTGGTTTATTTGAGACTATTGTAATTAATATAGTTTGAGACACTTTTTTTTCCTTATTTTTTTTACCATGTTTTACATTCGTATTTTGATCATTTCTTTAACAACCTAGAAAGAGGCTACATAAAAGATATGAAAAACTAACTTTAAGCTGTGCATATAAAGCAATATGATATATGTTAAGTCTATTTTTATAGTTTTTAATGGTTTAGGATTCTCTGGGGAGTAACTGATCTAATCAATTGCATGGTGCTTTGGGCTTAAAAATTTTAGAGCAACCACTTCATGGTGTAGCTTGATCATGTCTTTCTAGATTTTTATTTCATTTTACCTCCAATGAAGTCATTGCAACAGTTTGAATTCTTTAATTGTGTGACTACTCTGTAATTGTTGGACTAATCTGTAATTCTTTATCTACTCTGCAGCACCAAGATTTTTGCATATAATTCATCTTCTAGGAAGCTTGCTTTTACCAAAATCCTGAAGCTGCATCTATAGCAGTCCCCTGTCTTGAGTGTCTAAGGCCTCCAACAGATGTGAAGGGATACTATTATTTTGCTGAGCTTCCAGTGATTTTGTGGATCTCCTTTGGACTTTGTAGTGCTGTGAGGTATGCCTTTCTTTTCCCCTTTTTTATTATTGTATCTGCTGGCATCTGTATTTATGGCATATGTTTGATGCATAAAGTTTTAACCACATAATCTATTAGTCATGAAAGTTTGTAAATAATTAATGTTGTATTGCCCTGTCAGTAAAGGATCAACCATCACAGTCATGTGGTTTAGATGGATAAGTTATGCTCTGTGCTGTGTTGTGCCAATCTGTATTTGAATGTGAGTAATGGTCATGGGTACCTTATTCAGACCTCAACTTTTCCTGATAGAGTGTCTGATAGTGTGTCTGATAGTATTATTCAGTCCAAGTATTATGCATAGACCTTCAGTGTGATTTCTGAAATCTACTTCATTCTTCATTGTATTATGCACAGACCTTGTGTCATCACAGTCTAAGTATTATGCTAACTGGAATGGTTACTCAGAGCATAATGTAAAATCTGAAAATTGATCTTCAGTATTTATTTGAGAACCGAAGCATGGAAATGCAGCGTTAAAAACATTATTATGGTTCAGATTTAAAAATATCTAGCTTACTGAGGTTGAACTGAAGCATGGAAATGCAGCGTTAAAAACATGTTTATATGTTGGACAGTTGAACAAAAAAAATATGGTTGTGTCTAAGGAAAACGTGATTTCTAGACTTAAGGCTAAAGTTACCAAACTCCAAACCTGCATAAAGAATCAACACTCACCAACTAGTCCAGCTTGAAACAAAAGGGACAGAACCTTGACAGAGATCTTCAATCCACTAGGAAAAACATAAAATAGATCAATCAACATTGGACACAGAGGTAATGCTGATATAGAAAAACAACATATACCAAAAACAATAAAGGAAATTAAAATTTGTCAAACCTTCCATATTGCACTTGAGTTTCAGGAAGTCTCTGACCAAATACCATAGATCTCTCATTCTTCAAACTACAATAAAATTATTCACTTATTGCAATCATGAATGCCTAAATCATTGATGTTGTGTTATCATTGCATAAAAAACACTTGGTTCAGAGAAGCATCTGCTGGATGCCTAACAAATTCACTTGTTTTAATGTCAGTGTCAGGCCCTTCATATATCTGATTTTGAAATTTAGTTGGACCAACGCTCTCATAGTGCCCATACTTATTTTCATCTTTGATCCAGTCAGCCCTGTAGCATTGGACAAGTTCTTGCAGATGAGCCCTGTAGCTATGACAAAGATAAATGCACAACAAACTAATAACTCATTCAGCTTGCTGAAATATGCTCGTCAACATTATAGACAAAATAACCCCACGAGAGACCTTCATAATTCTTAAAGAGATGATGGTACTCACAAACTCGTCATCCATTTAGGTTAATTATCTCCAATACAGTCTTGATTACCGGGAAAACCACCTCACTAAAGAATCTATGAAATTCCCGGAAGAAAGACCAGGCAGTGCTTTATTTATGCTCTGAGTATTTATTATTCAGTCTAAGTATTATGCACAGACCTTCACTATTCTTCATTGTATTATGCATAGACTTTTATTCTTCATTCTTCATTATGCACAGACCTTCAGTATGCTAACTTACGCACAGACCTTCAGTATTCTGAAAACACAGACCATTTTATTGAACTGTGCCAATCTGTATTTGAATCTAAGTGTGTCAGTCTAAGTATGCTAACATCATGTGAACATCAGAAGCAAAAGATGCACAGACCAGTCTAAGTATTATGCTAACATCTGTGTATGATGCTCTAGAATTTAGTAGTCGAGTTTCTGAAAACTGGAAAATAGGTATCCAGCTCAAGTTGGTCCATAATCTCTTGTGTTGCCCATAGATAAGATGAATGTCCTTCAATAATATCAGTTGCATCCACGTACAGGATCAATAAACTTAACGTTAAAATATCAAGTAGCTATCTGAAAATTAAACTATGTCCGGATGGAATTTCTATAAGTGGCAAAGGGTAATGTTGCTGAATATTAGACTAGAAACTCATGTTGCTGAATATCAGAGACTAGAAACTCATGTCATGAAAGTAATAGAAACCAGCCTAAGTGGCAAAGGGTAATGTTGCTGAATATCACAACCTGAGATATCACAACAGCATACAACCTGAGATATCACAACAGCAAATTATCCACCATATTGGGTTGACTATCCTAGAGGCACTCATATGAATCTGCTCAGAATTGTTACTCTTATGTTGCTATACTGATTGAGTAAAATTAAGAAACCTGCAGAGTATTGATACCCTCGTATGAATCTAATCATAAACATCCCAATAATATTATTGCGGAAGTGGTGCACCAATTACTCTAATGTTTTGTGTTTCTGTTTTGTTTATATCTAATGTTATTGCTGAAGTGGTGCACCAATCTAATGTTTTATTTTCCGGTAAATATATTCTTATTGTTCTCATATATCTTAGCACAACCATCAAAGTTTTATTTTCCGGTAAATTATTAAGAATAAGAATGTTATTTCAATATGAGAACAATAAGAATATCAACATGAGGTATATAGTTTTCTGTCAAATTATCAAGCATCATATTATCAAGCATCCTATTAATATCCATGAGGTATGCTATTGTAGGCTAGCAGGAGCAACCTCTTCTCTTGTACCAGTGAATCTCTTCAGAGATGGCATAGCTCCTGAGGAGGAGGATATGGATAATGAGTATAATGATAATGATAATGACTACAATGTAGAGATGGAGGAGGATAAGGGAGACTCCAAAGGTAGGGCTTACGATGACATCTCTTCTAAGTTGGATCAACATGTGTTAATAGCAGGCCAAGCCCCACCAATTGAAGACTAAGGAGAGATAAATATAAATGAACGTGAGTTGATGGTAATACCTCAACAAACACAGGTTGGGTCATCCACCACTAGTAAAGACGGTTCTAAGAAGAGAAGAGGGAGAGGTCCAACAAAGACTCTCAAAGTGACAGAACCAATGCACCTTGAGTATAATAGCTTATGTCAACCACGCGGGAGGTGGCGTAGACAATATGGAACACAACTTGACATTTGTATATGCAAAATTTCCATCTTATACTCATGGAGTGAGGTACCGGAGGGTTTAAAGAAGTAAATATGGGAAGATACAGTGGGAAACAACTACTTAATGATATCCTACGCATTATTGCTAGAGTAATTGAATTCAATTTTTAGAGCAACGTTACTAGACTAATAAAACCATCCAAAATTTCCTTTTTTTGTAGAATTTATTTCATATTCAACCCGATCAAAGCAAGAAGGATATTTTTCTTTCAGTTGTTGCAGAGAGATTTAGAGATTTCAAGTCCAAGTTAGTAAGTGGATAAATTTCTAAGAAAAGAGATAGATCCCAGTCTTGTAAGAAGATCAAGACAGGATTGGACACTAACTAAGATAAAGATCAGAGTATTAAGGAAGCACCACAGTCAATGCCATATGAAATATAGGGTCATATCACTCAAGATGAATAGGAAGCATTTGTTTCCAAAAAAATAACTCTGAAAGAAGTTGTAAGTCTAAGCAGTATCTATTATTTTAAATGATATCTACTCATTAAAAACTTCATTAAATTAGCATTTAACTTAGTTTTGATTTCTATTGATTCATTAGGAAAAGCGTAGTAAAGCTTTATAATCTTCGAGCCAAAGGAAGTTTTACCATCACATGGGTCATAAAACTTATGATGAGTCATGCTATTGTATGTTTATAAGAAACTGAATATGTGTTCTTTAAAGTTTACAGACATTACCTTGTACATGGCTAACAAAACTATTAAATACCCTAAGGGTATTTTGGTAGATGTGCCAGTGAGAGTTGGGAAGTTCTTTATTTCCATGGATTTTGTTATGTTAGACATGGAGGAGAATGCTCACATCCATATTATACTTGGTAGACAATTTTTACGTATTGTAGGTACTATTAATGTTAAGAATGGTAGTCTAACTCTCATTGTAAGGGACAATAAGGTTACTCTTAACCTTAGTTCTTTGTTTGAAAAGTCTCATATTAGAAGAAGAAGAAGAAGAAGAAGGAGGAGGAGGAGGAGGAGGAGGAGGAGGAGGAGGAGGAGGAGGAGGAGGAGGAGCAGAAGAAGAAGAAGCAGGAGGAGGAGGAGAAGAAGGAGGAGGAGAAGAAGAAGGAGGAGGAGGAGGAGGAGGAGGAGGAGGAGGAGGAGGAGGAGGAGCTAGAAGGAGGAGGAGGAGGAGGAGGAGGAGGAGGAGAAGCAGTAGAACAAGTAGAAGGAGAAGAAGTAGAAGGAGAAGAAGGAAGAAGGATGAAGGAATAGTGAGTCACATATGTAAGCACTTGGGCCACATAAATAGGCACGTGGATAACCATTGTAGCATCATTATGCTAGTTTTAAAAATTAAAAACACTTAAAGATGGAAGGTTCTAGGTCTTTACAAAATTTGGGGCAATTGTTATGGATAAAATCTATATGGTGTGTTCGATGAGACGTGAAGATAATTCAACATGTAGATTGGCTCAGCTTAAGAGTGATGTTGCTGAAACTGCTTTGACCTATTCAAATGCAAGAACCCTTTAGTGGTAGGGAACCACATAGGAAATGGGAGAGCATGAGGATTCCTAATGGACAAAAGTTCTATAAAATCCAGTTGAAGGACTCAAAACAAGGTGAAGCCAACTGATTGAAAAAAACTACCCTTAAGCAATCTTACCCCTTCAAGTTCTAGTTGCCATCCTTACACTTATACATTTGTATTATAGTGTTTTATTAACGTACTAACCATTGTAAGCTACGTTATCAGACGTTTACATAGTGTAAAGGCGACTCGACAAATTCCCGCAGTTTTTTTCCAATTTTGGATTTGTTACGTCACCAATTTTTTGTGTCATTTGCATCATTTACACATTCTACTTCTTACATCATCTACTACACGTAACCTAACTAGATGTAAAACATCCAAACCTTAAGTTGTAACTAGGTGACTATGTGCGATTTTTAACAGAAATAATAGTGATATAAGCAAGATTCGAACGTAATTTTCATTTTTCTCTAAACTCTCTTTTCTTTTTAGTCTTTTTGTTAAAGTTGTACTCTAAGCTCTATCCTGCTAAACTAATTGAAATTCTCATATTGTGGTAGATGGTAAGAAAATGCTAACGCATGTATATAATATTTCAAACCCGCCTCACCAATGCGTCTACGTTGGAAATCATGACATGATTTATATGGGTCGCGCACTACACCAAAGCCTTGTTCTGTTAAGAGAGTTACTAATACTAACTACTACCAGAACAAAAGAATCTCGGTCTTAATTATGGCCATTACGCCTTTAAAATTCTACCCATAATCATGATTTGGGCCAAACTATTGATTGACAGAACAACTACTACCTAATTCTACTCACCTGCACTGTCAGCCCCTCAAATACTCGAACTCTCTCACAACTATACATGACTTGTTTTATTATATTTTTTTTTATTTTTTTTTATGTTTATAGGAATCTATAACTGATTTTGGTTGCTTATTTTATTTTATTTTTATGTTTCGGGTTTCCGACATGACTCGTCAAGTATAAATATTATACATTGTGTATATGGCTTAATCAATTTTTAAGTTCTCTAACATTCAAGATAAATAAATAACTATGCAATCTTGTTGATGATGTGCACTGTGGTGCTTGGGGGATAACCATCTTGTGGATTCTATGTTCAGATATTTACGTGTATGATTTCTCTTAGGATTTGGCGTGTACAAGTTGAACTCAGCCCGGTTTAATTTACCTTAACAATACAAGATTGCTTTATTAAATAATCATAACTTCAAAAAGTACTACATTATGTCCTGCCGGTTTAATATATGTATGTAAATTATACATTTAGATTTTAACTTTATTACAGAGTAGTAATTTCACTATAGCTTTTTTTATGAAATTTGTTATCAATATTTATTGGATTGACGAAAGGGCCAAATTTTACCCATTAAAAATCATGGGGACCTTCTAAAATGAAATTTTTGTAACGGTTAACCGATATTATTATTTTTTTCAAAAAAAAACTAAACTTAGAAGGCTAAAACATGAATGAATCTCACAAGTTTATTTATGCATGATCAAACCTTGTATAAATATGTGTTATTACTATTATAGAAGACCCAAATGAGCTAAGAAATCGTACAAATAATTTCACAATATTAGGTATACAAGTGCATAAAAATTGAATGAAACGGTTAACGGTTAAACATTAACTCCGGTTACCGTTACTTAACGATACGGTTACGGTTAACCTTTTCTAATAACTGTTATAATAGTTTACCGTATCGTTAAGGCGTAACGGTATGGTTAACCGTTTATGCACACCCTACTCTCTATTGGGCCTTATTTAAATATTTACTTTTATTTGTAAAAGATGATAGAAAGTATTTTTTGATCCACGTTTTGCCATATGAATCACATACTCTAGCATAAACTACCATGGATAAACGAAAGTTTTACACTATTACTCATAAAAGTACAAGTGGGAATTAAGGACCAATAAGTTCCACATCTATTAAAACTGTTGAGTGCCCATGACATATCCATAAGTAATTTAATACTTTCTTACATTGAAACAAATGCCAAATAGTTGTATTTACAATTTCAATTTTGAATGATCCTAAACCATGAGATACACTATTTTTAATCCTACATCTCATATTCTCATTTTTATGGAGTAATCAATATATTTTGTAGATAAACTAATACTCTATATATATTATAAAGTCAGGCCAATTAGAAAGACTAGCATGGAGTAATAAAAAGTACTTCAAGCCACATTGGAAAACAAACGTTAGTATTGTTAAACGGGGGAGGAGAGAAAGGGAGGAGGTTAATCTCCTTGTCGTTTAAGCTCCAAGGATAAGTATCCTCCTTTTGTGGATTCGGTCGGTTGTGGGTTCTAACTTTCTACCTCAGGTGGTGCTTTCCCGAAGATCATAAGGTGAAGGGTCTCATAATATGATGTAAGATGGAGGCTTTCCCCCTACCCTAACAATCCCTGGCCTTTTGTAGGACCAACTCATAATGTTTATCTTTGACAATTATTAATTGCTGCATACTTTGTGTTAGAACTTACAGCAAGAATTACCGGGTAAAAATTGATGAGCAAATGAACAATCTTGACAAATGGTGCGGTGCCATGCTGCCATTGTGCCAATTAGCAACGCGGTTCCGTTTAAAAAAATATAATTCTTTTATTTTTTTTAAAGAAATTGCTAATTTATACGAGATATAACTCACTATAACTAATATCACGGCAAAAAAAAAGTAAAAGAGAAAATAGTGTCACTAAGATCTCATATATTAGTATTATTATAGATGTTATTATGTTTTATACAGGTACTATTATCTTAGATATAAATATTATTATCTTAGAAGAACAAAAAAACAAAAGAAACAAATGTGTTACTGTGATTTCAAATTAGGTGTTATTTTCTTAGACATAAGTGTTACTATGTTAGATATATATGTTATTATAGTGATATTATCTCAAGTACACAAATAATATTTTAAAAATGACCCTATCAAGTACAGAATTACGATCTTAGGTATAGGAAGAATAATTTCAGTTATAAAAATAAAATTATAAAAATAACTCTTGATATATGCATAATAAATTATACTCGAAAGCTGGCTTTTTTTTTTGTCTAACCATCATTATTAAACGGTTAGGAAATTAAAAAATAAAGTTACTCACTTGACATGTTTGATAGAAATAAGTTAGTTTGTATTGTTTATTAATAAATATATTTGACTAAGTATGCTCATTGTTATCTTTTGGGCCCGAGAAATGAGTTTGATCAAACCAATAATAAAAAGTTGCTCCAATTAGCTTTTTTCCAAAAACCAATTATCAACCGCCGTAGATTATTTGATCACAAAAAATACATAAAGGCCTTTTACTAAATAAAATTGTATACCTTTTAATGCGATAAAAATAATTAAAACCATTTCACACTAGTAATTACTATCTTATGCACAGTGTAATTGATATTTTAGGTAGTTAGCCCCTTCTGGAAGCCCCCATATAAAGGACCCACAAAGTACACTAGAATGGCCATGATACCAAACCTTTCCATGCAGTGATGCAGGTATATGACTGTTATCTCCTTAATCCTCAGTGCCTTTATATATATTGTATTCATAATCATCCTTTTTAACTCACCCTTGTCTCCCACAGTTCCAGTTACCACCTTTGTTTTCCATACAACAGTACTCTACATTCTCTCAAGCATCTGCCTGATTTCCACAATCAACTCCTTACTGAAAGGCCTGTTGACGGATGCAGTAGCTTTGTTTTTTCTAGCTTCTTCATCCTTCCTTACATCAAATTTCATCTTCTCTTGTGCCCTTTGATAAACTCCTGCCGTATTGTTGAAGCATTCGAAAGTTGATCGAGATGAATCTATCAGTGAATGGTCACTCAAAAGTGCCTCCAGGTTTTCGATTTCATCCAACAGAAGAAGAGCTTCTACAGTATTACTTGAAGAAGAAAGTCGCCTTTGAAAAGATAGACCTTGATGTCATCCGAGATATTGATCTTAACAAGCTTGAACCATGGGATATCCAAGGTATTTTTTTTGTACCAATTTATTTTGTCATACATGATCATCTTGTTGCAGTAAATTAGAGCATGTAGCCATTTGTTGGGAAAATTTATCTGATATTTCTTTGACAAATTCAATTAATTACTATTTTGTAGAGAAGTGCAGAATAGGATCAGGGCCTCAAAATGACTGGTACTTCTTCAGTCATAAAGATAAGAAATACCCAACAGGGACTAGAACAAACCGCGCCACTGCAGCCGGGTTTTGGAAGGCCACTGGCCGTGATAAGACGATTCATAGCAACAACAAGCGCATTGGTATGAGAAAGACGCTTGTTTTCTACAAAGGTCGAGCTCCACATGGTGAGAAATCTGACTGGATCATGCATGAGTACAGGCTTGACGACTGCAGTACTAACATAGTACATGATCCCTCCAGTGTAAGGAAAGAAAACTTAGACCTCACTTTCTATCAATCAAATATACTTTAGCATAAGTAGATTATAGTGAATCTTAAAGATAAGATTATAGTAGCAAGAAAACTTTATAATATGTTCCCTTTTTTATTATTACTAGTGATTCCATATTTAGCTTTTATCACTATATATCTCATATTATTTGACCATTATAAAATATTTTTCCAGAACATAAAATATAGTCTCCTTAAATCTTGTTAAAATTGTCTAATCATGAAGTTTCGTAATACTCATTTTTTAATACTTCCACTTATGTATATCTGTAGTTCGAAGGTCAAATTAGTACATCAGCAAACATTGGAAAAACTAGAAAAACAGTGGAACTAGTCAACTTCATAAGTCAAAGTACTGTGATGACTTAAATATGCATCATGTATGCTGTTCGTAACAAGATACTCCGTACAGCATAAGTAGATTTCTTTTTCAAGCAGTACATATCTTTAAGCTTCTACTTTTAGATACGTCTATCTGATTATGTTCTATTTTATTAAGTTAATAATCCAGAAAGGGCTTCAAATACTTAAATAGCCCTTGCAAGGTAGATAGGTAACATCCATGATGGTTCCTGTTGTCAGAAACTTATACGGACTATATCTTGAAAAAAATCAAAGTTATAGAAATATATTATATGTTCAGTTGTTGCATTTTAGGAAA
Organism: Dysphania ambrosioides; assembly: GCA_026401315.1. Lineage (NCBI taxonomy): Eukaryota > Viridiplantae > Streptophyta > Magnoliopsida > Caryophyllales > Amaranthaceae > Dysphania > Dysphania ambrosioides. Next base: position 16,011,399 of record CM048660.1, on the reverse strand, counting down.
TGATCTATACATGTTATTCTCACTCTTCATCTAGTTTAAAGGACTTTTGATCGGGTGTGGACACTTCATTCTGGCCTAAGAGTATGTAAATCTTCATTAATTCGTTAAATCTGATTATAGTAAGGCATATATAGGTCCAAGTAATGATAATCGATTCCTGATAGTACTCCTGTGAAGAACTTGAACTAACAGCTGATCATTGATGTTTTATAGGTGTCTAGACAAGACAATTGTATAACAGAAGATGGGTGGGTGATATGCCGCGTTTTCAAGAAGAAAAACTACCAAAAGGCTATAGAGAGTCCTAGATGCTTACCCACATCAACCGATCCACAAACCCAGTTATTAAATTTTAGCAGTAAAAAAGTGTTTGATCACATCTTTTCTTGCATGGGGAAAACCTATGAAGATCAGATCAATAATCATGATCATCCAACGACCAGTACTGGTACTGCAACCAATATCACCCCTTCCTACAGCTGCAGCTTTGAAAACGCCCCAAGCACACCCCAGGAAAGATCAATCATGCATAAAAATAGCAAGGCCTCGAACGATCAGCTTATACTAAGCACTCAATTATCAGTTGATGATCATCTTCCTATGCTTACCTGCAGTGGCAGCCCTGTATTTGACAATCATCAGGACGATGATCCTTTGCTTCTCTGCAGTAGCAACCCACCAACATTAAGTGATTGGATGACTCTTGACCGGCTCATAGCCTACCAGCTCAACGGCCAAGATCATGATTTAATCTCTTCAAACTCAGTTATGTTTCATGGATGAGTTACATACTATAATAAGCTGCTGCTCTCACCAGTATAGTTAGTGCTATACAGTATACGTTATCTGCTGTCTCATGATGATGAGGATGGTGACATTAATCCCCTTTACGCACATGCTTCGCGCTCATCAACGGGTGTAACTTTTTTCAAGTCACCTGTGGGAACCAGCGATCAGTACTATCCATAAAAGTTGACTAGCTACTAAATCTTTGTCGTTACCATCCTTATCATTACTCACGTTGAAAATAAGTGAATTTATACTCTGTAAAGTTATCCCTTAATACATGATTTTAATTTCAGACACTAATTTCTCTCAAGTTAGAGAACAAAAAACGTATTATTTACATTTTTATTCACACATACATAGATCAAAGAGAGATTAATTAATGATTTAAGTTTAAGTTCGAAAAAGGATGCTAGAACTAACAAATTTAAATGACATGATGATACTAGGCTTGCTAGCTCCAATTATTAATTCCAATGAAGTTGGTGTTAGTCTACCATTTATGTGGTCATGGAGAAAGTAATATCTAATGTATAGCCAGTGAACCAAAGTTATTTGTTCATTTTTTCTCTTTACATTCAACATAGAAGCAAAGTATGATGTACTGTAATATCTGGTTGTACCATGGTTTTCCTCGTGATAGATGAATGAACTCTATTTAGTAGGGCGTAAAACATTTTCAACTGAAAATGATTTTCCATAGAAAACCTTTTACGATGGAAAACTCATTTTCATGAAACTTTTCCGTTGTTTGGTTGCATGGAAAATGATTTAACATTTAACATTTTATGTTGTTTGGTTAAACTGAAAATCAATTACTTCTATTAACTTTTCTAAATGTACTCTCTTGTCGTTTTTTAACTCTTTTTCCGTTATATTTTCTAGTTGTTTCTCATTAGCTAAATTAGTTATGCTACAACAATACTTTTTTTTTTAAAACCTACAATATATTTTTCTGATTTATTAATGATATATTACATTTCCAGAGAATCCTAAAAAAATCAGGTTCAACATTATATAAAAGACCTTAAGCTAACTATAAAGAAGTAATCATAATCGAATAAGCAAACCAATCAAACAGATAAACCAATCAACTAGTTGTAATGTAATAGTTTGTACTTCTTCATTTAAATTCTAACAGAAAGAAAATATCTACTCTAATTTCAAATAAATTGTTGATTGCCCAAATTCCTTAAAAACCTTTATGATTCAATAGAATCGAGGGGAAATCTAGGGTTTTTTATTTTCGACTAAAATGAATAATATTAGTTTAAATTCATGATATAGTACGATAATTTAATAATCAAGCAATACATGAGATTCAAAGAAAATATACTGAATTGATGATATTCAAAGAAGATGAAAAGAAATTGTAGAGTTTTCCCAAATTTTAAGAGAGAGAAAGTGTAGAGCAGATAAAGAGGCTACCATGAATATGAGAAATGAAAAATGAGTGAGTAGAGCTAGGCATGAGCCGAGCCGGCACGAGGGTCGAGTAGGCACGCTTTTGGCACAATACGACACGAGCACAGACATGACACATTGTTCGTGGAGTGAGCCGCTGATAACCGGTTTTTTAGGTCGTTAACTAAAAGACAGGTTATGCAAACAATATTTATTCCAACCTACAAACTATATGAGTATAGTGGAGTAGGGGGTCGAACCACGAAGACAAGGTATATCAAGACTCTAACTTTTAACACAATCGGACTATTGGGAGTTGGAAATTCAATTAAAACTAAAGCAAGTAGAGAGAAATAAAGCAAGTAGAGAGAAACGGGGACAAGATTGGATTCACCCTAAGAATGAAGCTTTCAAAACCGAACATGATAGATTAGAGAAAATCTGATAATAACTAGCATGGACATCCAAGAATATGAGAGGAAGTTGGTGATTCCACAAATCACAACGAACGACCTATAATCGCCCTATGTCTCCAAAGGAGTGGCAAACAAGATTCGCATCGGATTCCAAAACTATTTATTATCATCGTTTCTACAACCTTAAGCAATAAAGATCATAGCTTTCCTAGGGTTTCACCAATCAAAACCCCTAAAGGAATTACTCACACATATTCATGCTTAAAGACGTAAAGATATTCAAAGACGCAGCAGAAACAAACATGGAATGAAATCGCGAGAATGAAAACAATTCAGAAATTATGCTAATAAACGATAAACATAGAACTAAACATGCAATGAAGTAAAGCAATTAATTAAGAACAAAGGAAGAGATTAAACTCACAAAAGCTTCAATTTGATATCCACGAAAAGAATTCGAGCTACAAAGCGTTGAGGAAACTGAAAACCGAAAGCTAAAACTAAAAGAATTTGGAGGCTAAAGAAATCTAAAAGTGCATAAAAGTATATAACCTAGCTCCACCCCTCTCATTAGAGGAAGGGGGTATTTATAACAAAATAAGAAAAACCTACGAAAACCCTAAAATGCATAGGAGGCGGCCCTAAAAAGAAGTAGTTGATCCGGAGGAAAACACTGTCATTCACCCGAATGTACGTCTCATTCGGCCGAAGACAATCCCATTCGCCAAAATGGTCTTCCATTCGCCCATTCTAGAGGCTTCAAGGGATCGATCTCTGTCAAGCATTCGCCCGAATGATGATGTTGATTCGGCCGAATGGAAGCTCAGATTCGGCATTCCCAGTGACCAAGGGTCAAATGCTCTGAAGACTGCCTCTCATTCGACCGAATGAGTCTCAGATTCGGTCGAATCTGAACCATTCGGTCAAATGTCTCTCAGATTCGGTCGAATCTGAACCATTCGGTCGAATGTCTCTCAGATTCGGTCGAATCTGAGACCATTCTTTCCTCTTTTTCACTTCTCTCTTTTCTGAACTCCGTGGGATCTTCATGAGTGACTTCAAACACTTGCCCAAGCTGTGATACGTGTGTCAAAGGCTCGAATGCGTCGCATTTCACCTTGAAATCATCAAAAGTACCTGAAATTAACTTAAGACAACTCGAAAATAAGATCAAGGTAAAATCAAGCACAATATGCATAAAACCAATACAAAACTGCGAGACTTGACACTAAAACGAGGTGATAAACGTGCTCTAAAACGAGCACATCAACCGCAAGCCAAGCCGTGGACATCAAAAAAAATTAGGGGCTATCGCGCGAGCATCACGCCAATTCGGCACAAGGCACTGCCCTAAGCACGCTAATATTTAGTATTATTTAATACAATTAATATTACTATTATTTTTAATATTATTATATTCTTATAATATAATTTATATTATCTAAAATAATTTTTTTAATTCTATTATATACTTTATTTTTATTTTTTGTTAAAAAAATTAGGTCAGCACGAGGTACAACACTATTCGCCAAGCATGTGGGCCGTGCTAGGCTATTGGCCGAGTTTTAGGGAAAGGTAGCATGATACATCACGACACGATCATTATTAGGCATGACACGACACGATAAGAGGCCAGCCACGAGCTAGCATGGTCCATGATGGGCACATCACGACCTGTGCCCACCTCTATGTATGAGTTGGTAATGCATGAGTTGTTTATTAGTTGATATTTTTTTTGGAGTGAACGAATGTAAAATTGTTTTACTCCGTGTTTTTGAGGAAAATGTTTTCAATAGGGTTTAAAATAAATTTATATTCCAAGTTTTACATCCTATATTTTACTCCAAACCAAACAATGTAAAATAGGAAAACATTTTACACCCTACTAAACGGATCCGAAGTTGTAACTTCTGTAGCATATGATATTCAAAAATTGTACTTTACCTTTTGAATAATTGAATAATTTTCCGTGATAAATTCGATAAATAAAAATGAAACGGATTTTTATGTACTCTTATGTTTTGTAATAATATTTCATGATAAGAGGAAATATTAATTAGATAAATTCCCTTACAAAACCTTGTAAGGATGAGATAATTAATCTAGTACTCCATAATAAAAAGTCAAGCACAATCATAAAATTATGAGCAATGTCTTTGACAGTAATGTCTAATTAGATGTGGTCTATCAAAGTGCAACAAGGAGTTGTAAAAAAAAATGAAAGAAAGAAAAAAATGGCTCTTTGTATTCGTAGAATGCATTATAAAAATGTGATATTTGATCAAATAATACATCTTAAATGATTTGTTACAATAACCCTAACAATCGGAGATTAGGGTAGAATTCTAAAACAAAAAAATATCTCATTTCTATTATTTTGAGACTTTTCTAATTCAAACCTAATATAAATTATATCAGAATATTGAGATCTCATATAGGTATTGTTATATCATATATAACTATCAGATATATGTATTGTTATATCAAATATAGATAAACAAAAGATATAAAAATACAAAACAACGTTTTTAAGTATAAACATTATAATATCAAGTATAAAAATAAAATTAGAAAAATATCACCTGATATATTTATATCATATATAAATTATAATTTCTCTATTATTTCCGAGAAACGTCCAGATAGCAAATCAATGAAACTGAAACCAGTAGTAACATATCCGCACATATGCTCAAGTTCTATTTGATGAAGGAACGAAGTGAAGGCCCGTATTATGAGTTCTTGACATTCAGTTCCCTTGTGGTGAATACCTTTTCAATTACTACACTAACTTATATAGGTGAAACTCGAAAATTAACAGGATTTTACCCCCAATAGCATCATGAATGAGAAACATGACAAAGCATGACAACAGAATAACAAAGTCCCTTAAGTCCACCAACAACATCATCCAACATCAAGATTCAACGGTCATGCCTCCATACCTATATTTTTTGTACATGTCTATTCCTTCAACAAAATGAAACACCATTAATTTGTCGGACTAAAATCATTTTTTTTTACATCCCGAAAATTAACTAGTAAGAGAATTAATAAAGAAAAACTTATAAAGAAAAGGAGGTTAAGGCAGAGGTTGTAACTTACTTAAAATCATTATTTGGTACGTGTCTATTCCTATTTGTAAGCTTTCGCAATATATAACTGTCCGAGACACAATAAATACTTCAATAGTTTTGCATGCTATACGATAGTCAATTAGTCTTGAAACGTGGATGAATAATTGCTCGTATGTTACGTATCGCTTCTATAACGTGAAAATTAATCTAATCAAAAGTTTGAACCAATAGTTAGAGGCTGAGACCGACTTTATTTCTATTAACATCCATATTATTTTTTATTATATTTGGTTGAAAGTTGGGAATGATATGAAATATTATGTAGTATTTCTTTGCCAACAATAGAAGTTTCCTCAAAAGGCTTTATGAACCAAACACCAACAACTCGAGTAGATCTGATGGAACTTGCTGATCTCTTAATTGAAGTAAAATCCCAATTTCATGTGTTTTTATTCGAAAATGATTACCCTAATTTGGTTCGTGATATCTCGTTCGTTATACATCCACATATATTGCGAAAAATGTCCAAATAATTTCCGTAGATTCCACCGAAATATGTCATTATTTAAGAAATACACGCATAATTAGGAGTTCTACACCCGCTGCACTTCACCATTGAAAGGGTTGATTATGTCCGTATATTTGTGAAAAGAAAAAAAAAAACACTTACCAATGAATTGAGAGTCGATCAATTAGGATGACATACAGTTTTCATGTTTCATAGTCTTTAAAACCTGAGCGTATTATCGAGCGTTGTGTAAATTGACCCTATTTAACATGATTTTCACAGTTTTGAACTTTTGTAACGATATTTTTTAAAACTTTTTTTAAAAATTTTCAAATATAGACTCTGGAGAAAAATAAATTCAAATATAATTTTCTCTAGATTCAGGACAGAAAAGCTATTCATAGCAGCGAGTTAGTAAGGTTTTGGGTTCCCTAAGTTGGATTGGTCCAAATATTTTTTTGCCAATAATTCATGTACCAAAATGGATGTCTAGGCTGCTGAGAATTGGGATAGGTTGGGCAAGTAAAATTTTGTCAATATTAATTTTTTTTCCTAGGTTTTAGGTTAGGGTTGTCCGCCAAAGGAAATTGCTGTCGCAGGTGGCAATTTCCTATAAGATTTTTAAAACTTTTGGTTTTTTTTCCCCTATAACACCAAGTAGAATACAACATGTTTTACAAATATAAAAATATTTGTTCAACCCTTCAATCTAACACATAAGCAAACCAATAGCGAAATCAACATCATTTCATCACTTCTCCAATCCAAAGTAATTTCAAGTTAACCAAGTCGATATAGTAAAAAACAAGTAAATGAAAATGAACTATAACACTTAAATAGAGATTGATTTTTACATAAAAAGTTTGAAAATATTTTAAAATTACACATCTAATAGATAATATTTAAATATAAATGCACATAATTGTCCATATACATAAAATTAATATTTCATACTTTTAAAATTAATATTTAAACTTATCAGAGAAGGTCGAATAAGTTTAATTTTTTAACATATATTTTTTTATTTGATATATTGAAACTATATGATGTTACCCCTATGTATATAAAATACAATGCTAAATTAATAAAGGTTAGAAAATAAAGATAATTTTATGCTTTATAATTTATTTAGATTTTACAATTTCTATTATTAGTATATGCTTAACTTATTCTTAGCGTAAGATTGTTATATTACAAAATTAACTTCTCACAAATCTCCCTCTTAATTTGCACTGCTCAACATAGCCTTGAACTTTTTGAACTTTTTTGTAGTTAACACCTTGGTAAACTTATATGTCGGTTGATCATATGTATTAATAAATTTAAGCCTTAATTTTTCTTCATTTATTAAGTGACGTATAAAATGATGTCATTGCATGAAATTTAGATTCTTAGTCATCACAATTCCCAACATATTGTCACAAAATATTTTTGCTGGGCTTTCTTGCATAATATCCAAAGCTTTAAAAAATTCATCCAGCTTAACTAAACCCCCTTCACATGATGCTAGTGGCTAACATATATTCAGCTTTTGCTAAAGGTACTACTATAATTTGTTATTTCCTTGAATTCCATGATATTATCTTAGTGCCTAAACATATTATGTAAGTTGACACGATCATCTACAAAACCGAACCAATCAATATTTGTATAATCAATTAATTAATCATTCTCTTTAGTTTGGTTACCTTATGCCAATTTTCTTAGTACTTTAAAGATAATATAATATAATTCTTGCAGGAGAAAAATGTAGTTTGCTAGGACTATTTTTTAATCTTGATACCATATTCACTACTTGAGGCTTGGTATGAGTTAAACATAGTAAAAGAGCCTACGAAAATTCTATATACATTAGCGTCAACCTTGTTAGTTCCATCATCTTGACTTAATTTTTCATTTAATGCATAGGAGTATACACAAGCTTAAGTTTGTAATTTTCCATATAAAATTTCTAGAGAAGATCTATTTTATATTTTTTTTGATTAAAAAATATCTCCCTTGGTTTGTGTTAATTGAATTTCAAGAAATTATTCCCTGAGTCCTTAGTCTGTCATTTCAAATTCCTGTATCATTGGCTCTTTAAAAATATTAATAAGCTTTGTATCATTTCTAATAAAGATAAGATATAAAGACAAACAATGAGAAAAATTCCCATCATTATTTCTTTAATATAGAGTGATGGTTCTCACTTGGGCTCTTATTGTATATATATTCATTAAATACTCATAAATTATTTTTTTATCTTGCTATTACATGCTAGTCCATATAGTGCTTTATATAAATGATAAACTTTTTCTTATTGACCTTGAATTACATACGGTTGTGATTGTTCCATATACACTTTTTCTTTTAACATACTATTTAAAAATGCAAATTACATACTATTTTACGTCATACCAAATGTAAGAAAGATTTATGAACTTTAATGCGGAAATAAACATTAAACTAAGATCGTTTGATATATTACATACTGTTTGATGAATTTGAAGTCATGATTGAAGCTTACTTGATTGAACATGAAAAAGATGAACACCTTAACCCTTTTCCTCTCTTTCTAACTTTAATTTCTGGTTTTTTATGTTATGATGGAGATGAGAAAATCAATCTCTCTTTATATATATATATATACTTTTATATGGAGTCCAGAATTCTTTAATAGAGGAGAGTAAAGGGCCTAATTTTTAGTCAAATAAAACCAACTATCTTTAATATCAATAACTGTTATCTTTTATTATTTATTTATAAATAAATAAATAATCAGCTAATTAGCCCAATTCATCAAATGACACTTATCTATTATACAGTATTGATTTAATATAACTATATGTGTATTTATGTAATTGGATATATATAACTTAATAAGTGGGATTTGATTAATTAGAAATAAAAGATAAGTGGGTCACCCACTTGACACGTAATGTGGAATTAACATTCTCCCACTTGGCCCGCTAAATCGATTATGAAAAACTTATATTATCTATATATATATATATATATATATATATATATATATATATATATATATATATATATATATATATATATATATATATATATATATAATATACGTAACATATAAAAAACATCTTTGATACGTGATCACGATTCAAATAACACATACCCAAGATGCCAAAAATAATAATAATTTAATTACCATAAATTGAAATCTGCACAAACAACCAGCACAAGTCATGGCGGTTACGCAACAATAAAACGCCACACTTCCTTCCATGTACCATATACTATTAATTCATACTAATTCAACCTTAATACCATAATGGCCTCTGTAATTTGTCTTGTCAGGACAATTCTTGTATTTACAAAACATAATGTATACGATTACAAGAATAAGAAAAAACAATCCATACTTGGCAAAATATCAATTAGTACCACTATAAATATACTTTTATGGATTTCCCAGAAGGCCCATCGTTATAACATGTTCTAAGTATGCCTTTGGTGATAATCCTTTAGTGAGTGGGTCGGCAATCATTAGTGTAGTACTTATATTTTCAATTGACACTTGTTATTTTTGAACTCTTTCTCTAACGACCAGGTACTTTAAGTCCATGGACTTTGACCCAATTGAAAATTTACCATTCTCCCATAAGAATACAGCTGTGGTGTTATCACAAAATATTTTCAGCGCCTTAGCAATATAGTGGATAACACCAAGCCCTGAAATAAAATTTTGCAACCATAATGCATGATTTGAGGCTTCAAAACAAGCAATAAAATCAGCTTCCATCATGGATGAAGCAATAATGGATTGCTTCTTACTTTGCCACGAGATTGCCCCATTTGCTAGCATAAAGACAAACCTTGATGTTGATTTTATGCTATCGGAACAACCACGATAATCGAAATCCGAATAACCAACAACCTCTAATGCTTGTGACCTTTTATATGTGAGCATGTAATCCTTAGTTCCTTCAAGATACCTCATAACTTTCTTTGCAGCTTTCCAATGTTCAAATTTTGGATCACTTTGGTATCTTTCTAACATCCCAACAGCAAAACTAACGTCAGGCCTAGTGCATGTTTGAGCATACATCAAACTCCCAACTGCCGATGCATAAGGAATTTTCTTCATTTGTTCCCTTTCCGTTTCATTCTTTGGGCACATCAATTTACTTAATTTATCACCTATAACAATAGGTGTAGAACCTTCTAAACAAGAATGCATGTTATATTTTTCTAAAACTCAGTCAATATATCCTTTTTAAGACAAAGCAAGCATTCCTCGAGATTGATCCCTAAATATCTTGATGCCAATAACATACTTTGCCTCACCCATATCAATCATAGAAAAGTTTTTTAAAATATATTCCTTGGTTTCACGTAACAAACCAAGATCACTACTAGCTAGCAAAATATCATCCACATATAGTATCAAAAATATAAACTTGCTCCCACTAATCATAAGGTATATAGATTGATCAATAATGTTTTCCTTAAATCCAAAAGATGTAATGGTATCATTAAACTTAATATACCATTGCCTAGAAGCTTGTTTAAGACCATAAATGGATTTTTTTAATTTGCAAATTAGATGTGCACTATCCTTACTTGTGAACCCCTTAGGTTGTACCATATAGATATCCTCATCTAAATTCCCATTCAAAATAGAAGTTTTCACATCCATTTGATGAAGCTCCAAACCAAAATGAGCTACAAGTGCCATGATGATTCTAAGTGAATCCTTCTTGGAAACTGGAGAAAAAGTATCGCTATAATAGATACCTTCCTTTTAAATGAAACCTTTGGCCACAAGTCTAGCTTTAAATCTTTCGATATTACCTTTAGCGTCGCGTTTGTTCTGGAAGACCCACTTACAACCGGCGGGTTTACATTTAATAGGCAATTCGATGAGATACCAAACATCATTTTGGGCCATAGATTTAAACTCATCTTTCATAGCTTCCAACCATTTATCAGAATCAATAGTTTCTATGGCTTACGAAAACAAAACCAGATTATTTCTTATCCCAATATCAAAGTCAGATTCTTGTAGATACACCATGTTATCATCTGAAACGACATATTTTCTTTCCCTTTGAGATCTCCTCAAAGCTGTCGGTTGTGGTGGTTCTACTTCATTTTCAATGGCAACATTTTCTAGTGGTAATGAACTATCTACATCATGTTGCTCATTGTAACACCCCGATAATTCCCATTTCCAAAAACCAAACCTTTAGGTACTACCGATGTGCTACCGCCACGTGTTCAAACGTTAAGGCTATAAAACAGAGTTTTGTAGCGGAAAACCAAAAGACTTTTGAAATAACATTAAACGTAAATCAACTCCTAATAAAACAAACTTGAACCACTACGGCCCTTACTGCAATGTACTAAATAACGTTCACTTCTAATCCAAATCCAACAGTTTAAAACCAAATCAAACAAACATAATTTATTCTGAAATCTAAATTAAAATAATGTTCCTCTCAAACCCGCCCATGCATAAATGCTTGTTTAGATACATGTTAATAATTTGCTCCCCAATAATACAAATGTAAGTATTAGATCATCACATTGTCATTTATAGGCAAAAGCCATGACAAAAAACACACAAGGTACGTAATCCGCAAGCTGAGTACATACAAACTACAAAGTATAACAGTTGAACTAATAATTAAATAAGAATAATTATAAAATGTATAAACGTATCACGCAACATTTTACTCAACCGACATGATAAATTGATTAATGATTTAGATTAAGCAATAGACTAGGTTGTCTCCCCCATGTCCTGATTAGGACATCAAATAATTAAATAACCCATGCACTCCCGTCGGAGAGCATCAAAATACAGTATAAAAAATCCAGATGTTCAATGGGTGTGACTCTGTCACTATAGCTAGATGAGATCTGAACTAACCCCAATTTTAAGTTTAAAACTTTATAAAAGAGAGACTTATAGATCACATGACCTCCAATAAAAGTCACGGATAATACCCTGTGAACTCCAACCCCTTATTGTCAATACTCTAGACCTGCACTAGCCCAAAGTTTTATTGCTTATCCTCTTTCTCTTTACGTGATTTACTGTTTAAACTTAATATACACAATCACCTTATCACACACATGTAAACATTACGGTTTTACAATAAATCTCTATTATACTGTAATTTCTAAGCTTTTAATTCGATTATCAACTATTAAAGTTCTTGAACCAAGTCAACTACCCTCGTCATTAAAACTTATAAAATACACCTTTACTCCAATCATACTATCAGTATTGAAGGAGTAATAATAAACAACTTCATGGATTAATTAACAATTAATACCAATTTAACAAATCACGATTTCTCACAAATACTACCAAAACATGCCCCTAATATAAAGAACATAAATTCTTTCAAATGGATAACCAAACAGTCTCATTCAAAGGGTTCTCTAAACATGATACTAAGTTTATGTTTCACCCTAAATCATGCTCCTAATTAAAAGTAAAGTTTTTCGTAATTTGTACGTACCTAGAGTAAAATGCACGGATATCCACTTTATCTATTTTTAAGGACATTTTCAAATTATTCTCCTACACCAAATAATACAACTAAATCAACATATCAACAACCAAATTTATTCCCAACATCTTCACAATATTTCTTATCTATTATGACTAATAAAGCCAGTTGATACTCAGAAAGCAACTTGAATTCTGAAATGATAATCAATATGAAATGTTTTAAAAAGGATATAGAGTACTACAATTTATTCAATTAAGCCTCCTCCACACTACCTAAATTTTGGTATTCAACAAATATTGAAATCTCCAACAACAATCTCACCTTATAATGACTAAAGATCCACTAAAATGACTTCTTTTAATGACTCGAAATTTTAATCTCACAACAAAGCTAAAGATCAAGTAATACCCAAGAAGCACCAAGAATTCTCCAATCCTTTGATTTCAACATTCCACTAAGATTTGGCTATTATGTCACCTGATAAAAGATTAAAGTAGCACATCACATTGCTTCTTTCAAGGCCTACTAATTAAATTGCATACAATATCATACTTGAACCTCTACAAATAACCAACAGGTGTCACACTTTCAATCCATTTGGTTTATAATCTTAATTGACATTCATCTAATCGGGTCTCCAACGATCAAGTCACCCTAAGTATACCATTGTCAAATATGCTACCTTGGAGACCTCACGATACAATCACAAATCAAAAGAAAATCACCAAGAAACACCAGAATTTAAGAAGAGATATATGACATATAAATCCTAATCCAACGTCACTATTTTTGGGACCTAAGAAGCACCAACTTCTTTAGTTTCTTCATATCAAAATTTGAAGACTCCACCTTGATGATGATAATATGTGCATATATGCTTTATACATTTTAACTTGATTAAATGTAGTTGATGGATGATGGAAGTCAAACATTACCTTATGAGATATGTCATGCATGAAACACAGTTACTATGTGACTACTTGTATTATTTGTTTTGTGGCTTGGATCATTTGCTTGTTCTCCAGATATAGTCGAAAAATTCAAAGATTTTGAGTTGCTGAATTCTTGCTGAAACTTCTCCTAAAAACAAGGAAGTAGTTACATGATGGGCTCTTGAAGGTTTAAATTCAAATGGCTTGAAGATAAGTTTGAATTTCAGTCTTCTTAGCTTTATGGGATTGAAAAAGTACTGTTGAAGCTATCCCCATTCTAATATTATTGATCATGCCATTCAAAATAAGAAGACTCATTCAAATCTGTAACGCCTATTCGGTCAAGACCTTTGAAGTATATTTCAGTAACTGCCCGAGCATCATGGAACAAATTCTAAAGCTGTTAGTCAAAGACCTAACATCCGATTCAAGGGCAACGGTATTATTGAATACACTAAAGACTATCCGTTGCGAGAAGAAACTCTTTAAATAGAGTGAGCTGAAGCTTGAAGATTAAGAAGTTCCTCAACGAGATACACAACACAAGCTGCAGAAAAACTTAAACACTTTCCTCTCTAGAGCTTTGTACTTTAATTGTATTTTAGATTGAGAGAAAAGAAAAGAAAGTCTTATTTAGTGTGAAAAAGAAAATATCAAAATTAAAAGAGAGACATACTTTGAGTAGATTTATAATACTCAAAGATTCAGAAAGAAAAAGTGAGAAGATTTTTATTTCTAGGAATTGAGATGCGAGAGTGTAGCTAGGGTAAGCTACGGTATAGAAGATTATGTGTTAATCTTCGAAGGTAGATTTTGGTCTCTAAAGGAGGAAATAAAGATCGGTTAAATCCTACGGGAAGGAAACCCTAGGCGGAGACGTAGGCATATTGCCGAACTTCGTAACAAATCATTATCCCCTTTAAATTTGCTTTACATTCCCCTTTTCGCTTTACTCTTTCGTATTCGCTTTTAAATCAAGTCCTGAAAAACAATTCAAAGCCTTTAAAACCTATCATATCTTATTTCCGCATCTAAAAGCTGTTTCAAAGCCTTTGAACACCTAATTGTTAAAATCTACCATACTCTATTCACCCCCCCCCCCCCTAGAGTATTTGTATCCTTTCTATCTCTTATTAAATCTTAAATTAGTATCAGAGCTTTACTCACCTATCAAAGATTTAAACATCTATGAGGCATCATGAATTCAATAGGTGATGGTGGTTTTGCCTAAGGACGTTCCTCAAATCGTCCTCCATTGTTTTGTGGGAATAACTTTTCCCATTGGCGCTCCTTAATGCAAATATTTCTAATAGAACAAGATATTGAATTATGGGACATCATAAAGAAAGGTCTGAAGGTCCCCATGAAGAATAACGATAGTGGTGTTCCAATCCCCAAGGAAGATGGTGACTTCACTCAAACCAACTTAGAGAGCATCGCGAAAAATTATCGTGCCATGAATTTGCTCTATAGCGGATTGGATGCAAATGAGTTCAATAGAGTCTCCTCTTGTAGAAGTGCAAAGGAAATATGGGACAAGCTGGTGGTCACATACAAAGGCACTAGCCAAGTGAAGGAAACAAAGATAAGCATCTTTCTCCGACAATATGAATTATTCAAAATGACAAGTAATGAAAATGTGAAGGAGATGTTCACAAGATTTACCCAAATAGTGAATAATCTAGATTCACTTGGTAAAACATTCACAAATGAAGAAAAGGTCAGAAAAATTCTTCGATGTCTTCCCAAATCAAAGTGGGGTCCTAAAGTGACGGCAATAGAAGAAGCTCAAGACTTGCAAATTCTGCCGTTTGATGATCTTCTTGGAAAATTAATCACCCACGAAATGTCTCTAAATGAAGAAGATGGAGATTCAGCTTCATCAACAAAGAATCTAGCCCTTAAGGCTAAGAAGGAAGAATCCTCCAATGAAGATGGTGAAAGTGATGATGATGAGGATGATGAAGATCCTTTTGCTCTCATTTCTAGAAGTCTCGTAGAGATATTGAAGATGAAGAAGCAATTTCCTAGAGGAAGAGACAAATATCGCTCGAATAAATACAAAGGTAAGTCATCTAACTCCATGAATAAGGTTAATGCACTAACATGCTATGAACATGGTGAAATAGACCACCTTTTAAAGAATGCCCTTAACGAAAGAAAAAGGCCTATCCTAAGAGGGATTTTAAGAAGAAGGCTATGGTAGCCTCATGGAGTGACTCAGAATCAAGTGATGAAGAAGAAGAGCATGCAAACCTATGCTTAATGGCAAATCATGAAGAAAGCAAAAAAGGATAACATCTTGAGGTAATTGTAAAGAATTTGATTTCAAGTCCTACTAATGTTCTCTCCGAATTTTTGCAAAGCATGATAATGAATGAAGAAAGCTTGATTCTTGAATCTAAAATTCTTAAGGAAAGGCATAACAAATAGGTAAGTATCTCAAAAAATCTCTCAAAGGAATTATGTGATCTCAAAGCTACCTAGTCAGCCTTTGAAAGCAAGGCTAAGGCCACAGAGTTATCTTTTGAAACTCAGGTCAAAGCTTTAAAAATTGAAAACACCTTTTTAGAAAGAGAGCTCGCCTCTTTAAGTTATTGTAATGATAACTTAGACAAGGAGAAAAAGTTTCTGGCTGACAAGTGTAGAGAACAGCATAAAACCTTGGTTAAATTTAGAAGCAACCCTAAACAAGTTGTTGGGTGTACATCAAGCTTCCTTAAACAAATGCGGTCTTGGCTTTAATAAAAACTTTCCAAAGAGAAACTCGACCACTTTTGTCAAAGCAAAGGATACTTGGAGGACACCTACGTGCTTTTATTGTTGCAAAAAGGGTCATACTAAGTTAACATGTCATTTTAGAAGGAATGATCCTCAAATTATTAAGAATTCCTTTCCTATGTATTTTTTAGACCAAATAAAGCAAATATGGGTTCAAAAAGGGACTAGACCACCTAATATGGTCCATCCCGAATATGAAACCAAATTTGTGAATTGGTCTAGAAAGGTTTGATGTCTTTTCATTTTGTAGGAAATCACCAAGAACAAGGATCATAAGTGGATCCTAGATAGTGGTTGTTCTCAGCACATGAGTGGGAAATCTTCGTTATTTTCAACAATCAAAGAGTAAACTTCTAGAACAATAACTCTTGGTGATAAAGGAAAATGCTAAATTATTGGTATTGGAAAAGTTAGAGAATTCAAATCAAACTCCATAGATGACGTATATCTTGTTGAAGGTCTTAAATACAACTTGCTGAACATTTCTCAACTATGTGACAAAGGTAATAAAGTCATTTTTGATAAAGATAAATGTGAAGTACAATGCAAGGAAAATGGTAACGTCATTCTTACTGCCCCTCGTTGCAACAATGTCTATGCTTTTCATACTAATCAAATTTCGAGTGCTAGCTTAAAATGTCTTAAGGCCTCAACTGTCGATTCAAAGCTTTGGCACAGACGTCTAGGTCACATTAATGTGCATACCATGAAGAAGCTTTCCTCAAAAGATCTAGTACGTGGACTTCCTAAAATGGACTTCAAAGACTTTGTAATGTGCAAGGCTTGTGTGAGAGGTAAACAAACGAAAGGTTCATTCAAAGCCAAAAAGGTTGTAAGTACTTCTCGTCCTATAAAACTTCTTTATATTGATTTATGCAGTCCTATGCATGTCAAATCTCCTAAAGGAAAACAATACATCCTTGTGGTAGTTGATGATTTTTCAAGATTTACTTGGGTTTCATTTTTACGAGAAAAATCTGAAGCTTTACAAGAATTTTCCAAGATTTACAAAGAATTACAAACTATGAAAAACCTACCTATTGTTGCTGTAAGAAGTGACCATGGTAGAGAGTTTGATCAACTTCACTTAAACAAATTTGTGTAAAATACGGTATTTCTCATAATTTTTCGGCTCCTAGGACACCTCAACAAAATGGAGTTGTGGAACGCAAGAATCGAACTCTTAAGGACATGTCTAAGACTATGCTTTTAGAAAATGGTTTACCAAAACATTTTTGGGCTGAAGCTGTTAATACAACCAATTACATTCTAAATCGTTGTCTAATAAGACCTAATAAGACCTATTTTAAAGAAAACCCCTTATGAGATTTTCAAAGGTAAAAAGCCTAATATCTCGTATTTCAAACCCTTTAGATGTACTTTCTTTGTTCATAATAATGGCAAGGATAGCGTAGGGAAATTTGATGCTCGTAGTGATAAAGCAATTTTATTAGGTTACTCTTTGAATTCCAAAGCATATAGAGTTTTTAATAAACGTACTAAAGTTGTTGAAGAAAGTATTCACGTGATCTTTGATGAATCCGAGAACGGTACCTTGAGTGACATTTTTACAAGTTTAAAGTTTAATAAATATGAAGGATTCTCATCTAATGAAGATGAAAGCTCATCTGATGAAGGTGTGCCACAACCCGTCCAAAATATGCAAGAACCAATTAAGAATGCGGATGAGTCAGATAAAGACACTGAAGAATCGCCTCAAAGGCCTGAAGTGCCTTCTCAAAATCCTGAAACTTCACCTCAAGAACCAGAACAGATAATGGAAGGTATTTTAGAACCCTCAGAACTATCTCCAGGTCTTGAAGGAGTACTTCAACAGTCAGCTTCTACTCCTTTGATGATGAGACGAAAATTCAAGCACTCCTCATCTCACCCAATTGACAATATCATCTCCGATCCAAAGTCTGGTATACAAACTCGCTCTAGTGCTAAAAATCTTTGTGCATTTCATGCATTTGTTTCTCTTGTAGAACCAAAGAACATTAGTGAAGCACTTCAAGAACCGACTGGATCATGGCTATGCAAAGCGAGCTAAATGAGTTTGAAAGGAATAAAGTATGGACACTTGTTCCTCGCCCCAGAGATCATTCAATCATTGGAAGAAGATGGGTGTTCAGAAATAAGCTTGATGAAAACGGGAAAATCGTAAGAAATAAAGCACGTCTAGTAGCACAAGGTTACAATCAAGAAGAAGGCATTGATTATGAAGAGACGTTTGCACCCGTAGCAAGAATGGAGGCCATTCGAATGCTTTTAGATTTTGCCTCCTTTATGCGAATCAAGCTATTCCAAATGGATGTCAAATGTCCTTTCCTCAATGGCTACTTACAAGAAGAGGTATATGTTGCTCAACCTCCCGGTTTTGAAAACGAACAATTTCCAAACCATGTTTTTAAACTTGATAAAGCTCTCTATGGCCTAAAATAAGCTCCAAGAGCATGGTACGAGCGCTTGTAAAAATATCTCTTGGAAAATGATTTTAAACGAGGATTAATTGACAAAACTCTTTGTGTGAAAACCAAAGGCAAGGATATTTTAATCGTTCAAGTCTATGTTGATGATATTCTTTTCGGTGCTACTAACGATTCTTTATGTAAGAAATTCTCTAAGATTATGTGTAGGGAATTCGAGATGAGCTTAATGGGTGAACTAAATTTCTTTCTTGGATTACAAGTTAAGCAAGAAAAAGGAGGTATATTCATAAACTAAGGAAAATATACACGAGATCTCCTTAAGAAGTACAATATGATTCAATCCAAAGAAGCCAAAACACCAATGAGCTCTACCTTATTGTTAGATCAAGATGAAAATGGTAAGTCCGTAAATCAAAAAGAATATCGAGGTATGATCGGATCACTACTATATCTTACTGCAAGTCGACCTGATATTATGTGTAGTGTGTGTATGTGTGCATGATTTCAAGCTAACCCCAAGGACTCTCACCTA
Organism: Dysphania ambrosioides; assembly: GCA_026401315.1. Taxonomy (NCBI): domain Eukaryota; kingdom Viridiplantae; phylum Streptophyta; class Magnoliopsida; order Caryophyllales; family Amaranthaceae; genus Dysphania; species Dysphania ambrosioides. The sequence goes on along the minus strand of CM048660.1, from coordinate 15,992,058 downwards.
AGTGCGGTAAAAAGAATTCTAAGATATCTCAATGGGACTAAGGACCTTGGTCTTTGGTACCCTAGGGATAGTAAATTTGAACTTGTTGGATATTCCGATGCTTATTTTGCAGGTTACAAAGTTGATAGAAAAAGCACTTCCGGTTGCTGCCAATTTTTAGGGTCTTCACTCATTAGTTGGCATTCTAAGAAGCAAAATTCAGTTACCCTCTCTACAGCCGAAGCCGAATACATTGCGGCTGGGGCACGTTGTGCTCAATTCATTTGGATATCCCAACAACTTCGAGATCTTGGGCTAGACTTTAAAGGCATACCTATAAGATATGATAATACAAGTGCCATCTCAATCACAAAAAATCCTTGCAACACTCACGAACTAAACATATTGATGTTCGACACCATTTTATACGTGATCATGTTGAGAAAGGCAATGTTAACATTTTATTCATATCTACTAAATTTCAACTTGCCAATATATTTACTAAACCTTTAAGTTAAGAACGTTTTAATTTTATTCGATTTGAGCTCGGCATGTTGAATAAAGGTGCATCAACTTAGGGGGAGCTATGGTACGTATTCTTTATCTCCATGCATGCTTAGTTAAAATAATTGCATGAGTAAATTGCCCATCTTTCCTTCATGTACACAACTCTTGTTGGATGTCTATCTTATATTTTACTGCATGTACTTGCCCAAATAATATGCCATATTTAATTCATGTATATGTGTTGTGTCTCAAATGGATACATAAATGGGTACTTATTATATAAATAATTATTCATTTATTCAAAGTTCTACTCTTACTAAACTTCTAAAATTTTCTGTTCTTTAAACTTGTTTAGTCTTAAATTTTTTTTAAACTCTTCAATTTCTATTTTAAATGCTTTTCACACGGTTTTTGGATGTTTTCAAAATCTGTTTTTGATCTCTTTGACTGACGTGCTACATTCCTAGACTCTACCTAGCCTCAGTCATAATTTCCTTGAGCCGTTGTTTTAAGCTAGCATACCTAAGTCAATTTCCTCTTCAATTAGTGACATTCCTGTGTCTTGGTTTAAGAATTTCCAACTCGCTGGAACTTGGGCCGACTGAGTTTAAGATTAGAAAAATGTCTGTTTATGAGTCAGTTGACCTTGATTTACTCTCCTCGTCCTAACTTGAGGGTGTTGCTATGTTTAAAGCCACCTCTCTTGTCCTAATGTTAAACGTTGGTGATGTGTTCTATCCCAGGTTAACCCACCTCTTTTACCTTAACACGACTTCCAAGAGAGAAAATAGTATCATCTCCCTGACTACGCTTGTCAAGGGCATCCCTATAACCCTAACCCCTGGCATTTTAGCCTCAATTCTCAACGTTCCTAACGAAGATTGGTCCGACTCTTCCCCTCCATATTTTGAGTGTATGGCTAAAGTCAAATCTGATTTCATCCTTCCCAATCCCCCCCAACTCAAAGCAATTAACCCATAGCAGCCTTAAAATCGATCCCAAGGTCATTAACACGTTGTTGGTACTGTATGTTGTGCCCAGGTCCAACTCCCGTGAACTCTTAACCAACCAATGCCTAGCCATGAATTTTCTAATCCTAAGTGGTTTCAATGTCAACCTCCCCAACACCATACTTACCCACATGTATCACACTATTTCTTCTTCAAGAGCAAACCCGCTTCCTTATACAAACCTTCTTCTAAAGATTTTCAAATTTTTCAAAATTAATGTTTTGGGTGAAGAGTGTGAAAGTTGTGCCTCCTCCCGTATTTCTATGGAGTCATTAAATCGTATTGGGATCTTTGCCTCATCTGATGGTCTGTGGAAGCTTAGAGAGGATCTCTCAATCGATGAACAGACTCGACTTCCTACATTGTAAGGAGTTTCAAAGGAGCTTGCTACTTTACATCTCTCAAGTTTTGTTTCAAGGCTTGATTCTGTAGAATTTGAACTTGACTGTGTGCGCAGGGATCTTGCTGATCTCCATCCTCATATCGATGATAAATTTGATGCCTTGATGACTGGAGTGAAGAACCCCTTTCGCGATCTTGAAGAATGATTTTTTCTTTCCATCTTATAAACATTTTATTCGATATGGTTGTAATTAAATCTTTACATTTATATTTTTACTATCCATACATTATTCTCCTACCTTGACGAAAGTCAAAAAGGGGGAGATATATCTCCGTTTTCTACATATCAATATATATATATATGTTTGTGTTATGTGATTATACTATTGATGTTCATAGTATTCTTGTTCATGCATGTTTTGACTGCCATTAAGGAGGAGATTGAAGACTCCACCTTGATGATGATAATATGTGCATATATGCTTTATACGTTTTAACTTGATTAAATGTAGTTGATGGATGATGGAAGTCAAACAACACCTTATGAGATATGTCATGCATGAAACACAGTTACTATATGACTACTTGTATTATTTGTTTTCTGGCTTGGATCATTATCTTGTTGTCCAGATATAGTCGAAGAATTCAAAGCTTTTAGCTACTGAATTCTTGCTGAAACTTCTCCTAAAAACAAGGAAGTACTTACATGATGGACTCTTGAAGGTTTAAATTCAAATGGCTTGAAGATAAGTTTGAATTTCAGTCTTCCTAGCTTTATGGGATTAAAAAAGCACTGTTGAAGCTATCCTCATTCTAATATTATTGATCGTTCCATTCAAAATAAGAAGACTCATTCAAATCTGTAACGGCTATTCGGTCAAGACCTTTGAAGTATACTTCAGTAACTGCCCGAGCATCATGGAACAAATTCTAAAGCTATTAGTCAAAGACCTAACATCCGATTCAAGGGCAACGGTATTATTGAATACACTAAAGACTATCTGTTGCGAGAAGAAACTCTTTAAATAGAGTGAGCTGAAGCTTGAAGATTAAGAAGTTCCTCAACGAGATACACAACACAAGCTGCAGAAAAACTTAAACACTTTCCTCTCTAGAGCTTTATACTTTAATTGTATTTTAGATTGAGAGAAAAGAAAAGAAAGTCTCCTTCAGTGTGAAAAAGAAAATATCAAAAGAAAAAGAGAGACATACTTTGAGTAGATTTATAATACTCAAAGATTCAGAAAGAAAAAGAGAGAAGATTTTTATTTCTAGGAATTGAGACGCTAGAGTGTAGCTAGGGTAAGCTACGGTATAGAAGATTGTGTGTTAATCTTTGAAGGTAGCTTTAGGTCTCTAAAGGAGGAAATAAAGATCGGTTAAATCCTACGAGTAGGAAACCCTAGGCGGAGGCGTAGGCACATTGCCGAACTACGTAACAAATCATTGTCCCCTTTAAATTTGCTTTACATTCCCTTATTCTCTTTACTCTTTCGTATTCGCTTTCAAATCAAGTCCTGAAAAACAATTCAAAGCCTTTGAAACCTATCATATCTTATTTCTACATCTAAAAGTTGTTTCAAAGCCTTTGAACACCTAATTGCGAAAATCTAGCATACTCTATTCACCCCCCCCCCCCCCCCCCCCTTTAGAGTATTTTGATCCTTTCTATCTTCTATTGAATCTTCAAAATTCAATCATTATTTCAATCCACCAAAATTACAAACCCAAAACAACAACAAATCATAAACCAAACTATCACAAGAACCAATATAATTTCATAATTTCATGAATTCATAATACATAAGGATTAAGAGGAAGCAAAGAGAAGGGGAGGGGGAAGAGGGGTTGTGGCTGCTCACCAGCAGCCCGAGGCACGGCAGAGGCGGTCGCGGTTAGTTGGGGCAGTGGCAGCAGCAAGGACCGGCTAGCAATAGCAGAGGGTAGCAGCGGGGAGAGGGGTTCCCTACAGGGTGGGGGGTTTTCTGTGAGGGGGGAGGGGGGGATTTCACGGGGTGGGTTTTTTTTTATGGGATGGGTTTGTTTTCTTTTGTTTGTATTGTTTGTGGTTTTATGGGGTGGGGAATGTTACGGGGTGTTCTACGGGGGTGGGATTTTGTTATTTTTTTTTGTTTTAAAGTTTAGTGTGGAGAGAGTGAGGATAGGTTAAGGTTATTTATTTAGGTAGTATGGTTATTAGGTTTGGGTATGATAGAGTTTGGGTAGGATATAATTTTGAGTAGGATAGAGTTTTGGTAGTTTAGGCTTAGTCGACTTAGGAAATTAAATAAATAATTTGTAGAATTTCGGGGGATTACACTCATGATCCTCAACGAAAACATAAGGTTAGGGAGCAACAATTTAAATAGGTATAAGGGTGGTTAAATATCCACTCTTATCTCCTCAATTTCAACTTTTTATAGGTCATTACTCCCACTATTCTCACCACTCTCTAAGAGTCTAGTATTACCGGTTTCAACAATTCTCGTACTATGGTTTAGAAAATAAAATCTGTAACCTTTTGATTTATCTAGATAACCAACGAAATAACTAGATATCGTTCTTGAATTAAATTTTCTTTTCATAAGGGTTATATATTCTAGCCTCTATAGGACAACCCCATATATGCATATGTCTTAAACTTGATTTCCTACCAGTCGATAACTCAAAAGGATTCTTTGGAACAGCCTTACTAGAAACTCGGTTTAAGATATACATGGCGGTCTTTAAGGCTTCACCTATAAAGAAATAGGTATAGAAGAGTAACTCATCATACTCCTAACCATTTCCATTAATGAACGATTATGCCTTTCAACAACACTATTTTGCTGAGGCGTTATTGGCATTATATACTGTGCACAAATGCCATTCTTTTCAAGGAATTTAGAAAAAGGTTTGGGATTTTGACTCATCATATCTACCATAGTATTCACCACCTCGATCTAATCTCACAATTTTAATCTTTTTATCTAATTATCTTTCGACCTCCGTAATGAATATCTCAAAGATGTTGATGGCCTAAGACTTTTCATGTATTAGATAAACGTAACGAGATAGATCATCTATAAAGGTGATGAAATAATTTTCTCCTGTAAAACACAATACAGAGAGTGGTCTATAAATATCAGTGTGTATTATCTCAAGAAGCTCAGTACTTCTTGTGCACCCTTCTTTGTATGTTTAGTTTGCTTTCCTTTAATGCAATCTACACATACAAGAAAGTCACTAAAATTAAGTTTTTGTAAAATTCCATCCTTTACTAATCTCTTAATTCTTTCCCTAGAGGTATGGAATTTAAAGCTTGTGCAAATTCTTGGTCCAAAGTTATTTTATACAAACCATCATATAAAATTGCGGGACCAACCATAAGAGAATTTAACAATAAATCCATACATCCAGAACCAGTTATAATATTATAACCAACATAATCTAATCTAGACAAAGATACTAAATTTCTTGAAATCGAAGGTACATAAAAATTGTCTAAAAGATCCATCACATAACAAGTCTCTAGCAATAAAAGATAAGTGCTAATAGCATGCACTTCATCTTTGAGACGGTTAGCCATAAGAAGTAACTTTTCCCTTTACTTAGATTTCCTGGTGGTAAGGAATCCCTGCATCAAGTTAGTTAATGAGTAGTAGCTCCAGAATTAATCCACCAAGTATTTGAAGGAACATTAGCAAGATTTGATTCATGACATACAAAAGAAAGATTTATACCATTCTTTTCGAACCAAGTCTTACACTTGCTACATTCCTTCTTCACATGTCCCTTCTTGCCACAAAAGTAACATTTGACAGTGAATTTTTTATCATGACTTTAATCATTTTCCCTAGGACTAGTGTTCTTTGGTGATATTTTCTTATCATTCTGAAACTTTCTTTTTCTTTTCATTCTTACTTGAGATACATTAAGAGCAAGGCTTTGTCCTTCTTGTCTCAACCTCATTTCCTCCTGAACACATTTACTTGATAACTCATTCAAATTCCATTTCTCACTGTTAGAATTATAATGAATTTTTAATTGTCCAAACTTTGATGGAAGTGAGTTAAGAATAAACTGTACTAAGAAGGACTCATCAATACCTATGCCCAAAGCTTTAAGTTTTGCAGCCTTTTCAGACATCTTCAGAATATGTTGCTGAACACCTTTTTGACCATTATATTTCATAGTTGTCAATTCAGCCATTAGTGTGCCTGCGAGGGACTTATTAGCTCTTTTAAAACGCACATCAATATTCTTCAGAAATTCCGAGGCAGACTCAGTAGCTGAATGGGAGGTCTTAATGTTGCTGGAAATTTTCATTCTCACAAACATCATACTAAGTCTATTAGACCTTATCCATGCTTTATAACTTTCATCCTGTGCCGGAGTATTTATATTCGTTACTTCCCCAGGTTTTTCTATAATTAAAGCCATATCAAGATCTAATACTCCCAATGAAAATTGAACCCTTTCTTGTTATTCCGCAAAATTAGACCCATCAAACACAATCATTCCAGATGCCATGTTATGCAATGAAGTGGGAACTGTTCACTAAAAATAAAGCTCACAATTAAACCTCATATCTTTGTATTAGGATGAACCATTGATATCACAAAAAAATTTCCTTTGGGAAAATTTAAGCATATCTATTGTTCACTCCATGGAAGATTAAATATTCAATTACTTGTGCTATTTACATATAACCTTTGGATTTCCATTATACCTATACAAATAACACAAATAATTGACTTTTATATTGTGGTTAGAAAATCATTAATCTCCTTTAGGCTAGTATCAATCCCTAATCACAAACACACTTTTATTCTTAATAAATATTGTTAAACTTTTATTTAAATTAATTAGTGTATGTTTCACTTCTTTAGGCATCTTTGGTGACTATCTAAATTAGGGATTCATACACCCATTAACTTTATAACCATCATACTTCATAATCAATCATACCCTTCTGAACATAACCTTTAACAGCAAGCCTTGTTTTATGTCTTTAAAGGTTTCAGTCTTGGTATAGTTTTAGTTTATAGACCCATTTTAAACCAAGAATGTCTTTACCTTTAGGGCAATCTATATGTTCCCATATTTTGTTTTTCTTAATTATATCAATCTCTTTATCCATTACTTTTATCCAAATATCTTTAGTTAGTTCTTCCTTAAAATTAGAAGATTTACATTCAAATAAAATTTTGTATCCATGTCATTTGCTTTACACAAATAATGGTCATAATCATATATATAATAAGTAGGTCTCTTTCTAGTTCTTTCTAGTTAATATATGACAGAAAAAGATGAAGTTTCTTGTGTTTGTATATTTGAAACAAGATTTGGAGATCTCTAAGGAATGTTTATCACATTATTTATTATTATAGAGTTGGGCCATGATAAGTGCTAACACCTTATAGCACATAGAATTGAACTATTTTATCATCCCGTTTTTATTTTAACGATTCATCAAAAATAACATCTCTTGAGACTATTAATTGCTTAGCTTGTGGATCTAAGAGATGATAGCCATTTGATTCATCATTGTATCCCACAAAAAGATATTTTGTTCTTTTGGGATTGAACTTTTCTTTACCTTGATCTTTATTCAAATCATATGCAATACATCCAAAAACTTTTAAATGGGTAATAATCATATTTCTACCATTCCAAGCTTCATAAGGAGTCTTGTTACAAACAACTTTAGTTGGAGAATGATTAAGAATATAAATAGATGTATTTACAACTCCGACCCAGAAAGTTTAGGAAGACCTTTTTCTTCCATTATGTTGCTTTCTCTCAGTTACACCATTCTACTAAGGTGTTCTTAAGACAGTCAAATGCCTTTTATACTTTTATTTCTACAATACTACACTTTTTCTTTCAACTAATTCTTTAAATTATAAAAAGACATTGAAAGCATCTTATTTTTTATCTATAAACTATATCCATATCCTATGGGTATAATTAACAAAAATAACAAAAATAACAAAAAATACCTCTTGTTCTATAGAGAAGGATTTCTTGTAGGACCAAATATGTATGCATGTATTAATTCAAGAGGAGCTTTGGATATGTATGAATTCTATGGGAATGGAAGACGGTGCAATTTTCCATATATACATCCTTCACAAACTTGATTGTGTTTATCAATATATGGGTTTCTGACAACAATATCGATTTAGCAGTTGTAGTCCTTTCTAATTCAAGTGACTGTATTGTAAGTGCTAGAGAGTAGATTCATCCATGGCCTCTACTTGTAATGCCAACTTCTTAATTTGTGGTAAATACAAAGAAAAACGCTTTTTTCAGCCATTAATCTAATTCTTAATTATAATGTTTTCTTGAGCTATTCAATTGAGATTAAAATTCTTTATCAACAAGTTGTCAACATTTTTTTTCTTTTCAATCTTTGCTCGTGAGTTTCTAAAGATCTCATCAACTCATGCACGGTGAGTGATGAAAAAGTAGTTTGTCTTTTTATATTATCAATGCAATAGAATTATATTATTTATCAGCCATACTTCTCAATACTTTTCGAATAATACTCTTTTCTTCTATGGTGTCATTGTTAGAAATAATGCTAAGGAAAACTCCTTGTCCCACATTGGTGGGAGAAGGAAATTTTACTTGATTTAAATTTAAGTGTATACACTTGGTTGTTTGAAGTACATACCCAATTGTTGTGGGCTAGAAGCGAGCATCCCCACGCGCGCGGCGCCGCCTCTGTCTGGCCGATTTGGTTCGTGACATGTGCGCGGTGTGGTGTGTCTACCTTTTTGGAAAAAGTCGTAATTGACGTTCCAGTGTTATGAGATTGTTTAGTTACGAAGTCCACAACATTGTTTTGACTCGGTTTTAAAAAGTCTGTAATTGCCGCTGATTTTACTGAATTTTTATTTTTGTGGCTTGATTCTCTCCAACGGTCACCGTTTTCTTCATCTTTAAAAACCGCTCTTTGTTGTTCTTCATTAGTTATAGAAAAACATTCTTTCTTTTTTAGTTTTCCTCTAAAATAATTCTGAGCATATTGTGAGTTCCTACCTCTCTTTTTGAGTGAACATTAAGAGAGTTAGCTGTGTTAAATCTTGGGGGGCAACGCCATCTCCGATTGCACCATATTCGGGGCGAATTTGCTTCTAAGATAGTGTTTCTAACACGTCACGACATTACATACATTAAGAAATTCGATCCATATTTCAAGGTTTTGTTTATATGATTTTACATTATCCTCACCTACAATTAAGAAGCAAATTCACTACTGTAATTTCAAATTATGGATTTCTTAATCTCAAAATCCCTTTCTGATCTTTCTAAACTTGAACCCCTTGATGGGAATAACTTCAAACGTTGGTCTCAAAAACTATTAATCTTTTTGAATAATTAGAAGTCGATTATGTTCTTGTTCGTGATTGTCTTGTTAGCCCTCAAACTAGAGATACCTCTAACGTTTTGTCTTCTACCATAGACGAACATATTGCTAAATATAAAAAGCATAATTAGTTTTTTCGGGGTCATCTTCTAAGTCACATGTCTAATCCATTATTTGATCTCTTCTTCAACAACAAATCTACCAATTCTGTTTGGGAGACTCTTGAGAAGAAATATGGGAATGATGTTGTGGGAAAGAAGAAGTATGCAACGGGAAAGTGGCTAAAATTTCAGATTGTTGATGACAAGTCGATCATGGAGTAAGTTTATGAGTATGAGAACTTGGTGGCTGACATTCTAGCTGAGGGTATGAACATGTGCAAGGTACTGCAAGCCAATGTTCTGATTGAAAAGCTTCATGATTCATGGACCAACTACCGCAACCATCTCAAACACAAGAAGAAGGATATGTCACTTGAGGAGCTAGTTGGTCATATGAAGATTGAAGAAGCCAACTGACTTAAGGATAAGGATTCTTCCCCTTAGGAAATTTTTGTTAAATCTAACATTGTGGAATCTTCTATTCCAAAACATGACAGGTTCAACAAACAAAACAAAAGCCGCTGCAAATTTCAAGAAGAACCAAAATCAGAAACCACTTGGAGTTTAAATTAAAAGGAGTAACAACTTTAAGAAAAACCACAAATTTGAGAAGGGAAATAGTGGTTGCTATGTCTGTGGAAAGCAAGGCCATAAGGCATGGCAATAAAATAACCGAAAAGATGCATCTAACAATGGGTAGAAAGTAGACCAGAATAAGAACCAAGCCTATATTGCTGAAGAGTCTGATGATGTCATTGTTGCCGTAGTTTTTGAAATTAACCTTATTGGAAACAAAGCAGAATGGGTGGTTGACACCGGAGCCACTAAACATTTATGTTCAATCAATAACCTTTTCATGTTCCATGAATATGCAAAAGCTAATCAGGTGTTCATGGGCAATTCTAGCAGTTCTAAAGTTCTCGATAAAGGAAAAATTCTCCTTAAATTAAATTTTAGAAAATCTTTGTCTTTGTAAAATGTGTTGTATTTTGGTGCACGTATTAACAAGGCTGGTGTGAAACTTGTTTTTGAAGGAGATAAGTTAGTGTTATCTAATAATGGGGAATTTGTGGGGAAGGGATATCTATCGGATGGACTATTTATTTTAGAAATTGTGTTGGTTGTTGGTTCTTTTAATAAAGCTTCTACTTATGCTTATATAGTTGAGACTTTTGATCTTTGGCATGCTAGATTAGGACATGTGAATTATAGTTCCATGAAATGCTTGCAAAACATGTCTTTAATTCCTAGCCTAGTCTATAATGGTCATAAATGTGAAATATGTGTTGAAGCTAAACATTCCAAGAAACCATTCAAACTTGTTATTAGTAGAGATACTGAATTACTTGAATTAGGTCATATAGACTTAGCTGACTTTAAGAATACTGAAAGCAGAGGCGGCAAACGGTATTATATAACATTTGTTGATGACCATTCTAGATATACCAAAGTGTATTTGTTAAGAACCAAAGATGAGACTGAAAACATGTTTTTAATCTATAAGGCAGAAGTTGAGAATCAATTGGATCGTAGGACTAAAAGACGTAGGTCATATAGGGGGGGAGAGTATGGAACCACCTTTTTAAAAGAACTTTATGAAAAAAATGGAATTATCCATGAACTTTCTGCTCCCTATACTCCCTAACAAAATGGCATTGCTGAAAGGAAAAATAGAACCCTTAAGGAAATGATGAATGCCATGTTGATCAGTTCTAATTTACCTGATAATATGTGGGGGGAGGCTATTCTTTTAGCTACTTATGTGTTGAACAAAGTACTTCATAAAAAACTCAATAAAACACCCTATGAATTATGGAAAGGCCATATGCCTAACCTTAAATATTTGAAAGTGTAGGTTTGTCTTGCTAAAGTAGTTTTACCTTCCTTTAAACGGGAAAATATTGGACCTAAAACCTTTGATGCCATATTTATTGGTTATGCAGTAAATAGTGCAGCATATAGGTTCATGTGCTTAAATGATAGGTCTATGTGTGAATCTAGAGATGCTGAATTCTTTGAAAAGGTGTTCCCTTTGAAGAAAAATAATGTGTCACATGATGTGATTTTATCTGTTCCTTCATCCTCTTCGACGCATGTTCATTCTCTTGTTGTTCAAAATGATGATGTGGTACAACTTAGGAAAAGTAAGAGATGTAGAACTAAAACTAACTTTGGTCATAATTTTTTGACTTCTTTCTTAACTGAACTCAATGATGTTGATGAAATAGATGAACTAGTTGTGTGTTATCATTTATTTAATTATGAGCCTAAAACATTTAAAGAGGCCATGAGTTCAATTGATGCTAGTTTTTGGAAGGAAGCTATTAATAGTGAAATAGAATCCATCATGTCTAATCATATGTGGGAACTAGTTGATTTGCTTAAAGGTAGTAAAGCTATTGGTTGTAAATGGATTTTTAAAAGAAAACTTAGAATTGATGGTACTGTTGAAAGGTATAAGGTAAGATTAGTGATTAAAGGGTTCCCACAAAAATTTGGTGTTGATTTCTTTTACACTTACTCACTAGTGACTAAGATCGCCACTATACGTACTTTACTTGCATTAGCTTCTAGTTATAATATGATTGTGCATCAAATGGATGTAAAGACTGGTTTTTTAAATGGCAACTTAGAGGAGGAAATTTATATGGTTCAACCTCTAGGTTTTATAGTTCCCAGACAGGAACAAAAAGTTTATAAGTTAAAGAAATTTTTGTATGGATTAAAACAAGCACCAAAACAGTGGTATGAATCATAAAACAATACTTAGTTTTGGCTTTGTAGTAAATCGTACTGATACTTGTGTGCACTCAAAAATGTTTAGATTTGTTTGTGTAATTGTCTCCTTATATGTAGATGATATGTTGATTTTTGGTACACATATTGATATTATTAATAAAACAAAAAAATTTCTTTCCTCTTAGTTTGAGATGAAAGACTTAGGTGAAACTGATGTAATTTTAGGTGTTAAAGTTACTAAAACTAGTAATGGTTTCTCTTTGTCTTAATCTCATTATGTGGAAAAAGTGTTAAAGAAATTTAATAGTTATGATGTTGTGTCGATTAAAACTCCTTATGATTCTAGCATTCACTTGAAAAAGAACTATGGCAATAGTGTGTCACAAACTGAGTATGCTAAAATAATTTGGAGTTTAATGTTTCTTATGAACTACACTCCACTTGACATAGATTATGCAGTTAGTAGACTTAGTCGGTATAGCCATAACCCTAATAAAGAACATTGGAATGCCCTTAGACGCCTTTAAAGGTATTTTAGAGGTACTATGGATTGGGGTTTACATTATGTTGGTTTTTCTGCTGTTTTAGAAGGATATTGTGATGAAAACTGGGTATCTGACAATGATGAAGTAAGCTCCACTAGTGGATATGTTTTCACTTTATGTGGATCAGCTGTGTCTTGGAAGTCTTCAAAAGAGACTTATATTGGCCGGTCAACTATGGAATCTGAATTCATTGCTTTGGACTTGGCCGGGCAAGAGGCAGAGTGGTTAAGAAATTTATTAGTAGATATTCCATTGTGGGGGTGACTTGCTCCACCTATTTCTTTACATTGTGATTCATAAGCTGCTATTTGTGTTGCCAAAAATAGTGCTTATAAAGGTAAAAAGAGGCACATTCATGTGAGACATGAGTATGTGAGGACTTTGATAGTAAGTGGTGTTATCACTATGGAACATGTCAGATCTGAGAGGAATCTAGCAGATCCGTTGACCAAAGGACTAAATAGGAGACTTGTCCTTGATACGTCGAGGGGAATGGGGCTTAAGCCTATTAGTTAAGGAATTCATGGTGGATACTCGACCTTGTTTGCACAAGGATTCATATGGACTAACGAAGCCATGGAAAGACTCATAATTGTACACTTCCCATTCCTTTGGCTTATACATTTGGTGAGGTTAAGCTTTTAGCTTTTAATAAATTCATAGCCCAGTATTTGAATGGTCCTAATGAGACGGACTTGATGAATTTACTACTTTGATAATGTGAGGTTGAGCAAAGGCTCTTAATGGTTTCATATCCCATGGTTTGGGTGGTCTATGTGATAGACTTGATGAAATCACCTACGTGGGTGTGAAGGTTTGGCCACCTTCTATGAAAGACATGGGCAGTCTTTCTAAGGCACTCATGAGCAACCCAAGTTTGATGGCCGATCTTGGTGGTTGATTGTTATCACAGAACTCACAATATTATAAGGTAACATATGTGTTATTAGGACTTAACTTCTGAGTTGAGTAAGTTCCAGATTCGTTCACTCACTTAACAAAGGAGTTGCCTAATTTTCACAATGTATTGGTTCAATCGAAAGATATCAGTACTTAAGTATCAAACCTATTGAAATGCTCAGAATAGGTGATTTTATTTATTTTTTAAATCTATTTCCTTCGCATTTGTGGGGGATTATTGGAAATAATGCTAAGGAAAACTCCTTGTCCCACATTGGTGGGAGAAGGAAATTTTACTTGGTTTAAATTTAAGTGTGTACACTTGGTTTTTTGAAGTACATACCCTATTGTTGTGGGCTAGAAGGGGGCATCCCCATGCACGTGCCACCGCCGCCATCCAGACGATTTGGTTTGTATTCATGACACGTGTGGTGTGTCTACCTTTTTGGGAAAAGTCGTAATTGACGTTCCAGTGTTATGAGATTGTTCAGTTACGAAATCCGCAACATTGTTTTGACTCGGTTTTAAAAAATCTGTAATTGTCGCTGATTTTACTAAATTTTAATTTTCGTGGCTTGATTCTCTCCAACGGTTACAGTTCTCTTCCTCTTTAAAAACTGCTCTTTGTTGTTCTTCATTAGTTACAGAAAAATGTTCTTTCTTTTTCAGTTTTCCTCTAAAATAATTCTGAGCATATTGTGAGTTCTACCTCTCTTTTTGAGTGCACATTAAAAGAGTTTGTTGTGTTAAATCTTGGATGGCAATGCCATCTCCGATTGCACCATAGTCGGGGCGAATTTTCTTCTTAGACAGTGTCCCTAACACGTCACAACATTACATACATTAAGAAATTCGGCCCACATTTCAAGGTTTTGTTTCTTTGATTTTACAGTATCCTCACCTACAGTCATGATCACCAAGACTTCTTATTTGATTAAATTTGTCCGTGACTTGTGAAAAATAAACTTGCAGTTCAATCTATTTCATTTCCAAGTTATAAAATTCCATCCATAAAGTTTTCAATCTAATTGCAACAACTTTTTCATATCCTTGAAATTCCTGTTGTAATGTATCCCAAGCTTCTCTGGATTTTTTCGATCCATATAAGCGGAGAAATATTGTTTTATTCACAATTGCATGAATACATAATGCAAGTGCATTTTTCTTCTTAATTTCCTTGTATAATTTATGTTGTCCTTCATTAGGACTTTCCGCAAGGCCTTCATAGCTTTCTTCCACAAGTTACCATAAATCGTGATATGTAAAAAAACGTTTGGATTTGACTACTCAAATAGTCATAACGTTCTCCATCAAATATTGGAAGTGTTGGTTGTGAATATGAGAAAAATGGGGTCGAATTACTTGTAGCCATATTTAGCTTGGATACTAAATTTGTTGGAGACAATAGAAGTATAATCGGTATTAGGATCTAAATATAAGATGTATATTGAAAAATATATATGTAAACTAAGCAAATTTGTGGCACTTACTTTATATAATTATGAATAAAAGAGAATGATGAATAAGTTTAATTATTTTAACATATATTTTCTATGAGATATACTGAAACAATATTAAGTTACAATATATAAAGAGAATTCTAATGCTAAATTAATCGAGGTAGAATACTAAGAGAATTTTACGCTTTATAATTTATTTATTTATTTAGATATAGTTTAAAGTTTATTTAGATTTTACTATTTCTATTATTAGTTTTTGCTTAACTTATTATTAGCTAAAGAGTATTACAATGCAAATTTAACTTCTCACAAATGTCATGCGGTTTCTCATGGTTGATCATGAGAAGGGCAAAGGATAAATAACAAAGTACACACGGGATTTTGGCTAATCTTGGATTTCATAAACTAATCTTTTGGTAGAAAAACATTAAAAGTATAGGCGATATTTTTGTTATACCAGAAAAATACTAAATGGCTAATATGTTAGTCAACAATTGCCAATATTTTTTTTATAATATTGATAAAACAAATAATCCTTGGAACAATGAATATGTTGAAATGAAGCTACATGAAAATTTGACTTAGTAACAGCTAATTATCAATAGAACAAAAATTACAATCACGAGAATGCAAGGCAATATTGATAGTGGGTATGAGGATGCATTCACTTCCTCTAAATCGTCAAATCATATAGAGAATAAAATTTCATTTCATTCTTATCCTTTACCTTTCCATTTCCCACAAGCCAACCAAACTGAAAGGCGATGAAGAACAGGACAGGATAACATCTTGCTGCCCTGGTGGGACACACATTAAGACCAATCAAATGTTCCGTTTCACTAAGACAAAAGAAAATCTTCTAGGTATAATAACAGACACCAATATACAATTCTTACATTGTAGCGTATCCGTCATTAAGTTATTTACATTGGCTCATTTGTTGCACAGTAATAAAAGTACAAACACAGATACTATAATTCCTTTGTAAATTAAAAAAATTTATACAACACAAGCAAATACCATTATTTATTTATTTATTATTTAATTTTTTTAATTTTGGGTTATTATATTTGGTCTTTTTTTTAATACTATCCTTAATACTACTCATTCGGAACAGAAAATCGGACTCGGATAACAATCAGGTCGGATGTAATACAATATCCGAGTCCAATCCATCTCCTATTCGGAGTCGGAGTTTTTTTATCGGAGTCGGAGATTTTTCAAACGGGTTTGGATCTGACTTTTTCTTTCGGATCGTATCGGACTCGGATTGAATTGTCATCCCTAGATTTCGTTTAGGTTGGGCCAATTTGGCCTATTGGGTCAGGTCAGGTCGGGTAAGGTCATTATTGGGTTAGGTCAAATCAGTTATTTGCTTGCTCGGGATCAATTCAGGTTCATGTCAGGTCGTATTCGATACGGGTCAATGTCAGCATTTGTTATTTTGTTGTATTCGTCTTGGGTAATTTCGGATTAGTTCATCCGATAACTTGTTTTTATATGATGGCTAAACCATAAGTCATTATAAAACAAAATATATATATGAGGTAATTATTACTAATGTGTATTATTATACCAAACGAGTATATAACGTGTATCTTTAGTGTATCAATGCATCATTGTATTACCTATACCAATTATCTACATTACTTCATATATTTAGTTTAATAACATGTCGATTGAAATCGGGAAAGGGTTTTTATAAGTCAGGCCATATCGGCTATATATCGGGTTCAATCAGTTTCGGGTTGTTTTTGGGTTGGTAATTGATGTGAATCTAGGTATAAGAACCTTAATTCACATAAAGGATAGAAACTAGACTAAGAACCTTATAAAGCAATGCACCAAAGGCTTTAATATAATCTAGGGCAAAAGTTTGAAGAATTGATTAAAGAAACACCATCAATTCTTCTCACGTCCTCATGTGAACTTAAAGCAAGCACTAGCTCACAAATCTTTGTTATGCACAAAGAAGAATAAACTCTCAAAGTTTATTGCTTAAAACAAGAAAATAAGCTCAAAACGTGATTTTTCCAAGCTTGGGTGCACATCTATTTATACTCATAGCTTAAGAGTTTCAATCAAATTAATACTAGAACTCCTACTTCTAAAAGAAATCCTAATAACCACATAATAACCAATAGGATAATGACACCTATTTATTACATAATCCTACCAAAACTCTAACACTGTCTTATGTTAATTAGAATTCTATTCTACTTAAAAAGATAAAATTACAAATTAACTATTCTTAACCTATTTTATTTAAAGTAAAACACACTAGTAGAAAATACTTCAATTGCTTCGTCTCAATTGCTGCGGTTAAACACATTTCGAAGCACATAAATATAAGTGATGCGGTTATTTCAATTGCTTCAATTGCTTTGTCTCAAGTGCTGCGGTTATATAAATAACCGCAACATTTATTACAAGTGTGGCGGTTATTCAAATAACCGCAACACTTGGGTTTATAAGTGCTGCGGTTATTTAAAATAACCGAAGTATTTAACTCCGTCAAAAAATACCATAAAAAAATAGAATTCTGGAAAAATATCGTGGTAATAAGTGATGCGGTTATTTCAAAAAACCGCAGCACTTATACCACAAGTGTTGCAGTTATTTCAAAAAACCACAGCACTTATACCACAAGTGTTGCGGTTATTTCAAAAAACCGCAGCATTTATTCAAGCCCAGAAAAATAATATACGTACTGAATAAATGCTATGGTTATTTCAAAAAATCGCAGCACTTATACCACAAGTGCTGCGGTTTTTTGAAATAACCATAGCACTTATTCAAGCCCAGAAAAATAATATATGTACTGAAAAAATGTTGCAGTTGTTTCAAAAAACTGCAGCACTTGTGGTATAAGTGCTGCGATTTTTTCAAATAACCACAGCATTTATTCAAGCCTAGGAAAATAATATATGTACTGAATAAATGTTGCGGTTATTTCAAAAAACTGCAGCACTTATTCCACAAGTGCTGCGGTTTTTTGAAATCCGCAGCACTTTTTCAGTTTTTTATTAACCTTGTCTTCTCTTTTCCAGGCTATTTCAAAACACGCAAAGTTTTCCCCAACACTGAAGCGCACGAAAAAAAAAACCCTAAATTAACTTCGTCTTTTCTAGCTAGCTCTAACCCCATAACTTAACATCCTCCATTTCTTGTTTAGTCCTAACCCCATAATACCCACTTACAAACTTTCTCTCTCTTTGAAAGAGCTTCAATTCGCATTTGTGCTTCTTCGCGGAATTCGTTCTTGGCTTCCGTGCTCTTCTTCGCGAAATTTGAGGTATGCATTTCCCTTTTTCGTGTTTAGATATTGAAGTATAGTTTTAGTATCACATCATTACCCCTGATTGTTACTTGTATTATTTCCCTTTTTTATTGTTACAATGTCTTGTCAGTTTATTTCTTGTAGTGATAAAGCATATTGTTTTGAAATCCTTATTTCTGTTGAGGTAAAAGTTTACGTGAAATTGCGGGTCTTTGATATTTCAAGATCCCCATCTTAGTTTTGTTTCTCATTGATATTGCCATCATCTCTCTATTATCATTATAAGTACTGTAAGTTTCCTTAGAAGAGTTCAAACTCTCCAGAGTCTTCTTATTCATAAGTAAAAAAAATGGGCATTTGAGTGTTGTGAAACCCTCCTTTCACATTGCTATAAGGAGTAATGATTAACCTATAATCCTTCTAGTTTGCTGAAGTAGTGGTTTTTGTTCTGAAATAAGGATTATGTGGTATTCCACAAGTTCCATAACTAATCATTTAATTTATACACTAATGTTTATATTACACAATTGGCGTCATCATGCACTGAGGTGCATGTATTCCTGACTAACTCAGTTCTTTGGTGTCATGCTTTGAAATTGCATTGTTTCCATACCTTGGTATATTGATATAATAAAGAGTATCAATATTAAGAGAGTATGATTCCACAAAATTTGAGTGGACATGTGTTAATAAGTAGAAATAGAAGTATTTGGAATGTCATCAAAAACCATACTAAGCTAGCCCGTGAACCTTTAACTTTACACCATTATTTGTCATTTAGCTTACATCCCTTAGCACTATGTCTCCAACCTTTTCTCCATTCTCATTCCCTACCTTTTTATCCAACGCTTGTCCCAAAATCCATATGCGATTTCATTAACTAAAATATGAGAGGTTATACAATTATGGTAACCAATCTTTATATTTAAATGGAAATCAATAATATCTCCAAGATTTCTTTTAATATATATACTACCAACTCAAGTTTTTTGTTTATTTCTTAGAATTTCAAAATGGATCGAGATTGGATGTACGGTAACCAAACCTCAATGGAATACATACAAGGGGTTGAGGAGTTTGCTAGGGTTGCACGTAGACACCAAGTAGACAATCATTCGAAGATAGTATTGTGTCTGTGTTGTGATTGTAACAACTCTAGGGGTTATCGTGACATTAGTGAAATCAAAGATCATCTAATTCATCGAGTTTTAGAGCGGATTATAGGACTTGAAATTGGCATGGTGAAATATTAGAATTCGGGTCAAGCTCTAGTAAGTTCCCTAGTAGGGAGAAGCCACTCATAATGAAGATGGGTTGAATGTTAATGAGGTATATGATAATGTTAGAGATGAGGATAGAGTGGAAGAGGATAGAATAGATGAGATGATGCATGATGTTGAGGATGATTTCACATATCGTCATCATATCTTTGATGAAATCCTTAAAGTTGCAGATAAGCCTTTGTATCCTTCTTGTACTTAACACACTAAATTGAGCATTGTCATGAAGCTCTTCAACTTAAAGGCACGCCACAATTGGACTGACAAGAGTTTCACAAATTTATTAGAAGTTATATCGGGTATGCTTCCTGAGGGAAATAAACTGCCACTTTCTACCTACTACGAGGCCAAGAAACTCATGTGTCATATGGGAATAGATTATGTGAAGATCTATGCTTGTCGAAATTATTGTGTTTTATATCGAAATGAGTATAAGGATCTAGATGAATTCCCAATATGTGGAGTTCCCAGTTACAAAAAGAAGCACAATGAGCTCGATTTGAGAAAGAAGAGGATATCAGCTAAGGTTCTATGGTATCATCCCATTATACCGATGTTTAAGAGACTTTACACAGATGAGAGTAATGCAAAATTGTTGCGGTGGCATGATGAAGGAAGGAAGAAAGATGGGATGTTAAGGCATCCTGCTAATTATCCTCAATGGAGAAATATAGATAGGATGTTCACAAATTTCGGTGGGGAAAATCGGAATCTTAGGCTAGGTCTTTACACGGATGGAATGAATCCATTCGGGACCTTAAGCACCCAGTACAGCACTTGGCCCGTTCTTCTCACTATTTACAATTTTCCACCATGGTTATGCATGAAGCGCAAATACATCATGTTATCGCTTCTTATATCTGAACCTAAACAACTTGGCGATGACATAGATGTCTATCTTGCTCCTCTTATCGATGACTTGAGATTGTTGTGGGAAGAAGGTGTCTAGGTTTTCGATGCTTATTCTAAATCAAATTTCACTATGCGTGCCTTGAACTTCTACAAAATCAATGATTTCCCAGCTTAAGGAAATCTTTCTAGTTATGTTGTGAAGGGGAAGACTGCATGCCCGGTATGTGAAGAAGATATAGAAGTTATTCGCCTACAAAAATTGTGGGAAGCATGTTTACATGGGTTTTTGCAAGTACCTTCCAGAAGATCATCCTTTCAAAAGAAAGAAGAAAGCTTTTAATGGCTCCACAGAGTTTCGCGAATCTCATCTCCCTCTACGTGTGAGTGAAGTATATTATCGGGTCAAGGGCATTGAAACTGTGTTTGGAAAGAGTTCTAAAAGTAGATCAGCTAGTGGTTATAAGAAGAAGTATGTGTTCTGGAGTCTTCCTTATTGGCGCCATTTGGAGATACGACATTTCCTTGATGTCATGAACATTGAGAAGAACATTTGTGATAGCATTATTGGGACTCTCTTGAATATGCCTGGTAAAACCAAGGATGGGGTTAAAGTTAGGAGAGACATGGCTGCTATGGGGCGAACTGAATTGGATCCTCAATAACATGGTAAACGATGGTATCTTCCTCCAGCTTGGTTCACACTTTCAAAGAAGGAGAAGATCAGCTTTTGTGAGTAATTGCATGGACTTAAAGTTCCATCTGGGTTATCTTCGAATTTTGTGAAACTTGTTTCAATGACTGATCTGAAGTTAGTAGATATGAAATCCCATGATTGTCATGTTTCGAACTTTTGATGCAACAATTTCTTCCCATTGCCATTCGAGGGATATTTCCTCCACAACTAAGGTACACAATTACAAGGTTGTGCATCTTCTTCAACACTAATTCTAGCAAGATAATAAATGCAGCAATATTAGATGACTTGCAAGATGATGTGGTTGAGACCATGTGTCGATTTGAAATGTATTTCCCACCTTCTTTTTTCGACATCATGCCTCACTTGGTCATTCATTTGGTTTGTGAGATTACGCTATGTGGTCCAATTTGGGGGAGGTATATGTATCCATTCTAAAGAGAGATGGGTACCTTGAAGAGTAGAGTCATGAATCCTGCCAAACCAGAGGCCAATATAGTACAGAGAATAGTTGCTGAAGAAGTTGCATCATGGATTGCATAGTATCTTGCCCGATCGCATGAAATTGGGGTACCAATATCAAGACATGCAGGAAGGCTTGAGGGTCATGGCACTATTGGTCGAAAACGAATTTCACTCAGTTATGATTTGAAATATAAGGCTGAATTATTTATTTTGCAAAGCCTGAGTGAAGTCCATCCATATGTAGATGAGCACATGAACACTCTGAGGAGTTAATATCCTTCTAAAAGGGATTTGCAGCTGGTAAAGGAGCATAATGCGACATTTGTTGAATGGTTCAAAGCAAGGATCATGGATCAATTATCCGACACATCTGACGATGTTTCTAATACATTAAGGTGGTTGGCATATGGTGCTAAAGTTCAAGTTATGTTGTATGAGGGATACGACATTAACAATTATTCTTTTTACTCAAAGCACCAAGATGAGAAGTCGACTATGCAGAATAGTGGTGTAATGAGCATTGGCATGTCTCCAGAATTTTCTAGTTCAAAAGATCAAACATTAATCGACAAACGGAGTTCATACTATGGGGTTATTGTTAATATTTTTGAACTTGACTACGTGAATTTTAGTATTCCTCTTTTCTATTGTAATTGGGTCGATAATAACTATGGAGTAAAGAAGGACGAACACGGGTATTTAACCCTAGTGAATCCTAATCGCCTAGGACAGCATGCTGATCCATTCATATTAGCTTTACAGGCAAAGCAAGTTTTTTACATGGTCGATCCTGCCGATCGCAATTGGTCAATTGTTATTGAAGGGAAGAGATGGATTCTTGGCATTGGGGATGTTGTTGATGAAGATGAATATGATGAAAATTTTGATGAAACCCCGCCATCTACATGGAATATCTCGAAATTAGTTGTTGACGATATTTTAAGACGCAATGACCATGAAGAAGGTTTCTACGTAGCTAGGGAGTCTGAGTAATAATAAACTACCAAGAAATCCAACAAAAAGGTACTACTAAGAAAATGGATAGAGTAGGAGAATCTAAACAATTAACTTGTTAATAAACAGCAAAATTTCCATTTATAGAAGTTTATTGCATATAGTTATAACATTATTTTATGTTATTTTTTGATATAATTGTTTACTCTTTGATTCATATTAACTTTACTTGTTTTTTTTTTAAATTTCCATATTCTAAGAAATGGAAGAACACAGAGGACCTGAGCCATCTTCTGCTGACGACACCTAGTAGACGAAGAAGAAGAGAGTGGGGAGAGGTCCCTCAAAAGGGATTAAATTCATCCCCGGTGTCTAGAGAGTTATAGAGTGGGACGCACTCGGACGCCCCTGTGGGACACACTACAAGGCCTATAAATGCCATTTGGGGGAGATTAGTCGGTCAAAAGTATCGATCTTGATATCGGACTAGAGCTCCGTACCGAAAGGTGTGAAGGATATGCTTTGGGAGGATGCGAAGGTAATTAATGTACTGAATTACGTTACTTTTTGCAAATCTAATTATGTTATTTTTTGTTAGTCTAATTGTGTTCTTTTTTGTTTCTATATCATACAGAAAGAGTTCCAGATCGAGGATGATCCTCGAAAGAAGCAAGCGGTTCTCACCTCTTGCGACTTGAAATTGAGAGACTTCAAGGCCAAGCTCATGAGTGTTTGGATCTCTTATACAAGGAATAAGGAGGGCCAGACTAAGAAGCGACCTTGGGAGCTCTACAACTTTATTTCTGAGGAAGACTGGAACACATTTGTGAAGATGCATTCTACAGAGGAGTTTAGGGTAAGCATTTCGTTGAATATTGTTTAATATTAATATAATATATATTACTTCAATTTCACTATATTTTCTTATATGTATTAACTTGTATCCTATAAACAGCAAAGAAGCGAGAAGGCGAAGAAGAGTGCGGCCCAAAACTTGTATCCTCATCATATGGGTTAACATCATATGATGAGATGAGTGAAATATGGAGGCGAAAGAGCTTCATTCCTTCGGCTTCGTCGTCATCGTCCAGTTGTTTATCAGTTGTTTTGAGTCTTCCAGATAGGACGAAGACTTGGCTTCTTGCGAGATCCGTCCCTGACGACAAAGGATGTCTCGTGGTGTCTGACTAGAAGACCCCTGTCGTCCGAGACTACATTGTAAGCTATGTTTATTTATAACATTACTATATTCATCTTATTATTTATCATTTAATAATTGATATGTTTTCTTTTGTTAAATACGCAGGAGGATGGAGACGAAGAGAGGAATCGGGAGAGTTTGTCTCCCAGCCACGGGACAACATCTTATCTCGTGCCCTCGGCAAAAAAGACCACCCAGGTCGGGTGGTCGGTTACGGAATCGGCGTAAGCCGAAAGATTGTGTACTGGGATGACAAGAGGAGCTCGGTCCTGATGAAAAGGGTAGAGGACGTCGAAGCTCGAATCAAAAATGTTGTGAGAGAGGCTGAGCAGCGAGTTCGAGCTCAGACGATCAAGGAGATGGAGGAGAAGATGGATCTAATGCTCCAAGAGAAGTTTAGGTTGTTCGCTACGCAATTCGGTATCCCGGAAGCACCTCCGCAGGAACCTGAGCGTAGCAACAGGCCTGACCCTCTAGACTTTCCATCCAGTAGCGTCTCGAGGGTTAGAGATCCTTTTCAGGATCTGCAGGTTTTTTATTCATGTTTTACAAACTATTAATCGCATATGAAATTTGTATAATTTAAATGAATGAGATACTGACATATTTGTCACTTTTATTGCAAGAGCAAGTTTCTTGTTAGTTGTTACACATGTTGAACGACAATGAAGCAATCATCGTTGCTTTAGGAACCATTCATCCATGTATGACTCGAGACCACCATGCTGACATCCTTCCTGGTCGACAACTATAACCAGGTATATAAGGATGTCCCAGTCCCTGTCCCTGCCCCTTCTGCCTTCATCAAAAGGCTTGAGCAAGCCCACGGGACCTTCACACAGTGGCCGAAGCATCTAGTTCGGCTCCTGACGTCTGAGGTAAATGCATTCCTCCTCACTTTATGAAGTTGTATTCTACTAATGTATTGATATTAAGTTTTGAATTTGTTTGAATCAGCAAAGAGGTACGGGTGGAAAGAACGCAGCTGAAGGTGTTGTCAGCGGTCCTAGCGGTCCAGAGACAACTAAGTCCATGAAAAAGGACGTCGCCTAAACCGATCTCACTGAGCTGGCCTTGAGTCATCTTAGTGAGAATTGTCGTCAAATGAGGGCCTAGTTTATAAGGCTTCTGCCAGATAACATCATCTCCTTTCATTGTGGGAAGATGATATTTGGGTACCCTGAGGACCAGGATATCGTGATCGTAGGAGAGGACGTCACTCAACTTCTCACAGGAGACGAGTTGAACGTATCTGTGCTCCAAGTCCTTATGATGTAAGTTACCTAACTATTGCATATAATTCCTACTATATTATGTTTTTTCGATTCGTTCATGTTGCTAAATTGGTGTTGTTATTTGGTTTCAATTAATTATAGGGCTTGTTATGAGTTGGTCCAAGAAGAAGGATTAGGATCCTTTGGTTTCATGTGCCCTTCTAGGATCTCAGCTACCTTGATCGGCAATGAATAGGATTTTGTCACTTCTTACATGGTATCTTTTATGGCGAAATAACATAACAACTGTTTCATCTTCTGCCCGTACCATGAAAGGTATGACATTTTTACATAGTATCTAAGGGCTTGTATGAATATGTTCGTATTTTAACCATTTACCAATCATTTTGTAGGCGTCACTAGATACTACTTGTTTTGTCCTTAGAGAAAATGACAGTATACGTTTTTTATCCTCTTCAAAGAAAACGTAATTTAGCGATTAAGGAAATGTTAAATACGTAAGTATTCGTTAATTACATCTTTTATTTCACTGAAAAGAGTAACGGATTGAAGAATAGTTATTGACAACTATATATTTTTTTCCAAATCTAGTGCATTCAAGAGCTTTAAAGTTCAGTCTGGCCTTCGTAACGGATTGTAGTTGAACTGGATTCCAGCTCATGTATCTTTATTTTTAATCATATGACTATTTTGTTGCCTTAGTATTGTATTAGATCTGTTTGATTTACATTTTATTTGGTTTTCAAATGCAGTGTCCTCACAGCAATTAAGGCTTATTAATGCTGCGGTTATTTACGAAAATCGCAGCAATTAAGGCTTATAAATACTGCGATTATACTAAAAAACCGCAGCAAATAATAATATAAATTTAATTTTTTTATTTTTAAAAAATAAATGTTACGGTTATTTAGAAAAACCACAGCAAATAAGCCTTATTAATGATGTGGTTATTTAAAAATAACCGCAACAATTATGGTATTTATTGCTGCGTCCAAAAAATCGCAACATTTGTGATTTTTCCATATGCTTCGGCTATATGTGCTTCGTATTAATAACCAAAGCAAATAAGGTTAAATAATCGTAGCAAATAGACATTTCTCTACTAGTGACACTAAATATCTAATCACTTGTGTGTAGCCACATCCATGCCCATGTCATGTCACTAAAGTTGTAATACAGCACCGACGAGATATAATAAGCACCTTCCAATGTAACAAACACCTCCCTTTGTCTTAAAATTTTTCCTCGGTCAAAATTTTCAATCTTCAAGAAATTCTTCAAGATTGAATCTTTTAATTAAGAAAACTTTCCCAATGCTCTTTTTAACGGCTTCCACATACAACACGATGGATAAGACTCCTGCCGAAAATAAAAGAAACAAATCCTAATCCAAGTAGGATTAGTAAAGATATGATGAATCCTAAAAGGAATAAGATTTAACTAACTAGTAGAATTCCATGTATGCATTCACATCAGTTTGTAACAAGTCGGACACAAATGGGGTCCGAGTTTTTGAATATCGAGTCAAACCGGTTTTCGGTTGATTTCAAGTCGAATTAGGTCGGTTTATAAGTCTCACTTTTCCGGTCATAATTAGGTCAGATCTAAGTCAATTTAAGATAGTTTCTCGAATCGGGTTAGATTTTAACAGCTTTAAAGTGGATGAGTAATGGTATTCATATGTTTGATGCTATTCATCAAGATCACTCAAAGTTGAAACATATTTTTGTCTCTAACTCATTAGAAGCTCATTTTTCTTATTTATTAAATTTATAAAAAGGATCTCCAATAAAAATTAATAATATATACAAAGTACATGTTAGTCAAAATCATAACGAGATTATCCTCTTGAATGAATTCAATACTTCATGGAATTAACTCCAAGGATAGTTAAATTTTACCCTCTACCGGTTGCATACATTTAGGGTTTACATACATAAAATTCCTAATCTACTACTCCATAAATACGAATAGCATTTAATCCTGACTTTGCACAAGTTACTATATGAAACTAGTATAATCAACAATTTATTAATAAGAACGTGGGAGAAGAAGGTATTTTCAAGAATAGTAGCCTAGTAGGTAAGGAATCCTACGTTGGGGAAGTCCACACATTAGCTTCTCCCCCTAAGCAGACACCTCATGACCTCAATAGCTAAGAATAAATTATGACATCTTCGGATCGGATCTTCCTATTCTAGCGACTTATTTCACAGGGCCAATCTCAAGGGCATAAATGGAAAACTAAAAGTATAGGAAGTCCGAATTACTACTATTCTAGTAAACTTTTTAACTAATGATTTTACTAATTACTTATGAAATTGAATATTTTGTTCGTTGGATAATTGGTTACTACTTCCTCCTCTTTGGGATTGCGGTGATTTAAAATCTTGTTTAAAGGTTCCAAATGTAAGTTTTTTAAGCATTGCGGTGGTTTTAGGCATTATAACAACTACTCAAAATACCATCATAATAAAAGCGTATAAAATTGTTGCAAAAAAAAAAAAATAGCGTATGAAATTCCGGTGTCAGTGTATCACCAGATCCATCATCTCCACCCAAGATTGTCAAATTTTCCACCTTCCGAGCTTTGTGAAACACTCCTCAAGGAAGGCCAGAAGGGTAAGAATTACGGGTATCTAATAAATGCAATTAAGGCACCCAATGTGCAACTTTGAGAACCATAAAAAAATATTCATAAAACTGTTCCAAAAAACTCCAAAATTCAAGCACCAAACAAAAAAACTTATGATGAAAGAAGCGAGACCATCTTTTGTCACAAATCATGACAGAAAAAGACTAATCCAAAAGTGAAAATTATGGAATATGCACTATGATTTCAAAGTAGACTCATGCATAAGGGTGGGTCAGGACTGGGATGAGTTACAAGCAAAACCGATCGGATCGGGACGGATCAAAGAAGAAGCAAAACAGATCCGGCCGGGTCGGGCCAAAAGAGACATATAATTGGCCGAGTCGGGCCGGATCGTTCAAAGATAGTGTGATAATTTACGTGTATCACCTTCAATCTTTGGTAGTGGATCATCGACAAATAAGTGAAAATAATTCGTTACCTTATAGTGTTTAAAAGTTTTGAAAACTATAAACCCATTATTGATCCAACTTGACCCATTAAAAACCCAATAAAACATAATCATTTAAGAGACACTCATTAAACCCATTATTAATTAGGCCCTTTTACAAATGGATCGGTCAAGGGCCTTTAACAAGCCCCTACCCATTTGAATAGGTCTATTTCAATGTATTGCCCTAAACAGATAAAAAATGTTCATCTTCCTAAGAAACAACTTACCCAAATGCTTATAAGATGCACTGTCAGTGTTTTATACAGTATTATAATAGTTTGAAATTTGAATAATACTTGTGAAACCAAAAGCAAGGCACTATTCTAGAGTCATCTAAGTACTACAACAACAAGATAAACACTTGAAACAAACCAACAGATTAGCTACTCTTTAAAAGTATGAGAATAATCAGCACTATAATTTGATATACCTCAAATGAGAGGGTTTGAGATAAACTTACAAATTAGTAACATGATCAACTAACTAACTGCAAATAGGGCAGAGCACCAACCCATTCTCATTACAGTCAGGACATCTCATCACAACAGTCCTCTTAACGCTACTATTGCTATTGTTCTTACTAGCAAGATTATCCTCATTTCCATCATCATCATCAACTTCTTTCACAACCATTACCAATTTACAACTCCCATTACACTGAAAACATGGCAAGAACCTCACATCACCGCACCCTTCGCAAACAACCCCGGCTTCGACACGGAGCATGCCTTGAAGTAGCTCAACTAGACCACCTTCTTCGTGAAGCCTCAACACTTCCTCTGCTCCACCAATGAACCTGCCTTTAATAAATAAACAAGGTGGCGTAACCGTAACCGCCTTATCTTTCATCAATTGCTTTAACTCATCCCTTAACCCGCGATCCATTGAAATATCTCTTTCACAAAATGCAAACCCCAGCCCTTGAATCACTGATCTAACCGCGTTACACCCCTCAAACGTCTTCCTGACACCTCTCAGAGTGGTGGTGTAGAGGACTACTTTGTCTTCCCCATTCGGAGGACAAACCTTCTCAAACTTTTCCAGTTTGTGATCACTAAAATCTGTGTTTGCAAAAAGCTGTCTCGGCTTTCGAACCCGAGTGTTCGGGTTCGAATTCTCTTTCAGTTTAGAGGAGAAGAACTTAGGAGTGCAGGGTTTTGAGTTTGATATTTTTGGAGAAAACCGGAAACTTCCGTCGTTGATGTGCTTACCGGTATTACTATCAGGAGTGGTGGGGTCCAGGCCGGCCATGAGTTCCCAGGAGTTGATGACCTCTGTAGGAGGAGGCGTGTCCTTGGGAGTGAGAGTGAAGCGAGGGAGCGGAGTTGGGGGTGTCATAGGGGACGGTGACGGAGGTGGTGGATCGAGAGTAAGAAGACCGTAAGTGGTGGAGGTGAGGGATACGATGTGGTGGTTGAATGCGGTGCTTCCGAGTTGTGGGAAATCATCATCTTGGTTGAGTAGAGTTGAAGATACACACCCCATTTTTGTTCTTTTAGGTATAGTTGATTTGGTTTTTTTGGGGTTGGAGATGGATGGTATGAACTATGAAGGGAGAAAAGGGAGTTTGAATTTGAGATTTGAAAATGTGGGTTTTGGGGGGAGTGTACGGGAGTTACTGTGTGTAGTTGTTCACGCAATGACTGATTAAGGCGCCTGTTTGAGTTTGAAATTTTAATGTTACAATTAATACTCCGTACTTGATAGAGCTAGTTGCACTGTGGCCTGTGGGTTCAGTGAAGTCACTGAACGACTGTTAAGTTAAGCCGCTAAAGGTCATTTTTTAATAGCACCCCTTCTCTCTCTTTTTTATCCGCTTTATCTCCAACTTTAAATTAGTTCTTTAATAGCACCGAAAAAAAAATAAAATTAAGTTCTTTAATAAAGTACCTAAGAAATGTCACTAGTTTTTACAGCCCACTCCTACACATTTTTTCTTTCTATTTCTATCATAAAATATCCATACGGAGTATATAGGAGCTTCCTCTTAATTGCTGTACTATATTTTTATTGAGTAGTCTCCAATTCTCCATCAACTTCAAAATAAAAGAGAAACAATATATTATCATACTCAAATAAAATAGTACTAGACTAGCTGTTTTGCTTTTTAACGAAGGTGTGTATTAAAGGCTTTCTTAAATGAATACGAAAGTTTTGCGTAGATTTGAATCTAGTGTGAAATCAGTAGGTGTAGGTGGTAGTGCATTTGAAACTATATAAAGAGAGATTCGAACTATAGATGACCATGGATTATGCTAAAATCATGTGTGTTAGAGTTGGTTGGACCCGAATCATTGGTTATAGAAAAAATTAAAGTTAAAAATACAATTTTTGATCCATCTTTTTGATAAAGTTCAATATTTGTTTTAATTTATAAAAATACAATCTTTAAGGGTTATTATATTTTAAACACTAGTACAAAATGCTTTATTTGCTTCACTACAATTGCTTTAGTTTGATAGACAAATAAGCAATTGAAGAAATCATATGGGGGATTAGTACAAATGCTTCATTCTTGCCTAAACCCCTTAATGCTTGGGTTCAGGCAATAACCGAAGCACTTATGGGCCTAATGCTTCGGTTCAAGCATCAACCGCAGCACGCTAACACACGCCGCCCCTTGATCTTCCACAGCACAACTGCAAAATCACGGTAAATTCATTCCCTCAACTTCTCCTCCCATAATTCCTTTGAATACACACATCACAATCGCAATTCCCTTCAACATAATTCCCTTCAACACATAAAAAATCCCAGTCATTCGCATACATTAGCACACACCAATTTGTAGACAGTAATTCGCATCAATTTCCATTCGCAATTTGCAGTCATTCGCATAGCAATTCGCAGCAGCATCATTTGCATAGCAATTCGTAGCATCATTCCAGGTAGTTTCGGCCTTCTCATATTCTCGATTATCTACATCCCCTTCTAGGTAGGTATTCATGCTTTGAAATAAACATAAATTTGTATTTATTGAAAATCTGGAATTTTGCAAGCATTATACTTCCTTTGCTAAATTGATCTTGTCTTTATTGTTGGTGTTATTGAAAATCCACGAATTGAAAAGCCACGAACCCTAAGCCACGAACTGATCCACTAATTGAGTTATTTATGGGTTGTTCGAGATCCACTTTTTTCTGATGAGAGGTTTCGCGATTTAAGCTTTATGCATGTACATTCTTTGTAATTGCATGTACCAGAAAACGTCAGAGTTCTAAAAGACTAGGAATGCCTATAATTAACTAAGACAATGAATAATTAATTAAGCAAAAAAAATCTGGATTTTTGTGGGGCAGGGAAATGTTTGGCTGAAGAGGTGAGCTTTGATATATCTTTGCTATGTTAGTATTCATATTTAAATATTTCCATTGAACCTATTTTATTATGCTTAATTAGTCATACAAATCTTACGTAGGATTGAGAATCTTAGGAAAATATCTTTTCTAGCTCATTCTCTTGGTGGCTTGTTTGCTCGATATGTTGTTGATGTCCTGTACACACCAAATATCTTAGGTGATGGATGTCTGAATGACACTTCAATAACAGGCCTCTCAACAAAGCATGGCTTGATTGGTGGATTGGAGCATACAAACCTCACTACATTAGCTAGTCCTCATATATTGGAGTTAGAGGGAGGAAACAGGTCAGTATTCCATATTAAACAAGTTGTTCTACATCTTAGGTTAAGTGCTGCTTCGCCAACGTAACTGAAGCAAATAAGCTATTTTAACAGAAGAAATTGATTTTTTTTTTTTTATTAGTGAAAGAGTTAAATGAAAAAAATGACCATCTAAAGACAAATAAGAATGTTAAATGGGAAAATCTAAGTGACTCATCTTTAACTAATAACATATATGTGCCCGTACCAATGCACGAGAAACTTATAACAATATGAATTTAATATATTTTTAATAAATACTATATATGCTCTTTAATATTTACTCTATTTCTATATATTGAAATCAAAGTTTAAAAAGTTTGAACACAAATTATCATCATTTTATAAGAAATAATATATTCAACAATAATCCTTAAAGCAATGCCATTATCAACACCAATCCTATTGCATTTGTAATATTGGCGAAATATCTAACTTCAAAAGAATTTAGATCTTAAAAAATTACAATTAACAAAAACAAAAAAAACTGTAAAAAAAAAAAAAAAAACAGTACCTTGGTAAAATTGCAAAGTTTAAACTGCCAACGCCACTTAGTATAGAAATCCAAGAACTCACAATTCTTTGATTCATACAACGGATAAATCTCGTCCCACACTCAATCACTATCATACACGTCACACCCACCCTCTTCACTCAAGTACTCCACCCTCTTCACATCCAAGTACCACAGAGCAAAGGTTGATTAAAGCCACTGATATGCTGGCCAAGTATCCTGATTGAGTCTCTGTTAGTGTTACTCCTCTTCCATTAATTATTATAATTATCAAACTGTCAAATAAGCAATAATACCCATAATTCGATATTTAATTAGCAATAGATAGAAATAATCTACCAAATTTAGCAAGTGAAATTCTCAAAAATTATCAAGAAAAAAAATTATAATAATCTCATAAAAGTAAGTAAACAATATTAAACTCGTAAATAATAATATAAGATACCTGTTGTATCAGTGAAAACAATTCGGTTAGAATGAAGTTGTTATGGGTATTGTTGCTTTATTCATCAAATTTTTTTCCTATAGTTAAAGGTATTTAATAAGATTTCAAAAGGTTTAGGATCGATAAATGTGGGTGGATGCTTTTGTTTTTAGTTATGTATGTTTATCTTTTTTTACATGTTTTTTTTTTGTTTTAAACCAAAACAACATATTTTTAAATTTTGTTTCATCCAAACCTAAGATTGATTAGTTTCCCAAAGCTAATTTTATTTTTGTATATTTTTTCACCTAAAGCAACGAAAAAGCTCGGTTTATAATTTGGAGGCCTTACATTAATTGATGCTTGTAAATAATAATATATAGTATAAGATAAGTACTAAAATTAACCAAAAGGAAAAAGTTTGTAACATGGCACCAACCAAAAGCAATACAATTATAACAAATTATACACAAGAAAAACTACAATGCCATATCAATCTTACTAACAAATAAAAATGCCGAAAAAGCAAGTTATTGCTCCAAATGACATAAAGAAGACTCATCAACCAAATTTACAATAAAATAGAATACACACATGCCAAAATCTTCAAAACCATCAAAATTTAATTGAAAAGGCTCAAAATTGCATGATATTTAACAAATTACATCAAAATAAATCGAGCAGTTCCCTTTAGGTGAAATGGTGAATACTTGCAAAACGGCACACAAACACCAGCATTCAATGTCAAGCCGATCCAAGGCACTAGTATCAAATTTAGGGATTTTTTTTTTAAATCAGAGTTTTTATTTGAAATAAACTAGGGGATTTGATTGAGAATTAGAAATGAAGGTGAAAGTGCAAGATTGCTGCAGAAGTTGGAGAGTGAAAGTGGAGAGAGAAGGGAGGGGAATAGGCATGCTAAGTCAATTGGAGTAGCCGAAATGTGAGTGAAATAGAGGGATTTTGAGAGAGAGGGGAGTGTGTAAATAATTCGGGTATAATGAAGTTGTGATAGATACGTGGGTTGACGATTTTGTTTTCAGTTATGTATGTTATCCTTTCTTTTTAACTAAAGCAACATGTTTTAAAAATTTGTTTCATCCAAACCTAAAATTAGTTAGTTACCCAAAGCTTACTTCTTTTTCATCCGAAGCAACAAATGAACATTAAGGTTTCATAACTATTTAGGAATGAATGTCAAAGTAGACATTAAACATCTCATCCAGTAATGAACATCCTAGTCAAGAATCCACATGAAATGACTTCTAATATCTATCGAATTCTAGCAATTCAACTACAAGCTAGCTAAAACAAAAGCAAAAATTAAGGCTAAATCTAAATAAAATCTACTGCGAGGTTCTAAAGGACTTGTTCTTTTAAGGTAAAAGCGCTATGGGTTCGGGATTCAACATCAAAACCTAACACAAATAAGCTAAAACTAGGAATTGGACTCAAAATGAGATAATGCAAGGCTCACTATCTTACTATCAACCTATGAATTGAACCTAAACATGCTGCAAGGAAGGGATTTCAACCAGGAAACAACCTCTCGTTCATCTTCAAGGAAGGGTATTACAATTGGGATTTCTCAACTAATCATATTCTAAAGCATCAAAGCAACAAAATCAATTCAGTTCAATAATTAATAGCTTGCAAGTCAACAACATTTAACATCGGAACACTACTAAATCTACATTTCTCAATGTCTTTGACCTAGGAAAGAAAATAGAAGAAATCTGTATGGCCAATCTAGCCTCCAACCAAAATCTGACATCAAATCACACATTAATCATTAAGAAATCAACTCCATATTTTAAACATCATCCATGCTTGAGATCGAGTTTTCACCATATCCCCTAACTAATCTAACTACTCAGCTAATACTAGTAGACATTGCAAAATCGAACAAAGAAGACATATCCAATAAACATGAAATTAATAAGCATTAAACTAAAAAAAACATAAAATAGATGAAAACTAAGAAATATAAAGCGAGAGAAAGTGAAAGAAATACTGATATATTAACTAAGAACTGATGTCTGAGAACTGATGATCACAAATCCTATGAAAGTACTATAAACCGATGATAAATCTACTAATAAACTAAAATTTTTGAAAGAACGATGAAGAATCCCTAAGCTATATCTCTAGGTCTAATACTAGGCTAAACCTATTGCTAATGAATGAATTCGATAATCCCCCTCCCATCCTTTTGCTGCCCATCTTAATCCCGTAGAAGAGTTTGAGTTAAGCACGGAATTGCCAAATTAGAGCTGAGTGAGAGCTCACTATAGAGTCAAGCGCTCACTCATAAGCCCAAAATTCCGAGTTTAGGTAAATTGAGCTATCGCTCAGTACAACCATGAGCGCCCGCTTAAGCCTATAAGAGCCCTCTTAGAACCCGCTTGACGTCCGCTCGTAAATCTCTGCCTGTCCACGTCCATTGAACTGAGCTGCCGCTTGTGACAGAGTAAGCGCTCGCTTAGGCCTTTTTCTCTTGAGAGGCCTCTTGGTTCAAGGTTTGGGCGGCCTCTTGGCTTCTCTTCTCAGCTTTTCTACTATACATCTCCATTCTTCGATTCTCATACTCGAGCTTATTAGATATCTGTATCAAGCCACAAAAACACACATAAAAGTAGAAAAGATAACGGGAGTTTAAGGGAAATAGGACAAAAATACGAGAAATGCTCCTAAGCCTAGACTATGCACAAAGTGATGAAAAATAGGATTAAATAGGACAAACTTACGCCAAAAAGAGTAAGAAACTCTACTAGGAAGACACAAAAGTGACATAAATGTCACTCATCAAATTCCCCCAAGCGTGGCTCTTGCTCGTCCTCAAGCAAGACTCTAGGACAAAAGATGGAAAGCATTAAACACTAACAACACTAAGGAAAACAATAAATCTAACTCCCTTTTGCAGGAATCACTTTTGATTTTAGCAACAATCAACAAGCCCTTTAAACCCCCTAATCGCTCAGGAGGACAGGTGTGCTCTCGTAAGGGTTTCCTAGGAGGTAACCCATAACTCTCAAAACATAAAAAAAAAGAAATAAGGTAAGCATTTTAAAGACTAAAGAGAGAGAAACTAAAATAAGTAAAGAGAAGTAAAAAAAAGATGCAACAAGTGGGCATTCATGAGACACTATCGTAATGGATATTCAACTTTCTAAACAGTAAGAGAAAACAGGCTAAAGAATGCATAAAAATTAATAAAGGATAACCATGAAAGAGTAGGAAACTATAGCTTTCATGCACCTAAACTAAGACGTAACCACACTCTTCCAAAGCTTCATTTCCATCCTTAAGGAATTAGCTTCTCATTACTCGTTGAGGGAGTTGAACAAATAAAAAGTCTGGGTAATGACTTATGACTCGACATCTTAATTGTCATGCTCGCTCAATACGCTTGATCTTTACCTCCCTACACCGATAATGACTTAATTTCCTTGAGTCGAAAGGGCTCTGGGATAAAATGTAGGTAAAATAAGGAAAAGACTAGCCCAAAATAAGGAAAGGCTTGGGTAATGGTGTGAGGCTTAGCTTCATGAATAATGGAATTCTTATGGTCTTAACCTTCACCTCATTTCAAGGCCTTGAGCCATCATATTCAATAGAATACCAACTAGTCTCCTCCCCTAACTTTAGTTAAGAACATATTTGAGCCTTCTTTAGTTCTCAAATTCTCATAAACCCATAAAATTCTTCTCCCCACATTTCTTCTCTTCTTTATTTCTTTTCCCTCCCCTTTTTTTCTTTTTCTATACAACTTTTTTTGAATTTTTTAATCTTTTTCTTTTTTCTATTTTTTATTACTAAAAGAGTCTATAATATATGAGTAGCTTTTAAGTGATGTTATTTGAGAAGAAACTACTACTACCCTTTGAAACTTCATAACTCCTAAATCACCATCAATATATCCATACAACTCTGTTGCCAAAGAATCACATAGAAAACGAGGTAATGGAGGTTCATATTAGGTCAATGACTATCAATTGGTAATTTTTTGAGAAATATAGACTCAAGAAGATAACAATTTATAGGAAAGAAAGAATGTTCAAGAAATAGGGAGATGTCAATGGCTAAGGGAAAAGGAAATAAGTTGAAGAGTGCCTTCCTAAGAGGTTCCGTCACGGTCTTGGGTAGGTATAAGTCAAGTTCTTGATCAAACCATAACAAATTAAGGATTCTTGCCACTCAATGCAAATCATGTTAAAGGCTTCAAAAGATTTACTCACCATTGGGTTGGAAATACTAATCCTAAGTATTTCACTTGGTTAAGGAAAAGGTGGGGTGCTTAGCTAAGGGTGATAATCACAATAGTTTCATCTACCTTAATAAAAGTTCATCGTAAACTCTTTCAAATGCAATTTAAGTCTAAACCAGATTGGGTTTTGTGGCATTTCATCCCTTTTTGAGATATTACCCGTTTTCTAGCATCGTTCATATCTCTTCACAAATTCCCACGCATCCTTGAACAAGATTGGCCAACATAACCGAGATTCCAACACTTTTGCCGTTGTTTTCCTTGCACTCATGTGTCCTCCATAAGGTGAGGAATGACATATACATAAGACACTAGAAATTTCTTCATTGGGAACACAACGTCTTACTAAACCATCAACACACCTCTTGAATATATTAGGC
Organism: Dysphania ambrosioides; assembly: GCA_026401315.1. NCBI lineage: Eukaryota > Viridiplantae > Streptophyta > Magnoliopsida > Caryophyllales > Amaranthaceae > Dysphania > Dysphania ambrosioides. The sequence continues at coordinate 15,954,825 of CM048660.1, read as the reverse complement.
TCATCCCAAAAGTACCTCTTGGCCTCATGCATCAACAACCTGCATTTCTGGGGTGTGAAATAAGGTAAAACCATGCTTCTAGCTAAATAATTCAGCAAGTAAGCATACTATGGCAAGCTCTTAGACTCCAATGCATATAAAATGTTATCCCTAAGATAATCATCAATAAGCAAATCTTTAAGATTATTAATCTTCCTCTCCAAACGAGATAAATGGTCTATAACTAAGTTCTTATACCCTTTTTTGTCCTTGATCTCAATATCAAATTCTTGAAGAAGTAAAATCCACTTAATTAATCTTGGTTTGGCATCCTTCTTAGACATTATATATTTGATTGTTGAGTGATCAGTGTACTCAACTGTCCTCGATCCTACCAGGTATGCGCAAAACTTTTTAAAAGCATAAACGACAGCTAGGAACTCCTTTTTAGTAGTGGTGTAGTTCCTTTGTGCCTCATTCAATGTATTGCTTGCATAATAAATAACATGAGACTTTCCATTCTCTCTTCCCAATACAGCTCCCACAGATAGATCACTAGCATCACACATGAGTTCAAACGATAAACTCCAATTTGGTGGATGCACTATCAGAGCTAAAGTAAGAGCCTCTTTTACCCTATTAAATGCTTTCAAGCAAGAGTCATGAAACACAAACTCTCTCTCCTTTTAAAGCAGTGTGGTGAGAGGCTTAAATTTCATTAAGAATGATTCAATGAATCGACGATAAAAGCTTACATGGCCCAAGAAAGACCTTACACCCTTCACCATAGTGGGAAGGAGAAGACCAAGTATAATTGCAACCTTGGTTTGGTCCACTTCTAGGCCTCGATGTGACACCTTATGGCCAAGAACGATCCCTTCTTATACCATAAAGTGACACTTCTCCTAGTTGAGAACTAGGTTGGCATCCTCACACTTTTTTAAACATCAAGGTCAATTCAAAAGACATTCATTAAAAGTGCTACCACCTACTAAAAAGTCATAATACGTAAAAATTAACATTAGGCAATGCTGAAAAGTAGCTGGGGAATTACATAACCTGAACGACATCATATGATAAGCATAGGTACCATAGGGGCATGTATATGTCATCTTTTCTTAGTCCTTGGGATAGATAAGGATTTGAAAAAATCTCGAGAACCCATCAAGATAACATAAATATTTATGCCTTGCTAACCTTTCCAAAATTTAATCAATAAAAGGGAGGGGGAAATGGTCCTCTTTTGTGGAGTTGTTCAATTTCCTATAATCTATGCACTTCGTTCAACCGGTTACAGTTCTCATAGAGATCTTTTCACCTTTATCGTTCACGACCAAAGCCAGTCCTCCTTTCTTAGGAATAACATCCACTGGTGCCACCCACTTACTATTAGAGATAGGGTAAATGACACCTACAGCGAGGAGTTTGAGAATTTCTTTCTCTACCACTTCCATCATTTGAGGATTGAGTTTTTATTCCTTTAATGGAAGTCTTAGCTCCATCCTCCAATGATATACGGTGCATGCATAGGGTGGGGCTTATTCCCTTGATACCATCAAGGGTGTACCCCAACACCTTTTTATGTAATCTCAATACATCAAGTAAACTTGATGTTTCCTGTTTTCCTAAGGAAGAACTCACTATTACTGGGTAAGTGGACGAGGGACCAAGAAACTCATACCTGAGGTTTGATGGTAGAGGCCTTATTTCCACTTTTGAGGCTGCCTTGGCCTCATCAAGCTCTTTCTTTACCTCTTCATCTCCAATCACAATATATAAGTCTTCCTACAATGTCAATAAGGGGATAGAATCAAAATGCTACCTCACCTTCTCCATCTCTTCTTCATCCCTGCATAACATGTATTTATTCAACAAAACACACTCACAAGGATCATCAATTACATGCAAATGTTTATGGAAAGTGTCAAGTATAGCATTCTTAATAAGATCAATATGCATGCAATCATCCATGTTAGATGGGAATTTCATTACCTATGTTAGACTAAATTTAACATTATCATTAGCAACCTTAAGGGTCAACTTACCATTGTTCACATCAATCACAGCTCCCATAGTTGCTAGAAAAGGTCTTCCTAAGATAATAGGCAGATCAGGGTCTTCCTTTATATCTAGTACAACAAAGTCAATGGGAATGTATAATTTGCCTACTTTAAGAGGGGCATCTTCTAATTTCCCTAGAGGAAACTTCACTGAATGGTATGCAAGCTGAAGAAAGATATTAATGGGTCTTGATTCCCTCAAGTTTAGCTTCTTACACAAGGAATATGTCATTATGCTTATGCTAGCCACTAGATCACAAAGTTCTTTGTCTATCAACATCTCACCTATCGCACAGGGTATGGAAAAACTACAAGGATCCTTTAACTTAGTAGGCAACTTATTTTGGATGATGACCCTTTAAGTTTCTGGCAAGCTAATAGTCTCCATAACACCTACCTCATGCTTATTCCTCAGGATATCCTTAAGGAACTTGGCATATACATGCATTTTCTTGATTGCATCAGTAAATGGGATGTTGATACACGACTTCCTAATGAGTGACCACAAAGCTCTCCTTTTGTTATGTGGAGGTTGAGTTGAGAGGGGATTAGGCCTAGGTCTTGAATTGAAACCAAGTGGGTTATGTTGGTTAGGATTTTGAAATTGGCCTTGGTTTGGGTTTTGAAACCTATTATGATTTGGCCTATAGTTCCCATATACTATAAAACTACCTTGACCTTAGTTCTCATTGTTCTTATTACCTTGAAAATTCCCTTGGTTTTGACCACCAAAATTTCTAATCCCCTAGTTTTGAAAGTTGTCTTGGTTACGACCATTGAAGTTCCTATTCCCTTGGTTTTGCCCATTTTTCCAACCAAAATTTGGGCAAGTTCTCCACCCCACGTTAAAAGTGTTAGAGTATGGGTCAAATTTGGGGTTATGGGCTATATTATTCAGGTTAGAAAATGACATTACATAGGGTTATGGTCATAATCACCACAATCACCACAAACATCACAAAATAACACCTATATAAGAGCATTAGAGCTAGATGCTTGTGGGGATCGCATGCCATGCATTGGACTGTTTAAAATAACATCATTAAATTTATTATGAAGTGCATATAACTTAGAAGAAAGTACATTAATTAAATCTACTTCATACCTTCCTCCTCGTTTGGTCTCACCTTTATTCCAATCAGCAAAATTTTTGACCGCCTACTCAATAACTTTGAATGCTTTAGTTTGCTTAAATCTCATTATGGCTCCACTGACTCCTGCATCAAGACTAGTCTTATTTTGTTAGGAAAGTCTAGTATAAAAGCTATGAAGAAGTAAACACTTCTCCATTCCATGATATGATGTGGGCATGCTTCTATCAAACCCTTGAATCGTTCACATACTTCAAATAGAGTTTCATCTCCTTTTTCGTAAAACGTTGCAATTTTAGTCCTTATTTCAGCAGTCTTTGAAGGTGGAAAGAACTTATGTAGGAATGCTCTAGCCACTTATTCCCATGTCCTATCAACCGTAATGAATAAAGGATTAGAGTGAGTTGAAAATAAGTCTTGGCTTAACTCTACTTCTACAAGAATAGGGCAAGATGAGCCTAAATCAACTTCTTTGCCCTCTATTCAAAATGAGCTACTTCCTTCTCTCAACCCTCTTCTTATAACTCAAATCATACGCTCGATTTCAAGATTAAGTTGAGCTAATGGTTGTGCTCTACTTCTCTTACTTGATGACATATAAAATCAAATCTAATTAAAAGGTTGGCACTAACAATCATAATTAAAAATCAATAAAAATAAGAAAGAAAATGAAATAAAATAAAGTAAAATGAACTAGACTCATAAAAACTACTAAAAACTTGGTACTAAATGCCATTCCTTGGCAACGACACCATTTGATAGGGTTTGATATCAGTCTTCATGACACTTACTATCAACAAAACCTCAACTTAACCTGTTACAAGTAATGGGTAAGTAAGGGTCGAATCCACGGGGAAAGGCTCTTAAGAGTTACCGAACTCTAGCAGTTCAACTATAAGCTAGATTTAAACTAAGGCAAGGAATGGTTTAAATCTAACTAAGAGCTAATGCCTGGTTCTAAAAGACTTGTTCTATAAAGGTAAACACCTAGGGGTTAAGGATTCAACACCAATTCCTAACACGAATAAGCTAAAACTGGGAATTGGACTCAAAATGAGATAATATAAGGCTCACTAACATACTATCAACATATAAATTGAACCTAAACATGCTTGAAGGAAGGGGGTTCAATTAGGAACCAACCTCTTGGTCATATTCAAGGAAGGGTATTACAATTAGGATTTCTCAACTAATCATATTCTAAAGCATCAAAGCAACACAATCGATTCAGTTCAACAATTAATAGCTTACAAGTTAACAACATTTAACATCAAGACACTATCTAAATCTACATTTCTCAATGTCTTTGACCTAGGAAAGAAAATGGAAGAAATCTATATGGCCAATCTAGACTCTAACCAAAACCTAACATTAAATCCCACATTAATCATTAAGAAATCAACTCCATATTTTAAACATCATCCATGCTTAGGATCGGGTTTTAACCATATCCCCTAAGTAATCTAATTACTCATATCTTATACTAGCAGACATCACAAAATTTAATAAACAACACATACTACCGAATTCATGAATAACGATTAACTATTATCCAATAAACCTGAAATCAATAAGCATAAAACCAAATAAAATAGAAAATAGAAGAAAACTACAAATTATAAAGCGAGAGAAAATGAAAGAAATACTAATATATTGACTAAGAACTGATGTTTGACAATTGATGATTGCAAATCCGATGAAAGTACTAAAACCGATGATAAATCTACTAATAAACTAAAGTTTTGTGAAAGAACGATGAAGAAACCCTAAGCTATCTCTCTAGGTCTAAAACTAGGTTAAAACTAATGCTAATGAATGAATTCAAATATCCCCCTCCTATCCTTTTACTGCTCCTCTTAATCCCATAGAAGAGTTTGAGTTAAGCACGGAATTGCCAAACTAGAGCTGAGTAGGCGCTCTATATAAAGTCAAGGGCCCGCTCATAAGCCCAAAATTTTGGGTTCAGATGAACAAAGCGGCCTCTTGTGAGAGAGATGCCTGCTCATAATTCTCTGCCTGTCCACTTCCATTGAATTAAGTGGCCGCTTGTGATAGAGCAAGCGCCCGCTCATGCCTTTTTCTCTTGAGTGGCCTCTTGATTCAAGGTTTGAGCGGCCTCCTGGCTTCTCTTCTTGGCTAAAAAAACTATAAATCTACATTCTTTGGTTCTCGTGCTCAAGCTTATTAGATACTTGAATCATGCCTTAAAAACACGCATAAAAGTAGAAAAGATAATGGGAATTCAAGGGAAATAGCACAAAAAACGAGAAATGCTCCTAAGCCTAGACTATGCACGAAGTGATGAAAAATAGGATAAAATACGACAAAATCATGCCAAAAAGAGTAATAAACTCTGTTAGGAAGATACAAATGAGTGATAATAAAATAGAGAAAGTGTTAAGATGGAAATTCCTAACCAATTATTCAATCTTTTATGTTGTTTACATGTTTTGCTTTGGCAAATGCATTTAATGCTTATCCAAACCATGATATTCTACCATGTTAAAACTAGGAAATCCTTTTCTGTTCTCTCTTATAAAGGGTAGGACCTTTTAACGGGCCTCACAGTAGATAAATGGTTAGGCAATGGCACCATAAAGATAACAAACTTCACCTTTATGTAGGGCGTCAATCGATAACATAGTTCGATTTTGGGTTTGCTTTATTGGTTTTCGGTTATTAAGGTACGGGTCGATTTTTCACGGTTTATAGTCTTTAGCGGTTCAGTTTGGGTTTGTTCTAAAAATTATAGGGTCAGTTTGGTTTGGTTTTTTTTTTTATTGCGATTTCCATTCGGTTTAGGTCCTAAAAGGTTTGAGTTGTAATCAATTCATGTCATTATCGGTTTGGGTTGTAATCAGTCGATTTGAAAATGGGTTGTGCCGGTTTATAACAGTTTTCGGGTCAGAATAATTTGAGTACAAGACAGTTAAGGTTGTAATCGATTTGGGTCATAATCAGTTTTGGTAATAATCAGTTCGAGTCATAATCAGTTTAGGTCATAACCAGTTTGGGTCATGATCGATTCGGGTATTATTTGGGTTGGGTTGTATTCGGTTCGGGTTGACATCGCTAAGTTTGAAAACGATTTTTGGTTCAAAAAATTTTAGTAAAATTAGTTCAGGTCATAATCAATTTAGGTTGAATTAGGTCAGTTTGAAAATAGAACTAGTCTAAATGTGTTTCCAAAGTATATAGGAGAAGCGAATAAGACTTATGTGCCAAGGTACACCCCAAGTGGAACTCTTTCTGAATTAGAAAATTAGTAAATTATACATTACTTATATTGTCATATGACTCGTATAAGCCGTATCATATAAGACTTAAGACTATTAAGAGGGTAAGACCAATATTAGAAACGCTTTTTAAATGATTTGAACAGTTGAACTTGATAGTATATATATATATATATATGTGTGTGTGTGTGTGTGTGTGTGTGTGTGTGCGCGCTCCAGATTTGCTGTACTAATTTTTGTGACTATAACTATTTATTCAAATCATACCATTGTACTAGCTTGTAATAGTTCAATTCCATACTATTATATAATTGTAGTATCTAAGTAAAGACTCTCAAAGTCCGGTTATAATGGTTATAGTGGAAGAACAACATATATACTAATGTATATCATAATTAGATTAGAATTAGGTGGAAAGATCATTTTCAAGAAATATAGAAAATATATTAAATATTCAAATGTGTTAAACAATACAAAATGTAGAGTGGAGGTAACAATTTTTAAACTATTGGTCATAACGGGTTGTAAACGATTCAGTCATAACGATTTATGGGTTGTAAACGGTTCGGTCATAACGGTTTATAGGTTTTAAACGGTTCGGTCATAAGCATTTATGGGTTGTAAAGGGTTTGGTCATAACGGTCTACGGGTTGTAAACGGTTCGGTCATAACGATTTACAGGTAAACGATTTGGGTTTATCGGATTTTTTGTCGGGTTATAACGGTTTCAGTTTACGTCAATTTAAGTTACTATCGGGTTCAGAAGTAATAGGTTTGGGTTGTCTTTGGTTCGGGTTGTAACAATTTAGCCTGATAGCAGTTACGAGTCATAACGGTTTTCCAAAATGCGGTTCAGTTCAGTTTCGAATTTCCTCTAATCGGGAAGGTTCGATTCTTGTTTTCAACTAACAAGTTCTCAAGGGTTCGGTTTCTTTTTGGAACAGTTTGGAATTCGATTTCACCAGTTCGGTTCGGTTTTTGACAGCTCTACCTTTATATGAATACAATAATCAAAATTTGGGATCTGGGGTTTATGTTGTTGCGTATGAATTTATTATACTCACTTGACCTTTTAACCCGTGTTTTTCAATTTTTACCTACATGCTCAAGTGTTTTTAGGATCGTTATGTGAAGCTTCAGCCATATTAATAGTCGAAACCATAGCCTCTATCGTGGTATGTCATTGTATACTCCATTGTGTGTTGATTATGATTGTATTTAAATGCATATAAACAGGTTTGAAAAGTGATTTTCAAAAATGGAAAATATTGAGTTTAAAAAGGAAACTTGCCAAATTTTCGGTAAAATTTTATAGTAATTTACAAAGCATAGAATATAAATCGCTAGATGAATTTAGTAACTTAAATCATAGAGTGTTTGTGGGTCATTGTGGAGTTCGCTTAACCTTATTTTCGGCAAGCTACTTGAAGACCCTTGATGTGCATATATATAACCATGCATAAACTGAGTGTTTATTAGATTGTTATTTCTCTTACATGTCAAATAGGGCATGACACAAATTATGGATCGAAATTGGATGTATGGTAATTTAACTTTGGTGGAGTTCATGAATGGAGTTGATGAGTTTTTTAGACAAGCGTTGAAACTCTAAAATAATAATGGAGATGTTGAGTTGCCGTTCCCTTGTGTTGATTGTGATAATATGAATACAATTAATAGTATAAGAGAGTTTAGGTACCATATGATTCAGTGCAGGTTTAGACAACAATACCACGTATGGGTATGGCACAATGATGTTCTAGCTTCTACTGACATGCCCCAAACACTTCAACTACATTGATTTGAGTAAAAATAGGTCAAATAAGAACGATTTTGGGTAGAAAATGGTGTATTTCCCTAGAATATGCCACAAACACTTCAAAATCATTGATTTGAGTTAAAATAGGTCAAATGGGAGCAATTTTGGGTAGAATATGGCGTAAAATCCCTAGAACATACCCATACACTTCAAATAGATCAATTTGAATCAAAATAGTTCAAATGGGAGCGATTTTTGGTAGAAATGGTGTATTTCCCCTATAACACGCCTACAACACTTCAAATACATCGATTTGAATCAAGTTAGGTCAAATAGGAGCGATTTTGGGTAGAAAATGACATATTTCCCCAAGAACATGCCCCAAACACTTCAAATACATCGATTTGAGTTAAAATAGGTCAAATAAGAGCTGTTTTGGGTAGAAAATGGTGTATTTTCCCTAGACCATGCCTCAAACACTTCAAATATATTGATCTAAGTCAAAATAGGTCAAATGGGAATGATTTCGGGTAGAAAATGGAGTATTTCCCTAAAACATACCCCCAAACACTTCAAATACATCGATTTGAGTAAAAATAGGTCAAATGGGAACGATTTTGGGTAGAAATGACGTATTTCCCCTAGAACATGCCCCAAATACTTCAAATACATCTATTTGAGTCAAAATAGGTTAAATGGGAGCGATTTCAGGTAGAAAATGGCGTAATTCCCCTAAAACATGCCCCAAACACTTGAAATATATCAATTTGAGTTGATCTGATATAGGTCAAATAGGAGCGGTCTTGGGTTGATAATGGTATTTTCCCCTAGAACATGCTCCAAACAATTTCCAATACATTTATTTGAGTCAAAATAAGAATGGTTTTGGGTAAGAAACTTGAATTTGGGTAGAAAATGGCATGTTTTCTCTATAACATGTCTCAAATATTTCAAATAGATTGATTTGAGTCCAAATATGTTACTTTCATTTCATCCTATTTTGAACTTTATTATATTTTACATATATTGCCTTAATTATATTTTCATCGATATTAGGTATGCCAAGGATTCAATAAGGATCTCTTCTCCACGGAAGAAATAGACCTGGTCTGTAACAAAATAGCCAAGTGTTTCACTGAGAATTTTTTTAGATTACCTTACCTTTGTGTATTATCATGACTTTTAATATTGTATATATTTTCACATTTTGTTTATTGGTCATAGTTTTGATAATCCTTAATGATTGGATTATGACCCTATTAATGTATAGATAAATTCCAAACATCATATGTATACCTTTGATTGCAATATGTATTAATGGTTGGTAATTGCATATAATAGGTTTTGGTAATATTGTATTGATTTAGCATAGTAGGGACCAAAATATACGTAAAAAACCCTACTAATATGTGGCGGTTCTGTGCTTAAATTGTCGCATTTTAGTTGCTCTCGATGAATGATTTGCTATGAATAAACCATAACCCGCTGCATTTTAATTCAAGAATTTGCGGCATATTCTACCTAGACTCGCCACATTTTATAGCCTACTCTAGTATTAATGTGCAACATATTTTTCTAAAACCGCCGCATATTATTTAATTGTTTGCGACTTATTTTTTATGCCGCAAATTATAAAATACTCATTTGCTTCCATCTTATCTACTAATAGACTAATACACTGCACATAATACTAAAACCACCGCCGCAAATTAAATAATTTCTACTAGTGAAACCCTAAACCATATAACATAAAAATATAAACCCTTCTTAGTTTTATTGCCAATTACTTTATTTACATATTTTTATGCTTATATAAGTTAATTTCTGCATAAAAATTCAAAGAATGAACATGAAATTGTGCTCGTGTATGCATTAAGCAAAATTAAAGTCATTTAACTGAACAAATTCACTTGCTTCTTCGATCTATTCTATTTCATTGTTGTATTCTTGCATGTGTTCTATATTTCTCTAGTATTCAGGTTGAACTCGATTTTAGGGTTTGTTGCGAGTTTATGTGATGCAATTTTCTCTAAATTTCGCTTGCTTTTTATAAATCAGATGCTATTTAGGTTGATTTTGGAAGATTTTAGGATATATTGAGTGATTTGTTTGTACATTAAAGTGATTTGGGAATGAAATTAAGTGAGACTAGGAAAGAGAAAATTGCTGAAATTGTGAACCCTAAAAATGAAATATTGGTTTCTAAATCGTACATATAGTTTTGGTTATTTTTAGTTAAAAAAAAACTAATGTCATCATGACTCGCGCAGGCTAGCCATTATAACAGTATTGGGCCGCGTCTCTTTTGGACTTGGTTCATATTTTTCCAGCGTTGTATTATTACAGGATATACATTAGATATTACTTCGTGCTTCATTAACAAGTGCACAAGTGGTGAGCAGTGGCTCATCGAGCACTGAACAATACCATATACACATGTGCTACATTTTTATTACCAATTCTTCGGATTGGACACAACGAGCAATGCAATACATAGTGATGAAGATAGGATTTAAAATAAAGTTAGTGGTATTACCCCTTAACTTTATTTAGTTAGACCAATTGACATCTTTCAATACAAATAGGGGATGATAGAATTACACTTGCCACAAGTGGTGTCAACTTACAACAAGTTTCTATAGGTCTAGTTCATCAATTTAAGAAAAATTAAGATTAAAGCTAAAATGATCTTTCTTTCCTGCCCCTTCGTCCCATTCACCCTCATTTTACTAAATCTCTCTCATCCAATCTCAATCATATAAAGAAGAGAAATATTTAATTTTGGAATTGATATATTATTTCAAAGGAAAATATTTATTAAATCATTAGAACAATGTTTTATAAAATTCATAACAATTAATTTTCATGCTTTATTCATAGACACCCATATTAATATATTATTTATCACTGTATAATTTTAACCCACAGTCATATCTCTCTATTAAATTGTGTGAATACTTCATATTATTGGAGTGTTACGTATTGATCATATTTATAGGATTTACAATATTGTTTGTCCTAAATGTGTTAGGAAACCTAGAGAGATAGGGGATATGTACATAAACCAAAATATCCTTAACCTATAACAATATTATTTGAAATATACTATCTATAATACCCCCGTAGTCATGGCGGGAGGAGGTCTTATGATAAGACTGGATTTAAAATCCAAAAATAAGTATCGAGGAAGGCCTTTTGTGAAAATGTTTACAAACTAATATCTTGACGAAACATGGAGAACACAAAATAGACCCTAAAACACCTTCACATGAACAAAATGAATGTTTTACTGAACATGTTAGGAACGATGGTTATTGTACCGGTTTCTGAGATAGAAGAATAGCACTAACATTATTACCATAAGCAGTAGTAGCCTAATGAAGAGGACAATGTAGCTCTACAACAAATTATGGAGCCAACATTTGTAATTCCTTAGTATGATGCTTCTGCGCTCGCTTTGTTCAATGTAGCTTGATGCTTAGAAGATCACAAAGCAACATTGTTACCCAAAAAGCAACAAAAACCAGAAGTTGAACGACATATGTCAAGATTCCTGGCCTAATTGGCATTAGTATATGTAATCAAATGAGTAAGTGCATGAAAAAATAAATATAGCCCATGATCAAGTCTCCCTTAAATATAACGTAGAATATGTTATAGGTTTGGTTCATGGAGATCATGCATAAAAAGACACAAAAGTTGTACCACATACGCAATATCCGTATGAATGGAAATTAAATGTCGAAGAGAACCCACTAGACAGCAATATATAGTATGATCCTGGATAAGAGGACCCAAAACTACACTAAGTTTTGACTTAGTGTCAACAAGAGTAGATGTAGTATTATAATCACCATATCTAATGATAAGTCCTATTTTATACGCGTTTTTAAAGTAATTTTAGGGCTCTTTCCATGTAGTTTAGTTGCTATTATGATAGTTTCTTCGTCTTTTTAGTCCATTTTTGTGATCTCTATGTGCTTTTATGGGTATTTATATGGTTTGGATGCGTTTTAGGTATTTTTGGAGCTATTTGGGAAAATTTAGGAAGATTGACACAAGATTGAAGAGCTTTGAGTTCCCAAAGCAAGGTTCTGAGCCTTGAACCATACGACCCATGTAAACAAGCAAGTGAGGAATGTTCGGCATGTCGCCAACCATGTCACGCAATATTTTTAGGCTCATGGAGTTGAAAAAGACCGATCCTTGGCCAAAGGGGAAGAAGAAGAGCTAGAAGAGAATTACTAAGAAGAGGCACACTTGTGCCTCTGTTAGGGCAAGCCCGTGCCCCAATGCTAGAAAGAGATTAGTAGATTTTGATCTTTAGGAGTTAAGAAGAAATGCCCATGCCTCCTAAAAAGTGAATAAGGCATGTCCATGCCTCATCTACAGATTGGAAAGTTGAATTCTCTTATCTTGTTTTGTGATAAGGCACGCCCTTGCCTAGACGTTTTATAACCCAAAATTGTATGGTTGTGTTTTTAATTCCTTATTTTGTAGGCTTTATATAAACAAGTTTAGAAGCTTTTGTAAACAAGGATATTCATACTTTATATCTAAAAAAAAGCACTCTTAGTTATTTCTCAAAAATCTTTGTTAGTTCTCTTGTATTGAGGATCTTGACACTATTTTCGGTGTTCCATCCAAGTAATTATTTCTTCTCCCTAATATATATTACTATATGCTATTAGTATATTTGGCTTTGGTATTATGCATATAAATCATGCTTATAATTAGTAACTATCCTTTTATTCCGAGGTTTCGATGAACCCTATCAATACTTGATGTGTGCTTGATCCAAAGCTCTGACCTTTTGGCCTAATTGACCCATTGAAATTGGGATTGGTTTCTAGAGTCTCACAAAAATGCTAGATGTAGTTACTTTATGAAAATGATTAGGTTTATGGTAAAATTTGGTTCTTAATATACTCTAGAATCCTAGTTTATAGTGTAAGTGTCATCCCAAAAGTAGGTGTTATGAGCATTAGGACTTGAGACTTTTGAGTTTAATGTCTTTCTATGTAGAATCTCACAAAAGTAGGCTTAATTTCACTATAGAAAAGCCATTGAAACTCTAAATAGGTCATTGGTATTAGCATTAGGGAGCATTCTTCCTAGGAGTTGGCTTAGGTTGAAAGTGAAGTGTTGAGGAACAATTGTATGCATTTGATTGTTATTGGTGGGGATTCTTTACCCTAGATATTTTCTATTCATAGTTCAACCCATTACTTATTTTGTTGCATTAGTAGTATTTTTCTTTAGTTAGCATGAGCAGGAGAACCAAAGAATAGTGACGTATAGTAGTAAGCCGAGAAGAGAAGCCAAAAGATCGCTCGAGATTTGAACCAAGAGGCCTCTTAAGAAGAAAAAACTTGAGCTGACGCTCAAAAGAATTCTTAAGCGCCCTCTCAATTCAATGTGAGATGGCATACAGAAGAAAATGAGTGGGTAGCAAGCGACCATCAAACGGGCGCTCAGAAGGCAAAATCCCCTTCTAAGCGGGCACTCAGTTCATTAAAATCCCAAAGTTCCTCTTATAAGCGAGCGCTTACCACTTGACCTGAGCACAGCCTAAGGCCTTTTCTGGTGACTTGCATAATGTAATCAAACTCTTTCTTGGGAATTCAAGGGAAAAAGAGGGCATGCACAACATAAATCATTATTTAGGAAGTTAGCAATAATTTTAGCCTAGTTTATAGTACATAAGAATAACTTTTAGGGTTTTATATTTTCCCATAAAAAATTCTTAGTTTAGCTTGAAGATTTGATCTTGGTATTTGATGTAATCAACGAATTCTCACCAAAGATTGTCAGACATTGTTTCTCCATCCATAAACCAATATTTTTATCTCTTTCTCTTGCTTTATATTTTATAGTTTTCATCTATTTTCTGTTTTGCTTGGTTTATGCTTGTTGATTCTAGGTTTATCACATAGAACAATTAATTCTTATTCGTGATTTGGTATTATGTCCAAGTTTATCAATTTTGTGATTTTTTTAGTCTAAGTGTGAGTAGTTAGATCAATTTTGGAATTTGTTTCTTGATGAATAATATGTGATTTGATGTCGGGTTTTGGTTAGAGCCTAGATTGGCCATTTATTTTCTCCCATTTACGTTTTTAGGTCGAAGACATCGAAAAATGCTGATTTTGGTAGTGACTTGGTGTTAGATTTATTGGCTTTCGAGCTATTGGTTTGCTTGGTATGCTTTAGATAACGATTAGGTGAGAAATCAAAATTGTAGTACTTGCTTTGTTGTAGATGACCAAGAGGTTGGTTCCTGGACCCCTTCCCTGCATCATAATTAGATTTTGTATAGATCGATAGTGATTTTATGTGTCTTATGTTATCTCATTTTGAGTTTAATCTCTAACTTTAGCTCATTTTTTATAGGAATTGGTGTTGACTCTTAGACCCCTTGCGCTCTTACCCTGTATAATTAACCCTTAGAACCTTGCAATTTGCATTCTTAGTTAGACTTAAACCCCTTTCTTACTTTAGTTAGAACTAGCTTGTAGCGAATTGCTAGAGTTCGATAGCTTTAAGAGCCATTCCCTGTAGATTCGACCGTTACTTACCTATTACTCGTAATAGATGAAGTCGAGGTTTCCTGATAGTAGGCATCGTAATGACCGATCCTTAACCCTATCAAATGGCACTATTGTTAAGGACTAGAAGAGGCTTGAGAGAAGGAAGTAGTTCATTCTAAGTAGAGGGCGAATAAAATGATCTAGATACATCTAACCCTACTTCTACAAAGGAAATGTTCAATTTCAATTTATTCTCCACCCACTCTAACCCAATTTTCTCTATGGAGAAAGGTATAGATAGGCAGTTGAGGCAGTATGGAGCTCCTAAAGCTTAACAAGTATAGAGTGGTATAGTGAAACCCACTATGGAGGCTAATCACTTTGAGTTGAAGCTCGCACTAATCACTTTGGTGGAAAATCATCCATTCAAAGGAGAAAATCATGAGTCATCTCATACCCATCTAAAGAAATTCATAAGATATTGTGATATAGTTAAATCAAATGGGGCGACTCAGGACTACATAAGATTGAGCATTTTTAAATTTTCTCTCATGGGCAAAGCTAGTGAATGGATTGAGAAGATGGATCCCAACTCTTTGAGGATATGGGAAGAGGTGACAAGAGCATTTCTAAATAAGTTCTTCTTACCATTAAATACAATTAAAATGAGGACGATAAATGCAACGTTCAGTGAAAAAGGTGATGAAACATTATTTGAAGCATGGGAATGATTTACAAGGTTGATAGAAGCATGCTCACATCATTGAATGGAGAAGTAGCTATTTCTTCACAACTTGTATAATGGATTGTCTCAGCAAAACAAGAAAAGCCTTGATACGAGAGCCGTGGAGCTATAATGAGATTAAGTCCAACCGAGGCATTCAAGGTGATTGAGCAAGTAGTCGAGAATTTTTCTAATTGGAACAAAGATGAGAGGGTGCAACCCAAACGAGGAGGAAGGTATGAAGTAGACTATATTAGTGTAATTTATTCTATGTTGGATGCACTTACTAATAAGTTTAATGAGGTTGTATTGAATAGTCCAATTGCATGGCATACAATCCCCATAGGCACCGAGTTTTAATACAAGTGTTATTTTGTGATGTTTGTGGTGATTATGATCATAACCCCTTGCAATGTAATCTTTACCCCTCGACAGGTAATGCACCATCTGGTGTGGAACAGGTAAATGCCATGAACCATATGGGCCTCTAACCTCAAATTTGATCCTGAGGTGGAGAGCTCACCCTAACTTTGGTTGGAGAAATGGGCAGAACCAAGGGCAAGAGAACTTTAGTGGGAATAACCAAGAGAACATTCTAAATTAGGGATCGGAATATTTTAGTGGTCAAAACCAAGGAAATTTTCAAGGTAATAGAAACTATGAGAACCAAGGGCAAGGTAATTTTAGAGGACAAGGATATGGGAACTATGGGCCAAATTAGAATCAGAATAGGTTTCAAAACCCAAATTAAGGCCAATTCCAACATCTTAACCAACAAAACCACCCGGTTTCAATGCAGGTCCTAGGCCTAATGTCCCCTCAACCACCTTCTCAAAAGTCTAACTTAGAGTCTTTGATGGAGAGTTATATAGCCACCTAAACTAAAAAGAATAGTGACATTGAGGAAATCTTGAGGCCAATGTAAATCCACAACAAGATGATTAATAATCAAATTTCCCAGCTTACCAATGCCCTTAAGGATGGCCCGAGACCCTCACTCCCTAGCTAAGGCATAGATCTCACCGAGTATGCTAATATCATTGTGACTAGGAGTGGAAAGGCATTAAGTAAAGCACCAAAGAGATTGGTTGAAAAGATAAGTAAAAGTCAACCTAAAGGTTTCAAAGATCAAAATGGAGAAGAGACTAATGAAGGTAAGAATGAGATAGAGGGGAGGAAGAAACAAAATAGGCAAATGAGTGTTACCCCCCCTATGAGAAGTTATCCTATCCATCTAGGTTTACACGGCCAAAGAAAGATGAGAAGTTCGCAAATTTTCTAGAAGTTATTAGGAAGTTGTATATCAACATCCCATTTGAAGGTTTTAGAGCACTCAAGAGGGGGGGGGGGGTGAATTGAGTGTTAAATAGTCTTGGCCTATTTTTCTCCCTTTTTCAATCAATGGGAGGAACCAGTTGTGCTGGTTCCTATTTAGCAGCGGAATGTATGTAGAGCAATAAAGGAAGACACACAATTTAACGAGGTTCAGCTAACTCAGGCCTACGTCAAAACTTAAGGAACTCAACAAATTCCCCCTTTTTGATGATGACAAACTAATTGAAGTTCCTGTAATCCAAGCACATTAAAAACATACAAACTCCAATAGAGTACTCAACTAGGATTGAGTACATCAACAATTTTTAAGACAAAAAATGAACACACAAAAAAATTTTCTTAAGTTAACTTGACTCGACTCCTGTTTGACTCAATCTAAAAATCCTAAAGGGCTAAGAAGATCCTAGGCTTCAGCTTCAACTCTTTCCCCCTTTTGGCATCATTAAAAAGTATACTCAAGTAAAAATAAAATGCACAAATTATTAAATGTACTTATCCATGCAGTGGCATCAACCACCATTCAAGTTAAATGCTGCAAAAATAGATTAGTCAAACTAAGCATGACATAGCAGAAATAAAATTGTTTAAAACAAATACCAAACAAAGTTCAACACATTAAAGACCCCAACTCCATATCAAAAGAACAGTTCATGGAGTGGGAAGAAGCAAATCAACAGAATCAGTCATAAGAGATAGGGTAGGCAGGCAAAAATAGAAAACAGAATCAATCTTCATCATTCTCATCCTCCTCTTCTCTGTCAGCATCCTGGTCTCCATCATCAGCTGGTTACTCATCTTCATCTCCTTCCTCAGCATCATGCATCTCTTCTTCAGGAGGAGACTGTGGAGCAGCAGCACTTGTACTAGGTGCTTCTTGGTCATGAGAACCAGCAAGCTTCTTTTCTAGATTAATAAACCTAGAATCAATAGAAGAGAATAAATCTTGGACCAGACCAATGATGTTTTTGAGCAAAATCTCCTGATCCTCCAACCTTTTCAGAACTAGAGCCTGACCTACTGGCTCCTCTACTTTCTTATTCTTCTTTGTTGGAGATCTCACATCCTCCACTGGTTCCTCTGATTTAAATAGCAGCTGATCCCCACTTATATCTAAACCCTTCTGCTTTAAGATGACCCTGGTAAACACTGTAACTGGGACAGTGGAGCCACTCAGGGGTACATTGTTAGATTTGAGCAGGTGGGTTATAAAGGATCCATAAGGCAAGGAGTGATGAGATGGCCCATGGCAGTTCATCATATGGGCCAACATTAATGCAGGAAGATTGATTTTCACCTTCTTCATTAACAGATAAATCAATACCATTTCCATTATTCTTACAGTACCTCTACCCTGAGCCCTTGGTATTAAAACCTTGTTACACAGAGAGTGTAGAACAAGCATAACTGGTTCCTTCAAATTTACAGACTTAAGAGCCCCTGGCTTTTTGGGCATCTTCCCTCCAAACATAAAAGTATATATCTCCTCTGATGTGACCCCAACAAGCATGGGCCACCAGTCACCAGAGTATTTATCAAAACCATCTCTTGGTATACTTAACAGACTTGACAGAGAGGCAACTGATAAACTGACATCAACCCCATTCACACATGAATTTATGGACATATCAGGCATTTGCTTGATATTAACATAAAATTCCCTAACTCCAGACACATTTGCAGCACAAACATCAAACAACATTAACCATCCTTGATAATCAAGCAACTCCTTGAACTCAGATAAAGCAGCAATATCAAAATATCCTTTTTCAACACCACACCCAGACAACACTAGTCTAGAATTTAAATCAATAGAACCAGTAGGAATAGATTCTACAGATTTACCTTTTGAAGCAAGAGAGGTTTTAACAGGCAGCCTCTTTCTCTTGTTTCTTTGGACAGGTCAGCAGACTGTTCCTCTTGGGTGTCATCAATTTTCCTTTTTACAGAAGAACGTGTGAAACGACCACTTCTCCTAACCTTTTCATCTGGTGATCCTTCTTTGAACCCAGTAACCTCAACCACTTCCACTTCATCACTGTGTTCTTCAGCACTACTAACCTCCACTCCTTGGCTCACAGATTGCTGAGCTTCTGTCTCCTGTTCCCCCTGAGATGATACAGGTTCCTTGATGATAAAGTCATCAGTTTCTGGAGGATGGAAGATAGGCTTAGGTTGTTTTGATGAGGGTTTGGTCGATTTTGGTGGTGAGGAGGATTTTTGAGGGGAATCTGGGATGTTGGTAGGAGTTTCTGAAGGTGATGAAGCTACATTTGGTGATGAAGGTTCAATTGGGGTTTGTTTTTTATGAGAGGTGGGTGGAACATCGATGGGGGTTCCTCTTGATTGAGTGGAGTCACTAGCAGACCCCTTTCCTCTGCCTCTCCTAGATAAAGCTACAGTCTTCCTTCCCATTGTGAAAGAGAAATTGAGAATGAAGATGATGAATAGCACTCTGATGGTTGAGCAGCGCGCAGAAGAGAGAAGGAGAGTGATGAATGAGAAGTAATGAAGCTGCACAAAGGGTTATATATATATTTGAAGCATAACAAAAATATGGAAATTCAAAAAAATATGACGGTTAAGTGATTTGATAAGTATGACAAGTTTTAAAAAATTGAAAAGATAGCTATAATTACTTGCCATAAATATCTTAACCATCCTATAAATTAGGCAAGTGATTTGATTTGCCATTATTTTTATGGTAAATGACTGAAATAAGATTATTTCCTTTCAAAAGGAAAATATCCTATAATAATCTTCCAAAGATATGAAAATATTATTCGGAAGACATATCAGTGCTGATCTGCTGTTTCCCTTTCCTGATTCTTGATTAAAACCACTTTATTCTATTTTTGGCAACTTAGTTTAATTTCACCTGTTTCTTGCAACAATGATTTTTTAATCCTTTTGAGATCTCAAAACATTTACATAAAACTTGAAGGATTTCGACATAGGTATGTACACATACTATACAAGAGAATACCATTCTAACCAATCATTGAGGGAAATAGATGAAGCCAAAGACTAAAATCTAACTAGACCTAGTAAGATTCTTAAATTACAAAAAACTTCTCTACATAAGGGTTTTGTGAAGATATCAGCTATTTGTTCTTCACTTTTGTAAAACAATACTTCCACTAAACCTTTTTCTACATTATCTCTCAGAAAATGATGTCTAATCTCTATATGTTTGGTTTTGGAATGCTGAACTGGATTCTTAGAAATATTAATTGCACTAGTGTTGTCACAAAATATAGGAACACTATTATAAGCAACACCAAAATCCTTCAGCTGGTTTCTTACCCACAGTAGCTGAGAGCAGCATGAATCTGCTGCAATATATTCTGCCTCTGCTGTGGATAAGGCCACTGAGTTTTGCTTTTTAGAACCCCATGATATTAGACAGGAGCCAAGAAAGTGTGCCATACCTGATATGCTCTTTCTATCAACAAGAAAGCCAGCATAGTTTGCATCAGTGTACCCAATAAGATCAATTGCACTCCCTTTGGGGTACCACAAGCATAAGTCTGTTGTTCCCACAAGATACCTAAGTATCCTTCTAACAGCCTTCAAGTGAGATTCCTTTGGATTACTTTGAAACCTAGCACATAATCCAACAGAAAACACAATATCAGGTCTACTGGCTGTTAGATAGAGAAGGGAACCAATCATTCCTCTATAAAGTGTGGCTTCAACATCTTTTCCCTTTAGATCATTATCTAATTTTGTGGATGTGGGAATAGGTGTATCATAAGCCTTGCTGTTTTCCATGCCAAATTTCTTCAGCAATTCTTTCAAGTATTTTTGCTGATGTATCATGGTTCCATTCTCCATTTGCTTAATTTGCAATCCTAGAAAGAATCCTAGTTCTCCCATCATGCTCATTTCAAACTCACTATGCATAAGATTAGCAAACTCATCACATAGTACTTGATTAGTAGCACCAAATAAGATATCATCAACATAAATTTGTACTATAATCAAGTTGTTCCCCCTGGCTTTGATAAACAGTCTCTTGTCTACTGTTCCCCTCTTGTAATCATTCTCCATCAAGAACTTAGACAATCTTTCATACCAAGCTCTTGGAGCTTGCTTCAATCCATATAGAGCTTTGTCTAACTTGTAAACATGTTGGGAAACGGCTTGTCTTCAAAACCAGGTGGCTGCTCTACACATACCTCTTCCTTCAAATATCTATTTAGGAAGGCAGTCTTTACATCCATCTGAAATAATTTCTTATTCATGTGAGCAACATAAGCAATTAAAATCCTAATTGCCTCTAACCTAGCTACTGGTGCAAAAGTCTCATCATAGTCAATCCCTTCTTGTTGATTGTAACCTTGCACCACTAGCCTAGCTTTGTTTCTGACTATTGTACCTAGGTCATCCAATTTGTTTCTGAAGACCCATTTTGTACCAATAACTGACCTATCCTTTGGTCTAGGTACAAGATGCCAAACCTGGTTCCTATGGAACTGATTTAATTCATCCTGCATTGCTAGAACCCAATCAGGATCAGTCAGTGCCATTTTATAGTCAGTTGGCTCTATATTAGACAGGAAAGAATAAAAAACACAAAAGTTTTGAAAAACATTTCTTCTCGTTTGAACTCCTTTATTAATATCACTAATGATCTGATCTGGAGGATGAGAAGATTGATATTTGAAGCTTTTAAAAGAGAAATCATTTTGTGCTTCTTCATTTAATTGGGAACTAGCATGATCATAAATCTCATATATTTCTTCGGAACCAGTAAGATTCATATTCACGCTGTTTCCATTAACATTACTTACCTCAGGTTCAGGGGAGGCATCTTCATTCATTCCCTCTGAACCCCTTACCTGTCTGTCACTTGGGGAACCATTTGGTCTTGGTACCTCTTCTGAATTGTCTTTATTTTCTTCTCTAGGCTCCTCATTATCATTATTTTGTGGAGTATCAAGTGAGCCTAGATCTGCTTGCACTTCATTTAGGGGACCAGTATCATGGTTCCCAGTAAACTCCATCAATCCAATCATTTCATCAGGTTGTACCTGCGCAATCTCAGAAGACATGTTAAATTCATCAAAGATGACATGCACACTCTCCTCAACACACAAAGTCCTTTTATTAAGGACTCTATATGATTTGCTTTGAGGAGAATATCCAAGAAAGATTCCCTCATCACTCCTAGGATCAAATTTATCAAGCCGGTTCTTCCCATTGTTATGAATATAACATTTGCATCCAAATACACGAAAGTATGCAATATTAGGCTTTCGACCTCTAAGGAGTTCATAGGGAGTCTTATTTAACTTTGGTCTAATGAGACCTCTATTTAAAATATAGCAAGCAGTGTCCACAGCTTCACCCCAGAAACTCTTAGGGAGACCACTCTCAATGAGCATTGTTCTGGCCATCTCTTCAAGAGTTCTATTCTTTCTTTCAACAACACCAATTTGCTGTGGTGTTCTTGGGGCTGAGAAGTTGTAACTAACTCCCTATTCCCTACAATATTCAACAAAGTTAGCATTATCAAATTCAGTACCACGGTCTGATCTTACCGAGACTAGCTTGTAAGAGAGCTGGTTCTCCACTTGCTTCACCAATGCTACCCATTTATCGAACGTTTCATCTTTTGAATGTAGCATTATTACCCAAGTGTACCTGGAATAATCATCAACCATAACACAGACATATCTATGACCTCTTCGACTTTGTATCCTCATGGGACCACACAAATCAATGTGTACAAGTTCGAAGGGTCTGCTGGTACTCAAAACAGTTTTAGGTTTAAAAGAGATTTTAACCTGTTTCCCTTTAACACATTCTAAAAAAAACTTTATCTGCCTCATAAGTGATGTTAGGAAGTCCTATCACCAAATCACAAGACCTTAATTTGTTCAAAAGTGTCAAGCTAGAATGTCCAAATCTCTTATGCCAAAACCATTGATTATTGTCAGAAATAGCTTTCAAACAAACAGACTTGTCTTGAGGATCCAGAAAGGTGATGTATACATCATGCTTCCTGGTTCCCTCACATACAAGTTCGCCTGTTTGAGAATTAACTATGTGACAAAGATTAGCTTGGAACTCAACTCTATTACCTTTATCACATAGTTGAGAAATACTCAAGAGATTATGTTGTAAGCCCTCAACATAATATACATAATCAATTGCATTTGAAAGTGTCTTACCTACCTTACCTAAACCAGTGATGGTTCCCTTGTTATTATCTCCAAAGGTGACACTTCCACCGTCAAAGGCTACTAGTGAAAGGAATTGACTTTTATCCCCGGACATGTGTCTTGAGTAACCACTGTCCAAATACCAATAGGTATCTCCTTTCACTTTAGCCTGCAAGAACAAATCAAACATTAGTTTTAGGAACCCAAACATGTTTGGGTCCCTTTTCAATGACATTAGGCTCTTGTTGGTCTTTTCTTCTCCAGACCCACTTCACATGTTTATTGTTCTTATTCTCACTGTTCTTCTTAGCAGGACACTCATATATCTTATGCCCATTCATTCCACAATGATAACAAACATGCATCTCTTTAGTCATTACATACTTACCTCTTTTGAATTCTTTAACCCATGTGGTTTCCCTGGGGGACCAGTTAGTCCTGGTTCTCTGTCTAGTATATCCAAGACCAACTCTTCCTTTGTAACTTTTAAAAGAAATTAAGGAATTCATAGTTTCCTGTGCAGTCAATAATTTTTCAACATGTCTATGACTATCATGAAGTTCTTTCTCTCTGGTTTCAAGATTCTTAATCAACAACTCGTTTTTATCTTTTAGAAAATCAAAATCACTTTTTAAGGATTCAAGTTGTAAATTAAGTTTCGAAACCATAGGATTAATAGTCATGTCAACAATGACTGATTGCTTATCTTTTTTCAGTTTATGAATCTCAGCATGCAAATCACAAATAGTATCTTCATACTCATCTATTACATCACTAGTCTTAACACTAGTACCTGTAGGGGAAACAGTGAACTGAGCAGCCTTAAGTGAAACAAATTCTTTGTGTATTCCTTCCAAGTTGTGAGCCAATATTTCAAAGGCTTCCAACAAGGAAGTTCTACTATAGGAATTTGCTTTACCTATAGCTACTGAAAAATTAAGAGATTCACTAACAGCTGATAAGTCTCTGGGGAGCCAAGAGGTCAGATCTTCCTCACCATCACTAGGATAGTCAGATTTAGAAGATCTTTCCTTCTCCAGTTCCACCTTACACTTGTCCAATTCAACCTCTAGTTCAGCTACTTGATTTTTTAATTCAAAGCAAACTTCTTCTAGGTGATCACAACTAGCAACAGCAATTTCACATTCAACATGTTTTTCTTTAAGTTTTCTTTTGCCAGTTATGTAAGTTTCACCAAGTTTATAGCATTCATCTAATAAAGAGTCAATACATTCAAGCATATTATCTCTGTCATATTCATGCATATCTTTCCTAACTTGTTCTAAGTTTACCTTGTGTTCGTGTAGCACATCCTTCTTTGCCATTATGCATTATCTGAATGTACTGGTTCCCCCTCTGGTTCCTGAGTTAGTGATGTTTCCCTGAATGTTTGTGAAGGCCGTTAAACAAACATCAGAGTTAGGTGATTCCACATCTTCATCAGACCCTGAATCAGAATCACCCCACATGGTTGCTATCATTGCATTTTTGAAGGCACGTTTATCTCCAGATTTGGATTGTTTGTCCTTCCACTTAGGGCAATCTCGAATAAGATGTCCCTTATCTCCACACTTGAAGCAACCTACAGAAGAAGAGTTAGATTTCTTAAAGTTCTTACCTTTGAAATTCTTCCTTTGATCACGAAGAGTTCTTTCAAATCTTTTAGCAATCATGCCAATCTTATCTTCTTCTTCTATTGTTCCCTTAAGAGATGTTCCTCTGATTGGTTCCTTCTCAGAATTAGAATCAATCAGCATTTCATGAGTCATGAGGGAACCAATCAGTTGTTCCAGAGATAGAGTTGATAAATCCTTTGCCTCATATACTGTTGTTACCTTGGATGTCCATGCATCTGTCAAACTGCGCAAAACTTTTCTCACAAGATCCTTATCAGAAAAGTTCTTACCAAGAGATCTAAGATCATTAACTATTGTCATAAATCTACGAAAACAGTCATTAATCTTTTCATTTTTATTCATAGCAAACAATTCATACTTAGACATAAGTAAATCAATTTTGGACCTTTTTACCTCGCTGGTTCCCTCAAAGGCAAGTTTGAGGGTATCCCAAATCTCTTTTGCATTGCTACAACCTGAGATCCAGTTTGTTTCAGTCTCACCTATAGCCTGTTGTAGAATTGACATTGCTTTGGCATTTTTCTCCAGCAGTTTGTAATCAGCAGTAACTAGTTCACTATCTTTCTTTGGAATCCTGTTTTCCTCTTCATCTGTCTTGAAGATGATGTTGGGACCATTTTTGACAACTAGCCAACATTCATAATCAATTCCCATGATCACATTCTTGATCCTGTTTTTCCACCAAGCATAGTTGTTACCATTGAACTTTGTTGTCTTATTGTCGTAGCTCATAGCATTCAATTCATGAGTACTCATACTTGACTTCTCTAGATGTTACTCTTATGAGAAGCCTAGGCTCTGATACCAATTGAAGGTTTTAGGGCACTCAAGAGGGGGGGGTGAATTGAGTGTTAAATAGTCTTGGCCTATTTTTCTCCCTTTTTCGATTAGTGGGAGGAACCAGTTGTGCTGGTTCCTATTTAGCAGTGGAATGTATGTAGAGCAATAAAGGAAGACACACAATTTAACGAGGTTCATCCAACTCAGGCCTACGTCCTCCTACTCTATGCTCTTTTATTAATCTACTCCAAAAAACAAAGAACACAGACATTCAACTATTTCCCTGCTCCGGGAACCAGTTCACCCCACACTCTACTCCGAGTGTGCACTCGACTTACACTAGTATGCCCTTTTGTGTTTGAACTCACAAACACTCTCCTAGCCTATCAACCCCTCTGTTGAAGACTTTTTACAGAATCAAACTCTCCTTTGATCTTGCTTCTAAAAGCTAATATGAGAGAAAAATATAAGTTCTAATGGTGCTCGTGTATATGACTTAATGAAAGGTTTTTATGCTTAAAGTGTGTATAATGCTCTCTAGAGATAAGCTCAGTTTTTTTCACATGAGAGACTTGTTTAATTAGGTTGATTAGATGAGTTTATATATATGATTACAAAAACCCTAGCTTTCCTAAAATCACATAATCTTTTGAGCTGTCACCTTATGTGAGTTTAGGAAAGTATTTATCTTATTTGACTTAATCATATAGATAGAATCAAATAAGGTAAATACTCCTAGTTTTTAGGTAACCAATATATTCTCATCTAATCTACCAGCTGCTCAATATATTTTCCAAAATAATTCTTTAGAAAATATTTTTACAAAATCTTTTCAAAGATACGCAGCTTGATATTCCATTCAGTAAACCCGGTTCCCTGAACCTGGTTCCCTAAATTAAGTAAGTTATGAATTATGTTCCAGCTTTATACCAGAATTCATAACATGACTTATCACACTTAAAACACTTATATTACCTACTCATATAAGTCATACTACGGAGCATATTACATGAAAAACTAGATTAGCAGTAAAGGCAAATGCTCTTCTTTTCATGTAATCTTCAAGACTTGAATCTTCCTTGAATTCTTCATCTTGAGCAAGGATCTTTCTTCGAATGTCTTTGAAAGGCTTCTATGCTCCAAGTCTTGGAATCAGCTTAACTACTGCACATATAACATGGTTAACATGTAATAGATAATATGTGACTGCTTTACAGCATAGCAGTCAAGGAGACAGTTCCAACTTCTTGAGACCTGTTTCATGTAATTGTTTGTCATCATTCAAAACATCAAAACTTAAGGAACTCAACACCATTCACTAATGCAATCAAGCAAATGGATGTCTATGCTAAGTTCCTTAAGGGTATTTTAAGAAATAAACGTGAGGTAGGTGTTGTGGAGACTATTATCTTGCCAAAGACTTGTAGTGCCATCATCTAAAATAAGTTGCCTACTAAGTTAAAGGATCCTGGTAGTTTTTCCATCCCTTGTGCAATAGGTGAGATTTTGGGGCTAGCATAAGTGTCATGTCTTACTCTTTGTTTAAGAAGTTAAACTTAGGGGAGTTGAGACCCGCCAATATTTCTCTTGGTGGGTAGACTGAACTTTATAGCTCTTGAAAGCACTATAGTTGAAAAAAAGGAGTAGAGTCAATAACTATACTCTAATTCTAACTCTTGTAAATGAAGTAAAAGATGTATGTAACTCATACTTACGTATTTAACACATCCATAATTGCTAAATTACATTTTCTTTAGAGAGGATCAAAATGTATACTATCTTTTTCTCTAAGGACAGAACCAGCAGTATCTAGTGACACCACGAAATAATTGATAACTGGTTAAAATTCGAATAATTTATACAGGAAAAAGATAAGGTTTAGAAGTTTATACTTTTCATGGTACGGGCAGAAGATGAAACACTTATTATGGTATCTGGCCATTAAAGATATCAAGTAAGAAGTGATGAAATCCTATTCGTTGCCGATCATGGTAGCAAATATCCTAGAAGGGAACACGAAACCTAACGATCCTAGTCATTCT
Organism: Dysphania ambrosioides; assembly: GCA_026401315.1. Lineage (NCBI taxonomy): Eukaryota > Viridiplantae > Streptophyta > Magnoliopsida > Caryophyllales > Amaranthaceae > Dysphania > Dysphania ambrosioides. The sequence continues at coordinate 15,927,485 of CM048660.1, read as the reverse complement.
TCTTAGACCAACTCATAGCAAGCCCTATAATAACAATTGTATATAACAACATATTTAGTCATAAGATCAAATTAAAAGCATATAATATAGTAGGAACTAAGGAGTAGGTCAGGTATCTTACATAATAAACACTTGGATCACAGATATATTCAACTCGTCTCCAGTGAGAAGCTAAGTGACATCCTCTTCTATAACCAAAATGTCATGGTCCCCTGCGCCCCTAAATGCCATCCTCCCACAAATAAAGGAGAAGAGCTATTTAGCGAACGTCTCAACAACTGAGCCCTCATTTCTCGACACTTGTCACCGAGATAACTCAAGTTCATGTCAATGAGCTCAGTCTGGGCGATGTCCTTCTTCACAGACTCAGTTGTCTCTAGATTAGTTGGACTGCTAGCAACACCTTTAGATGCATCCTTCTTTCCACCCATACCTTGTGGCTGATTCAAACAAATTCAAGAATTTAGTGAGAATAGATTATAATATAATAGAACTTAAAAGGTTTTCATGCATTTACCTCGGTCGTTAGAAGTCAAAATAAGTGCTTTGGCCACTGTGTAAAGAATCCATGGGCTTGCTCAAGCCTTTTGACGAAGACAGAAGGGGCAGAAATAAGAACATCTTTATAAACTTGTTGATAGTCGTCGATGCTGACCTTGACATGATCAAGAAGGATGTCATAATGATTGCCTCGAGTAAGAGCTAGATATACAGTTCCTAAAGCAAAAAAACCTACTTTATTTCTATTCACCATGTGCAACAGCTAGCAGGAAACTTGCCCCTATAATAACAGTCACAAAGATGTCAGTATCTCAAGCATTTGAAATCTATGACTCATTTCATATATGATTAGTAGGTTACAAATATGAGTAAACATACCTATAGATCCTAAAAAGGATCTCTAACCCTCGAGACGCTATTGGATGGGAAAACGTGAGGGTCAGGCCAGATGCTACACTTGAGTTCCTATGGAGGTGTTGTAGGATACCGAACTACACATCAAACAACTTGAACTTCTCTTAGAAATAGTAATCCATCTTCTCCTCCATCTCCTTCATCGTTTCCACATGAACTCGCTACTCAACCTCTCTCATAGCATTCTCGATTCGCGCTTCCATGTCTTCTACTCTCTTTAAGATCGAGCTCCTCTTCTCAAACCCATACACAGATTTTTGGCCTATGCTAATTCCATAACCTACTAACCGACCCGGGTGGTCTTTCTTACCGAGGGCACGGGATAAGACGTCGTCCTGTGACTGAGAGACGAATTCTCCTGATTCCTCTTTTCATCTCCATTCCTCCTGCATATATAACAAAAGGAAATAAAAGATCAATTAGTGAAATGGTACTGAAAGAAATAAACATAGCTTACAATGGAGTCTCGGACAGTTGTGGTCTGCTCGTCAGGCACCACAAGACGTCCTTTGTCGTTAGGGATAGATATCGCAAGAAGCCAAGTTAATGTCCTATTTGGAAAACTCAAAAGAATATAAGAAAAACTAGACGATGACAAAGAAACCGAAGGAATGAAGCCCTTTCGCCACCATACGCCACTCATCTCAGCATATGAGTGGTGACCCAATGATGAGGATATAAGTTCTAGGCCACACTCCTCTTCATCTTCTTCCTTCTTTGTTGTATAGAGAAAATAAGTATATAAATATAAGAAAATATTTTTTTGTTTAAGTAATACTATATACTATCATATATATGTTAAGAAATGCTTACCCTAAACTCCTCTGTAGATTGTATCTTCACGAATGAGTTCCAGTCTTCCTTGGAGATGAAGTTGCAAAGCTCCCAAAGTCACTTCCTAGTCTAGCTCTCCTTATTCATCGTAAAGGAGATGCAACCACTCATAATCTTTGCCTTAAAGTCTCTCCATTTCAGGTCGCAAGAGGTTAGAAGAGTCTGCTTCTTCCATGGATCCTCCTTGATCTGCAACTCTCTCTGTATGATTTACAAAAAAAAAGAATATAATTAGATTTGTAAAAAAGAACACCTACTAAAATGATTATAGAAAAAGACAAAGGTATGTTACAAATTTAGTATATTACCTTTGCTTCCACCTAAATCATATCCTTCATACCTTTCGGGACGGAGCTCTAGTCCTTTACCAAGATTGACATTTTCGAATGACTAATCTCCTCAAAATAGTTCTTGTAGTCATTTACTAAGATTGACATTTTGAACTCTCTCGACACTAGGGATGGACTTAATCCCTTTCGAGGGACCTCTCCCCACTCTCTTCTTCTTCATCTGTTGAGTGCCAACAGCAGACGATGGTTTGGGCCCTCCCTCTTCTTCCATTTCTATGAATCTTCAAATAAATAAACAATCAAATTCAATATGAATTTATCTTATAACCAAGTAGAATAAAAAAAATATAGAAAAGGATTTAGAAACTATATGCAATGAACTCATATTTTGTTGATGTCTATGGTTTTATTAACAAGTTAATTAGATTCTCCTAATCTATCCATTTTTTTATTAGTACCATTTTGTGGATTTGCAATTTTATATGTTAAATCAATGTTCTTGGCCATTTATTATTACTCAGACTCCTTAGCTACATAAAATCCTTCATCATGGTCATTGCGTCTTAGAATATCATCAACAACTGATTTTGAGATATTCCATGTGGATGGTGGGGTTTCATCAAACTGTTCATCAAATTTATCTTCATCAACAACATCCCCAATGCCAAGAATTTGTCTCTTCCTTTCAATATCAACTGACCAACTGCAATCGATAGGATCGACCATGTAAAAAACTTTCTTCGCCTATAAAGCTAAAATGAATGGATCGGCACAATATCCTAGGCGATTAGGATTCACATGGGTTAAATACCATTGTTCGTCCTTCTTTACCTCATGGTTAGTATCAACCCAATTACAATACAAAATAGGAATCTTGAAATGCACGTAGTCAAGCTCGTAAATATCCATAATGAACCCATAGTACGAACTCCATTTTTTATTAGTGTTCAATCTTTGAACTAGTAAACTCTGAAGACAAACTGATGACCATTACACCACTATTCTACATAGTTGACTTCTCATCTTGGCACTTTGTGTAAAAAGAATAATTGTTGATGGCGTACCCTTTATACGACATAACTTGAACTTTAGCACCATATGCCAACCATCTTAATTTATCCGAAACATCATTGGGTGTGTCAAATAATTGATCCATGAGCCTCTTTTGAACCACTTAACAAATGTCGCATTATGCTCCTTTACCAGCTGAAAATCTCCTTTAGAAGGATATTAGCTCCTTAGAGTGTTCATGTGCTCATTTACGTATGGATGGACTTTACTCAAGTTTTACAAAATAAACAATTTGACCTTATATTTCAAATCAAAACTAAGTGAAATCCATTAACAACCAATAATAGTGCCATGACCTTTAAGCCTCCCTGCATGTCTTGATTTTGACACCCCAATTTCATGCGCTCGGGCAAGATACTATGAAATCCACAATGCAACTTCTTTAGCAATTATTCTTTGTACTATACTGGCCTCTAGTTTGGCTGGATTCATGACTCTGCTCTTTAAGGTACCCATCTCTCATTCAAATGGATACATATACCTCCCCCAAATTGGCCCACATAGCTTAATCTCATGAACCAAATGAATGACCAAGTGAGGCATGATGTCGAAGAAAGAAGGTGGGTACATCTCAAATCGACAAATGGTCTCAACCACATCATTTTGCAAGTCATCTAACATTACTGGATTTATTACCTTGCTACAAATAACGTTGAAGAAGATGCACAACCTTATAAATGTTTATCTCACTTGTGGAGGAAATATCCCTCGAATACCAACGAGAAGAAATAAAGTCGCTTAAACCTCGGTATAATTGGAAGATACCATATAGAACCTTAGTCGGTATCCTCTTCCTTCTCAAATCAAGCTCATTGTGCTTCTTCTTGTAATGGGGAACTCCACATACTAGATATTCATCTAGATCCTCATACTCATTCCAAAATAAAATACAATCATTTTGACACGAATGGATCTTCACATAATCCACTCCCATAGGACACATGAGTTTCTTGGCCTCGTAGGTAAAAAGTGTTTGTTCATTGCCCTTAAGAAGCATATCTGATATAACTTATAACAAGTATGTGAAACTCTTGTTAGTCCAATTATGGCGTGCCATTAAGTTGAAGATCTTAATGATAGCGCTTAATTTAGTGTGTGAAGTATAAGAAGGATACATAGGTTTCTCTGTAACTCTAAGGATTTCATCGAAGATATGAGTACGATCTATGAAATCATCCTCAACATCATGCATCATCTCATCTACTCTATCCTCTTCCACATCCTCATCTCTAACCTCATCATATAACTTATTAACATTCAACCCATCTTCATTTCAAGATAGCTTCTCTCTACTAGCGCACTTATTAGTGCTTGACCCTAAATCTAATATTTCACCATGCCAATTCCACGTCCTATAATCTGCTCTAAAACCTCGATGAATTAGATGATCTTTGATTTCACTAATGTCACAATAACCCTTGGAGTTGTTACAATCACAACAAGGACACAATATTATCTTCAAATGATTGTCTACTTAGTGTCTAAATACAACCCTATCAAACTCCTCAACCACTTGTATATATTCAATTGAGGTTCATTTACCATACATTCAATCTTGATCCATTTTGAACAACTTCTAAGAAATAAACAAAAAACTTGAGTTTGTAGTTCAAGGCAATGTAATTATCATCGAAAACCTTATACTAAGCAAATTGTTTCAAAAATAAAATATTATAGCAACTAGTGCATCTAATGATTACATGTATACTATTTTTCACTAAAAATTCAGAGTTTCCTCTATAATTGGACTATCCCAATATATCCTTATCATTGCATCAAACCTATTTTCACTACTTTATCAACTCAAACTAATATTGTAATCATCAACCATAGTCTCAACAAAGAAAATACAATAATTTCATATATTTGTCAAAGTCTAACTTAAAGATATGAACACAAAAAGCACCTTGAATTAGAAGTCAATCCAAATGTACTATACATGGCTAATAACATTGATGTTCATCATTTGAGAATACATATGAAAATATCCTTGAACCAAAATTTATACAAATAACTGACTCACAAGTAATGTTGATGTTCTCAAGTATGTAGAGCACGTTGTCCTTATTGATTTCTCCCTTCTCTTATGCCTCTAGGATATGATAAATAGCACAGAAAGTTTTGTTATTGCTTGGTGCTTTAGTACTTGCTAATTTCCTACATGTATAAATAATCAACAATCAACTTTAGGATGTTTTGTATGAAGGTAGGCAAGTAAATGGAATGGAAACAAAGAGATGGAAAGGTAATGTTAAATGTTATTATCATTAGTCATTTGATGTAAGAAGGAAAGGATTGTATGACTCCTTCTATTATGCTAGACAACAAGTAATGAAAAATATTTGATTTTATTTCTACCCCTTAAAAACAATATACCAAACATTCTCAAAATAATATGTGGCATATATGATGTATGTATGTCCATATCACTGAATTAAAAGGACATGTAAACATAAACTTCACTTCATAGCTTTTTGTTGACATATAAAAAAATTTATTAAGTTTCAACTATTTGGGAGAAAATAAAGTTACTTTAAACCCTGTTCTAGCTCCTTATGTTATCTTAATAATGTTTTAAGAGATATAAGTTGACATAAATTAAGATAAGTTTATGACACATAAGTGAAAAAATTCGAATAGAATTTGTTGACGAGCTAAAGGACATGTTTAATAAGAGTTACCAAGTTCAATTGATGAGTGACGATTATAAAAAGAGGTTCTAATATTCACTAGTAAGTTAAATTTAAATAAATAAATATAGACGGAGCACTTGTATAAGTTAAGATTATAGAATACATATTCAAATCTTGACAGAGGACAACTAAATTAAGAGTGGGATATAATCAAATAGCAGACGTGTGCAAATAGGTGTGCAAATATCCAAGCAAGTTAAACCCTAATTGGAGTATGAAGGGAAAAGAAGGAGACATATAGTTCACAAGCAAATTTGACAAGCATGAATACCTTCAAATGTCGAATACGCAAAGAAGACTTATAAATTCACGAAGAGAGAGAATGTTAGGGAGTGGGTGTTGTGAGGTTAGGGCTAGAGAAGAAGAGCGTGGGTGTTGTGGGGTTAGGGATATAGAAGATGAGGGTTAGGGCTAGAGAAGAAGAGGGGGTATTTTGGGAGTTTTTTTTTTGTGCGTTGAAGGTTTGGGGAGGGGGGAGTTGAGTGGAGATGTTGTAGTTAAGTCTTTTGTATTTTGAAATGGCCTAAAAAAGGGAAGTCTAGGGAATATAACATTAAATAAGTATTGCGGTTATATAAAACTAACACAACCACAAGTGTTGCGGTTAAATAAAAAACCGCAACAAATATTACAAATGTTGTGGTGTTTTATTTAACCACAACACTTATGGTTACAAGTGCTGCATTATTTTAAAAACCTTAATGTAAAGTTATATTGGGAGGATAGAAATAGAGAATAAGAGGGTGGGTGTTGTGGGGTTAGGGCTAGAGAAGAAGAGGGTTAGGTCTAGAAAAGAAGAGGGAGTAATTTTGGGAGTTTTTTTTCGAGCGTTGAAGGTATGGGGATAGGGGAGTTGTAGTGGAGATATTGTAGTTAAGTCTTTCGTGTTTTCAAATGGCCTAGTAAAGGAAAGTCTGGGGAATATAACATTGAATAGGTGATGCAATTATTTAAAAATAACGCAACACTTATAACCACAAGTGATGCGGTTAAATAAAACACCGCAACATTTGTAATAAATGCTACAGATTTTTATTTAACCGCATCACTTGTGGTTATAAGTGCTGCATTATTTTAAGTAACTGCAGCATTTAATGTAAAGCTATGTTCTCCATATTTATGTGTTTCGAAATGTATTTAACCACATTATTTAAGAAGAAGCAATTAAAGTGTTTTCTACTAGTGGAAAAGGGTTGACGTGGCTACCACAAGGTTAGCTCGGTCAAAGGATGTCCTATTCGTCTTTATTCTTAGGAACTAGTCTAAAGGTGTTCTAATGTGTTCTAATTAGGAGTAAAGTATAAATAGGATTAGAAGACTATTAATCTTATCTTTTTTAGAAGTAGAGTCGTAATAAGAGTATGTAATAGCTAGGTGATAGATTCCTATTGGTTATTAGAAGTCCTCTTAGTATTAGGAGTCCTAATTCAAGTAGGATTAGAACTCTCAAGATATGGGTATAAATAAATGTGCACCCAAGCTTGGAAAAATCAGATTTTGAGCTTGCTTTTCTTATTTTCAACAATTAACTTCAAACTTTTATTATTCTATATGCGTAGAAAATATTTTTGAGCTAGATTTTCTTTGAGTTCACGTGTGGAAGTTAAAAGAATTGAGGGTATTTCTTTAATCAATTTATCAAACTTTCGCCCTAAATTATAGCCTTTTGGTGTGTTTTTTATCAGGTTCATAGTCTAGTTTCTACCCCTTGTGTGGATTAAGGTTTTCATACCTAGATTCATATTAACTTTTAGTGCTCTCGTTGAGAGAATTCAAATAATACTCAAGCAAGATGGATTCCAGTGATGATGATGCATACGAAATGCCACCTGGCTTCAAAAAAGGTTTGACCTTGTAAGAGGCCAAGGCTTTGTGCATGGAGCATGAGTTGAAAGAACTCAAGGAACTTATGGATAAGCTATTACAAATTGCATGGAAAAAGAAGAAGATTGAAGCAAAGGTAAAAATTCTCTTCATGAATCTAACTCTAGCAATAGTGATGTTGAATCTAGTGTTAGGAGTTCAAGAAGACCTAATAAGAGAGACCCATCATTTTCAAGTGACAAGGAGTCATATAAAGGGAATAGGAGAAGGAGTTCAAGGGGCAAGAGGATCAAAGCTTGATATTTAAGATTCTCGTGTTCAATGGTAGCATGGATCCAGACAAGTTCCTAGATTGGATCCAAAGAGTGGAGTAAATTTTCAGATACAAGGACTATGATGATCATAGATCCTTCAAAGTTGTTGAATTAGAACTCACTTCTTATGTGATCTTATGGTTTAAAGGTTTACAAAAGAAGAGGAGAGAGGAAGGAAGATCCAAGATTGCATCATGGAGAAAATTAAAGAGGTACATGAGAAAACGCTTTGTTCCACAAGAATTTGAGCAATATAACTTCATTAAGGCACATGCATTGAAACAAGATAGAAAAATCGATTGAAGATTATATTGTGGAATTCAAAAACACCATCATGACTTGTGAATTAGAAGAGAAAGAAGTCTTTTTGGTGAATAAAAAGGTGATTTTACATGAAACGGAACAAGAAGGACAAGGATATATTATGATGGATTTAAATGATGATGATGATGAACAATATACTGTTTGAGTCATTCATTGAACGAAGTCAATGATGTACTTCATAATGATTTACCACCTGGACTTCCTCCAATATTTGATAAAGAGTCATCACAAGAGTTAAATGGTATAAGTTTTCTTTCATTTTGTGTTACGCTAGAGCATGAAAAAGAATTGTTGGTAGAAAATCTTGATACTATTATTGATTCCACACCAATTAGGTCAATCTATTCTTTTATGATTGGTGACCATCCATCTTTAGATGTTCTTGGATATGAATAGGTAAATATATTACCATCCAATGATTCTAATCTCTTATGATTAACATGCTATTGGTACATTTTCTATGAGGAGATTAAAAGGACCACCAAGGTTAGACTAGAAATCTTGCAATTTGGGTGAAGGCATAGTATGATTATCTCTCATCTTATGTTTGATGATTGACAACATTGAAGATCAAGGGAAAGAGAGCAACGTCGGTATTTCAAGCGTTGTAATATCTTCATGTTTAGTTAGAAATATTTGGATGATCTCCTGTCCATAACAAAACTTAAGGGAAAGTTTTTTTTAAGAGGGAGGGTATGATGCAAATGGATGTTTGGAATTCCCTTTGGGATTCATCATATCTTAGTATGGTGTTTTTCTCATTTTTGGCATAGTTGTTTTTGAAGTTTCTTTTTTTGGGTTTTAGGGTTCTATAATGTGTGGAAGCATGGATATGATGATAGGTGAAAGGCCTTGATCAAAAGATTAAATCTTGGAGTGTTTCTTGAAGATTGAAAATTTTAACCAAGGACAAAAAATTTCATTACAATGGTCGGTGGGTTAGGACAATGGATGGTGGCGTGCTAACATGGCATAGCATATGACGTGGCTAGGAGCATGGGACGTCGCATGGACATGGGTTGACGTGGCTCCCACAAGTTTAACTTGGTCAAAGGATGTTCTATTATATTCGTCCTTGTTCTTAGGAACTAGTCTAAAGGTGTTCTAATGTGTTCTAATTAGGAGTAGTGTATAAGTAGGGTTAGAATACTAGTTAATCTTATCTTTTGTAGAAATAGAGTCCTAATAAGAGTATGTAATAGCTAGGTGACAGATTCCTATTGGTTATTAGGAGTGTTCTTAGTATTAGGAGTCCTAATTCAATTAGGATTTGAACTCTCAAGCTAGGGGTATAAATAAATGTGCACTCAAGCTTGAAAAAATTATATTTTGAGCTTGTTTTTCTTGTTTTAAGGAATAAACTTCAAAAGTTTATTATTCTTTGTGCGTAGCAAAGATTTGTGAGCTGGTGTTTCTTTAAGTTCACGTAAGGAAGTTAAAACAATTGAGGGTGTTTTCTTAAATCAATTCTTTAAACTTTCGCCCTAGACTTATAGTTGTAGGTGTGTTGCTTTATAAGGTTCATAGTTTATTTTCTATCCCTTGTGTGGATTAAGGTTTTCATACCTAGATTCACATCATGTAAGGGAAAAAATCAAACTATTAGTGCAAAGCACATTCCTTACAAAACTAGTTGTTTGTTTTCTATAATGGATGAACATCTTAACCTTATGACATATAAAAAATAATGATACATAAAGTTAAAACTTTCATCAAGCTAAACTGAATTACTAGTGAATTTCAAATTTACAAAAAATTCTTGGTGGCTTAATTATCATCCAAAATATATATTTTGTGTCAAATAACTGCAAAGGGAGTGTACTAATTGCAATAATGATAAACCATATTGAATGATAAATCTTTACAAAGTCGCTTTTGGTAAATTGGGGGTGACTTTTGTTGTATAAAAGGGTGACTTTTTTTTATTAATGGGTAACTTTTGTACAATATACTCAACATTTCTTTTTCAAATATATCTCACCTATTATCAACTAAAATTTTGATATCTTTTGTTGTAGGGGTGACTTTTGTTGTAATGAGGTATAATTTTTGTTATATTAGGGGTTACTTTTGTTTGCCGCAAAATAACTTTATTGTATCACGTGTTCATATAAAATCTTTTCTTGCAATAAATATAATTTTTAAGCATCATAAACATGCATGTCTCTGTGCATTCTAATTAATAGAAGTACTTAATCAATCCCTCAATAAAGAATTGTTTGATACTAAATTAATGAGCGACTTACAGTTCTATCATTAGTATTTTCCTAATACAAACAACGTAGTAATTAAGCTAATTAATTACTAACCTATTATTGTAAAATGTCCTTAATTATATATGTAGTGCAAATTTTACGTAAGTTCTCCATGTACTATTATGTTTTAGAATTTTTATATATGAAAAAGATACTTAAAATATTAGAAACTACATGGATACAAAGTTAAACCAAAAAAGTTGGTGGAACTTGTCTCTAATGGGCAATTTGTATACAAATCTAATTATAAAACATTCAAAGATAAATATTAGTTAGAGAATATGAATTAGTAAATATAAAAACATGATACTATAAGTGCTAATATGACTAATTATTTTATTTATTTATTATAACAAAACTAGTATATGAAGCCGTCAAATAATTTTAAAGTTGGTATTATGTGTGATGTATCTCACCATCTCATTAGTAAGTCACTGAACATATAAGCAACAATAAATAAATAAAAAATGTGGAGTTTCATGTCTACTCCTCCATCTCTTCTGCAACTTCTCCATCAAACTCCCCCAATTATATCCATAATTGCCCAACCTTCTTAGCTTCTTCACCAACCAACAACGACATCCAACACTTATCTCATCAATGCCTTTCACTCTATCCCAATGTTGACCAATAAACCCTAACATCAACCAACAAGCCAAAATTGGGACACACGTATCCCCCAACAAAAATTTGTTTGATTATTGTTTGATTAGGAAACTAGTGAATGTCCTGAGAAGATGGCTTTAAATTCGTGTTTGAGTATCCAAATTTTGGCCCAAGAATGAGGCAGATGTTTTGGCATTTCATAGTTGGCATATGTAGTATTCTTAGTATTTGAAGAGCAAGAGTATGATGTCCGTGATGATAATAATTTGAAAAACTAAAAGAATAATTTCATTGAAACTTTCATTTAAGATAAGAATAATTTCTATACCATAGATTATAATCTGCATTTTTATGGTCATAATTTCTATATATGAAATTTCATTTTTATACATAAGACCATAAGATATATACTTAAGATCATAAACTCAATGTATGAAATCATAATCACATGAGATTAATATTTTCTATATCTAATATCATAATCTCTATGCCTGAAATCATCTTTGAAATATCTTAAATGTGTCATATAACTCTATTCAAATACTACATATAATGTACAGTTAAGATCATAATTTTTATACATGAGGTCATAATTTCTTTACTAGAACTTATAATTTCTATATCCGAAATCATAATCTTTTTATCTGAAATCATATTTTATGATCATAAAATTATATTTTCTAGATCATATTCTCTTTACTTGAGATTATAATCACAATTTTTTAGATTATATGCATTAAACCTGATATCGTAATTTTTATACAGAACTTTGCATACCTAATATCATACCCTTTGTTTTCAAAAACATGTAGGTTGGACAATCATATTATTTGGTTGATGTGGTTGCTTTAATTGATATATTATGATATTTTTATGGTGGAATTTATAAATTTATAACCAAATTTTATTTCTTTTAAAATACTCAAATAAATTATATAATTTTTGAAATTTAAATTCAAATGGACTCGAAATTTTCAGATGTAATTTAAAATTTTAAAGTTTTACTACAGTAACTTAATGGAAGGGAGAGATTAAGCGAGAGGCTGAGAAGAAGAATAAAAGTGGGGACAAGGGTATTTATGACTTTTAATTATTCATATTTTCTTACACTCTTTCAATTACCTGATGTGGACCAATGAGATCATTTTAGTAAGATTAACGCACTTACACTTTGTATAAGTGTAACCTTTTCCATTACTCATGTATGATTTACAAGGACTAATAAAAATCTTTCAAAATATTTTTCTTTCTTTTTGTATTTCCTGTTTAGAATTTATACATTTTAGAGCAAAAATTTGACAATGAACTATCTTCAATCTATAAGAAAAATATAATATGTAAGATCTTGATTGATTCGTCTTAATGTATATTATATAAATATTAACTTTTATTATTTTAAAAATATACAATAGAAGATATTTAAATTTTAAGTAAGTCTCCTTATTTGCGTAAAAACAAAATGAAATGAACAAAAATATTCGGGGGAAATACTTGAGACTAAAAAGTGCCATAAAAATAGCGTCCAAATGACACTTAAATGTTGACGTGTAGAGTGTTACGTTGATGTAAAAAAAAAAGTCTTGGAAACTTTCTAAAACCCTGTTGATTGAATAAAAACAGAAGCCTAAATTCTTGCCAAATTTGTTTTTTTCCTCTTTCATACTGAGCTTGAACTTACGCTAAAGTTAAACTTAAACTCGCTTGTGAACAGTAGCAAATTCCTTTAAAATAAGACTGCATACCACCATTTATGTTTTAGTTAACTTCTCTATGGAATGTATCAATGTATGTTGAGACATATTGGACATTGTATTAGTTAACATGAAGTTTATTGGTATCCATCGAGAAAAGGAGATTTATTTCATTTACCAATGGTTTTGCTTTCAGATAAACTATATAATAAGGGCTTAACTTCTCTTGAAGTCGAATCAACTAGGGGTGTGCATAAACGGTTAACCGTTATAACGTTTATTGAAAAAGGTTAATTGTAACCGTACTGTTAAGTATACGGTTAACGGTTAACCGCTAACCGTTTCATTCCATTTTATACACTTGTACACCTAATATTGTGAAATTATTTGTATGATTTCTTAGCTCATTTGGGTCTTCATATATTTATTCATATTTATACATATTTATACAAGGTTTCATATATAGAAAAAACTTGTGATATTTATTCATGTTTTAGCCTTTTAAGTTTAGTTTTTTAAAAAAATATATAATAGCAGTTAACCATTACAAAAATTTCATTACTGTAACCGTTAACCGTTAACTTAGCGGTTCGATAACCCGTTAATATGAACCGGTTATGCACGATCAATGATTACGGTTAATTTGCACACCCGTAGAATCGACTATGCCAACTATTGGGCTCTCTAATGAAGTAATGATACACAAAATTGAAGCCTTGCCCGGGCAACAGACAAAGATCCCAACCACAAGGTCACGCAAGCTATAGAATTAAACATATTTTAGTAACATTTAAACTAATTTATGCGTTCAGATCCCGCACTCAATATTCATATACTTCAATTTAATTTCAACCACATCGATTGCATTAAACTACAAAAGTATATATTATCATTTAATGGAGTTCTTTTAATGTTAGAACTATATATTATATGATAAGTTGATACCAAAAATAATAAAAGGCATGACAGTTTGACCAGTCTAACGGTAAATATATACTGGCAGAGAGATCTCTGCTATCCAGAAACAAGTTCCCCATCAACAACCAAATTTTACACAATTACCACTAATGGTTTGGAGCAGTCTTCGAGGTCTCTAAACTCTCACCGCACCAAAGTATACAAGAAAATGAAATAAAATTTTTAAGATATGATATGATATGATGATAATAAAAGTTAAGGCATTTGGGGTTGCAGCATATTCATCTCTTTGGTTGTTTGTATCTATGTAATCCACATCCCAATAGCAGATAAGCCAACCAACGCTAACTTCTCCCTCCCTCTTCTACTCTCGTCATTCAGTTGTCTGTACGTTTCCACGTGATTGCCATTAATATTTTTCACGATTCACATGGGATTCTTATGCGTTTGCCAGCCTTCTCAACCAAACACACTCCTCCGCTTCAGTCACTGCTCTTATCTCTAATTTGTTAGGTGAATGTCCGAGTCGGTCTTAGTCGTTAGAGAAGATCGTCCTACATCTCCCTACGTTTAAACATCAATTTGGTCCTTTGAATTTTATATTGGTTTTACTGTTTTAGAATGGAACTTCACTAAGGATTATGTAAGTATTACGAAAATAGACCTCTTTACATACACCTATATAGAATGTATGGGGGAATCATTGAGACATCTTGGTCATACACGACTAAGTCTCTATTGATTATATTCCTGTAGGTTAACTTCATAATAACGGACTAGTTCATTTTTTTTAAGAGCCGTTAATTTTCAACTCGAACCGTAAACTTAACTGTGCCGACCCGATCCGTTTTAACCCAAATTGCTTTATAACCTGAAGGCATAATTCGTAACCCGACCCGACCCAAATCCAGCCTTGAAAACGATTTAACCTGAAATACAATCCGACCCGAACCTGACCAGCTCCAACCCGAAAATAACCCGATTCCAAAATTACTCGACCCATTAACAATCCAACCCAATTGTAAATCAATTAGTAACAACCTGAACCCGATTCAACCCCACAAGAAATTGATAAGGCCTAATTAATAGTGACCATTAACCCAATTTAAGACGACATGTTCAAAATTAACATGTTAGATACCCAATAGTAGAATTATTATACTCAAATTATATTTTTATCAAATTATAAGGATTTTTAACAAACGATCTATTATTTCGCAAAATTCCAACTTAGAAGCATCAATGACTTATAGCTATTAACTATAAATATTAAAAGATTAAGAATGTTAACTATGATTAGGCTAGAAGGTTGCTTCTAAGACTAGAATTTCAAAGTTTAAAAAGTTTTTTCAACTGTCAAGGTTATAATTGTAATTCAAGTTATCATCCCCAACTTTAAAAGTTACGTATTTCAAATTTTGGTAGAAACGAAAGAATTCCAAATTTCAATATTTTTAAGTTAGTGTGATTGTGTGCTTCAATATATGTGAAATATATATGTTACATTCTAATAAAAAACAAGATATTTCTACAAAAATAATAGTAAGCGCATAAAATTTTTGAATCTAGAATTATTTTATTTAAACTAATTTGTGAAAATTAAAAAAAATTAATTGCATAAAAGATGTCTAAAGATTATATAATAAAATAGGTATCCACTTTATCTTTTCGGATACAAAAACAACTACAAAGGCTCATATATAATAATGGTGTGGATTAAATTATCTAAATTCTAAGTAGATAGAATCATATAACTCGTATTCTCATAATTTCATTAGTATCTTACTATGATACTTTACCGCTTTCAAAAAAAAAATACTATGATACTTTATCGAGATGCAAAATCTTAGTCAAGTGTATATCTTTTATAGATTTATAGTTAGTTAATTCTTATCATTTACTATGAAGCATTTGGTACACTAGTTGATTTTTAGGTCTTTATACTTGATCGAAATGTTAATGGAGCATTAGTTGATTTTAACAATTTTGAATAAGATTATGATTTTTGGATATGATGATTGATATTTTTGTCTAAATAACAAATTCATACCTTTATACTTTGTTTGTATTGGTTTCCAATAAGTTGATGATTATGATTTTTTAACAATTTATAGTTTTATAAATTGTCCTTTTTATACTAAATAATAAAAAAAATTAGAAATAATGTTGATAAGGTTGAGAGTTATAAGTTTAAATACGTTATTATGTAGGATCGCATGATTCGATCAGATCCTGCCAAGCCCATCATATCAAAATAAAACCATAATCTTAACAATACTAGTTATTGTCAAAGAATTGACAAATGCATAATAGAAACTAAAGAATTGACAAAGCTAATTTGTAAAATGCAATTTACAACATAATTGTGAAATAATCATGAATCGAACAAATTATCACGAAATGGGCCGAAATAAACCATTCAAACCCGAATCGAATCCGAACCAAATCGAGAAAGTGAATATCCAATTGAACCCGATCCGATTATTAACCCAGAAACCAAACCAAACCGATTTAAAAATAATTAACAACTCGTTTCAACCCAACCCGACAGTAATGAACCGAACCTGTACCGACAATCCGAACCAAATAGAGAAGTATTCGAGGAGATGGGGTTGTAATTGTGTAATGTGCATGGCTTATAGTTCACCTCCATCCCTATTCCCTAAGACTTAACGTTCCCCAATATAGGATATTTTAGACTTTTAGTGGGCTTATTATGTGCCTCTTTTTTTTCTCCTCCATCCCAAACACTTATGTTCCCCAATATCAAGATACTTACAATTTAAGTGGCACAGGCAGCCTCTGACATCACTCTTTGTAAGGAGTATAATACCATCATGCAGTCACGCTACTGCCGTTGTACTTGTACATTGAGTATATAAATTTTAGCACCTGTATTGTAGTTGTACACATACATTATTACTTCTTTGTCACTCTCATTAATAGTAAGATGAAACTACCTCTCAACCATTGACAACTATCTGGTTTCCGTAGCGCACAAGTTCTATGCAAGCTGAATGGGTAAGGCAGGGAGTACGTCTTGGCTAACTGCGGTGAAAAAGGTTTTCCGGTCTCCAACCAAAGCGTCTCCTAAGCAAAACTGCAAGAGAAAAGAAGAATGTGCTCTAGAAGATGATCACGAAGAGCAAAAGGTGATCATTTTAAACATATTTTCTGAATCAACTAGAAGTTTTCTGATAATCTGCTATAATATTTCACTGTCGGTCCACAGAAAACAGAGAAAAGAAGATGGATTTTCCGGAAACTAACAAGTTTTAATAATCAACAATATGAGGCTGATATGATTCTCAATAAAAAGCAAACGGACTTAGTTTCCATTGATGAGCAGAGACGCAAAATAGCCACTGCAGCAGCTAGTACAGCAGCGGCGGCAACTGCTCAGGCAGCTATTAGTGTTCAGGAAATAATTCCTGCATATTTGGCGAGAGAATACTATGCTGCATTAATTATTCAGACAGCTTTCAGAGGCTACCTAGTAAGTAACATACTCTCCGTATCTTTTACTCATGTTTGACCGTATTGTTGTCAATAAACATTTTACCCCTATATAGGTAGGGGTACAACTGCACAAATGCTTTCAGAAATTTGTTATGCAGCTTCAGCTGTTGTTTTATACTTCAAAATCTGTGCTATTATTCAGGGAAAACCAGGATATTCAACTTAACGTAGCCTATTTTTCCTCTTTTTTGGGAAAAATTTGAATACGTTTCGACTTTGTTTTAGGATAAATTCTTATCTGATTCTCACTAAACCCAATTAATGTTTTCATGTTGTATTTTATTACTATTGTTTTGTTAAATTAAACTAGTTTTTTTTACTGATTCACTAATGTTTTGTTATATGCACTGTTTATGATATTCACCAGTCTAATGATTTCAACTGTATTGTTTTATAAGTTGAAAGCAGCATGGCCTGTTAGTCTGTTAGCTATGTCTATATGGATTCTAACAGATTGATATTGATTAACGTTTAGAAAACAATAGACATAAGTACTAGTAATTGGTCACTAAAGCCATGGTAGAGGATAGTGAGCATTATTCTTTTATGCCGTTCACCTCCTGATACTTGTTGCTTATATGAAGGCGAAACGAGCATTGCGAGCACTGAAGGGGATTGTGAAGCTCCAGGCATTGGTGAGAGGCACCAACATAAGAAAGCAAGCAAAGGCAACATTGAAATGCATGCAAGCTCTGATTCGTGTGCAGGCGAAACTCCGTGATCAATCTGTATCCAAGGTCTCACATGGACTAACCAGAAAGTCCATGTATGCTGAAAGCAACAACTTATGGGACAAGTACAAAGACATACATCAGAGAAAACTAATGGTAACCCCCGCCCCTCGACTTAAATGCATTCAGAGGTTGTGTCGCATTCTTAACGACTTTTAACTAACTACGCCGGAGGTTCATGACTTTATGAATTCTGCTTTACAGTCTGGAGGTGACAGTGACATTGAAGATCAATGCAAAAGTCATCCATACACAATAGAAGATATTGAAGCCATATTTCAAAGCAAAAAGGAAGCATCCTTACACCGTGAACAAGCCCTTGCCTATGCTTTATCTCAGCAGGTTTGCCATCTCTCTTTTATCTTTATTCTTTTCACTTAAAAAGTTTAAGTTAAGATACGTTCACGATAAAAATGAGTTTAAATAAGTTCAAGTGCAACTAGTCTAGTTATCTTACGTTAAAGTATCTTATCCCCATGAAGATACGAAGATTTGACAGGAAAATATGTCCACAAGCTGAGAAAGATCAGGAAAACGACTCCAAATGGCTAAGTCAGTGGTTGGATTCTAAAGAGTACTGTGAGAATTACAACAGATTAACAACACACAGAATAGAGACTATAAAGAACGTTGACACAGAGTCATTACAGCCTCACCTTAGCACGCCAAGAAGTTTTCACACTTCTCAACAATCACAGCAGCATAGAAGGCACAGCCTGCATATTGCCTCTCCAAGGTTTAACAATGCACGCCCTATGACTCCATCTCTGCGTGACACAAGGCCACTGCAGGTTCACTCAGCAAGCCCACGATGCAGTAAGGGGTATAGAAGCCACTCAGCAGCAATTACCCCTAGCTTACGCTCAAGCACAACACCACCAAACTATATGGCAGCCACAGAATCAGCAAAAGCCAAAGCTAGGACACAGAGTACACCAAGGCAGAGACATTCTACGTCTGATAGAGAAGTACGAGGAGGATCAGTAAAGAAGCGCCTCTCATTCCCTATTCCTGAGCAGCAGTATCCAGGGAGCATCTACACTACTGATTATAGTTGCTTTAGCCAGAACTTAAGAAGTCCAAGCTTCAGGAGTGTTCAAGAAGGTATATATTGTCGTGTTGAAAGAGGGACTACCTGTTCGTCCTACACTGATATTACAGGAGAAATGTCCCCAGCTTCAACAAGAAGTCATCTTAGAAGGTGGTGAAGTTAGAAACAAATCATGTTAGGGAAGGGATTATATCATGTATCATAGTATAAATCTAATTGATTAATGTTGTTCAGTAGGATTCCAGCAATGAAGGGGCTCAATCCATAGATACTACCATGAACATTTTATCAAAGCTGATAATGATTTTTAGCTGTAGAAAATTAATTAGTGGAAATGTTAATTAGTTTTTAATAAGAGTATTTAACCTATATGTGTTCAATATTTTCACAATCTAAGCAAATCCTATATAATGTGCACAGTGTCTAGAGCAACTGTCGTCACTGATGTAGTGTTTGAAAAGTTGTAGTGGAGTCCCTAGAGAAGAATGTAGAATACATTCTCCTTCATAAAATCAATATTTGTGGGCTTATTATCTAAACCGAATGATCTTAGCGATCGATTTCCATAGTTTGACAATTTGAGTCCAAACCTACAATTTAACAGTTGCGAAGTAACATGGGTGCAATCTAAGGTCTCCGGTCATTGTCATAATGTCATGCTCTAAGAAAGTAAGAAGTAATACAGAATATACTCCATGTTCATATGGAATATTACTTACAATGATAGTAATCCAAGTTTGTGACAATGGTTACAACAGACCTAAAATTCATGCAGTTTGAGAAGATTTTTACAGAACCAAATGCCTGGATAAAAGTCAGTATATGAAAAAGCTCAACACATCAGTATATTTTTTATAAAACATTTTCAAAAGTAACAAATGAAAACAGTCACAACACCAGTCAAGTGATGTAATCAGCCAAACTTAAGTTCACTCTCGTGGGAACTTCTTGTTCTTGTAGAGTTGTAGCTTGTTACCAAATAAATTTCCAAGAATATAAAAACTCATAGTCGGTGATGAGTTGAACAGTGATATAGGTGATAGAAAGACAATTAGGCAAAAATACTGAAAGTGACATGATCTGCATACAGAATCTCCCACTGTCTAATAAGAATCCTCTAGCAGTCGTTTCTGCTGAGGAAAAAGGTTTACAGGAGGCAGCAATAGAGAATCAAACGAGGAGAAAAAAGATACAAAATTATAAACAAACTTTTAAATATAGAGCTAGTCAAAAGTGCATTTCCATCTAGTGGTATATCACCCAAAAGTCTTATAAAAAGAGTTGCCCCAACCTACAAAGAATTGACAGTTTGCTTGCTACTTAGCTAGCTAGTACGCTAATCGGTGGGATGTGCAATAAAAAGCCTTTAAATTGCATGACAATCTTAAGCTACCAAATATGAAGGTGGACACATTGAATTAGCCACAACGTTTCTCAACTAGCTAAGAAGCCTGTTTTTGCTATCCCAGGGTAGTGGTACTAGAGCTTGTGCTATGTCCATGAGGTGATACCAAACCATCTGAATGACTTCCCATTACCCCATTGCCTGCTCCAGATATCCCAAGGCATAATGCCTCGGCCAACGGACCACCTGGTGCTGGAGTCGAACCAATCCAAGAATTCATCCAGTTCAATGGCTGCTGGTGAGATGACGATGACAAACTGATTTCAGGGTGGTCCTTGGTGTCGTCTTCAGAATTATGAAGATGCTGCTGATGATGATGATCACGATCATGGTCAATCCCGGCAGACATTGACAACGTGAGGGGCAAAATGGAATTAAGCGGCGAGGACGGGTTAGGACATTTGTTAGTATTGTCAATGGGATTAGTAGCATCCTTAGGGTCAACATGATCACCCAAGGACCAAGCATCAATAAAAGGCCTAGAAAGCATGCAGCTTTGATTATGGTCTTGCATAGCATGCGTTCTGGTTGACTCGCCCTCTCCTATTTGTTGTGGGTACAAACAAGCAGTAGCAGGAGCAGCAGAAGGTGCAACTTCCTTCTTCATGAACCAATCTGGAAACCTAATTCAAGAGTCCACATTTTTTTTAATTTCATTTTTTGTACCAAAAGGGAAAGTGAGTCAACACTCAAAAGAAATCCCAAACTCAAACCCCGTCCACAAATATGCAAAATATCATCCCCACCTTCACCAAACATCATTTACTCATGAAAATACAAAATTCTCCAAAGACCCGCCACAATAACAGACGCATATTCCCAAAATATAAAATTTTACTCCTCCCACCTTAATTACTTCCCTTTTCCCCAAGATAGTCCTAAGCCATAACAGTAACTAACTTTATTACTCTTAACACTTCATTGGGCCTCACAATCCCCTCAAAATTTAACAAAGAGCATTTAGACATAGCAGGCCACGTACTCATGTGGCACTTACACGACATATTAACCTAAATTACACCTCATAACTCAACTATAAGAAGATAATTCATCAAAACTGTACAAATTATTAAACAAATTACCTGGGAAAAGGGTTGAATTGGGGAGAAGGAAGGTCAAAGGAGTGAGAAGAGGGTTTAGGAATAGAATAAGGGGAGAAGAGAATAGGGTTGTTGTTAGATGAGACAGAAGTTGTATTAGTAGTCACAACAAGTGATGATGGAGCAGGTGATTCCACAGGCTTTCTTGAACGAGAAGGACGGCCTTTGTGAGAGTGTCTTTCACAATACTTCTGTTCAGGTGCTACATCTCTTGAACACCTCCACTTCTTTCCATCTGTTCTCCTACATCTCCAAGGCTCTAGATCTCCCCCTCCTCTGCTTGTTGCATTTCTCAATTCCACCCCTGCTTTTCTCCCCACTTTTATGTACATCAAGATTAAAAATTTAATCAATATTTGACCCATAATTGAATGAAAAGCATAGGTTAAACTGAACTCAAATGATTTACCAGATGAGGAGGAGGATTTGGACAAAGGAATGAGGAGTTCATGTGGGACAGGCATGGATGACATCATATATTTGTATATGATTGTTTGTCTTTCTAGTTCTTGCCTTTGTCCTGCTGTAAATGTTAACCTTCCTCCTCCTTCTCCTACAAGAATCACTCAAAAATCAAACCATCTTTTATAACATTGCATAGATGAATAATTGAAGAAGAATTGAATAGTGTTACCAAAACGGGAAGGTTGAGGAAACCCAGATATGGTAGGACTTGAACTACTGTTTTGTGTAAGCCATGCGGCAGAGGTTTGTTGCTGTTGCTGCTGCTGCTGCTGCTGCTGTTGTTGCTGATGCCTCTGTTGCTGCAGTTGCTGTTGCTGTTGCCATGGTATCTTCAAGCCTAAGCCAACATCACAATAGTCTAAGTTGACATCACCTTTGTCCAAATCACAACTAAACCCAATTCTATTTCCACTAGCCATTTTTTTAAAGCAAGCCAGGAATCAAACACTGAGAAATCCAAAAGAATATCACTTCTCTTTCTCTGAACAAGTAAAAACTGGTGCAGAAGTATCAGAAAATTAAACAATTTGGAATATCTTTAGACAAAGGTTTTCCAAAGCACACCGTTGTGTTGTGCTCTGAATGGCAATTTGTTGTTATATTAGGGGTTGAGGGAGGAAGCGGCGGCCGCCAATGTCAGCTATTCAGCTATCTTGAAGCTTAATTTTTTGGAATTGTTTAATTTGAAATGGGGGAGGGAGTTGAAGAATTGAAGGTGAAGGTTTTTTTTTTTTTTTTGTATGTGTTGGTTCTCTGTATGTGTTGGTGTTTATGCTTCCTATGCTTCCAACATTCATCCTTAGTGCTGTGGAAACAGACAAAACTAGTAAACGCTGCTAGGTGAGTGAGCAGAGAGGTCTATGACTACTAGTCCCAGTGTCATTATCTTTTACTATGCACCTTGCTAATTGCTATGAGGATATTTGTAGGTTTTTTGAATTTTTAAATTGCATTCTCATTTTTAATGGGTTTTGTTTTTTTTTTTTTGGCAAGGGAAACAAGAGGAAAGTACTAGACACAGTTTCCAGCATTTATTGTTAAGATACTTGTCTTAGAAATAAGGTTCCTATTTTTACTAACAAATTTTGATTATGCATGAATAATGTAGGCTCAAATTGGAGTTTCTTTTATATTATTTAAAGACATTTATATCCCTTTCATATGAAATTTCAAAGCCCTATCTTGTGTAACACATAGTAATGAATAATGGTTTTTATGGTTGAAATAGTAATAGTTAATTTGTTTTTTTTTTTTGTCAAGTTATCTTATTATAAAAAAAAATAAGGATCCTAAAAACTTAAGAAGAGGAAATATAATTTTTTCAAAAAAAAAAAAATCTTATTTCCTTGACAATATCTCTTGTTAGATTTCGTATATCTTACAATTTTTTTTGGTTCACTCAAGGCCCCCACCACTTAAATATTATCCCTCATAACTATCTTAGCATCTCTAAATCTGCATGCTTCCCTCATAACCTAACAAATGGCTAGTAGTTCTAAATGTAAAGTTGAAGAAGACCACACTCTTTATCCCATTACTTTGATCAAACCATTCTATAAGTAAAACTGTAAAAAATTCATCTTATTCCTACTTTAACAGCCTCACTTCCATTTGTTTTCTTAATCCTTTTTTCAAGCCCTATTTACCTCCATAATAAAGGGTCTTAGCCTAACTAACCTCCCTTTAGACCAACTTATTATCTTGATAGGTTTAATTTTCAGAGTTAAAGGCACTAAATCATCCTTTTTTGTCTTGATAGTTTCTCAATTTTCATGGTGAGGATCCTTGTTGGATTTGGATTTAACCCTTGACATTACTTTATTTCTATGCAACCAAGCATTCTAGCTATCAGAAGAAATTCAACTGCTTTTTTCTGATTTTTTTTATCTTCCCTTGTCAAGTAATGAAGGATATTTTGAGTTATACCCTTGGGAATTTAGGTTGGACACATTCTAAAATCTCTATTGTAAAATTCAAGTGAATTTGTTATTAATACAGTTACACACAATAAGGACTAATATAGTTAGTTTAATTATAAGTTAATAAGTCATATTAATATAATTTATGAACGGTTAAACCTATACATAAGTAAAATGAACCACATGTCAACTAATATCAATGTACAAATAACATAAAAAAATAAAAAAAAAACAATACATTAGTCTTCAATTTTCAAAACTAAAGATTTCAAATTGCTTTGAGATAGATCCATAAACCATGTTTTCTCGATGTATTCCTCGTATGGGCGGTTGGCCACAAGTTTTAGGGTTTCTATGGCCAGTTGTCCAAGATTATCTTATTAGGCGTGATTACAAGCAATAGGTCTTGTTTATAAACATAAGATAAAGGGTGGACGTGCAATTACAAGATAAGAATTATGTTATAAAGATGCATAAATAAAATGAGACAAAAAAAAACATGAGACAAGAGACAAGCTAGTGTTAGGGTTAAAGGAAATGCAAAGTAAGAGTAATGCACGATGAGTTGGAGAAGATTGCTTGATCGAATGAAGAGATGAGTCTAAAGAGACTATTCCTCGTGATAATGCTCTAACTTGAAGAAATGGGTCTACTTCTAATGAAAAATATGGTTTAGTCATAGAATATCATTGACATTGATAATGAAAAATAGAAATAAAAGTAAAAATCATGAAATCTAAAGCAAGAAATGAGCTTTAAGGTTAGTTCCTAAATATATACTCAAGGATGATACATATTTATGGTTTGCTCATGAAAATGGGTCAAATGAGACAAGTCTAGCTAGATTGGAGATGTCCAAATCTAAGCTTCATAGACTAAATGAAAAAGAGAGACAAAGAGACATAACTTGCAATTAGTAAGATACAAGGGAGAGGGGGTTTGCTTGAATGGTTGAGAGGAGACAAATCTATGAAGATGTTTCCTTGATTAATTAAGATGCTCAAAGTTAGAATCTTAAGCATTTAACCTAGTGAAGAAGGAGTTGCTCATTGCTCTTCACATCATAGGTAAAATGAGATATTGAAACTAGAATGTGTGAGTTGATTAAAAGAGATCATCAAGGATGATGTCTCTTTGCTAGATCAAAGCTCATCAAAGATTGCAAGATTGAAAATAGTGTTCATGTGAAAGGGGTTTGCACCTCATACAATCATCACAAAATAAACCTAATCAAAGGACCTTGAGTGGATGGAAACCACTAGATCCAAAGACTAGGGAGTGAAGGGAGTAGGAGTAGACAAAGCAATGAAATAAAAGTGTAGATTGAGAGAGGTCCTTGGTGTTTATCATTGAGGATAATTCCTTTCCTTGAGTCTTGATTGAGTGCTTGAGGAAGGAGATATGGTTGCTCCTTAGGTGGATGCTTGAGGGTTGCTTTGAAGATTAGTAATTGTGTTTACTTTGTGTTTGTGAGGATTTGGAAGAGAATTCTAGCTGAGTAACAGTGCTTTAGGACTTTAGAATTGCTGATCTCTTGGGTCAGGGAAATAAGGGGGTATTTATAGGAAAAAGCTAAATTCTTAGGCCTTGGACACCAAGACCGAGCGTCTGGCGCACAACTCGTGTGTCAAGCGCTAGGCTTGTGT
Organism: Dysphania ambrosioides; assembly: GCA_026401315.1. Taxonomy (NCBI): domain Eukaryota; kingdom Viridiplantae; phylum Streptophyta; class Magnoliopsida; order Caryophyllales; family Amaranthaceae; genus Dysphania; species Dysphania ambrosioides. The sequence goes on along the minus strand of CM048660.1, from coordinate 15,901,914 downwards.
GTCGAGCTCTCGACAGGGAATCTTTTGCTCGAATTAACAGAAGCTCAAGGCGAGCTAAGAGCTCTTTTGAAGTGGCACATAAGGCCATAGCGTCACTGGGACTAGAAGCAAGACAGGTCCTGTTACAGTTCGAGCACTGGAAGTAGGGAATACATTGGGCGCTGAGCGCTAGAATCATGCGCTCGACGTTTGATGCTAGCGTATGACACTTGAAGATAAGGAAGATTATGCTTACGTTCTTGGTGTTGGTCTTTGAGCGTCAACCAAAACTACTTCAAGCTTCAGGATTTTCATGGAGTTAGGCTTAGTTTTTGGATTGATTTTGGGCGATGTGTTTGGGCTCAGGTTTGTATTTGGGCCTTTTTGGGGTTTGTCTTTGAGGTGTTTTCAGGATTACACGCACTCAAATCAAGCCGAGCAAAGTCCTACCTACAAGGGTTGGTTTGTCATAGGACTGCTACACGAGGAGACACGATTTCGTGTCTACAAAGACAATAAATTAAAACTTTCATTATAACATTTACATATCATAATGAATAAGATTATGAATCCATGACTAAGTGTTCCTTCTATTTCATGATTAGGGAGGCATCATCGTTCTGTTTTGTTGTGGAATGGAACAATTAATTTGATTGCTCACTTAGTCATTAGAGTGGATTGTCAAGGATTAACTCTTACACTATGTCCATTTAGCCGGGTTGTATGGCATACATTGATTAGGACATCTGCTACTAGACTGAGCTCTTATTACAACATTAGTCGAGTGTTGGTGATCGAAGGCTCACACCTTCCAGTTACTTGTCGAAGCGGCTATCACACTACGAGATGTGGTCATAATTACACACTTACGCCTCTTGGGAAACACAGTTAGAGGACTCTTGATCTCGAATGAGGGATTGGAGTTATTTGGCATGTTACCAAATTTTAGGCCTGGGCGCCATCACAATCGTGAGGACCAACTAGTTACGCGACACATTCATACAGTTTTCTGCTGATGATGTTGATGACACCACTTTTGAGAGATATGCCAAGGTTTATTGTTAGTTTACCATCTCGTACTTCTTTTGGCAGAAAAGACCGAGAATGATGTTAGCTTCATCTATTTGCCACTTCTCGACCAGAGCTGGACTGACATGGGTTGCTATAGTTGGGGTAGTGCGACATTGACGTATTTATATGGGTTGCTATATTGTTGGTCCCCTAGTAATACTTTAGGTAGGATTTAAAAGTATACAACCCATGTTCATAATAACCCTCTAAATTTATATGTTTCAATAACCATTGTATGTAAATATTTAATTAGGCATGGGCATGGGAGCACATTACATTATGTTGGCAGGCTATTCTTACTCACCGTGATTGAGATGGAGATCTCGTGTTTGTGACCCTCCACTTTGCCCATTTATTATTAATAAAATTGTACATGATTTTATTAAATGGATGCTTTAAGACCCATATCTCAAGGTTGTTGACGAGGATGAGTGGCTTTTCATTGCTCCACTTCTCTTCTTTCATTTACTAGAGACGCATATACTAGACTTAGTTATGCGACAATTTGAGTTATGGCAATACTTAGCCAATGCTCAGACATACCCTTAATTGCACGTTATCAATCGTTGAGGGAACCCCATAACTAACTAGATGATCGACCCTGCATGTTGAGTTGATCTAGGCATAGGGTAGTTGAGAGCAACGTATCGTATAGGGACAACAACTTCAAGGGTCCATGGAGTATTACGATCTATACCTTATATGCTTTCATAGTATATCAAACATTTGTTTATTAGCCCGTCATTCGAGACACTAGAGCCATATTTTCATGCAATATTCATCCTGCTACATGGTATACTTTTAATAATGAGTTCATTATTTGATACTTAAATTTTATTTTATATTTCTGATTTTAACTATTTTCTTAGTTCTAGACTCATTAGGTGTTGGTTATTGGTGATTCACCCATTCCAGCTCTCATTTAATTATTTGTGCTAGTATATCAAACATTTAACTATTGTCACGATACGTGCAATTCACCCATTCCAGCTCTCATAGACGGGGTCACTCAGTTGTGTACATGAATTTTGGAGATGCTTGGCCAAGGGCGACGAGTACGACAAATTTAAGTTTGATCAATTGCACATGTCACATCAGATACACCCTTCTCGTCTTAGGTGGATGAGATCCCTAAGACTGTGAGTCTTGATAGGACCCAATATTCATTCGGTCCACCTAGGGTTAGTCTTCAACCTATACATCTCTTATATATCTATTTGAATACGCAGCGAATAGGCTACACACCCAACAGAGTCAGAGTTTGCCATTTCCTCACTTATACAATTTTGAAAAGGGTGATACTCTAAGACCTAGTTTGTAGGGTTTAGTGATGTTTATAGTGTTTATGTAAATATATTAGTAATTACCTTGTAAACATAACCATTGTTATTATAATACATCATTATATTATATATCTATATTTTATTATAAAATTTGATTAGTTGCTTTTGAGAAGAGTGTTACAGAATTTTGTTAGAGGATTTGTGCTTTTGAAATGATGCGAGGTCTTCATGTTGACTTGCATGTGTTAAATTATATTGATTGTTTTTAAACACGTATGAATTGCATAGACTCTTAGGCTAGGCTTGATGTGAGAAATGGAAGAAGTAAATTGTTGCCTACTTGGGTTTTTATGTTGACGTCGAGATTATATTTCTAATTTTTTTTAAAAAAAACGTTTAAAAATAGTTCTGCTGAACCCTGTTTTTTATTTACGAGTGTAACACAATCTTTTGTTCAACACTAATATTACTTTATTAACAAACTCCTCGTATTATTTCACCGAGTCAAGTTTATCAAAGTCATATAGCTTTGACTCAAAGTACATATCTTTTCACGAGTCAAGTTATATAACACAATTACCATGGCGAATATACTATTTTACACGTCAAATTTGTCAAGCCATTTAATTGATATAACTCATGAACCCAAGTACGTCAGAGTCTATACAAACTACAGTACTACCATCTTTATATGCATCATTGCATCTGCATGTGCGTATATGTCAAGACCAGCATAGCGTACAGTATAAACTCAAAAACAGAACAAAGTACTACGTATAAGTGTAACTGGTACACCAAGTCCAAATTGGGCACCTTTAACGGTACGTCCTCCACAATCCCTTGGCCTAATGTAATTGTCGTCGTTAGTAAACCCCCAAAGTCCCAAGCGGCCAAACCTCACCGTTTTGAGTACCTATACCCACCTCGTCCTATCTAGGCTTCCAGCCGCTTCATCCCTTTGGATCTTAGCATTAACCAAACAATTAACTTATCACAACCCTTTCCTACTTTTTGCCCCCTCTTATCTCATCTACCTCCTCATTTATAACACACGAGATTATGCTCTTGATATTTTTCACCTAAGGACAAATCCCCTCTATTTGTCGACAATACTAGTACGTATTTGGTTGTTTCACTTGTTTGTGACGTGTTTCTAACAGGAGTGATTTCCTCAAAGCCATGCTTGAATTGAGTGAGATAGATTAAGGAGTGATAAAAGTCAAACTAATAAAAATAAAGGTAAATAAATGTGGTGATAAGGAAATAGTAAAAAAGAAAATATTATAATGATGATATGAGGAAGAAGAAGACGGGATTGAGAGATTGATTATTACCCTTATTATGATGGTAATAACTACATTAGGGATGTAATGTGTATCTATTATTTCTCAAATAAGGGTATTAGTTCCATTTTATTATAATACTAACACTACATTTACCTTATAAACCACTTTCACTAGCCTTGTTTTTTTATTGATTTGACTTTAAGTACTCCCTTAGTGCATTATCTCCGATCCAAGCATAACCTAAAAGTTTCAATGATTTTAGGGGCGGTTAGAATGATTTCAGTTTTGGCAAATACTTTAGTTAGATGCTAATATAATTTCTTCTCCTATAATTTCATTAGATGAGGTAATTATCTTTTGCCAAATTTAGCTTAAGGCAACTAATGTAATTTACTAATTTGCTATATATGAGTATATGATATCATGTGTTACATGAGGGTATTATATTATATATCTAAAGGTAGAGTTATAGAAATTACGGTCTTAACGTAATTTGAGGATTATACATTTTTCTTTCGATTTTTTTAATGTGGTATTCAAAAGATATTTCATTTATGCTTGAAATGATGCCATGAATCTATTTTATGTCATTGGCGATGGATTATAATGCTTGAAATCATCCTACCACCTCGTAATTAGACAATGGGCAGTGCACAATCATGTGCTCAGGAGAGCTAAAGTATGATATGCTCTATGTCCCAAAATTGTCCCAATTTTATTTTTAGAATCAAAGTTTAAAAAATTTCATCATAAATTCTCATTATGTTCTGAAAAATAATATATTCAAGTGAGATTTTATTTGATACATCTCATTGTAAATTTTTAGAATATCAATTTTTCATAATTTCTTGTCTTACGAATTTAAAAATAAAAATATTTAAAGTAATATTTTACAGATCACAAAAAGTCAAATATGTCAATATTTAAGAGATAGAGTGAATAATATTTATTTAATCGTATTAAGTTTAACAAGGGGTGTTGGCCAATTGCCACTGGCTATACCTAGCTAGCATTATAAAGAATGACGCTTATAGCACGGCGCGACTCGTAAGCATTTTTGAGGAGCTCCTTTGAAACCGTCGACATGCTTTGTAAAAACCACACATGCCAATTGTGGAGCCCAATTTCATGCCTACATGACAGGCTCGAGTGCAACCCTTATTAATATCTTCTTCGACGTGGCAGGGTGGCACAATCAATTAGATCATGACTCATGGCTCATTAATACGGCTTCTAGTGGGCTAGGGTCAAGCCACGTTGGCTCGTTAGCAGGCATGGGCGCATGGCTTATGACTCGTGGAGGTAATGTACAAGGGTGACAATAAGTTGCGTTTGGTTGGGTTCGGCTTTAACCTATTTATGCTCGGGTTAAAATATGTCAACCAAAACTCAATATGTTTATTAATTGGGTTGAAAATTTAAACTCAATTCAATCCGCTAGGGTTTGGATTTATCCAATCCAATCTGTTTAATAAATAAAAGTCATTTGAGTTTTTAATTTTCCAAGTTCAAAGCAATGCAAAATAAAAATTTTAAATCTTAATATAGTCTTAATACAACCAAATTGAAAAGTTTGACTATATGTTACAACTCCATAATAATAGTTTTAACATAATAAAAGAAAGACATTCAAATTTTCGATAAAACTATAAAATACACTTTCAGTAAAATAAACTCAATGTCTATTGGATTCATAGATTGCGGGGGGAGGGGAATCAACATTCAACATGGAATTTGTGCTTTCCATGGAACTTGCAACTTGATCCTCCACCTTCAACTTCATGATAGCTCCACATAACTCCTCCATTAGAAAACTACGATTGAAGAGGCAGAGCGGTATAATAAAAATATATAATGGTAATTATGAGTTTATGACCCGCATTACTTAAACTCAACCCATATATAAAAATCAAACCCGACCCAATCTATGTATTAATAGGGTTAAATTGGGTTGATCCATTTAATTAATTGGATTAAATATTTCAACCCAATCCTTTATAAACTTATAAACGGACTGTACTTGAATCTGATTGGCAAGTTGGGTCATTTTTAAGCACTAGTGAGGCTATATAGTAGTAAAATTGATGTTCTGACTTGAATTTTGTAGGTGGAGTAAAACTGTAAAGCATTGAAGTCTGACAAGGAAACAGTAATATAAGGGTCCTTGAAATGCAAAGACTAAAAATAAAATAACCGAGTCGTCAGTGCTATTGACTAACGGTCACCGTCTCATAGCATCGTCAATCGTCACGTCTGCCGTAGCTAATTCTGTGTTCTACCTAGTAGGCAGTAGTAGACTAGTTATCCTAGCACTACTATTTTAGGCATCAGTATTCAGTAGGATCTTTATGTCCCGTAATAATTCTCCATCCATTGCACATTTGCAATATTAAAAGTGACAAGTGTAGGATATAATAATCTATTTCACAATTACCGGGCCCTTGGTCTAAGAATTACTATAAAAGATTTAACCTTATTTTTACGGGAGAATTACCTTATCTACGAGTAGAGATATCCAATGGTTGTAATTTTTTGCTAGTAATATTTCCGATCTTATTTTTGACAAATTCTTTTGGTAGGTTATTGTTGTAAATATCGATATGTGTTTCTCCTCTTTATGCCCCAATAATTGAATTATATTCTCTCCGTTTTTTAATATTTGCTCCATTTTTTTTATTGAGTTAAAGTTTAAAAACTTTGAACACAAATTTTCACCATATTATAAGAAATAATATATACAAGTGGAATATCTTTGTATGCATCTCTATGTAAATTTTTAGAATAGAAAATTTTCATAATTTTTTGTCTTACAAATTTGGAGATAAAAACATTTTAAGTTGTGTTTTGGATACTGTAAGTTATTTATTATCTGAATTACTTAATATGGACCCTGTACAACTTAATACAAATTTCTTATCCGAATTACCAAAATTTAAGGTCATTGGTTAGTTTGTTTCCTTCCATTCTTGTTGATATATAACGGGCCATGTACAAAGGTCCTTACCAAAAGTTATGACCTCCAATCGTAGTTCCAAACCTTACGCAAACTGTGTGAAGCACAAAGTTTTGCGCGTCGTCAGATTTTCAACGTATAAGCAACTTTTCTACACTTAATGCAAACCTAGCCTTTTCGAGTGTTGCACGAAATTTCTAGTTTTGGGCTATATTTTCCTACACAATTGTTCCTTGATGGCTACCCTATGCCACCAAATTCTTTCTCTAAATACTATATAGACTCATACACGTCCACATAGCAAATTAACACCAACCACACCAACAAACCACGAAAACTCTCTAGCTTTTATGCAAAAGGAATCAAACATTTCTTCTCCTTATTCTTAATAACTAAAAAGCAATCTTGATACTCGTTATTTAATCCGTAAAAAACCTAGTTAATAATCAATGTATAACCTTTGGAGGTCCTTAATTAATTCTCTTTATTTTATTGTTGTTTATTACCTACTTTATTCATCTTATAGGCATGTAAATATGCTCTTGTTGCTATGCTTACATAGATCTATTGACCTTTATTCTTTAAATTTAATATGATGATTAGTATGATTGTTGGAATAATTTTCAGAATAACTATAGTTCTTGGAGGGCTTTTATATATTATTCATACTAGTTGTCTTGCATGTTTTTATGCTTTTTTCATGCTACATATTTTTATTATGTATATTATATTTATTGCATATGTATGATTCCAATTTAATTTACTGCACTAATTAAGATTCGTACTTGAAAATCACAACCAATATGATAATCTTAGGCAAATTATTTCGGGACACTTGTAATATGAGTGTTTAAGAAGTGATCACCAACTATTAGTCATTTATGTGCTTAAAGTTAACCAACCATTAATTGTTTGTAGCTATGTGTAAGTAGGGCTTTTAACAAGTTGTTTGATCGTAAGTTTTGGAATATTGAATATATAATTGAATCGAAGTAGAGTCACTTATGAGTAGAAAATGGCTCAACGCCTAGTCTATATATCTCATCCTCAAATGCGCTTTGGTTCAAGATCATGCAATGGAGTTATTATATCAATGATTTATAGAGGGGAAATATTTTTTATGGATATATATGTCTATCTTATATCTCCATTGGTTTGTCCCTAGTCATAAATCCGTAACAAATACTTTGAATCTTCCTTTAAAAGTTTATTTAAGACTCCTACTTTGACCCATCATTGACACTTTTGGAGATTCAACCACGAAACCTCAATGCGCCAAACGTTTTCACACAATCAAACACATCATAGGCCAATCAATGCCTACCATTGTTGTTTGCTAGAAGTTCCTAGTTCAAAAGGAAAACACATAACTTGTACTCCCCTTCATTCGTTAATGTTCTTTCTACTTACTATTTATGTGATCAAACTTTAAAATTTTTGACCGCCGATTATAATCCATATGCTTCATGTAATAAATATTGTAATATGGGATCTTGTTAGAATTATTTTGACTTGAAGATTCATAATATGTAATATTTATGATTTTTAGTTAAATAATGAAATTAAAAATATTTATAGATAAAGATGTACATTAGAGACCACACGCTATACACAAATTGGAAAGATGTTTACAAATAGAGGATATATGTACTTCAATTAAATACTTATAAAATATTAATAGTGTGTTAATTAAATACTTATAAAACATTCAAAGGGAAGAACTTTAAAGTTCACATCAGTTATTATGATTTTAGAGTCCACATAAAATATTATTTGTTATGTTACAAAAAGCCCCTATTTACCAAAGTATAATTGATATATTTTTCAATACTCCATCATTAGAGTACCTACTATATTTCAATATAGAGGGAAGTGAAATAAAAGATAAAATGAAGAAGCAACATAAAATAACAAGATATTTCATCTTTCTTAGTCATGGGCTACTTAGTGCTTAAGATGACTTTATAAGCTCAAGCTAATATATATATTCCTAATAATAAGAAGGATGAGAAGGAATCTCATTCTTCTATTTTATGATCAATAATCAAGATTAGAGTTAGGGACACATGGTGAAAATGCCTGATTTCTAGTAAAAATATTAGAAAATCACTTGTAATAAAAAATAAGAAAATTGGATTTTTTTTAAGGATGAAAGTACTTGTTTCCTTTTTCTGTAAAGATAATTAGAGCATCAACATCCATGAGTATTGTGCAAACTCATGGATGAATTTGGGATGAAGAGAATATACTATTGGTTGTGGGAAAATCCTCTTGAGCAAGAGTAACCCATCTTGAATCCCAATTCTCCACCAGTGGGTCTCGCTTTTAATTATGATAAGGGGCAAGTCTTACTGGTGTTCAAAATAAGAGAAAGGCTACTTAAACCAATGGAGTAGTAGCTATGTATTCAAATAAAAAGAATATAGACTAGGGCTCCATTTAGTAGGACGTAAAATGTTTTCAATTGAAAATGATTTTCCATGGAAAACCTTTTACGGTGGAAAACTCATTTTCATGGAACTTTTTCATTGTTTGGTTGCATGGAAAATGATTTTACATTAAAATATTTTTCTTTGTTTGATTGAACTGAAAATCAATTACTTCTATTAACTTTTCTAATATTCTCTTGTCATTTTAAACTCTTTTTCAGTTATATTTTCTAGTTGTTTGTCATTAGCTGAATTTGTTATGCTATAATAAATATGTTTTTTTTTATAAAATTTACAATATATTTCTCTGTTCTATTAATAACATATTACATTATAAAGAAATCGCCATAAAACCAGAGAACCCTAATAAATTTGGTACAACATTAGTAAAAAGACCTTAAGCTAACTATAAAAGGAGTATTCACAATCAAATAAGCAAACCAATTAAATAGGTAAACCAATTAATTGATTGTTATGTAATAGTTTGTACTTTTATATTTTAAATTCTAAAAGAAAGAAAATTTCTACTCTTATTTTAAATAAAGTGTTGATTGCCCACATTTCATGAGAAACTTACATGATTCGATCGAATCAGGGGAAAATCTAGGGTTTTTTTTTTATATTTTTGACGAAAATGGATAAAATTAGTTCAAATTCATGAAATAATTCGATAATTTATTAATCAAAACATAAAATTCGAAAAAACCGTACTTAATTGATAATATTTGGAGAAGATTGAAAGTGTGGGGTTTCCCCCAATTTTTAAGAGAGAAAAATGTGGAGTAGAGAGAGAGAGAGGCTACCAAGAAGACGAGAAATAAAAAATGCTTAAGTAGAGCTAAGCATGGGGCGAGCCGAGCAGCGTTTTTGGCACAATATGACACAAGAAAAGTCATGCCACGGCACGATACACTATCCATGGAGTGGGCTAAAGGCTAGACCGCGGACAAAAAATAAAATTTAGGCCCTAGTATGCAAGCAACACGCCAATTTGGCACGAGGCATGACCCGAAATACGCTATTATTACTATTATTTTTTAATATTATTATATTCTTATAATATAATTTATATTATCTAAAACTATTTTTTCCAATTCTATTATATACTTTATTTTTTGTTAAAAAAATTAGGCCAGCACAAGGCAAGACACGGCAAGCCAAGCACGTGGGCCGTGTTATGCCATTGGCCGAGTTTTAGGGAAAGGTAGCATGACACAGCGCATCACAACCACAATTAGGCATGACACGAAATGAAAATAGGCCAGACACAAGCTGACACGATCCATGACGAGCACAGCACGGCCCATGCCCACCTCTATGCATGAGTTGGTAATGCGTGAGTTGTTTGTTAGTTGATATTTATTTTGGAGTGAATGGATGTAAAATTGTTTTACTTCCATTTTTGAAGGAAAATGTTTTCACTAGGGTATAAAATAAATTTATATTTCAAGTTTTACATCTTATATTTTATTCCAAACTAAACAATATAAAATGGGAAAATAGTTTGCAGGGAAATATTTTACATCCTATTAAACGGAAACTAGAAGAGAGGAGAGATTAGAGTAGAGAGGGAAATTATGTATATTTTTCTGTATGCATTTCAGTGATTACATCCCTTAAAAGCAACCTCATGAATAAATCTTAGCCATTCAATAGATTCCCATCTAACCAACTCAAAATAGAAACTCTGAAAATAATCAAAATTGGTTTTTTATAACTAACTTTAGCTAGCTTACATAACAAAACTTATTAGTACTATTTCATCCCATAACATACCCTCCTCCTTTAAAGAGAGACTTATCCTCAAGTCTATATAAAATTGAAAAGTGGCTGCACAATCATCCTTTCCCATCCAAGTAGCTTCAGAATAGTTAAATTCTCCCATTGTATCAGTACTTTCTCCTGCAACTATCCATCAACCTGTATCACTCTGTTGTCAAGCACATATTTTTGTTTTAAGGGTGGTGCATCAGATAACTCAGTCTAGTCAAGTAGTACTGCTACTGATGGTAAAGGTCCAACAAAGACTTTAAGCTGGGAAACATGAAACACATTGTGAATCTTAGCATAAGCAAGTAAGTGTAACTTATATGCCACTTTCCCTACGGTTGCAATGACCTTAAAGGGGCCATAGTATTTTACTACCAATTTGTTATTATGCCTGTACTAAGCAGATTGTTGTTTGTAATTCTGTAATTTCAACCATACCCAATCGCCCACCTTGAAAGATCTCTTAGACCTCCTGTTATCAGCTTCTACCTTTATCCTATTCTAGGCCTGTTGTAAATTCCTCCTTAAAATAGCTAACATTTCTTCCCTCTTCTGCATACTCCTATCCACTACCTCAATGCTAGACTCCTAAGGTAAGTATGAAAGATACAAGGGGGAGGTTTATTATAGACAACCTTAAAAGGAATCATCCCAACAGAAGTATGGAAATAAGTGTTGTACCACCACTCTACCAAAGGAAGATATTTGCACTAGTCTTTGGCTCTGTCACTTGTACACACCGTAGATAAGTTTCAAGACACCTATTAACTACCTTTGTCTGACCATCAGTTTTAGGATGATAGGTTGAGGATAATAGAAATTCTGCTCCACAACAGTCCCGTCCAAAACTTGCTTAACAAAATAGGGTCCATATCACTCACAATAATCTTAGGCCATCCATAAAGTTTAAAGACACAATCCAAGTAAGCCTAAGAAACCTCTAGCGTAGAGTAGGGATGTTTTAATGCCATAAAATGCGCATAATTACTAAGCCTGTCCACCACCACAAAAATTACATTCTTACACATTGACATGGGAAGTCTAGTAATAAAATCCATAAAGACATCAATCCACACTTGCCCAGGAATGGGAAGGGGTTGCAAGGTGCCTGGCTTGGCTGCTGTTTCATATTTGGAGGCCTGGCAGACGTTGCACTTCCTTACAAACTGATTGTGTTTGAGCTCTGTTAATTGAGTTGTGTATATTTCTTGAATGTCAGAATTCATAGTACAAAAGTTTCATAAACTATAGAAACATAAATATGGAAATTTCTAATTTTCTAGCTTTGTTATCTCTAATTGATACTATTGCCTTAATCTTCTTTATTCTTTTTTCCTTATTGTGTAGGTAAATATTTACCTTCCTATTTTACACTCCCCCTCAAGATAGGTATTGGGATCCCCAATGCCTAACTTGTTTAGTATTTCTTGGAAGGATTTTGTAGGCACTGCTTTTATTAGTATGTCTTCTAACTATTCTTCTGATTGAATATATGGAATGGTTGTGATCTTGTTTTCCAGCTTCTCTTTAATGAAATGTCGATCAATCTCGACATGTTTTGTTCGATCATGTTGAACTTGATTTTCTGAGATGCTAATTGCAGCTTTATTATCATATAGAAGTTCACAACTTTTCTCTAGAGGAAACCCAATTTAACTTAAGAGTTTTTGTAGCCATAGGATTTCTGTTATCCCTTTTTCTATACCTCTAAACTCTGCTTCAGCACTTGAAAGAGCCACTACTTTCTGTTTTTTACTTCTCCAACAAGTTGCCTCCTACTAGTGTGAAGTATCCTAAAGTTTACCTTCTTCTTACTTTATCTCCTCCCCAGTCTGCATCAGTATAAGCTTTCATTCTTAGGTGACCATTTTTTTGAAAGAGGATACCATATCTCGCAGTTCCTTTTAGGTATCTAATGATTCTCATAACTGCTTTCATATGCTCATTTTTTGGTTGGTGCATAAATTGACTAACTATTCCCACAACATATGCTATATCAGGTCTGGTGTGTGATAGATAGATTAGTTTACCTACTAATCGTTGTTACTTTTTTTGATAAGTTAGTTCTCCTCCTTCATTCACCTAGAGTCCATGATTCACTATCATGGGAGTATCTGCTAGCTTACAATCTATCATTCCTGTTTCGACAAGGAGGTCTAGGATGTATTTCTTTTGTGATATGAAGATTCCTCTTTTTGATCTCATGACTTCAATTCCTAGAAAGTATTTGAGCATTCCCAAATCTTTGATCTCAAACTATTTAAATAACTCGTTCCTAATTTTTGAGATTTCCTCATAGTCGTCTCCCATGAGAATCATATCATTAACATAAATAATCAAGCATGTTACACGATTTTCTCTTTTTTCAGAAATAGGGTATGATTTGAGTTGCTCTGATGATACCCATACTTTTTCATTGCCATTGTGAACCTCCCAAACTAGGCCCTTGGTGATTGCTTAAGTCCATACACAACGTTTTTTAGTCTGCATCCTTCTCCTGTTACAAAGCCTTCAGTAAATCCAGGAGGATCTCTCATGTATACCTCTTCTTGAAGTTCACCATGTAAAATACATTTTTTACATCAAACTGATACAGAGGCTAGTCTTTATTTGCTGCTATTGAAAAAAGTACTCGTATGGGGTCAATTTTTACAACTGGAGAGAAGGTCTCTGAATAATCAATACCATAGGTTTGAGTATACCCTTTCGCTACCAACCTTGCCCTGTATCTTTATATGGATCCATTTGCTTGTATTTGATGGTAAACACCCATTTACATTATACTGGGTTCTTTCCTGAAGGCACTTTACATTTTTCCCATGTACCATTCTTCTTCAAAGCTTCAATTTTGTTTTCCATGGCTTCTCTCCATAACTTATTCTCTAATGCTTCCTTCACATTTTTGGGCAATTTTTCAGAGTATGGGAAGTTTGAAAGGCTCTTGCCTTCCTTAACGTCTTCCACTCACTAACTATGTTGGCCATAGGATACCTGGACTGTTGAGGCTCATACTCAGGTTCATAACTCTTGGGTGGAATCCCTCTAGTGCTTCTTGGAGGTAGCTTATATGTTTCCTGAGACTGTTCTTGAGGTATCTCTGTGTCATCTTGAGTATTTTCAAATTTAGTCATAGGAGTAAAAAATTCAGTTACCTCATTAGGACTTTGAAGTGATAAAGAAGGCACAAGTGTGTTGGATTGTGCTATGTTTTCAAATTGCTGCTCGATGGATCCGCCTATTTTTTCTTGTGAGACAGAATCACTTGTAGGGCTAAGTAACCAATCTAGATCGTCACAGTGTTTCTCCCCCTGACAGCTAGAGTGGTGTTTATAGAAGAAATCAGTTTCAAGGAAATCATAGTCTAAGGTTGTATGGACGTGTTTGGTTTTGGGGTCATAGCACCTATATCCTTTCTTATTAATCCCGTATCCCAAAAAAACACATTTTACAGCACATGAGTCTAATTTGTTTCTTTGCTGTTTAGGGATATGAACATAGACTGTGCACCCAAAAACTCTAGGATGTAGGGATAAAACAAAGGGAATAGAGGCGTAAGTTTTAAGATGATCAAGGGGTGTTTTGTAGTTGAGAATTTTTGTGGGTAGTCTATTAGTGAGGTATGTTGCTGTTGCAATAGCCTTAGGCGAAAAACTTTTAGGAACCTTAGAGTCAAATAGAAGAGCTCGAGCCATATTTAGGAGGGTCCTATTTTTCCTTTTAGCAACACCATTTTATTGTGGGGTATAAGGACAAGATGTTTGGTGAATTATTTCTTTTTCAGTGCAAAATTGACTCATAAAATTATTAACAAATTCCCCTCCATTATCAAATCAAAGAATTTGAATCTGAGATTGGTATTGGGTTTGAACTAATGTGTAGAATGACATAAATTTATCAATAACTTCAGTTTTATGTTTCAAAGAATACACCCAAGTCATTCTAGTACAGTCATCAATAAACAAGAGGAAATACCGAAGACCATGCTGTCCAGAATGTAGAGCAGGGCCCCATATATCAGAGTGAATACTTTTAAAAGGAGTATCAGCTTTGGAACTACTAGGTTTATATTACTGTCTATGGCTCTTAGCCAAAATACATGTCTCACAAACAAAGTCTTTATTAAATTTTGCAAGGGATGGTAATAGATGATCTAAATACCCGAGAGAGGGATGACCTAATTGATGGTGCCATAGCCATACTTGTTGATCAAATGTCCCGCGAACAAGCATTTATTTTCCTTGTTGAGTAGCGTCATCAACATAGTACAATCCTCCACGTTTAGTGCTATGCCCAATCACTTTCCCAATCTTGATGTCTTGTACCAAACAAAAGTCAGGATAGATTGTAACTGAACAATTAAATTCCTTTGTTAAGTTACTAATAGACAAAAGTTTATGAGATAAGTCAGGAACAAAGAGACAATTATTTAGTTCATTATTTGAGAAGAAATTAATTTTCCCAATTCCATTAACGGGGATATATCGCCATTTTCCATCTGGATCTGAGATGTAGTCCCCTTTTTAATTTTCATGAACTCTGAAATATCATGGGTCATCGTATCTGTAGCACCACAGTCAAATATCCATGTATTATTTTTTTCAGGAAATAACCCGTTTTTCTGTGACTCGGGTTGAGCATAGTTATGGGCATTCATTAAAGCATGCAATTGGGCCTTATCAATTTTGTGAGAGGGATGGGCCGTGTGATTTGCGCATAAGTTCTCTTGTTCCTTTGATACCCTAGACACAAAAGCACAAAAGTTAGGTTTAGGTTTTTAAACCTAATCCTACCTTGAGTCATGCGGCTGCTACTGCCGTGCTTCTCTCTTGTGATGGCGATTGCTGCTCCTGTGTTTTTCCTCTCTTCGTGCTTCTTTTCATGGCCATGGCTATCTTATTCTTGCTCCATGGTCTCCTTGAAGACAGTTCCCCTATCTTCGTCCTTTTCTTTTTCGGATCTTGCCACCAATCGATCAACCAATTATCTTGAAACACCCATCCTTTGTGTTGCGATTTCCACCACAGTAGGTGCATTTGAGATGATTTTTGTCGGGCCGAGATGATGACCCACTTGATCGGCTGTGGTTTCGAGCAACAAGACCACTACCGATTCCCGAATTTTGGGGATAGTTCGTCGGAGGTAAGGTTTCCTGATTCATGATGTTTCTCCGAGCAATTTCACACCTTATGGTGTTGTAAGCAACCTCAATTGACAGTAAAGGTTCTAAGTTCACAAGATCTTTGCGATCTTTATCAAGGCTTTCATCTAGCCCAGCTAGAAGTTGGTATAGCCTTTGCTGCTGTGTTATTCAGTTGTATACTGTCTTATCTTCTGCACATGACATCGGGTTAGGCATTCTACGATCTATTTCTTTCCATATTGAAATCAACTTACCATAGTATGATTCAATTGTTGTTTGGCCTTGTTTGATTCGGTTTGCTTTGACGTTGAGATCATAAACTTGCAATCCATCCCTGCCATTGCTGTATAATGCCTTGATGCCTTATTATAGTTCTCTAGCTGTTCTAAATTCTAGGAACTGTTTTACAAGTTTTGGGTCTATGTTGTCAATTATCCAGGAAATAACTAGGAGATCTTGTTGAGCCCATTGTATGTATGATGGGTCGTCTAGCGGTAGAGGATCGGCAATGATGTGCCTAGGCGCCCTCTTCCACTGATGGCTATTTGCATCAACCGTGCCCATTTCGAGTAATTCTGGCTATGTGTAGATGGTGTGGAATTACTATTTTCTGGTGTGATTTTGTTGGTGTTTAACTCCTGTAGTAGTTGCAATAGACTACTCACAATGATGGTTGTTTTTGGGTTTTTAGGTGGAGAACTCATGGTACATAGGAAAGCTATGGTAAATGATGAGATTAATGGATCTCGGGTTTTAGGCTTTTACCAATTTCCCGCTCCGATACCATGATTGTGTTTGAACTCTGTTAATTGAGTTGTGTATATTGCTTGAATGAAGAAAATACATCAGAATTTATAATACAAGAGTTTCCTAATATATAGAAACATAAATATAGAAATTTCTGATTTTCTAGCTTTGTTATCTTTAATTGATACTATTGCCTTAATTTTCTTTATTCTTTTTGCCTTATTGTGTAGGTGAATATTTACCTTCCTATTTTACACAAACTACCCCACACCTTTAGTCATTCCCCTCCAGTAGAAAATCCATGCATTCTCTTGAGAGTTTGCTCCCTGCCCGAGTGCCCTGCCTCAAGTGAAGCATGATGCCATTGGAGAAATGTCTTATTGAGTTCTTCATTAGGACCAACTACGATTCTGCCTCCCTTTCGAAGTAATCCATCTTGCAAGCAGAAACCAACATCAGTTGCATTCCCAGCAGCTAAGTTCAGAAAAATGGTGAGGATGTTATCATCTAAAGTATAGCAAGCTTTAATAGAGGTGGCTAGATCCGAGTCCATTACTGAAATGGCCAGTAAAATAATTTGCGATCCCAGAACTCTAGACAATGTGTCTGCTACAATAATTTCCTTCCCTACCCTATATTGGATTCCGTAATCAAAACCTACTAATTTAGATAACAAAAATTGCTGAAATGGGGTGGACACCTTCTGTTGTTAAAACCACTTAAGACTTTTTTGGTCAATTCTTACCACAAGATGTGCTCCAATTAAGTACTACTCCCATTTCTAAACGGCAAAGACCATGGCTAACAATTCTTTCTCATAAACAGATAATTGCTGCCACTTAGAGCCTAAGGATTTGCTGATAAATGCTAGGGGATGGTTATCTTGTAACAACACTGCCCCAATTCCAGTTTTTGAGGCATTAGTCTCCACCACATATGGTTTGTTAAAATCTGGCATAGCTAACACTAGAGCACTAGTTAGAGCCTTCTTAATATCTTTAAAAGCAACATTAGCCTTCTTTGTCCTCTCAATAGACCCCTTTTTCAGCAAGTCAGTTAGGGGTTTACTGATTGTTGCAAGTCAGCTGGAGTAGGCCACGAATTTCTCGCATTGATTTTTTCCGGGTTAGTTTCCACACCCTTTCCAAAGAGAAAATGACCAAGATACTCCACCCTCTTTGTGGCAAACAAACACTTGTTGAGTTTTGCTTACAGTGAATGCTGCTTCATTAGCTTAAATACTGCGGCCAAATACCTCCAATGATCACTAAGGCTTCTGCTATAGATTAATATGTCATCAAAGAATACTAGCACAAATCTCCTAAGGAATGGCTTAAGCACTGCATTCATCCAACCTTGAAAGGAGGCTGGAGCATTGGTCTGTCCAAAGGGCAAGACCAAGAATTCATAATGTCCCTAATGGGTCTTGAAAGCTCTTTCAAATACATCATTAGGATGAATTCTGAGCTGGTGGTATCCAGCCCTTAGATCACTTCCTAAAAACTATAAAACCAGCTAATTTATCAATTAGCTCTTCTAGAAGTGGTATGGGGAATTTATTTTTTATAGTATTCTTGTTCAATTCTCTACAATCCACACAGAGTCTCCAAGTGTCATCCTTCTTTCCAACTAAGACCACCAGTGAAGCAAAGGGGCTTGAGTTGGTCTATATGGTGCCTCTCTCCAGCATTTCTTGAACCAATTGCCCGATGATGTCCTTCTGCTTAAGAGGGTACCTGTAAGGTCTCTAATATTAAATGCTTCACTTCCCTCTTTTAGATGGATTATGTGGTTGAATACACCTCTGCTAGGTGGTAGCTTAGTAGGTTCTTCAAAGATAGATACATAGTCAGATTTCAGATATATTAGCTTATGCATTTCAGCCTCTTTAACGCTCAGTTGAATCAAACAGCTGGGAGATGTGTTTGTTATCTCATAAACCTGTAAGAGGCAAACCTGAGCAGCCTCATGCAATAACTTGGCAGATGGGTCTCCCTCACATACTCTTAAACTTTTGCTTGGCACCCCCTTTAATTCCACCCAAGTCTTATCAACATATAACTTCATTGTTAGCTGTTTGAAGTTCCTGGTTATAGACCCCAATATGCTGAGCCACTAAATCCCGAACACCATATCACAACTACCAATTGGAATCAACATCACATCGGTTACAAAAGTATGGCTTCCTAGTGTCCAGACAAAGTTCCTGCACATGGAATCACATGACCAATGATTGCCATCTGCTACTATTACAGCTTGTCCAGGAATCTCCTCCACCTTCCATCCTACCTCTATTTCCAAATACTTGTCTAAGAAATTATGAGTGCTGCTCGAGTCTGTGAGTGTCTTTACGGTTTTCCTTTGCACCCTCATGATGTGAAAGCTCTGACTTCCTAAAAGAGCACTTAAGGAAATGTAGGGCTCAGAGTTTGACAGGCTATTAGATTCTTCCAAAGCTACCACTTTCGCATCAACCTCATCCAAGCATGGAATCTCAACTGCAAACAGTTGAGGCTTCTTAAACGGGCATTGATGATTCCTACAATAAGGGGCATTACAATAATAACACAATCCTTTAGCTATCTTCTCTGCTCTAACCTCTGTAGGAATGAATTTAAGTCTTTGAAAAGTTTGTGGGGTTGACAGATAAGGGTTTATGGCTGGGAAGAGGCAGTAAAGGAGGTTTTGGCATTGAGGTTGTGTTATTGGTTTTAGTAGTTATAGCCATAGATTCGGTTTGCAATCTAGTATATTCAATGGCGGATGCAATGGTTTGAGGTTTAAAGGCTTTCACAAAGGGCCTTAATCCAGGTTTAAGTCCTCCAATGCATCTCTCTAGTAAGTACTTTTAAGGAAACATGTATCCAGCCTACACCAGCATTGATATGAGGTTCTCAAAATCATCCACATAGGATTTAATTGTGTTGTTTTTAGAGGTGGCCACCGGTCCGGGCCGGGTCTGAGACCGGACCGGTTAGGGGGGCGGCCGGTCTGGTTCAGGGTTGGGGTTGGCTGATTCGGTATCGAATCGAACCGAATCGAAAACCGAATCACGAACTGAATCGAATCGAATCAGGACCGAATCAAACCAAATCATGAACCGAATCATGATCGAATCGAACCGAATCATGACCGAATCACGAACTGAATCAAATCAAAACGAATTATATATAAACACATTTAAAAATTAGAATAAAGGAAATGTTTCGAATGAAATTAAACGTTTACAACTATTAAACTTTTATTAAACTTTTAATTACTTGTAATTAATCATTTATAATTATGTATTATTAAACGTCTGTAAACTTTTAAATAAGGTCATTTTTTATTTTTTTGTCTTGATAATTATGTCTTATTAAACTAATTACGTATATTTACCTAATTTCATATTTACGTATTATGAAAGCAAATTCACTAAGTAAACTATAAACTAAAAGCTAAATAAACTAATTTACCTTTTATAAAAACAAATTTAATTAAACATGTGTTTGGGAGTTGGAGGAAAAAGAAAAGGCTTGCACGTAATTTAGGAAAGCAAAATTTAATTAAATTATTAAATATTGATTTTCAAAATTAAGTTGCCTACGTATCCCGAAAGAATCAAAGCCCACATAGTTTTGTTACGTACCTCGAGGGGTGCCTAGCCTAGCCAGGGACAGTCCCCTAAGGGCCCGAACCTCCTTCACCTACTGCGTTGTCGCTTGATTCGCTCGTGTCCATCATCATCCAAGGATCGTCTTCGTCGTTGTCTTCCTCCCTCAATCCTTAGGTCCTACGCTCTGCCTGATCCTAATCTTTCTTACATACGCATATTTCTATGCTCTCCGGAGATAAGCGAGATCTCTTTTCGTCAAGTACTCATCTACCTGCACTAAAAGCAGACTCGGAAGCGATGGAGGAGGTGGGTCGCCAGAATGGGAAATTGCCTTTCGTGATCGCGCCACTACTTAATAATTGAAAAATTTGCATCGGTTTCATGTTAGTAAGAAAGATATTCATTAATAATATAAAGTGAAGAAGAAGAAGAAGTCGATGTTTTTGATTTTTTTTAAAATTCTACCAAGTGCTAGCTTTCATCGCGTACCAGAACTTTCACTAGACGACGAAAATTTTTGGGAAGGTGCATAAATAGAAACATAATGATCATATAAACTAGATAAAACATTTTTATATTTTTCTGTATAGGCATTCACATCGTATTGTAAACTTAGAGCGTTATAATAAAATTCTAATACGTTTTCTAAACCCGTAGTCTTGACCCCGAGATCAAGAATAGCAGCTATACCATATATGACGGAGAATTTACTAAAGTAAGAGTACCATTTACTTAGCATACTAGTAATTACATCACTATTTGGGTGATGTTGAAATGCTCGCTAAGAGTTCTAACTACACTAACACACTCTAATATAACTAAATGAATGTTAGGGTCATAAACATAAGACAAAATTTTGGTTGCATGGTCAAATGCTGCTAAAATTTCACAGATATAAATTGCGGTATTCTAATGGAAAACAACAATAAGTTCATCAGGATTCGCTCGGGTTTCTTTATAAATAATGGTCAAAACCTCACGGTATTTAATGGCATCATCTAACAGTCTATATGTTGAGTTCCAACGGGTGGGTGTATCGAGACTCCATTGTCTTTTCTTAAGGCCTCTTTTCCTACACAAGGACATATACTTCCTTCTAACCAAGACCGTAATCCTAATCCATTTAATTACACTCCTAATAGGGTTAAGCAAGTCACTTAACTCAGCTAAACCTTCTTGAACCGAGAGGTTCATAATATGTGCACAACAACGAATATGTAATAGCTCTCCACTGTTTATTAAATTTAAGCTTGGTTCCGATATTAAATAATCTATACATTTTGTGTTTGCTAAAGCATTATCTAAGGAAAGGGAAAAAACTTTATCAAGCAAGTGCAAGGTTTTAAGACATTCTATTATCCTTACCTTAAGGTTGTAACCAGTATGTCTCTCCTCCATAGCTTCAAAGCAAATGATAAGTTTTTGAATGTACCACTCATCTTCTATCGAATGGGCGATTACACAAAGAAAAGGTTCACCAAAATAAGAGGTCCATGTATCACTAGTAAGACTAATACGACCATTAAAAGTGCGAAACATTTCTATTAAACTACTTCTATATTTGTAATAAGAAGTTTGGGTATGGCGTTTAAGCGTGTTCCTAGGGACACATCTATAAGTGGGTTGTAAAGAGGTTCTAGCGAAATGTTCAAAGTTCGGACTCTCACCATAGCTAAACGATAATTCATCTGCAATCACGAAGTTAGCCATTTCATCAATCATCCTATCTCTGTTATACATAAAAGGCATACCTCCTCCGGGCATGGAACCCATATATCCGTGTAGTTGTGTTTGACTTGAAGATTCTGCTGCGCCTGCGGATTCAGATGCTTCCAGGTTTATTTCGTTTACTCCGGTCAAGTGACGGGATAATGTCCCCATCCTATAACAGGTCTAACCAGCTCATGAGTAAATCTCATGCATTAAACAGATTCCCATCTAACCAACTCAAAACAGAAATTATGAAAATAACCAAAATTGGTTTTTTGTAACTAACTTTAGCTAGCTTATATAACAAAATTTATTATTACTATTTCATCCCTTAATAAATTATGAATTACCTTTCAACACATGGCACAATCTTACCTTATATCTTGAATTTTTATAGCACCAGATTTTGACAAGTGTCATTTTTTTATAGGCTACAATTATTTGATTAAATTTGAATGGAAATATTGTATAACAACTAAAACAAAAACGATTATTTAAAAAAAAAATTCTGATTTCACCATTGTGACAGATAAATGCATGTCTTGGAAGAACGATCTTATTGATCACATTTAGGGAAAATTTGGGAGATCGAATATGAATTTTAATCACTATTATAAGTACATGATTTATTTTTTTAATGTATTTCTGACTTTTTTTTTATGGACTTGATGACTTTTTAAAGTTTAAATTAGTGTACTTCTAAGTAATTTAATGTATATTTATTTTAATTTCATGTATTTTTATGTATTTCAAACTATAAATTAATAATTTTTTTTATAATCCTAATTAAATGGGTAATTGATAATTAATAACCTAAATTATATTATATAATATTTAAGTAAAAATAAGTTTATGGTGGGGTAAATATAAAGTAGAAAATAGTGTATTAATGAGGATACTCATTGATATGGAAAAATAAAAGGAAGAGGATTGTGATAAGGAAGGAGATAGTGGGAAATGATGTGTATAAAAGAGAAAGTGATGTGTTTATCTCTCTTTACTCTTTTTCTCTATTCTTCACACACCATATTTTCCCATGCTTGGATAGGCGGGTACATAGTGAGGACTGTGCACCTAGGTCAAAATGTGACCCATTAATACATAAAATGCATGTAGCATTTAATGTCTAAAAATATAATGTACGTGAGGGTCAAGTGTAATGAACATTGACAATTTAAAATTTCCTCCCATAAACATGAATTAATACTGTGAGAACCGAACCGCCACTTTTCTAATATTAACTTCCAACATCTCTTTTCAGTTTTTTCCATACAATCATTATTAGCATATCCTTGGTGTTGTGACTCTTCAGTTTTCATTTTTACCAAATTTAAAACAAAGTAAATTCGCCTCTCCTCCTTTGAAACCGAAACCCAGGATTCTCAAGTTTCTTCCATCTCCATATTTGAGTTTTGAATTTTCGGCCTATGATATTAAGCATGTACATTTAATTCGACTGTTATGAACTTAGAATATTCATTAGTATTGAGTATTTTCTTCATTATAAATTTTAGTGCACATGCTCATAAATCTAGTGCTGGCATATGGTATTTATTGTATATGTACATTTGATTCGATAATAATGACAAACATCAATACGAATAATGTACATTGGTGTTGACTATTATGTACATTCAACATCTTGGTGCTTATACTCATTGAAATTGCTGGCATATGTAACGGATATAAATATTTTACATGTACATTTAATTTGTAGGTAATGGTCATTAGCAATGTGAGTAATGTACATTATATCTAAATAGTTTGTACATTAAACATTTGGTCGCATAAAGTGAAACCGCAACTTATGAAATTTTACATGTATATTTGATTTGATTATAGTGAACATTAGAAATATGAATAATATACATTAAACATGTTGGTACACATGCTTAGTGGAAAACTACTTGCAAATAAAATGTACATTAGAAAAACTAGTAGTGAAATGTACATTTGATCGAATGTTATGTGGATAAGAAATGTGAGTAATGTACATTAGAAATGTAAATAATGCATATTGACATCTTTTTACACATTTCAATTGAGTAATGTGTATTGAATATATGTAATGATCACTGAAAGTACGTACAATGTACATTCATTTTATAAGAAATGTACATTTAAAATCTATAAGATATACGACAATAACTCTTTGTGTAATATACAATATATACGTACATTTCTAAAAATGATATGTACATTTAAATTTTGAGTTTGTATATTGTAAGCATAATGACACAGATATACATCTTATAACTTTGTAATAAACAAGTTCTTAATAAGTAATGTACATTTACATATCAATTATTGTATGTAATATTTTCGACAAGGGTGTACGTATATTGAATACATTAAAATGAAATTTTTTTCAGATTTTAAAATGTGATGCAAATTAAATAAAACAAATAAAAACTCAATAGTTCTGTTATTCTTATATTTCCAACGCAAAACCAAAAAAATAGAATCCCAATACTTCATCATTGTAAATTATAAAACATTAATGATTTTTTTGCTGATAAACTCTAAATTGCAAGCATTTATTGTATTTTCTCTCCATGTTAATTGTATACTTCCCTTAATTAATGTTGTGTACATATTGTATTAATCTTCCTTACATTTTGAATGGGTGCACTGTGCATCTGATTGCACAATCCTATTTGCCTCGTTTTGCTTCTTACCAGATTTTGTACAACATTCTAACAATCTAATTAACTTTTCTCTACATTTTTCTTCAATTACTTGATTTTCTTCTTTTCATGACATGGATGAGAGGCATTTTGATGTCTAGTTCGGGTAATCGAGAATTCGGCTCTAGAGGTAGATGAACGCCTAGAGCTACTAGAAGTGGACGACTAATCAAACATGACCACAATAGGTGGTGCACATAATGGCGATAAAGGTTGTCAATTTGGTTGAAGAGCATTTGAAAAGTAAAAGTTCTTTCGATCTTCTTTCTGTCTTCGATGAGATAATTTTTTATTTACTTAGTTTCAATTCAATTTGGGGGAACCTTAATGCCATACAGACACTCAAAGAATTTCCACTTTTCTTCTAGGGACAAAGTGTAACAAGTCGAAGGAAGATACGTTGATTTACCTTTTCCATTCCTAGGCGTTATGACTTCAGGCCACAACTTCGATCAAATCTTCATTATCTGCATATCTCTCCTGACATTAGGACCATCCTTAGTCTTACTAGAAATATTCAACAGCATCCCTAAGATGTCATCACAAACTTTCTTTTCTATATGCATAACATCAAGACAATGTCTAACGGGTAAATACTTCCAATACTGAAGTTTCCAAAATTGAATGTTTCTTCCATAACCTCTAAACATCTCTAAGTTTTTTAGTTTTCCCAAACACATTATCTATTTCTTTCACAAGGTCATAAACCTCACTGTCAGCCAGTATAGGGGTTCTATGTTGCTCAACTTTACCATCAAATGAGGTCTTTCTCTTACAATAAGACAAAACTGGCCATGTGCTATGTTGACTGCTTAAGGTACTAAAAGGATTTATTCCAACCGTGTATAGACCAAGTCTTAGGTTCCTACCTTCCTTGCCAAAAAACTTGAAAGATTTATCAATTATTTTCCACTAGGAGGAATCAATAGGATGTCGAATCATCCCATCTTTCTTCCTCTTCTCTGCATACCATCTTAAATTCCTTGCATCGCTCTTAATAGAAAACAAACATTTGAACCTTGGTATTATGGGAAGTTACCACAAAACCTTTGCAGTAGGACCTTTAATCCCCACTTCAGGCTCTATCCCATTGGGAGTTTGTAATGTGACTACCCACATTTAGGACATTGAATGAACTCTGCATACTCATTTTGATACAATATATAATCATTTGGAGCAACATCAATCTTATTATACTCTAAACCTAGGGGATGCATTAACTTCTTCACATAGTACATGGATATAGATAAGTCATTTCCCTCTAGAAACATGTCCCCTAATACTTTTAACAGGGCTATGAAACTTGTACCAATCTAACCATATTTCTCTTTCAAGTATGGCGGATCTCAGCAGCCTCCCAAAAACGCTCAAAAGTACGAGATTGACTACCAAATTAACCTCCAACCCCTTCAAGCAATTCATCAATTCGATCTTCATCATCGGGGTCATTATCCTCCCCCTCATCATCCTTCTCGGCATCAACATCTTCATCGTCATCAGATTCTAATTGGCCATGATGCTCTAATTCAACATGGTGAATGGGAATTTCGTTAGAACACAGCCCAATGCCATTAGAAGCAGGAACCTCATCATGCCATAACCATACGTGGTATTATTGCCTAAACCCACGCCAGATCACATGGTCCCTCAACTCTCTTATACCACTAACTGTATTCATGTTATTGCAATCAACACAAGGGAAATACACCTCATCATCTCCAATATTATTTAGGTGTTTCAATGCTTGTCTAAAAAACTCCTCAACTCCATTCATGAACTCCAATAAAGCACAATAACCATACATCCAATCGATCTATAATTTGTGTTATGCCCTATTTGACATGTAAGATATTAAATAACAATCTAATCAACAATAAGTTTATGCATAATATACTAAACTCTTCTAGCGATTTCTATTCTATACTTTGTAAATCACTACAAATTCTACAAAAAATTTGGCAGAGTTTCATTTGTAAATCCAACATTTCCAACTTTGAAAATAGATTTTCAAGCCTTTTTATATGAATTTATATACAACCACAACCAACACACAATGCCATTTTACATCTTACTTATCTAAGAATTGATTCAAAGGAATCCAAACAAATACTCATAAAGGACCATTCTCGTTGCCGTAGCTAGCTTATGGACACAGACCGCTAGGATTCTAGAGACTTTGAAACATGAAAAGAAAGAAAACTTAAGAGTTTCAAACCTAATACATTACTCAATTCATATACATTGCCTAATTCAATTCCAAATATTATATATACTGATTCATAGACTAATGTAATCTTATTCCTACTAATACACATACTAATTCAAAACCATACTAATTCATATACATTGGAAAATTAATCAATTTCTACTAATTCATATACATACTAATTCATATGCGTTAACTAAATCAATTCAAACTAATATACATAACCAATCAATTTATTAACATAATCCAATTCTTACTACTATACACACTAATTGATATACATTACCCCATTCAATCCCTAATAAAACTAATTCATATACATTATCTAATTCAATTCTAACTATTATACAAAACACTCTATATTCTAACATAATCCAATTCCTATTAATATACAAACTAATTCAAATAACATACTAACTTAATTCCTAATAATATGAATACTAAAATTTTTCAATTCCAACTAATACACATACTAATTGACATATATTACCAACTTTGATTAATAATCCTACAATCCCCTTCCCCTAACCCTAATTTAAAAAATCCCCTTCCCTTAACCCTGATTCGAACTAACCCCTTACCCTAATTCAAAATAAACCCCTTCCCCTAACCCTAGTTTGAACTAACCCCTTCCCCTAACCCTAATTTAAACTAACCCCAACTAACCCTAAGTTGAACTAACCCCAACTAACGTAACTCTAAGTCAAACTAACCCCATGTCTTCATTCAAATAATACCCTTCCCCTAGCCCTAATTCAAATCCTCACCATTAAAACATATTCAGAATGAAACCATTCCAAGCCCAGTGAAATTATATACACCTAAATTGTTCAAATTCACGTATAGAAAAACAAATATATAGAAAAAAATTATATACACCAAAAATCACAACCTAAAACCCACAAAGTATCATGTATCAAAATATATAGAAAACGAAGAATAAAAGGAGACCAACCTTGAATAACAGCACAAAGACGGCGAGGAAGGAGATCGTTGCTAGCCTAGGCACGCCGATGGTGATACGAGGGTCAAGTGGGTGAACTCCACAGTGGGTGGGTCCAAGTTAGTGGTGATGGAACCACTCAAGAAATGTGAGTTAGTGAAGTTAGAAATGAAATGCGAAATGAGAGTGAAAACGTCGGGGGTATTCTTTTTGAAAACAGGGTTTATTAAAATGTGGCGGGCCTATACTATACCCGCCGCTTATTAATATAAGCTTTAATTAAAATGCGGCGGTTTCAATCTATATCCACCACATATTATTGAATATCTAATTAAAATACGGCGGTTTCACCTCTAACCCGCCGCATATTATTAATAATAGTGATTAAAATGCAGCTTTTTGGGTTTTATGCAGTAAATTCTTAGCTGTAATTGATTATTATTTTCCTAGTGTAAATGGATCTTCCTTAAGGCAATGGACCCTTTGTCTCATGTATTGATAACCATCGTTTAACTAAAAGAATAGTTATGCAAACTAAATTTATAAACACCCTAATACTACTATAATTAGTGTAGTGGTAAGTCGGGGATCGAACCACAAGGACAAGGGGCGATAGCTTTTAGACTTGATGCAAAGGGTTTGTTTGGAGACGTGATTAGATGAATCTAATGACAAAAAATAAAGCAAGAACTAAACCGATGTTATGCTATGAAGGGAAAACGGGGACATATCAGTTCCACCCTAGGAAGGACAATCAAACTATCATTACGCTAAATTAGGAGAAATCAGTCAACAATGAATCATGACACTCAAGATGATGAGAGGAAGTTTATGACCCTATAAATCATACGAACAACCTATAATCACCCTATGTCTCCAAAGGAGTGGCAGGACAAGATTCGCATCGAATATCAATCAATCAATCATCAACAATCTCAAATCCTAACTCTACGCATGAAGAACGAGCCAACCTAGGGTTTCACCAATCAAACCCCTAAGAAAACTACTCACATAAAGTAATAAAGACTAAGGAATAAACAACGAAAAAGAACATGATTGAAAGCATGAAATAATTGAATGTAATGAACAAGAGGACGAAAAACGAAGACCTATAACAAAACCAACAACTACTCTATCATAACAGTAAATGAAACAATGATAATAGCAAGAGGAATGAAATTCAGAAAAACAATACTTGAAAGCATTAAACGAAATAAAACAGAAAAGAATCAATACCTTTCATAAATGAAATTGCGTGAACGAAAGAGAAACCGAATCCGAAATACAACGCTTGAAAACGAGAACAACGAAAGCTGTAAATCTAAACTAAAGTATGAAGGAAAGGAAAAGCTTTAAAGTGATGTTCTAGGTTGAGGCACAAAAGCTCTCAAAGTAGGCATGATGTTTATTTACAGAGCAAGAGGGTATTTATACCCTAGGGACATAAGGGGTTAAACCCTAGGAAAAACCCTCGAGCACCGGCCTAAGAAAGAACCAAGAAAGTCGGAAGTAAGCTCCATTCGGCCGAATGGAGGGAGGATTTGGCCGAATGAGTGGCCATTCGGCCGAATAGGAATGCCATTCGCCTATATCAGAAACTTGGTATTTTTCCACCCTGTCCACCATTCGGCCGAATGAGTACAACCATTCGGCCGAATGTGTCTTGATTCGGCCGAATGAGTCTTCATTCAGCTATTCCCGAGAGCTTGATTTATGTGCTTGAATCCCTGTCTTCCATTCAACCGAATGGATGTCAGATTCGGTCGAATCTGAACCTGAACCTTGCTGAAGAGCTCCTTTGAAGTGTCTAATGGCTTCTAAAGTTTATGGGATCTTCGAGAATGACTTAGAACACATGCCCAAACTATGATACGCGCATCCATCCTCTTGAGAAAAATGTCAAAGCCTCGAACACGTCTCATTTTACCTCGAAATCATCGAAATCACCTGCAATGACCTAAAAACAACTCGAGGACAAGATCAAGGTAAAATTGAATGTAATGTGCATAAAACCAATATAAAAGCACGTGACTCGACACTAAAATAGGGTTGTAAACGTGCTCTAAAACGAGCACATCAACTTCCCCCAAGCCAAACCTTTGCTAGTCCCTAGCAAATGAACTAGCAAGGCAACACCGTGAGCAAAGCTCATGAAAAGCAACGTGAGCAGAAAACAAGACAATGCCAACCGTGTACGCGCAATACTCTTCCTTAGCCATGGGTGTGCAAGTACAATGGGCTCAAAAGAGCATATTACCAAGATAATCAATGTTTTCCGTAGACTCGGGATTACTGGAAAAGGTACAACACAGGCCATGCCACCCACTACCTAATGAGGTCACAAGTCCATGCTCCCCATGCTATTTCCCAAAAGATGTGGGAAATTTTTAGTACGCTCGTGTGTTTAATACGGTACGTGTTTCGCTCAGAATCATCTAACTTAAGATGAGTCGGGAATTAAACAATAAATCAAGGAGAAATCTTAGGGATTGTATCCTATCTACTCTCCAGCACAGAACTTGCTAATCAGGCCAAGTCGAACAGGTTTGAAAACGGTTGCAATGTAGGCTGGGATCAAGGTAGGGTAAAGTTTGGGGATGTGGAGTTCAAATAGAGGATAGTAAGCAATCCAAGGTAATCAAACCAATGAAGGCTACAACTTCTGACGATAATGCCACCTTCCAAAATTCTCTAGATACGCATAAATGAACTCATTACACCAACTTTATTCTCGAATTTCTCTTTTTCTATTTTTTTCTGTTTCTTTCTTATTTTTTCCTTTTTGTTTTCAAGCTAATTTTTCTGAAATAAACTAAGAGTAATGTAAAGAGTCATATCATACGACAACGATTTTTCAAACCAAAATCTTTCACCACAATGCAATGGGTACCACTTCCCTGTGATCACTTGACTATCCTCTAGGTAAAAAGAGGGAATATTTGGCTCATGTGGAGTTAGATGATGTAGCTACGAAGAAAAATTAAAGGCACAAAATTGGCTTACCCTAAAGTCAATCGATATTCATGGTAGGCAATTTGGCCATGTAGCTGTAACTACAAACGTGTTATCATCCCTGGCCTTTAGAAAAGAAGACTATGCTGGAGGAGAACAGACACAATACTTAGACTCTCTAACTAGCACTTAATAACATAGGACTCATAATGGAGTCGTAAAAGGCTCAATCCTCACTAGGCTAGTCGAAACGTGCCTCAATAGGTAGTCATCCAAGCCATAAACTAAGCAGGACCAGATCCCCCAAGTCAAGTGGAAAATAGTCAATTATTCGGTCCCAAAATAGGTACAAAGCTAGGAAAACATGAGTATGCATAAGACCACTATAAAGTACACGTCAGGAGCTAGCATGTCAGTTTCACAACTCAAGCACATTACTCTTGACACACCTAGACATGCAAAGAAAAACTAAAACAAAAAACAAGGTAATAGTTCCAATAATGTTGATCTTTTGAAGCTTTGAAAACACAAGGACCCTCCCCCAAGCCAGCTCAAGAGCCGTCTCGGCACTTGGGAGAGGAGAAACAAAAGGGAGAAAGATCAGCATTATGGAAGCTATTGCTATACAAATAAACAAACAAAATAAACACCGGGTTATCTCTCGTAAGTACTTTTGTTTAACGTCGGTAAGTTCAACACATTTAGGCACAAGTTTATACAGAAAAAGAAAACAACAAAATCGTACCTGCCGTAGGAGTGGATTCACTCCTAGCATCACCATCACCTCCAGCATGGGGAGTCAAAACTCTCCACCGAGCGGTAGTGGCGGAAGTAAGTAATGGAGAACCAGGGTCATCTGGAGGTGGGTTATAATGCGGGGATCCCCCAAGCCAAGGTGGAGCCATCGGTCTCTTTTTAGATTTTCTTTTTCTATCCCTTTTCCGTTTACGGGCTGGCTCGTCAGTACCTTCAGATTTGTAATACATCTTCGTTTGCGGAGGAATTCCCTTCGCAACCCCAAAAATAAGACGCTCTTACGCGTCCTCCTCATCTGACTCCTCAACTATCATTGGGGTAGTAAAAGCATTACACCTCTCAACCTCTTTCGCAGCATCATTCTCGACCACCCCAAAGGAACAAATCTGCTCGACCATGGGTTCCTTTAAAGACTTAGAAAAGGAAAACACAACCTTCTCTTGGGCTACCCTAACGATTATAGTTTCTGATTCACAGTCAATCAAGGCACCCAAAGTCTTCAAAGCATCCCTCCCTAAGATGAGGGGAGTATAAGGATCCTCGGCCATATCAAGCACCACGAAGTCACATGGTACCACTATGTTCCCTACTTGGATCGGAAGGTCCTCAAACTCCCCACATGGCACGTTTATACTACGGTCGGCTAGCTGGATTGTTTTCTTCGAAGGCTTAAGCTCACAGGTTAGCTGTTTGGCAATGGACATTGGCATTAGGCTAATGGAGGCCCCAAGGTCAGCAAGTGCTCCCTTAGAATTGAGTTTTCCAAGGGTGACTGGGAGCACAAAGGGTCCTCTAGCTTTTTTTTTCTTTGCCCATGTGCCCTGAATGATGGCACTTACTTGCTCTAGTAAACTGGTCACCTCGCCCTCAAGCTTTCTCTTGTTCCTTAAGAGGGTTTTCAGATACTGAGCATATTGTGGCATTTGCTCCATGGCCTCTAAAAATGGTATGTTCATTTCAAGTTGCCTCATATGCTCTAGGAATTTAAGAAACTTTTCTTGTAGTTGCTTCTCTACCTTTTTGTAAGGAAAAGGTCGAGGCGGAGCATGTTGACACTCAAGTTTCCTCCGTTCCTGTATCTCCCTCCATCTCTCTTCTTTATCTTTCTTCTCCCTCTCATGCCCAATGACTTTGACATTGTGCCCCTCATTTTCTTCACCACCCTCCTTTTCTTTTCTCCCCTCAAGGTTCTCCTTGTGCTCATTTTCTTTTAGACTGGCACTACCCTTCAAGAAATCTTCCCCTAAATCATCTCCATTGGCTACAACTGGAGCAGGATATAAGGTTCCAGATCCTAGGAAGATCTCCTTACAAGTGTGATGCTTAGGATTAGAGTCAGGAGAGTTTTATGGTGGAGGTTGGGTGGATGGGTTTTATTGAGGGTGAGAAGGAAGTAGTAATGGTGGGGGTGGACTAGCCATCTGCGCAAGCTGTGATTCAAACAACTTCTACTACGCTTGAAGTTGTTGCATTTGATTTATCAAAGTTTGATTGATTTGCGAGAGGGTTTGATTTTGCCGCACAAGGGAGTTCACTTGGGTGGAAAGGAACTCATTAGTTGGAGGTGGGTTTGGTTGAGGCTGTGTAGATGGATAGGGTAGGTTGGTGTTGGGTCTTGGCATTTGAGGGTATGACCTATTCCCATTTTGCCTAGGAAAACTCCCATTCGCTTGATTGGTAGAGCTATACCCTTGGTAGGAGTTCCCTTGGTTAGAATTTGGATTGAAGGGAGGTCTAAAGGGTTGATTGTTGTAAGGACCTTGTTGAGCAAACCCTTGTTTATGACCACCATACCCTACTACTGCCACATAATCGGGATTATACCCGTATCCATCATAGTTCATGACCGGGATTCCTTCTTGGTTATACCCCCCGCAGTTAACAGCCGCTATGTGCTCGGAATTCGCACCCCCACAATATGATGTATCATGATTAATGCCCCCACAGATTCTACATGAAAAGGGCGTCTCTTTAACCGATGATACATTGGAGCTACCTTGGGTGTATTTGAACTTGGACAGCTTCTTATCCATGATAGCTTCAATTTTTGAACTAATCGTGTCCAAGTTGCTTAAATCCATCCCTCCTCTCGGTAATCCACTACCCCTTGCTCCTCCCCAAGAGCTATTTTTAGCAACCTCCTCAATCTTAGCCTTCACTTGGTTGCATGGGACTTTCGAGAGTTGGCCACCAATAGCTGAGTCTAGGAGTGCCTTGGTGGAGTCATTTAGACCATCATAGAAGAATGTATTGAGATGGTTCTCCCCGTACTCATGATGGGGGCATGCTCTTATCATTCTCTTAAACCGACTCCAAGTGGCACTAAGGTTCTCATCATCCTCTTGAGTGAATGACGCAATTTTCTTACGCTAATCCTGCGTTCGAACTGTGGGATAGAACCTTTCTAGAAATGCTGTCTTTAATTGAGCCCAATTAATGATTGAGTTGGGTCCCAGGCATTTATACCAATCCCGAGCATCACCAAATAAACTCAAGTGAAATAGATGCATCTGTACATAATCCGGGCTATTGGGGCATGGAGGTATTAGACCGCAAATATCTGAGAATGCCTCCAAGTGTTGGAGAGGGCATTTATTTCTCAAACCGCAAAAAGGGGTCTCTTTCACCATTCGGGTGAATTGAGGATGTATGTGATAAGGGTTCGGAGCTATGGGTAACACTACACCTCCTTGAAATTCTTGGGACCTAGGCATCTCAAATTAACCAAATAGTTGTTGGTGGTTTTCGTCCATTGGTGGTGTAGGGTGGTTGGAAGTATTTGGTTGCAACGAGGTTTGGGTTGGAATTCTCTGTTTGCTGCGTTGCACCTCAGGGTCGTATGGTTCTAGTTGTTGATTTGATCTACGTGTGCTATAGGGCATGCAAACAACACTAGAAACCAAATGTAAGCACTGACAAGCAAATTAAGAGACACTAAAATAGATAAAACAAAAATAAATTACACCAAGACTATAATCTAAACACTACGCCTTGTCCCCAACAACGGCGCCATTTTGATAACCGTTCTTTTAGGTCATTTAACTAAAAGAACAGTTATGCAAACTAAATTTATAAACACCCTAATACTACTACAATTAGTGTAGTGGTAAGTCGGGGATCGAACCACAAGGACAAGGGGCGATAGCTTTTAGACTTGATACAAAGGGTTTATTTGGAGACGTGATTAGATGAATCTAATGACAGAAAATAAAGCAAGAACTAAAACGATGTTATGCTATAAAGGGAAAACGGGGACATATCAGTTCCACCCTAGGAAGGACAATCAAACTATCAATACGCTAAATTAGGAGAAATCAGTCAACAATGAATCATGACACTCAAGATGATGAGAGGAAGTTTATGACCCTATAAATCATACGAACAACCTATAATCACCCTATGTCTCCAAAGGAGTGGCAGGACACGATTCGCATTGAATATCAATCAATCAATCATCAACAATCTCAAATCCTAACTCTACGCATGAAGAACGAGCCAACCTAGGGTTTCACTAATCAAACCCCTAAGAAAACTACTCACATATAGTAATAAAGACTAAGGAATAAAGACCGAAAAGGAACATGATTGAAAGCACGAACTAATTGAATGTAATGAACAAGAGGACGAAAAACGAAGGCCTATAACAAAACCGGCAACTACTCTATCATAACAGTAAATGAAACAATGATAATAGCAAGAGGAATGAAATTCAGAAAAACAATACTTGAAAGCATTAAATGAAATAAAACAGAAAAGAATCAATACCTTGCATAAATAAAATTGCGTGAATGAAAGAGAAACCAAATCCGAAATACAATGCTTGAAAACGAGAACAACAAAAGCTGTAAATCTAAACTAGAGCATGAAGGAAATGAAAAGCTTTTAAGTGATGTTCTAGGTTGAGGCACAAAAGCTCTTAAAGTAGGCATAAGGGTTATTTATAGAGCAAGAGGGTATTTATACCCTAGGGACATAAGGGGTTAAACCCTAGGAAAAACCCTCGAGCAACGGCCTAAGAAAGAACCAAGAAAGTCGGAAGTAGGCTTTATTCAGCCAAATGGAGGGAGGATTCAGCCGAATGAGTGGCCATTCGGCCGAATAGGAATGCCATTTGCCTATATCAGAAACTTAGTATTTTTCCACCCTGTCCACCATTCGGCTGAATGAGTACAACCATTCGGCCGAATGTGTCTTGATTCGGCCGAATGAGTCTTCATTCGGCTATTCCCGAGAGCTTGATTTATGTGCTTGAATCCCTGTCTTCCATTCGACCGAATGGATGTCAGATTCGGTCGAATCTGAACCTGAACCTTGCTGAACAGCTCCTTTGAAGTGTCTAATGGCTTCTAGTGTTTATGGGATCTTCAAGAATGACTTAGAATGCATGCCCAAACTATTATACGCGCATCCAAACTCGATAAAAATGTCAAAGCCTCGAACACGTCTTATTTTACCTCGAAATCATCGAAATCACCTGAAATGACCTTAAAACCAATATAAAAGCACGTGACTCGACACTAAAATAGGGTTGTAAACGTGCTCTAAAACGAGCACATCATGTATCCAACCCTATTTCAAGACATGAGTAGTTAGATTAGTTAGGGGATAGGGTACAAAATTAATCCTGGGCATGGATGTGTTTAGAGTTTGGAGTTGGTTTCAAGATGAATAATGTATGGTTTGATGTCAGGTTTTGGTTGGAGCGTAGATTGGTCATATACGTTGCTTCCATTTGTGTTCCTAGGTCAAAGACATTGAGAAATAATGATTTAGGTAGTAACTCGATATCAAATGTTGCTGACTTTTGAGCTATTGGTTGTTATTTTGAATCTATTGTGTTGCTTGGATGTTTTAGAATACGATTAGGTGAGCAATACCAATTGTAATGCTTTCTTACTTGAAGATGATGGAAAGGTCCTAGATGAAACCCCGTCTCTATAGCATGTTTTAGGTTTGATGCATAGATTGCTAGTGAGTTTGTGAGTCTCAAATTATCTCATTTTGATTCCAATTTATAGCATTAGCTTATTTATGTTATGAGTCGGTGTTGAATCTCAACCCCTAGCTATTTTATCCCATAGAACAAACCTTTTAAAACCTTGCATTAGCTTGTAGTTATATTTAAACCCTTTTCTTACCTTAGTTTGAGCTATCTTCTAGTTGAATTGCTATAGTTCAGTAGCTATTAGAAGCCTTTCCCTATGGATTCAACCCTAACATGCCCATTACTCACAATAGGTAAAGTCAAGGTTTTGTTTATAGCAGGTGTCATAACGACCGGTTCCTAACCCTATCAAGTACCTAATTTTATAAGCCAAACTCCATGGAGAAATTGGAAATTGATGAGGACCTGTTTTCTTTAATCACTATCTTGGGGTAGGATGAGTTCTCCTAGCTCCATAACTACACTTATAAGAGGTTAAAATTAGAGTTCCTAACATCCATAGAGAGAACTTAAATTTGGGAAAGTGATAATTAAATCACCTTTTAGTTGTTCAGTTAACCATAATCTATAACCCTTGCTTATAAACCAAATTTTTAAATGGGATACTTTGAATGGTATATATATGCTCTAGACATGGGGTAATTTATGAACTATATTAACTTAGGACGGTGGAGAACCATTACTAAGGATATGAAGTATTAGTCTAACACTTGTTATTCCTCTCAAATTATTCATCCATTTCTAAGGATCCAATATAGGCTATTTGGGTATTCCATCTTTAACAAGATGGACTTGGGTAAAATTGCAAGGTATGAGATTGACCTGCTATGGATGACAGCTATACATAAAGAGAGACTAGGGAGTATGCTCAACTTTAGGCATCAATTTTTTATTAGGTGCCTTAAGCACAATAAGGGTGGCCTGACTAGAGACATCCATATAGGGGGAATGGTTATAATGCACATGGTTTACGCTTTGTAGAGCAGTGTCAGCTTCTCACCCCTATCGATGTGAATGGCATTTACATTGACATTGACGCGATGAAGAGGATGGATTTCATCCAACATAGACTTGACCCTGAGGTTTTATGGTTGGAAGATGCAGAGGGTAATAAGCTTCTACTTTCCAAACCCCGAGCTTACCTATATAACACAGGAAGGAGGCAATGTGTGGACAGTTCCAGCATAAAAGGTACAGGAACCACGTGCCTCTAGTCCATGACATCACCGCCTAAAATCCCCAGAGGTACTCGTA
Organism: Dysphania ambrosioides; assembly: GCA_026401315.1. NCBI lineage: Eukaryota > Viridiplantae > Streptophyta > Magnoliopsida > Caryophyllales > Amaranthaceae > Dysphania > Dysphania ambrosioides. The sequence goes on along the minus strand of CM048660.1, from coordinate 15,864,208 downwards.
TAATGGATAGGGTTAGTCCCCGTGTTATATAGGTGGGTGAGATTGCCTAATAGGTGTGCTTCCCTTAGGAAACTACCTAGATCAACTACAGTATGATTGGCCTCTCTAGGTTGACGCATTGGGTCCCAATGTTGACCCAACGTACAACTCCTTCTCCCATAATGATGAGGAGAGGCGTAGGAAGGGTGAGGGCCCCAATACTAGCTAGTAATACCATGATTAACCAAACCTCCCCTTTTATATCTCGATTTTGCGCCAAGGAATGTGCTTCACTTAAGCATGGGAGGTTGTTTTAAAAAGGGTCTGTTTTTAGCTTCCTCTTTTCTTCATCCATTGTAGAATTTGTGTATATTTTTCTTTTGAGTTTTCTTTACTTTGATTTTGTGTGTTTTGAGCTAGACTAGGAACTATTATTCTCGTGCTTCTCTTGTTCTTGCTAACTATTGTCTCTTCATGAGTATTAGTGAATGAGCAAAAGCAAGAGGATAAGGTATAATCTTTCATACTCCCCTTTTTATTGCTTTCATTGGTGTGTTTTTCTTTTTTCTTAGTCTAAAGGGAGTTGATTGTTCAAGAATATATGACATTTTATTGTTGAAGGCATTTAGCCTATATTTGAGTTTTGATAAGGTGGAAACTATTGGCTTTCAAGACCATGGTTAGTTTGTTGATTGTTAGATGACCTATCTCCCATATCAAACTCTCGTGCATGCATATTCATGTTTTCTCTTCTTTACTCTTCTTTACTCTTCTTTTACATAATCTATAAAAGAAATAAAACAAAAACATTTGAGTTTTATTTTACAAGGCAAGTAGATTGTTTTTCTTACATCGAGTTGGGAATGAATAAAACACACATCATTTTGACTATTTTCCTTAGAATGAGGTAAAGGTCAAGATCATAAGAAATCCTATTGTTCATAAAGATAATCCTAAAATCACTACCCAAAGCCTTTACTTATTTTGTTTTAAATCTTTTCCCCATTTTACTCATATTCTACTAGACGTCCTTTCGACTCTAGGGAGTAGAGCCATAGGTGGTATAGAGAGGCAAAGATCAAGAATATTGAGTGAGCTTGGTGATTAAGATGTCAAATCCTATGTCATTACCCCTATTGTGTTATTTTTTCAACTTCTCAAGGAGTAATGAGAAGCTTCAATAAGGATGGATATGAGGCTCGAGAAAAGTGTGCTTATGCTTTAGTTAAGGTGCATGAGAGTTGTAATTCCCTATTCTTTCTTGGTTATGCTATATTCATTATTATATATTATTTAGCATGTCCTCTCTTATTGTTTAAAAAGTTAAATATCCATCATGATGTTGTCTCTCAAATGCCCACTTGTTGCATCTTTATTTTACTTCCTTTCTTTTCTCTTATTTTGTTCATTTAGTTTTTGAAATTCTTGCCTTGGTTTATATTTTCTCCTGAGATTTTTGGGTTACCTCACAGGAAACCCTTTTAAGAGAATACTCATCCTCCTAAGCAATTAGAATGTTTTAAAGGGCTTATTGATTGTTGTTAAAATCAACCGTTATTCCTATAAAAGTGAGTTAGTTTATTTTGATTTTCTTACTTTTTATTGTTAGTATTAGGTAGGACTAGTTAGATTCATTAGGGGGCCAAGCAAGGGCCAAGATTTGGGGAATTTGATGAGTAGTATCTATGTCACTCATTTGCGTCTTCCTAGCAGAGTTTTCATACTCTTTTGGTCAAAGTTCATCCCGTTTTGTGTCATTTTGCATCACTTTATGCATAATCTAGACTTAGGAGTGTTTGTTGTGTTTAGTTCTTATTTCTCTTTATTTCCCTTATCCTTTCTATTTTTATGCGTGCTTTTGTTAGCTTGATGCAATTATCTAGTTGGAATTAGCATAAGAAGCAAGGAATATGGATGTATAGTAGAAAAGCCTAGAAGAGAAGCCAAGAGATTGCTTGAAATTTGAACCAAGAGGCCTCTTAAGAAGAAATACTTAAGCGGCCGCTCAGTTCAATATGAGTTGAGAGATAGAAGAAACGAGCAGGTAGCAAGCGACAATTAAACGGGTGCTCAGAAGGCAAAATCCCCTTCTAAGCGGGTGCTCATGGTTGAACTGAACAACCACTTAGGTCACTAAAATCCCTAAGTTCCTCTTATGAGCGGGAGCTTATCACTTGACTTGAACGCTCGCTTAGGTCTATTCTAGCGATCCCATATTGTTTTCAAACTCTTCTACAGGGCATATGGGATAGTAAAAAGGGCATGAACGACATCATCAACAAGGAAAAAGTCATTTTTAGCAATAGTTTTAGCCTAGTTTAGAGTAGAGAAGCTTTGCTTTAGGGTTTATTACTTTTTTCAACAAAAGTTCTTAGCAAGCTTAAAGAGTTGATCTCGGTATTTGATGTAATCAATGAATTTGCTGCAAAGCTTGTCAGACTTTATTTATTTGTCTATAAATTAGTATTTGTATCTCTTTCTCTCACTTTATATTTTGTAGTTTTCATTTATTTCCTGTTTGCTTGGTTTATATTTCTTGATTTTAGGTTATTGCATAGAACAACTATTTTTTATTTGTGATTTGGTAGTATGTCAACCTTAATCTATTTTGCAATGTTTGTTAGTATTAGGTATGACTAGTTAGATTCATTTAAGTGCATAGATTAATTCCGAGCATAGATTACATTTAAGTGCCTGCTTAATTCAAATATTGTCCCTAAATTTTTCTTCTGAGCGGGAGCATTCTCCCTGCTTTGTTCCCACTCATAACTCTCTGATCCTCATTTTTTAATTCTCAGTGGTCGCTCATAAGGATTTTGAGTGGGCGCTTAGCTCATGTGAGAGGGTCAATTTTTCTCTTGAGCAGGTGCTCGCTTGCCGCTTTACACTCACTCATGCCTCTCTTCCAGCTCCATTTTTTTAGACAAGCCAAGTGGCCGCTTAAGCATAAATTTCAAACTTTAGATTTTTTTTCAACATTTTCTAGTGAATGACTTTTGGCAGTATTTTCAACTTAGTCTTTCTTCAATCCTCTTGAGCACTTCTACCCCAACATTATCATATTCAAGGCTTCTTTTTCCCGGTACATTGTACCTAAAACTCGAAAATCCAAGCAAAGTCTATTTCAAAAGATAGCTTGCCTCTCTTTACATAAATGGTATACCCATAACACCTGCAAGAGGGTCTTTACACCTATAGTAGCAAGACAAGGTATACCCAAAATAGTAGGGGTTTGGGTATCTTTTGGGATGTCAATAATATAAAAATCACAAGGGATAGTTAACTTCCTAACTAAAATATGCACATCCATGAGCACACCTATGAGGTGTTTGGTACTCTTATCAGCAAGCTATAATGTTATCTCTATCTTTGATAAGGGTCCCACATTACGTAACCTCTTGTAGACAGAAAGAGGCATGAGATTAACGCTAGCTCCCAAATCACACATTATATTATGAAAAGAAAGATTATCAACCTTAACCGGGATAGAAAAACTACCTGGGTTACCTAATTTAGGTGGAGGTCGGTTCAAGATAACCACACTACAATAGTGAGATAAGATGATAACCTCCTTGGTTTTTATCCTACTAAGGGCTAAATCTTTTAGGAACCAAGAAAAATAAAGGTATTTCTACTATGACATCTACGAATGGGATTTGGAGTTGAACATCCTTAACCATTTTTAGGAAGTTCCCATATCTCTCCTCAAACTTACCCTATACTAGTCTCTAAGGTTCAAAATGGGTGGAATGTATGGTTGGGGAGGTGATGTAGGCTTGCTACTCTTTTCCTTGGGATCCATATTAGTTCTTCCCTTTTCCTTATCAGGTGTTGGGTATTGTAGAGTCTTTCCACTCCTAGTTACTATATCATTGACATGCTTGGTATGATCTAGGTCTTGGCTAGTGATTGAAGGTCTCGTCCATCCTTAAGAGCATTGGCAAGCTAGGAAATCTAAGTATCAAGCATTTTATTATGGGTTTGCTTTTGCCTCTGGCTTTCCTCAATGTCGCTATTATTTTTAGTCCAAAATAGACCTAAGCGGGTGCTTAGTTTAAGGTGAAGGGCCCACTCATAAGGCAAAAATCCGGATTCAAGTGATCTAAATGGCCACTCAATGCACTCTTGAGCGCCCGCTCATTCCTTCAAGTGCCCTCTAGCAATCCACTCAATGCCTGCTCGTGATTCTCTACCTATCAACCTCCATTGAATTAAGTGACCACTAAGGATTCTTTTGAACGACCACTCAAGCCTTTTTCTCTTAAGAGGCCTCTTAGCTCAATTCTTGAGCGACCTCTTAGCTTCTCTTCTCGTCTTTTCTACGATGCATATCTATTACTCGATTTTCGTGCTTAAGCTCACTAGATACCTACATCAAGCCACAAAAACATGCATAAACATAGATAATATATGGGAAATCAAGCAAAACAAGATAAAACACACAAAGAATACTCCTAAGCCTAAACCATGCTCAAAGTGATGCAAAAATGGAACAAAATGAGACGAATTCGGGCTACAAAGAGTACTAAAATCTTCTAGGAAGATACAAACAACAATAAGTGTTGTAATTTTTTTTGAAAAATGCACCATTTGGACTATTAAATGTTGCGATTATCTAGAAAAATCGTACCACTTGTGAGTTTTATTGTTGCGTCAAAAATCCGCATTATTTGTATATATCCCAAGTAATTTGTCTATATGTACTTTTTCTCAATGATCGCAGCATTTAAGTGTAGAAAACAACGTCATTTGAATGTTTCTTTACTAGTGTGCGTGTGATCCGAAGAATATCTCGAAGCCAAACCCTAAAAACGCCCAAACACAAACCCAAGCCTAAACACAAATCGATACAAACACAATATCTAAAATCCATCCAAAATCACCAAAAGATTCAAACCTCAATCCATGCAAATCATGAAGCTTGGAGCATATTTGTTTGATGCTTTAAGCCCGACAACAAGCGACTAAGCAAAATCTTTGTCAGAAGAAGGCATCAAGCGCCAACATTAGGCACCAAGCACCCGAATCCTGAATCCAGCACATAGTAGGCACCTGGCATACAAACCTAGAGTTTTGTGCTCTCCTAGCTTCCAGTGCATGAACTAAAAAGAAATCTGATCAGTTATCAATTCTAGCATCTGTCGCACATCCTTGTGCGTCACACCAAAAGCATTCCTTGCTCGTCTTAAACTCCTTTGCTATTTAGAAAAAGATTCCTTTCTTGGGCACTCAACATAAAGACCCAATGATTTAAACACAACCTATGTTTAGCACTGAGATTTAGCGTCCAACGCCCTGTAAATTGACTTCTTTGCCTATAAATACCCCATCATTTTCTGGTCCAACGGGTTGCCAATTTTGAGATCTTAAAGCACTGTTACTCTGTTAGAATACTCTCTCAAACACTCATAAACACAAAGCAAAACATAATTACTAACACTCAAGATAATCCTCTAGCCTCAAATCAAGACGCAACCATAAGAAATTATACAAGCACTCAACAAAGACACAAGCAAAGGAACTATCCTCAACGGTAAAACCTAAGGACCCCTTAAGCTCTTTCAATACATTGAATGCGTTCTCTACTTCTACTCTTTCAATACATCTAGTGGTTTCTACCCAGTCAAGACCCTTATATATGAATTTCCTTTTGTGATGGTTGTGTTAAGTGCAGACCCCTCTCACATTAAGACATATTTCAAACTTTTTACAATATTTGAAAAGCAATAATCTAACAAAGAGATATCACTCTTGATGCTCTCTTTTCATCAACTCATTCACATCATTTTTAATTTCTCATTTTATCTATGATGTAAAGAGCTAGAAGAAACTCCTACTTTGCTAGATTAAGCCTCAAAACCTTAACATTGTACATCTCATTCATGGGACCATCTTCATAGATTGGTCTCCTCCCAATCATTCAAGCAACCCCTTCCCCTTTCATTTGTACTTGTTGTAATCTATATTATGTATCTTTTTCCTCTCTTTTATTTAGTCTATGATGCTAAGTTTTGGAAATCTACAATCTTACTAGACTTGACACTTGACCTATTTTTAATGAGGAAACCCTAAGTATGTATCAGACTTGAATACATGTTTAGGAGTTATCCTTACAACTCATTTCTTACTTTAGATCTCATAAATCATACTTTGATTTCTATTTGCATATTCAGCGGCTACGATGTTCAATAAGAGGTGGCCAACGGGTCATGATGAACTAGCATAGCCCCAACCTAGCCCAGCCCACCAAGGGACCGATTCAAGCTCTATTCAGCGTGCTAAAAAATTGGGCCGAATCCAAATCTCATTTTCCTAACCCTATTTGATTCGTTTTGAGAAAAAATTCGATTCGGCCTATGATTCGACTTAGCCCACCAAGTCGGCCCAAACTAGCCCCAATTAAATCGGCTCAAAATAGTCGATTTTCTAGTCATTGAGATTATCAATGGATATAGCCCATACCCCCCAAATCAAACTTCCTCCTCACAACACTTACTCTCAATCTCTTAATCTCTCAATTACTACTAAATACAATTAGTTTACTTATTAGTATTAACCTTCTTAATTACTCTCTTAATCTTAATGGGTTATCTTAATTAGTTGGTTTATTATTCTTAATTTACTAGTTTACCACTATAAATTTTAAAAGAAATGGTTATAAAAGGAAGAGTTGATGTTAGTAGCTTGTACAAAGATTCATTTCAACAAACGCATACAAAAAATTTCGATCAAGATTTGGAATAACAACATTTCAAAAATTCTGGTGCTCAAGTTCCTCAAACTCCAACTTCGGAGATGCGCCCACCTTCTACTACTGGCCAAGGTAATTTCTATACTTATAATTATTAATTTAACATGATAATTAGTTAGTTTAATTAAGGTGATGATGCTTATTAATTGATTATGTTAAATAAAGTTAGATTAGTTAAAATTAGCTTAATTAAACGGATTATATTAAATAGTTAATTTAGTTGATTATGATGATTAAGTAGATTATGTTGATGATGTTTAATTATTTGATGATAATATATAGATTATGATAAAATGTTGATGATGTTTAATTAAGTAGATTATGTTGATGATGATAATTAAGTAGATTAAGTTGAATTAACTTAATTAGTTTAATTAAATTGATTATATTTAAGTAAATAATTAAGTTGATGATGTGTAATTAAGTAAATTATGTTAATTAAATTGGTGATGTTAATTAGTTATATTTAATTAGATAATTTGTTTTGATAAGTTTGATTAATTAAGGTGATTGTGTTAAAAGAAGTTAATTCATTTAATTAAATTAATGATGTTAATTAGTTAGTTAAGTTAGTTTAATTGATGATGTTAATTAATTAGTTAAGTTAGTTAACTTGATAATGTTAATTAATTAGTAATTTTAGTTAATGAAGTAATGTTAGTTAACTTAAAGTAATCTTAGTTACCAAAATGCTGTTAATTAATAAAGTAATGTTTGGTAGTTAATTAATGAAGTAATATAGTTAATGAAGTTAATGACTTAATGTTTATAACTTGATATAAAATGGAGATGAAGGTGATGGTGCAGTACCCGATCCCACTCATTGTAGAAAGATATATTCACCGGGGTGGTCGTATTTCGAGAAGGTTCGAATGACCGACCCTTCTTCTAAAAGGAATAAGTTCATGTGTTATTGCCTCATATGCAAGCAATTGGAGAATAAGTCGATCGCGACATATGCGTGGAAGATCGACTATGAGATGGAGACATTATCTTATCACTTGACCAAAATACACAGAATTGATATCAAATAGCATAATCGGTAAGCGCAATTAAATTATCAAGCCAAACGTAACTACAAGGTTAAAGCCTTTCATGGAGGTATGCCTTTAATGTATAACAAAGATAGAGTGATAGATGAACTTGCTAACTTTGTAGTTACAGATGAATAACCTTTTACCCATGGTTAAAGCCCTAACTTTTAACATTTTTCTAGAACTGCCTTACTACTCTCATTTAGATGTGTCCCTAGGAATACCCTTAAGTGCCATACCCGAGCTGCCTATTATAAATATAGAAGTAGCTTAATAGAAATGTTTTTCAAATTTGTTGAGTCCCTTAGGTTTTGAGTGATGACAAACGGTTATAGGAAACAGGTTACAATAAGCACTGCGAATAGTTGGCTAGAAACCAGCTGGAATTGAACACTGTTTTCCTAGACAAGTTATTACTTATTCATGTTATTCATTTAACTAACTTGTCTATATGTAGGAAATGGTTGGATGTAAATTGATTCATGTACTGGTGGGAAACCAGTAAGAACTATTTCCTGGACTGCTATGCTAAAAAGCAGTCACATACTCTTTATTGTATATTAACCATGTTACATGTGCAGTAGTTAAGTTGATTCCAAGACTTGGAGCATGGAGGCCTTTCGAAGACATTCAAAGAAAGATACATTGCTCAAAATGGAAGTATTCAAGGAAGATTCAAGTCTTGAAGATTACATGAAGAAAAGAAGATTTGTACTTTAATGCTTAAATCATGTAATGTGCTCTGTAGTATGACTTGCATGTTTGGGTAAAATAAGTGCTTATAAGTGTATCGAGTCATATTATGAATTCTGGTACAAAGCTGGAACAGAATTCATAACATACTCAATTCAGGGAACTAGGTTAAGGAACCAGGTTCACTGTACAGAATATCCGAGCTGCATGTTTTGAGAAAAATAAAAGATTTTGTAAAAATATCTTTTTTAAAGAATTATTCTAAAAATATCCTAAGAAGCTGGAGATTAGATGATAATATTATGGTTACCTAAAAACTAGGAGTATCTATCTTATTTGATTCTATCTTTATGATTAAATCATATAAGATAAATACTTTCCTAAAATCATGCTATTACTTGCTCATCAAGTTTACGTGGTTTAAGGAAACTAGGGTTTTTGTATCCAAGTATATAAACCCATCTAGTCTCTCATATTCTAGTAAGTCTCTCTGGAATTAAAAAGGAGTATATTTGAGAGCCATATACACGTAAGCGCAAAAGCCTATTCATCGAGTCATATACAAGAGCGCTATTATTAGAGCTTAAACATTTTCTCTTAATTAGCTTTTAGAAGTGAGATTAAAAGAGAACATTTGATTTTGTCAAAGCCTTCAACAGAGGGGTTGAAAGGCTAGGTGAGTGTTTATGAGTTCAAACACAAGGGGCTTACTAGTATAAGTCGAGCGCACATTCGCAGTAGAGTGTGGGGTATACTGGTTCCCGGAGTAGGGAAACAGTAGAGCGTTTGTGTTCTTTATTTTTCGGAGTAGATTAATAGAAGAACATAGGGTAGGAGGACGTAGGCCATAGTTGGATGAACCTTGTTAAATCTTGTGTTTTCCTTATTGCTTTTCGTACATTTCGTTGCTTACAGGAACCAACCCAACTGGTTCCTCTCATAGATCGAAAAGAAAGAAAAATAGGCCAAGGCTACTTAACACTCAATTCACCCCCCCCCCCTCTTGAGTGCTCTAAAACTTTCAATTGGTATCAGAGCCTAGGCTTCTCACAAGAGTAACATCTAGAGGAGTCAAGCTTGAGTACTCAAGATCTAAATGCTATGGGCTATGACAACAAGACACCAAAGTTCAACGAAAATAACTATGCTTGGTGGAAGAATAGGATCAAGAATGTAATTATGGGAATTGATTATGAATGTTGGATAGTTGTCAAGAATGGTCCCAACATTATCCTCAAGACAGATGCTGAGGGAAACCTGGTTCCCAAGAAAGATAGTGAATTAGTATCTGCTGATTACAAACTGCTGGAAAAGAATGCCAAAGCAATATCAATTCTACAACAGGCTATAGGTGAGAATGAAATAAACCGGATCTCAGGTTGCAGCAATGCAAAAGAGATTTGGGATACCCTCGAACTTGCTTTTAAGGGAACCAGCAAGGTAAAAAGGTGCAAAATTGATTTACTTATGTCTAAGTATGAGCTGTTTGCTATGAATAAAAATGAAAAGATTAATGATTGTTTTCGTAGATTTATGACAATTATCAATGATCTTAGATCTCTTGGTAAGAACTTTTCTGATGAGGATCTTGTGAGAAAAGTTTTGCGCAGCTTGACAGATGCATGGACAGCCAAAGTAACAGCAGTCTATGAAGAAAAAGATCTATCCACCTTGTCTCTAGAACAGCTGAATTGTTCCCTCATGACTCATGAGATGTTGATTGATTCTAAGTCTAAGAAAGAACCAGCCAGAGGCATGGCTCTTAAGGGAACAGTAGAAGAAGAAGAAGAAGAAGATGAGATTAGCATGATTGCTAAAAGATTTGAGAGATCACTTCGAGACTAGAGGAAGAACTTCAAAGGTAAGAATTTTAAGAAGTCTAACTTCTCTTCTGTAGGTTGCTTCAAGTGTGGTGATAAGGGACATCTTATTCGAGATTGTCCTAGGTGGAAGGACAAATAGTCCCAATCTGGAGATAAACGAGCCTTCAAGAATGCTATGATAGCATCCATGTGGGGTGATTCTGATTCAGGGTCTGATGAGGATGAAGAATCACCTAACTCTGATGTTTTCTTGATCGCCTTTGCAAACACTAAGGGAAACAACACTAATCTAGGAACGAAAGGGGGAACCAGTACATTCAAAGAATGCTTAATGGCACAGAAGGATGTACTACATGAACACAAGGTAAACTTAGAACAAGTTAGAGAAGATATGCATGAATATGATAGAGATAATATAATTGCTTGTATTGACTCTTTATTAGATGAATGCTATAAATTGGGTGAAACCTATATCACTGGCAAAAGAGAGCTTAAAGAAAAACGTGTTGAATGTGAAATTGCTATTGCTAGTTGGGACTACCTAGAAGAAGTTTGCCATGATCTGAAAAATCAAGTGGAAGAGCTAGAAGTTGAATTAGACAAGTGTAAAGTGGAACTGGAAAGGACAAGATCCTCTAAACCTAACTATCCTAGTGATGGTGAAGAAGATCTGACCTCCTGGTTCCCTAGAGACTTATCAACCACTAGTGAATCTCTTGATTTTTCAGCAGCTAGGGGTAAATTAAATTCCTGCAGTAGAACTTCTTTGTTGAAAGCCTTTGAGATATTGGCTTGCAATTTGGAAGATTCTCACAAGGAAATTACTTTACTTAAAGCTGCTCAGTTCACTGTCTCCCCTTCAGGTACCAGCATAGAAATTAGTGATGTGATAGATAAATATGAAAATACTATTTGTGAATTGCATGCTGATATCTATCAATTGAAAAAGGGCAAGCAGCCAGTAGTTGTTGACATGACTATTGATTCTATGGTTTCAAAGCTTAATTTACAACTTAAAACCTTAAAAAGTAATTTTGATTTTCTAAAAGAGAAAAACGAGTTGCTGACTAAGACTCTTGAAACCAGAGAAAAGGAACTTCATGATAGTCATAGACATGTTGAAAAATTATTGACTGTACAGGAAACTTTGAGTTTTTTAACCTCTTCGAAAGGTAATAAGGGGAAGGTTTTTCTTGGATATACCAAATAGAGAACTAGGACTAACTGGTCTCCTAGAGCAACCACATGGATTAAAGAATTCAAAAGAGGTAAGTATGTTATGACTAAAGAGATGTTTGTCTGCTATCATTG